>OY728146.1:1315685377-1316992044 GCA_963277665.1 Viscum album
TTCCTTATCCACCAGCTTCACAGAATAAATTTTACCAAACGAAAGGACTTTCTCTTGTATTTCTAGATGAAGTCCCCAAATGAAAATTGGATCTTATAGATGGTGATGTAACACCACCTTCATATAAAATAAAACAAATACCTTGAAGTTATCAAGATAATCCATTACCATATTCTAAACATTCTAAAAACTCATGAGATCAACCACATTCCATGGATTCACCTCCTCAGTTATGAATTATCATATATTGGTGTTCCTAAATTCTTTCCATGATGTCCCATATTGCAATGATGATGGTATGATCACCTTCCAATTATCCAAGGTTGGACCTTCATATAATTTAAAAAATAGTATGCACCCTCATAGCTTCAAGATTTCCAAATGACCTGAAGACACACTCGACTTAATCGATCTACTCTTTTTCCTCCAACAGAACATAGTTACCAAAAAATATTGTAAATGACAAAGATTAACTTGATCCAACAACATTTCTATGATCATTTGTAGAACCAAATACTAGAAGAAATATGTTAGAAAATTTGGGGATATTTTTATGTGGAATACTCTGAACAAATTAAAAAACACATAACCAAAATAAACATCTAATAGAAACTCAACCAAAAAGGAACATCCTAAGAAAAAACCTCTAGAACACAATCCAAACAAAACAAAACAGATCCATAATCCTCTTTCCAAACCCCACTATTTCACTCCTATTTCAAAATTATTTTGAATCCAAAATCCACTTTTCAAACCATTGAACTCACTTTCCAAATGTGTTCCAATCACCAAGACCTATGTCCAAAACTAAACCAAATCATGAAACCATTTTTCTTTTGAATACCCCTTTTTCCCCAAAAACCATTTTTATTCCAAATTCCACTCACACCAACAAAGATAAAACCAAAACATAGCTCAAACTAAACTATAGGGACATGGAACTAGTATATGGAATTACCTGGTGACATGGCTAGTGACCCATTCCCTGGGTAAGTGAAAATCACTTGGAAGATGATGATATGCTAAATCAAGCTCCTAAGTGAAAATCACTTGGAAGATCATGATATGCTAAATCAAGCTCCTAAGGTGTCATTGATCCATGTGAGACTACTTCACTACACCATCTCACTCTTATTTTCATTACCTATCCACAAAACCAAATCCAAAACGAAATAATCAAATCTCAGACTACCCTGGGCAACTGAAGGATCCGAATAATATTGATTTTGTGACTCTCTTACCATACCTTCCTCCTAAGTACCAACTGACCAAGTCTCTAATACTTGATTCCAAAAATAATAGAGGTATTCTATTATAATATTTTTTTCATGAACCAATTTTGGATTCCATCCCACCTGATTCAAGGCCTGAAAAAAAATTCTTGATCTTTTTGGGCTGGCGACTAGCATCGGGCATCAAAGATAAACTAAGTGGGAACAATTTTTCCAATAAATAGTCTGGATCAAATACACAAAGTAAAGAACATATAATAAATAAACATAAACTGAGAATCAATAAATACATAACTAGATACAAATATAATTGAATGGGAGGAGATATAATTACAAAATAAAACTAAACAAATCAACAACTAATTTGATCTTCGCATGACCTCTTGGTCACAACCATCCACAAATCAACCCACACCACAGGAAAAATAAACTATAAATCTAAAAATAAAAAATAGCTCTGGTATACCGATGTCGAGTGTCACAGGTTTGTTGTTATCATAAACAGCTTAGTAAGAAATCGCCATATAATTAAAACATTTACTTTCCCAAAAAAAATAAATAATGTTTGGTTTGAAATATATTCATAAAATAGGTATTGATCATTTTAAAGTACCAAACATAACATCACACAAATTTCCTTTTCAGTACAACACACAAATATTTCATTTTAAAATTTATTTACATTCAAAAACAAAATTCAATAACAAAACCCAATGAAAAATCCATAACAGGTGATAAAAAGGGATATAATGAATGTAATAGAAACAAAAAAAGCAGGCATAAACTAGTATGAATAATAACCAACATTCATCATAAGTAAAATAGAACATACAGATAATTAATCATGGGAATTTTCTAAAAATATTTAACAGAAATACCTGGATGAACTATGTTTAGAATCACCTGTTGGTATGATGTATGATGTGGCACCATAGTCAATAACCAACTAGCCACTAAAAACTAGACAATCAAGTGGCACATCACACCTATCCCCTCAATAAATCCACGGGTACCAACCCATTTAATTGGGTTTGATAAGAATCCATCACTTGACCCTCTATATGGCACTCAGGAATTGTATGATAGTAGTACCCAGTGAATGGAGAGGTCCTCACACACATGGGTCAAACTCTTGCTTGCCTAGACAAAACACCGAAACTATATATTTGATGACCCTCTCCTCAAAGGATCTACCATAGATTTCCCCATCACACATTATTCCATTCAAAATTCCAACTAGTCCTACACAACATATCACTTTGAAACTAGTTTCCAAAAGATCTATAAAGTACCAATTGGTCTTTAATGTTCACAATACTAAATCTATTTCAAAATTCATTTTTAAAACCAATATAAAACCACACAACATGTAATAAATGTTCCAAATGGGCCTTTATTCCATTTAGTTACCATGACACATATCAAAATTCAAAACATACCAATAAAATGTAATTCTTCTTTGAAACACACATTTCAGTCACTTGGAAACCAAATAAACATTTAGAATGTACCAATGGTTTTTAAATTACAATTTTAGGATTTTAATAGAGAATAAACAGGAAGAGTAGTGAGTGTTTAAAAATCCAAGTTCCTTAGAGAGAAACATTTTCTATAAGAGGAGATCATATTTTTTGATCATATACAAATGTGTAGGTTGTGCACTTAAGGATGTTCCCACATCTAATGTCACAATTTAGGAATCAAACAAATACACATATTTTATGTTGATAACCAAAATATGCATGAAACTACTTTCTCATAACCATAAACCCATAAAGAAGAACCCAAACCAGACAACAAACACAATTTAAAATTAAAACCAAGTTACCACAATATAACCAAGGTAATATATCACCACAAGTTCTCAATTTAATTCTGATAAACCAATTGAAATTTTATCAAACACCTTTCATGCATACATATTGGAATAAACAATGAAATCATTTGAAAAAACCCATTTTAACAAAATTTTGAACAAGATGACACAATAAAACTTCATAAAAAACATCACAGGAATGAAAAACACCATTATAAATAAATTGAAAACACCCAAGAATCACATGTAATGTGATGGAAAGTAAATGGATGGAAACAACTACATCAATGGTGTGTGCATGCAACAAAACATTCATAGAAGCAATAACTAAGCCCCACTAATAAATCACACACCTTAAAACAAAATAAAACAATCCCAATTAGCCAAACCTCATCCTATGGTTTGTCTAATATGTAAAACCACAACAAGAGAATATGAAACAATAAAAGAAGAGAAGAATAAGGGGTAAGAAGCTCACACAAGGAGAAATACACCTAGGATTTAAAGTAGATACACCCTAAATACTTGGGGGTGGAGAAGTGGAATCCTCCCAAGGCTCCCCTAGGGATGAAAAAATGAGGGGGAGAAGAGAGGAGTGGATTACGGATTAAAACCCAAGCAGGGTAAAGAAGAAATTTTAACATTTTAATGACTTGGGAAACTCACAAGGTTTTTCCACGTGGTTTGAAGAACTATTAGATAATCGTGCACACCCTACAGGAGAAAGAGTAAACCCACACAGTTTAGCCTCATGGTTTGGTAAGTCTTGTGCCAACCATTCGGATCAGCTCTATCAAAAATTTTATAGGCTCTTACATTCTTGCAACAAGTTTTCCTTTAACCATTTTCAAGTTGTTCTCCTTCACCAAGACACCAACTGATTGTCGAACAATTTCTCTTAGTCCTCACACATTTTGGAAAAAAAATATGTGTAGGACATAAAAATAAAACTATTCAATAATACATTCAACTAAAAACACCCTATACCTTAACAAGGAAAATATTTTACCCTCAAACCATCCACCCAAACTATGAATAATCCAATAAGACACCAAGAAACACCAAAACTCAATAAAATCACTAGTAACTCAACACAAACCTCAATAAAAAGATACAACATCTATAAGGGAAAAAATAAAATAATTTCAAAGGTTTTGTTGTGTGAAATCCTGGTTCTGGAAGCCACCTAGAGGCACCCCGTACCCGGTTGGTCATAGGGCCTCAAGCATATTTCCCCAAATTCCAGATGTTGCCGACTAGCAATAAGGGTCTTGGGTGTGATAGTGGGGAAACTATTCCCTCATTGCCATACTAACACAGCATATGAGAAACAAATATACAGTAGTGGAAGCAGTAAATATACAACAACAGTAAACAGAAGAAGACTGAATAAGAAACAACTGGAGCATATATATATATATATGCATGATACATATGTCTAGGAAAATAGCCAAAAAAGTCAAAATGATGAATAAAAATAGTACTAAACCAAAGTGAAAAAGAAACATATAATAGCTCCTCAGCATTGCAAGCCTAAGCTGGGTCCCATGTTCTCTAGCTCCACTGTAAGTCGGGTACCCGAAGTAGAAGGGCGCTTGCCCTTATCTATACCTGCAATAATATAATCTGTTTGGTCCCAAAAGAATGGACCAAATAGGGTGTGAGACTATATCCTATTAGGCACCCACCCAAAGATCGGTTCTTAATAGTCAGTGAATATATGGAAAGTAAAAGTTTAGAAAAAAGTACATAGAAAAGTACCCAGCAGTAAAAAATTCACATGTCAATTAAGCATATAATCAGGAAAGTTAACCCTTTGGGATGTAAACTCAGCCTATCCCTTCTGGTTCGGTCATTATAATATATAAAGACTCTCTGAGGAAGCACTCGTAGTCAATTCCCCTTATAGTGAAAAGTAATTCAAGACTCTATGAGGAAGCTCACTCAGTCAATTCCCCTTATAGTCTATGGAAGTCGAGTACTCTCTGAGGAATATCACTCAGTCAATTTCCCTTATATCCCCAAGGTGAAGGACACTCTGAGGAAGCTCCCATGGTCAATTCCCCTTATATCCCAAAGTCGTTAAAGTAATTCAAACACTCTCTAAGGTATCTCACGCGGTCAATTACCCTTATAGCCTACTACACCCAGTTCTCATGGCCCTATGTAGGTAAATGAGCATAGAAATGTTGTATAGACAAGTAAACCTACAGAACTACTTGGCTAAACAGTCTACAGCATATCAATCATGTCAGAATACAAACTCTATATCCTACAACAACAGTCATGGAAAGTAGGCAAGGTAGCCAAACTGGCTAACCAGGACCAACCTATCGTAAATAGAACATGCATGGGAAATACATCCAAAGCATATAAATAAACCCTATTCAAATACAAATAACCCTTACAAAACATGTGATCATGGAAAGCAATCAACCGGGGTAAAACGGTAGACATGCAATACCTCGTTCAAGGGTATTGGTGGAATTTTCACATGATACGCAGAGTTTCAACGGAAAAGAAAAAACCACCTACCTCAGTGTTAGGAGATCACTATAAGTGAACCTCGAGGCTTGAATCTCCTTAGAATGTCGAAGATCTAAAAAACGTCTAAAACATTCAACCCATGATATCTCATGAGAGAAGAAAAATTAGACGGTAGATCTCTGGGAGAAGAGAGAACTCACTGGTGTGCTTTCAACGCAACTAATAGTGTTCAATTCAGAAAAAAGATTCTCTCTCGGGGGTTCATCGAAGATTTTCCACCATATGGAGCTCTCATTCCAACGAGACCTAGAATGAGAGCGTTATGGTGATTAGATACGACCCCAGTGTGTTTAATGAAAAAAAAAAGTACAAGGTGTGTAATTTAGAAGTACACAGCATGTACTCGTTGATTCTGTACTCTGATTTAAGTAGCCTGCAAATCACTCCCACATGACCGTGTGTGTGGCTACTACACGTCCAGCACACGGCCTCTTGTGGCAAGGTAGTACACGGCACGTACTCAAAAATTACACGGCGTGTACTTAAAAAATTTCTAGACATTTATTTTTTCTCCAAAATTCCCAGGAAAGGAAAACATACATACAATGAAGGACTGGGTTCTTACAATCGTCCCCCCTTAAATAAATTCTTCCCCGAATTTCCCTAGTGCAGCATAGAAGACGAAACCCTGAACAACTCCAGCCACTATGCTCGTACATCACCCTCCCTCTCCCAAGTCTCATCTTGTACACACTCGTGCTGCCATAGAACACATACCAGAGATACAGATTGGACATGGAGAAGCATTGTACTGTGATAAAAAAACCCTTATGGGATGCTCCTTGAACAATGCATCCATTTCAAGCTCAACCTCCTCAGGTTGAAATACATGAGACTGATCTGAAAAATTAATGTCGGAGCTGAGTAATTTGAAAAACATCATGCATATCCTGGCACCTCTGAGGTAACTGCAACAGATAGGAAACCGACCCAACTCTCTCCAACTCCTCAAACTGCCCAAGGTACCTCAGCGAAATCTTACCCGGTATCCTAATCCTTATATACCCTAACCTCAGTGTGACATGTAGGAAAACATGATCCCTGACCTTGAACTCCAGAGGTCATCTCCGCTGATCAGCATAAGACTTCTGTCGAGACTGTGTAGTATTCATCCTCTATCGAATCAAATCTATCTTCTTTGTGGTCTCTTGGATAAGATTAGATCCCAGAAAAGCTACCTCTCCTGCCTCTATCCAACATAAGGGTGATCGGCACTGCCTACCATACAAAGACTCATAAGGTTCCATATGAATAGTTTCTTGAAAACTATTATTGTAGGAAAACTCCACAAGAGGTATATGTTTCTCCCAAGAACCTCCAAAATTCAGTAACCATCCTTGTAGCATGACTTCAAGCACCTGAATCATATGCTCAGACTGGCCATCTTTCTGGGGGTCGTAGGTTGTACTCAAAAGTACATGTGTACCCAACGCCTTCTGGAGCCCCTTCCAGACCTGAGAAGTAAAACGTGCATCCCTGTCTAAAATGATGAAGTGTGGAACTCCATAAAGACGTACAATCTCTTAGATATACAACAGTCCTAGCTCATCAACCCTGAAGGTCTCCTTGATCACCAAGAAGTGTGAAACCTTCGTGAGTCTGTAAATAAAACCCAAACTGCATCATTCCCTCGATGCAACCTCGGAAAACCGGTCACAAAATCCATCGCGACGTCATTCCACTTCCACTTGAGAATGGGTATTTGCTGTAAAATCCCTTCTGCTCACCGATTCTCTACCTTCACCTGATGACATGTGGAATACCTCATGACAAAACTAGCAACATCCCTCTTCATACATGGCCACCAATACTAGCGGTGTAAATAATGATACATTTTGGTGACTCCGGGATGAACTGCCCAAACTGATGATTGAAAGTCCCACATAAGCTCCTTGTGTATGTATGTTGGAACCCATACGCGCCCCTATAAACGCAAGATCTCATCCTTTCCTATGGTCCATCCAGGAATACGGTCCTCTCATGACACAATCTACTTTAGTACTAGGCCTTAAAAATATGATTGCTTCCTCATTCGAACCTGATCAAGAAGAGTAGAGATAACTACTATAGAAGATAGAAAATTCTGCCTCTGTCTGTCATGAACCTCCAAATGCATCTCAGAGAACAGAGCTATAAGCTTCCACTCACTACTAGCCTTTCGAACTGCCTTTATCTAGGACCTCCTGCTCAACGCATAATCCCCTGCGTTTCCTTTCCCAGGCGTATTGGAAAGAACGAAATCGAAGAATTGTAGGTACTCAACCCACCATCGTTGTCTCAAGTTCAGATCATACTGAGTGAATATGTAATTAATACTCTTGTGGTTCATGAAACATACAATATTCTCTCCCAGAAGATAATGTCTCCAACAGTGTAAGGCATGAACAACTGCAGCCAACTCAAGATCGTGCATCGGGTTGTTCCTCTAATGTGTTCGCAATTTACGAGACCCATATGCAACGAATCCGTCCCCCGGCATAAGCACAACTCCCTACCTGATACCTAAAGAATCACAATACATAGCATAGCTCTTTCCCGTATCAAGCAAGACTAGTATCGGTGCTGAATTCAACTTCCACTTCAGCTCCTGAAAGGCTGACTCGCAAGAATCTGACCACAAAAACATTTCACCCTTCTTAGTCAGGCCCGTCAGTGGTGCTGCTAAGCATGAAAATCCCTATATGAAATTTATGTAGTATCTATCCATCCCTAGAAAACTCTAAACCTCAAAGAATTTCTTCAGATGCTCCCAGAAAACTATAGCTCTCACTTTCTCTGGGTCTAATGATACTTCTTCCCCTGAGATAATATGACCTAGGAAGTGAATCTGATCCATCCAAAAGTAGCATTTTTAGAGCATAGAATATAACTGATGATCTCTCAGTGTACCCAGAATGATCTCAAGGTGTGTGGCATGGTCATGTAAATTATTAGAGTACACCAAGATATCATCCACGAAAACCACTATGAAGGAATCCAAGTATGGATGGAACACTTGGTTCATCAGTTCCATGAAGACTACAGGTGCGTTCGTGAGACCGAACGGCATAACCATATACTCATATAGACCATACTTGCTCCAGAATGTTGTGACAGGTGTATCAGATGGTCTAACGTGAAATGGATGATAACCAGACCTCAAGTCAATATTCAAGAACACCCAGGCACCTCAAAGATGATCAAAGAGATCATCAATCCTCAGCAAGATATACCGGTTCTTGACCGTCAACTGGTTCAACTTCTGATAGTCAAAAAAAATCTTGAGGGTGCCATCTTCCTTATTCATAAGTAGGACAGGCGAACCCCAAAGCGAAGTACTAGTTCAGATGAAACCCTTTTCCTACAACTCCTCCAACTTTTACTTTAGCTCCTCCAACTCTGGTGTAGCCATCATATAAGGAAAAACGAACACTAGTGTCACTCCTGGAATGAGCCCAGTAGAAAAGTCCACCTCTCACTCTGGAGGCAAACTTGTAAAGTTATCTAGAAAGATATCTCTGAAATGATCCACCACTAGAGGAAAGTCTAACTGTGATGTCCCCTGGTCGTCCGACTATAGACTAGAAATCTGGGCTGTAAATCCTCCCAACCCATGATGCTCTGGTTCTGCTCTGCTCGCTTGGACATCCCATTCGAACTTATGAATAAATTATCTGCCCTATGGTGATATGAAACTCACCCTACAACAATAGCAATCAAAGACTGCATGGAAGGGAACCAGCCAATCCATTCTAAGAATGACATCATAGCATGTCATCTCTAGGACAAAGAAGTCCCATAAGAAGTGACACCCACCAACCTCACAAGGGAACTCCTTGTACTGACGTACACTATCCATTCTAGTTCCCAACATAGTGTCTAGTGTCAAAATATGAGTAGAAGAAAAAATGAATATCCCAAGGATCTCTACCATAGCAATAGATATAAAGCTATGGGAATCCCTTGTATCAAAAAGTGTAGAAGCTAAGACTGAGGATACTATTATCATACCTCGAACTGTAGAGGGTCTAAGATCCTGCTCCTTCTGGGTCTACTTCACTGCAAAAGTATGACCTATGACGCAGCCCTATGACCCTGCCTGACCACTCTGAGCTGATCCATCCTATTTCCGCTGAAAGGATGGCGACTGGCCGCCATGGCCATGACTTCCACCTCATCCTGAACAGCTCGAATAACTCTAATTTCTTGACTGCTGAGAAACTGGTGGTGCTATGCTTGAACGTGGAGTCATACAATAACCCCTATCACTATCTAATAGTGAGAAGATTTGATAGAATTGTTGAAGATGACCCATCTTGCCTCATGATCGGCACTCCACTGGGTCTCTCGGGCAATGCGACCTCGTATGCCAGCTCCTCCCACACTAGTAGCATACCACCTAGCTACCAGAAGATGCATCCCACCTACTATGATCTCCTAATTAAATATTCATGTGGTGCTTCCTGCTATCAGTAGGAGGAATACTAACTCTAGATGACAAACCTCCCTGGATCACAGCTCTAGAATCCCTCAGATTACGCTCTGTGATCAGCGCCTGGTTGAGGATAGAGGAAATTGAAGTCAGCATGAATATATTCACCAGACATACGATTTCTTACCTCATACCATCCTTAAACTTTCATGCAATTAAAAACTCATCACCTCCTATAATACACATGACACACTATATCTCAGTGAAGTGAGAGGAATACTCCATAGTTGAAAGAGTACCCTTCTCTAGGCTCTTGAACTCTCAGGCTTGGTTGGCCCTCAAGGTTTCTGGATAAAAATAATCATAAAAGACGCGTTGAAACTCATCACATCCCATATTCTACTAGCACCCTTCCGGTGAGGTCACATCCCACCACCTCTTGGAAGATTCTCGAAGCATGTATGTAGTGAGATTAGCCATTTTCCCTAAAAGTATCTCCATATGCTCAAAGATCGTCAGTGTGACTTCTAGACATGACTCAACAGCCTGAGGGCCTCTATCCCCTGAGAAATTGGCTGGATGATTCTGCTGAATAACTTGCATAAATTCTTCCATCGACGGGGTAGGAGGTGGCGCTCTCTAAAAAGTATGTATCATCCTCAAAAATTCATCCATGAACTGTACCTCAGTGCATACGTCGGGTATAACGTTGGTGTAAAAAATAGAACAACAGGAGGATCTGTAGGTGGTCCCTAATCACCCATGTTCTATGTCGGATCACCACCTGGAAACTGGCGTACAACCGGAGGACATCTCAGTGGCATGACTCTGCAAGGTCAATCACAAACCTTAGATAAATATTATCAAGGACTGATAACTAGAATCATAAGAAGGGAACATGGGAAAGAGATCATTCATGTTTTACAAAACAAGACTACATTGCATGTACAATTCCTACATGGCGTGTTCCCTTAAGTCATTTACATGGGCGTGTAATCCTTCCTAAACTGGTCGTGTAAAACCCCAAACACACGGTGTGTTCTCCTAACACACAGTATGTACTTTAATTATCTTCCCCTGCCCGAGTCCTTATAAATGGTTAAGCCACATGGCTCTTTTAAGACAAGACAACACGGAGTGCTCAAGATAGAAACAATGTGTACTAGAAAAGCTTCACCTAGACCGTGTTGTTGGTTACACGGCTGACAGTACACAGCATGTTCCAGATGGACACGGCATATATGAGAAGGGATAACACCGACCCGTGTTGTTCGTAACACGGCCATGTACTTAGGTCAGACTACACGGAATGTTCAACGGGTACACAACATGTTTATACAAGAAATTCCATATCTCGTGTCTCGGCCCACACGGCCTATGACTCGGTTAGAGTCTAAATGGAGTGTGTATAAAGTACACGGCATGTACATAAGAAAAACAGTTTCTTCCTGAACATAAGAACACATGGAATTTAGTCAAAACTACACGGTGTGTTTTCTGGGTTTTTCCAAACAATAAGCCTCAACAACTACTCTGAAGCCCATAAAAACACTGAAACAAACATTAAAGTTCCAAATTCTGATCTGTGAGGTCCCATAATCCTGGCGAATTAAATCTTGGAGTCTTATACATGTTATAACAAGGGAAAAAAGGAAATGATCCACCAAATATCAGTCCATGAGGTCCCATAACACCTTAAGAACTAAATTTTGGCATTCATTCAAACAAACCCTTACACAAACAATACCCTATCAAACAGAAGGTATTTTTATCTAGGAATATATCACAACAGCATGCATATTCTACACAACATCTATCACAACAACATGCAATCTCTAATGAATCCTAGATGGAATGGAAAAAATACATGACATGTGATTTCTATAAAGTGCATATATGATGCATGAGATGGAATACGCTCATCTCATTGGGTTGCGACAAAAATAGAACCTCAATAACATCAACAATAATAACACAAATCATGTGAATCACCCAAGGTTAAATCAAGGCATCCAAAAACATGGAAAACCAGAAAAAATACAATTAAATGAGCTAGATTAGATTTTCCCTATACACGGGTTAGCTACTCTCAGGCACAGATTATTACCAAGTACCAATTATTTTATATCCCTGGCTATAGGCTCTAAATAGTTATTCAAGAGAAAATAATTCCTTTGATACCAATTTGTAACATCCCGGTTCTAGAAGCCACCCAGAGGCGCCCCGTACCCGGTTGGTCACATGGCCTCAAGAGCATTTCCCCAAACGCCAGAGGCTGCCAACTAGCAACTAGGGCCTTGGGTGTGATAATGGTGAGACTCTTCCCTTATTGGCAGTGTAACATAGCAGAAGAGAAACAAATATATAGTAGTGGAAGTAGTAAATATACAACAACATTAAATAGTGGAAGACTGAATAAGAAAATACTGGAGCATATATATATATATGCATGATACATATGTCTAGGAAAACAGACAAACAAGTCACAATGTTGAATAAAAATAGTACTAAACCAAAGTACAAAATAAACAGATAACAGCTCCTCAGCATCACAACCCTAAGCTTGGTCCCATGCTCTCCAGCTCCACTGCACGTCAGGTGCCCAAAGTAGAAGAGCGCTTGCCCTTATCTATACCTGCAACAATATAATCTATTTTGGCCCATAAGCAAGGCCCAAATAGGGTGTGAGTCTAAATCCCAGTAGGTAACCACCCAAAGATCTGTGCCAAACATTCAGTGAATATATGGCATGTAAAAGTATAGAAAATAGTAAACAGGAAAGTACTCAACAGTAAACAATTCACATATCAATTAAGAAGCTAATCAAGCAAGGTAACCCTCTGTAAAGAACAACCCTTACTATACCCTCAGGTTCGGTCATTAAAATATATAAATACTCTCTGAGGAAGCTCTCACAGTCAATTACCCTTATATTCAAAAGTAATTCAAGACTCTCTGAGGAAGCTCACTCGATCAATTCTCCTTATAGTCTATGGTAGTAAAGGACTCTCTGAGGAAACTCACTAGGTCAATTCCCCTTATATCCCCAATTGCAAGGACTCTCTGATGAAGTTCACACAGTCAATTCCCCTCATAGCCTAATGTCGTTCAAGTAATTCAAAGACCCTCTAAGGAAGCTCGCATGGTCAATTCCCCTTATAGCCTACTACACTAGGTTCTCATGACCCTGTGTAGGTCAACGAGCATAACAATGATGTTTGGCCAAGTAAATATATAGAACTAATTGGATAAAAAGTTTATAGCATATCAAGCATGTCAGAATATGAACTCTCTATCCTACATCAATAGTCATGGAAAATAGGCAAGGCAACCAAACTGGCTAACCAAGACCAACCGGTTTTAAACAGAACATGCATGGTCAATAAATCCAAAGCATAGAAATCAACCCTATCCATATCCAAATAACCTCTACACTAACATGTGAACATGGAAGGAAATCAAAAGGAGTAAAATGGTAGACACGCAATACCTTGTTCAAGGGTACTAGTGTAATTTTCACATAATACTCAAAGACTTTCAACGGAAAGGCACAAACCACCTACCTCGGTGTTAGGATATCTATATAAGTGAACCTCGAGGATTGAATCTATTTATAACATTGATGATCTAAAAAATTGTCTAAAATTTTCAACCCACGATATCTCCTGAGAGAGGATAAATCAAAAGATGGAGCTCTATGAGAAAAGAGAACTCACTGGTGTGCTTCCAACGCAACCAACAATGTTCGATTCAAAGAACGGATGCTCACTCAGGGTTTGTCAAATATTCACGGATGTACGGAGATCGTGATCAAATGAAACCGAGAAGGAGAGCGTTCTGGAAATTAGACGTGACCCTGGTGCGTTTAATGAGAAAAAAATAAAGTACACAACATGTACTTATGAAGTACACGGAATGTACTCGTTGTTTCTTTACTCCGCATTAAGCGGCCTCCAAATCACTCCCACACGGTCGTGTCTGTGGATACTACATGGTCAGCACACAGCCTCATGTGGCAAGGTAGTACATGGTTTGTACTCATAAAGTACATGGCGTGTACTTAGAAAATTTCCATAAATTACGCTTTTCTCAAAAATTCCTAGGAAAGGAAAACGTACATGCAAAGAAGGGTCAGGTTCTTACATGTTGTTACAAGAACCATGGATAAGTATGAAATAAATTCTTAACCTTGGTCATCCAATTTATCTAGATGTATTTTATAAAAGAGTGTTATAAATTTTATCTCATTTCTTAACTCAGAAAAATTATAATGTTGTTTTTACCTATTCAGTGCCTCAGTACCTATATTTCACTACCCTAGGGTATAGAAAAAATAAATGTCAAAATAATGGAGGTACTCAACCCACCTTTTTTACTGAGTTTTTTTCTCCCACAAAGTGAAGATCCATTTCAAACTTTTGTAGCTTTTATAGACTATTAACCTCTTTAAAAAGATATAGTTCCTCTAGTATTTCAATTTGTGAACTACCACTACTAACTTGAGGTAATGTATAGGGTAATTTTTCTAATGAGTTGTAAAATCTTGAGATCCATACACCATGAATTGATCCCCCAATATGAAAAATATACAAATTCCATTACATGACGTATCATAATATAAAACATATTCCCTATTAAGATTTGGAAATATCAAGATCATTATTGAGTTCATTATCCCCTTTAACTACTCAATGTAATTCTTACGAGCTTATAACCAAATAAACCATACCCCCAATTTGGTTATGCATGTCAGTGGTGCTGTAAAATGGATAAAATACTATAATACTATTTGATAATATCCCACCAAGCCTATGAATCATGTAATATCAAAAATATACTTGGGATTCTCCTAGGAAAACTCAGCTAGCAATTTCTTGGAGACATTAGACACACCCACCTTGGATATCATATAACCCATGAAGTGTAGTTGGTAGAAAAAAAAATGGAACTTTATGAGCATGGAATTCACCCAATGTTTTTATAGTGTAACCAAAAAACATCTAGGTTCTATTCATGTGTATCCCATATCATGTAATACCTAGAAATATCATCCATCAAAACTAACATAGATTCATATAATAATGAATTGAAAACCTTTTTCATCAAATACATAAATACTTCTGTTTCTTTCATCAAGATGAAAGTAATAATTGTGTACTCATAAAAGTTATACACACTTTTGTAAGTTATATGTGGTATATAACAGTGCCCTTCCCTAACCTGGTGATAACTCAGCCTCAATTATATCTTATATAATATCTAAACATGCCTAATTTGATTAAAAATATCACCAATATGTGGTAGTGGATATATATTCTTGATAGACACTTCATTCTTCCCCTAATAATCCACATGCATCCACAAATCCCCATCATCCTTAATTGAAAATAACAAAGGAGGTCCCCAAATAGAGGTAATGGGGAAGAAAAATCCCTTATACTCTATATTCTCTAGATAGTTATTTAACTCATAATGATCTTCTAGATCCAAATGATGTGATGTAATATATAGAGTCTCATTAAACAGTAATGAATATATGGTGAATCCCACCTACCTCCAGTAAATAAAGCATGATAATTCATATGAAAAAACAACAACCAATTGTTCCACTAAAATTGGGTAAACTATTTGACTCTCCACTCCATTATACAAAACAAGTCTAAAAATATATGTTGAATCCATGCCAAAATTCTGATGATCAGGACCTTCTCGGCCAACCTACGTGTCCCACCATCCCTTATAAACATATGTTCCACTTTCAAGTGACATTAAGAACATGCATCGGTGATAAAATCCTATTTTAACTTGAAAGGGAACCAAATAAACCATTCATAGAATCAAGTCAAATTTTGTTATATCTGGTAGGGAAAGGTCCGATATAAAATAGTAAGCTTTGATATTAAGAGAACACTCCCAATAATTATAGACCACCTCAGAACGTACTCTCGGTAGGTTTTTTATGGACATCACCAATATATATACTCAATATCTAAACCTAATACTTAAAGAATGTGAGAATATATAAAATAGTATGAAACTCATGTATCAAATAAATCATAAGATATTATAGAACCCACAAATATTGTACCTCTCAAGGTAAACGTTGCATTATCATAATCTATTAGAGTAAGTTGCACTACTCGAATATACCATAAACATTATATTTTCATCCCAATATGACTTTCTAAAATTATACTACCATAATAGAATTACTGAACCATAATTTGGGAACCCCTTCCTCTACATAGAACTATACGACCATTCAAACTCTACCTACCCACCTACCATGGAGTTGTAGATCCCACTTAGAGGTCATAAACATCCCCAAAGGCTCTATCATTGGGTTTCTATGATTACTTCTTGAAAAAACTATTTAGATGATCCATCCTCCCACAATATCATCACCCTATTGGATTCATTTCAACATGTGGATAGTAATGTTTGGTCCATCCACACTAATTCAAAAAAAACCACACTGTCACCCAAGTTTCTTTTCCCACACTTCATTTTTAAAACCCATCAAAGTGGTTCTTATTTTCAAAATATGATCCACTGCGAACTAAAGCTACATTTACTAGAACATGAGCCTCTCTTAGATTTATTTTTGTAATAAAAATCTAGATTATCCATCATTAATACTATGGTAATGTGGAAGATGTTTTTCTACGTATTTATCTTCTACATAATTTTATCTTGGATAAAACTCTCCTAACCAACTCATCAATGTATATAAATGGGACAAACCACTGTAAATTTTCAAAAAATTCAACATCATACATGATTAAAAAACACCCCTACTACATGTTTATAATATTCTTGTCCCAATCAGAGTATCTCGGGGGAATAGTTGTCATAGAAACTAGTCTGGAAATCCTTACAGACTATACCAACATGTTGATCAGCCTAGATAAAAACATACCACCATAGATTATCCAAGCCTAATGAATATGGGTGGAATACGTCAACCTCTTCTTAGGTGGTGTCCCCATATGATCAAAGATAGTATACATGGCCTCAAGATAAGTCTTAGATTCATGGGGGCCACCCTCACTTGAAATGGTAGGCAAATGCTACAGCTAAAACTCTTTCCTCAATATAGTAATAAACTATACAACTCAATGTTCCTCTCTCACCATAGAATATATCACAAAAAATAAAATTTTCCTATGCTATATTTTCCTAACCTCTCCCAGTTCCATGAGAAGCACTACAAGAGGCTTGAACCTCTCTACCATAAGGGTATGCTCATAAGTCCTTACTTAGGACTCAACCATTGGTCGATGAGGATGAATTAATATATAAATCCAAACAAATATCTAAGAACACATAACAATAATTGTTCATGATATCAAATATTAGGGTAATAAATAACAGACATTATTCCCTAGACTTAGAACCCAGGTTATCTCACTTTTTTCATCTACACAAACTAGGGTCAAGTCACACATACAAGAAAGCCTCATGTTATCACATTCATCCAAGATCATGTCATCATATTTGATATAAATCTCATATATCATACACATATAGATAATTATCATTTTAGAATTACCTTAAATTTTTAAATCGCATCACCATGGTGTCTTTAAATGAAGATTCAATAAAGAATTATATAGGAAAAAACTCTTAATATTTTTATTAGAAGCCCATTTAACTAATACCAATCAGGATTCAATGTTAAGAGGTCTTAATTTAAAGTCTATAGTCATTTATAGATTGTTGGGATAGAGTTCCACAATTAAAATGTATAGGAAAATGATATTTGGGTTAATACAAACAATTTAAATAACCAACCAAAGACACATTAGAGAAACCATGGAAACTAAGAATTGAATTCCTAAAAATGTAATCTAAATACCTATATACCTAATTTGATTCTTGAATTAATACCCTATTTTTATACCATCCTAAATGTAAAAAACCTATAAACCATAACGTCATAAAACAAATTCTCCACTTAAGGTGAAAATATATCAACTCTAATAATGAATTAAATGAACACTAGTTTCCACCTGTAAAAACATATATTTTCCCCCAAATATGGGTCACCTACTACCAAGAACAAGATCTTTACCAGGTCATATAACATTTTACCTCTTGTAAACCATACTAAAATATTGTAATAATAAAAATAAAACTCAAATACCCTTTTATAATGCCCCAACCTAAATGGAACAGAACTCGATCCATCAATCAGTTCACCACATGACCACAAGAGAACCTCCCTATACACCAGAGGTTGTTGACAAGTAGTGAGGGTCGATAGGTTGTACGGTGAGGATACAATACCCTATGGATAGATCTCAACATATTATAAATAAAGGAAACAACATATAACATAACATTTATAAAAATAAACTATAAGTGCTAAAAAAACTAATTTATACCCCATGAAATATCAAATTAATGGTACATACAGAGTAGAAATGGAATAAAAATTAGTGAATCTACATAAAAACATACCTAAAATTTAAAAATGGAAAAATAAAAAAAAAGACTACATGAAATTGAATGTCATGGGATCTATATTATCTTCTAATACCCAAAATGTATCTTAACCATACAATAGAACTTCTATAATTGTGTGATTCCTCTTTTCTAGGCCTACATCGATGAATTGTTTTGCGTACTAAATGGTATTCTAAATATGGTGTGTGTATACCTTGGTAAGAAACCACTAATTATTTATAATTAAATTACGGTTTGTATGCCTATATCATAATAGTTTGTTATAACTAATTGATATATAAATGATAATAATAAGTTTTAGAGACAAATAGAACCATGTCAAGCCTCGAGTCACAAGGGCATAACCTTAACAACCTCAGCTAACATTGTCTTTGAACATGGTGGATATATCATGGATTATTTCTATTTAATGGTGAATCATCAATGAAACCATAATAAAGTGACCAAAGGTAATACATGTTGTTCATATGGAAATCAAATTCTGAAAATTCTAAAAGAAATCCATTTTTCTAGTCTAAACTCAAGGAATTATCATTATCATTTAAAGGTACAACTGGTTGGGAATCCATATATCATACCTACAGCATTCCATAGTAATAATATCAAGCCTAATATAGGTATTTCATCCCATGATATTCAAAAAAATCACTATAATAATCAATGGTATTAATTTTTAGAATTCACTACATCAATACATTACCTAAATTTAAGGGGGATTTTCCCCATAGAATTCATGATAATGAATTTAAGTAGAATCCACCCACTCACTTGATGCATCCCTTATATGTGTACCTCATTGAATCCAATTTTGTCTTCACACCCCAAAATTTACATGAGTCCCATAATGGAATCTAAGTATTATCAATGTAATTACACCATAATTAAATACATGAGGAATTAATGGAACCTTATTAGGTATTCCAATCATCAAAAAATCAATAGATTCAATGAATTCATTATTCAAAAAATAATAATTAGAAGAAAATTCAAAAATTATTGTCAAGACCACCAATTTTTTTAATTTGAATCTTCCATTTTATATTTCCATGTCCATGAAAACTACAAGGTCTAAGGGGCCATCCTAGGAAGCCCACATTCCATGTTAATTTGTTTCATTACTAAGGTAAGACCTATAACATCCCACTAATTAATTAATTTTTTTGGAATATGGCAATGTCACTAATTTAACAGTTTTTATGAAGGTATATCAAAATACATCAAGAATTTCAAAGCCCAAGGGAATTTCCATGATATCAATAATGCAACAAAATAATTTAATTTAAATTTAGTTCAAGCATATAATGAGTTGATGTATCCATATAATCCAAAATGAAATAGGAAAGTTGTATCTTATAGTAAAAGGACAATGAAATCAAAAATCATCCACATAGGTGTATTCTCGTCGAATATCAGCCTTCAAGTCAATCTAAAATATAATATATATCAAAACTAGTCAAAAGCCTTGAGAATTGTGCATTTATATTAAAAAATTTTGAGAGAGTATTAAAAATAAAGTAAAAAAAATAAGACTAGATTATTGAGGAGTGTTATACATACCACAATCATTATATCCTAATAGACGAAATAAAAATTGGTGTAGGATTGGTGGAGGAGCATACAAGTGTCCCATAGAGGAGGGTATGGTTTTAAACCATTGAAAATGGCCATAAACTGAAGTGAATTGTGTTGCATTTGTTGTCAATGAGGCATGATGCTGTCATGGAATGAATGGATGTCAAGGAATGTCAAGATGTGAATGACAAAGGGTGTGATGGTGATGGTGATGAATGGAGAATGGCCATGGTACTAAGATGCATGTCACTTAGGAGATTCACTAAGTGACATAGGATGTTGTGGTTGAAACATTCTCCATGAAAATCAGACGATTGTTGAGCTGTTCTTAAAGTTCCAAGAACTTGTATCAACTGGATACAATGTCACAACAATGTTTGAAGACCATGCATTGTACTAACAATGCATGAGGAGATGAAGAGAGCCATCCACTACTTCTAAGTGGATGAAGTGAGCTAAATAAGTCCCTGCACTATCACTTAGTGCATGTGAATTTGAAGATGATCCAACTTGATCTCTGATTAGATCAATTAAGCACATTGAAGAATTATTTGATTCAGGAGCTCGGTTGATGAAGAACCTTCAGGAATTCCATTCCTAAGTGATGAATAAATGGTGAAGAGAAATGGAGGAATTCTTAAGAAGAAGAAGAATGGAGATGAGAAGAAGAAGATTTGTGGCTTGGCATATTACATTTGGTTAACATTGTTTTTACACAAAGTCCTAACCATTACTTAGCCAAAAAATTGGCCAGCCAAGGACACCTTGAGGGTTCAACCCCAAGGCACATGTGGGCCTAAGGCGCCACACCCAAGGGGGAACCCGTGGGGCAAGCCCAAGGCGGAAGGAGGCCACGCGGTGATCAAATCCGCGCGGCAGGGGCGCATAGCGCACGCCCGCGAGAGGCAGAGTGGGCGCCAGTGGCGCGCCCGAGTGGCAGGGGTGGGCGCAAGAGCGCGCCCGTTGAGAGAACACGGTGCGGGGCGGCACCGTGGAGGTTGGAAGTTCAATCGAGGGGTTGTGGCAGCGCCTGGTTGATAAACCGCGGAGATTCCGCGAGGCGATTCGATGTGGGACGAAAAATTTCTCCGCGGATCAGATCTGAGTCGTCTGTCTCATCGCGCACTCGATCTCCGCCGCTCATCGCATCTCGCCGCTCCCGTTCAGATCCAGGCCGTCCAAAGAGCGGATCCAACGGTGTTGAGCTTATCTTCTTCCCCGAGCTCGGTTGAGGCCTCCCCGCGCATTCCCGCAGCCACCTTTAAACGAGGCGCCTCCCGACAACAGATTTTGAGATCCCAGCCACCATAAATCGAGCCGAAGCATCCATGGAGTTCATCTGAGCCATATGAACACAACCATGCAATAAAATATGCATGCACACGATGGATGGGAGATTTCGAGATTCGGACGAGGCAAAATATAATGTCGAGGCCACGTGGAGAGCATGCTTTGCATGCATGAGCCTAAACAGAGGCCGTGCATGCGTTCTAAGTCGCATGCACGAGGAGGAAAGAAAGAGGAAGATAAAGCCGCATGAAACAGCGAAGGAAAACAAGATTTTGAGAAAATCTTGAAGATCCGAAATCTTTGGTGATTCGAGATTTATCACGCGGATGGACAGAGGCATCCCTCTGCCTATATAAGGAGAGCTCGAGGCTCTCATTGAGCTTGCTGATGCGCTGAATTTTTGAAGACCCGTGAGTGCACTCTCTGCCTCGCGAAGATCTGCCATGCGCGCACCACTTGCGCGGCAGCAGCCCGAAGCCAAACCTTGACTTCGTGAGTCCCTTGCGTGCTACTTCTTTGTGCGACAAGAAGGAGGAGAAGAGGTCCCCTGCGCACCTTCCCTTTGCGCGGCAGGAAGACCTAAGGCAGCCGCATCACTTGCGCGCTCTCATGGTTTGTTGAGGCTTGCGTGGCCGAGGTGCCTTGCACCTTTGAGGAGCTTGCGCGACAGAACCTTTGCGCGGCCAGCTACACCCGAGGTGAACTCACACCTTGCGCGCCTTGAAGAGGAAGTGAAGTCCCGAGGCCGTGTGTGCTTAACAAAAGAAGATAAGGGCCGTGGCAGTGTTTGTGCTTGTCAAGTGAAGGAACCCTACGCGGCAGTGGGTGTGCACCAAAGAAGTCCCAAGGCCTTAGTGCATTTGTGTGTGCATTCTTGAAGAGTGAAGACCACCACACTTTGTGTGTGTGTGTATTTGAAAAGAAGGCCGAGGATAGCTTGGGTGTGTGCAAAAATAGTGAAGGCCAAATACACACTCATTGTGTGTGTGCAAATCAAAGAACAAAGTTGTGTGTGCAAAACAACAAAGTGAAGTGGCTGAACCTATATGTGTGCTCTAAGTGGAGTGGATACACTTAGAAGAAGAAGAAGACTCACACAAAGTATAACACACATTTAAGTGTGTAAACACATTGAACAAAGTGTGAAGTTCAAGTGAGGAGGTGTGTGCTATAGTTGACTACACCCTCTGAGGGTTTACTGCACCAAGAAGAGAAGAAGGGGAGTGCATGCATGCATGCATGCACGTGCACATGTAAACAAGTCAAATATGATTGTGTGCATTTGAGTTGACCAAGACCAGAGGATCTTGAAGAATTTTAGAGACCATGAAATCAGTGCATGAGGATGCAGAGATGTCATGCACTCAGTGCATGAAGTTGATGTGAACTGAGACTGGACCAGACTGAAGTTAAAGACATCAGTTGTCTGAGTATTCAGTAGTTGGAGAGAAGCCAGGTCATCCTAAGAGAAAGGAGATAAATCCTGAGCAAGACGAGAAGACCTGTTCATCACAAGTGAGCAGAGGTACAGAGCAAGGCCAGCAGTCTTTATCCCAGACTGCTGAAGATACTTGAAGAGCTGAACAAGAAGAAGAGCAAATCGTGTGACTCGAGGATCCAGGAGAAGCCCCCTGTGAGACTCAGGGTGGAAGAAGTCTTCAGTGGGATTCTGGAGTAGGCCAGTGGGACTCTGGTAACACTGTGGGACGCAGTATAAAGACCCTCATATGGGACTCAGGAGAGATACAGTGGTATGTTGTATCGACCATTGTAATACTAACATATTATAATGGAAGAAACCATGTTGGGGTGTATAACCAACATGGCAAGGACGTAGGCCTTTGGTGTCGAACCTTGTAAATCCTTGTGTCTTGTGCCTTTACATTTACTGCATTACTCGAGGAAAGGCTGAGAGATACAAGAAGAGTGGATCGAGGCTTTAACCAGCCATAGAGGCTTAATTGATTAAGAATCAGTTATTAAAAAGTTTTAAGGGATCACTGATTCAGCCCCTCCCCCTCTCAGTGATTCACACTGATCTGGGCACTTCAATTGGTATCAGAGGGTGGTTACCTCTAAAAGATCCAAGGGAGTCTTTATGAAGTGCATATTTGAGGAAATGAGTGACCAGCCTCAAATGGAGATATCTGCCAAGACTCAGAAAAATAGAAAGAAGAAACAGGCCAAGAAGATGAAGAAAGCATGTCCTAGCTGTGATGAAGTTGGAATAATGAATGATCTTCAAAATGAAATCAAATATCTTCAGAAGACAGTCCCCAAGGAAGTGGCAATGTGTATAGCTACAGGCATCCTTGGTCTTCAAGAAGAAAAATCACAGTTAGAAGAAGAAGCCAATGTAATGGAAGATCAATTTGAAAAAAGGGTTGGCATAACCAACACTCTCAGAAAGCTGGTGAAGGCTAAAGATGAAACTGCTTCTCTTTGCAATGAAAGATATGAAGACACTGCTGAAGAATTGCAAAGAAGCCTTTCTGAGAAAGAATTCTTTAAGACAATGGTCAAAGAAGTTTTCCATGCACTGGAAAAATTGCACAGAGTTTCAATGGTTGTCAAAGATGCTCAACTAGAAGACAAAGTCAAAAGGGTGAAGGAGCTGGACAATTCATTACTAGAAATAAAAAAGGTGCATGAAGACCAGTTAAATCAGCTGGAAGAGAAATGGGAAGGAAGGCTAAGAACTATTGAGGATGATAAGAACTCCCTCAATATGAAATGCTTAGAAATGGAGGTGATATTGAAAAATCATCAATCACCCGAAGCCAAAGCCTCCCAGTCAGCTGAAAGGAGAAATATTGCTACTCAAGTATGCATTGAGCAGGATGATTCTAAAAGAAAGACATCCTCTAATAAAAGGGCAACAACTTCTAAAAAGGAGGTACCATCCATCCCATCTTGTACTCATGTTTCTAAATGTGTTTCCACAAAAAGTGATGGATGGAAGAATAATTCCAAACAAGTATGGATGAAGACAAAGAAGAAGCAGAGCTCTCCTGAAACAACACAGCAGCTCAAGAAAAATGTCCAACAACCAGAAGGACTCTAGGAGTCAAGATTTGTGGGACAATATTGTTGTTGTAATAAGTATGGGCATTGTGCAAAGGATTGTTGGTACAATCCACTGAATGTCAAAGCACAAAGGAAGCCCATGCCTAGGGGGAGCAAGCCAGAAGGAAAGAAGCAACATCCACAGGTCCCGAAACATCTTTTTACTGCTAACAGATTTAGATTACTTGACAGCATTTGGGATGGTTGCAAAAGTGGTCAACAATTTGATACATGTCAATCTCCGAATGTATCCAAAGCTGTAAAGAAGAGAAGATCACAGAACCTGGCTAAGAGAGATTCCTTGGGAAGCAAGAAGAAAGTAGAAAATGCTCCCAAGAAGTGTTTGAGAAATGAAGAGAAGTCCTTGGAGTCTGAGTCCAAGAAGGGTGATGCATCCAGAAGGACCACCAAGAAAACTTGCTTCTACTGTGGAAAGAAAGGTCATACCATGGATCTTTGCAAACAAGCCATGGAAATCAATAGAAGCCAACTGAACTCAAACAGACAATCAATCAAAAAGAAGCAGAAGGGATTGATTGAAAACAAGTTGCCTAAGAGAGGTAGCTTGACAGCAGCAAAGGAACCATGTGAAACTTCCAGAACTGAGGCCACACTTCCAAATGACTCGTTAGTCATATGGACAAATCAGTTGCAACTTTCCAGAGAACTGCAAAGAGCTAAAGATGAAGTTCTGGAAATTTCTAAGGAAAAAGGGAAGAAGAAGATTTCACATGAATATGTGTTGAGATCCACACCAGCACAAACATCATTGAAGATCAAATGTGCAATTGTGAAGAATGGTGAAAATGGGACATCTCGGTTGAGAGAATCTTCTCAACCTTTTGTTCACATTGATGAACCAAGGAGGTTCCATCTTATTCCCTAATCACTTGTATTTACATGTGCTAACAGTGCAAGGAATTTAAGATAATGATAATTCTCAACTGGAGGATGGTTTGGACAGAATGGAGTGCACCCCTTAAGGGGGAGCCAATCTGTAGAAGATGGGATTCTGAGATTTAATACCATCTTGAGAAAAGTGAAGGTATTCCAATAATACTTTCATCCCTTGTTTCTTAATTGTATTCATCATGACAATTAAGGGGGAGTATTTATTGAAGGCAAATGAATGAAAGGGGGAGCGTTATCTTTGCACTGAACTTTCTAATGAGTTTTGTGAAGTATGTGCAGGATTTAGCAATTTATTGTTATATCAAAAAAATTTAAGACCCCTTGGAGCATGATCTCACATGTATAGTGAATGTTGGACAGCATTGAGTACCTTGGTTACATCACTCTTGTTTTCTACACCGGGTTAGCCCAAGTAGACTTAGAGATGATTTACTAACGGTTCTTTGCTAAAAAGAACATGTGACGTCATCCCTCTCTTAGTGATTTTGATGAAAATGCTATTCAAAGGGAGGAAGAATAATTTTGAAGAGAACCACACCACACCTTTGCATTTGATTTCCAATAAGGGGGAGAAAATATTGGCACACATATTGACCCATTCATATGTGCTGAAGTTGTGATATTGACAACAAATAAAAAGGGGGAGATTGAAGTGCATTGTGTTGCATTTGTTGTCAATGAGGCATGATGCTGTCATGGAATGAATGGATGTCAAGGAATGTCAAGATGTGAATGACAAAGGGTGTGATGGTGATGGTGATGAATGGAGAATGGCCACGGTACTAAGATGCATGTCACTTAGGAGATTCACTAAGTGACATAGGATGTTGTGGTTGAAACATTCTCCATGAAAATCAGACTATTGTTGAGCTGTTCTTAAAGTTCCAAGAACTTGTATCAACTGGATACAATGTCACAACAATGTTTGAAGACCATGCATTGTACTGACAATGCATGAGGAGATGAAGAGAGCCATCCACTACTTCTAAGTGGATGAAGTGAGCTAAAGAAGTCCATGCACTATCACTTAGTGCATGTGAATTTGAAGACGACCCAACTTGATCTCTGATTAGATCAATTAATCACATTGAAGAATTATTTGATTTAGGAGCTCGGTTGATGAAGAACCTTCGGGAATTCCATTCCTAAGTGATGAATAAATGTTGAAGAGAAATGGATGAATTCTTAAGAAGAAGAAGAATGGAGATGAGAAGAAGAAGATTTGTGGCTTGGCATATTACATTTGGTTAACATTGTTTTTACACAAAGTCCTAACCATTACTTAGCCAAACAATTGGCCAGCCAAGGACACCTTGAGGGTTCAAACCCAAGGCACATGTGGGCCTAAGGCGCCACGCCCAAGGGGGAACCCGTGGGGCAAGCCCAAGGTGGCAGGAGGCCACGCGGTGATCAAATCCGCGTGGCAGGGCGCATAGCGCGCGCCCGCGAGAGGCAGAGTGGGCGCCAGTGGCGCGCCCGAGTGGCAGGGGTGGGTGCAAGAGCGCGCCCGCAGAGAGAACACAGTACGGGGTGGCACCGTGGAGGTTGGAAGTTAAATCGAGGGGTTGTGGCAGCGCCTGGTTGATAAACCGTGGAGATTCCGCGAGGCGATTCGATGTGGGACGAAAAATTTCGCCGCAGATCAGATCTGAGCCGTCCGTCTCATCGCGCGCTCGATCTCCGCCGCTCATCGCATCTCGCCGCTCCCGTTCAGATCTAGGCCATCCAAAGAGCGGATCCAACGGTGCTGAGCTTATCTTCTTCCCCGAGCTCGGCTGAGGCCTCCCCGCGCATTCCCGCAGCGACCTTCAAACCAGGCGCCTCCCGACAACGGATTTTGAGATCCCGGCCACCATAAATCGAGCCGAAGAATCCATGGAGTTCGTCTGAGCCGTATGAACACAACCATGCAATAAAATATGCATGCACACGATGGATGGGAGATTTCGAGATTCGGCCGAGGCAAAATATAATGCCGAGGCCACGTGGAGAGCATGCTTTGCATGCATGAGCCTAAACAGAGGTCGTGCATGTGTTCTAAGTCGCATGCACGAGGAGGAAAGAAAGGGGAAGATAAAGCCACATGAAACAGCGAAGGAAAACAAGATTTGGAGAAAATCTTGAAGATCCAAAATCTTCGGTGATTCGAGATTTATCACGTGGATGGACAGAGGCATCCCTCTGCCTATATAAGGAGAGCTCGAGGCTCTCATTGAGCTTGCTGATGCGCTGAATTTTTGAGGACCCGTGAGTGCACTCTCTGCCTCGCGAAGATCTGCCCTGCGCGCACCACTTGCGCGGCAGCAGCCTGAAGCCAAACCTTGACTTCGTGAGTCCCTTGCACGCTACTTCTTTGTGCGACAAGAAGGAGGAGAAGAGGTCCCCTGCGCGCCTTCCCTTTGCGCGGCAGGAAGACCCGAGGGAGCTGCATCACTTGCGCGCTCTCGTGGTTTGTTGAGGATTGTGTGGTCGAGGTGCCTTGCACCTTTGAGGAGCTTGCGCGACAGAACCTTTGCGTGGCCAGCTACACCCGAGGTGAACTCACACCTTGCGCTCCTTGAAGAGGAAGTGAAGTCCCGAGGCCGTGTGTGCTTAACAAAAGAAGATAAGGGTCGTGGCAGTGTTTGTGCTTGTCAAGTGAAGGAACCCTACGCGGCAGTGGGTCTACACCAAAGAAGTCCCGAGGCCTTAGTGCATTTGTGTGTGAATTCTTGAAGAGTGAAGACCACCACAATTTGTGTGTGTGTGCATTTGAAAAGAAGGCCGAGGATAGCTTGGGTGTGTGCAAAAATAGTGAAGGCCAAATACACACTCATTGTGTGTGTGCAAATCAAAGAACAGAGTTGTGTGTGCAAAACAACAAAGTGAAGTGGCCGAACCTATGTGTGTTCTCTAAGTGGAGTGGACACACTTAGAAGAAGAAGAAGACTCACACAAAGTATAACACACATTTAAGTGTGTAAACACATTGAACAAAGTGTGAAGTTCAAGTGAGGAGGTGTGTGCTATAGTTGACTACACCCTCTGAGGGTTTACTGCACCAAGAAGAGAAGAAGGGGAGTGCATGCATGCATGCATGCACGTGCACACGTAAACAAGTCAAATCTGCTTGTGTGCATTTGAGTTGACCAAGACCAGAGGATCTTGAAGAATTTGAGAGACCATGCAATCAGTGCATTAGGATGCAGAGATGCCATGCACTCAGTGCATGAAGTTGATGTGAACTGAGACTGGCCCAGACTGAAGTTAAAGACATCAGTTGTCTGAGTATTCAGTAGTTGGAGAGAAGCCAGGTCATCCTAAGAGAAAGGAGATAAATCCTGAGCAAGACGAGAAGACCTGTTCATCACAAGTGAGCAGAGGTACAGAGCAAGGCCAGCAGTCTTTATCCCAGACTGCTGAAGATACTTGATGAGCTGAACAAGAAGAAGAGCTACTCGTGTGACTCGAGGAGCTAGGAGAAGCCCCATGTGAGACTCAGGGTGGAAGAAGTCTTCAGTGGGATTCTGGAGCAGGCCAGTGGGACTCTGGTAACACTGTGGGACACAGTATAAAGACCCTCCTGTGGGACTCAAGAGAGATACAGTGGGATGTTGTATCGACCATTGTAATACTAACAGATTATAATGGAAGAAACCATGTTGGGGTGTATAACCAACATGGCAGGGATGTAGGCCTTTGGTGTCGAACCTTGTAAATCCTTGGGTCTTGTGCCTTTACATTTAATGCATTACTCGAGGAAAGTCTAAGAGATACAAGAAGAGTGGATCGAGGCTTTAACCATCCATAGAGGTTTAATTGATTAAGAATCAATTAGTGAAAAGTTTTAAGGGATCACTGATTCACCCCCTCCCCCTCTCAGTGATTCACACTGATCTGGGCACTTCATAAACATACCAAAGATTTTCTTATGAAGAAAGGGAAAAGGGGTGAATTGACCTTTTTCAACTTTAAAAGAAGTATTCTAGATCCCATAAGTTTTCTGGTGGACTCCACTAACTAATATATGGTCCACTTATCGGTGGTCCTAATATCTATATAGGGATATTTGTCATCCCACTAGCTCACCAGTTGTTGTTCAGCTTCTTGTTAAATTCTCGAAACTAGTCGTGAACCCCTTGGATAGCACCTAAAACCTCTTAAACCCCTTATCTAAGGCCAAAAATTTCTAATTCAAGAAGAAAAATATGTTCAATAAAAAGGTGAAGTGGGTTCATTCTGAGAGAGATAGGGGGTTTTACAAGAAACCAAATTAGCATTTTTATTTAAAAATACTTCAATAATTAGAGAGCGTATATCAATTTCTCAAAAAATATGTAATATTATACTTGATAAATTTTATTTCCCAATAATTACATCATTTAATCCAATATCAACAACCTAATAGTCTTATTCATTTTAGAATAAAATTCCATGAAAACTATTTCATTGTTTCCATCAATTATATATACATCAATATAGTCAATTACAATTAGAGATACCTCCTCTCTTTCATTAATACAGTTGTTATTGGCCACTTTTCCTTTCCGAAATTTTAAAAATGTTAATCGTGGGTGAAACATTGAATAAAATGTTTTGTGAGTTTTCTTACCAATACAGTTCCTACATAAAAATGAAAACACTTCTTTCCTCTCATATTTAAGAAACAATATGTAGTTTTTGTTTAAAACCAACAAAACAGATAGTTTTTCTTAACTTAAAAATTATCTAATCCAATCAAAATTGAGTAAAAAACATTGTTTTTAAATGAACTAAAATTACAAAATGTGATTTATTCTTCAATAAACGTCTCAAATCCTTTAATAAATCTTAAATCACCAATCATATGTTACAAAAACCCATTTTTAAGTATTCATGGGTGACTCATTGGAGATTCCATGATATAAACATTCACCACTTGTGATTTATGAATTAATCTTTATTATTCTTCTAAAAACATTTAGAATTTTTCATAATTTATTGTGGTACAAAAAATGTTAAGTAATACTTGACCAAGTGACTTGGTTGATCAAATATTTAAAATACTTCATTCAGAACTTAAAATTGGTTTTAAAATTGAAATCTTGAATTTTTATCTTCATTCCAAATATGGAGTACTTGAGTTGTTTCTTTTCAAATTATTTCATATAAAATGATTATTATATAGTTATTGAAATATATTTTAACATACTAAATATTATTTTCCACATTATTATAGACTTTGTAAAACAAATAGTAGGAAAAATTAAGATAATATAGTGAAAATTATTATCTTTATAGGATATGAAACTTCCTTTCCCTCAATTTTCTAAAAATTAATTTCATATATTTTTTTGAAACAAGATTATTTTGTGTTTATAATATATTTCCCTTGATATTATATATTTTTATTAAATTTTAAGCATTTATAAAAGTATCATATTTTATCTTCATGTTCTTTATTTAATGATCTTCTAGATTTCTATAAATCTTTTTATTGTAAAACATTATTTTTCTTCTTTATCTTTAAGTTGTCCTTATATTTATTATAATTAATTATACAATATTGTGGATCCATAGAATTATATTTATTTTTTTTACCAAAAACATTATTATATAGTTTACTATTTTTCTCATTGCACTATAAACATTCTCCAATATCATGTCCTGATTTTTTTGAAATCTAAAATGATCTTATATAGAAAATCATTAAACTCTAACACTTTTTACTAGAAATTAACAAATTTTTTTCAATTTCTATATTAGTGAATAATTTAACATCTTAAATATTATAATTGAGGAATTTTTATTTTATACTTCTTTTTCCAACTTCATCACTCTATTTTATTTGGATTTATCAACCACATTTGGAAATTAAGGGACCATAGAAACATTATCACTCTTTTTATCCGATTTGGATATTTTTGTGATACACTCACTCAATTCATTATTTAGCATAAATAATATGTAATTTTTTTATTTAAATATCTTATTATATAAATATTATTCATTTAACTTGGCGATCAATTATTTTTCACCATGATCACTCATCAATAAATCTTATTTACTTTAATTATTATTAAACTATTATTTCTATATTTATAAAAATCGTCTTATTTTGTATTTTGAAAGTTTTTATCATTTTTATTTGAAGGAAACTCCTTATTAATCAATTATGAAGTCTTCCTCCTAGATTACTTCATTAATGACACATCTTCAGGTTCAACTTCTTTCAAAATCAGATAATTAGTTGTAAAATGTCTAATTGCTTCATATTAGAGACACTTTAAAGATGTTTTCCATTAAATATACTTCCTCTTTTTAAAAAAACTTCTTGAGATGAAACACGTGAGATATTTAAATTTCACATAAACATCTCTATTCAATTCTAAATTTTCATCTTCTTCCTTAACCTCCTTGGAAGAATTCTTTTTATTTAGTGATTTGAAAGATATTTCCTTCTTAACATTACCTATATTATTAATATAAGTACATTTCCTCATTTATAATTCCAAAAACATGTTTTCTTTTTAATAAATTTGAAATCCATTAAAATAATATTCTACAATAGATGAAAATTTATCATTAAACTTGTATTTAAGTAAAATAAATAAATTTATTAACTATTATTGAATCCTATATAGTTAATATAAAACCTTTGATGGAGATTTTAATCTAGTTAAATTTAGTGAATAAATTATTCACCATATCTTCTCTAAGTATATGAATGTATTCAAATTATAAATATTATTTTTAAAGTTTATATTACTTCACTCTATCATTCCCTTCATGAATATTTCAAAACATCTCCTAACATACATTTACTATATTGATCCCCAAAAATTTTATTAACACTTCCTCTAAAAGTGATTATAAGATATAATTCCTTGAATATTAATGGATTTAGTAGATATAGTCACCATTTAATATTAAATTATTGGAATAAACCCTCTATGTACATACATACCTATTGAGGGATAGTAAAATAAAATTGTTTCTACTCAAACATTTCAATTTTCCTAATAAAATGTGAGAAATCCTTTTTATCTTTTCTGAATTGATAATATCCATGATGTAAATAAAAAATCATACACAAAAATAATAATAAATATAGTTAAATCCCAAACATCAATATCAAAAAACATTAATTCTAATGAAGGAAAGACCTAACTCTAATACCAATTATATAAGGAACTATCACTCATTTTAGTGGGGTCCCACAAGAGTATAAACTGATAAGAGGTGGATAATTATATAAGAATAATTAACAATTATTCAATAATAAACCTTCACTTCTAATTAAGATGAACCAAACACGTTTTCAGGGAGTTTTTTCTTCAACCAGAAGTTATTCAAAAAAATTAAGTAATTTTATTTTTAAATCCATTAAACTAAAGATAACATAAATATATCTAATATTAATCATTCAAAACAAATGGATACATACTTAGCATGGCTTAGAATCATCCATTTTTACATGATCTACTGGAATCACCAAATGGATTTTAACAAGTGTTGTTTATATATAAAACTTATGTGTGTAAAAATATCTATGAAAAAGAATGTTGTTTTCATATATAAAATCAAGATAACACTTAAATGAAACATTAACAAGGATTTTATAACATAAATAAGAATGTTTCAACATATTTTCAATAGAGTATCACCAAATATTCTTCACTTATATTAATAAAACACTAAAATTCTTACACTAAACACTTCTTCTCAACCACCAAAAATATTACTTATTATTTAGAGAATATTTTATGTGGTATAGATGAATCATATAAACACTTCATAAACAAAATAATTTTTTTTCTATAAATAAAATATTTTTATCTTTACAATTTCATAATTCCTTTTGTAATAACATATGATAATAAATATCTAAACTTATTTCTAGGTGTCTCATCCTCTAATCTACCATGGTATCCTCTCTTAATCATGACATGATTATTAATTTTTTATTAGTAACAAATATCTATTTCATATATAATAATATAATATTATAAAATAAAATTCCTTCATCATGTTATGGTGCATAATTTTTTTCCAAACTAAGAATATCTTTTCCAATAATGCTTGTATTGTATATGATAATACTTTCTTTGTTTGTTCATGGTAAATTAATACTATTCACAGATTATTAGATAGCATTCACAAAGATTTAATTCTCTGTAAATTTTCTACCAGCCTCCTTTATTTTTTTCATTTTATTATAATTATAACTTTAACATGAAGATTCACACTTTACTTTTTAAAGGTTCTATATATATTGTGGTATATAATACTCTTACCACCATGTTAAAAATGTATTAAGATGAATTTATTTCTCACCCTAGAAAAAATGTGCTTCACATAAATATATTAATCTAGCATTGAATAAAAAATGTATTACATCAAAATGTCCTCTATCCAATGATTAGAAATAGTTAACTTAATAATAATCAACCAACACCTAAATTTACATTATAACATGGTTCATCATCATAACCAGTCAAATAATCATTTTAAAACTGTAATATATATTCCATTATGTAAAGACCCGTAAAATTCAAGGGAAATTTTTTCTTAATTTTCTTTAGAATTTTACAAGAGCGCGGTTTCTGACGGCACCTGATTCCGAGGCCCGATGTGCCCGGAATCAATTTCCGAAGTTTGGCTCGGGTACGTTCAGTGAACGAACGACCGGGAATTTCTAACTTTTGATCCGGTGCTCGGAATTGAAATCTGAGGGCACCGATGGAACCGTAGCTTCGGTATATGCTTAGGAACTCCTGTTCTGGAGTTGCGTTCATGCGAGTGTTGATAATAAAAATTGTGGATGTTTACTTTGTAATTACACTACAATTTTTATTATTTTACTCTAAGTGATATCTCTTGTTGGAAGTTGGGTAACCACCCAACCTCCCATGGGAGGTTATGAGGGTGGTGGTGCCCACACGAACCCCACCCCTTCATATCCTCTAAAACCCCCTCAACTCCCACTTAAATTATGTTAACTTAAGTTATAAACCTATGACTTAAATGTAATGAGTTAATGAGGTGAGTTGTGTGTGGTTATTGAATTTCAAACCTTTGAAATTCAAAGAGGTTGGGTTGTGTGAATAAAATAAGAAAGAGTCTTATTTTATTTTGTTAGAATTTTATCTCCTTGAGAGAGTAGGGAAGTCTTCTTCATCTTCCTCAAACTCAACAAAGAACGCGAAGAACGCGAAGAACGCCGTTCTTCAACGAAGAACTTCTCCGCCGAAGAACACGGTCCATCCGCGACGCCGAATCCGCGACGCGACGTACTTCTTCCGCGTCATCTCTTCCGCGACGGTTTTCCGCGACGAACGCCATCGACAACGACTCTTCCTCCGACGTCAAAGGAATCGACATCGATATTCCACGACTACGTCAACGTGCGACTATCGAGGTAGGGGTTCTTGAGTTCGTTGTTTTCTTTTATTTGACTTTCCTCAAGACTTGACGATGAACGCTCAAGTTCCGACGAAGAACGTCGCTCCGCTCTTCTTCGTCTTCCGTGTCAACGAGAGAGAACACCGCTTCCTCCTCGGATTCCCTTCGTCGACATATGAGGTTTCGCCAACGACGTATCGCATCGGACGCATCTCTTTGTCAACGGAATTGACGAACGACGACCGCGACGCCCGATCTCCACGACGTTGACTTCCGCGGACGTTGGCAAATCCTCGAACTTATACCCAAGGTAGGGGTTGTTATTCATTGTTTAATTATTCTATTCTTGCTCATGGTTCGCATGACTAACGTGAGGAATTTGAATATTTTAAGTTGAGTTATTATTTTAACGTGAGGGGGCCGGACCGCACGAACACGGCCGAACCCCCCTCCATCGTTCTTGTTGTTTATTCTTGCGGGTGAAAGCAAAGTGGCGTGGTGCCGTCGCACCACGCAGATAATCGTGCAATTATTTTGCGCGGCGCCGTCGCGCCACGCCGAGGAAGAATCTTCAAGAATGCGACGCCGTCGCGCCGCGTTGAAAGGAATCAAGGCACGGCGGAGGGGCGCGGTGCCGTCGCACCGCGCCGGACGACGAACACCGCGGCCGGTTTCGGGCCGCGGCGGAACGAGGACACCGGCGGCCGGGCCGCCGGCGTCGGAAGCCGAAGAGGGGACCGGAATTTCCGGTCCCGTTGGAGAAAACCGGTCGGCCAGCTGGCCGGCTGGATGACGTTTAACCAGGGGAATTAATCCCCCGGCCCGCGCAAAAACCCCCCTCTTTATGAGGGGGGCGGTTCTTTGAAGGGAGGGGGGCAGCCGGCCCCCTGGTTCCGCACAAACAGGCCCCCCCACGTGAGGGGGGGGGGGGGGGGCGGTTAAAAAAAAATAAAGGGGCAGCGGCTTACAGCCGCCGCCGCCCTTCCAATCAGCGGGGGAATTGAATTCCCCCCGCGTGCAGCCACCTGCGGCGACAAGCCGCCGCGGACCCCGCGCTGCCGCGCCGCCGCGCCGCCACCGGCCGGGCCGACCCAGGGGGGGTCGGGCCGGGTCGGCCCGGACCCGGACCTCCCCGTTTCGAACCAGTTTCGGTCTTTTGGCCATAACTTGAGCCTCAGACCCCCGATTGACGAACCGTCTACGGCAACGCGATCCTTGGATCGAGACGGTCGTTTCGGTATATCGCACTCAAGATTTCGGATTACTTTGAGTTCGGCCGGGTTGGTTCGTTCACGAAACCAACCGGGCCTTCGGAGCGGAAACGCTCATATCTTGAGCTTCGGACGTCCGATTGACGTGCCGTCAGTTTTGTTGTGTTCCTCTTAGTGAGACGGATCTTTTGGAATACTTCGCCCGAGGTTTGGACACAGATGGAGTACGGTCGGGTTGGTTTTACCTTAAAAACCAACCGGGCCCCGGGGACGAAAATGCCAATAACTCTCAGACCGGGCGTCCGATCGACGCGCCGTCTGTTGCGTTGAGTTCCTGTTTACGATACGGAACTTTTGGCATCCTTCGCCCGAGTTTTGGATACAGTTAGTAGTGGTCGGGTTGGATCGCACCCGAAATCCAACCGAGCCCCTGGAACGGGAAAGCTGATATCTTTCAGACAGGACGTCCGTTTGACGAACCGTCAGCGGCGTTGGTGATTACGTTGAGTAACGGTCCCTTTGAATATACCCTAAGGGAGTTCAGGGTACAGTTGTGATACGGCCGGGATTGGTTCGCGCACGAAACCAACCGGGCCCCTAGGACGAAAAGGCAAATAACTCACAGACCGGGTGTCCGATCGACGCGCCGTCTGTTGCGTTGAGACCCCTGTGACGAGACGGTCTTTTGAGATACTTCTTTGCGGGAATTTGTGATACTTAGAGTGTCGACCAGTAGCTCGTGGAGCGGACCCTCCCGGAGACGAGCGTGCAGAGTACGGAGACCGTGTAGCCGGCTGAGACCTGACGACTGCTTGACCGACTCGACTTGGAGTGAGTCGACTAGCCCAGTGGACGGAGCGCCCGGTATTTGGCGGCAGACCCACGGCGGACGGAGCGCCTGGTAGTTGGCAGCAAACCCGCGGTACTCGACAGGAGGAGTACCTCAGTAGGCTATTTGGGCGAGCGCCCGGTATTTGGCGACAGACCCTCAGCGGACGGAGCGCCAGGTAGTTGGCCGCAAACCCGCAGTACTCGACAAAAGAAGTACCTCAGCAGTCTTAGGTTAGTGAGTAGTACCTCGGAGTCGTGACAGGACCACTGTACACTCTAGAGACGGAGCTCTTCAGCAGTTACGGTTTCGATAATAAAAATCCTGGTTTGAGCTGAGACTTTTGACCTTGTGTTTACCTCATGATTGAGATGGGTCACTTGCTAACTTTGGTATATGTATGGGCATATACCCGGGTAGTGGTTATCCGTTGTTTTCACAATCCTTGTGTTTCCTCATGATTGAGATGGGTTACTTGATAACTTAGGTATATGTATGGGCATATACCTAAGTAGAGGTTATCTGTTGAGATCTTCTATGTGGTTATCCTTGTTGGTTTAGTGAGACCTTGAGGGTCTCGGGGTCCCTACTATGTATCGTTATACTCACCCCTGCACGGGCTTTGCCCGCACTACGTTGTGTTGGTTGCAGACGACGGACAACGTTGACCTTAGCTGAGGCTTGCAGAGCGGGACGGTACCCGGAGGTAGACCACTGGGCGGAACGTGCTCGGAGCGGACGGCGGGACCCGTGGAGCAGAGGAGCTATCTGTACCCACCCTTCAGGTGGGATTTCCAGTGGACAGCTCGGAGTAGCGGCTTTTACTTTTCAGTTGCTGTTTTCCCTTTCGAGTTTTACTTTACTTTCAGTTTGGGTTTGTATTCTGGCCCATTTTACTTTTCCTCACTTTCAGTTGTACTCTGCTTTTGTTAGTGTTTACTTTCCGCTTGTTTACTCTGTAGTGTTTGTTTACTTTACAAAGGCAATGCCTTCCCTTTTTACCGGGATTTACGCCTTGGTGCTAGTCGCCAGCCCCTGGCCTATGGAAGGCGGTCTTGGGGTAGTCACGGCACGGACCCTGAGGGCGGGTCGTGACAAATTGGTATCAAAGGAGTTCGGTTGTACCGCAAAACTTATAACTCTGATGTTTCTTTCTGTGAAGCAATAGTGTTGAGAGTACCGAGTGTGGTTTTCAGTTCAGGGAGTCCAGTGTTGGTGCGGGCGGCCGACGTATCCATACACCAGGACCCTGACAACTGATTTCCGACTTTGTGCACAAAAACACTGATTGTGTGTGTGTTTTCAAAGGTTTCCCCCCTTAAAACATCTCAAACCAGGTCAGCTCACCAGGTATAACCGTTTGATCGTGTTACGTTGTTTCTTTCAGGATGCCTTTTCTCGGACGACCAGCTAGAGCCCGGAGGGATGTGCGTACTGATAGTATGTCGAGTGACGAGGCTTCGGTACATGGCCCTCTTGCAGTTGAGGAACCAGCGATACTACCATACGTTGGGCCACCGATGCCACCAGCCCCAGCAGTAGACGATGCACGACGCTTGAGTGCGCTGCATGAGTTCCAGCGCCAGAGGCCACCCAGGTTCAGGGGAGAGACGGAACCGCAGGCGGCTGAGGATTGGCTGGAGGCTGTGGTGGGAGTCTTCAGGCTAGTGGGGACGCCATCGGACTTCATGGTGACCTTTGCTGCCAGCCTTCTTCAGGCAGCAGCAGGCAGGTGGTGGAGCCACTTGTTCCAGTTTTGCGATGGGATGGCTTTCACATGGGAAGACTTTGAGACCTTCTTCAGGGTGGAGTTTCTGCCAGTAGCTCTACACCCCGAGCGTGTTCAGGAGGTGCTGCCTTTGCCGCGTGTTTTTTCGATCAGAAGCCGAGTCATCTGTGGGCAGTAGACAGATGATGCAGAGGTCCAGGAGGACCAGACCAGCAGTTGGGTGATCTCGGGTGTTAGGACCGGTGGTGCGGGGCACCCGGAGTGGGAACCGAGCCAGCCATGCAAGGAGCGGGTTGTGTTACTCATGTCGTGGAAAGGGTCACCTGGCACATGACTGTCCGACTCCTCGATCCGCAGGCTTTGGGGGAGCCACCGAGGTTGAGGCAGCGACAAATGCTTGAGCAACAGTAAAGCAGGTGGACAGGAGCGGAACTAGTGGATACGTCTCTTGTACTTCTAGTTCCATGTTGATGTTGATTTTGTGTAGCATCTTTGTATTATGAGCTGCAATAATAAAAGACGCTTACTTTGTGATGTTTTCGTTCCTGTCCTCTTTCGTGTTGTTACTAAGAGGTTCCAGTTTTGGCTGTTGACTTGACCCTCACTTGTGAGACATCTACTGGAGGAGACCAGTTACCACACACTGATGCCGACAGTGTGACTCAACCCTTGGAGGCGAGAGTAATGGTTGGATATCTTAGTAGTAGCGTTGAGGCCTTACGACGTCATCCTTGGTATGGATTAGTATCATCCATGTTAGGATTGACTGTTTTAGGCAAAGAATGTGGTTCATCCTGGGGATGAGATCAGATTTCTCTTGTCGGCAAAGAAGAAATCTTGCAGTTTTTGTGGGACCGGAGGTGGTCTAGGCCACGACAGAGAAGGTTCAGGTCATCCAGGAGCGGATGAGGACAGCGCAGAGCCGGCAGAAGTCATACGCTGACAGGAGGCAGAGGCCACTAGAGTTCGAGGATGGTGACCACGTCTTCTTGCGGGTCTCACCTCGACGTGGTATTCGGAGATTTGGCCGAGGCGGCAAGTTATCTCCGTGCTTCATCGGACCCTTCCAGGTCCTCAGCAGGGTTGGTGAGGTGGCTTATCGCATTGCTCTACCACCTCAGTTGCACCGGGTGCACGACGTCTTCCACGTGTCTTAGCTGAGGAGATACGTGCACGACCCGACGCACATCTTGACCATGGGGAGCTTGAAGTTGACGATGGGTGACTTTTACGGAGGTCCCGGTGGAGATAGAGGATCGACAGGAGCGAGTCTTGCGTGGGTGATCGATTCCTCTTGTGTGCATCAGATGGTAGCACGGGAATCTCCAGGAGAGCACATGGGAGCGGGAGGCTCAGATGCGTGCTCAGTACCCTCATTTGTTTCCCTAGTTTTTGATGTATCTTTACGGGGACGTAAAGCCCTGAGGTGGGAGTAATGTAAAGACCCGTAAAATTCAAGGGAAATTTTTTCTTAATTTTCTTTAGAATTTTACAAGAGCGCGGTTTCTGACGGCACCTGATTCCGAGGCCCGGTGTGCCCGGAATCAATTTACGAAGTTTGGCTCGGGTACGTTCAGTGAACGAACGAGCGGGAATTTCTAATTTTTGATCCGGTGCTTGGAATTGAAATCTGAGGGCACCGATGGAACCGTAGCGCCGGTATACGCTTAGGAACTCCTGTTCTGGAGTTGCGTTCATGCGAGTGTTGATAATAAAAATTGTGGATGTTTACTTTGTAATTACACTACAATTTTTATTATTTTACTCTAAATGATATCTCTTGTTGGAAGTTGGGTAACCACCCAACCTCCCATGGGAGGTTATGAGGGTGGTGGGGCCCACACGAACCCCACCCCTTCATATCCTCTAAAACCCCCTCAACTCCCACTTAAATTATGTTAACTTAAGTTATAAACCTATGACTTAAATGTAATGAGTTAATGAGGTGAGTTGTGTGTGGTTATTGAATTTCAAACCTTTGAAATTCAAAGAGTTTGGGTTGTGTGAATAAAATAAGAAAGAGTCTTATTTTATTTTGTTAGAATTTTATCTCCTTGAGAGAGTAGGGAAGTCTTCTTCATCTTCCTCAAACTCAACGAAGAACGCGAAGAACGCCGTTCTTCAACGAAGAACTTCTCCGCCGAAGAACAAGGTCCATCCACGACGCCGAATCCGCGACGCGACGTACTTCTTCCGCGTCATCTCTTCCGCGACGGTTTTCTGCGACGAACGCCATCGACAACGACTCTTCCTCCGACGTCAAAGGAATCGACATCGATATTCCACGACTACGTCAACGTGCGACTATCGAGGTAGGGGTTCTTGAGTTCGTTGTTTTCTTTTATTTGACTTTCCTCAAGACTTGACGATGAACGCTCAAGTTCCGACGAAGAACGTCGCTCCGCTCTTCTTCGTCTTCCGTGTCAACGAGAGAGAACACCGCTTCCTCCTCGGATTCCCTTCGTCGACATATGAGGTTTCGCCAACGACGTATCGCATCGGACGCATCTCTTTGTCAACGGAATTGACGAATGACGACCGCGACGCCCGATCTCCACGACGTCGACTTCCGCGGACGTTGGCAAATCCTCGAACTTATACCCAAGGTAGGGGTTGTTATTCATTGTTTAATTATTCTATTCTTGCTCATGGTTCGCATGACTAACGTGAGGAATTTGAATATTTTAAGTTGAGTTATTATTTTAACGTGAGGGGGCCGGACCGCACGAACACGGCCGAACCCCCCTCCATCGTTCTTGTTGTTTATTCTTGCGGGTGAAAGCAAAGTGGCGTGGTGCCGTCGCACCACGCGGATAATCGTGCAATTATTTTGCGCGGCGCCGTCGCGCCACGCCGAGGAAGAATCTTCAAGAACGCGACGCCGTCGCGCCGCGTTGAAAGGAATCAAGGCACGGCGGAGGGGCGCGGTGTCGTCGCACCGCGCCGGACGACGAACACCGCGGCCGGTTCTGGGCCGCGGCGGAACGAGGACACCGGCGGCCGGGCCGCCGGCGTCGGAAGCCGAAGAGGGGACCGGAATTTCCGGTCCCGTTGGAGAAAACCGGCCGGCCAGCTGGCCGGCCGGATGACGTTTAACCGGGGGAATTAATCCCCCGGCCCGCGCAAAAACCCCCCTCTTTATGAGGGGGGCGGTTCTTTGAAGGGAGGGGGGCAGCCGGCCCCCCGGTTCCGCACAAACAGGCCCCCCCACGTGAGGGGGGGGGGGGGGGGGGTTAAAAAAAAATAAAGGGGCAGCGGCTTACAGCCGCCGCCGCCCTTCCAATCAGCGGGGGAATTGAATTCCCCCCGCGTGCAGCCACCTGCGGCGACAAGCCGCCGCGGCCCCCGCGCCTCCGCGCCGCCGCGCCGCCGCCGGCCGCCGCGCCGACCCAGGGGGGGTCGGGCCGGGTCGGCCCGGACCCGGACCTCCCCGTTTCGAACCAGTTTCGGTCTTTTGGCCATAACTTGAGCCTCGGACCCCCGATTGACGAACCGTCTGCGGCAACGCGATCCTTGGATCGAGACGGTCATTTCGGTATATCGCACTCAAGATTTCGGATTACTTTGAGTTCGGCCGAGTTGGTTCGTTCACGAAACCAACCGGGCCTTCGGAGCGGAAACGCTCATATCTTGAGCTTCGGACGTCCGATTGACGTGCCATCAATTTTGTTGTGTTCCTCTTAGTGAGACGGATCTTTTGGAATACTTCGCCCGAGGTTTGGACGCAGATGGAGTACGGTCGGGTTGGTTTTACCTTAAAAACCAACCGGGCCCCGGGGACGAAAATGCCAATAACTCTCAGACCGGGCGTCCGATCGACGCGCCGTCTGTTGCGTTGAGTTCCTGTTTACGATACGGAACTTTTGGCATCCTTCGCCCGAGTTTTGGATACTGTTAGTAGTGGCCGGGTTGGATCGCACCCGAAATCCAACCGAGCCCCTGGAACGGGAAAGCTGATATCTTTCAGACAGGACGTCCGTTTGACGAACTGTCAGCGGCGTTGGTGATTACGTTGAGTAACGGTCCCTTTGAATATACCCTATGGGAGTTCAGGGTACAGTTGTGATACGGCCGGGATTGGTTCGCGCACGAAACCAACCGGGCCCCTAGGACGAAAAGGCTAATAACTCACAGACCGGGTGTCCGATCGACGCGCCGTCTGTTGCGTTGAGACCCCTGTGACGAGACGGTCTTTTGAGATACTTCTTTGCGGGAATTTGTGATACTTGGAGTGTCGACCAGTAGCTCGTGGAGCGGACCCTCCCGGAGACGAGCGTGCAGAGTACGGAGACCGTGTAGCTGGCTGAGACCTGACGACTGCTTGACCGACTCGACTTGGAGTGAGTCGACTAGCCCAGTGGACGGAGCGCCCGGTATTTGGCGGCAAACCCACGGCGGATGGAGCGCCTGGTAGTTGGCAGCAAACCCGCGGTACTCGACAGGAGGAGTACCTCAGTAGGCTATTTGGGCGAGCGCCCGGTATTTGGCGACAGACCCTCAGCGGACGGAGCGCCAGGTAGTTGGCCGCAAACCCGCAGTACTCGACAGGAGGAGTACCTCAGCAGTCTTAGGTTAGTGAGTAGTACCTCGGAGTCGTGACAGGACCATTGTACACTCTAGAGACGGAGCTCTTTAGCAGTTACGGTTTCGATAATAAAAATCCTGGTTTGAGCTGAGACTTTTGACCTTGTGTTTACCTCATGATTGAGATGGGTCACTTGCTAACTTTGGTATATGTATGGGCAAATACCCGGGTAGTGGTTATCCGTTGTTTTCACAATCCTTGTGTTTCCTCATGATTGAGATGGGTTACTTGATAACTTAGGTATATGTATGGGCATATACCTAAGTAGAGGTTATCTGTTGAGATCTTCTATGTGGTTATCCTTGTTGGTTTAGTGAGACCTTGAGGGTCTCGGGGTCCCTACTGAGTATCGTTATACTCACCCCTGCACGGGCTTTGCCCGCACTACATTGTGTTGGTTGCAGACGACGGACAACGTTGACCTTAGCTGAGGCTTGCAGAGCGGGACGGTACCTGGAGGTGGACCACTGGGCGGAACGTGCTCGGAGCGGACGGCGGGACCCGTGGAGCAGAGGAGCTATCTGTACCCACCCTTCAGGTGGGATTTCCAGTGGACAGCTCGGAGTAGCGGCTTTTACTTTTCAGTTGTTGTTTTCCCTTTCGAGTTGTACTTTACTTTCAGTTTGGGTTTGTATTCTGGCCCATTTTACTTTTCCGCACTTTCAGTTGTACTCTGCTTTTGTTAGTGTTTACTTTCCGCTTGTTTACTCTGTAGTGTTTGTTTACTTTACAAAGGCAATGCCTTCCCTTTTTACCGGGATTTACGCCTTGGTGCTACTCGCCAGCCCCTGGCCTATGGAAGGCGGGCTTGGGGTAGTCACGGCAAAGACCCCGAGGGCGGGTCGTGACAATGATCGAGACGGTCGTTTCGGTATATCGCACTCAAGATTTCGGATTACTTTGAGTTCGGCCGGGTTGGTTCGTTCACGAAACCAATCGGGCCTTCGGAGCGGAAACGCTCATATCTTGAGCTTCGGACGTCCGATTGACGTGCCGTCAGTTTTGTTGTGTTCATCTTAGTGAGACGGAACTTTGGGAATACTTCGCCCGAGGTTTGGACGCAGATGGAGTACGGTCGGGTTGGTTTTACCTTAAAAACCAACCGGGCCCCGGGGACGAAAATGCCAATAACTCTCAGACCGGGCGTCCGATCGACGCGCCGTCTGTTGCGTTGAGTTCATGTTTACGATACGGAACTTTTGGCATCCTTCGCCCGAGTTTTGGATACAGTTAGTAGTGGCCGGGTTGGATCGCACCCGAAATCCAACCGGGCCCCTGGAACGGGAAAGCTGATATCTTTCAGACAGGACGTCCGTTTGACGAACCGTCAGCGGCGTTGGTGATTACGTTGAGTAACGGTCCCTTTGAATATACCCTATGGGAGTTCAGGGTACAGTTGTGATACGGCCGGGATTGGTTCGCGCACGAAACCAACCGGGCCCCTAGGACGAAAAGGCTAATAACTCACAGACCGGGTGTCCGATCGACGCGTCGTCTGTTGCGTTGAGACCCCTGTGACGAGATGGTCTTTTGAGATACTTCTTTGCGGGACTTTGTGATACTTGGAGTGTCGACCAGTAGCTCGTGGAGCGGACCCTCCCGGAGACGAGCGTGCAGAGTACGGAGACCGTGTAGCCGGCTGAGACCTGACGACTGCTTGACCGACTCGACTTGGAGTGAGTCGACTAGCCCAGTGGATGGAGCGCCCGGTATTTGGCGGCAGACCCACGGCGGACGGAGCGCCTGGTAGTTGGTAGAAAACCCGCGGTACTCGACAGGAGGAGTACCTCAGTAGGCTATTTGGGCGAGCGCCCGGTATTTGGCGACAGACCCTCAGCGGACGGAGCGCCAGGTAGTTGGCCGCAAACCCGCAGTACTCGACAGGAGGAGTACCTCAGCAGTCTTAGGTTAGTGAGTAGTACCTCGGAGTCGTGACAGGACCACTGTACACTCTAGAGACGGAGCTCTTCAGCAGTTACGGTTTCGATAATAAAAATCCTGGTTTGAGCTGAGACTTTTGACCTTGTGTTTACCTCATGATTGAGATGGGTCACTTGCTAACTTTGGTATATGTATGGGCATATACCCGGGTAGTGGTTATCCGTTGTTTTCACAATCCTTTTGTTTCCTCATGATTGAGATGGGTTACTTGATAACTTAGGTATATGTATGGGCATATACCTAAGTATAGGTTATCTGTTGAGATCTTCTATGTGGTTATCCTTGTTGGTTTAGTGAGACCTTGAGGGTCTCGGGGTCCCTACTGAGTATCGTTATACTCACCCCTGCACGGGCTTTGCCCGCACTACGTTGTGTTGGTTGCAGACGACGGACAACGTTGACCTTAGCTGAGGCTTGCAGAGCGGGACGGTACCCGGAGGTGGACCACTGGGCGGAACGTGCTCGGAGCGGACGGCGGGACCCGTGGAGCAGAGGAGCTATCTGTACCCACCCTTCAGGTGGGATTTCCAGTGGACAGCTCGGAGTAGCGGCTTTTACTTTTCAGTTGCTGTTTTCCCTTTCGAGTTGTACTTTACTTTCAGTTTGGGTTTGTATTCTGGCCCATTTTACTTTTCCGCACTTTCAGTTGTACTCTGCTTTTGTTAGTGTTTACTTTCCGCTTGTTTACTCTATAGTGTTTGTTTACTTTACAAAGGCAATGCCTTCCCTTTTTACTGGGATTTACGCCTTGGTGCTATTCGTCAGCCCCTGGCCTATGGAAGGCGGGCTTGGTGTAGTCACGGCACGGACCCCGAGGGCGGGTCGTGACACATTAATCTCAAATAAAAAAAGGTGATCTATATTGATAAAGTATTCTCTATACAAGTCCAATGATATTTCCTTAAGTTAAAATGGATAATTTTTTTTGAAAAAACTATTTGATATAAAAGTATTCTTAGAATTAATGATCCTTAATAAAAACCAAGATAGAAATAATCTTGGATTAGTAGTATTTTATGGACTAAAAACAAGATCAATATCATTATATTATAAAAAAACACCATAAATTTTCAATATAATGATAATTAAAAATAAACTCACTGACTGCTAATTGAACCAACTGTGTAATATTAAATATGAAGGATAATTATGTGAACATAGTAGAATATTTGTTTATTTAATATTCATTTTATAGAGATTAATTATTTAATTTTTTTCTACCAAACATTGAGATCTTTTTATATATATTAAAATACCCCTTGAAATTATTCCTTTCAGATTGATCTTAAAAAAGGATATATCTTTAAAAATTGGTCCTTATAAAATTTTCAATATCCTACTCTTAATAAACTATGGTTCTTATTCTTTATAATATTTAAATAAATGGTCTTTCATCTTGATGATGGTGAGATAAGGATTATATGGATATATAAATAACTCATGCTAGGGTCCTTTATAGATACCGAACATTAACTTGAATGATACTTATAGAGTCATGAAATCATCTTTTCCTTTAATCATAATATATTTCTCCATAATATCATGGTGAAATCTGGGATGAAGTTATTTGAATCATTCTTACATAAATTTCGATTCAAAAAAATATTTTATTATGTAATATTAATAAAAAAAGTACACTTCTATTTTTATTTCTCTTTTAAATATTTATTCATGGATAGTGAAACTATGATATTTTCACTAAGATCATTATTAAGTGATTATTTTGAGAAAAGGACATCATAATATTCCTCAAGAATTAAATTATAAATTGATGAATTTTCATTGAAATATTTAAATTTACCTTTATTTATCCCTCTTTGATAAAAATATAGTACTTCCTAGGATATTTATTTTTTTATATTTATACTTGAAATTGATTTAATACAAATTTTTCTCAAACCTATATATGAAAAATACATCAATAATAAAAAAAATTCTTAAAATTATCAAATAAACTATCTTTAATGATCTATATTATCCAAGGAAGTAATAAAATAGTTATTGATTATTTTTTGATATAATTTCCTAAATTTAATAAAATTTTCATTATATAGATCATTTATTTTTAGGCATAAGACCTAAAAAATTGATCAGTAACTACTTCCTGATCCAACACGTAGAATTATCTAAGTTTCTGAAGAACCTTTCATGATTGATCATGTCCAATTTGATCATCTAACGATTATTATTTTGAATTTTCTAGTCTTTCCTCTATGAGTTATTCTATGATAAATATTTATGAAGTGATGATATGATAATCAATATAATAACTAAACAAATTCCTACCATTGGCTCCATGATATTATCAATTACACAAAATAATATATTATCTATTTGACCCTAAATTGAGATAACATAAAATGATAATATGAAATTAAAATAACATAATTTTTTTAAAATATTTTTTTAAATAAGTTTTATCAGGTTAATCAATTAAATACTATTTTTAAAGTTTTCTATGAAAATTGCATCTTATTCCTCTTCAATATCATTATGTACAATTATATTCTCATATTTAAAATCATTAAATTATTTTTATTTCTTATTAAAAATAAATATATTTCATTCACATGAGAAATTTTTGGATTTAATAATACATTTCTCTTCAAACTAATTAACATATTTTAGAGAAATTAGAAAATGATATAAATTTATACCTATGTGACTCTCTTTTATATAATTTCCATTTTCATTATTTTTTATAAGAATAGTAACATGGAACTTTGAATTAATAAAGAGTGGATGATATTTTTCTTAATACATTTACTGTGTGATTAAACATAGGTTATCTTAACAATATCTTCTTTAATAAATCCCAAAAAAATAAATGAAATAGATTTTTATTTCTTATCCATGGAAGATAATACCTTAAAAACCAAATACCATTACTAGTTCATGATAACCCTTTTACAAAATAAAGGATATCAAAAAAATATTAGGCTAGAAATTATAATCCATATATACATTGCTTTATAACATTTCAATGGACAACATGAATATAAATTTGTTTGATAACCATTGATATAGAAAAACATTCCCATTGTAAATGATAAATACTTCAAAATATGGATCCAAATAAGTGATAGGAAGAAATCATTATGTTATAATGATGATAAATAATTCTAAAAACATACAAAATATTATGATACTTACAAGATAATATCAAATATTCTTATGTTTCATGAGATGGATCTTTCTCATAGGGTATAGTAGATAATAAATGATAAGATATTTGAGTAGAAAAATTTTAAAGGGGTTTCATATATATAAAAATTTATATTAAAACTTATCCCATTTCTTCAATATATAATGTTTCTAAATAAACTTCAATAATTTTATAATACTGAATTCATTATGGTTATGTGATTATTGGAATTTCAAAGATCTAAGATATATTTTATGTGTATTTTGAACCAAGAAATTGAATATTGGAGATGAAAATGGGTATTTATACAGAAATTTTATAGCAATGATGTTTCTATATTATAGAAACTACTAAAAAGTACCTACTGGGGGAGAACCAAGCACTTAATAGAGATGACATATGTAAGGGGAAACCTCTCCTTCGGATAGATGATGGCTTTGCAATGAGTACTCTGTGATCAAGTTAAGTGAATAAATTAAAGTATTTCATATAATTTTAGTGGGTTAAATTATTTGAATCTATTTTCATGCCTTGTTTTTTGAGATTTTATCTAAGAAAATCCATGGGGTTATTCTAACTTTTCCTTCTTCATTTGGGGTGGTCCAAATCTCTTAGACGATGTCAAAACCCGATTCCTTCTTTAGAAGTGAATCATTAGTGATGATACTAAGTTAATTTACTTTATATTAATTGGTTTTATTAATTTATTAGTGGTTAATCAATATGAATAATTTTTTTGACAAAATTTTATTTTTTTCGTATAATCATCCAATCATAATGGATTATTCTAGGTTCTTTAAAATTGATTCCTCCATCTAGAATAAGGTATATGGTGTCTAATTTATTATTCCATGAATTATAGTTTCTTATCTTTGCATATAATATTAAATAAATAATATATTATCAAAGGAGACTTAAACATGAGCTCAGAGTGTCTAAAATTGAGGGATGAAATATATAGAGCTTAATTGGACTGGAATGGGTATTCCATAAATGAAGGTGGAATTTTAGGGTCACCCAGTGAACTTGTTATTTATTAGAAATTATCATAGTATATAATAAAGATCTTCGATGGGTTTCTGAGCATGATATAAATATTAAGTGATCTAGGGGACCTTATATGAAAATGTTATAGGGTTCTCTAGGTATGAACCATTTTAATGGGGGTCCAACGATATGTTTATCAAGTGTGTTTTAATTCCAAAAAGAGAATGACACCATCTATAGACCTTATATTCCACCTAAGAGAATCGTTTTTGGTTATAAAGGGATAAATAAATAGGGGTATTATAAGGCCAAGTATATACATGAGAAGGATCATACCAATGAATGGCTAACCATGAGATATCAAAATACCAAATTCTGAAGGGTGGGTCTTAAAGGCCATAAACTACTTGAACAGGAAAGATGAGTTGATTATAAAATATCTAGAATAGACCATAGTTTATAAGATAATAAATTATGTAAGGTTATATGATAACATATTAGGGGTGGATTCTCCAAAGAATCAGTTAATATAGATGAAAAGTTTATTAAAAAATTATTGGTGGGGTTAAATGTGGGGGATGAAATGGAATAGTATAAAATCACCTATTCTATAGAAGTTATCTAATGAGTTCCAATGAGTTATGTGGGTTAGTAGAGTGATATTGGATCACATAATGTGTAATTATTGATTATGTTGGATGTGGAAATATTAAATAGATAAAATATGAAATGAATCAATAATAATGGATTATATAGTTAACGGGTTTGTTGGGTATTGACCAAAGAGGTTTTTAATGGCTAGTAAATGGGGATATCTAATGAATGGTCAGTAGGGCCAAACTAAAGACTACTAATAATTTTAAGTTAATTTCATTCCATAATGTTAAGTTAAGTTAATTCAATGAAGAAAAATAAACTTTTTATTGGGAAAAATCATGATAATGATAGAGGTCCCAAGTACCATAAGGGTTAATAGGATCCTTGATATATATGAGTAGTGTCGGTCAATGGTAATCCACTAGGGTTGTACTTTAACATGGCCAAGAAGGATTGTATTCTATAATGACCATTATGGTTACAATATAATGAACTATTATACTTTGAAACTATATATACATGAATAGATATATTCATGATGAATACACCATTATTGTCTAAATCAAGTAGGGTCATGCATCGTGATGTCCTGGTTAGAATATGACAACTTCACATGATTATTTCATGAAGTGTATGGATAATTTTACAATTATATTGTATATATCAGAAAATATAAACATTTATGTATATATTATGGGATTATATTTGTGTTCTATTTAGTTTTATACTCAAAACCTATATATGAACCTTGATAGATGTGAAGACCTTATCATTGGGATGCATCTAAATGCATGCACCGATGATATGATTTGTTATGAGAATAACTTAATATAGGGGTATAACTAGATAATAGTAGAAATCCTAGTATTTATTATATATTTTTTATTATTTATTTCTTTTAACCACATGGGTATATATAAGTGATACTTATTCCATGTATGAATTATTTGATTATATATCATATGGTATGGCCAACTCATCCATGGAATATTTCTTATTAACTTTTACATTTATTCTACTATATTATATTATTATTAATTATTTATTTATATTATTGGTTGGTTATGATATTTAGAGAATAGACTTCATATTCTTAGGATGATTCCCTCATCAATTTTCAATATTTTATTTTATATAAATAGATACGCCTGTGGTGATATACTTACATTGGCATGAGGGTCTAGGTCAAGTAATGAAGAAAAAATACATTAGATACTTATTTTAAATATTTTATAATTTTTGGAACTAGTAGAACAAATATAGTACTAGATGGTACTATTATGGTATTTTTAGTTATACCCTTATATTATTTCTATAGTTCAATCCTTAGTTATCATGGTAGTATGGGATTTAATTTTTGAGATTTATTGGTTAGGGTATAAAGTTTTGTATTTTCTCTCAATCAGGGAGGAAATTCCTATATCGTGTTTTGAAAGTACAATTACATGGCATGTGTATGCTCGTATATGATTTAAGAATCACTTGAATATTCAAAAATGGATAGATTAATTTTACCAAAAATAATAAATGATATAGTGTTTTACTATATAATTTATTGTTTCTAATCTAAGTTACCTGGGTTTGATATCATCATATAACCAAAAATTAATTACTTATTATTCCTAAGGTACTAGGAATAGATTTAGGTCATGAAAATAATAGGTACATAGGGTATATTTTCATGTTTATGTATATAGGTTTGTCTAGAAATATAGGTAATGGGATAGAGTATGATTAGCTATAAAGTTGTATATGATGAATATTGTTTTATTATATGTTTGCTTCTTGGAAAGGAAATGGGTCATTTAGAGTAAGGTTGCAGTAGAGGGTGGATCTAACAGGGAGAATATCTTATAAAGGGAGGTAATTATATAAGGAATATATGGAAGACTAACTCTTTTGAATGGAACTTGGGTGAGTGTATCATATTAAATATGGAAATTTAAACTTCTAGATATGTGGGATAATTGTTTTCAAAGTGGACTAAGGATTCATTTTTAGTTTCATTTTCATATATTTCTATCTTATTTTCCAACATAATGAGAATTATGATTTTCATGGTCAATAGTGAGGTTTCTTGACCTATACATGATGTTAATGGAAACCCTAAAAGGTTTTTATATGTGGGTGGGGATCCAAGAGAGAAAAGTAAAGGAATGTAAAATTTCCTTAGATTAGTATGGTAATAGAAGTTCAACTAGATTTTTATGAGGTATATTATAAGTATGAAATGTCGGGTTAGTGGTATTAATAATCATATTATAGTAGGTGATTATACTTATGAAATTGTATGAAGCATGATGGTGTGAGTAGAGTGCATTGGAATATTAGTGGAGTGTGATTGTTGAATGTTACTTGAAGTATGTAATTATACCTTGTATTTTTTGGAATTATATTGTTATTCCGACATATATCATGTATCATATATTATGATTCTCATAAAACCCATTCCTTATTTTTCTTATAAATCACTATTTTAAATATTTTTAGACAAGTTATTATTTATATTTTTACTTTCTAAAGTTAATTCTTCCCTAAATTGGATTTATCTATGTCTAGAAAAATTCATTTTCCTGGAATTTTTGGCTAAAATAAATTTTCATATGTCATATGTAACAACTTGACCTGGTCTACCCTCAAACTCGGCACCTGACACATTCTATCACATACCCTATGGGCGTTCCTGATCCCCATGGTCCGGTGACAAGTACCCATGCATCAAACAAAAAACCAGAGGGAAAAATTTCTCCCTACATGAAAAACAAATAGAATATATATATACATGAAGTAGAAATAAAAAATGTAAAGATAAATAATATATTCAATAATTGTAAGAAAAAAGTGGAAAAAACAACTGTAAATTAGCCAAAATCTCAGAGAGACATGTCCAACTACAGAGGACCAAAACCAAATAGCTACTCCATTTGATGGTTTACAAAACTCCCACCATCTCACCATTGTCTACCAAATTTAGAAAACATAGACCCTCGTTGCCTCACTGCAGCACTTTGCCTTTCCCTTTACTAGAAGGCATACAAAGGTATACTCACCACTGAAGAGGTGTGTATGGTGTGATATAACATGATCAATAAGATCCCACCTAGGAATTCCATAACAAGTCTCTGTATAACAATTCATGTATTCTCATTTCAAATAAAACATGGAATGGTAAGTAGTAAACTAGTTTTAAAGAAAACAAGGTAAACATTTCCCTTTTTCACTGTTATAAAACAAATGTATGTATATCAATTTCAAAGAACATTTTCTATATCATCTTTTATAAAATAAGCATGCATATATAGGTTAAAACTGCTAAGCCAAGAAATAAAAAAATATAAGGACATGTATTATCACTAAGGACCATTGTAATTAAAACTAGAAGACTAATCATACCACAATCAATCAAGTGCACAATTTTTTTCCCATATGTCAGGCCTAGTAACCCGAGGAATACCCAATGACTAAACCCCCCTAAAAAATTCAATATCAGTCCCCTCGAACAATGACCTGAGGAAACTGAGGAAATCGCCATGAGAAACCTCCTAATAATCACAAAAAATGAATGATGGGCTCAATCTATACCATCCACCTAAGTACCTAATGTAACCTATGTGTTCGTTTTCACAATTCATTAGAGTGATTTGAAAAAACATTTCACAATCCATTTCAATGATTACAAAATACCCTTTTTATTTCCATTTATTAATAACTAGGGAAACTAAATTTTTTTTAAAATCTCTTTTCAACACACATATAAAAATAATGTAGATTCGTTTTATTAATCAATTTATAAAGAATGAATAATAAGGTTCATCAACATGGGCTAGAGATGGAACCACCTACCTCAAACTCAGGTCTCACACACCAGTAACATGATCCACAAAAAGTGAAAACCCAATGACATCAACAAAGGTCCTAGTATTCAATCCACATCCCAAGATTAATCCAATTTAGAAAACAAGTGATTGGTGGAAGGGTGGAAATCCACACACATCAAGAATGAACATCCTTCACACCATAACCAACAAAGGAATGGCCTCCGTAACAAGATCACACAACAGATCTAGAATAAGACATGAAGAAACATTAATTTCATACCAACGAATCCGACAACACAACCCATGGGCGCTACCTCAATCAATGAAAATGAATAAGGGGAAATATCCCTCACCTGGAGAGACACACCACAACCACAATGAAGATCGAACACCGAACGGATCTATTGGGATGGAACAATGTCTACAAAAATCACCGAAGAGGAACCTTCAATTGAGGGAAAGGGTGAATTGGTGTCCAAATTGGAACTCAAAACCTAAATGGTGCCCTATAAATCCCTTCTCATAAAATTACATGATGTGTAACTCTTTTAATTTTCATGAAATATATAGTGTTTATGTAAATAGAAAAATCCACCACCTCAGATTAAAAATCTGATATTCAATTATCTCATGATGTGTCAACATTCATCAAATCATGTAAGCTTTCATAGTCTTAATCCTTTTCAATAATTTCACCTAATGACCATTAAAAATCGTGTAACATAGTTACATAGAGTGAAATCCTTCTGTAGTCTTCAGAAAATACCGATTAACACTGAGAGTCTAACAAATCTATGACTTCTCCATTATAAGTATCCTACCAATTCCTTCTCATCCCCATACATACAAAAAAAAATGAAAACCATGATGATTTTAAGGATATACCTAACATATCAGTAATGGGATGTTACAAAATCCGCACCATAAAGACTTTCCATCCCCGAGAAGTCACGTGGAAGATTTAATCCCTTGAAAAAGATGAGTCCACTAATCCATCATCAATGAATATCATTCCCAAGTATTATAAGAATATAATATGTGTTTCAATAAAACTATGAACAATGTAATTGATTTCCCACACAAGTATTTTACTTGAGAGTCAAAGATCTCTACTGGTTTCTCCAAAATAAAAACATCTGGCTCAAACTCCATTTCTTCCCAACTCAAAACATGAGTTTGATAATGATTATAATTCCTGAGTTGAGAAATGTGGAAAACTTTGTGAATACCTATCAACTGAAATGGGAATGCTAACCAATAACAAACCTATCAGAACTGCTCAGTGACCTCAAATTCTCCAACATATATCAGAGAAAACTTTTTCTTATTTTCTAAGTTGATAGTGACCCAACTAACGAGAAACATTCAAGAAGGCCAAGTCACTAATGTAAAACTCCAAAGGATGATGGCTCCAATCCACATATGATTTTTTTCAACTCTGGGATGTAAGGAGATATTGATGTACATCCTAAATTTTCACTGTCATCTCCGAAACCGAATTTGGTCCAACTTAAGATACTTCACCCACCTCATCCCAAAAAATTAGTGATCTAGATGGGTGACCATACAATGCCTCAATGGGATTCATTCTAATCAATGAAAGATAACTGTTGTTATAAAAAACACAAATAGTACCATATGGCTATCCCATGACCCACCAAAGTTCAATACATGAGCACGAATCATATTATCTTGGATTTGAATCACTCACTCTATATAACCATCTGTCAGTGGATGTTATATTGTTCTCATATTCTTATGATCTCTCATCACCTCTTAGAGACTCCTACATATCATATATGTAAACCCAGGATCAGTATCCAAAACAATGATATAATAACTCCCATGTAACATCATAATCTTCTACACATATAGCTTTCCCATATCATCAACCTTTCTGGTATCCTTTATTGGAATGAAATGAGAAGACTTCATTAATCAATCAATAACTACCCAGATAGAATTTCTCCCTTGGGGAGTTTTTGGTACCCCAACAAAAAAATTCATGGACACATCATCCCATTTATATACCAACACATAAAGTGGCTGAAGCAAACCAGAGGGACTCAAGTGATCTATATTTATCCGTTGGCAGGTGTAACAGTGAGACACAGAATCTACAATGTCACACTTCATACCCATCTAACAAAATTTTCATCTCATGCCCTAATAAATCCTCATAGTGCCTAAATGAACGGAACACAATGAGTAGTGACAATTAAACAAGATTAAACTCCCAACAAATGGTGGTATTTCAACCAAATTCCCAATGTAGAGCATACCTTCTGAATAGAGAAACCAACCAAAAATGGTCTCCCCACCATAAAATCTTTCTTGATTTTTACTAAACTCATCATCTTTCTACTGACTCCGAAAAATATACTACTTAAGAAAAGATGATTATTGAACACTGGTCAGAACCATACTTGAAACATCATATTGAGAATCCAAGTGCAACTATGTGAAAGTCCCCATATGGTTCCCTTATTCCTTTAATTTTAGAAGACCCTGTGATGGTAATTTCCCACTAAGAGAATCTACAACGACATTTCCATTTCCCAAGGTGTAGATGTTATCAAAGTAAAATATATGAAGGTATTATATCCATCATCTCTATCTGATATTCATGTCTTTTTGAGAAAATATATTACTCAAACTATTATGATTATAAAATAATGTGAACCCTTCTCAAAAAATATAGTGTCCCTAACACCTAATCACATGCATAACTGCAATAAGCTCTAAATCATGAGTTGGATAATTCTTCTAATGTGGACAAAGATAACAAGGTTCTTAATCTAACCCATGGATATCCTTTATAAGAACACGTCCCAAACCAGCACCAAAAGTATCACAAAAAATCATGTGCCATTAACCAAGCTTGGGTAAGATCAGAATAGCAGTTGATGTCAAGTCGTTTTAGTTCATCAAAAGAAGACTAAAACATCACATCCCAGATGATTTTCACCTTTTTCTAAGAAAGAGTATTCAAATTTGATGCTAGATTTGATAAATCCTTAAAAACACTTTAGTAGCATACATCAAGACCAAGGAATCTGTGTACCTCAAATACATTTTATGGTTCCTTCCAAGACACGACAGCCTTCACCTTCTCAATATCAACTAATAATCCATGTTCAGAAGTCTTATGCCCTGAAAAATTCACTTCTTAAATATAGAAACTAAATTTCAAAATCTTTCCATAAAAATGGTGACTTCTCAAAATTTATATAAAAAAACTCATATGGTGCTCATTCTCACGCTCATATTTTGAATAAACCATAATTTCATCCCCGAACACTACCAAAAATATGTCAATATATTGATGGAATATTTGATTCATAAAATCCATAAAAACTATAGGAGTGTTAGTCATACCAAAAGGAATCACAAGAATTTCATAATGTTCATACTGTTGAGATGGTATGTGGAGTATGATATACTCTATAATACCAAATGTAGGATCAAAATAATATATATACTGAATGCAGTATCTATTAATGATGAAAATACAAGAGGGGGGGAATTTTATACTTTAAAAATTATGTGGAAACTTTTAAAGTTGGTTAGAAACCTTTCTATTGTTTAACAAGGTTAAACAAGGTAAATTCATAAAACCTCTAAATTCTACTAACTTGCTGGATTTCAGAAATATGATTCTGAGAAATCAATTCTGGGAAAGATAATCATAAAATGAAACTTAACAAAAGTTTATAAAGATAAATATTCTACCTTAAAGTGTATAAAATCATACTAGATCAGGGTATACAAGTATAAGGAAATATAAGATAGTTTTACATTCCTCAACAATCAAAATAAAGAAGAAAACATGAAACAAACAAGTAACAAGTAGTAAGTCTTTTAACCCAATGAAAAGGGTATCCAACAACCTTGGATAAAGTTACCTTGATTTATACTTTCAAGAAAGTATGTCTTGCCAGCACTAGGATAAGCCCTCGATACGAAGATCAGAGTCTTTCTTGTTATCCCCCCAAGCCCTCAACTTCAAGGTAGTCGGAACCTCTATCTTCCTTAGCAAGGAAGTCCTTGAACTTTAATGTAGTCCACACCTCTATCTTCTTATCCCTAGAATCCATCAAATGTAATTAGAAACATTCGGAGTCACGCAAAGAAAATCTGAACAAGGTGTTTAGTACGGACAAAGCATGAGAGTATCTCTCTAGAAATCACTTCAACAACATATAATCTCTAGAGTCAAAGATTGGTATTGAGCTCTTTAAAATGAGATTCTATTTATATGCACATCTCCAATGGTCAGCTTCATCCTCCAACGGCCATATTTTTCCTTTAATTTTGGAGGGACCTATATACGTGTCACTCAATCAATGGTTAGTTAGTAACTGAAAGAACGACATAATTTTATAATAAAAACAAGTGTAAGAAAAAATATGGTTATAAAAATAAAATAAAATATTTGGAATATAAGAAAATACAAGTTAGGAGTCTAACCAAAAACACATTCGGTGTCTATAATACAAGGATATTTAGACTCTATTTTTTAAGGAATTCAGAACCAAAACTCTATAGAATTTCAGATTCTGAATTTCAAGGAAATTCGGAATCTGGATTCATAAGAATTCGGAACCTGAACATACAATGTTCAGAGTCAGAGTTCATGCTAATTCAGAGTCTGAAATTAAAAATCATGGAGTCTGATTTCATTAGAATTCGGAGTCAGAACTCAAAAATTTTGGAGTCTGAATTCATTGTAATTCGGAATCTGAAATTACAAAGTTCAGAGTCTAAATTCATTAGAATTCGGAGTCAGAACTCAAAAATTTTGAAGTCTAAATTCATTAGAATTCGGAGTTTGAACTCACAAAGTTAAGAGTCTGAATTTATTAGAATTCAAAGTCTAAACTTATAAAGTTCAGAGTCTGAGTTCATTAGAATTTGGAGTCATAACTCAAAAGAGTTCGAAGTCTGAATTCATAGAAATCAGGGTCAGAATTCAGAACCTGAAAACATAATTCTCTATATCTAAGTATTATATGATTCCGAGGTTTTTAGATATGATACCGAATTTTATATTTAGACAGAATAATGAAAAATGAAAACCATGGTGAGGATGAATTTCCTTTTGGAAGGAAATTTTCCTTATAAAAGAAAAGAATAGGGTAAAATGAAATTTTCATTAAGATAAGATGTCTGTGAATTTCAAATCAAGAAGGAATGGTAAAGTCATAAGGAAAACTTATTGACTCAAAAATATGCGCCAAGAACAAAGGAATGGAAAAGTCATAAGAAAAAACTTATTGACTCAAAAATCTCCCCCTTTTTAGAGAGCACAAAAATCCTTATGAAAAGGAATATAAGGACTTAGAAAATATTTTTCTAGACTTTGAAAAAAAAACTTATCTCCCTTATCATATAGGAAAAGATAAATATGACTAACTCCCCCTTACGATTTGGAACACTAAGGATCATATTCTATATTTCCAGAAGGAGGTGTTTCATTATCTTGAGTATGGAAATCCTTGTAATGAAAACTCCCCTTACTTAGGGATATTTATTCTTTACTTATTATTCTTTTTTCTTTCTCACCCTTTGTGATTCTCAAAAAGAATTTGAGGTAATGGAAAATAAATTATGGTACCTGAAAGATTAGTAAAACACATCAAAAATACAAGAATCCAAAAATTTCATTATTATTAGAAAGAATTTGTACAAAGAAGAAAATTAAAACAAAAGATCATATTGAAACATAGTTATCCTTCATTTTCCATCATCATCAACATCTTGACTATAGTGTTCAGCTTTTTGAGCTCTTTGTGGTCTTCCCCTACTCGCTTGAGAATCTGATCCCGATCCTCTGATTTCTTTTCAAGAGCTTTGATTTTATCTTGCTGAGCCTTGAGAATATCTTCCTGATCCTTTAGGACTTCTTCCTACATAACAATCTTTTCTTAAATCTCAATATGAAGATCCCTTTATCTCTTCTAGCTTTGGGCAATAGAATACAATTTCCCATTCAGATCCTTCACTTCTTAAATACGGGTATTCTATTCCAGAGTCAACTTTTCCTCAAAGCTATTTGTGAGATCCTTGATCTTACCATCTTCTATGTCAAAAGCATCCTTGACACCTTCTTGAAACACATCAAGTTCTCTCAAATCCTTAACTATCTTCTTTGACCAGCCAACGATTTTTTACATGACCTTTTGTGGGATTCATATTTGATAAGGAATGATTTGAAATTTGCATCGAGCTTGATACACTTTTCCATCACCATGGACAATAAATCTACTTTCTGATTTACTGTGTGTTGAAGCATCTGACATCTGGAGTCAATACTGGGAAACATCAGAATGGTGCCAACCAACTTCTTTAAAGACTGTACAAAGAAATCATTTCCAAGTGAAGATTATTCCAAATTTGAAACTCTTCTTGGCGAGGGCTCTTTCTATATCTCAACAATATTACTCATTGATGTTCCACCAGCATGTTTCTTCTTCACAACCGCTTTAGTGGGTGTATCAACAACCACCTGTTTACCCTTGTCAGTTCTCGGAATGGCTTCCTCATCTAGAAGTTTATGTTCACTATCAGACAGCTGAATAATCTTATCTTAATCTATATTCTCTTCTTCATCTCTAGCCTCTGCATCTTCACGGTGTATGAAATCATTGTTTGAACTTTCTTCCTCAGACAGTTTATTAACTTCTTCTTCTCCCTTCTCATCTTCACCTTCCTTATCCTTCCTAGAAGTTGCGAGCTTTGAAGACTCTTATTCATAAGTTCAGATTGAAAGTTTCTCAGATGGGGTTTTCTTTTCATGGTAATATTCAACTTGATTTATAATAACTTCGGTGCCACCACTACTTTTTATCTCTTCTTCTCCTTTTTCTTCAACAATCTTTTCTTGGAATTTTTCCAGAGTGACAAACTTTTTACATGGAGTTTCTGGTAAAGCTTCTACCATCAAATATTGTGGTACCAGAATATTCTCGGATGCTATTTCAGTAGCCTTCAAAAGAGATTGGACTAAATCAACTTCAGTCATTTTCTTCTCTTTCTTCTTTTCTTTAGCTAGATTCCAAAACTCATCATCGGTCTTCTCTTTTAAAGCCTTAGCCTCAGCAGGATCTAAACCAAAACATGGCTCCCCTTCTTTCCTATTCTTTTTTTCTTTACTCAATTTAACTATGACCTCATCTGGATAGGCTTTTTGTTTCTTAGGTTTTGGAGGTGCATATTGATCTTACTTAGCTTTTGGATTTTTCTCTTCTTCTTATACTTCCTTTAACTTTCTCTTCTTTCTAGCCTTTTTCGATGGTTCATCAACTTCTGCATTCTTCGAAAAAACTTCATATTCTGCCTCTAGTAGATCATAAAATTCTTTGGAGTCTTTAGAAAAACTAATATTAATTCTCTTCAACGTATCATCACTTACTAACATGACTTTCCAATTCCTTGTCTTGGAACTGCAAGGAATCTTGAAAGACTCAAGGTACCGAACAAATATCTTAGAGAGGATGGATGGATACATGATTATCTGATCTTTCAAGTTCCCATTCTTAATATTCTCAATCTTAATTAGAATATTCTTCATCAAGTTGATCATCCTTTGGTTTACCAACATGTCAAAAAATTACATATCACTCTTCTTCAATGTGTCCTTATCACCCTTTCTCGGAATGATGAATCCTTGAACCCATAATTCAAGGATCTGATTATTTGTAGAGAGGTGAGCAATATTCGGAGTCCTAATATCAATTAGACCAAGGAATTCCATATATTTCACCTTTACAAAGCTTCCTTGAACATCTGTAAAATTGTAGGAACAGAATTCAGCTTCTCCTTCATAAGACAACCCCACCAAGCTTGCAGCCTTGGTGTATAAAAGGGCATAAGTTTTTCCATAGCTTTTGAAAGAAAATTCACTCCTCTCTTTTTCTTTGAAAAAGCTCACAGATTCATAGAACTCCATAAGAAAATCCAGATATACTTTATCTAGAGCTCCTGGATTTGATATGAAAATGTTTTCCCATCCATTCAACCTGATGATATTTGATATAACAGAATCGTACTTGGCAATGTAATTTGGATGGACCAACCTCTCTCTATAAATCATCTGCTCTGAAATCAGCTTGATAGTTGAAATCTCTTGAGAAGTAACTTCATCAAACATTCGGATTTGAGCAATAATTGAGAGTTTCAGAATGGGCTTTTGAAAGGGAGGCAGAGCTTCGGCTTGCAAAGGCTTGAAATACAATGTTGGATCACCATCGGGGGTCCTTTATAAAGGAGTTTGATGTGACGGTAGAACTTCCAAAGTCAATTAAATGGTTGAGAAAACTTCTGATTAGATCTGACAGTTGAAATGATATGTGCATGGAAAACATGATAGAATCTGATCTTTTGAGGTTTTTAAGAAAAAAATTCGGATATAAGGAATAGAGAATCTGAAAAATTTTAAAACCAAATGAAAATACGAGCAAGTAAATGATGATTACGAACATTTATGAAAGGAAGCATACCTTTCAGATTGTTAGGAAGATTATTCATATTGAGGAAAATTTTTCTTGAAGAACTTTTGATTCCGAAAAAAATACGAAAATAAAAACTTCATTACAAAAAATTTTGAGTGCAAAAAACATCATTACGAAAAATTTTGTGAATGAAAAACTTCATTACGAAAAATTTTCAGTACGAAAAACTTCATTATGAAAATTTAAGAAGATTCTCATTATGAAAATTTTGAGTATGAAAATCTCCATTATGAAAATTTAATGTACTAAAATCTTCATTACGAAAATTTCAAGTACAAACTATGGCAAGTTTTCATTATGAAAATTTTTAAAACTTCATTACGAAAAATTTAAAAAAATTCATAAAAAAATGTACTCCCGCTCTGGGAATAAGTTTATTACTGTAAAGAGATTGATTTCAACATAAAGTTAATAAGGAAGATTACCTTATGGTTATCATTCCTAAATTCTATTTAATGTATTCAAATCTATAGGAGTGTAAAAATTTTGTAAAAATATCAGCAAGTTGATCTTGTGTTCCCATAAATTGAAGAATGATATCTATTTTTGTGTCTGATCCCTGAGAAATTGATGCCTAATATCACTGTGTTTCGCATGAGAGTGATGTTCAGGGTTTTTTCTTAAAGAAATGGCACTAGTATTATCACACAAAATTTGTGTTTTGGTAAAACTAATACCATATTCTCTGACTGTGTGTTGCATCCACATCACTTGAGCACAACAACTTCCAGCTTCTACATATTCAAATTCATCAGTGGAAAATGCTACTAAGTGTTGCTTCTTGCCTGACCTAGAAGCTAATGAATCTCCTATGAAATGACAAGTTCCAGATATACTCTTTCTATCCATTCTACATCCACCAATGTCAGTATCCAAAAAACGTTTTATAATAGAATCATTTCGAGAAGTATAAAAGAGTCATAAATCCATGGTTCCCTTTAAGTATCGAAAAATTATTTTTACTGCCTTTAAATGAGATTCCTTAGGATTGGATTGATATATTTCACATAATCATACTGCAAAAATTATGTCTAGACAACTAGCTGTCAAGTAAAGTAGACTTCCTATCATATCTCTAAAAGGTGTTTTATCTACTAGTTATCCCAGCTTCATCAAGATCAAGTGAATTTGAGGTACCAATGGGAGTACTTATACTCTTAGTGTTGTCATATCCATACTTTTTAAGAAGATAATTAATATAATTATATTGTTATATATAGATTCCTTCTGGTTCTTGAGAAATTTTAAGATCAATAAATAGGTTAACTCACCCATCATACTCATTTCAAACTCATATTTCATTAGATCTGAAAAGGAATTAGTTAAATATTACTGAGTTGAACCAAATATAATGTCATCAACATAAATTTGAACAATCAAAACATTTTTATTATCTTTCTTTATAAAAAGGGTTGGATCTTCATTTCCTTTAATGTAATTATTTTGAAGAAAAAATCTTGTTAGCCAATCATACCAAGCTCAAGGGGCTTGCTTAAGTCCATACAAATATTTGGTATGTTTATATACATATTCAGGATGTTTTTTATCTTCAAAACTAGAAGGTTATTCAACAAAAAATTCCTCTTGTACAAAACCATTAAGAAAAGCACATTTCACATCCATTTGAAAATGTTTGAAATTGAAGAATGCTGCAAAGGAAAGTAAAATATGAAAAGATTCAAGTCTGGATACTGGAGCGTAGTTTTATTCATAGTCTATTCCTTCTTGTTGATTATAGCCTTTAGCAACCAATCTAGCTTTATTTCTTACTATGATTCCATTTTCATCACACTTATTTCTGAAAACCTATTTTACTCCAATAACAAAAGTTTTCTTAGGTCTTTCAACCAAGGTCCAGACATTATTCCTTTCGAATTCATTTAGTTCATCTTGCATAGTTTTTATCCAATTATCATTACCTAAAGCTTCATCAGTGATTTTTTGTTCTAATTGGGAATGAAATTCTAGATGTTCTACTTCATTCCTTAGAACTTCTAGTCCTTACAAGTTTATTCACATCACCAATGATACTATCACCGGGATGATTCTTAAAAAACACCTTATTTGGGTTTTGTAAAACTTGTTTATCAACATAGGGTAGGAAATCATTTGGGGTAAATGTTTCGGAATTATAATTTATGACATTTTTCTTTGTTAGAATGATCTTTTAAAAAAGGTTGAAAATCAATATTTGAAAAAACATCTGAAGATGTAGGTTGGAATTGTTTAAAAACAAAGGGATCAGTTTCATCAAATTTGACGTGTACTGTTTCTTCAACAATACACGTTTTTTATTAAAAACTATATATGACTTAAAAGTTTTTGAGTAACCTAAGAAAATTAATTTATCATATTTTAGTGAGAATTTTTGAAGATTTTATTTAGTATTCCAAATGAATACCTTGCAACCAAAAACCTTGAAGTAGGAAAGTCTATGTTTTCTACCATTCAATAACTCGTAATGAGTTTTATTAAGAAAATGTCTAATCAAAACTTGATTTATAGTATAACAAGTAGTACTTACAGCTTCAGCCCAAAAATGTTTGGCTATAGAATACTCGCTCAACTTGGTTCTTGTTATCTCTTGAATAATTCTATTTCTTCTTTCAACAACACTATTCTGTTGAGCTGTTCTAGGTGCTGATAAGTTATGAGTAATGCCTTTTCTACTACAATAACGTTTCAATATCAGAATTTTGACATTCTCTTCTATGATAACTATGAATAGTTATCAAAGGAAGGTTATTATCATTTTTAACTTGGGATTTAAATCTTTTGAAATAAGAAAAATCTTCAGATTTATTTTCTAGAAAATAGACCCACAAAAATCTAGTGCAATCATCAACTAAGAGAAATACATAATATTTTCCACTAATGCTTCCAGTTTGTGTTGGGAAAAAAATATCCATATTCCCTAACTGTAATGCATAAGTAGTTGAGACTTCACTGATTGGTTTAAAACTTGATTTATGTTGCTTTCCATATTGACAAGGATCAAAAACTTTTTAAGATTCAAATCTAAGCTCCGGTAGATACTTAACTAATATTTTCATAGATATTATTCCTAGGTTTCTAAGGTTACAGTTACCTAACATTCTATTCCATAACCAATAATGATCTTCCATCACACTAAGGTAAGGTAGGTCTTGTCTTCTAAGGTCTTCTATGTTTAGTGTGTAAACATTATCTTGCCTATTGGAAAAAGGAATAAACTCTTCCTTGGAATTGTGTACTAAGCACTTGTCATTCCTAAAATTCACAAGGTAACCTTAGTCACATAATTGACTTATGCTAATCAGGTTATTCTTAAGACCCTTAACAAACAAAACATTCGAAATCAATGTTTTTCTAAGAAGAATGATGTTACCTATATGAATAATTTCTCCCTTATAATTATCTCTGAAAGCTCTTTTCCCTCTTTTCGTCTTGATAATATTTTCAAAGTAGTTTTTGTTACCAGTAATATTTCGGGAACATCCACTATCCATGTACCATGTATTTCTGTTGATACATCCTCCATTTTTCTGAAAACAGAAGAGTTAGACTTTTGGAACCCAAACTTTCTTGGATTTGAAAATTTCAGAAAACAAAATCTTAGGTACCCACATTTTCTTAGAAAAATATGCTTTATGAAATTCTAAACACTAGGTTTTGTTTAAGGAATAAGTTTTTGCCCAATGTCCACCACACTGACACTTAGTGCAGAAAGGATCACTTTGAGGAATAAAATAATTGTTACTAAAAAACGGTTTAGAACTAGTATAACCAAATCCAGAATTATTCCTTAGAGGTCAGATTTTAGAATACATCTTATCAAAATTTTCCTTACCTAAGGTAAAGTTTGACAAACACTTCTTCAAGTAAAATATTTCGGACTTTAGTCTAATAACCAAGTTCTTATCTTAAAAAACATTAGCTTTTGAACTATATTTAAGCTCGAAAACATTTTTCATATAAATTACATTTTCTAGATCTTTAGAAAGGTTATCCTTCTCAAAATTTAATTCCTCAATATTTTTTGAAATATTTTCAAAATCAAGGTTTCTCTTATCAAGATCTTTAAAAATATATGATATTTCTAAAGTAAGTATAGAAATCCAAGAATTTTCCTTATCAATCTTTTTATTAACTTAAGAATTTTCATTCTCAAGAAGCTTAGAAAACATATAAACTTCTTCATAGGTAGGTAAAGTATTATCCTCATAAGAAGAATATTCCTCATCTGAAGATTCATAGTATTTATCATCACTATAGTTTGAATTCCAAGAAACATTTTTCATTGATTCAACATTGTGTACCTTTTCCATCAAAAAATAATTTACAATAGGTAGTCTGGCTATCAGACCAAGATTATTCTATCCAGAAGATTCGTAATATGATGATTCATCTAAAGAGTATCCACCACTGGAACTCCAGGTGTCATTAGCTTTCAAGACTTTATTATCTTTAGATTTGTAGTACTTCTTTTTGCTTCTCTCAGAATGCTTTTCTTTTCTTTTTTTTCTTTTAATTATAGTACAATGCGGTCTTATATGTCCACCTCTCATGCATTCATAACATGTGACTTCTGAATCTTTATTATCTTTCTTTTCTTTCTTTTTGTATCTAGATTGAAATTTCTTCTGTCCAGCTATCTTTTTCATCCTTCGAACAAGATTGTCTAGTTCATTTTCTGAAGATTCACTTCTACTAGATTTGGATTGTGTAATAATATTCTTAGATTTGGATCTTGTAACTCTCTCAGGAGTCTTGGATTTTATATGATTTGAAGTGTTAGTAAAAGCAACACTACCATTCCCATTATTCTTTCCAATGTTTCCAGAATCTCTCTACATTCTAGTCTCATGAGGAAGAAGAGTTCTAAAAGGTTCATCAAGAGAAATCTGAGTAACCTTTCTATTCCCATCAATAGCAGTTCTCTTGGATTACCATTCATTGGGCATGATGTCTATGATATTATCCACAAGAGCTTCATCATATAATCCTTTCTCACCCATAGATTTTAAACTATTAAAAATATTCATAAATCTATGTTTCACTTTACATATGGGTTCTATATAAAGAAAGAAAAAACCATGATATTCAACTCTAATCATGGATCTTCTAGTTTCAATAACTTTTGAACTTCCAAAGTGTGTAACTTTGAGTTTATTCCAAATACAATTTGATGCATCACAAGATGAAATTTGGCTATATATATTTCTAGTCATGGAATAATGAAAAGTATTTCATACCTTATAATTCTGTTAATATTCATGATTTTCTTGGTTTTTGAAAGTACTAACTTGCTTTTTAGGGATTTTATATCCACTAGTAAGCATGAAAAAATTTTCTACTCCAGTATTGATAATAAATGTCTTCATGAGATCTCTACAATATTCATAATCATTCCCATCAAAAATAGGTGGTCTAGTTGGATTTATATTGTCAATGGAATTGACATTGATTCCTTCCATTTTAAAGAAAATCTATCACACAAATTTGTTAGTAATAAAATTTTGTAAACAAGAAAAAACTATTCCTCAGCAAGGACAAAAATATAGAACAAGATTATCTCAAAGAAAAATTATAGATGATTCCAAAAATAAGAATAAGATGATTTCTCTCCTGAATCTAATCGTGAGATTAATTCAGAATGAACCAAGCCTCTGATATCATTTGTTGAATTGGTTCAGAGTATGAGGTTTCCATCCTCTATTACCAATTGTTGAGATGGTATGTGGAGTGTGATATACTCTATAATACGAAATGTAGGATCAAAATAATATAGATACGAAATTAAGTATCTATTAATGCTCAAAATACAATAGGGGTGAATTGTATACTTTGAAAATTATTTGGGAACTTTTAAAGTTGGTTAGAAACCTTTCTATTGTTTAACAATGTTAAACAAGGTAAATTCACAAAACCTCTAAATTCTACTAACTTGGTTGATTATGAAAATATGATTCTAAGAATGTAATTGCAGAAAATTGAATCCGAAAATGCAACTTAACAAAATTTTACAAAGATTAATATTCTACCTTAAATCATATAGAATCTTACTAGATAAGAGTATACAAGTATAAATAAGTATAAGATAGTTATACTTTCATCAACAATCCAAATACAACGGGAAACATGAAAGAGACAAGTAACAAGTAGTAAGTCTTTTAACCCAAAGAGAAGGGTATCCAACAACCTTGGATAAAGGTCCCTTGATTTATACATTTAAGAAAGTCTATCTTACCCACACTAGGGTAAGCCCTCGATATGAAGATCAGAGTTTGTCTTGCTATCCCCACAAGCCCTCAACTTCAAGGTAGCCAGCACCTCTGTCTTCTTATCCCCAGAAGCCCTCTAATGTAATCAGCAACATTCTTAGTCGCACGAAGCAAATCTGAACAAGGTGTTCAGTACGCAAAAAACATGAGAGTCTCTCTCTAGAAATCACTTCAATAGTATGTAATCTCTAGATTCATAGAACGATATTGATCTTTTTCAAATGAGATTCTATTTATAGGCACCACTCCAATGGTCGGCTCCCTCCTCCAACGGTCATATTTTCCTTGAATTTTAGAGGGACATGTACATGTGTCACTCAAACAACGGTTAGTTAGTAACTAAAAGCACGACATCATTTTATAACAAAAAAAAAGTGTAAGTAAAAATATAGTTACATAACAAAAATCAAATATTTGGAATGTAAGAAAATAAAATTTCAGTGTCTAACCAAAAACACATTAGGTGTCTATAATACAAGGATATTCAGATTCTATTTTTTAAGGAATTCAGAATCGAAACTCTATAGAATTATGGAGTCTCAAATCTCAAGGAAATTCAAAATCTGGATTCACAAGAATTCGGAACCTCAACTTTCAATTTTTGGAGTTAGAGTTCATGATAATTCGGAGTATCAACTTACAATGTTCGGAGACTAAATTCATTAGAATTAAAAGTAAGAACTCACAATGTTTGGAGTCTGAAATCATTAGAATTTGGAGTCGGAACTTACAAATTTTAGAGTCTGATTTCATTATAATTTGGAGTTAGAACTCAAAAAGTTTAGAGTCTGGATTCATTTGAATTCGGAGTCTAAACTCACAAAGTTCGGAGTCTGAATTCATTAGAATTAGGAGTCTGAACATACAAAGTTCGAAGTATGAGTTCATTAGAATTCAGAGTCAGAACTCAGAAGTGTTCATAGTCTAAATTCAGAGAACTCAGAGTCAAAATTAGGAACCTGGAAACAGAATTCTCTATCTCTAAGTGTTATAGGATTCTAAGGTTTTTGGATATAAAACCAAATTTTATATTTAGACAGAATAATGAACAATGAAAAACATGGTGAGGATGAATCTCCTTTGGGAAGGAAATTTTCCTTATGAAATCAAAGAATAGTGTAAAATGAAAATTTCCTTAAGATAAGATGTTTGTGATTTTCAAAACAAGAAGGAATGGTAAAGTAATAAGGAAACCTTATTAGCTCAACAATCTCCAACCAGTACAAAGGAATGGAAAAGTCATAAGGAACACCTTATTGAATCAACACATACCTACTTCTGAAAGCTATATTTGGTATATTAGACTCCCAAACATTAAGATGATGATAAAATGACTGAAGATCAATCTTTGAAATCATTTTTAACCCTTTAACAGAACAAACAAATCATCCACGTGAAGAAAATGATATTTATTCTTATTTATTATCTGGTTCAACTTCTGATAGTTCACACACAACCAAAGTGAACCATCTAAATTCATAGAAATGAACATCGGGGCTTCCCAAGGTGAAGCACTATAGAGAACTAAAACTTTTTCCAACAGGTCATCCAACTAAATCTTAAGATCTATCAACACCACTGGTTCCAAATGATGATAAGGTATTGATATCGAATGCATACCTAGAAATAGTTAAATCATAATATCTACCTCTCTGTCTTATAGAAGACAAAATAAGTCATCTAGTAAAATATCATAAATGTATCGAACAAAAATGGGAAGATCAACAATAGAAGAAACTTCATCTGGATAAATCATAACAAATGAAAAAACTCCAAAGCACTGGACAGGAAGGTCCTGCAAGAGAAGACTGTAGTTCCCACTCCCCCTAAAACACACAAGTTCTCCCATAAGTAGTAAAAAATAAAACCATATGATGATAAAAATATACCTCACATCAATGATAAATAATCCAATCCAAACAGATGATGATGTCAAATAGATCTAGATCAATAAAAAGAAAAACACAGACCAACTTTGTATCAGCTATCGCTAACAAACAAGAAGATCACTAAACCCCCTACTCTTTTCTCTTACTAAGACACAACACAAACTCAATTACAAGGGACATAAGTTCCATTAGAAGTTTAATAATATAAAAAAAATTCAGATATAAACGAGTGGGAGGAACAACTATCAAATAAATAAATTTCTACTAAAGATCTAATAAATATATAACCTCTAACTATTGTCGGACCTGCATTGACCTCCAATCAAAACTCATCTACTATGTGTAATTTATTTACTCCTAAAGCCTTTTGTTAGATACCTTTATTCCTAGAAGCATCTGACTACCCCGTAGTAGTCTTTAGAGCTGACAAACCCTGATCATAATGAAGCATAGTCATAGCTTGATAGAAGCATTGTAAGTGACCAACATTTCCATAGCTATTACACATCATTGTGGTCATAGGACAATAAATCATTGTGTGTCTGACCTTAACACATTGATATCAAGTTAGAGGCACACTACTAGCTATAACAGATGGTGAGGATATGGATCATTCCTGAGGCCCACCCCCACCACTTCTGTTATGATCCTACCACTTCTTCTTCTTCCCATGTGTGTCATTGAAGCTACCACTGGATGGAAGAGAAGAGGTATAAAATCAAACCTTTCCTACCATGTTCATATCTATAATCATATATCTATCTAGCATCTCCACATAGGTAGAAATATTTAACATAAATACTTATGATATGATATCATGTCACAATACCTCTAGGTACTTATGAGATTTCTACTACTTATTATTTATTACATCGAGAGTGAATCGGACAAGATCAGTAAACCGATTGGTGAACGTCAACACCGAATTCTCTCCCTACTGTAAATAGAGGTACTCTTGAGATTTTTTGAACAATAGTGACTCTATAAAAAAACTACTATAGGAACAGTATTTTAAAACCCTTCCAATCCAAGTCCACAAGTTTGACCTCCAGGACTATGGAATCTCACCATCGCTTACTGGAACCCTTGACTTTGTAGGATGCACACTTCACCTTGACAATCTCAGGTGTCTCTAGGAATTTTAATATTTGATCAATCATATCCATCCAATCCTCCACCTCTTGAGGTTCGTTCATTCCTTTAATGGATGGTGTTTTTTCATGCAATAATTCTCGTGATCGATCTTTCTCTCCTACAACTCATGAATGTACTTCAATAATTGCATTATGAACTCATGGTATAGTTTGGTCAATAACAAAAATAGCATGTACTATAGCCCCAATGATATTCTGATCTATTGGTGGATTCCATAAAGGATTATTAGATGCACACTTCTTATGATCTCATGGAAGATGTCTTGGTGGCATACTTTTGCACACCGAAACCTAAGAATGATCAGACAATATAAGAAATCTTAGTTCAAACCAGAAAATCCAAAAAAAAAATTGAGATTTAAAACAAAACCCAACACTAAAGACCCATATCCAAATTTCCCATGGAATATTGAGTCTCATAGCAATAAGATATATCTAGGTACTCATCGCAACATACCTCTCAGGTTCAGAAAATCCTATCTCCAATCCAACAGATGTCCCAATGATAAGGACTCTTGAGGACAAACCTCACTTTGATACCAAATTATAAAAAAATGACATGGGCTACCCACAAACCTAGAACCCAATCCATTCTTTCATAAACCCTAAGGGAGTTTCCAATCCCCACATGCTAGATATAAGCATAGTGGACTCAAATAATAAAATAGAGGGGATAACTTCTCTTGACCTGAGTAAACACATAGAATATATATACACAAAGTAGGAAGCGATAGTGGAAAGATAAAAAATATATTACATAACAATAAGAGAAATAGTAGAAACAAAATGACTATAAAAGTATCCAAAATCTCCAATAGAGAATTCAAACATAAAAGGACCAATACCAAATAGACACTTCATGTGATGGTGTGGATGAACTCCCTCCATCTACCCAACTCAGCTGACATGGAACCAAACCACCACATTGTGCCACCTTTCCTTTCCTTGTACTAAAATAAATACAAAGGTCTATGCACCACTAAAGAGGTGCACAGTGTGTGATCTAATAAGATGAATAGGATCCCACCCAGTTTTTCCATAATAATTCCACATATAAAAATTCATCTATGCTCATTTAAAATAAAACATGGCATTATTTGGAGTAAAGTAGTTTTATAGAAAATATTGGAAACATTTCCCTTTTTCATAGTTCTAGAACAAAAGAAGTTATGTCAATTTCATGTCACAATTTTCATATCATATTTTATTTTAAAAAACATGGATATCAAAACTAAAACAACTAATCCATGCAATACAAAACAAAATAATAGGTATCAGCACCATGGATCACTATAGGTTAGACTAGAATACTACTCATACCACAGTAAATCAAATACACAATTTGGTTCCAATAACACATACCTAGAAATAAGAGGAATACTCTTGGAATAAACCACCTAACAAAGTCAATATCAATTCCCTAGAACAACATACCTAGGAAACAGATGAGAGCCCCAGGATAAACCCTCCCAATAATCACAAACAATGGACGATGGCCTCAAGTGATACCTTCCACCAATGAACCCAAGTAAACCCATGAGATAATTTTCAAAATTCACTCCAATGATTTGAAAACCCATTTCACAATCCATTTTAATGCTTCAAAAATAGCCCTTTTCTTTCCATTTATCAATAACTAGGGAAAAACAATATTTTCTTTAAAAATATTTTTAACACTCACAAAACAATCATTCCAATTCCATTTATAAATTAATCTATAAATCGAGAAAAATAATTTTTATCAACATATGCTAGAGATAGAACCACATACCTCAAAACTCAAGTCGCACATTCTGGCAATGGGATACACCAATAATGAAACCCAACTGCATCATTAGAAGGCCCTATAATCCAATACACATCTCATGATTGATCCAATTTAGAAAACAATGGTTTGGTAGAAAGGATTAAATCCACATACCTCAATAATGATAATTATCGTAACAAAACCTATAAAGGAATGACATCTGGAATGAGATCATGCAATAGATCTAGAAGAATACACCCAGAAACACAAACTTAAGACCAACTAATCTAATAATGAAACCCAAGGGTGAAACTGTGATAAATTCCCATGAAGAAGTGGAAAGATCACTCACCTATATAGGTACACCATAACCAAAAAAATATTTATGCCAAACGGATTGATCGGGATAGAACATTGTCTCCAAAAAATCGCCACAGAGGAACCTTCGTTCAAGATTATGGGAGAACTAACAGCTAAACGGGCACTCAAAACCCAAAAAGAACCCTAAAAATACCTACTCATGAAATTACACGATGTGTAACACCTTTACATGTCATTAAATCTAAATTTCTTAAGTATATAAAAAAAATCCATCGCCTCATATTAAAAATCTGATATTTTTTTAACTCACGACATGTAAAAATTCATCACATCATGTAACCTTTAATAGTGTGAACCCTTTCACGGCTTACACCCATCCATAATTCCATGTCGTGGAACCTAGTTACACACCATGAAATCCTCCTACAACTTGTAGAAAATACAGTTTAACACTAAGAGTCCAAAAAATTAGTGAATTCACCATTATAGGTATCCACCTTATTCCTTCCCAGCCCTATACAGACAACAAAAAAGAAAAACCATGATGAGTCTAATTCTATACCTGACATATCAATAATAGGATGTTACATGAGAACCTATGTACAAAAAATCATACACATAATGGAACATACCAATGAAATTTCACTTATGAAAAATCAACTATGTTAGAAAATATTCTATGATGGAAGATCATAACATAGAATTTCCTTATAAATATTCAATGGATACATAAAATCACATATGTGGTAGATTTTTTTATTCAAGATTCTGATATGAAAAGACTACTATTATGTGAAATATGATATATGATACTTTTTATTATGTGTTTCTTTCAAATATATAAAATTTATTAAATAGAAAATTTTGATTCATGTCTATTTCCTATATAATAATTTAGCAACATGAATATATTTTTTTACCCTTATTTTATGTTATTTTTATTTTTTACCTACATGATATCAAGTATGTCAAAATCGGCTACACAATGTATATGTTTCATACATGCCCTTTAAATTGAAATTATTTATTACCATAAGAGTATTTTATGGACTAGTAAGAACTATTTTCAAATATTTAGAATAAGAGATGAGTAGATAAGGTATGGAAAAACTTTTTAAAAGCTAAAATTTAAAAAAATGATAAAAAAAACTACCTTATTAATGTTTCCATGATTTTTTAGAAATCAAAGGAAAATAAAATAGTGATCAAGAAATGTATTGTATTTTTGATAATTAATTAATGGAACCTTGATATAATCCAAGTACATGGATATTTAAGTTGAATAAAAGGTATAAATTTACACATATGTAAAAAAAATTAGATTTAATTTTTTTGAATATTATCAATTTTTTGTGTATACTAAAAAAACTATGTTCTCTAAAAAAGAATCATTATACATCTATGTTGATCATGTTCTTACAAGAAACATCTTTATATTTAATAAGTTCTTCCTCAAGTTGCACTAAATAAATTATTTATCATCATAAAAGAATTATCTTTTATCAATTTTTTCTTGTAATGGTGCACCATAACTGTTGTTTTTATTATATATCATTTATCTTCCAATGGAAGTGCATACTATTTATATAGACCTTAGGTTAAGGTTATTTTTGTTATTATAATATGATCCCTAAAAAATCTCCATTATTATTTGAACCAAGTGAAAAATTCATACACTTAATTTGGGTAGTCCCTAGTAAAAGGATTGTACAAAGGTAAAATCATCAATATTGTTGAGAGAGTATTGGTGGAGGGTACTAATTAATATTTTTTCTATGAAAAACTATAGACTCATAAATTATTTTATCCAATTTTATTTTATTCTTTTTCATAATTTTTATTTTTATTCAATTTGATGTTCATAAAAATATGGTGTACAATTTTTAGACCTCAATTCAACCACCCACCCCCCCCCCCACCCTCATCAGTTGTTATACAACTTAACATGGACAAAATTTGGTATTATAGTAGTGAATTGAAGTTCTAAACCTTTGGATAGTTTAAGTTTAAATATATATCTATCTACTATTATAATAGATGAAATTAATGAAAATAGAGAAGGAATGTTTATAGCTAGATCTATTTATTTCAATGGAAAAACCTGTGGTTTCTAGAAAGATCATATGATTATTTATCTAAAAATCATTTCATAAAATTTTATTTAAGGTTCATGAAGATCTATTATATTCTTAAAGGACATCCATAAAAATGGGATATTGCTGTTGACGTATAATATGTCCAAAAATATAGAGCAATGGAAGTTATCATTTGTGAATTAGGTTTAGATGAACTCAATAGAGTCTCTCAATGTGTTACAAGACATGGAATTTAGCCGGAAGTATCTATCTGTTATGAGGGGGCTGCTAATGTTATGAACTATGATAAAATTATTCCATATTGAAATTTAATACTTTCATAATTATAAATAGAGTTATTATCACCCATATAAAGGGAATACCAAAATAGATAATAAACAATGTTGCCTCTATTGGAAAACCTATTTTAGAACCAGATCAAGAACTCAATATTATCATACATCTACCATTAAAGTAGACAATAATTTTAGTTTTCATCGGCCAATATACTATTGTGAAAGTTTTTAAAATAAAAAACCTTATTGGTACTCTTATGATGTATGAAGATAAAATGGAATCAAAATATGGTAACCATACATTATTTAAGGAAAGTAATATTTTGAAATGATCTAGCATGGAGGAAAAATATAATCTAAAAGAAGAGTTATTATCTAACTCATCTTGTGAAAAATTCTTAAAAATTTCTAACTATGATGATTAATTTTATCATTTTTTCCAATAATTTAAGGAAAATATACAATAAAATAATCATATTCAATAAATACTTTAACAACTTAATAATTATGATGGCTTATCCAAAAAACTAGATACTATGAGTATAAATTTTCTATATACATCAATCTATATAGTCCTCATTTTTATGAAAGGAAATAATATGATAAGAAATTCAAAAATTATTTTGATTGAAAATAGAGTTTAAAATGATATATGAAGGATAATATGAGTTCTTTAGAAGATTATAGTAATGACCCATATTTTGAATATCAATTTTAACTCTCAAAAAAAGGCTAACATTTTCTTTATGGCATAAACACCTATAGTGAATTCCATTTATTCTTCGGATAATGAAGCTAATTTTAAGACTAAAAAATTTACTTTTTAAGAATTAATTAAATATCATACCATACTAGAAGATAAATATTACTTATTTAAAATGATAATAAATCTATTAGAACACATTTTTATATTTTTTTTAAGTGATAAAGATACCTTAATCATGAAAATTTCATCCCTAAAAACATAGTTGTACAAATCTATTTATCTTGTGATGAACATGGTTATGAAATAGAGATATTAAAAGCTATGAATCAACCTCTTAAATATGTTAAAAGTTTTTCTACCAAGAGACAATTTATCCCAATAAAAAACATGGAAATAATAGGAAGAATAGAGAAATTTTTTGTATCAGAAGTAATGGAGACAGGCTAGTGCTCTATCAAAATTTTAGTATTCACTTATAATTAAAAACATATATGAATATTTATGTTTTCATTATGGATAACTTGTAAATTATTCTAATTATTTTAGTCTAATAAAGTTTCTATTTTTGGTAAAAATAATTATTTTTTTTAAATAATATGTCAAAATTAAGTATTATAACTTCTAAACATCATAAGAAAATTTGAATTTCAAAATCTATAGCCGCTAAAATTTCATCACCCAAGATAATATGGGTACAAAAACACCTTCTTGTTTGATGTAATTTTTATATATAAAAATATAATAATAGAAATAAGAATTTTGATATGGATAGAAAATTCTTAAAATACATGTGTGTATATTTCTCAAACTATCACTCATTATCTAAAAATTGATGGAGGCTATGTCACCTTTCCTGAAAATGCTATAGGAAATATTATTGGATTTGTGTAATTTAGAAATACAAATTAATTTCTCATCAAACATGATCTTTATGTTGAAGATGCGAATCATAACCGGATAAGTATTTTTAATATTTGTGATAAAGGTTTCATTGTTGATTTTTCTAAAAAATAATGTATTTTCTTCAAAGATAAGTCCCTTAAATTTAATATACCAAGAACTGAAAATTTCAATACATCAGTTATTAAATATTTGTATAGAAAAAATAATGACTATTCAAATTATAGAATAAATTAATATCATATTTGGTACAGAATACAGGGATATTATGATTTTTATTCCTTCATTGATTTTCTTAAAGAAACCTGATTTAAGATATACATCAACATGGATTGGATAAAAGGAAATTATGATACATGAAAAAATGGATAATTAACTCAAATAAAATTTTATGTAAATTTATAAAGTTTATACTTATATCCCTTATAACTTATCTATATATAATTTTAGACCATCTAGAATAGAAATCCCATTTGTTAAATCCTTTTTTTATGTTTTGGTTAATGGTGTTTCTAAATTTAGAAGAGTTTTATTTTTGATACTTAAGAGTTATCCATGTTATAACTCTCTTAATTTTTCTATGTTGGTTAAAAAATAAAATGATTCCAAAATTATTTATTTAATAAGTTTCCATGGTGTGATTTGAAAATCATGAATTCAATTAATTTTATATAAAACATTATGTCAAACACACCTCTTCATCCCCCGAGATATCTAATTGGAATGGTGTTGTTGAAAGGATGAATATATCCTTGAATGAAATTTTTAGGACTATGTTAGGTGAATATTGAATACCAATTCATTTTTCAGCTAAATATATTAATATAGTATTTTATGTCATTAATAGAGTTACAATTGGTATTACTTTAAAGAATCCAACCTATGGGCTATGGAATAATATAAAACCAGAAGATGGATACTTTAATTTTTTTTATGTATATTTTATATTCATAACACTAAGTAAAATATTACTAAATTTGATCCAAATGGTCATGAAGGAATATTTCATAGATACTCTATAACTTCTGAAAATTATAGTTTTTTTAATAAAAGTGAAGGATTATCAAATATTCAAATCATGTGAAGTTTGATAAAAGTGATACTTTTGAGCATAAAAAGAATCAGGATGATACATTAAAGATTATTTATAAAAAATAAAGTTTCGCCCTATTTTTACCACCAAAAATGATAACGTTTTTTGGGAAAAATCCCCCAAGGTGTCCCCTCTAAATGTTTTGGGTGTGATTGTGTTTGTTCATAAATCCAGATGACCACAGATGAGAATAGTTGATGTTTTACGAAGATAGGTTTTAAAGGTGGCACAGTTTCTTAGTGTTTTCAAAATTTTGGGGCCTCAAAATCGGGAAGTTTTGGGAATAATGGGGAACAAAATAGGAAAAGGAAGAGAAATGGGGAGCTTAGGATATGGTTTGCATACCATGTCCGGTAAGAGTATGTGATCGCGTACCAGGAAGCGTATGTGGTTTGCGGATATGGTTTACAAAAACAAAAATGGTTCGTGGATGCGCTGAAGTTGGAAGAGGAGGTCAATCACATAGGAGCAAAGGCAGTATGCGGAGTGCCTAGGAAAATGGTTCGCGAATGGATTACGGTTTACGGTGGCTGAAAAAATGGAATGGGGTAGAGGCCAAATTGAAGATTTGGAAAATCTCAATTTGGTGGATTAAGTAGATATATTTTCCTATATATGAATTGATAATCCCACCAATTACTGTGGACATTGAACATTCTTAGTGAATACATTTTTCTCCGGGAATTAGGTAATGTTTGAAAGTGGTTCACGCTGAAGGTGTTGCTGTAATTACTAACACACAAAGGAAGTCTACAACGCGGAGAGGGAAGTATGGTACGCAGAAGAAGTTGTCTTGGTACATGGAGGAGGAATCCCAATTATGTGAGAGGGAGAGTTCCACAAGTAGTAAATGGAGGTGGAACTCTGGTACACAGAAGCAAAGGTAGTCCGCGAACAGAGAACAGTTCATGGAAATAGGTGTTTTGCAGAGGAGGTTCATGGAGTCGGTACACAGTAGTTGTACGTGATAGCGAAGGCAGAGGTTTTCTGTGGATAGAGGATGTTTATGGAAGGGGCAGTTTTTGAACTGAGGAGTTTTGCATAAGAGGCAGTCCGCAGATAGAGGAGGTTCGCGAAAGGGGTAGTAGTATGCAAAGCTGGAAGTTCATTTACCATATCTGGTACTCAGTACGTGGGAGGTTCAGGTGGTACATGATTTTCACAAGGATTCTTTCAAAAGCTTCAATTCTATTTGAGAAAGTATTTTCCAGTACCAAACAGTACTTGGGAAGGTTGAATTCATCTACGGGTGAAAAAGGAACTTCAATATAGCATCTACCTACAGTTGAGGATACAGGAATTCATTAAAATGAAGGGAGTTACATGTCCATAAACTATGTTTAACCTACAAGTCGATAAAATATGAGTGAATTCTCTTACAATAGCAGTGAGAAAAAAAGAGGAATATGGTGACCCTTTCCCCTGATAGTGAGACAGAGAAATAGGCATAGGGAGTGACCCTTGGGAATGCAGTTAGCAGACCCTAAAACTTGTATAAGAAGTGATCCTAGGCATAGAAGATATATCCAAAACATTGTACTCATTATTGGTAATGAGCATTAGTGAATTTGGTACATCGGCACATTGTCATTTATACTCCTTGGACGTAGCCCAGTGAGGGTGAACCAAGTAAAAATAATTGTGTCCTATGCATGATTTCATATCTGTTCATATAATTCTATGGGAGGAAGATATGATTGAGTTTTTTAGAAAAATAAAACAAGATCCGAACAGGAGATATTTTTAATCTATAATACCCTGATTCACCCCCCCCCCCCCCCCCCCCATCAGGGTATTCGTCAAAGTGGACCTAACAATTGGTATCAGAGAGATGTTTTATTTTATCATGATTTGTGTACACTGAATTGGTTCAGTCAATTTATGAAGATAAAGATTCAGTTTTCTCTTATATTGGTGTTCCATGGAAAATAGAATAACTATAAAGAATAAGTAGAAGTCATGTGGTCTTCCCTAATGTGGATTCTTCTATGTAAAAAAGTGTGATTGAGTTTAAGGAATACAACAGTTTACTGAAGAAAGGTTTGGATAAATCATACATGGAAAAGATAGACTCACTCAATGATGTTTCCAGAATGAGTGATGAACCAGACATATCAAGTGATGATGAAAATACTGTTGATGAAGAAACTCCAAGAAGGCTAGAAGAATAAGCTCTCCATTAAACAAAGGAATTGAATTAGAAATTTGGTGAAGAAATTAAATAGAAAGATATTCATGTCCCAGCACTGGAGATTGAGATCAATAAGCTAAGAGGCTTAAATCAAAGGCTTATTGATGTGACTACTAACCTCTGGGAAAATAATGATTCTCAAGTTAAAGAGCTACAAAGGTTTTCTTTAATGATAAAAAAACTCAAAGCTGTTGAAAAGGGGAAAAATATGAACTCAGAATAACTAGAGAACAAGAAAGTCCTAAATAATTATCTTGAAACATGGTTATCTGAACAAGTTTAGGAAAAGAAAATGTTGCAATAGGATAATTCATGCTTTTATGATTCTATTGGTCAAGAAAATTTGATTGAAAATGAGGAAAGTGACATGGTGAATAATATCACACGTGAATTGGAAGATGATATGATTAGAAGAAATAATATCAAGGGAGAACTAAATGCTCATGTTGAATCAAATGATATGAAGATTCAACAATTGGAAGAAGAGTTAAAATTAGTAAAGAAAGAAGTGGAGAGATCCAATGTCAAAGGTAAGCTTAAAATGAAGGATGCCTTGCACTAAATATTTGATTATCCTTCATCAAGTGATGATGAAATGAAAATAAAATTAATTATTTCTAAATATAAACAAGAACATATATTATCATCTCAAATGGCATACAATTTGGGAAAAACAGGCATTGGATTTGATGAATCACCTTCCATGAATGAGAGGAATAAAGCTGTGAAAATGTCCAGAGACATGAAAAATAATGCAGGTTCTATAGGTAGACCTAAAAATGATTTTATAGGATTTAATTACTATATTTTCTATTTATGTGGAATGCATGCTCGTACATTAAGATTTCTATTTGATGCATTAGAATACATTTCATGTGGTGAAGATAGAAATTTTTCTAAATCTAAGAACAAGAATAAGTGTCATGATAAATCAGAAAGAAGAGTCTCTCAAAAGAAAGCATTCATTAGATGCTATTATTTTGGAAGAATGGGACACACAATGAGTATGTGTCATGAATATTAGGATATCAATGTCAAAATAATAAATCAATTTGTATCAACATCTCGATATAGAAAAGATCAAAAGAGAAAGAATAAAGTGTGGAAGGAAGGGGAACCCATAAAGAGATTCCTAAGTCCAATGATGAATAATGAAAATATATACACTGGAATACAAAGTGTTAAGTTGAAGAACAGACTTATGGAAGTAGGGGAATCAAAATTAGGTGAAAGAAAGGTTTATCAATCACCTCATTTGTTACACTCACAAAAACTCTCTTGGAAACAAGATGAACAAATCTGGAAGAAGAAGAATGTATGTTCAGTGGATGACCCACCACTAGCACAAAATAGTTTGGTGAATTTGAAATCTGATAAAAGACAAATGAAAAAAGAATTCATTGAAAAATTCTCATGTTTCATGCTAGGGTGAGAATAGGTGGAAAGAGTAAGATCCCTGCAATGTTTGAAGAAGTAACAGAAGATGACAAGTGTAGAGATTCTTACTCAGAGAAGGAATCTGAGGAAGTAGAATATTGCTGGAACATCAAAGACAGAAATGTGTACCATTGGGATTAAACCCTAAATTATAAAAAAGTAAAATCCTGTATAATCTACATATCAATAAATGACTCAACATGTGGGTAATGAATTCTTAGTCATATGGCCAGAGTAGTTGAAGTTGGCTAGGCAGCTAGAAGAAGCAAGGAAGGAGTGTGATGATCTTCAAGAAAGAATCAAAGGGTTGACCCATCAGGATCAACCATAATCCTCACATTGGGGATTCTATAAGAACCCATCTCCCTATGTCTATATATAATATTAACTGATGATTCAAGTGTTTCATGTTTTACGGAGATATGATCCAAGGGAAGTGGAATATAAAGATACAGAGTGACAAATTGATAGGCTCTAGAGTGTCAATTGATTCAAATATATTACCAAATATGAAGAAGTAATCTGGAAGAATTCCATTAAAGGAGTTAATGTTATATGGTTGTATAGGATAGTTGGAAGTAATTGAGCACAATAGATAGTGATTGTGTTATTAACACTATCTCTTGTTTACTACACCGAGATTGACAATGTAGGATTAGAGGTTGTGTTTATGGCTCATTACAAAGTGCCACATGAGAATATATGATGCAAGAGAAGGAGAATGATTTGGTCCAAAACATTGATCTCAACAATAGGAAGAGTTTCACATTATAGGGGTAGATTTCTCTCTCCTATTCAAATGCAAGAGACTTAGGGGGAGTAAAAGTGGCATAATATCATTCGTGATCAGTCATCTCTAGTTCAGACAAGAATAATGAAATCACGGTAGTAGACATATTTACTGTCTCAGGTAGAACCTAAAATTTTTTCTAATGCAGTTGAAGATGAAAAATGAGTTCAGGATAGGAATGAATAGCTAGGTCAGATTAAGAAGAATCAGACATGGGAGATTTTTTTGAGGCCAGTAGAAAAGAATGTGATAGGAAAAAAATGGGTCTTTCACAACAAAATGAATGAAGATAGTTTTGGGATTTGAAACAAAACACGACTTGTGTGAAAATGGTACTCCCATATAGAGGGTACAAATGTAAATTAAAATTTTTTACCTGTTTAATGGCAAGATACGATTAGATTATTCATGGCCATAGTTGTGCAATGAAAGTTTAAAGTTTTACATATGGATGTCAAGTCCGCATTTCTAAATGGAGTTTTGGAAGAATAATTCTACATTGATCAACAAGATGGTTTTCTCATTATTGAATATGAGAACATAGTTTGTCGACTGAAGAAGGCTTTATATGGTTTGATGTAAGCACCAAGAGCATGGTATTCAAGGCCTGATCAGTTTCTAAAGAAGCTTGGTTTTCAGCATGGGGGAGTTGTTTACAATTTGTATTACAAAAATGGAAACAATAAAAGGATTTTGGTGTTGGTTAATGTCGATGAAATAATTTTTGGTTTATTAGATGAAGCACAATGTAGACAATTTTCAGAATTCATGAAAAGTGAGTTTGAAATGTCGATGATTGGAGAGATGACATTTTTCCTTAGATTACAGGTGAAACAAGGAAGGAATGGTACTTTTATTTCCCAATCTAAATATTCCATGGAGGTTTTGAGAAGGTTTGAAATGGATAATTCCAAATAGGTGAAGTTTTTGGTTTCTACCCAGTTGAAATTGTCATGAAATGATGAAGTTCAGCTAGTTAATATCACAGGATACAGTCAAATCATTGGAAGTCTATTGTACCTGACAGCAAAAAGGCCTAATATTTTATTTTCCACATGCCAAGAAGTGAGGTATCAAAGCAATCTCAAGGAGAGACACATGATTTTTGTAAAAATAATTCTTTAGTATATCAAGGGCATATTGGATTTTGGCTAAATGTATAATAACAAATCTCAGTCAAAGTTATTGGGATATACATATGCAGATTGGGCTAGTTCAGTAGATGATAGGAAATCAACATCAGGAGGAGCCTTTTATCTTAGAGGGATGTGTATTTATTGGTTACGAAGTAAAAATGATTGCATTAAATTGAGCACAAAAGAAGCTTAATGCATTGTGGATACTCAAGCTTTCACATAGCTATTGTGGATGAAGCAGCAACTTGAAGATATGGGAATTGAAGTTAAATATCTGATTGAAATCCACTGTGATAATTCAAGTTCTATAAATTTGATAAAAAACCTATTCCACCACTCAAGGAAAAAGAACATTGAAATCAAATATCATTTTATCAAGGAGATGGTGGTTCAAGGGATTCTGAAGTTGGAGTATGTTCTTATATAACAACAAGTTGCAGATATTCTTACAAAGGCCTTTCCCAAAGAAGAATTTGAAAGGCATCAACTCGCTTTGGGAGTCCAGTCAACATCCCACACATGCAAAAGTGTGGATGTGGGTCCCCCTCTCCCTGAGGTATGATGTGTCTTTCCCTATTGCACTGATATGTGTTCATTACCTTGTGGTAAACAACCTTGAAGTTCCCTTCAGGTTCGTTGAAAAAAGGTGAGAAAGTGTGACTTCTAGAGGAGAAACACACAGGAAGAAGCTTCTATGTGGAGCAACAAGATAGAGGGAGTTGAAGATGAGATTAATTTATTTGTAAGAGATATAAGATTGGTAGATCATTAAATATGACGATTCTATAAGTGATCAATCAATGATTATATATCATGATAGTTGAGGATCGTGATAAAAGCATAAGAGTGATGTTGTAATTGTTTTAGAATGTTTCCAGTGATTATAAATTCGTATCAGTTTAGTATCAACAATTTATGGGAAAATTAATTGATTCATGGATGAAATTTTAATTTACTCTTGTTTATCACACTGATCAACTCGCATGTGTTCTTAGAGAATGTGTTGATTAAATCATTGATTGATATCTTAATCGCATGGAATGAATAGTGGTTGAAGATGGAGGGATATTTATCGAGGTATCAAAATACAATGAATTGTTTCAAGAATTGTTTTCAACAAACCCAAAGGGAGATATTATTGGGAAAAAATACCTCAAGGTGTCCCCTGGGAATGTTTTGGGTGTGATTGTGTTTGTTGAAAAATCCAGATAACCACAAATGAGAATGGTTGGTGTTTGTTAGAGATAGGTTTTTAAGTTGGCATAGTTTTCTAGTGTTTTCCAAATTTTGGGGCCTCAAAATCAGGATGTTGTGTGAAAAATGGAAAATGAAATCAGAAAAGGAAGAGAAATGGAGAGCTCGGGAAATGGTTTGCGTACCATTTCCGAGAAGAATCTGCGATCACATACCAAGTAGCAGAAGTGGTTTGCAGATGCAGTTCGCGAAACCAAGCACAATTTACAGCTAAGTGGCGGTGTAGTTCCCAAATGCACTAAAGTCGACTGAGGAGTTCGATCACATAGGAGAATAGGTAGTACGCAGAGCACGTAGGAAAATGGTTCGTGGATGACTTTCGATTCACGGTGGATAAATAAACGGTAAGTGGTGGAGCCCAAGTTGAAGATTTGTAAAATCTCGATTTAGTGGATTATGTAGATATCTTTGTATATATAAGAATCAATAATCCCACCGATTATTGTGGAGATTGAACATTATTAGAGAATAAACTTTTCTCTAAGAATTCAGAAAAGTACGAAAGTGGTTCGTACTGATGGTGTTTGTTGGGATTATTAACCTGCAAAGGAAGTCTGGTACGTGAAGAGGGAATCCTGGTACGTAGAAGGAGTTATCTTGGTATGTGGAGGAGGAATCTATGGTACACGAGAGGGATAGTTCCACAAGTAGTACGTGGAGGTGGAACTCTGGTATGTGGAAGAGAAGACAATCTGCGAACAGATAACAGTTCATGGATAAGAGGGTTTTCATAGAGGAGGTTCATGGAGTCAGTACACGATAGAGAAGGTGGATTCAGTCCATGTACAGAGGATGTTCATGGAAGAGGTAGTCTACGAATAGAGGAGGTTTGTGGAAGAGGCAGTTTTCAAAAAGATGAGTTTTGCAGAAGTGGTTGTAGTACGTGAAACAGGCAGTTCACATACCAAACTCAGTAATTAGTACGCAGAAGGATCAGGTGGTTCGTGATTTGCACAATGAATCTTTCAAATGCTTCAATTCAGTTTGTGATAGTATTTTCCAATACCTAAAAGTACTTCGGAAGGTTCAATTTATCTGCGGGTGAAAAAGGAACTCCAATAGAGAATCTACATGTTATTGAGGATGTAGGAATTCATGAAAATGAAGAGGCCTACATGTCCATAACCTTGTTTAACCTAAAAGTCGATAAACTATGAGTGTATTCCCTTACAAGAGTAGTGATCAATGGAAGGGGAAGAGGGTGACCCTTTCCACCGGTAGTGATCTAGAGAAAGAGGCATAAGGAGTGACCCTTGGGAATGTAGTGAGCTGGCCCTAAACCTTGTAAGGGAAGTGATCCTTAGCATAGAAGATCTAGCCCAAACATTGTACTCATTATTTGTAGTGATCCTTAGTGAATTTGGTACATCATCATATTTTCGTTTTAGGCCCCTTGGACGTAGCCCAGTGAGGGTGAACCAAGTAAAAATTATTGTGTCCTATGCATGATTTCATATATGTTCATATATTGCTATGGTAGGAAGATAGAATTTATTTTTGACTAACACTGAAACATGATTTGAATGGGAGAGAGTTTTAATCTATCATACCCTGATTCACACCCCCCCCCCTCAGGGTGTTCAACCTAGTGGACCTAATGACTTTTAACTTGATTCTGGAAGAAAATTTTCTAAAATTATACAAAAATATTGTACTTAAAAGTGTGCAAACTAGACAGCCTAGAACCTTAAAAGACTTCCCTCTAGAGATGGTTATAGGAATAATAGATGAAGGAGTTATAACTTGAAGATGTATAGGAATTTTTTTTATTTCTATGACTTGTTCCTCACAAATTGAACCTAAAACCATATAAAAAGCATTAGCTAATGAAATTTAGGTATTATAAATGTAGGTGGAATTAACCCAATTCAAAGGGGAAAAGGTTTTAGAATTAGTTGATAGATCATCAGATCCTTCAGTTATAGGAACAAAGTAGGTATTTATAAATAAATATTATGATCATAGCGTGATAAATAGAAATATGTATAGACTATTTTCCGAAGGTAACAATAAAAAAGAAGTGATATTTTATGAGGAAACCTTTACTCTAGTTTCTATATTGGAATCTATTAGGATTATTCTAGCCTATGAGTCACAGATAAATTATAAATTGTATTATATGGATATTAAAGAAGCTTTTAGAAATGGTTATCTTCTATAATAATTTTATGTTGAACAACTACCGGGTTTTGAAAATTCTCTTTTCCATATTTTTTTCTCAAACATACTGAATCTATTTTTGGCCTTAAACGTGTTTCTTGGGATTGGTATGAATTGTTAAGTTCTTTTGTGTTATAAAATTGATTATAAATAGTTTTATGAGGTCCTTTTATTTTTATAAAAGCTTTATAAAAGGTTATTTTACTTGGTAAAATATATGTCGATGATGTGATATTTGGCTCAACCAATAAAATTTAATGTACTGATTTTTTCATGTTTATGTGCAAATAGTTTGAAATGAGCATGATGGGTGAGATAAATTTTTTTAATGGATTTGAAATTTATCAAAATGAATTTGGAAATTTTTTACATCAAATAAAATATATACATGATTTACTTAAGTTATTTGGAATTGAAATTAGTAAGGTATAAGAAACTCCTATGATTTCCGATATAAATATTTATTTGGATAAAGTCTGGTAACTAGTTAACAATTAGTTAAATAGAGGAATAAATTTAATATAACTAACTTTTAGTAGGTGAGATATTTTTTTTTATTATTATTGAAACATATTATTACTATTTTTTGGTACTCCTCAACCCCTCTTATCATCGTTATTTTGTTGTGTTTCATTTTGGGGTACTTCAGTAAAAACTTTTGAAATTTTAAAGGGATCTTGGGATGTGCACGGTTAGCATAGAGTTTTCCCAAATCATGTTCCCTAGTAGTGCAACCTATACAGACCTAGAAAGTGAGTGTTTTCATAGTTTTTTCATGATTTGATAAACCATGTACCTAATAGGGAGAACTCATGAAACCCCACCAGCATGGGAACATTGTTAGGATGCATAGTTTGAAAAATTGTATAGCCCTTCCCAACTAATCGTGCAGATGGGATTTTATTATTCCAAAAATTCTTTAAAATTAACCAAACCCTTCTTTTCGACCCTCTCTAAGACCTAACTCAACCTAGAATGTTTTCCTAGGTATTTGGGCCACCCAAGATCCAATTTTGGCACCAAAAATCCCTTTCTAGGTGGATCTAAACACATCAAATCACATTTTATCACCTTTGGGTATGTGCATCCTCCCTCGTTTATTCTCTCTCATTCTCTAACTCTATCTTACTAAGGATTTTTTAGACCCTTTTTCCCTTGGAGAATTTAATACCCTTTATTTTTTATCTTGAATTTGGGTTTGAATCTCAAATATTTGTTTTTTAAGTTATTCTTTAGATTCTCTTATTATGGGAATTGTGATTCATGATCCCATGATCCCAAGGTAAGTGGTTTCATTTATTATTATCCATTTATTTAACCCTAAATTTTTTTATTTAAATTAAATTAGAGGGTTAAAATTGAATTTCATTCATTTGGTTTGTTAAAAACTTGATTTGAGTATATTGGGGATTTCAATTGGATTTGAAATGAAATTAGAGAAAAAACCCCAATTCCAATAAATTGGGAATCATTTATGGATTTTTATGGAAATTAAATTGTGAAATTTATTTGGGAAATTTATTTCAAATATATATTTGAGAAAAAAGGTACAATTTTTTTGGATAATAACTCATTGGTTTTATCCTATAAAAAGGTATTAATTGATTAAAAGAAAGTCTTGGTTTTTAAATGGAATTTGAAATACTGAAATGGGAAATGGGATGATTTTGTTTTAAATAGTTTTGAAATAAATTATCCCTATTTTATTGTTGTCTGATCATATGAAAGAATAGTTTTTTAGTGATTTATTAGGTACAAACATGAAAGGATGGGAATTGCATAGCAATGAATTCATGATTTACAAATCTAACATAAATTTATTGTTAGATCTTATCCCTAGTGGGATATTGGTTAGTATTCCTTGGAAAATGTCAGATATACATATGTGAACCTTTTTAATATCATCATATGTGTGTATAATGATCCCATAACCTATAATTATCATATATCTTAGAATATGACCATTTTTCTCCTTTGTGATTATTTCAATATATATATATATATATATTATATTTTATGTAAACTATTTTACACATACCATGTGAATTTATATAAATAGTTTTAACCTTTGTGTTTTGTTTCTTTATGGAACTTTTCACTTGTTTTTAATAGGTTCCTTATTCTCCTATTTTTAAAGGAGGTATTCTCTTTTTCATGTTCAATAATGTTTTCTTGACCCTCAACCTTTAAAAAAATAATTTTGGAATCTTATTATAGAATATATGGTTAGACCCTACTTGGATTCTTGCTGACACCCTACCTATTCCTTTTTCCGTTGTATATGTCCTCCTATTAGGTTAAAGAAATGGGAAAAGCACCACTTGGATGTGTTATTTTCTAGTTACATATGGGATTTTAGTAGTTCTATCTATTAGGAATTTGGGTTATTGATACATGTTTGAATTTTGGTATAGTTATCCCTATAGAGTTTTCTTTTGAGAATTATGACTTGTAACTATTTCATCAACTATGTTTGGGGTAAATTCATTCCCATATTTATATTTGTTTATGTCAAGTGCTTGTCTCCAAATTATGGGAATCGAGAATACCCTTCAGGCTATGTCAGGACTAGCCTGGTTTTCAAGGAACTATTGTATTAGGGATGGTTTGTGACAATGTGGTATCAAAGGTGTGGGTTAAGAATATTACCTTGATGTTAGTATGCAGTTGTGTAATATTTTTGGAAATTGGGAGGCAGTTATGACTGATTTTCTGGTCTCCTCTCACAATAATGAGCCTTAAGTCACTAGGGGTTTTTTGAGAAATATGTATTGAGGATTGGTTATTTTAATTTCACTACTTATGATTTGGATATATTGAAATCCAAATCATGTTTATCTATCTAACGGGATTGTTTTTTCATTTTCTGTTATTTGATATATGTTGATTCTAACCCTTCTGAAGTATTCAATGTTGTCTTATAAAGTTTATTTAGAATCATGTATCTAAGAAGATGTGAAAATAAAATCTATATGGAAGATGTTAATGAATCATAGTGATTAAATCCTTTGGTAAACCATAACATTGTTGAGGTTAAAATGCATGTCGTCCAAGCTCTAAGATAGACAACTTCACCCATTCTCGTTTAGGATATAGTTGTGGAAAAATAAAATGATTCTTTATAGAATCACGCTCATTAGTTTCTTTTCCAAAATCCACCAACATTTTAATTATCTAATGATCCTCAATTGTATGGGGAGTAGTTGAAAGATATAGATCTTCGATTTGAGTTCATGGAAATTCCCAATGAAATAAAAGTGAAATGTGCCACCTTCAAGAAAGAAGGGCATGGCTGAAGATGGTGGGATAGGATGGTGATGGAAAAAATAATGTGTTATTATAGTGGAATGAATTTAAAGTTCTTTTCACTAACTAGTTCTACCCAAAGTGGATGGTGTTGTTCGAGGATATTAAGTTTTTCAAACTCAAGCATGCTGACAGGATGAAGACAGAATATGTGAATCTCTTTAATAATATTATGTAGTTTTCAGATGATATTTTGTCCAATGATAATATGAATATATGATGGTTTGATATGGTACTTTTATTTGATATTAGCTTTCTGGTTTTCTTGTTCTAGCTAACTTCTTATGCTGATGTGCTAGATAGACCGTTGATGGTTGAAATGGATCAGTCTAGTAATTCAGGGATGTCAGGAGTTCCATTTTTTCCTAGTGTAAGTTCTATGAGTTCTCTTAAATGGAATAAAAATCATGATGATTCTCTTGGTGGTTTTCAAGAGAATGATTTTATAGTCCTCTAATCGTTCCTAGAGTATTCCCTTTGATATGTTACTAGTGTGGAAAAAAATTTACTCAAAATAGGTTTTTAATGAGGAACCCAAAATATGTGGATCATATAGACACTACAGTAACATAAAAAGTTATTCCATGTCTATTAAACTCCAAATAGTGGAATGGGGTCATCAGAACCTAGGTTCGATCATATTATTCATGAACAAAGTGGTTCCAACCATAAGCATCTAGAACAAAGCTTCTTCACAGAGTGGAAGATCCTTCAGTGGAAGAATATATAGGTCCAGTGACTATAATAGGTTCCATCACTATAGCATCATCATTAGTGATTTATTTATTTGATATCAGTTCATCTCATTAGTTTCTTTCAAACTATATTGTGAGTTTTATTAATCTTCCTACAATATTTTATCTTATGTGATGGATATTACTATACCCCTTGAAAAAAATATAGAGATGGATATTCATTCTCCCATATGTGTTTTCTATTTATCAGTGATTGATATTTTTTGGGATTTTTTGGTTTTCAAAATGAAACCACTTGACATCATTTTAGGTATGGATTGGATCATTTCCAAAAAATCTCATATTGATTTCTATCTTTGTTATGTCTCCTTTACTACACCTGATGGGTTGTTCTATTTATTTCAAAGAGAATGAGACCTAATTTCAATTATATATTGACCATATTATTTTAAGTTGTGGAAAGTAATATTAGTTTTTTATTTTGATCTCAATTGGGAATCATTGATTAGTGATCTCTCTCCAGTTGTCATCAAGTTTCCTAACATTTTTCCTTTTGACTTCTCTTGTATTCCACCAATAAGCAAGAAAAAGTTTTCTATAAAATTAGTGTTGGGTACCCAGTTGGTATCTATTCCTTATTACTACATTGTACTAGCTAAAATGAACGATATGAAGACTAATTTGAATGATATTTTAGAGAAAGGATTTATATACCTTAGTTTCTCACCTTGGATGGCTCTAGTTATATTTTCTAAGAAATCATATGGGTCACATAGCCTCTTTTTTAAATATTGAAAACACAATATATTAACAGGAAAGAAAAAATACTTGTTTCCACATATTGATGATATTTTTGATCATTTAAAAGTGGTGAAGTGGTTTCTGAAGATTGATCTTCGATCTGGATATCATCAATTGAGAATAAAAGAATATGACATTCATAAAACCACCATTTAGATTAGTTATGATCATTATGAGTACCTTGTTATGTCATTTGGTATAACCAATTATCCCACAGTCTTTATGTATTTAATGAATAAGATTTTCCATGAGTATCATGATACTATTGTTGTGGTCTTTGTGGATAACATCCTTATTTACTATATGTCAAAGGATGATCATGTATATCATTTGATAGTAGTTTTGGAATTATTGAGAATTTGTATACTTTATTCCATGGTTTTAATGTGTGATTAATGGATTCTTGATGTGAATTTCATGGTACATGTGGTCTCCAAACATGGTATATCAGTTGATCTTGAAAAGGTTAAATCTGTTATGATATGGAAATAACCACAAAATGTTTTTGAGATTTATATCTTGTTTGGTTTAGCATGGTATTATCATCAGTTTTTAAAGGTATTCACTATGTTAGATTTCTAAATTACTACCCTAACATAGAATATATTAATGTTTTATTTTGATTAAAAAATGTCATAATTATTTTGTTGAGCTTAAATGTCTTTTGACTATTGCACCAGTGTTGACTCTTTCATAGGAGGGAAAGGCTATGGAGTCTCCTGTGATGCATAAGGTTCAAGTTTGTATTCTGTTCTTATGTAGGGTGACATTTTGTTGCTTTTGGATCTTAGAATCATAGGCCACCTAAAAATATTCACCCAACTCATGACCTTGAACTCACCATTGTGATGCATAAACATACGATTTTTCAACATTACATTTTCCTAGAAATGTTTATCATGTATTATAACCACAAGACCTTTAGTTATATATTATCATAACAATATATAAATATCCACTAGAGGAATTGGGTGTAATACTTTCAATATTTGGACTTCAACATTGCCTATACCCCAGGGAAAGGGAATGTCATCACAGATTATTTGAGCAATAAACTTCCAACCCATGTAGTGACATAATCATCGGAAGAGTGAAACATGATGGGTTTTTTTCACAATTTCATATTAGATTTTGGGAATTATGGAACAAGTTTTCCTTGCATGGGGTTATGTTGACCTCCATTTTCTTTAGTTTATTCTTTAGAAACCGTAGCTTGAGGATGTGTTCTTTAGCATGAGTGAATTTCTGTATGGTGAAGAGACTATTACTAACTAGACATTCTCGATGGAGGGAATTTTATATGATCAAAATCATTTTGTGGGATTGTTACCAGTATGGAAATTGGTTATGGTGGATTTCCATAATTCCTAGTGGGTAGTGAACCTAGGAAGCATGAAGATGTTTTATAATATACGGTGAAGATTATGGTCTCCATGTATGATATAGGGAATTGTTGATTTTGTTAATCATTTTCATCTATTCCAACAGGTTAAGGCAAAGCACTAGATGCCTTTAGGTTTACTTTGTCAACTTCCAGTCCAAATTTTTATGTTGTATGATTTCTCTATATACTTTTTGTTTTGGATATCATGTACCTAGATACAGAAGACTATGATGTGGGTTGTGATTGATATACTAACCAAATATGATCAATTTATACCCATTCATGATTCAACCAATGTTGAGGATATGGGAAATATCAATGTGAAAGATACTATTATTTTTTAAAATAGTTACATATACTATAGTTTATTATAGAGATCCCTAGTTTACTTTTTGATTTTGGATAGGCCTTTTAGATGCACTAGGATCTCAGGTTTGTTTGATCATAACATACCATCCATAATCAGATGGCCAGATAGAAATGGCTCTATATATTCTTGAGGATATGATTCATTCCCACTTTCTTGACATTGGTTGATACTGGGATGATCATTTGGTTCATTTTGAGTTATCTTATAATAATAATTTTAAGTCTGTTATCAGAATGCCTTCTTTTTAATCGTTGTATGGTTGGCCTTGTAAATATTCATTGTGTTTCTTGAATATTAGTGAAATTTACTTAGCTTTATTGGGATTGGTTCAATATAAAAAAAATATTTAGTTGATTAGTCATATAATTTTGATGTCATAGAGGTGGTATATATCTTATGTTGATAATAATCATAGGCCATTGGAATTTTTAGGTGGTGATCAGGTGTTCATGAAAGTTTTACCAAGGTTGGGTCATCAATGTCTTGGGAGGAGATGGAAACATGATCCTCATATTATGGGACCTTTTTAGGTTTTTGAGAAGCTGAGGAAAGAGAATTACTATTTATTACTTCTTCCATAGATAACATCGGTACATAACGTGGTTCATGTATCTTAGATGTGAATGTTTATTTCTGATCTATCTCATGTTCTCATTTGGAGTGATCTTGATGTCGAACATGGTTTATCTGTGACTGAACATCTGGTTAGGATAGTTGATTCTAAAATAATGGTAATTCATGGGAGTATGATACATTTGGTTCTAGTGATATGGAATAATGGTTTTGATACTCATGGGACTTAGGGGAGAGGGGCATGGATGAGAGAGTAGTGGCGTCACCCATTGGGAAAGGAAGCTTCTTAACATTATTTTTTGGGAGAGATAGTTTCTAGGGTAGGGAAGTTGTAACATTCTATTACCTTTTTCATGTACTCATCAACCGATATTTGGATCATTCTTCTGTTGGGTTTCATTGGAGGGGTGTTTTGGGTTAAATTTTTGAAAATTTTAAGGTCTCTTGGGCAATGTATGGTTGGCACATGGTTCACCCAAACAGTTCACCATGCTAGTGAATACAATGAAAACCAAAAAAATGATGGTTTTCAAGGTTGGTTCATGGTTTGAAAAATTGTTCTCCCACTAAGGAGAAACTGTGCAACCCCACCAATAGGGGAGCATGATTAGGGTACATAGATTAAAAAATCATGTGGCCTTGCCCGGCTAACTATATGTTTGTGGTTTTATTATTTTAAAAATTCTTTAAAATTCCAGAACCCATATTGTTTTACCCCAAATCAAGCCTAACTTAACCTTGATTGTTTCCTAGGTATATGGGGGTCCCAATATCAAATTTTTTAACCTAAAAACACCATTATTTTTTGATCAAAGCATAAAAAATCATGTTTGATCTCCTCCAAGTATGTGAATCTTTCCACATTCCTTCTCTCCTACTCTATCCTTATATCCTCCCAAAGTTTTATTAGATCTATGAGTTGTTATAGGATATAATATTTTTTGTTTTATATATTTAATCTAATTTTTATTCTCATATCTTTATTTTCAATGTTCTTCATTAGAGTCTCTCATTGCGGGTGTTGTGATTTGGGATATCGTGATCTTGATGTATGTGGTTTCATTTATGATTGGACATTTGATTTAGCCCTAAATTTCCCTATTTAAATTAAATTTTTTATTTAAATTTAATGTATTTCAATTGGTTTCTTAAATACCCAATTCCAATGAATTGGGTATTTGAATCGGATTCGACGTGAAATTGGAGAAAAACCAACAATTAAAATGAATTGGGGTGTGTTTGTGGATTTTGATGGAGATTAAATTATATAATTTAAATTGAATAATTTAAATTTTGGAATTAAAATTGTTAAATAGATTAATGAAATTGATTTCAAATTTTTATTTAAGAAAAATGGATTAAACCATTTTGATAAGAGCCCATTGTTAATATCCAGGAAAAAGGAACGAATTAATTAAAAACAAGTTTTTTTAAATGGGATTTGAAATATTGAATTTGGAAATGGGTTTATTCTCTTTTTAAAAAAAATTGAAATAAATTTCCCAAAATTTATTGTTGTTTAGTAATATGAAAAGCAAGATAGTTATTGTGTTATTAGGGACAATAACACTAGGATGGGAATTAAAAATAAATGTTTTGATGATTTACAATTCTAATATAAACTTATTAGACGATATTATACCCAAATATATGTTGGTTTGTTTTCTTTTGGATAGTTTCAAAGAGACATGCGTTCATATTGTCATTAAAATCCTATGATTGTGTCCGGATCCCATAACCTGGAACTATTGTACCTCTTGGAAGATGACCAAGTTTCTCCTTTGTGATTATTTTGAAATATATATTATTTTTTATAAAATGTTTAACACAAGCCTTGTTGATTTATATAAACGATTTTATATAAAGAAAAATTATTAAGCCATTATTTATAATTTTTTTCCATCAAATGAAATGTAAAGCATTATTTGTTTTAAATATTCCATTGTACTTACATACATGTTTGTTTAAATTTGGAATATTTTTTGGGTTAATTAATTGTGGAATATTATGATCAAATACTTCATGAGACCCAACTAGGATTTTAGCTCACACCATACTTCTTCCTTTGGGTGTTTTTAGATATCCTCCGACTAGATTCAATCAAGGAGAAAGCACTACTTGGAGGTGGTAGTTTCTATTGATAATTGGGATTTGGGTTTTTGTATTTATTGGTACGTTGGGTTTTTTATAAATGTTTGAATTATTTTATAGTTTTCTCAACGGAGTTTTATTTTGAGCATACTAACCTATAACTATTTCATCCACTATGTTTGTGGAAAAATATTTCCCACATTCATATTTTCTTATGCAATTTTCTTATCATCAACCTATGGATATTGGGAATGCCCTTCCGACTATATCAGTATTGGCATGGTTATCATGGTACCTAGGTATTCATGCTAGTTTATAAAAATTATTGTATCTTATATTATAAAAAAAATAAAAAAATAATCACATTTTAAAGCTAAAAAAATAATTCTATGGTACTTTAAAGGCATGGTTTCTCTCTATAATTTTTTAGAAAACTATTACTTTTAATTTAATCTCATATTTAGATACTAATTTTGGAGGTTGAAGATTAGATATAAAAAAACCTTTTAAAACATAAACATTATTGGTCAATCCTTGGCTTTATAGTGGAGTAAATAAAAATAATTAGTTTCAATATCTACAGTATAAGTAGGATAAATTGATACTAGTAGTTGTTTTTCACAAGTTTTATAGAAGAAAAAATCCTTGATGGAAATTTAATTTAAATTTAATAAAGTTCCAATAAAATGTTATAACACTAATTATATAATAATTTCTAAAAATCACATATAATATTTTTGAAAAAATCACATATATATGAGGAATCATTTCTTAAGATATAACACTAAAAAAGGTTATCTCTCTCATGAATTTATATCTACTAAAAATTTGTTAGCTGATAAATTTACTAAACTGCTCTCCTTTAATAGATTTGATTTTATTAAAATAAAAATGTATTTATTTGAATATAAATGAATTAATTTATAAAATTGTTATTTTCTCTTGAGAAACCTTTTTATGCTTTTTTTCTACTTGGAATTTTATTTTGTATTTTAAAATTTTGGTAAAAAATAGTTTTATTTAACAATAATTTATGTAATTTCATTTTAATACACTTTTAATTATTTATTTTTTGGATACTATATTCTATCTATTTATTTTTCTCTAATTAAATTTATTCAACATTTTAAATCATTGTCTCAAATACCCCAAAAACCCTTACACACCTACCGTCTTTATGCACCAACACTTCATAGGCATTTTATCCTCTCTCAATTCCCTTACATTCAATATCCATTGAATAAATCTCTTAAATCCATTAATATATCCCTAAATTATCCATATCATTAGAATTATCTACCAAGTTTAAAAATGTGTAAAGATAAAATGAAAAAGGAATATTCCTTACAACCCTCATAGAAGACCAAAGATTCTATCTCATAAAAACAGGTGCTTCCAATAAAGTCCATAGATCTTACCTAGTTGAATAGATCAAATATTATTTTGAAGATTATTTTGATTTTTCATGTTTTGGAGTATATTTTTTATTAATATATTATTGGTTTTTGTTTTAGAAAGAATATTTTTAATTATATAAAAATATATGGTTTCGGTTTTATTCATGTGGGGAAAATATTTCTTCTAAGATAAGTGGATATGAGTTTTAAATCACCTATAAATAAATGGTGGAAATTCATTGTTATCATAATGAAGGAACATGTAATTTTAGAAAAAAAGGTGGATAGAGAAGATATTGGACAAGTATATATTATTACATATTTATTTGGGATATATTTGGTTGAAAATATGGATGTTAAATACATAGAGGCTAAAAATAATTTCTAATGTAAATGAATTAAAACTAGTATTTTTAAAAGGTCCAGATAGTTTGTAGATGTAATCTACAAACATATATATCTTATTTATCTATTGTTGAATTAAAAGAAGGTTTGTCTTATAAGATATAAGATGTTCCTCATGCATCACTGCTACTAAGGAAAGTGGATAGTGAATTATTATCCTTTTGGCATAATTCTATCTCTTATGTTAATAAATAAATAAGTTGAGCTAAATCTGTGGGAAAATATCACGTGTCAAAAAATTAATATCTCATAGATACTCTTCTAAAAACCTTTGGTTATTCTTATTATTCAACCTTAAGTAATATGGTTTTTGTCTCAAAGGAAAGAGAAGTTAGACTAGTTCTTACACCTCATGCATTATTGGAGGGGGCTCTCAAGGTAGTATTCTTGGGGATGCAACACCAACTAAGGGGATCCTAGTAGGTAAGTACTTCAGGGACCCACTATGGAATACATATAAGAACTTGTTGAACCTAACGGAGTTGAAGGGAGAGTAAAACTAGTTGTTGTTAAACCTGAAGTTCCAATTATAGGAATTACGGATGTATAAAGAGAGGATGAGGGTTCTAATATTGATTCTCCTAACATTCTTAGAGAGGAGAATATCACTTATTTAATGGAATTTGATATACCTATTGAATCACCTATACCTATAGAAAATGTTTCTATAGGTGTCCCTTTACCTAAGGAAACTAGTAATGTATAAGATTTATAATATTATATAATAGGAATATCTAATTATCATATATTTTAAACTAATAAACAAGTAATTTATTATGCTCTTTCCTCTTATACTCATGGGGATCAACCATTAGTGAACAAGGATAAAGTGATCTAAATATTTGAAGAGTATGTTTCAACCTTTATTGATAATATTTTTAATGAAATTGGAAAAATCAAAGGTGACTTTAGTGAGATTAAGAATTATTTGAAAGGTACTTAGGATAACATCATGATAATTCATGATATTATAGTTTTCAATACAAATTTCAATAGTATGATAAATCTAATGGTAACATAAAATGATATTCTAATGGAAATAAAAACTATTTTTCAATATATTTCATCTATCTAGTCTATGTTTAATGTAAAATTTGATATATCAGACAATATCTCAAGTTAGTTAGACAACTAGACAGTCCCCATAAAAAATACAAATCCTCTAAACTCAACATAAGGCCTATTGGTGGTTTCTTCGAAAATATCTACCCTGACACCTTTTCAAGTTGAATATCTTGAAATTTTTATTTTATGGGTAATAAAATCATACTCTGTAGAGGGAATCGATCAGTATATATGCCTCTAGTACCTACTTCTCATACCCCTTCATCAGTTATTGATCTACAAAAGTATGAATTCAATATTACCTTAGATAACAATGAAAAAATATTAGCTACAAATTTTACATTATTTGGACATTACCTAACCAACATTTAAGGGGAATGATCTTCAAAAGTTTATGTTGTTCAAGCTATCATTACTCCTCATATAGAGTCTCATGCTACCTCTTCCTTGGGTTCTACATTCAGCAAACCTCCACCTCATCCAAAGTATAACTTTGAGCCTATTATTCATTGAAAACTACAATAGGTAAAAACCTATGTATATTATAATATTATTAACAATTAATATGTTTCCCAGTTCTAGTGTTGTTTTATTTATTCTGTTATCTTTTTTCCACTAATTTCTTTGTCCAATTTATATTCGAATTTAATTTTATATTCCTAAAGTCTATTATAATTTTTTGATATATTGATTGTGTTTTACCTATTCTCTTGTCTAAATTTTTGATCTCACAAAAAATGGTGTTATGATATGGTAAACATAATGTTATTAAATTTTTTAATAAATATTATGTACTTTATATATTTAATTTAATTTTTTTTCCAGAAATTATTAAATTTTAGGTTTATTTAATAGGTTTTTTTATCATTAAAAATGTGATATTATTGGAATTCAATTGTTATCCCAACATATCTCATGTATAATATGTTTTTATACACACAAAAACCCTTTCTTATGTTTCTAATATATCTCATTTTAATTTTTTTAAATAGGTTGTTATTGTATTTCCAGTTTATAAAGTCAATTACTCTCTAAATTGATTTTTTTATGTTCGAATAAAATTCCCTTTTGTGAAATTTTCGGATATATGGAATTCACGTACATGAAAACCTATATATATTATGGAATATACCTATGAAATTTCACCTAGAAAAAATCACCTACATTAAAAAATATACTATGTCAAAAGATTAGATATATAGAATTTCTTTATATTGAATTGATGGATATGAAATTTTTCCTATATATTATATTTTCTTATACAAGAATCAACTACATAGATACTTGGGTTATGTTGAATCTAATACATGGTTCTTTTGGATATGAGGTTCATTTAGCTATATAAAATTTTTTATGTAGAGTATTTGGATCCATTAATTTTCACATGTACTGGTTCAGCTATATGAATCAGTTTCATATAAAAATTTCAATTTGTGACTATATATCTCCAATGTGATATCAATAATGTTGAAATCATATTTACAGAGCCTACTTTTCATACATGATGTTTTAAATATTCATATTTATTACTATTCCTGTATTTAAGGAAATTTAAGTGATGTTTTAAAATATTTAGAACAATAAATGATTAAATAAGGTATGTAATGCCTTTCGAAAATATGTTATTTTACATAATCGTAAAAAAAATATCGTATTTATATTTCTATGATTTTTATTGAAATATATTGGAAAGTAAAAAAGGTGATCTTAAAATTTATTTTCTTTTACTCAATTAATTTAAGTTGCCTTATTAAAATAAATGTATGATGATACTTAACATGATTAAATGGAATAAGTGTATATGCATTCAAAAAAATCATGATTTAAATTTTTCAAATATCATCTCTTCTAATCTATGATTCAAAAATATATATTAGACAAAAAAATAAGTAATATTATACATCTCTACTTCTCTTGTTCTTTTAAGAAACATCATTTTATATCAAAATATCTTCCTTGAGCTACTATAAAGAAATTATTTATCCTTAGGGAAGAATTATCTTTTATCAGTTGTTTATTGAAACTGTGCACCTTAACTAATGTTTTTATTCTATATATTCCCTATTTCTATGTACGTGAACACTCCTTGAATGTAGATTGGATGAAAGACATTTTAAGTCATATAACTGGAGACCTATACAAGATCCTTTGTTTTTTGTACAATTGATGTCAAATATCACTCAAGTTGAGTATTCACTATGAAAATAACTGGACATAGTGAAAATTAGCATATCTAATGAGAGAGTGTTGGTGTCGTATAAACAGTGATATTTTTTCCCAAAACACTTTAAAATATATTATTCTCTTTTCCCCTACTTTATTTTGTCTTGTCTTAGAATTAGACATTATATTCCCATGATAGTTCATAAAAAGAGGGAGTGATATTTTTAGAGTTTAATTCACCCCCCCCCCCTCTTGATCAATTTTATATCTTATCATGGAAATGTTTATTATGGTATTACTTTTATTGTTATAGGTAATTCTATATCTATATATGGGTAAGTCTAGATATGGGAATTACTTGAGTTAAAGTTAGAATTGATAGATTCTCTATGTGTTCTGAAAAACCCTTACACAGTGTGTGATTTAATGATAGTCCATGAATTTCTATTTCCATCATTAAGCATAGTGATGATTTATAGATAGTTCTTAATGAAAAATTTTATTGACATGCATGGAATACATAGTCAAGTGTTTAGGTGTGTAATCCTCGGAATGGTGGGATTTAACTCATGATGTCATGATTTTATTTGTGTAACTAGTAAATTTATGTTTTTATACCTTTTTAATGATATAATTTGAAATATATTTATAATTTTTATGATCCATATTTATAGTGGTTATTTTAATTTTCCCTTACAATTAGTTGTTTGATAGTGATTGTTGATTCTAAATGTAACAAAGATGGGATGGAAAGAGTCATATAAACCTCATAAGGGTGAGTTGGGTAAATGATTATTAAGAAGGATTAGCCTTCAATTGAATATAATCCCAAACAATGTAAAATTCTTGAAACTCCTTTGAATAATGAGATTGGGTATTAATACTTTCATGGATTTTAAGGATAGGTGATGCTGATTATAGGTTATGCATGCTGATTTTATGTGAATCCTTCAATTGTATGTGAGTTAGGATATAACTAGATGTGTGTTGGGTTCCTTGGATACTGTATGGATTAAAGGTTCTTCATAGGTTTCAGAGTGACTATGATAGAGTCTTGGGCTCCATAGTCCCCAGACCACTTAGATCTAAGTAATGGTGTTCCTATGACACCATGAAGGGTGACCACATATAATTTTCCTCAAGGTATGAAATATATCATTTTAAGGTTTTAGATAACTTATTTTGATCAAGAATTAGTGATAGAGTTCATCATTGTTCATATAATGGATATTTATATGTTCTATTGAACTAATCAAGTATTGTAAGATCTTGAGAATCTCTTATTTCCCTTGGTTAGAGAACTATTTTTATGACACCAATTCATGAGGTGGGAAATGGTCCCTAAGATATCTCATTTAATGGTTGGTTTCATAGTGAAATTATAAATTTGGTGTCTTGGGGACTAATGAAACATACTAGTTCTTTGATTTATAAGTATTATGGATTACCTCTTTTGTGATAAATGATCGTACCTGATAGTTAGATGTGATTATATTGATTTATTTCTTCACAAGGACTGGTGGAATAACATATGACAACTGAAAAATATGGGATCTTTAGGGAATGTTATTATATGAATAATGTATATTGTGTTATATATTTACATTTAATTATTTTTAACACATGGGTGTGAAGTATGGCCTTGTCATGAATTCAATGAGAGGAGGATAATAAACTTCTTGGTAGATATGATCATCCAAATTTCACCTGGTGCTAAAATAAAAGTTGCATGGTTATGTCTAGTTTATGATAGACATAAATATATGATTTGATATATGAATATTAAGTATATTAAAAATTCAGGGTGATTGAATATGGTGTAAAATCCAGTAAATTTTTCATGCAGAACCTTTATATTAAAGTATTTTAGTACTTACAAGGATAATATGATGATAGAATTTTTGAATTGTGATGTACTATTATAATTTGAGAATCATACAAGGGACATTAATTATGGTATAATTGATTAAAGATGATGAAGTTAAACTTAAAATGGGTAGTGTTCTGATAAGTAATTAAGATGTCAGCCATTGGGGTTTGACGTTAGTGATGGGATGTTACTTTAGATGTCTCCTAGATAATGAAATTATTGTTTAAAGTGGAAGGATTAATAGGAATTATTGGTGATGAACCTATTTTTGATTCAAAAGGATGTTGTTATTGTTATGTGATACCCAATGTTTCATAAATAATTTTTCATTATATAATATTATTATATTTATTTCATTCTTTTTATGATTGGTTACTACAGATTATTGGTCTAAGTGAGAGACTGTCTTAAAGAAAATAGTTATTACGGCTTCAGTATTATGAAAAAATGACCATATTTAAGAAAAAGTATTTGAAATATAATTAGATATATAAATTTGTTCTTTATGGAAAAAACTTATGCTATTTAAGGATGAAAATACCTATGGTGGGGGTTTTATAAAAACACTATATTTTTTGTACATTATTATTGATATTTTCATGATTTAAGATTAATTTTAACAATATTTTTTCTTGTGAAAATGAATCTCATAGTTTTAAATAGGTAATTTTGGGGAAGGGCGATAGTTTCGATGTTTCTAATTAGTATAATATGTCACTATGTACTATATGGGGGAGAATTATGTGTCGATGGTGCTGATAAGGGTAAGGAAAAGAAAACTCCTGTTGTTCTTGGGTAGATGGTGGGTTTTCACTAGGGATATGGTGGTCTACTAAGGTAAATAAAATAATTTTATACTTATAATTTTTTTAGGGGAGTAATTTTTAACCTTATTTATTACCCTATAGTGTTCAAAAGTGATCATGGGATTTGTGGGGGTCTTCCTCCTTCCCCTACATTCTTTGGGGTTGTTCAAGTCTTTTAGTTTGTCTTAGATCTTGATTACATCTAGGACAGTTCATCTTGGGTGATTAGGTTAAGGTTCCACATCTTATATTTCACTATTTTATTTATTAATTGGTATTGTATCACTAAAAATAGTTTTTTATGATATTTTTGTAGGTTTTAATTGGATCATATTATCAGATTTGATTAAGTTGAATTCATTAAAAGAGAAGACATAATATGGACTTAGTTAGGTGGTCCTTTAATTTATTACCATTTATGTCATAATTTTGTGTTCATATGGTATTTAATTGAGGGTATATGGGATAAGCAGAAATGAATAGAAACTAATAGGGTTCATAATCATGAGATAAAATTTTTGGAAACTAATTGGACTAACATGGGTGTTTCATACATCATAGATTAATTTTAGGGTCTCCAATCGACCTTCTTATTTACTAGTGGTCTCATAAGTACATGTTTGAATAATAAATGTTTATTAGTTCATGAGATAATTATTAAGGGGCCTAGAGGGACCTTATTTGATAATTATCTTGGGTCTTATGGGTGTGGACCATTTTAATTAGGGTTTGATGAAATATTTTCCATGTGTCTGATAATTCTAAAAAAGGGAATGAGATAATAAAGGGACCTTAAAGATCACATAAAAAGTGTGTTTTTGGTTTTAATATTTTAATCTATAAGGTTTTACATGAAGCCTTATATTGAAATAAAGATAATTTTAATGGGGTATACTAGTGGGTAAATTGTCAAAAAAATAGCTCCCAAGGAGGATTAGAGAATTAAATGGTTATAGTTGAGGCTTAAATTCCCTGAACTATAAGAATGGGAAATGTGAGTTTATTATAAAATGACTAGTAAGGCCCATAAATTCAAATATAAGCACTCATAAAAATAAAATGGATGTGAGAGTGGCCCAATAATGGGTTTTTCCAAGTATTTATTAATGTAGTTTATAATGTAATGTTGAAATAGAAAGTAGGGTCAACTAGGAAATGTGAAATATAATTATATGGTGTCACTAATTCTATAATATTTGGTTTATTAGTGAATATGGGTGATGTGGGTTGATAAAGTGATAACATGTCACATAATTTATGTTTATTAATTATAAACAATATTAAATTGTTATATAGATAAAAAATCTAAATTAAACAAAATGGAATATATGACATGATCAATGGTATAATAGGGTATCAACCAAAGATATTTTTTAATGGTTATCCATTAGAGATAAAGAAATGAACTTCCGGGAGTAGAGGTAAAATTATGGGTATTAGACTTAGTTAATTATATTCCATAAGCTTAAAACAAAATAATTCCATGAGGGAATGATAACCTTGGTCATTAGGACCAAGGAATGAGAACTCCATAGGGTTCAAGTAAAATATAGGATAAATATATCCTTGATTTATATGATCAATGGATTTCATGATATTCTAATGGGGTTATAGTTTTATAAGAGATATTTGGGTTATATTATATGATAAATATTGAAATCAAGTTTATCATTGGTAGCATTTATTGGCCCAAATGGAATAATTATGGAACTAAGGGTGGAAGTGCTATTTATATCATTGATCATAGCTGGAATCATGCGTCTTAGATATTTTTTAGGATGGAACATGATTTAAAGATTCTCTGAAAAGCCTTTGAATAGATCAAAGGATATTGGGAGTTATATTCCAAAAGTTATAGGAACATGCACAATGTTGGTTCTTATATCATGAAGGGATGATATAAAAAGCTAATCAATAATTCCCAAAGGATATAATAAGGATTAATTAATCTTTTATGTAATAATAACTAGGGTTTTGGTGGTTATGTAAGAAAAAAAGAGATAAAAAGGGTTAATCATTCCAATAGAGTGTGTTCTGTGATAAAATTTATTCTATGTTATAATAAATAAATAGTGTATAATAGTAACTACTTGAGAATAATAGATCTAGTTTTGTGAAATTATCCACAATAATTCAATAATGAAATAGATTTCACTAGGAAGATAATAGTTACATAACAGTGAAGAACCCATAATAAATTGTTTTGAATTTGGAAAATTGTGACTAATTTGATCCTGCCTGAATCAAGTTGCCTTCCATATAGAGAGGAGATTTCACTATAATTAATTTAATTATTTGGGGATTCATAATATGAATCCATTCCATAATTGTAAGACTATTTAGCACCATTCCATAATTTTTAGGGAATTTAGTAATACTGGTGTGTGATATTTTAGGGGATTAAGTAAGAAATTCAACCTATATTTCATGGATATTTTTGTTATTGGTTTCATGTTTTGAAGTAGAAAATAATCTCATAATCAAGTAATTTTTATGAGTTCCACACTATAATGAAGATGGTAAAGTTTTGAAGCATGTAATTCTAGAAATGTTTCATAATTAAAATCTATATTCAATTTCATGGGATATAACTTGAATTTTATAAATTTAATGGAAGTTTAATGATGGGTGAAAGAAATTAATTAAACGGTGACATGAGAAAATATCATGGAGAATAATTTTTATCTTAAACCCTTGATATTAGGTAAATAAATGAATAAAGATAAGTATATTTGAATAATTAATTGAGATATTAGAATATTTGAGAGAGTTTATACTATTATGATGAATTTAATTGAATATATGAAATTGGTGAGAAAAAATTGGAAAAATTATAACACCCATTTTATTTTTTTATTAATTCTTGTGAAGAAAATTTGTGTGTGATGATAAATATTATAAATCATTATTACACACCTTTGATGTAGAGAGTGGTTAGGTAGAAAGAGTTAGTGACTCTATGATCTACATTTCACCTTTACTAAACCTTGTAATAATATATAGTGAGTAATGATATCCTTTGTTACATGACCAAAATGTTGATGTATGCTCCATGGAGTATCCCTGAGTATTTAACTAAGTAAAAAATCTATATATCACTATATTTAATCCACCATATCAACATTTTTTATGTAAAACTGAAAAAGTAAAATAGGTTTTCTAAATGAGAAAACAATATACTTAAATAATTATAAGAAAACCTATCACCCAAATTGACCCCCCCCCCCACCCCCTAAGGTGGTTTTAGGCTAGTGGTTTGAATAATTGGTATCTGATTCACTCATTTGAATCATAAAAAAATTAAATATTAAATTTATATCATGAAAAATAAGGTCAATGAAAATAAAGTTACTTTATTTAGTAGATGTAATTACCAATTATATAAGAAGTTAGTTGTATCTCATCAATGTATCTAAAACTTAAATTCTTCTAAGATGTAGTTCATGTAATTAAAATCATTTATTCTATAGAATTATAAATGGAATAAGTCAATAAAAATCTACATAATGTTAATTCAATGAATCAAAATGACATATCTGAATATTTATTGAATTATATCTATATTAAGGTGATTAATTATAAATCAAATAAATATATTTGGGATAAACCTAAATACATTTACTAAGGGGATATAAAAGTAAAGTAATAAAATTTTAATTTTTATACTATAGTTTTGATGATTTTATGATGAGACCAAGTGAAAACATTGATTATTTCATCATTAATCTCATTGAGGTTATGGGAGACAGTTTTTTCACAATTTTGAAATCAAAGTAAATGAAATTATAAAAAGTATTCTAATGAGTTTTCATAATTATCAAATCCAAAATTTTTGGCTCTTGAAGAAAAATATAATGCATAACTTTCATTTTATAATCTATATATCAAGATGGTTTCCTATGAAATGAGGGTAAAACCAAATGGTGAATCAATGCACTCATAAAAGGAAATATCATTCTGGTTTGTGTAACATTATGAGATATATAGAACAATACATGTAGATAATGTTATGAGTAATTATATCTTATCACTTTAATGAGAAGGTTTGGATGAGGCAAAGGGAGGTATTAAAGAAAGCTTCAACTTGAATGATTTAAATTTAGAAAATAATGGTATATCACAATGAGATGTCTAAATAAGTATTATAGAGTATCTAAGGATGGGTTTAAACCTATATATTAGAGAATTTACCCTAATAAAAAACATTAAATCCATAAATCTAATTGGAAATATATTTCAACAAAAAAACTTATTAAGTATTGATGAAGATTATAATGAAAGGTACATTGAAGATGATAAAGTGTACTTTATCTTATAAATAGATAAACTTATGTTATGAATTGTTGATAAATATAAATAAAAAAATTAGTTATAAGATATAAAAATTAATTTGATATTTTAAAGTGGATCTCAAGGGATCACTTGAGGAGTTTAATGCTTAATTTAGAAAAAACAAGAAGATTGGTCGGATATTGTGTCTACCAACAAAAAGATGATATTACTTAATCAGAGGATATAATAAAAGAACATAGGAACATTAAAAATATATCTCTAGAAGTTATAAATTTCAAATAAAAAATAATATAAAAAATAAATATTATTGATGAACTTAATGCTTTTATCAAAGAGTGAAAAAATGTTGAATCCCTTGAAAATGTGGTTATAACTGTGAAAAGGAAAGTTGAAGTTGAAACAAAATTAATTGGTGATAAAAGGAAGATACCATATAGAATTTTCTCAAATGAATAATTCATAAATTTTTGAAATGATTCTTATTTTAGAAACAATTAATCTACTTAGAGGTTAAAAATATGTGGAGAGATTGAGAGAATATATTTCACTTGATAAACTATTAATTTTGAGGTTATCGTGGTCATACTATGAATTATTGTATATATTTGGAAAACTATATAAGAGGATAATAATTGTAGATTCCACAAATATGGATGAGATAATATTATAGACCATGTCAACATAATAAATTTTATAGATATGTTTATCATTTCTCTAGATTTGGTCACAAGGTTTTGAATTGGAGTGGTAATGAAGGCGTCAAAATTTATCCTATTAAAATCAAAGGACAATGGATGTAATGAATCCAAATGTGATTCATTTGAATAATATTTTTTTTATCAATTTGGGAAATAAGAGTGTAACCTCACTACCTATATTGAATGGAATGAAGAAAATCATACCATGTGTGAACCTGACATGGAATATCTTAGAAAGAAAAGAAGAAGAATATGGAGGAAGTATTTGATGAAATTACTCTCAATAAAACAAATAATATAAGTACATGGATTTTTTATAGATAATAAACATATCACATGATTGAAAATATGAATCTATTAAATGATATAAAGGAAAATCTAAATGGAATAATTGAAACACTGAAAAAACCTTTTATTTTCACTTACAAGTCAAAAATCAAACAATTACAAAGTAGAAATACAGGGGGGGGAAGAAAGATAAGGATGTATACAAAAATTGAGTCCAAGGATGTAATCCCTAACTATATACACACATTTTAATGAAAAAATTTTCCACAATTTATAAAATAATATGACGTTAATTTGGGGATCCTCTTGCAGGTAAGAGTCCTTCCACTTCTTTGTTATCCCCCCATGTATAAATAAATTCAACACTAGTAGGAAAAATCCCATAAATTATTGAATAAGATAAGTAATATAATTCCTATAATACCTACATGCCTTGTAATACTTACACTTACGGGCCTTATAAGGGTTCCACCTCACCCCTTTAAAGGTGGATTATCAAAAATCAATAAAAAATGAAGGCCTTCGGGCCATTAGAGAAAAGGAATAGAACATGAAGTTAATGATTTACCTTGAATGGAGTTTTGGATAACCACTAAGTCTGTTTAAATGATTGAAACTCATAGAATATAAGACATGAAAACATCTAACCAATTAATAATGGTGTTGGAATCTATTATAACTAAGTTCCCATGTCCATAAAAGCTACTAAAAGCCATGTTCACTGATTCATTATGGTCTTAAACCCCTCCACTACCATTCATTACACCAATATTAAGGGAAACATCTATATTGGGTTTCAAATCTCTGATAAGAGGTCACCAAAAAATCCATTTCTTTGGTCTTGAAGATGCATGAATTTACTATGGAGGATAATTTCCCATAGACAGAAGTAGTAGCTTCAGGGGTCTTATGTAATACTAATTTTTAACCAATAGTGATATATCTTCCATATCAAACCAATAAAGAACATATAATTCCAATCAGAATTATAAATACCTTTCATTCGAGTATTATTCCATGCATTCAAGATCGTCCAATATCCGCAGTGAATACAGTTGTCCACATAGTTTGGATACAATTAAAGACATCATCACCCTACAAGGACATATGTTGCAAAGCACCATCAAAGCCCCACTACAATTCAAGGCCCATCAAATATACCTCCACACTTCTGAATCCTAATAAATCTAAAATAAATCTATGGGTATGAGTTTTTTGAAAAGTTTACCAAGTAGGAAGTTATACATGATAGTAATTTCCTTACACCATAAAAAACTAGCACACTGATTAAATCATGGTCCATACTTAATCATATATTTGTAATCCTTAGCCAAGAATACCAAAGATGATGCTTTAGTTAAAATAAGATTATCACTATCATATGATTACTCAATGTCATGAAATAGTACCTATTAATTTTGGTTAATAATATAAAGAATAAATAAGGGAAAGGGGATCTTTTAGGCAAAGTTTATGTCGGGGTTTTGACATCTAGGAAAGCTCAGGGTATAACCCGCCCAGTTATCGAACAAAAAGTTGACCTTCCCATCCTCAACAATCCACCGAGAGTGTTGATGAAGGATAATAAAGTAAACTCAAAGGGATTGCTAGCTCCAAGAAACCTTTCCCTTTGTAGATTACAGATTTTATATGTACTTAACTTTAATGGAATTACACCATATAGATCATACCTCCACTACATCCCACACCTATTTATCTTGTATTAAATACATCAATATCCCCTCACTATGGAGATTAATTATCCTTTCATGAAATGGATTAGAAATCCTCTTCTATGAATCCTAGTTATACCAATTGGATTGATGGTGTTCGGAATAATATATTGATTGTTATTCAACATATTGAATTTAAACTCAAAGTATCATTATATTATAACGGATTTTTTATCAAAGTCAATTCTAAAAAATTATTAATGAATGATTATATAATACATGACAACTCATACCAAGGGGACAATAAGAAGAACACTTGTTTTATTATAGTGGAATAATTAAATAGTGTTTTACATTGAAGACTCAAGAAAATTCATCAAAAATCATGGATAGTTTTTGAATTCCAAATATATATTTTGTGATTCCAAATCATAGATTTAATCATTAGAAACTATATGATACATGTATAAGTAGGAAAATGGTGATAAATCCCTAACGATAAAAGAATAAAAGGGCTTCAAATATGTTGGACCTACTTCATAATGATATACGTAGTCCCACGAAGGTTTCCATACTATATAGGGATTAATATTTCCTCTTTTTTATAGATCACTATAACAGAATGAGAAGTATCATGTTTATATAGGAGAAAATGGAGGTAATTGACTATATTAATTGGTTTCAATGGAGAGATGAAAATTAAATTGGATGAAAATTTAAAATTATGTATTCAGAAAATCGCATGGAATAGAACTCTTATGAGGTTGGAATTTTATCAATGAAATATTAGATCAAGAATGAAGTCTCATTGGTAATAACATCACACAAAATAATTTTTTTGTTGAAATATGGAACTCGATGGTGACCAATGTATAAATAACCTTACTTATCGAGAGGGGAATCTATCAACGCTATTGAATAGAATTAGTATAATTACAAGTGTAGACACAAAATTAGTCTTTAATGAGTCCTGAAGAGAAGAGTACATCATATGAAATATCCAATGGGATTAATCCATCACAAAGATATTCTAAAGTGCTTTGGTGCAAGTGATACATTCTAAATAAATACGTAAATCAAAGAAAATATATTTTTATAATGAATTAAGGGATGTTCCTAAGCTTCTCATTCAAGAGTAAAGTAAATAGTGCCTTAAAAAGAGGTTAAAATTTATCATATAAAGTGTAAATGTAAAATTTATAAAACAAAAATATGGAATTAAATCTATAATTCTATATTCAAGTTAATCTTCAAAAGAGGAAAGAAGAAACTATTTTAAATTCGATTTTCTCACAATATCTAGTTCTTGGAGGTGATTTTGAGATTTATTCTATATATGAGAAAGTTAATGAAGAGGATTAACTAGTAATACATTAGAGGAATAGATAACTAGAACATAGTAAATTAAATTTCATTTGTGACAAACTAGATCCAATAAAAACTTATATAATGAAGAATGTATATCACACTATTCTACTATTATAAGTGGATACATCATCATTAAATGAATAAAAAAATATAAATCATAGTTTAAGGTCATGAATGAAAAGTACTATCAAATAGAGATGAATCAAAATAGGGAAATTTTTAGAGGGAAATGCATTACAACATAATTAAAATTATATGTGTGTATAAAAATAAACATGATGGGAAGGTATAAGTGATTCTAAACAAGGAATTTTTTGTGTGAAAGAGATATGTATAGATCAGTTTTTTCGATGTGGACTAAACTTCAAAACCAGTGGAAAGACTCAAATAAATTAGAATATTCCTAGTTGTGTTTGTTCACTAAAATTTTATAATTTATCGAACATAATTCCAGATTATGTTTCTGACTGGAGTTGTCATGTCCCAGACCTAGTTCAAAAATAAAAAATTGAACCTAGTCAATCATGGGGACTCAACAGAACCTCCTCATACACCAGAGGCTACTGAATAGCATCAAGGGTCTGTAGTGGTATGGTGGGTAGAATATACCCTCTTTTATCATAGTAGCATCACAACAGTATATTAAGTTAATAAATATAAGAAATTTAATAAATTAAGAATAGTGGAAGTAAACCATCTAGATAAATATAAATTTCTAAATCAATATCCAATATCATATACAAAATGATTTTGTGCCTGTATTCTATAAAATGTAGGAATAAAAGAGAAACATAGAAGTATGGATACACAACATTCTATACTAAAATAAACAAAAATACCCAAGCTATCATTAATAATATCATGGGAATATTATTAGTCGTATGCTTCCCTACTCCTTCCTAGTATAGAAAATAATGTTTTTATAGTTGGTCACTTCCCTTGGTCCTTACCTGCATCCATGAAGTCTATTTGGGTACTAATCAGCATCCTATATATTTTGTGAGATAAAATCAATAGGACACCAAAAAAAGGGTCTAATTCCATCAAGTCTGTGAATATATTATGGAGTAGTGGAAGTATAATTGTTAAAGTAAAATTAAATATGTAAAACCCATTTTGGATAGGGTTCCCTATTGAAAACCCATATTTTACTACATGCTTTGTCCTATGTCGAAATATATCTGAACATTTATTAATATTGAAATAGTTATATTACAATCTCAGGACCTAGGCTCATAACTGAGGAATCCTTATATGATCACACTCATATAAGGGATGAATAGATCCTAGGGAATTTAGTACTAAATAAAGGAATCAAACAAGGTCTTCGTATATGTAAATTATTGATTGAATCCAATTATGTACTTTGACTTGAAATACCTCTAGTTAAATTAATTGGAAACCAGATTTCATCCATGGAATTACACATGGGGAAACCATGTATCAACCCAAGTGTACTACAAACCCATCACTCTATGAGAATGTATATAGATTTTCATATAGGAACCGAGGTATCACCCAAGGCATGGTATAATTACATATCCCCTAGCCTCATCATTGGAATTCCACATCAGGAACTCAAGTGTCTCTCAAGGAATCGTATAATGACATTTCCCCCTGAGACCATCCTTATTAGTCCACATCATGAAAACATGTTTCCATCAAGGTATGGTATAATTAAATTCACCAAGTTATAATGTCAGAGGTATTACACCGAGTAAATCCAAGTATCACCCCTAGTTTAAGGGTAAATCCATCAGTAATTCAATTAATTTGATATGTCTAAAGATCCCATCCAAGGCATTCTGAGTTCAAACATAGGTATCACCCATAGAATGATAGTGTGTGTAGTTATGGGCAAGTTCTAAAACACATACCATTTAATAATTCATGTAATTTAATTTGTTCATTTAATTTTTAATGATAAATCAAGCTATATATAAAAAGAAACCAGGTTCAAGGAAAATGGGATTAATTCTCTCTCTTAATTTATTTAAAATTAAATTTAATTCCTAAGGGTCAACTCAACACACCTAAATTGGTGGTTTTATTACATTTCTAATAATAAATAAGATGGGACATTAAAAGAAACACACCTTAAGGGGTGGATTGAATTGATAGGTAGACATCCTTTGATGATAAATTTAGGGTTATAGGGATATCATAAATAATATGATATCCATTAAGTTAATATATTACTTATTTATTTGTAATTTCATATAAGGTCTATAGAATGGCACAATGGCGTATTATATAAAAAAATACATTTAGGGAAAAATATCTAAAACACCAACCTTATCTTGGTAGAATACTCGTCATCTAGAATCTGCTTTGTAATTGAGATATCATGGGATAAATTGAAAAAATAGACAGATACCCTAGAAATAGGAAATATTAGCTTACATGGACTTATAATTGAACATGATGATATAAATATAAAAGATAAGGAAGATGAATGATAAGATTACTAAGATGCATCTAATGAGATGAAAGATAGTTTAATCTGATGTCATACGAGTGGGATGGCTCAAGGACTATGTAGAGATGAGATTAGAGCTCGTGTAGAGGAGGCTACTAAAAATAGTGGAAGAAGGAAAATTAGTCGTTTAAAGGAAGGATGAATGAAAATATATTTTCACCCATTTTTAAGGGTCACATGGTTGTCCAAATTATGAGCCAATCATGCACCACCACTATCTATATATCACACCCCCTTTTATGGTGAGTCACGTGGTTTAAAAAAAATTTCTTAACCATGTTTTTTAACTCTTCAATAAGAATACACCATTTATAATAGTCGTTCATCCTCCCTTTTATAGTTATTAAAACTACTCACCTCCTCTTTTGGTTTTCATGGTTGGGTTTTATGATTAGCACTAACTATGTACTAACCTTTCACCTCATTCTGTTTCTCCAAAAATTGTGTCTCCTAACTCTAAAAAGGCCCCATAAGCTCACCTAACATTCCTTAAACTCTTAATAACTTTCATTAACTAAAAGTAATAGGCTTAAATATTAATTTAAAGGAAACTATTCCTCTATAAAAATTTAGGATCTTGCATCCTCCCCTCTTAAAAAAAACTCATCCATGAGTTTCCCTTATAGGGGTGGTAAAGCATCATCTAGGAATAGTTCTAACCACTGAGCACATATTTTGGCCTCTCTCTCCAAGGTATCATACAATACAAAGTTGTGCTTCCATAGAATAAAAACTAGAGGAATTATCCTACCTCAAATATCTTTCATTCTCTGATAAAATAATATGATTATAATAATCCTTAAATTAAGTATCAACATCTAACTCAACCAAATCAGGATAAATGACATAATACGGATCTGAATGATAACAATGTAACATATAAATGTTAAAAACATCATGCATAACCTTGTATCTCTGATAGAGTGGTATCTGATAAGACAATGATATGAACAATCAAAAATCTATAAGTTCCCAATGAATCTATGTGAAATATTTCCCTAACTCTTAATATGTTGATTCCCCGGTTAATGTGAAACGCATAATAAAGATTTATCTCCAACCATTAACTCCAAAGTTCATCAATAATGATCAGAATTATACTTCTTCCTAGACTTTTTTATAGACATACACTGTTTGATAGTTTTACCTACTTTGAGATCTCTTGAATTATGTGAGGTCCTAGTAACACTCCCTCTCCTACCTCTAACCAGTATAGGGAAATTTGGAATGACCTAATATATAGAGCCTCATAATAAGACATTTTTATAGTAACATAGAAGGTATTATTATAGGAAAAATTATAAAACAATACGTGTTTATCCTAAGGACCTCCAAAAATAAGGACTCATGCTCTGATCATATATTCTATCACCTATATTGTAATGTTCCGGTTCTAGAATCCACCCAGAGGTGCCCCGTACCTGGTTGGTAACATGGCCTCAAGAGCATTTCCCTAAATTCCAGAGGCTTCCCACTAGTAGCGAGGGCCCTGGGTGTGATAGTGGGGAAACTATGCCCTCATTGGCAGAGTACATAGTGAAAGTAAACAATTACATACAAGAGCAAAAGAAATAATGATATCATACCAAAAATAAACAGTAGAAAACTGATAGAAATAACTGGAGAACATATATGTAATGATGCATGATACAAATGTCTATGAAAGTAGTGAAACAAAGCACAATGCTGAAATATAGTACTAAACCAAATACAAAATAAAAAATAGTAATCAGCTCCACAACATCACAAGCCTAAGCTGGGTCATGTGATCTCAAACTCCACACCGTGTCAAGTACCTGAAGTTGAAGGGTGCTTTCCCTTATCTAGACCTGCAACAATATAATCTAGTTAGTCCCAAAACCATGGCCCAAACAGGGTGTGAGACTAATCCCAGTAGGCAACCACCATGATATTTGTGCCTAACAGTCAGTGAGTATATGGTAGGAAAAAGTACAGAAAGCAGTAAAAAGTTAGGTACTCAATAGTAAATAATCCATAGTTCAGTATCAACCAATAACTAACAAGTAGGTAAACAAATAGGTAACCCTCTAGGAAGTGCTCTCAGTCTAACCCATCTGGTCCAACATAACAAGTACAAAGAACCATGTGGGCAGTACACTCAGTCTAACCCCTCTGGTTCAGCTTAAGCATATACTCTCTGAAGAAGCACTCACAGTCAATTCCCCCATATAGTCTTGTATCATAACTAAAGGTTCTATAGGGAATCACTTACGTTATATTCCCTCTATTGCCCACGTTGAGGAACTACAGACACTCTGAGGTAGCAATCAACGTCAATTCCCCATGTGGTCTCACATTGTAAACAATAAAGACACTCTGTAGAAGTCCTCAATGTCCATTCTCCCTATGGTCTATACACTAGGTTATCATGGCCCCATGTAAGTCAAGAAAGTGTAGAAGCACATAACGGCCAAGGTAAACCTCAATAACTAATTCTCTAGCATTCTACAACACAATAGCATAACCGAACAACAGTCACGCCATCCTACAATACTAGGCATGGGAAAATAAATTACAGTCTAACATGCAATCATGTCTCAAAGGTCCAAACAGGAAAAACATGCATGGAAAAAACATCAAAATCACAACACTTCACCCTATTCACAAACAATAATTATCTAATCAGGCATACTAGCATAGAAGAGAAACAATAGGGCTGAAACGATAAATGTGCAATACCCCGTTCATGGGTATTGGGAAATTTTTCACATAAAACTCAACGAATATCTATGGAAAGGCACAAACCACCTTCCTCAGTGTTGTCAGATCAATATACTTGAACCACGAGGCTTGAATCACCTTAGAACGTTGTAGATCTATGAAATTGTATAAAATGTTCAACCCATGATAACTCACCAAAGATGAGAAATCATGAAACAAGGCTCAAGAAGAAGAGATAACTCACCGATGTGATTCCAACACAACCAAATGTGTTTGATTCGAAGGACAGACGGAGGCTCAGGGGCTCGTCAAAGATCCGTAGTTGTATGGGTTCTCTTGGATGAACGAAACCTAGAAGAAGGGCGTTCTATCCGTCAGACGCGACCCCGATGCATTTAATGAAAAAAAACAAAATACATGTCATGTACTTTTGTAGTATATGGTGTGTACTATCTCTTTATTTACTCTGCATTAATCGGCCTCTAGGTCACCCCACATGGACATGTGCAAGGCCGCTACACGGCCAGCACACAGCTACCCGAAGTAACCGAGTACACGGCGTGTACTTAAAAATTTTCAAAAAACACCTTTTTCTCCAAAAAATTCTAGAAAAAGAAAAACATACTTGAAAATAATATCCCGGTTCTTACAAAATTCCCCCCTTATAGAAATTATTCCCTGAATTTCCCTAGCATGGGGTAGAAGAAGAAGCCCTGAACAGGTCTGGCCACTGTGATCGCGTGTCTGCCTCCCTCTCCCAAGTCTCATCCTGTACTTGCCCGTGCTGCCAATGCACCCATACTAGAGGAACAGACCGGCCACAGAGAACATTCGTATTGCGATCGACGATCCAGATAGGATGCTCCTCAAAGGATGAATCCACTTCCAACTCAACCTCCTCTGGTTGGAAGATGTGAGATGGGTTTGAGAAGTAATGTTGAAGATGAGAAACATGGAAGAGTTCATGCATATCCCGGTACCTCTGAGGTAACTACGATAGATAGGCAACCAGCCTAATTCTCTCTAACACCTCAAACGGCCCGACGTACCTTGGTGAAAGCTTACCCTATCTCCTAATCCTCTTGTATTCCAAGCTCGGTGTGACACGTAGAAAAAACATGATCCCAAACCTCAAACTCCAGAGCTCATCTCTGTTGATCAGCATACGACTTCTGAAAAGACTATGAAGTAGTCATCCTCTTCTGAATCAACTCTATTTTCTCTGTGGTCTCATGGACAAGACGAGGTCCTAGTAAAGATTCCTCTCCTGCCTCCAGCCAACATAAGGGTAATCGGCATGGACTACCATAAAAAGCCTCATAAGGTTCCATTTTAATAGTTTCTTGAAAACTATTGTTGTATGAAAACTCTAAAAGAGATATGTCCTTCTCCCAAGAACCTCCAAAATCCAAAACGTATGCTCAGAGCATGTCCTTAAGCACCTGAATTGTATTCTCGGACTGGCCATCTGTCTGGGGGTGGTAAGTTGTACTCAAAAGTACCTATGTACCCAAAGCCTTCTAAATCCCCTACCAAACCTGAGAAGTAAAACTCACATCCCTATCTAAAACAATGGAGTCTATAACTCCATGAAGATGTACAATTTCTCAGATGTACAACTGTCCTAGCTCATCAACACTGAAGGTCTCCTTGATCGGTAAGAAGTGAGCGACCTTCATGAGTTTTTCAATGACAACCCAAAATGTATCATTTACTCAAGGAGACCTTGGGAAACCAGTCACAAAGTCTATGACAACATAATTCCACTTCCACTCGAGAATGGGTAACTACTGTAAGTGCTCTTCTGGTCCCGGATGCTCCGCCTTCATCTGCTGACAAGTGGAACACCTCATGAAAAACCAGGAACGTCCCTCTTCATACCTGGACACCAATACTGATGGTGTAGATCATGATACATCTTAGTGATGCCAGATTGAACTTCCAAAAATGAGTAATGAGAGTCTTGCATCAGCTCCTCTCGTATGTATGTTGGCACCCACATGGGCCCCTGGAAATGAAAGATCTCATCCTCACCTATGGTCCATCCAGTAATAGGTTCCTCTCCTGTCACACTCTCCCTTATGACTAGGCCTTAATAATCTGATAGTTACTTCATTCAAACTCGATCATAAAGAGTAGAGGTAATAGCTACAGAAGATAGAAAAGTCCTCCCCTGTCTATCGTGCACCTCCAAATGCATCTCAGAGAACATAGCCATAAGCTGCCACTCACTATTGGCCTCATGAACTGCATGTATCTGAGTTCTCTAGCTCAACTCATCAGCTACTATTTTTCCTTTCCCAGGCATATAGGCAAGCTCAAAGTCAAAGGATTGTAGGTACTCAACCCACCGGTGCTGTCTTAAATTCAGATCATGCTGAGTGAAGATGTACTTGAGACTCTTGTGGTCGGTGAAGAGCACAAAATGATCTCCCAGAAGATAATGTCTCCAATAGTGTGGGGAATGAAAAATAGCTGCCAACTCCAGATCGTGCGTCGAGTAGTTCCTATCATGTGGCCTTAACTAGTGAGAACCGTATGCAATGACTCCATCTCCCTGTATAAGCACAGCTCCCAGCCCGATACCTGAACCATCACCGAAAATAGTATAGCTCTTCCTCGACTCTGGAAAGACTAGTATCGGTGCTGAATTAAACCTCTATTTATGCTCCTGAAATTATGACTCACAATAATCTGACCATGAGAACTTCGCACCCTTCTTAGTAATACATATCTGCGGTGTTGCTAATCATTAAAAGTTCTATAAGAAATGTCTGTAGTATCCATCCAGCCCTATAAAACTCTGCACCTCAAATACATTCTTTGGATTCTCCTAGAAAACTACAGCTCTCACTTTCTCTAGGTCTACTGATACTCATGCCTCTAAGATAACATGACCCTGGATGTGAATCTGATCTATCTAGAAATAGAATTTTGAGAGCTTATCATATAACTGATGCTCTCTTAGTGTACTCAAAACGATCTCAAGATGGGTAGCATGGTCGTGTCGAGTGTGAGAGTACACCAATATATCATCCACGAAGACCATAATGAAGGAATCCAAGTATGGATAGAACACTCGGTTCATTAGTGACATGAAAACTGCAAGCGTGTTCGTGAGACCGAACGGTATAACCATATACTCCTATAGACCATACCTACTCCGAAAGGCTGTAAGAGGTATATCAGATAGTCTAACGTGCAACTGATGATAACCGAACCTCAAGTCAATATTTGATAACACCCAGGCTCCTCAAAGCTGATAAAATAGATCAGCAATCATTGGTAAAGGATATTGGTTCTTGATCGTCAACTGGTTCAACTTCCGATAATCCACACAAAGCCTGAGGGTACCATCTACCTTCTTCGCAAACAGGATAGGCAAACCCCATGGAGAAGTACTGGGTCAGATGAAACCCTTTGCCTTCAATTCCTCCAACTACTTCTTGAGCTCCTCTAACACTGGTTTATCCATCCTATAAAAATAAATGGACACTGGTGCCACTCCTGGCACAAGCTCAATAGAAAAGTCTACCTCATGCTCTGGAGGCAAACCTGAAAAGTTCTCTTAAAAGACATCTCTGAACCAATCCACCACTAGAGTAAATTATAACTGTGAAGTCCCCCATTCATCTCTATATAGACTAGAAATATGGGCTATAAATTCTCCTAACCCATGATTCTCTAGACCCGCTCTGCTCACATGGACATCCCACTCTCCCTTATGAAGAAACTATACTCTCTCTGGTGATGTGAAACGCACCCTGCGGTGATAACAGTCGACGATTGCCTGGAAGAAAACTAGCCAGTCCATCCCAATAATGAAATCATATCCTATCATATATATAACATAGTGGTCCCATAAAAAAGTGACACTCACCAACCTCTAGAGGGAACTCCTTACATTGATGTACATTTTCTGTTCTAGTCCCCAACAGAGTGTCTAGTGTCAAGATGTTAGCAGAAGAAAAGATGCAGATCCCAAGGCTCTCCACAACCACAACAGATATAAATCTATGGGAATCCCCTATATCGAAAAGATAATAAGCTAAAACTGAGTCAACTAAGATCGTACGTCAAACTATAGAAGGTTCGGGATCCTTCTCTTTCTGGGTCTACTCCACTACAAAATTCTGGCCTGCTCTGCGGCCATGTGACCCTGCCTGACCACTCTGAGTTGATCCACTCTGCTGTAGCTGAAAGACCGGTGACTGAGCACCACGGTTACAGCCTCCACCTTGGTTTGAACGGCTAGAAGAGCTCCAGTTCCCTAACTGGTGAGAAATTGGTGGTGCTTCTCCTGAACTAGGAGTCATAGAAGAACCCATATCACGAGCTACTGGTGAGAAGATCTCACAGAAGCACTGAAGGTGACCCAACTTTTCACATGATTGGCACTCCACTAGGTCTCTCAAGTAGTGTGGCCTGGTATACCTGCTCTTCCCACACTGGTAGCACACCACCTGGCTACTAGAAGAAGTGTCTCACCTCATTGAATCACCATGTGAAGACTCCCTGCAGCACTTCCTACTGTTAGTAGGAGGGATTCTAACTCTACATGTCGAGCCGCCCTGGCACTCAACTCCAAAATCCCTCAGATTGCACTCCGTGATCAGTGCCCAGTTGATGATAGAAGTGATATAAGTCAACTGGAAGATGTCCACCTGCGATCGGATGTCGTTCCATAGACCATCCTTGAACTTCCTTTCCATGAATAACTGATCAACTCCTGAAATAGGCGTGAAGTGATGTAGCTTGGTAAAGAAGCAGGAATACTCCATAACAGAAAGAGTACCCTACTCCAGACTCATAAACTCTTGGGCTCGATCGGCCCTCAATTTCTCTGGATAGAAGTAGTCATAGAAGATGCACTAGAACTCATCCCATTCCATAACCTGCTAGCGTCCTGCCCGTGAGATCACATCCCACCACCTCTTGGTAGAGTATCATAGCATATAGGTAGCGATCTTGACCCTCATCTCTGGAGGCATCTCTGGATGCTCAAAGATCTTCCGCATGGATTATATCCATGAATCTGCAGCCTAGGGTCCTCCATCCGTAGAGAAAGTAGGAGGAGGATTCTACTAGAAGACCCACTTCAAATCATCCATCGACGGGGCAGGAGGCGGTGCTCCCTAAAAGGCCAACATCATCTTCAAAAACCCTTCCCTGAATGGTGCATCAACACCTGTGTCTAGTATAACGGCTGGTGCCAAGAATGGCACAACTGGAGGATCTACGGGTAGTCCCTGATCATCCATATCTGGTGTCTGATCACTACCCTGCAACTGGGGAACATCCCAAGGATGTCTCGGTGGCATGACTTTGCAATGTCAAATACACACCTTAGATCAAGGTAATCAAGGACTGAAAACAAGGAGTGTAATAAGGGAAAAAGATAAAGAAAGAATTCATGTTTTACAAAATATGACTACACGGCATGTACATTTCCTACATGGTGTGTTCCCATAATTCATTTACATGGGTGTGTACTCCTGTCTAAACTGGTCATGTAACACCCCAAACACATGGTGTGTTGTCTTAACACACGGTGTGTACTTGAATACTCTTCCCCTTCCCAAGTCCTTCTACACAGTTAATCCACACGAATCTACTAAGTAAAGACTACACAGCGTGTTCAAGACAGACATGACGTGTACTAGACAAGCCTCACCTGGCCCATATAGTTAGCGACATGGCCTAACACATGGCTCACACAACATGGCGTGTTCAAAGTGGACACAGAGTGCAAGTGAAAGGATACATCAACCCATGTTTTTGGTGAAACGGACGGGTACCTAGTTTAGACTACACGGTGTGTTCAATGCATACATGGTGTGTATAGATTAAGGTCTTATCGGTTCATGTCTGTTGGTTACACGGGCGGACACAGGGTCAACAAGACATGGCATGTTTGTCTGGTACACGGCATGTTCCCACCAGATCTTCCCTATCCCGTATATCTTCCCACATGGCTTATGACATGGTTAGAGACTATACGGAGTGTATATAAAGTACACGGTGTGTACTTAAGAAAAATATTTTCATCCTGAACATAAGAACACATGGCGTAGAGTAAAAACTACACGGTGTGTATTCTGAGGTTTTCCGGACAGTATGCCTCAGGAAATGATCTAGAAATAAGGAAACACTGAAACGAACACTGAAAGTGCCAGATTCTGATCTGTGAGGGCCCATATTCCCCGCTAATCAAATTTTGGAATCTTAAACATGTTATAAAAATGTAACAAGTCAATGATCCACCAAATTCTAGTCCATGAGGGCCTATAACACCTCAGGAACCAAAGTTTGGTGACCATTCAAGAAAAACTTTACACAAAATGACACCCTTATCAAATATCATGTATTATTATCAAGGCATATATCCCAAAAACATTCATATTCTACACAACATCTATCACAACAACATGCAATTACTAATGCACCCTAAATGTCATGGAAAGAATGCATGACAAGTGATTTCTATAAGTGCCTATATGATTCATGAGATGGAATACCCTCATCTCATCGGGTAGCAACAAAAAAAGAACCTCAATAACATCAACAATAACAGCAAAAATCATTTGGATCACTCAAGGTGAAATCAAATCAAATGTAATCTTACAAAAATAGAAAATTGAAATAAACGAGGTAGGTTGGCTTTTCCCTATACACGGGTTAGCTACTCCTAGGAACAGCTTATTACCAAGTACCTATTACTTCCTATCTATGGATAAAGCCTCCAAACAGTAATTCAAGATAAAATAATTCCTCTGATACCACTTTGTAATGTCCCTGTTCCGAAAGCCACCTAGAGGTGCCCCGTACCCGGTTGTTCACATGGCCTCAAGCGCATTTCCCCAAATGCTAGAGGATTTCGATTAGAAGTGAGGGACTTGGGTGTGATAGTGGGGAGACTATGCCCTCATTGGAAGATTGCACAGTGGAATTAAACAATTACATACAGGAGCGGAAGCAATAATGATATCATACCAAAAAAAATAGTGGAAAACTAATAGAAATAACTGAAGCACATATATGTAATAATGCTTGATAAATATGTCTAGGAATTCAGTGAAACAAAACACAATGTTGAAATACAGTAATAAATCAAATACAAAAAGAAAAATAGTAATCAGATCCACAGCATCGCAAGCCTAAGCTTGGTCGCGTGCTCTCCATCTCCATATCCTGTGAAGTACCTGAAGTAGAAGGACGCTTGCCCTTGTCTAGACCTGCAATAATATAATCTGTTTGGGCCTAAAAGCATGGCCCAAAGAGGGTGTGAGACTAATATCAGTAGGCAACCACCACAAGATCTGTTCCTAATAGTCAAGAAGTATATGGTAGGAAAAACTAGACAAAGATTTAAAAAGAAAGGTACTCAATAGTAAACAATCCATAATTCTTATCAAGAAATAACTAACAAGCAGGTAAACAAACAGGTAACCCTCTTGGAAGCACTCTCAATCTAACCCCTATGCTCCTACCTAACAAGTTCAAGAAACCCTCTGGTCAGTACACCCAGTCTAACCCCTCTGGTTCAGCTTAATCATAGACTCTATGAGGAAGCACTCACCATAAATTCCCCTTGTAGTCTCGTATCGTAACTAAAGGCGCTCTAGGGAAGCACTTACGTCACATTCCCTATGTGTCCCACCTCAAGGAACTATAGACACTATGAGGAAGCACTCAATGTTAATTCCCCATGTGGTCTCGCATCGTAAACTATAAAGACACTCTAGAGAATCCCTCAATGTCTATTCTCGCTATGGTCTATACACCAGGTTCTCACGACCCTGTTTATGTCATGCAAGTGTAGCAGTGCGTAACGGCCAACATAAACCTAGAGAATTACTTGGCTAGAATTTTACAGCACAATAGCATAACAAAACAACAGTCACACCATCCTACAATACTAGGCATGGGAAAATAAACAGCATCCTAACATGCAATCAAGACCCAAAGTTCCAAACAGGAAAAACATGCATGGTAAAAACATCCAAAGCACAAAAAATCACCCTATTCACAAGAAATAATTATCTATTAAATAATTCCAACATAGCAGAGAAATAATAGGGCTGAAATGGTAAACGTGAAATACCCCATTCATGGGTATTGGGAAAGTTTGCACGTAAAACTCAAGGGCTATCTATGAAAAGGCACAAACCACCTACCTCAGGGTTAGGAGATCAAGATACTTGAACCACAAGGCTTGAATCTCCTTAGAATTTCATAGATCTATGAAAATGTATAAAATGTTCAACTCATGATAACTCATGAAAGAGGAGAAATCATGAAACGAGGCTCAAGAAGAATATAGAACTCACTGATGTGATTCCAATGAAACAAACATTGTTCGATTTGGAGGATGGACAGAGGCTCAAGGGCTCATCGAAAATTTGTTGTCGTACGGGTTCTCTCGGACGAACGAAACCTAAAAGAAGGGTGTTCTGTCCATCAGACGCAACCCTGATGCGTTTAATGAAAAAACAAAATACACAGCGTGTACTTTTGGAGTACACGGCATTTACTTTCCATTTCCATACTCCGCATTAAGTGGCCTCCGGGTCACCCCACATGGTCGTGTGTAAGGCCGCTACATGGCCAGCACACAGCTACCCACGGTAACCGAGTACACGGCGTGTACTCATAAAGTACATGGCGTGTACTTCAAAAATTTCCAAAAACTCATTTTTCACTCAAAAACTCTAGAAAAAGAAAAACATACCCAAAAATAAGATCTAGGTTCTTACATATATCATATACTCAGACTGACCATTAGTCTGTGGATGATAGGTTGTGCTAAGAGAATCCATGTGAGCCCAATGCCTTCTGTAACCCCTTCTAGAACTGTGACATAAAGTGAATGTCCTAATCTGATATAATGTTACATGGAACCCCATTATGTCATATGATATCACTAACATATAGCCTCTCTATCTCATCTACTAAAAAGGTATCCCTAGTAGGTAATAAATGAGGGACCTTAGTCAGACTGTCTAAAATCATTTATATGGTGTCACTTCCACTAGGGAATCTTGGTAAGCTCATAAAATATATACAATGACATCATCCCATTTCCACTCTAGAATGGGTAATGTCTATAAAATACCTATAGGCCACTAGTTTTCTACCTTCATCTACTAATAGGTGGAATCTCAAGTAACAATATTAGGTATCTCCCTTTTCATACTGAGCCACCAGTACCAACGGTGTTAGTCTTGATACATATTATTAAGACCATGATTTAATTATCAAGAAAAGGCATGAGTATATCAAATAAAATCTTCTCTAATATCTGTAATAATATATAAAATTCATTTTATTTCCAATATCTCGTCCCCTTTAATGATCCAAATAAGTTGGGTTCCCTCACCTTAGACAATCACCCTTAATACTACACCCTTTGGATCAGAAAGTTGTATCATTTTAATCCTATAAATCAATAAAGAGTACAATAATAATGATGTGGATACATGTTATCCAATAGTTCCTTCCCCTCTAAATTCTTCTCCAAAAACAAGGCCATTAACTATCACTTGTTACTAGCCTTCTGAACTTCCTGTGTCTGAGTCTTTTGTCTCAAAGCATCAGCTACTGCATTTCCTTTCCTAGACATATAAAAATTCTCAGAATCAAATTATTGAAGTTTTTCAACCCAATTTCACTTTATAATGTACAAATCATGTTGATTTATTATTTATTTGAGGATGTTTTGGAATTTATATACCCTAAACCAATCACCTATAAAGTAATCTATCATGTAACATGTGGCCTGAACTATTAATACTAACTCTAGATCATGTGTCAAGTAATTACACTCATGAGGTCACAACTGGTGAGACCTGTATTCTATGACTTAGTATCCCTTCATCAGAGATACTCCCATCCCAATGCCTAATACATCACAATAAATAGTGTATCCTCCTACATGGTCATGTACAATCAGGATTGGCACTAAATTTAATCTTCTTTTCCTGTCATAAATGTCTTTCTCACAAGCTTCAAACCATATAAAAATAACACCCTTCTTAGTCAAACCTGTTAGACATGATACTAGGAATTAAAACTCCTAAATAAATAAACTATAATATCAATTTATCTCATATAAAATTATTATGTCAAATATATTTTTGGGATGCTCTTAAGAGACCAAAACTCTCGCCTACTCTAGGTTAGAAGAGACTCCTTCCTCTGAGGTAATGTGACCAAGGAAGTATACATTATAAATATATAAGTTTCATTTAGTGATATTAGTATACATAATATTCCCTCTCTATGTTCTCAATATAATTTCATGTTTTTTGCAATGATCATATCGTATAGGAGAATACCCAAACATATTTTCCTTGAAAACAACAATGAAATAATCCATGTGTGGGTGTGAAACATGATTCATCAAGGCCATGAAGACTGCTGGAAAATTCATGAGATTTAACGTCATGTCCAAATACTTATAAAGTCCATATCTATTATGGAATGTATTATGTGGTATGTTTGAAGGTATTCTACATGCAAGATGATAACCTGTCTTCAAATCGATTTTTTAGAAGACGTTAGAACCTCGAATCTAGCCAAAGAAGTAATCTATAAAAGTTAATGGATATTGGTTCTTAACCATAACCTGGTTCAATTTTTGGAAATACACATAAATCTAGAGGGTACCATTTGCCTTATTCATGAAAATTATAGGTGAACAACAATTAAATGTACTGGTCTGGATAAACCCTTTGGCTTCCAAGTCCTCAAACTATCTCTTGAGACCATAAAGCTTCGTAGGTTCCATTCTATAAGAAGTAATGGACATCAGGGTTGCACCTAGCTCTGTCTTAATAGATAATTACACATCATTCTCAAAAGCAAGTCCATAAAAGTTGTTATGGAATACATCCCTGAAATTATTCACCTTTGGAGGGAAATATTTATGTCACATTCACTGATTATATAAAAAAAGGCATGTAATCTAGAATTTCACTCTTCTTAAACCATAAGTATTAGGTCTATATCAAATTTCCTTGAAATCCCATTCTCTTTTATGAACATAATTACTACAATTTGGTGATATAAAGGACACCCATATATAATAACAGTCGATATGGAATGAATAGGGAACTCACCAATCTATCCCAATAATTACATCAAATAACATGATCACAAAGACAAAGATGTTCTATATAAAATGATAATTATATATATCAAGGTGGAAATACATTAATTGGTGTACACTTTCTTATTTCACTTCCAACATAGTATCTAGGTTCATTGCAACACAAATATATTCTATCACCAACCCAAGGCTTTCCCTTATAGTCACAGATTTAAAAGGGAGTGGTGTGCCTGTGTCAAATAAAGAATACTCTAAAGTAGATGCTACTAAAATTGTACCTAAACCCACATAATTAATAAAACTATACTTCTCTAGTATAGTATTTATTTTCATATAGATTACCTGATCTACGACCCAAAGATACTACCTAACTAACTTGGACTGGTCTTATTTTCTAGTAATGAATATTGTAAGACTGGATTTCATGGCCACATCCACCTTCTCAGACTGATCAACTAGTTGTAGTCTAACTTCCTTTCTAAGTTGTAGATACTTATCCTTCTATTGAATTTGGCATCATTTTAGATCCCTTATCTTTAGGAACTTAAGGAAATGTTCAATAAAATACTAAATATTGCGCATCGTTTCACAAGATCTACACTCAATTGAGTCCTTGGTACACTAGGTCTTTGTATGGGCCAACCTAACACACTTGTGACATAACACATAGCTATCAGTGTGTGTCATATGACAATATATTCCCCCCATGATTAGACTCAGGGAAACGTTTCATATGGCTAGTCGAAGTTGTACCCAGTCTAAAAGATGAACCACATTAGATAACACCTTCAGCTTCCCTTAGGTTTGGTCGACAATGAGGGCCTAGTTAACTAATTAAAAAAATGGTAGTTAACAATAAAATGTTCCCATAGTAATTTATGTAATATATGATCCCATCTTCAAAACCTTTCATTTTCACCAAATCTTCAATATCAAGAATCTATGTAAATTCCAAGCGCTCAGTAAAATGAGATATATAATTTTCCACAAACATATAACCCTACTGTAGGTGTATAAACTCTTTACAAAAGTAAACACAAATAATTTATAGAAATAATTAATCATATAACATTATCTGGAAGTCCCTTCATACAATATCCAAATGAAGATCTTACTTAGTAATAAAGTCCCACCAATTCTTGGTAGAATCATAAAGCATATTGGTTTTGAGATTCAAACTCCTCTATAAATTCATCTCTAAATTCATTAATATAGATAACATGTCATATATCCATTAATCATTATCATGTTTTATAGCATCCCTTGAGATGGTAGAAGGGTTTTTTTGTTGGAACTATCATGTTAACTCTGCTATAGTGGGGGCGAGTCATAGGGATCTCTTTATATACTTTATAACCCGTAGGAATACCTCTCAAAACTAAGCATAAATTCCCAAAATAGGAATAGTAGGAGGCGGCATAGGTGGAACTACATGGGATAATACTGATGGATTAGGTCCCACCATCTCAAAAGAATGATCATCATCACCTTACTAGTGTTTGACTAGATTCTTCAAGGTGGAATATTTCTACAATTTCTGAATACACTCATTAAAACTAGATTAAATAATATAATAATTCGAAGATATATAATTAGGATTGTTATAATACCTTTTAAATAGAGGTAAACACCCACTTTATACTCCTATATCCTAGTCTAGGTGATATAGAAGATCTTAAGAGCCACAAGAGACACTCCCTAAGTCCCCCTACTAAGGTGAGTTCAGGGTCAAGGTCCCATATCTTATAGAATAGGATGCGGTATATAGATTTTAAATTGAAATTTATATAGGAAAACAACATTTAAATTTCAATGGGAATCTATATTAAATGGAAATCATATTATTTTAGATTTTATGTTTCATCAATTTTATACATACTCACAAACACAAACACACACACACACATAGATATATATATATTGGTTCAGTTAGATGAGTTTCCATTCTCAATTTATAATGTCATAATCTTTATAAGATGAAATTGGCCTGTATTTTAACTATAACTTAGCCCTTACATCTAGTATAGGGATCCAATAATCCATGTACAATGATTATATTAGATGAATCTTCATTTCTAATTTGTATAAGTACATGATTTGTAAATTAATATTGGAATTCATGTAATAAAAATCAATAAACGTTTGGGTCCATGTATCAAATGGCTCCCGAATCAAATCTATGATAATTGGTTAGTTATGGATCCACTAGTAATCTATGTAGGAAAGCACCATTTGTTTTAATTAAGACACCTTAATTAACCAATTATTTATCCCTTTATTACAAGAAAAGTAATTAAAATTTATAGATATAGCAGTCAAGGCACCAACATTATGTTGAAGAAAATGATCACAAGAATGTTAACATAGAATGGAATATACATAAAATATAAATTATTATGTTTCTATAATGATGAAATATATAATAATTTTTTTTGATATCGATCCAAGGATAAATATTGAAACCAAAATATTTATAATAATAAATGTCCCAAATTATGTGCATCACACATATATGAAATTAGTAAAACAGTAATAGTAATAAACCTGAAAAAGAAATCTCATCCCATGATACTTATATTTTTTTTGTATGTGGGATAGATACTCCCAGGTATAGTCTCATTATCAAATTCAGACACATTCTTAGTCTCCTATTGTAATGACTAAAATGATTTTTAAAAAAAATTTCTTGTGATTTAATTAAATATCTTTTTATATAATATGGTTTTATAAAACCCATTCACTTCTTTCTTTTTATTATATACTATCAGATTTAAATAAATATTATGCACAATTACAATTGATAATACAGTTGTTGATCAGTGATCACGTGATTTTGAAAAATATAGGGTTTAAAAAATCCAATTGACACAGAAAAATGTTGTGACGGACTCAACCAGTTGGGTCATACCCTATGAAGTCTGTTTATTAGAGATTCTAAGGGAGATAGAGTCTCTGGGATTTTCCCTTACCCAATCCCAAGATGATATCCAAAAACATAAGCATGTGCAAAAATATTTACAGGATAAGTTCAATCTCATTGAAATCACAAACCAAACCATGTACGCTAAACCACCCCATGAAAGCATCATCGTCGTGCACCTTACTCTTAGGGAGTTTTTGGTGAATTTAAGGGATATTTATCAGTACAATAAAAATATTAATATGAATATTCTATTTTTTTTCAATAGAATAATTTTCATATTTTATTCTTATCATTAAGTTATAAATGTTTTTTATTTTTATACAATGAAAAATAAATACTATTTTTGGGTAATATTAAAATTCAATTAAGAAATTTATATTGGTGAATTAATTAATTTTTGATATAAATCATATTTTAAAAAAATGTTATTATTAAATAATATTTTTCAAATATAAATTATCATATAATTTTTATGAATTCAAATATAATTTTTATAAGGGTTCCAAATCAGTTATCCTCTAAAAACCCATCATTTCTCAATAAATGTAGATGATTATTTTAAAAGTGAAAATTCATATATTTAAAAAATTACTTTAATAAAATTAATATTATTTTTGGAATCATAACTTTGAAATTTTCCAATAGTGAATTTTTCATAATTTTTTGAGACAATTGAATTTTTGGGAAACAATAAAATACTATATAAATATATGGTGTGTATTATGACATCATAGTGACCAAAAAGTGATGTAATAAATATAATTAAAGGAATTTATGACTAAATATATGTCTTCCTTTAAAACAATGTGATTTTAAGTTTGTTTTATTTATTTGATAAATCCATTATGAATCCTCCAAAACATTTAATTTATTTTAAGGTTTTAAAATCATTTCCTTAGGAGTTTGACTCACCACCACTTAATAAAGGTTATTGTTTTTCAATATAGTCCATTTTCATTGTAAAATAATTAAAACCACTCCCAATTTGTAGAAACCATGGAAAGGTTTTTGATTTTGGCTATTTTATTATATAGAGTACAAACCCTATGCTTCAGAAATGATAAAATATTCCCCACTCCATTCCTATATAAACCCACCCATGATCCAATTTATGTTCACTCAAAATAATTAAAGAACTTCCTTACTCTTCCCCACCTTCTCTAGATTTCTCCCAAGGTGCCTCCAATATCTCAATAAGCTCCTCCCAAGCATTTTGATTCATAAACTCAAGTAAGGGATCATAACCTTCTCTTCTTCAAAAAAATTTCTTTATTATCTTATGCCTCCCATTTCCAATTACTAACATTGGCATATAAATTTACATGTCCCTATTACTACTCATTTTATATAAAACTTATTATATACCCCATTCTCTCTCATCATCCCATTTTATGAATTTTTATGTGATGTTGTTATGCTACCAAAATTTCACTACGATTTTCCATGCCAAAAAAATTGTGTAGTGAATACCATACCCATTTCCTATAAAGGATGTTCACTTTTATATAATTATATGTATTTTAATTGTGAATTAAATTTATTCATTCTACACTAATTAATTTTGTAATGAAATATGATGTTGAAAGAAACCATTTTTTATGATCTATGTGGCACACTTAAGCATGATAATGAAATGAAAGTGATGAGTGTGCTCAAAATTTGATAGTGATCCAATGCATTGGTTAATGTTTAGTCTCATGAGACTTCATTTTGGGACATGGAGTGAACCTGATTCCAATATGATAATTTTTCCATCATGATTTCTTGGTAGTTATCCTTGACATATGTTTATGATGTAGTGTTTCAAGTTGTCATATTTCCCATGTTATGATTATCATTCTATATCATGCATTATTATTCATGTTTATGATTCTCACACTATTTATTCACCATTTATATTTTTATTTTCTAATATGTATCACCATATTTCATGTTTATTTTCTTATTAGTATTTATATCTCACGTCTTTCTTATGTATCTTCTTATGTTATCTTGTGCTGTTTTAAAATCCATGGAATTTTATATTCTTTTTTAGGAAGTTTTCAACATTGTTATTGTATCCTCTATACAATATTTTTTGTTGTGTACCTAATTCCTAATGACACTAGAAATTTTGATGTTATGGGTTTTATTATGTGTACTTTTATTTAATAAATAAATTATTAATTTGAAATAAAAAAGCAGGGTTGTTATAGATGGTATCAATGGAAAATTTTAGCTATTTTTTGGATTAGGATTAGAAAAATCTAGAAAAAACCATAGGGATAATGCTAAGGGTAAATATTCCCTGAATTTTTGTTAGTATAGAGTAAGTGGTTTATAAAGAAAATACATTCCTATTTGGATTCAAAAAGTGGACATGGTTTTGGCACAAATGTATCTAGGGGTAACAACTCTGACAAGGTGTGTCAGGCCTGACTCGATATAACTTGGTATTCAACAACAGGCCTTACTCAACCCCTATTTTGGAACTCTTAGGGGATATGATTTGTTAAATTCATAATCTCATTAATTACCATTATTAAGGGAACAAATAATTCCCATAAGTATATATGTTAGGTAATAGAACATGGATAATATAATTTGAATCCTAGAAATTCATAAGTTAAGTAAATAAATGTAAGTTATAATTTATCTCTTAAATGTCATTAAATTATTATTTATATGTTTAATAATTTAAAAATATTCTTCCCTAATTTTACTTTATTCTATTTAATGTTCATAAATATGAGGAATCAGGTTAAAATCAATGAGATGGGAATGTCATGACAAATCCCAATGAGATTCCCAACTTGATTGGAGTATGAATCACAAACTTTATGATGATACTCTCTTATATGACTCGTGTTCTAAATATAAATCAGGATCAAGAGGGCCACCCAAATACTCCTAAAAATGAAAATCTTAAATTGAGATCATTATACGACAAAGTCATATGAACCTCAATGGATCATATGATCCATTAATCACATAAAATTGGATCAACTCCATTGATAATATCTTATCCATCATTTATTGTTACAAATAAGAGAAGGTTATATTAGATGGTTATCATATGGAGGGATAATCTAATCAGGGTTTTACATTGTTCAAGAATATGAATCCTGAGAAATAGGTTGAAGTGATTAGGTGGAATAAATTATAGAAAATGTTTTTTGATAAATATTTTCCTCATACTCTCTGACTTAAAATGGAAATGGATTTTATTTTCCCCCAAGAAAAAGAAAACTAATTTGTTAGGGAATACAAGGAAAACATCATAATACTTGCACGATATGCCTCTAGATTTATTTTTACCATCTAATATAAGGTTGACCATTTAATAAGTGTCTAAATCCTGTACAAATAAAAGCCCTAGTGATCCAAGACTTTGATATCTATGAGAAAATTGTTCAATGTTCCCTCAAATTCAAAATAGAGGTCATAGAATCTTAAGGGTATCATTGAAATAAAAACCAAAATGTGTTGTTTAATTATGGTGGTCTGATATATAAATATAATGGTTATAAAAAAATTATCATCACAATTGTTAAAGGGGTGTAAATAATCAACCATAAATTGCCTAATGGTGGTAAGAAAATGATTTAGGGGCCGAAAGGAAAGACACCTGGCTAGAGACTACCGACAGGTGAAACCCACTAATTGATAAGGGAAAAGAATTCTCTTGTCAACCCTAAACACATTTTTCATTTCTTCAACTTCAATGAAATAAAGTAATTTTCAAATTAATGAACTAAGAAAAGTTTTTTTATGATAACCAACTTCCTACAAGGCATCAAGGAAGATATTTTTCCATCAAAACCACTGAGGTGGATTCTAACAATGAATTGGTGATTAATACACCAGTTATTCATTCAAGGATAGAGAATGAACTTTTTTATTATAGTTTTAAATATTTATTTATATCATAAAAGTTTATTATAACTATTCAGACACCACAAAAATCATGGTAGTGTAGTTATTAGTGAGAATGAAAAATGGGTCAATTATTGCATCTCTACTATATATCACCCCCTATCAAAATTTGTGGGCTGAACATTCCATCGAACCTTGTCATACTCCCTTCGGTATAATTTGGTGATATTATATGTATGAATTGGCTTTACATATATATCCAACATAAATTATTTTGATAAGGAAATAACTCTTTGTATTGTGAATCGGCCCACAATTATGTACAATTTTAAGAAGGAGGATGAATCTTCTTTAGCACCAATATCTCAAGCATGGATATTATTTTCCTATGAGAAATTTTATCTATCTACAATTATTTAGTCTAAGGAAAGAATCATCATTGAATAAATTCTTATTGTTATTGAATATGTTGAGGTGTTTCCCAAGGAAGTGACTGGTCTTCCTCCTAGCTGAGAGGTTGGATTTTCAATCGATCTTTTACTTGGGGAATTACCATTATCCAACAATCCATATAAAATTGATGTAATGGAAGTTGAGGATAGAAAGAAATAACTACGATTGAATATAGATAAATGGTACATTTGCCCAGGTGCTTCACCATGGTATTTACCAGTCCTCTTCATCAAGACGAAGGATCAATCAATGTACCTTTTCATTAATTATTGTGATCTCAACAAGATCATGATAATGAACAAGTATCCTCTGACATAAATTGATGTCATGTTCAATCAGCTGCATGGAGAAAATAATTCTCCAAGGTAGATCTATGGCCGAGATATTACCAAGTTATTTTAAATAATGAGGATATCCCCAAAACGTCTCTTCGTATAAGGTGAGAACACAGTGAGTTCATAGTAATTCCTCTCGTACACACTAATGCTCCAGTAATCTTCGTGGAATTGATGAAAAGATTATTTATATATTACCTCAATTAATTTTTGGTATTATTTGTAGATGATATTATAATAATCTCCAAAACCAAAGAATAGAATGGGGATCATCTGATCATTGTTCTAAATAACTTATGAAAGGAGAGGATTTGTGACAGGTATAGAATGTGTGTGTTCGAGTTGAAGGAAGTATCATTCTTGGGGAATATCATCGTAAGAAATAGAATATTTTTGGACCCTTCAAAGGTAAAAGCAATTGAATAATGGTCGGTTCCAACATATGTGTCATATATCAATAGTTTCATTGGATTAACAAGGTATTATCGTTAATTTGTGAGAAATTTATTAGGATTTTCAAACGCTCTAACCAAGATAACTTGGAAGGGAGTTAAGATTTCTTGGAATTTTGAGTGTGAAGAGAGATAAAAGGAACTAAAAAAGAGTATTATCCCTACCACTATATTCACACTAACCACAAGAGGATAAAGTTTTATGGTATTTATTTAGGCTTCAAAGAACAGATTAGGTTGTGTATTAATACAGAATGAAAAACTCATATCCTATGCTTCAAGGCAGTTGAAAGCTCATGAACAGAACTACCCTATGCAAGATATGAAGGTGGATGTAGTGATATTTTATTGAAAAATATAGCATCATTATCTCTTTGGAGATAATAATTAAATATATACAAATAAAAAAAGCCTCAAGTATATATTCACATAAAAAGAGATAAATATACACCAATGAAGATGGTTAGAGATGATCATGTACTATTACTACTCAATTCACTACCATCCTAGGAAGGTGAATAAAGTGGAAGAATACATAAGTATAAAGGATCTAGAAATTCTATCAGTGATGTAAACTAAGAAGGATCTCATCTTCTTATATTTGAAAAGGATGTAAATGGGAATCATAAAGGAAGTAACATCATCAATCCTTTCACAAATGGTTTCTCAACCGTCACTTCTAGAGAGGATAAAGGATTCTAAAGGATATGATGTGGGAATCCAGAAGAAGATGGAAACTATAAGAAAAGGGAAATCCTGTGAGTCTAGAGTTACTTCAGAAGGAGTTTTGAGATTTGGGTCAAGACTATGTGTATCATCAAATCCTATGTTAAAGAAATATATGTTAGATGATACACATATATAAACCTTTTCCATCAACCCAGGAAGCACAAATATGTATCAAGTTCTTCAAGAACACTATTATTGGGACAATATGAAGAAGGACATCTCAGAGTATACATCAAGATGTGTTGTATGTCAGCAAGTGAAATCGAAAAGGAAAAAATCCCAAGGGAGGATACAAACATTACCCATACCTAAATGGAAATGAGAAAACATTTCCATGGACTTTATCACTAGTCATCCAAATATATGAAGAGGTAATTATGCTATATGGGTTTTGGTGGATCATCTTACAAAGACAGTATACTTTATTGAAATTTGAGAATATTTTTCACTCTATGTCCATGCAAGGATATACATTTGAGAAGTGGGAGGTTGTATATAACACACTACCACAAAATTGGGTTTCTGTAGTGCAAAAATTCTGTTAAAAGTTCCCTTTATCATCTTTTTTTAGCACTGATAAAGGAACCCACTTTATCCATACTATTTTTAACACTGTAAAAGGGGCCCCCTTTATGAGTGCTTTTTTTACTAGTGCTTATAAAGGGGGGGATTTATCAGCACTTTTTTCTTAGTGCTGATAAATTATATATTTAAAAAAATCATGAAAAATAATATATTGATATATAAGTATATTTATATTGATATAAATATAATATATATATTTTAAATTTTTTTAGATAAGTATAAATAGACTATTACATTTAATATATAAAAACTTTAGTGAAAATGGCTTTAAAATATTTTAAAAAATATTATTAATTAATATATTTCTAATTATCATCGACTAATAATGATTTAATAACAATTTGAAGCCACAAAAAATCCAAAAATTTAATAAAATATCAAAAATAAGTTGAAAATGTAACACAAACTTCTAATGGCCATAACTTTTGATCTGGGTGTCCATTTGAGCACTACAGCATATCAAATCGAAACATGCGATGAGATCTAAGTGATAATGACCCAAATAAACCTTTTTTCACATTTTTTAAGGCCGAAAAAGGCCCTTAAGGCCTCTAAAACTTAGTTTTTAGTCCAGATACACATATTCTTTAACATTCGTTGGAATTTAATCTTTCTTTAATGGAGAATTTTTTGCCGTTTTTCTATAGGGAATGAATTTATTTCAATGGATTATATTCATATTCATATTGTGGATTTGAAATTTTATCATTTTTTATAATGTACTGTTATTTATAATCAAATATATAACAATATATACATATTTTTTATATATTCGCACATAAAAACTTAATTTCATAAATAAATAATTAAACATATTTACATATAAAATATATTTCCGAATATATAATCCTTATCTAAATAAAAAACTAATATCCATTTTATTTAAAATAAAAATATATGAGCATTTATATACCTATATAATGTGCACGTGTGTATATATATAAATATATATATATATATTTGTGTGTGTCTGTATTGACAAGCTGATATATATTATCTATATATTCTAAACATATGTATATACATATTAATATATAATATTTGTATATATATATATATAATTATTTATACAGATATCCATATAATATATGTGTGTGTGTGTGTGTTGTATATATGCATTTATTTAATTATAAACACACATAAACAACATATTTTATAAATGCATTCAAAACTGATCTTATAAATATATATTAATATACAAATAAATATATTAATATATAAATATAACTATATATATTAATAAACAGATATATATATTAATATACCAATATATATATTAATATAACTAAATATATATATTAATATATATATATATTAGTATAAGAGTAAATATAACTAAATCTATATATAAATAAATAGATATATTGATAAATGAAGAGAAAAGAAATATGGTGGAGTGGTAAAGGATTATGTACGCAGGAAACAGGTCCGGAGTTGGAATCCTATGGGAGGCAGGTCACGTGCACGGGTGGAGAATAATGCTTAGTACTGTTAAAGGAGATGGAGGCATTGTTAAAGGATGGTGGGGTGGCTGGGCAGTGAGGGTTGTAGATGGGGGTGGGGAATTGTTGAAGGGGGGCTTTAAGCGTTGTGGAAGCCCCTCCCCTAATATGCAGAAAATAATTTTTTATTTTTTTTAGTTTTTTAACTTTTATCAGCACTAAAAAAGTGATGATAAAGGTCTAATTTATCAATGCTTTTTTAGCGCTGATAAAAGGCCCCATTTATCAGTGCTTTTTTTAATGCTGATAAAAGGCCTTTATCAGTGATTTTTTGAGAGCTGATAAAAGGGACCCCCTTTATCTTTACCTCAATTACCATCTCTTTTCTAGTACTGTTAATGTCCTTTTCTAGCACTAATAATGGCCATATTTGTAGTAGTGACACTACTGTTGATTGTATCTGATCAAGATCCAAGATTTACTTCTATTTTCTAGAAGAATATCTAACATGATATGAATATTCAGTTGAACTTCGACACTGCTTATCACCCTCAAACTGATGGTCAATCTGAGTAGATTATCCAAACACTTGAGTAAATTTTGAGAGCATTCTCAATTAACTTCAAATGGGGATAGAACCAACATATTCCTCTGATTGAGTTCTATTACAACAAAATTTTCACTAAATAATCCTAATAGATCCCTATGAATCCATTTATGGGTTGAACACCTTCATGTTGGGATTAATTTGAGGAATAAAAACTACTATGTTTGAAAATGGTTGAGGAAATGGTTGAAAAGGTTAAGACCATTCAACAACACATCTAGGATGATCAGAGTCGACAACTGGTAATAATCAATGAGACTTAGAGTTTGATATTACATTCATGATTTTCCTATGAATATCTCTTTGAAATAAAGTTATGATATTTTTTAAGAAGGGAAATCTTAATCCAAGATACATTTGGGCCTTTGAGATCCTTGATCACATCGTAGTGGTGGCCTACCGACTAGCAATCCCACTTAACATATCTCAAGTACATGATGTATTCCATGTATCCATATTTATAAAGTATATAATAAACCCCTCACATGTACTCAATACATATGTGGTATTTTTAGATAATGATCTCTCATATGAAGAGAAATCGATGAAGATCATAGATCATAGAGACAAAGTTATATAAAATAAGATAATACACCTAGTTAAAGTGTTGTGGAGAAACCACGTGTTTAAACAAGTGACATGGGAACCATATCAAGTGATTAAATAGAGTTGTCTTCATCTATTTTAGTGTGGGTAATAAAAAAAATTGAGGTGAAATTTCTTAAGGGGGAAGATTGAAATGAACCGAATTGTTATAAATAAATTTTCCCTTGTGATTTAATTAAATAGCTTATTATGTAACATAGTTACAGAAAAAACATGAAATTATTTTGCTTTATTATATCCCATAACTTTTTAAATGGCTGTTAAGAATAATTACCAATGATAATATATCCATTTAATATTGGTCGCGTCATTAGTATAAATATAGGGTTTTAGTAAATCTAATTGACACTTAAAAAGGAAGGTATGTCCCCAACTAGTAGGATTGTACCCTATGAAGCCCATTTATCAGATATTTTGAGAGAGATATAATCTCTTTTATTTTTCTTTTACCAAGACCAATTTGATATCTAATAACTAAAGCAAGAAATAAACAATTTACAAGATAAGTTCAAGCTCATTGAGATCACCGCCTAAACCATGTATGTCGAACCACAACATAAAAGTATCACCATCATGCACCTTAATATTAGGGTGCTTGCTGGTGTATTAAAGGGATATTTATCAATACCATAATAATATGATCATTTATATTATATTTTTTCAATAGAATAATTTTCATATTCTTTTCTTATCATTACGTTGTAAATAGTTTTTATTTTTATAGAATAAAACACAATTAGTATTTTGGGTAATAATAAAATTTAATTAAGGAATTTAATTTGATGAATTAATGGATTTTTTTAAATAAATAATATTTTAATAAAATATTGTTATTAAATAATATTTATCAAATATAAATGATCATATAATTTTTATGAATACAAATATAATTTTTATAAGGGTTAAAAAAACCATTATTGTCAAAAAAACCCATCATTTCTCAATAAATATCAATTATTATTTTAAAACTGAAAAATAAAAAAAATAGAAATTTATTTTGATAAAATGACTATTACTTTTGGAATCAGAATTTCAAAGTTATCCAATGGTTAATTTTTCATATTTTTCTGAGACGGCTATATTTTTAGGTAAAAACTAAATATCTTATAAATATACAGTGTGTGTTATAAAATCATATGACCAAAAAATGATGTCATGAATACTATAAAAGGTATTCATGAATGAATATATGTTTTCACATTAAAATAATTTGGTTTTAAGTTTATTTTATTTATTTTATAAATCAATTATCAATCCTCTAAAACAAATAATATATTTTAAGGTTTTAAAATCCTTTATTTAAGAGTATGAATCACCTCTATATAAGAAAGGGTGTTTTTTTAATTTTATTCCCTAGACATATAAAATAATTAAAAACACTCTCATTTGGTATAAACCTTATGAAAACCCATGGATGGTTGGTGGGTTTGGTTATTTTATTATATAGAGTTTAAAAACTATGTCTGAGAAATGATTGAAAATTTCCCACTCATTTCCTATATAAATCCACCAAATATCCCATTTATCTTCACTCAAAATACTTTTATAGTTTCCTTAATATTCTATACCCTATCTATAGTACTCAAAAGGTTCCCCCAATCTCTCAATAATCTCCTACCAATAATTTAGAGTCATAGAGTCAATTAAGGGATCCTCACATTCTCTTCTTTATTCAAGTTTCATTATTATCTTATGCCTTTCATTTACAATTAATAATATTGGTATATTTCATTCCATGTCCATATTAATGACCATTTTATATCAAAATGATAATATACCCCTTTCTCTCTCATAAATCCATTTTATGAATTTTTATGGGATGTCATTATGCTATTGATATTTCACTACGATTTTCCATGCCAAAACAGTTATAAAGTGAATACCATACATATTTCCTATCAAGGGTGTTCAATTTTATACACTTATAATTATTTTAATTGGTAATTGCATGTATATATTCCACACTCCTTGATCTTGGAATAAAATATGATCATAAATGAATCCATGTGGTATGATCAATGTGGAACGGATATGCATGAGAATGAAATGAATGTGATGGGTGAGCCCAAAATTATATAGCGCTCTAATCCATTGGGTAATGTTTAGTCTCATGAAATTTCATGTTGGGAGAGGGAGTGAACCTAATTCATTTATGTTACTTTTTCCATCATGATATCTTGGATGTTATCATTAACCTGTGATTATGATGTAGTGTTTTAATTTGTTGCCAAATCTCCCATGTTATGATTATCATTCTATATCATTACTTATTATTCATGTTTACGGTTATCATACCTTTTATTCCCCATTGATATTCATATTGTCTAACATGTATCACCTTATTCCATTTTTATTCCCTTACTGGGATTTATATATCCACCCTTTCTTAAATATGTTCCCAGGTTATCCCATTCAATTTTATAAGCCATGGAATTTTAGAAGCATGTTAAGGACTGACTGAAAATTAATATTTTTTATTAACAAAAACCCCCTTTTAAGATGTGAGAGGAACCCAAAATGACTTCAAGGACATAAATACATAAACTATGCCCCAACAGTCCAAAAACCATCAATAACCAAATGAATACAATAATCAAAATCTCCTCCCTAGCATCAAAAATATTATGTCCCACTTCCACCTTCTCATCGCTACATAGTTAGATGTCCCGTGTAGATCTGCAATTGCCTAGTACTAATGAAAAAAAGTTATACCCTCTCAAACATCCAAATACATAGAATAATTTTAAGGTTATTTTCAAAAAATTTGTTGTGTCCCTTGTGCAAGATGTTATTCTATGTACCTAATTTTCAAAGATATTAGAATTCTTGATATTCTAGGTTTTATTATGCATACTTTAATGTAATAAATCAACTATTAATGTGAAATAAAGAGCAGGTTTGTTATACCTATCTACCAACCAAATAAGTAATAAAAAGAATAAAAGATATATGGTATAACTTTTAGCATCTCATACCTAGTTCATTCATTGGAAACAAAATCCATTTGGTTGTACTTGTATAAGGTATAAATATATCCCATGAAATTTTTGAATTAATAAAGGAAAAAAGAAAAGTCTTTCTTGTATGTAATGAATTGATTGAATCCAAGTATTTTATTTAGAATGGAAGATTGGAAACCTTATTTCATCCATATAATTACACATAGGGAACCAAGGTATCTCTCTAGGTGTAATATAAACCCATAAAACTATGATCATGCATATGGAATTCCTTTTAGGAACCTAGGTATTACCCAAGGAATGGAATAATGATATATCCCCCTAAGATCTTCCTTGGTGTTCCACATTATGAACCAATGTGCCACTTTTGGAATGGTATAATTACACAGCCCCTTGAGACCATCCTTGGTTGTCCAAATTGGGAAACCAAGTGTCGCTCGAGGCATGGTATAAGACCATAATCCTAGTGATCCCATCCACGATAATCTATATAGGAAATCCAAGTCCCACCTCTAACATAATATAAAATATAATTGTAATTAATTTAATTTGATATGTCAGATGATCCCATCCAAGTAATTCCAAGTCAAAACCTAGGTATCACCCTCAGCATGGCATGTTTAATAGTATTAGGCTATCATTATACCAATACAATTTAATAATTAACTTAATTTAATTTGACTATTTTATTTATAATGATAACTCAAGCTATATGTTAGAAGAAAAAAAGGATGGGGAACATGGTCTTACCACTCTCCATATGTATAATTCAAAATAAATTTTATTTGTATAGGCTATCTCAACACACCTCAATAGTGGTTCGATTTCATTTTAAAGCGTAAATCTCATAGGACATTAAAAGTTTCACACTGTAAGGGGTGGCTTGTATCGAGGTATACATTATCTAATGATGAAATTATGTCTCTAGGACTACCCTAAACAAGTATACATCTGTTCATTTAATTAACTATAAATTTTAGTGGTGTATCACGAATGATCTGACATAGGTAACAACGATACATAAAATAAACATTGAGGATTTTGGGGAAAGGGTGCTAGACCACCTACCTTAGCTTGGTAGATGACTCCTCATCTGATATATTCAGACTCAATATAGAATTGGAGAAATAATTTAAATATAATAATTCCATAAAAATTGGGTATATCATCTCATATGGATTTAGAATTCGATAACGTGAGATAAAAAAAGAAAAGAATTAATATGAATGAGAGACATAACAATACAGATCCAATGAGATGAATAGTGGTTGAATTGGATTTTATATTTGGGAGATGGATCAAAGGATATGTGGAGAGTAGAAGGGATCTAAATTATTAGAGGCTATTGGAAATGAATATAGAAGAATAAAAAATATAGGTTCAAAAGAATGACAAGAAGAAATGTAATTTCACCCATTTTCAAGGGTTGTATGGTTTGGCCTCGTGGTTGGTCAAACTATACACTAACCATGCACCACCAATGTCTATATAGAACACCCCCTCACATGATTAGTCATGCAGTTTGGAAAGCCATGTGTTAATCATGAGTTTTATCTCTCCAAAAATCCTACACCATTTCGCATAGTCATGGATCATATCATTCATGGTTATTAAAATAGTGAACCTCCTCATTTAGGCCACATAGTTGAGCGGTATAGTTAGCACTAACCCTGTGATAACTTTCTGCCTCATACAATTTCTCCAATAAATAGTGTTCTATGATCCAAAAAAGTCCCAGATGCTCCTAAACCATTCATTAAACTCTTATTAACTTTCATTAGAGTAAAATAAGAGGATTAAATCGTAATTTAAAGGAAATTATATCTCTCTAAAAATACAGTATCATACTTGAGTACTAAAAGTGGAGGTATATATTATACCACGGGTTTTTTTTATAATTGGTGATGATGAATAAAAGGTGTGTAAGTTAAAAAAGGGTTTTTATGGATTAAAAATTTCCTATATATGCTACAGAATATTGGGAACATTATTTAATAATATGGATTTTAAAAGAGATTTTTTATAAGAAAACATATATTTGAAATAAACTAATGTAGAGTAGTCCATGGTTCTTTTATAAATTTATGAAATCATATTTGGTGGTAGTAAGTTGAAATATAAAGAAGATTTTTTAGGATTGATAAGATCAGAGCTTGAGATGTCAATGATTAGATAATTCACATGATTTCTTGGGTTCAATATGATTTAAAAGGAGGGAAATTATTTTGTTTAAAAAACAAAATATGAAAAATATTTACAAAATAAATTTTAAATACATGATAGAAAACTAGTTTCAATATTTATTATCATTGTAACCAATCATAGAAAATATGAAGAAGGGTCAGTTTTTAACTTTCCATTTATCATAGAATGATTGGAATTTTTAGTACCCCACAGAAACAATACTAGAAATAATTTATGCAACATTCTTAGCTAATCTATTTTGAAGTTTTCTAAATTAATTATTTCTCTTGTAAATGAAAAATATCATGAAAAATATTTATGAAACAGTTAATTATGGTTTGGTATATTTTGAAGGAAATGGTGATTCATTTTGTAGAAATTTAGATATGGATTATTATGAAGATTTTGTTGATAGGGAATCCACAAGCAAAGGATTATTCCATATCAAAAGAATGTGCATTTTCCAATATAGAATTAAGTAATAAATTAAATCATTAATAATTGAATACAAGAAATTATATTTCATCCAAAAATATAGATAGCCTATTGTTTTTGAGAAATAATCATCTAAAGGATCTTAGAGAAAAAGTGAAGATTTCCATAGTAGTTTATTGTGATAAAAAAAGTTCTATTAATGTGAAAAGTAATCTAGTACATCAATAAAACGTGAATAATATTGAAATATAGTATCATTATATTAAATTGAATTTTGTGCATAGAATATTCAAGATGTATCATATTGGAACAAATTAAAAAGTAGAAAACTTTTTTACAAAACCATTATCATATTTGGATTTTGATAAGAATCAATTTAATCTTAGTGTTCAACCAACTAAATTATTTTTTTGAGGTTTGAAAATTCATATATCCCCATATATATATATATATAATTTTAAACTTGCATAATTTTTTATTTGAGGGTTTTAAACTTTGGGTTTATTGGAAAGGGGAGAGAAATGTTATTCAAGCATGGATTCTATATTTCAAAAGTGGAATTCTCATCTAGTAGAGTTTACCATTGAGGGGGGTGGATTGTAAAGAATAGGGGGGACACCATCCATGGTAATCTGAATTTGATAAATCCATTTCTATATGGTTTCAAACAAATGGAGATTAAAAATGTTTTTTGATCAATATTTTTTTGGTAAGTATATAATTTTCTCATGATATATTATTTTTTACACCAAGAATGGATCATGTGGACACGGAGTGATAGATATGTTATTCTATTACTTTATTGGTTCTAGAGTGTAAATTATCTTAAAAAAATCTTGATCTTTAGGAAAACAGAAAGGTGTATAATGTTTTAACCAAAGATATAAATGGTTATGTTTGTTGGATAAACATGAATATTTATATAACCAAGGGGAAGTGTTTTGTTTATCATTGATCATGGTTATAATCGTGTATATTATATGATATTAAGGATATCATGTGTTTTTTAGATACATATATAGGACTTGGAAGATATCATAGGATATTTTATTTTCTTCTAAAAGAGACAAGATCATATAGAAATGTTTGTTCCCATGCCATAAAGGGAAGTTAAGTCAGATGAATAATAAAATTTCAAAGGACCTATATAATATTCACTAAGTAATTATGTGAGATTAAATCCATTTTTTGGTGGTTATGTATGAATAAAAGAGATATATGGAAGAATAAATCATTTCATGAGAGTGTGTTACATGAAAGAACTGATTCTATATAAGAATATATCGAGAGTGTGTGTCAGTGATTTATTGAAAAGCCTAAATTTTAAACTATGAAAATAGGATGGTTCAAATAGAAACTATGATGACTCCCTCATAAAAAATGTCCCAATTTGGTTATCATAATGGACCTACTTTCTAAATCCAGGTTGTCACTTGATACATGTACCTATATATTCTTTGGAACCCATATTGGCCAATAGGATATATTTTTGGGCTCATCAATCCCTTTGTATAGGAATTATTACCTTCTCTATAACTATATTATATATTTATGATGTTGTTGAGAATCCTTCCCTATAGTAATTGTAACTAATGTATATTTAATACATGTGTCTTGACATATCTCTTTTTATGTATAATCTATTTAATTATTACTTAATTTCTTTTATTATTGGTTAATTATAGTGATTTTTTATTTTTTTTGTTCAATTATTAAATTTATGAATTATTTGTTAAATTGTCTATTCTTTTTTTGTTTAAATTATTAATTATTTTATTCACTCATTCTTTGTTTATTTTAATATGAAATCTCTATTTAATTTTAATTTTAAATATTTTAACTTATTCATGGTTTATTCTAAATTTATTCTTTTAATATATTTTTTTATAATTTAATTAATGTCAATTAATTTTAATTTTTATTCTTTTATTCAAATGTTTTACTTGTTTTGAAATTTTAATTTATTATGAAAAACTAATTTTTCTTCGTTGTTTTATTATTTTTTTGTAATCCCTCGATTGTTAATTTTTATTTATTTAATTTTAGGGAGTCAGAAAGTGTTCTACCATCATAATAGAATTATCTTATGAAACCTATAAGATAAATTTACCATACTACCACATAAGAAAAATTTTGATACCCATAAGATATAAAGGGGTATGTAAGATAAATTTCTAAAGTTTCATGTAAGATAAAAATCATAGAACATAAATTATCATATGAAATGTAGAAACCAAATAACCCAACTAGGCTGGTTAATTTCATTTGTAGATAAATGAGAGGATTTATATTGTTATTATCTTATATATAAGAATTAAGGTCTTAAATGTTATGATGTTAATATAGTAATTTCAAAGGGAAGATACAATATGATCAAGTGATCTTGAACCAGGAGATTCTAGGGAATCGATATTGTACCTTGATGTACTAGATCTATATAAATAAAGAATGAAATGAATCTACATTAAATAAACTAATTAATATGTGGAATATGAGTCTTTAACTTTTTTATGGTGGTGTCTGTGAGATATGTGAACAGATCTAATTGAGGATAATGAGACTCGTGCTTGATGTTTAAAGCTTTCCAAACCAATATGGCCACATAAAATGATCATTCCATGACAAGAGGGAACTTATGCCTTATAGGTCTCGATAAAATTCATCTATGAAGACTAAAATGATATAATATCACTTAATGGAGAACACCTGAAGTAGTGGGAAGCCTATTTATTTCAAATTTTAACTGAAGAGTAGTGTTGAGGATTGATTTTTTATGATGTGATGTTAGATTAATGAAGGATTACCTCAATATTCTAAAGCCTAAGCCCTCTGAGATCAGTTATGAATAGGATCTGAAAGTACATGTTGAATAATTTAAACTAGGGTGACTGACGAACTATTCTCTTTTGCAATGAAAAGTACACTATTTCATTACAAGTTCAGTATAGAATAAAATGATAGGTTTTAAATTTTTTATATGTGTTGAATATTCTCAATTTAAAATATATCTTGAAAAGGATGAATTCCAATGATTTTATTATGCTACAAATAATGGTTATTTTACTATATTGATATGGTTTCTATGAAATAAAATATTTTAAGTATTGTTCAAGAAGTAAGTTAGGATATGTGTTAGTCTTGTGAAGTTGATACATGATTAAAATATTTATGGGAATGTGTTAGAGATACTTTTATGGGTTTTTCAGTTTGGGGTATGATTAACATGTTTCCATTAGGAAGTTGTAATTACATCTAGAAGCCAACACAGTTGTACATCAAGGTAATGAAATTTTTGGGAGAAGTTATGTCACATTACATATAGAATATTCACCATAGTGAAGGTTCTCATGTGGTTGAATCTTTTTCTCTTATTACATAGAAGTTTTTTAATTCTTATTTTTTTTAAATGGTTTCATGTCTATAAAATAGCGATTCTAGACACTATTCAAAAAAATTCTCTTTCTTTCACTTCTCTATACCCTCACTTATGTAATATTTTTTTTGTAAATAAAGCTATTCATTTCCATTTCTCTCTTTGATTTTATATATAACATCTACAAATAGAGGGATAAATTGTAGACTAATTCTAAAAAGTGAATATTTTTTTACCTAGAGGTCAATTATCCTATTATTTCATTGATATCTTATACACACTTTGAACTTTGTGAATTTGAATAGAGGAGTTTTTATGGAAAAATATTTTACCAGAATGGTTTTATACTTTCTTCTTCTCTTCCCATTTTTTACTTCTTATCCAAGTCATTTGAAATTTTTTCTTAATAATGGTTTTATGTTTTTTTTGAACATGTGGTTATCACTTTTTCACCGAATAAATTCTATGATAAGGTAATTTTAACATTTAAATATTTTCAAAAATTATAAGAGCACTCATGTATATGAACACATTTTGTGCATGACCATTCAAAAAATTTGTAGAGAGAGGTTTTTTTTTGAGACATCGAGGATAAATTAAGTAATATTGAGTTTATGAGGTTAAATATTATAGATCAGTGATAGGAAGTGGATGAGATGATCGTTATGGATTTGGTTTTATTTCATATTGTATTTATTCCCTTTTTATTTTTTTGTTATACTAGTTCACTTCTATTTATTTTCTTTTTTTCATCATCATTATTTTCTTTATACTTTGTTTATGATGTTTCTTTTACTACTTTAAACACTTTTCTAGAAATCATTTTTGAAATCCAAATTTTTACATGCATCCACTTTGGATTCCTTGAATATTTATTGAATTTGTTTATTTAGTGACCAATGTTTATCTATTGTTCATTTTTATCAGGTTTATTTTGTGTTTAAAAAAAATATTTGAACTATCTTGTAAACCTACACATGAGAATCCACTACTGAATTGTAAATCTTTTTGAACATTATCTATATAATATTTACTTCTAAATTGAGTTCAATATTAGGGATAATATTAAATTTTATGTGTGGTTAAGGGGTCTTTAATTAGGATTAGTTATGTTCCAATGTGAACCCGTAAAATCCCATTTAAAATTTTCAAAACTATGATTATTTTAAGTTTCACTTGTGCATCTTCAGTTGGTAAAAATTTTTCTCAAATTTTAAAGTTTTGATGTTACTTTGGGGAGATTAATATTTAACATATCATGAAATTAATTTGTAAAATCATTTTTATTTCCATTTTCAAAAAATTATTCTCATAAAAAAATTTGGTAGAATATTATATAATAATAATTGATGTTGAAATTTTTAATTTTAATTTAGCTTATAAGATATTAGTCTGAATAGATAGTGAAATTAAAATACTAAACTTTGTTTAATGATTTATTCCATCATTTATTTATTATTTATTCATAAAATGTTATATGATATATTTATTCAACCAATAAAATTTTACTCCACCTCATCCAATAGTATGTTTATTTATAATGATTTCTTAAATCATGTGATTCTATTCCCTTAGAGGTAATGAGATTCTTGGACATCCAATTTGATATAAATTAAAGTTTTTTAAATTCACCATAATTTTTTCCATTTCAACACATTTTTGAAAAATAGTAAGTGGTTCTTCATTGATAAATTTTAAATCGAGAGTGAATTTAACTTTTAAATTGAATGAATTCACGGGGAAAATGTTCTTTGAATATCAATTTCTTTGTGGAATTATTATTTTTCAAACATGAGATTTATTTTCAACCACTAATTTTTACTAAGATATTACTTGAGGAAAAAATAATTCTCAAGTGTACGATAATTTTATGTTTTTATTAGACATGTGTTTTTTTATATCACTTTTGATGTATAATCTATTTATTTATTGGTTAATCTTGTCTATATTTGTTTAATTATAGTTTTTTTTCATTTGGTTGTTTAAATATTAAATTTATAAATTCTTTTTCAAATTTTATATTACATATATTTTTGAGTTATTAATTGTTTTATAATTTTAATTTCATCTTATTTTATTATAAAATTTCATTGAAAATATAAATTTTAAATGTTTTAGCTGATTCTTGGTTCTTTGAAATTTTATTATTTATATATTTATATTGGTTTAATATTTAATTAATTTCATTTTATCATATTTTTTATTCTATCATTTAAATGTTTAATTTGTTTTTAAATATTATTTTATGGTACTCAACTTTTATTTATTTTTTTATTTTTTTAAGACCACGATTTCTAATTATTATTTAATTTTATGTTAATTGTGATACATTTTTTCACCAACTTAATAGAATTATCTTATACAACCAAAAAGGATAAATTTTCTTTAGATCTAAATGTGTGAAATTTCAAGATGTGTAAGATATACTAAAAGGGGAACACAAGTTAATTTATTGAAATGTTTTATATGATAAGAATAACATAAGATAAATTATCATACAAGATTCCAGAACCAAAGAACCCAACTAAGACAATGTTTTGAGTTTGGAGATTAAAGAGATGATTTTTGGTGTGCTTAACTTGGATATAGGAAGTAGTGGCCTAGATTTTGTGCTTATAATCAAGGAATTTTGAAGCTAATATCCATTTCAATTAGACGGAGCATGAACCTGGGGATTCTAAGGAATCGAGATCACACCTCATCCTACTAGGTCCAGAAAAATAGTGTTTGAAATGAAGGTTTTCTAAAGAAACCAATCCATATGTTGAATATGAAGCTTAAAATAATTTATTTTTATTCAAAAATGAATGAGGAATAGAGAAACACTAAGACAAATAAACTTTACCTTAAAGTTAGATACTGACCAAACTAGTCCAGTTGAAGAAGATGATCATTCTAGGATGAGTATGAACTAATTCCTTTCATTCCCCCATTGAATCCATAAATGTTGATCCAACTATGACATTATCACTAAACATAGAACACTTAAGGGCATGAAAATCTTATTACTTATGATTTTAACTGAATACCAATGTAGATACTTGATTATCGATTTATTCTCCTGCTCAAGCCATGTTCACTGATTCAAAGGGGCATTGGGTCTGTTGGTTACCTACCCTCATGGGATTCAAGATAAACAAGGATGTCTCTTGTAAATTAGGAAATATGTAAGAAGGGGTTAGTGTGTGACCACCGAGGTGAGGTGTTTCTATATTTCATGAATCACTTTGGTTTCATGCAATCTCTTTGGGAAGAGGCTATAGCGATGCTCATAGGATTATTCCTTTGCAATAAATGGAAAATTTATCTTTCAAAAGTGGAAAAATATTCCATCATCCTGCACAATTCCTTTCATGACACAAGTAAGAGCCTGTGGTCAATTTCATATATTATAAGAAAATGTAAAATCCTACTCAACAATAATATTCTTGTTCTCCACACATGGATAAAAGAAAATAAGGTTTTAGACCATCTTTCTTCCATATAAGTTCAAGGAAATTGAGTCCTTTATTTCCCAAACACAAACATATTAAGGCATGAGGGGGAAGACCTTATAAGATGGGATTCCCTTGGGATTCACTACTTCAGTCCCCCTTAACTTTGTTCCCTAGTTGTATCTTCATATATTTATATCCCATATCTTTCATTTTTCTTTTAAATAAAATAAATGATGATGATGATGATCAAAGGAATACCATGAGATATAAAGAACTAGGCCTACCAAGATCATTCCTAAATAATATCTAAAAGTCCATGTTAAATATATTGATTTTGGGTATCCAATGATGTTTTCTCTTTAGTGATTAATATGACACTAGTTCGATGTGAGTCCAATAAATAAGAAAATAAAAAGATTTACAATTTGGGAAAAGGGATGATGATTTTCGATCGAGCATCAAGCTTATGAAGGGTGAATGCCAATTATTTTATTATTATTCATATCAATGATATAAGTTAAATAATCAAGTTTTTATGGAAGATTAAATTTTTATTACTTTCCTTGTTGTGCAATCCAAATTTGAATAATGAATAATGGATATGTGATATTCATGAGTAGTTAATGTAGGAAAAAAAATATTGTGGGAACATTTCAAAGTTAACTTTCATTGTCTTTTCTATTTGGGGGTGATTGAAAGATTTTCATTAATAATTTATAATTATATCCATGATCTAACACAATCACATGTTGTGGTAGTTAAATTTTAAATAGAAGTTAGCTCAGATCACCTGGATATGATACAAAATGATGAAGGTTTCCACATAAGGGCATCTTGTTTTCCTATTAGTTAAAATTATTTTCTTTCTTTTTGTTGTTTAAAAAAATAAATTTGTGTCTATAAAAAGGTGGATTATATACTCTATTAAAAACCTATTTTTCCCCCTTTCACTTCCATCTTATCTCTCTTCTATAATTATGTTTTATAAATAAAAAAAATTCATTTTCTCTATTGGTGGTGACCTCTAGTCTCTAGAAATGGAGGGATAATTTGTGGGCTAGTTCTAGGAAGTGAAGCTCATTTCTAACTAGATATATACTATTCTATTATTTTATTTTTTATATTTTTTTACTATAGGAAAATTTTGGACTTTAATAGGGGAGATGTGATGGTATAATATTTTGCTGGAATGACTTTCAACTTTACTATTCTCTATCCATTTTTCTCTCCTAATACAAGTCATTTCATAAAGTGTATTAAGAGTGATTTTTTTTGAACTTTTGATGGTCACTTTTTCATGGAAGATATTTCTTGATATGGTTAATTAAACTTATAAATATTTTTAAAATTAGAATAGTTTTCATGTATAGGAATACTTTCTATTCTTCATTGTTCGCTATTTTAAGAGAGAGAGGTGTTTTTGTAGAGACATTGAGTATTTATTATGTAATTTTTAATCCTGGTTGTAAAATCTTATAGGTTAATGATAGACTGTGAAAGATCCAATCAAGATGATGTTGGTTTTCTTCCTTACATTCTTTATTTACATTTTCGTGTTTTTATTTTACTTCTTCACAGCTATTTATTTTCTTATTTTCACTATCACTATTTTCCTTATATTTTTAAAAACAATTACTACTTCAAAGATAAAAAAAATACAAAATAATTTTTGAGAAATCACTAGGATAAACATATTTCTTTCTTAAGAACAACCTTGATGTTAACCATTATGCTATATCTTAGGTGATTATAAATGTATCTTTGATAGATAATATGACTTGATATTAGTAAAACTAGTGTTTTACCCCCCCCAAAAAAACTATTATCTATGGGTATGAACAGATGGGATCATATCTGAATATATGAGAGGTTATTCCTATTTACCTTTTGGGTTTTTAAATTTGGATATGGCTTAAAGTCACATATATAGGAGCTTTAAAATTTATCATCATCCAGGAAGTCTATGATTTTTTTGATATTATGATTATTTTTATAAAAAACCTAGCCTCATTAGATATGTTTTAGGTTTAGTTCATGAAGATATAGCTCATTGAGTAGCATATAACCTCATCAATAATATAACCTAATAAGGATGGTTTCTAGGGAATATATCCCCAATGATATGATGTTTAGGCTCACTGGGTATATATCCTAGTGAGGGGGGATATGGATTGTTTTTATGGTGGGTTTAAACCTCATAGATACATCCTATGTATCATGTTCAATAGGGATCAAATCATATATAGTTATATTGATATAGTTTAAGGACATATGGTAGGACCATACCATTTTGTTTTAATATCATGAAATTAATTCATTTGTATCATGATTGATACTAAATAAAAGGATTGAGTGGGGATTATAAATGGGATTTATTACCATGTAATTCAATAATGAATTATTGGTAAGATATAATTAATAATTGTATAATTGATTGGGTCTTACATATTGGGAGGAGGCTTGAAAGGGGTTTCTATTATGCATGATTTTATGTTTGGGATAGTGAATGATGACTAGAACCATGGTGGATATGAACCCATGAGGAGGAGATTAGGGTTTACCCATAGGATTATGAGTATGTATATTGTAATTAATATGTCCATTTGAAGGTTATATCATAGATAATCTATCACTTTGAGTAATGTCATGGATAATAGGGCCTAGTGAGGATGATTTGAGGCTTACACATGGGCTAACCAGGTAGGAATTTCATAGCTTATATGACCCTTTAATGGATAAATCGTAAGGAATATAACCCTTTAAGTTATATTATTGTAGGATATGGACCTTTGAGGTAGATTTCAGGATTATTCATGGGATTCCCTAATATATAGTTCATAGGGAAAATAACCATTTTAAATATGTAACACCAGGAATATGGCCCTTTGAGTCGGATTCAAGGAGGATAGGTCCTCATGCGAATGAGTTGGAGATTACACATAGGTCTCATAGATATGTAGTTCCTATGTATTATATCCATTTAAAGAATTTATCATAGATAATATAGACCATTGAGTAGGATTAATGAAGGACGAAGTCTCAGGATGATGTGTTGGGGCGTACACGTGGGAAACCCAAATATATAGTTCAAAGGGAATATTTCATTTGAAATATGGATTGTAGGGAAAATTTCAATTTAAGTAGGATTCAAGGAGTATATATCCCTTTTAGGATGAGTTATGTCTTATGAATCTTTTTCCCCGGAATGTAGTTCACTAATGAATTATCAGGATGTAATGAGGGATTAATTTCTTAGGAATTACAATAAGGGGGAGGCGTGGAATGGGTGTTTACTTCCTATCATTTCATTTTTGGGATAGTGAAGGATGAATTAAACCATGGGGAATAAGTTCCCATGAGAAAGATATTCAAGCTTAAACATATAAAAAGGCTTCTGGAACTGCTCCAGAACTGGGATAGTATGATTAAGTCTTATACATGAATATATGCATACCAAATACAGGTGTTTTTGTCTCATTGTGGTTTTTAGTGATGGAATCATCATATGGGAAGATTTTCAATTTTTATACATTATTATTAGGCCCATCACTACATGAAAAATTGATTATATTAAGGAATATGGTGAGAAACCTGATCCGGGTGAGACTACTCAAACCACCTCATGATAGGGATGCTCATTCTCAAGGGGATACATGATTGTGATCGCCCTGAGGGTTTTACCTATATTAGAGGATAATTTAAAATAATCATTTCATCAAAGGAATACATGATCAAAATTAGGGAAGTGGGTTTTTGGGAATGCCCTTTTTTTTAGAGTTCCGACATCAATGAAAGGATGCCACCAAGTTGTTTTGAGTAGGCTCGAATCGGGTGGGTGGTTTGGGTAAAAAGTATGACACTAGAGAGGTTTGAATTCCAATTTTTTATAATTTGTAAAGTTTTCATAAAATGGTCAAGAATTATGTGTTCAGGAAATAATGATAGAAATATATGGTCATCTTAAGAGACACCCAATCATTCATATTGTGGTGAACTACATGGGGGATCGGTTTACCACATAGTTACCGTAGAATGAAATGTTGGTGAGACAATGTAGGTCATCGTGTGGTCAGATTATGAATTAGAATTGTATAAGAGTTCATGTGAAATAGGTGAGCGTGGAAGTATCCATATAGTGAAACTCATATAGTGAGTTCTATGTAAATAATTCCACATAGAACTGATAATTTGGTGGATTCCATATATATAATTCCACATAGAGAAGACAATGTGGAAGGTAAAAAAACCCTATGTATATTCCTTATGAATGGGGACTTCATAAATATCCCTTTGTGTAATTTTCCTTCTTTAAAATATTTTATGTATTAGTGATTACCTATGTGTATCACCTATGTGAGGGCTTGAACAAGTAATTTCCTTCTTATGATCCTTATCATTCTCTTCGAATCAATCATTATGTGTGTTTTATCAAAATTGATAACTTTATATATATAAGAAAGTCTTGGGAATCTTTGTTCTAAAATAGGTGGTCACCTATTAAGATATCATGAGACTATATGGGGCTCTATAAGGTTATAATGGACAAAGGGAAAATTAATACTAAATGGAAATCCATAGAGGGTTTCGTAAAAATACTATGTAGGACTGGGCCAGTGCATAGTGAGTTTGTGTCCATTGATATGTCCATATGCATGATCTATATGATGACATTTCCACAAGGTGAGTCATTGTATTTGGAGGCATCCGTACGTTCCCCTATTACAATGGTTCCCCACATAACGAGTAATATCTAATATACACTGATATAAATTATACACATAAGAAATGCCCCTAATGAAAAATAACCTACAAGATACATCATCACTTACAGAGTGTTATACCTCTATGATATTAGTTCAGGGTCATCAGTTGATCCATAATTTTTATATTGTAATCTCCTTTGCTAATATCTTTGAGTATTTTATATTTTTTCTGACTCTTTTATTATATAGATGAAAATTTCATGTCCATTAATATAGTCACCTTCAAATTGAAATGAAATGTATTTCACCATGAAGAAAATGGCTATTCCATGGTGAATACCCCATGATATGTTGGTGAAACTCTAGAAAATGAAGCCTGACTGGATCATGTCATGATTAAGGTTCCTATGACCTGAAGGGGAATTTTCTTCAAAAACACTCAAATTCCTAAAGGATTAAAAAAATGAATTCATTTTATAATTATAATACCACAACATAATAGGTTTAATTTTTTAATTAATTTGAGAAGATCATGGTGTGATATTTTTTGGGTTTAATTAATATATTATACTCAGATTTCATGTAATTGGATATTTATTTATATCAATAAATAAAAGAGATCATCATGGAAAAATTGGGGAGTTTTTTTACAAGAATCAAAACACAATAAATCTAGTCACTCCATGAAGTACTTAATTTTACAAATTTTTTATAATTTTAATCTATCTTATATTTTGTTTCATCGTACATAACATTAAAAAAATTAAAGGAAGTTCAATGAGTAGTTAAAAGACACAATTAATGGGTCAAATGTGGTAAATTCTTAGAGAATAATATATAAGTATGATCCCCTAATATTGTGTAAAAAAATAATTAATAAATTAATTATTTGAAGAATTAAATGGTTCTAAATGGAACATAGTCTCTTGTGATATATGGTTGGTTTGGATCATGGAGATTTTTCATTTAACCGGTATATTTTCTTATCAAAAATATAGCCTAATAAGGATAGTTTCTAGGGAATATGGCCCCAATGAGAGAATATCTTGTATCATAGAAAATATATCCTAGTTATGGAGGACATAAATAATTGGTATTTAATGTTCGAACATCTTAGAAGCATCTTATGTATAATTTAGAATATGACTCAATTACTATATAGTTTGAGTAACATAGTTTAATGTCATATAAATGGATTGTACTATATAGTTTAACATTATCTATTAATGATGTATCTATAGTTAAAGAGGTGATTATATAGTATTGAATGGGGATTACACCTGGTATGCCTAGGTATTAAATACACTAAAATATTAGTAGGATATTCATTAAGGATGGAAATATTTATTAGCAATTACATCTATATAGATGGTCTAAAAGGGATTTTTTCCTATCATTTTGTGTTTAGGATGGTGAAGGATGACTTGACCCATGGGGGATATAGACCCATGAAGAATATTTTGGGCTTATAGATGGGATTACCTAGTATGTAGTTCATAAAAAAAATATAGCCCTTTAAAGTATGGATCATATAGAATTTGGTCCATTGAGTAGTACTCATTGAGGATAGGGGCATGTCATGATGAGTAAGGGTTAACGAATAAGATTCACAGTTATACATTTCCAATGGAATATAACCCTTTAAATGATGGGTCATAAGGAATATGTCCCTTTTAGAAGGATTCATAGAATATCAGGCTCCCATAGGATAAGTTTGGGCTTACACATGGTTTTCACATATGTGCAATTCATTGGGAATATGGACCTTTGAAGTATGTATCATAAGGAATATGTGTTGTGAAGTTTGGTTCCCTAGAACCAACATTAGTAGTCAATTTTAATTTCCATTAATATATACTAAGATTTATATATTATTTTTTATGACCATAATAGTGATTAAAATTCTTTATACTCTATTTACATGGTAATTTCCTTGGATTCCTTGTCTTATCATTAGATTACATCAGCTCCCAGCTATAATGAAAGCCTTGAGATACTATGATAGAAAGCTTATATATAATTACTATTTCTAGATACATCATAATTATAAGGCACAGATGGTGTTTGAATATCTAGTTTTAGGGGTTGTAAGAATTAAGACATCTTCTCATTAATTTCATACTTGGTGATCTCAAGTAGAGAAGATCGTGAAAACTAACCTTTCAATAAGAACACTACATGTTTGTTGTGTTATTAGATGTTCTTATCTATATCCATGTGTATTTTTAACTCAAATTAATATCATTATCAATTTTTACCATTTGATCATATAATTTGATATAACATGAAAACCATGACATTTATTTCATGGAAAGATAGGTTTTGTTGGGTGCATCGTTGGTGGTATGACATTGATTGAAGAATCAAGATAGAATTTTATACATCTAAAAGGAATATATATCTTAGGCCTAATGTATTTTTAAGGTAGTACCATTATTAAATCCATGGACATGATATAATATATTGTGTCAATCTAGATATTTCATTAAATAATCATGATAGGAAGGATGATACCACAAACTGTGTATCCTACTTTATGAGATGTCATAAGACAAAGAGACTATGTTACACATAGAATTATCTTAAGTGGTTTTCATACTAATGAAATGTATTTATCTCCTTAGAGGATATGATTTGTTTCTAGATACAACTCTTTTTCTAAGATCATGACTCACTACTTTCTATATAAGCTCCTAGAGGGTCACACACAAAGTGTATCTAGAAATTCTATCTATTTGGATGAATAATAGCACATAGTGATGTGGAACTTGAGTGTGTGAGATAGTAATCATATGAGTGTGAGTGGTTTCAATTAAAATAATTCAATTATATTATTTGAGGATATAATAATAAAAAAATCATCTTTCAAGGTATTAACAATTTATTTAATTATAAAATTGAATATGAGTAAATATTTTTTTAGAAAGAATGTAAGGAATTTTAGGTTTGTTAAATAAATAGTGGATATTACAAAATGAGTAAATTATTCACATTTTTTCATGTGGAACATTAAAGTGTAAAAGGTTAGTATTAAAATGTTAATTACATTTATGGTAAGTTTATTTAAGTTATAAATTTGTATATGTTTCTAAAATTAAGGTGAAAACTTTATAGGGACCAAAGTGTAATTTTGGAAAGTATAATCTATGTATATAGATGCATTTTAGACAAATGAATATTTTCCATATCCATTTACACAAATTTAGAGACATTTTATCTCCTCTTATCCATCTCTCAGGTTCTAGTGAGAGAAACTAAATGAATAATTGGAATTGAACTTTCTCACTTCAATGAATTGAGAATGTGTTATTTACATGATCAAATAAACATCATAATGTTCTTTGATTTCCCAAAATAGCACCAAAAAATTGACGAATTACATTCCAAGATACTTTTCCTATGCTTCGATGATATATAGGACTCTTTACTGGGAACATTCTAGTTATATCATGCCAATAATGAGTAAATCATGTCAGTGTTGATAAAAAATAAGGTACCATTTACAATTTCATTTTTTATTTTTTATTTATGATTAAATAGAATTTCATGTGATCCATCAAAGAATACAGGTGTGGGTATATTTATTTTATTCTATTGTATAATTCATGTACTATATAATTTTAAAATACCTTTTTCACACTTTTATAGTATTTGAGTTTCTTTAATTGGAATCAAAGAAATCATGAAATTATTTAAGTCCAAATTTTGTTCAAATTTTCTTGATTTTAGAAAGATCACATTGATATGGTTCCAAATCCACTGATGATAAATTTATTGAATTTTTTATTATTATGATATCATTTATTGAATATTGATTGAATTTTTGAAATTCCAAAAATGGGTATATTCACATGTGGGTATATTTCACCCATGAATGAATAGTAACATGAGAATTTTGGGGTGGGTGGTTAGTGTATAACACATATCTGTTCAATTAAATTTCACAAAAGAACTTTTTTCAAAAATATAAAAAAACAATGTCATTCACATACATTGCAAAAATTGACATTGGTCCACCAATTAATTGTTTTTCAGGGGGAAATGTTGGACAGAGACACCACCTATAGGCATTATAAATTTTTTTTAAATGACTTGGAATCCAACATGGCAACCTGACTTAACTTAATCAGGGATAATCTAGACCAAACCTCCTCTTCTCAACAAGCCTCTCTATGCCCTATTTATTATTCAACAACCCATTCATGGTCTAAATAAGACAAAAAAATTATAAAAAATCATAAATTAAATAAAGTTGTTTGAAATTTATTATAATTATTTAGAGTTTTTGGGGATGCATTAATAATTAATTAATATTAATTTAATTCAATTTTAATGTAATAAAAATTCTTTAATGTTTAATTTTATACATTTTAATGTTTATTATACATTTTAATTTAATTTTTATGGAACATGGGTTGTGATCTTCCCATGCATATATGGTTATTTATTTATTGAATTTAATTATTTAATTTTATCTTTAAAATGTTATGACTATTTATCATTTTTAGGATATGTGAATCATCAAAGAATCTTTAAATGTATAAGGGTTTGTGTTTCCACATTTGAGTGATAAAATTTACTTCTCATGTATGATGTTTTCCTTGCCTGTATATAGGTATATATTGTTACTATTAGCGGTATTCACAATGATGTGGTTCGAGTAGAGAGTCAATTTAAACCCAAATAATTAAAATGTATTAATTTTTTATCATCAATAAAATACATGTAAAGGACGAATAAATTTATTACCCTAGGGTCTTGGTTAAACCACTATCTAGTTTATGGATTAATTAATAGATAAAAGCTAATTATCGTGTCATTATTTATTCTTTTTATCTTTAATATTTAATTATTTTATTATGTGGGTGTTATGGAATCACATAAAATAAAAAATAAGTACACATAGATAAAATGAACATGTCTGGTGATTATTTATATCTAAATCATTGTTTAGTTGTGTGTATGATCACATTGGATAAGAATTTTAAATAGATTAATATTTCATTCATTGAGAATAGTTTATAAATATCTCAAGTGATATTAAGTCAATAATTTATTATCTCACATGAATTTGAAAAAAACTGTAGTAAAAGTTTCTCTTCAACCATAGTTGAGGGTGAATCCTCTTACTAGGGACTTATAACAAGAGTGATGGGTTGACTTAACATAAATTTTCAAAAAATAAATATCCAGAGATAACACTGTGAAATTATAGAGGCAATTGTATAGTAATTCAAGGTTAATATTGGTAAAAGTCATAACTTCACTCAACAAATAAAGTAGCCCTGAGTTAATGAGGTTATCAATCTATAAGGCTACCATAAAACTCTCTGAGTAGTGGCATAGTCACAGCATGGGCTATGAGGATATTTTATTATGATATTTTCCATTACAATACTCATGTAACTATGTATTCTGAATCAAATAGTTGATGTCTAGTGGTATTTGAAAAAATAGTGGGATGTATTTAAAATTAATAAATATATAATGTATAATAATTGACAATTAATATAAAATTATAAATCTAATATTGTATTTTTTATAAAATGGATAGTGATTCCACATTAAAACTATGATCAATACTATATAATAAACATATACTATTTGGTAATAATTTCAATGAGTGATACCAGAACCTGTACATAGTAATATGATATGAAAGAAAAGTTTATGTAAAAAAGTCCCCACTAACTATTATATCACCTTATATGTGAATTGAGGGTGAAAAGAAATCATACTGGAGACACATGGATGGTACATTTTATGTTTATATCATAATGTTATGATCTTTTTCCAATGATTTCTGAAAGGTAAATTAGGGAATGGATAGTCACCTCATGTTGTATGATCTCTGAGAAGTTTATGTGGAGAAATGGAAATGAGAGATGAATGAGGTTGTGATTACACTGAACATGTATAAACTGAAAGATGAATCATGCTCAATCAATACATCCCATTCCTTAATACTTATCAACCAGTTAATTCAATTCCATTTATTATTATGAAAGGAATAGTGTGAAAAAACTGCTTCATTATCTTTTGGGTAAGTTTTTCCATGTTTCTAGGAACTTAAAGAAAAATAAAACTTTATTTCACATAGTGAACAAGATAAAAGAAAATTTAAAAAACCCATGAATATTTCTATGTCATTAGATATTTTACAACAACCTTCTAAATGGTAAAGAGTGATTTCATCGAACATGAGTATGTTTTCATCACACATGGGAATATAGTTTATTCAAATAGAAATTGGAATTAATTGAAATATAATCAATAAGACTCTTTACCTTATTATATATTCATTATTAAATGTGATATTTACATTTTACTTATTGGGTATTAGATACTATATGTGTGTCACCCATTTTTATCCAAATATAGTAACTATATAAGCATGAAACATTATAATTATCAAGGTGAATTCGTTATAAATCTAAAAAGGTCAATTCATACGTTGGTAGTAAGAAGCACATGACTTCTAAATTCCTAGCGCATTAATTCTAGTTGAACTATTACTGAGTATTAACAAAAAATTATCACATATATCTATTGTATTCAATGAGAAATTATTTAATTTTGGAATGAATATTTTTTTGGTGTTTCAGACTCAATTAATAGTTCAATAATACTTGAATCATTAACATTAAATGATGAATTTAAAATATGAGACCCAGTAATATCCAGTTGTGTAAACTTAATTATGTTTCAATTCAAACTAAATTTATTTTTCAAGAATGCACTCATTATGGTGTTTTGATTTTTTATCTATAAAAACCTTAATTATTATCAACATACTTACTTATTAGGTTTTATTTATAGAAAACCTTTTCAAATGAAGGTGAGACCCAAATATTTCAATGATATTTCAGCTTAACCACCTAAGATTATTTAAGGAGAATATATGGGTATGTTTGCAAACTTTATAAGAATCCTTTAAGATTTAAAGAGTGTAAAAGTATTATATGGAATATTAATTGTTATAATATATGAGTTTCTTTAGGATCATCACCTAAAGAATAAATTAATTGATCATTCACCTATCATGAAAATATAGAGAGAATTTATTCCTAAACTCAAATTTCTTTATACACATTAGAGTTGGGATGTTAGTAAAAGGATAATAAATGATCATTATTGCATGAATATATTGATCATTAAAATTTAGAGTTTATTTATTTCTAAACTCAAATTACCTTATACAAATAAAACCCATGATGTGAGTCAAAGGAGAATTAATGCAGAGTCTTATAAATTTTCCAAATAATTTCATTATCTTTTTGAAACATAATTTTAAAATAGTAGCAATAACCCTAAATAATACGTCGAACATAATTAAAAAGTTCGTCATATGAGTTATAATGTGGAATAAATCCGTTGCTTCATAAAAAATGTGTTTACATGAAGATATTTGGTTAAGGCTAAGTCAATAAACAAACTTGTATCAGGAAACACCCCAATTTAATCTCCGTTAATTAGCCTAAAATTTATAATAATGTTGTATAAATATATGATATAGAGAATTTATATTAAATTGAAATACTATATTTACATAAGAAGTAAGGAAATATATATTATAGATAAAGAGATAAATATTGGTATAACAAAAAAGTTCTACAAGAGCTCATGGAAAGTAAGTCTTTTAGAGACATATACTATATAGGAAAGTTAAACCCATAGAGATAGTTTTATGATCACCAAGTTAAGGTGGTATATTATTTAATAATAATTATGAATATTCATCCTATAAGGAAATATTCAATATAAATAAGATATAATTTACAAGTTTATATAAATTTAGGAAAATGGATTCCATGTACCTAAATCAGGTCTATATTTTTGTAGTCTCTCTAATTGATGTAAAGTTATTAGAGGGTATTCAAGAGAAAATATTCATGGTTGGTAAAATAATGATAGCAATAAGAATTTATTTGTTATACCAAATTATCATGATTAAATACATTATAATTCTTCTAATAATGGAAAATTATTTGATAATAATATTGGGAATTGGATATCAAGGACACTTTTATTCAAGAGAAAATATTCATGGTTGGTAAAATAATGATACCAATAAGAATTTATTTGTTAACCAAATTATCATGATTAAATACATTATAATTCTTCTTATCATGGAAAATTATATGATAATAATATTGGGAATTGGATATCAAGGACACTTTTATTTACAAGTGTATATATGACTTAATCAAAAATGGTTGGTCACACCATAAAATGAAAATAAGTAATGGTGGTATAGAGATCCATTTATGGATTAATTCAAGTATATTGATTTAATGTAACTATTAAAATGTCAACTTAACATAGAAACCTAAGTTTTAATGAACAATATCTACTAAGGTAGATCTAATGTTTTCATGTAATAAGTCAAAGTATATATACAAAAAAGTATTTTAAAATTTCACATGGAATATATATATCCATTGAGAAATATATGAGATGTTGGAGAATATTAAATTGGTAAGTAAAACTCCATATAATATAGTGATGTATAAATCACATGTTCCATGATATATACTAGATATTATATTTACAATACATAAATTATGGTTGGAAAATATCATATGAATCTGGGATAAATTCCTAGGCAATAGTAAGAGTCATATAATAGAACTTGAGAAATTATAAGGGATATATACCAAGTACTTAGAGAGGAACACTTATAACACCTATATGTTTTTAAAATAACACCATTTTTTATAGAATCTACACCATGCAACACCAAGCTTAAATGAACCCTAAAATATTATTATTTAAATGTGATCGCTATAACCTAGCCATTAAAATCGGTGGGTGTGAATAGTATTAATAGAATTATAATGTATATATATATAAACTACCTAATTAATAAAAATTTATTTATTCATGCTTATAAAATAACTGTCCATTTTTTACTAGATTTATGTTATACATCATAGATACATTTTGCTTAAAGTTGATTTTTATTACTTTTTGTGAGAAAAAATTGTAATTCATTTATGGAACTTATAAAAAAATTATTTTAAAAAAAAGTATCATTTTTTAAATCACCATATTAAAATTATCTTAAAGTGAATTTTGGATTTTTCTAAAAATATTTATTTTCTAGTGAAAATTGAAAAATATTGATTCTTATTGAAAATTATCTTTTTATTTCAAAAATTTGAAAAGTTCCATTTTATTTTAAAGTGGTTTAAAAGTAAAATTAATTCTATTAAGTTATTAATAATCCAATTAGTTACATTCGAACAAATTTCATAATTAAATTCATTATAATAAAATTCCTTTATAGAAAGTCATTTTAACACAATAATATTTTTCTAAAAAAACTATTTTCTCCATATTTTGTGATTTTATTTTAAAATTAATTTCATTCATTTATAAAGATTAAATTTAATAAAATTGATTTTATATTTTTAAATATTTTTTTAAAAATAGGTAAATATTACCCTTATATGCTTTGTCAATATGAATAGTAACTGTGGTAACATTTATCACCTCAACAAAGGGTAAATTCTGTTAATCTATATTAATAATAAGTGATAAGGCCATAATTTTTTAAATCAGTTTTTATTAGATGAATATAATTTTATTCTTATCATATTAATGTTTAAATTGACTGGTTTAATTGTCACTTTTCAATGAAAATGACCCTTATAATATTTAAATCAATCAAAGTTACAAATTGTCACTCTCTTAGTTTTAGATATCTATTATGTGCTCACATAGGGGAAAATAAAGATATGAATGAAATTAAATGTATATTTTTAGATTAATGAAAATAATTTCATGAACTAAATTTTTTTACATTTTTTATAAATTATATAATTACCTTTAATAGATGTGAAACACTAATACAATATTTATTTAATAAAAATAAATATACAATAAATAATTTTTGAAATATTGAAATTGATATAATTTTAATGAGATAATTATTAAAACGAATTTCATAGATCTATATGACATTTTTCGGTAGTTTTAAATTATTATATTTAAATTGAACCTGTTTATTGATGTATTTAACATCAAATTAATTGAATTATGTCAAAATTGACATTAATAATATTTTATCAAAATACTATTTTATTAAATTATTTAAAATTAATATAAATATTATATTCATAAATTTGAATGTAAAATGGTTTGAAAAATCATCCATGGTCTATTTATGAGTCAATTTTCCATTTATAATATTATTTTTAACCATTTTTTGATTAAATTAGTGGTTATCACTGCTAAAGGTTAAAAATAATTAACCAAGGGTTTAATAAAAATTGTAAGGGTAAAAATGAAATAAAAAATTTTATAAATCACATTGGTCTTTTATATTTCATCCCTATGAACTTTTTCTTTGAACTAATGATCATTTAGATGCACTTTTATCTTTAATAGTCTTATTATATTTTAATTTTTTTAAAAAAAGTGGCCCTCACCTCAATTATATAATAGAACCCCTTACTTCACTTCTTTACACCACATTAAGCAATATATCTCAACAAAACCCTAATAATTTCACTTCTAAACATCCTTATCTACGTTCATGAGGTTTTTTTCTAACATATTTACCATAGGTCCCTTAAGAATATATCTAGAGGACTTCCCTCGAAGAAGAGGTATTCATCTTTACTGAGTCCTTCAAGTTTATTTCTTCTTCTATATCCTATTAAATTTTTGTAACCATAATAAAATAATATCTACAATATCATAAATAAAATTTTATTTTATTATTATTATGGTAAAATTATATTCCATTACTTTTCCATCCTATGAAAAGTAAAAAAACACCACTTGTGCGTACGTACGGCTTACTGTCTCCACGTAGTGGTGTAATTCATTTTTCACCAACACTTTAATTGGATGGTTATAAATATATAAATAATTATTATAAATTATATTTATGAAATAAGTATTATTTTTAAACTAAAATATTTTATATACCTTTTTACCTTCAAATATTGTGGAAAATGATATCGTCGATCGTGCGTATGTGTGGATTATCACCTCCAGGAAGCGATATGATCAGTTTTTCATTTATGTTTTACATGTATTGTAATAAGGATAGATTTAATGAATATATATTATTTATATGATATAATAATTATTCTATAATGATTAATTATTATTCAATTTTCTTTTATTCCATCCATTGAAAAATGAGAACGTGTTCATGTGTATGTACGACCTACTGTCTCTATGAACTGTGTAATTCATTTTGCAGTCTCTATATTTTATGATTGAATTAATATATATATATATATATTGAATATATATTATATTTATACCATTAATAAAAAAATTAGGTGATGGAACCATAAAAAATGTACAAGTATTGGAACTACTGAATCAAAACATAATTGAAAACAAAGTAGTTAACACCAAAAAGAATGATTATAATAAAATATTATAAACAAATGGGTGATAAAATGTTATAAATAGATCATATATGATTTCATAGATATTAATATGGTTCTATTATGTAATTATAATAAATTTAAATTTATTTTACATTGAGTTTAGGTCACCTATATAACAAGTTAGACCTGCAGTAATGGATTCTGTCTCAATTTCCACCCCCTTGAGACATATTTGGTATTATGCACCTATTTAATTTTTTATTGTGTATATACTATACATTTGAAGTAATTAATATGAATATATATTTATTAATGATTATCAATGTTCACTTCACGTTTAATCTCTTAAATATTTTCAATTTTTTCTTCCAACATTTGTTGTCTTTGGATCTTGAATCATGCAAGGAAACGTTTAAAAGAAAACCAGATCATATTTCTCTCTTGATTTGGTATATCTTTCTTCCATATTATTATTTTCAAGAAAATATTTTCAATTTTTTTATAATTATATAATTAATCTTCAAAATATATATTTATCAATGTTTTAATTTTTATAAAATGATTTCTAAAGAATATTTTTATCATTTTACTAATTAGGTACTTGGTGACTTTTTTAAAAAAGTATGGAAGAAATAATTTTTTAACTTATAAGACCTGATTTTATCCCCCCCCCCATCATGAATAATCTTATCTTCGAAGATTAATTTACAATTTTAAAAGGTTATTTTCAAAGAAAAGTTTTAAAATTATAATTGTGGAGTTTCTTTTTAAATAAGTGATTTCAAAAATAGAAGGTTATTTTACTCAATAATATTATAATAATTTTTTAATTTTATTTATATTCATCAATAATAATAAAAATTTATTCCACTCATTCATAATTGGGGATATGTTTTAACAATACCATACTTTGAAATATTCACTTACTTATGATCATTGGATAATACATTTCTCTTAAATATCCATATCCTTTGTATTATGGATATGATCATTTCATAAATTGTATACCATTTCTACATATAGTGTTATACATTTAATGTATTTCATTGACTGTGAAATTATTAATATATCCATATTCTTTACTCAATATAGATATTTTTTTATAATACATATTTTCTATGAATTAAGTTAATATTTCAATATATGGGGAATATATTGGAAATGTAGTGATGGGTGGGGCCTGGAAGTATATGGCCCCCTGCTGCATTGAGAGGTATCTTGAGAAAATCATAAATTTAACATTAAATGGTTTTTTGGTTTATTACTACCCATAGTTTTAAATTGTATTTTTTCAATTTCTCGATGGTATATATACCATGATGTCTGAGATCATGGAATATAATATTAAGAATTTACATTACTTATAATTCAATTATTATTATCATTCATGAGAGTAATTTATTGATATTGCATATGGATGAATTTTTTCTCAAGTTATTAATTAAATGGATTTTGTTTTTATTTTTTTACCTTTCCATATTGATGATTCTTTATTTACTCCTGATATATTCTATTGTATGTAACCCTTAATGAGCATCTGATCTCACCCTTGTACTTATTTTATTTTCCTAAAGATATTAAAATGGATATTATGAATAATATCAATGATGTAAGAATATTTTTTTGTGATAGATATTTTATATTTCTAATGTAATATGGGAATCATGTATGTATCTGTTTCTTCTAGAGTAAAAAAACTATTTAATCCTTGAAGATGAGATTCCTTATATCTAGTTTCAATGTAATAAAGTAACCACTGAATCTGAGCTACTAAATTTAGAGTTATTACAGTTGGTACGAAATTAAGCTTAGTAAAAACCTTGGGAACTAGATTTTAAATAAACATATCTAACATGAAAATTATTATAATCCATTATAGTATTTGATAACTCTTACCATTATAGGAATTTTATATTATAGTTCAATATTCATGATGATTACAAACTAACTTGGTGTGTGCCATTATTTATTGATGGTGCCTCATAGAATAAATGGAATCAAAACTCTTAGAAAATATAGAGATTACCCTACTAATAAAACCAATATATATAGTGTTGGAGCCAAATAGATCAAGGCTTTATTAAATTAGTTTACATAGGTTACAAAAATTACCATTCCTATATGAAATAATATATTGTTCAACAGAGTTATTCTTTTATTTTGGATTTATCTATATGAAAAAGTCCTCAATAATTTAGTGGAACCACTGATCCATTAGTAGCTAAGTAATGGATTAAATCTCTCGAAAAAGATATTCCTAGATTTAGGATGTAATGAAACTGAAAATTTTATTCTAATTGTTTATTTTTTGAAAGGAGATAGTGATCAATGGTGGTCATTAATTCAAAATACTGAAGATGCATAAGGAATAAAGATTTTTTAATTGATATCCTTTAATGTGGTTATCTTTGAGAGGTACTTCCATCAAGAATAATGATATGAAATAGAGAGGAATATCCACACAATAAAGTATAATAAATAATAAATTGTATAAAATTATGAACATAACTTTACCAGACTAGCCAGAAATGCTTTGGAATATATATATAATCTGGAAAGAAAGATTAACCATTTCTTTTATGTTCTTATACTGAGCCTTTGAAGGTAAATAGTCTCCTAATATTTTCATCTTTTGATTATATTATATCAAGTTCTATTAAGATATATAATTAATTTTATATATCCTATATATTTAAGGGAAATATATAAAATAATAGGTTGACCAAGAACCTAGAAGAAGGAAAAGAATAAAATGAAGAAATTTCTATTATGTGAAAATTCTTTAAAGAAACATCCGGTAAAATTATTTAAGGGTATGATAACTTTTTTCAAGTGTGGAGATAAGGATCATCTGGATAATGAATATAAGGAAAATAAATAAGCCCCTATTTGTTAGGAATTTAATTATAAATATGTGGGGCATTATTGAAACTATTACCCTAAACATCAAGGGAAATTACTATAGAATAATCCAAGGGGAGAAGGTTAAGCTTATACTATTACTAAAATTGAAGTGGAATTAATAAATTTCTTGTGTATTTGGATTCAAGAATAATGTAGAAATATTTTATAAATTTTATTTTGATTAAATTATCCATGGAATATGTTAGTATTTTTTTTGAATTATTTTTCATTGAGGGAATTAACGCACATATTTAATGGTACTAATAACTAAGAAAATAGATCAAGTGGAAAATTGGTTTTTTTGGATAATGCATAAATAGGGGAAAAATAACCCTTAATACATTACTAATGTTGAGTTAATAAATTTTTTTGGGATAAATATTATATTAACACTAATGAATTAAATTTTATAGTATCAGTGCCTTGAAAATGGTTACTGATTTGATGAAAAAGTAATTTATGATTGAGTTTACTTTATTTATGTGATATATGAAATAAGGATAATGTTAATGGTGATTTATGTTATTATTATATGTGATCAAGATATTCACTTGTTTTTAATGTGATTTTATGAACTTCTTGATCAAATATTTTAGAATTTTGTGTTTTCAATTTGGTCAGAATTATTTCAGAGGTTATGTAAGGTAAACTAATTATCGGATGGATGAAATTAAACTTTGGATATTATTATTTGTGGTTGTAGTAAGATTGATCATAATGAATAAAATGTGAAAAATATTTTCATTTTGGTAAATATTTAGAGGCCAAATGAGTGAAGTATGGTTACTTTAATTCATCAAAAGTTCATCATACAAGAAAATTTCATCTTGAATATCCATTTCCTGGTGAAAGTGATAAAGTAGAAATAGATCAAAACACACCCAAAGAAAGATATTATTCTTATGAAATGGAAAGAATCAATTAATTTTATTTTCTTGAGTAAATTATATAAATAGTAAAATAATTCCAGAACATTAGGGAAAAGGCCTCAAAATAAAAAAATTATCTATTTACTTTACTTAAAGTGAAATCGATAACCTTTTAACCAATCATATATTTACAGTTTTCTGATAGTCACCTTTATCATCATCAATCTCTCTATCACTATCTATTAATCCTTGGGAATTAGTTTTTTTTCTTCCATGTTCATATATTCAAGTCTGACCTATGTTATTTTATTCGAAAACCAAGTTTTTTTATGATAATTATATTTCCTTTTCCATCTTTTTAAGAGGAAGTTTTATTAAGCCTTTTTATGATGTGGGTTTTCCAAAAATGTTTTTTCAAACATCAGCCCCTTGATTTTTTATCAAATGTTAAAATTGTGAGGTTGAAATTTATTTATGGGGGAAAATGTAACACCCAACTATTTTTAAAATAACATTATATTCGAAATCATATATAACATGAAACACTGAGCTTAAACAAACTCTAAAATATAATTATTTAAATGTGGTTATTATTACCTATCTATAAAAATAGGTGGGTATAAATTCTATTAATTGAATTATAAACTATATATATAAATTAATAAGTCAATAAAAAAATCATTTGTTAATTCATATAAAATAAATACACAATTTTCATTAAAGTTATTTTATGCTTCAAAACTATGTTTTATTAAAAAATTATTTCTATTTGTTTTCGTGGGTAAATATTATAATCAATGTGTTAAAAATATAAAATTTATATCTTATAAAAACTATATCATTTTTGAATTCATCATATCAGAATTATCTTAAGTTAAATTTTTTAGATTTTTCTAAAAATATTTACTTTCCAGTAAATAGTGGAAAATATTGATTTTTGTTGAAAAATATATTTTTTGTTTCAACCTTTTACAAAGATCCATTTTATTTTAAAAAAATTAAAAGAAAAAAATAATTTATTTATTTTATTAATAAAATAATTATGTTTATTTGAATAATATTCATAATTGAATTTGGTATAATAACATTTTTTTATAAAAACACACATTGTTAAGAAAAACATTATTTTTCTAAAAAAATTTCTTCGTCATTTTTTGTGAATTTATTTTAAAATTATTTTATTCCATTGATATATAATGAATTTTATATAATGGATGTGATATTTATAATCAGGAGGTTCAATTTTTTTAAATAGAACCATTTTATTTTTTGCCAATATAAATAGAAATCATGCTGAGATTTATCACCTTAGTAAACGAGTAAATTTAGTTAATTGTGATTAAAAATAAGAGATAAGGATATAATTGTTCATCTTAATTTATATTATATGAATATAATTATATTATTATAACCTTATGTATAAAATATACTTTTTTAATAGACAACCTTCCATGGAAATGGCCTTTATAATATTTAAATCAAAGAAAGTTATAAAATTTCACTCTCTTAGTTCTAAATATCTATTTTGTGTCCACATATAGAAAAAATAAAGATTTGAATGAATAATAATGTCTATTTAATATTTATGAAATTTATTTTCATGATATTAATTTATTTAAATTTAAAAAAAATATAATTACCTTAAATGCTTGTGTAACACTCATACAGTATTTATTTAATTAACAGAAAAATAAAATAAATTTTTATAAAACTACTAAGATGGATAAAAGTTTAATAAGATAATGTGTTCAAAAATATTTATAGATATTTATTATATTTTTTTTCTGTTTTAAATAATTATATTCTAATTATCCTATTTTCGTGATGTTTTTAATGTCAAATTAAATAAATAGTTCCAAAATTAACATTAATTATATTTATATCAAAATAATATTTTTTTTGAATTACTAAAGATTAATAAAAAAATAGTATATTTCTTCATGTGAATAAAACATGTTTTATCACATTATACATGGTCTATTTTTGATTAAGTTTTCCATTTATGATAACATTACTAACCCTTTTTTATTAAACTAATTGTTATCGCTGTTAAGGTCAGAAATAATTATCCCAGGGGTTAATAAAAAATAAAATTAATGAAATGACATAAAAATTTTAAAATTTCATTAGTTGAATTTATTTCAACCTTATTATCTTTTTATTCTAATTTATTTCCATTTTGAATCATTTGGATCTATAATTTTCTTATTATATTTTAAATATTTAAGAAATTATAAAAAATTGCATCTCACCTCAATTATAAAAGGGAACCCCTTCCTTCAATTATTTATACCACATTGATCAATATATATCAAAAAAACCCTAATCATTCCTCTTATAATAATCCTTATACAAGTTCTTGATGTTCATTACTCCCCAAAATACATACCCTATGTACCTTAAGGAGAGGTCTACAAGACTTATTCCAAATAAGAGGTAATCATATTTACCAAGTCCTTCAAGCTTATTTCCACTTATAATTACTATTAAATTGTTTTAACCATACTAAAATATAAAATCATGTATCATAAATATATGTATATATTATTATTATTATTGTACAACCATATTCTATCACTTTTCTATCCTATGGAAAGTGAAAGCATCACTCGAGCTATGCATGACTTACCATCTCTACATAGCTATGAAATTCATTTTTCATCACCACTTTACATGGATGGTTATAAAATGGAAATAATGAATATTTGTGATATTAATGAAATAAATATGATTTTGGAACTATAATATCATATATATACCTTCTTACCTTCTAATCTATTGGAAAATGATAACGTTGATCGTGCGTATGTGTGCGATACCACCTCCACAAAGCTATGTGATCCATTTTTCATTTATATTTTATATGGATAGTAATAAAGGTTAATTAAGTGAATATATATGATATATATATATATATGATATAATAATTCTTCTTGAAAGATTAATTTTTATTCACCTTTCTTTCATTCAATCTATAAAAAAGTGAAAACAGCGATCATACATACATATGGCATATCGTCTCCATAAACTGTGTAATTCATTTTTATATATCTATATTTTATTAATTACTAAAAATAACTATATATTTAATATATATTATATTTATATTATATTTATATCATTAATAAAATTCTAGAGACGATGTATCCATAATAAATGTACAAGTATAAGAACTATTGAATCCAAACATACATGAAAAACAGAATTTACACCTGAAATAATGATAATAATAAAATATTTTTAAAAATGGGTGAAAAAATGTCATAAATGAATCATATATGATATAATAAATATTAAATATATTATTTTATAAAATTATAATTAATTTAAATTTACTATACAATAGTTTAGAGAACCTATGTTACAAGTCGGTCCTGAGGTAAGGGATTTCTTTTCAATTTCCAGTCGATTGAGACATATTTTGTATTATGTACCTATTTTTTGTGGTGTATATATTGACCCTTTGATATAATTAATAAGAATATATATTTATTCATGATTATTAAATTCCATTTCATGTTTACTCTCTTAAATATTTTCCATATTTTCTTCCAACTTTTCCACTATGGAACTGAATCAAAAAAAAGATTTTTTTAAAATGAAACCCAATTATATTTAACATTTGATTATATATATTTTTTATTAGATATATATATTTTCTGTTATAAATTTTTAAAAAAATTATACTTTGACAATGATTTATCAAAATAAAGTTTTACCTATGTCTGACTTTTTCAAAACGGATTGAGAGGAATATTTTTCTCATTTTATAAATGAGGTACTTTATGAATATTTTGAAAAAATCATGGAATGAATGTTTTTTAACTTATACAGAATTAGTTTATTTTACCTCCATGATAACTAATCTTTTATTTAATGCTTCTTTTTCAATTTTACAATCTTATTTTCATAGAAAAGTCTTTGTTTATAATTTTTTAGTTTTATTAAATTAGTAATTTCAAAAATGGAAAGGTTATTTTTCTCAATAACGTTTTAATAATTTTTAAATGGAATTTATACTCATAAATAAAAACATCCCTTTATTTTTATTATTCACCACTAGTGATATATTTTAATAATACCATACTTTAAAACATTAACTTGCGTTTTATCATTGGATATTATATTTCTCTTAAATATCCATACCCTTTATATTATAGATATGATTATTTCTTAAACCATAAAACATTTTTACATATGGTGTTATGATATAAATGTATTTTATTGACTGGGGAATTATTAATAAATAATTATTATTTACTCAATATGGATATTTTCTTATAAGTCATATTGTTCATGAATTAAATTTATCATTAAATATATGAGTAATGAATTAGACAAGTAGTGGAAGGTGGGCCCTGGAATTATATGGTCATTATGAATTTATAGTAATACCATTTATACTTATAAATAAACCTACTATCTTCATGGATTTAATTAATAGAGTCTTTAAATATTACCTTTAACATTTTTGGTGTTTTTTATAGAGTATATTCTTATTTATTCAAAGATATAGGAAGAGCATGAAGAATATTTAAGGATTGAACTGGGACCCTAAAGAAGGATAATTTATATACCAAATTTACCAAGTGTGAATTTTGGCTAAAAATTCTCATTTTTATGACATATTATTTCAAGTGGGGGTATATGGGTGGATCCTTAATAGATGGAATTTATTAACTAATGGCCTAGAGAAATCGCGATAACCAAAATTCATAGTTTTATTAGGCTGGCTAGATACTAATAGATCTTTATGAGAGACTTCTCATGAATATCTAGTCCACTCACCAAGTTGACCTATAAGGGATTTAAGTTCTTATTAATATTTGAATGTGTGGAGAGTTTCAATAAACTGAATATGATGTTATTTAGTGCGCCTATGTTTGTACAACTCCATAGTGGATTATGTAATGATGCATCAAAGAAGGGGATGGGATGTGTCCTCATGCGTAATGATTTGGTGATAGCCTATGCCTCTCAAAAATTAAAAATTTATGAGAAAATTTACCCAACTTATGTTTTGGAACTTATAGTATTAATTTTTTCATTGAATTTGTAAAGGAATTATCTATATACTGAAAGGTGATATATATATATATATAGATCATAAAATATTATATTATCTATTTAAACAGAAATATTTTAATAATAAACAAATAATATATTTGGAGTTGATCAAATATTATGAATTATTAATACATTACCTCCCTAGAAAAGTGAACAAGATGGATGATGCTCAAAGTTGGAAAGACCATGCTAATTTTTCCATGATTAGAATTGAAAGACATCTAATATTTCAAGATTTCCATAATTTGGATCTTTAAATATTGAGGAAAGGTGGTAGATATTATTTTTCTTAGATGAATGTTCAACCATACATCTATGATAGTATTAAGAAGGTGCATATAGAATATTTATAATTATTGAAGAAGGTGAAGAATGCTCGTAGGTTTAACCATGATCATGCTAGAATGATAAGGTTTAGAAAAGAAGTATGTGTTCCATCAATACCTGACTTAAACAGGGGGGTTTTTTATAATTCTCATAATTATTCATTTCCTTTTTATCCCAAAAGTAAAGAAAAGATTAATAGATATGTAATAGATTATTTATAGAGGGATAACATAAAATGGGATATTGTAGTGTTTATATATTTATTCCTAGTGTGTTAGTAAGTTAAGGATGAGATAAATAAGTCTAAGGGGGTGTTACAATAATTACCCATACCTTAATGGATATGGGAAAACATTACTATATATTTCATCATCAAAATCCCAAAAATATATAAAGTAAATATTTTTATTTGGGTTGTAGTCTATATCCATACACAATTGGTGAATTTTATCCCTATTAGAGAATATTTCAATCCTGAAAAACATACTCAATTATACATTAAAGAAGTTTCCATATTTCATGGAGTACAAATCTCAATCGCATTAGATTGGGATTCAAGATTTACCTTTATGTTTTGTATAATCCTTCAATAGGATCTAGATATAGAGATGATTTTTAATAGTACTTTTCATCCTTAAAAATATTTCCAGATTGATAGGACCATTCAAACTCCATAAGATATGTTGGGAGATTACTCTATGGATTTCAAATGTGGTTGGGAACAACACCTTCCTTTAGTAGAACTTTTTTATGAAAATTTATTCCAATCAAGTATTTATATGGATCCTTATGAATCCCTCTACGAAAAGAAGTTGATAAATCAAAAATGTGAAGATTATGTTGGAGAAATAAATCTATTGGGACCAAATCTAGCTAAGAAACTGATATAGATGGTTAAATCTATTTAAAAACACATAAGAAAAGATCTGAGTAGATAAAACATTTATGCTAACAATCACTTACAATATTTAGATATTGATGTTGGTGAAACAATATTCCTATAAATACCTCCTTATAATAAAGTTATAATATTTTTAAATAAGTTCATTTTGGGTCTCTGATATATTGGTCCTATTCAAATTCATGAACGAATCAAGGTGGTTTCTTATTGATTGGTCCATCCACTGAATCTATCTCAAGTTCACTATGAGTTCCATGTATCTCTCACAAGGAAGTATAAACCTGATCCTTCACATGTAATAAATATAGAGGTTGTGTCATTATAGAATGATCTATATTATTAGGAAAAATCAATGGATATTATAGATTATAAAGAGAAATTTCTATTAAATAAGACCACTCATATTGTCAAAGTATTATGGTTAAACCATAAATTAAAGGGAGATATGTGGGAAATAAAGGATGTGATTATTTATAATTTTCATAAAGTTTTTTTTATCAAATTGATTCAATTTTTATAGTTAAATTCTTATAATATGGGTATAATGTAACACTTTGAGATTTTATGATATATTTCTCTTCAAATAAATATAACTCCTTTTATAACTTCTTTTACACACAAAATCATGTGCAAACTAACTGTGAAAAAACTATTGAAATTTTAATATTTCATATTTGTATCATTTATTAAATTATCATTCCAATATTATATTAGGTTTCATGTTAGAAATTTTTTCTAAAAAATATTAGTGAATAGTGCAAATACCAATTTTTTATAATATTCATTTTTATTCTTTAATCCAAGTAATTTAAAACTATCATTATATTATAGATATATTATTAAATTTATATAGGTTCTATTTTATTTAAAATAATCTAATCAATTACATTAAGATAAGTATTTTATATGATTTTTATATTGGTCAATTTTTAGGCTTTAAAAGGCATTTTTCTGGAAAAAAAATTGTTGGGTCTTGGAGGTAGTTCTAGGGATCTCTATGTTTCTATTATTGGGGGAACAACCAGCCTTTCCCATTGATAAGGGATAGTTATATATCATTCTTTCATCCTCTATGAAATTTGTATAAGGGTATCCTGCTTATAGTAAGCTCCTAGTAGGAGGGAAACCCATCCACCTCTTTGTCTACTAGAGTCATAGAAAGGATTCGATGTGACTATACTAGTTACCAAAACAAAGGAGGATATGAGAACCTTCAAATCCATTTCCTTTTCCTTTTGTGCTTTGGGTATGAAAATAAAATATCACATGGACACCTTAAAGACTTTTTCCTCCACCATAACCTCAACCAGGTTACCAAAACATGCAAGTTGATGTGCACTTAAATGGCCTTTCTCTCTCCCTTTGGGGAAAAGATATGAAAACATGAGTGGATATGGGTATCATGGCCTTTTATATTTATATATACCTTTGGGAATTATCCTTTTCCACCATCAAAAAAGAAAGATATCTGGTTTCCATACCTACCACTTCCTCTTATTTCTCACACTGAGCATGACTCATGTGGGCTTAAAGGCTAATTTTGATTATTATATCCATATAATCCCAACACATGGGAATACTCCTTAGTGTAATCCCCAATAAAATATCCAAATAACCATGAGTTGGGATTCTCCTCAGGGTTCTATAAATAAAGTCATTATCTTAGGTGTAATTCCCAAAACCATGTCATTATCCTCTCAAAGGGACATATTCCCTACGATACAAACCTTCAAAGAACCATATTTCCAATGAATTAATAAATGGTCCTCATCCATAGGTGTAAGTCCCATAAATTCAAAACTACATAGGATTTGACTCTTACCTAACTGGGATATGTAGGAATCCTCCCTTAGGTCCAAACCTAACACCTCAAAATTCACCCTAATGTTCTCTTGTTTATACCCCACGTAGGGTCATATCAAACCTGGAGGGACATATTCTTTTAGTGTGACTTTAATAACCATCCTCACTAGAATATATTTCCAATAAGATAATTTTCCCCACCTGGGATACCACATCTATTCTAGGTCCTTCGATATACCTCAACATAAGTCCCACACAAAACTTTGACTAGGCACCTTCCGCCTAGACGTCATTGATGCATGATGTTAAACTACAAGGTTTGGTCTTTATCATATAACATTGAAAGGTGTGATGTTTCCCATTAAGGGGATCCAAACAACATAGGTTTTGATTCCATTCATAAGGATATATAGGAATCACATCTCATGGGTCTGATCCTGACATCAAAACCACACTTCTATCCTTGGATAACGATAAAATCTAGATTCCCCCACTACATGGATTACAAATGGGCACTGTAATAATAATCTACATAAGGATCTCCAATATAAATATCAAAAGGTACCATTTAAGGAGATCTTAATATACATACAGATCCCTCTATTGATGTATAACCTTGGATACATACAAATTATTCCATATCCATGCCTTTTAATAAATGATTATTAATTCAAGGGTGGCTAATGTCATACTTGGGAATCAAAAAAGGACTCATGAACATTTCTTAAATCAAAACTATAAGATATCCCTTGAGTATGAAATAATTCCATCCAAAAGGGTGTGATGAGACTGTCATCCCATCCTCAAGACCAATGTGATTTCTTAAGTATCATTTTCCAAGTTACCCAATGAGCACCTACATTTATAAAGTTGGTCAATGAGTAATCATAGATATGAGAAAAATTAGGTTTTACTAGTTTTATGAAAAAACCTCGGTGTAAACCTACCCAATACAAATGGGCGTGAAAAAAAATATTGAACATGTTATGAATGATTTTTCAATATCCAAACCCCCAAAAATCCATCATATGGGGCCAAGTGAGATTCTTTTATTAGAAACACCATTTTTACTCACATATTAAAAGTTAATTTTTAAATTGATTTTTGAAAATTATAGGAATTTAAATGGAAAAAATTGATTCAATATTTTAAATGAAATTTTGAAAAAACAATTAAATAGGTCACTTTTATTTTTATGCATTACGAATCATATGCATTGAAAATTTTATTAGCTCGTAAATGGTAAATCAGATAATTATGGTTAAAATTAATGTGATAAATCTTAAATAAATTATTTAAAATCATAATTATTACTATTTTATGATATATATTTGACCATACTTATAAAATATTTTAATATATAAAAATTTTGTGGCATTTTTCTTGGGTAATGATATTTATATTGTATTAAGAAATGTATAGATACCAAATGTCACTTTATTAACATTATTTTCACATATTGGTTCACATATGGATAATAAGATGTTATGAATGAATATAAATGTCTATTTTGAACATTATTACTTAATTTGTATGATGGTAATTTATTTTTAATTTTTATTGATGGTATAATTACCATAAATTCTTACATAATGCTGACTTAGTGTTTGTGCAATCAGTAGAAAAATAAAAGTAAATGATTTTGAAAACATTAAAAGTAAAGTATTTAGGATGAATTATATGGTCAAATGAATTTTATAGTCAATAATTATGTATTATATATTTTAAAAAATATTTTATTTTAATTCTATCTTATTATTAGTGTTTTCAAAATTGAATTAAATGAATAGTGTCAAAAATAATATTAACGATATTTTATAAATAAATATAATTTATAAAAAAATTAAGAATTATAAAAATATAGAAATAATCAAAGTAGGATAAAAAATGGTAACAAATGTAATACCATAGAATTTATGATTAAATTTTCACCTTATAATTAAAATTATAACCCTTTAAGATTGAAAAAAATCATTAATGTGGTTTATGTTATAATTATTTAATGAAGGGGTTAAACCAAAAGATATTGTTTAAAATACAGATTAAAACAATCCAAATTATATTAATTGAAGTTATTTAAAACATATACTATATTATCTTTGAAATTATGTTCACATGAATCCAATTTCACATGAAAAAAATAATTTATTATATTTAAATGTTTTTTATTCCATGTATGTCCTTTTACTCACTATAAAAAAACACCACCTCTCCTCCCTTATATACACCACATAGATCATAATAGATCAACAAATAATAGAAACAAACACTTCTATACATCCTTATTCAAGTATTACAGTTTATGTACATCCCAAAATTCTAGCCTTAGGTCCCTTAAGAGATGATATGATGGATATCTTTCAACGAAGCTGTAATTATATTAACCAATCACTTTCATTTTTCTCCTTCTTTTACCACCTTCAATTATGTCCTAACCATTAAAATATAACAACACCAGTATCTCCCATATAATTTTATTTTATTATGTTTATTTCATAATATTTATCCATATCCCTCTACATTAAATGTTCAAGAAAACCATTGTTCATGTGTGTTGGGGACTACCAACTCGCGAATGGATGTAATTTGTTTTCCATAACTGCCTCACAATTCATTTCATAATGATGGAAATAATTAATATCTATGGTACATAATATATAATTATAATTTTGGAAGTATAATATATCATCCAATTCCTTACCCTTAAAAAAGTTAAAAATGATAACATTGCTCATGTGTGTGTACGACCTACCATCCCCATGAAGCGACGTGATTCATTATTCATGTCCTTTCTCATATATGATTTTAAATATGTGTATAGTTAATAATTATGATTTTTATATCATTATTAAAATTATAGATATGATATAATTATGATCAAGATATAATTAATATAAATACCAAATCAAAACATATATGAAAAATGAAGTAATTAACATCCAAAATAATGATAATAATAAAATTTTGTTAAGAAATAAGAGATAAGATGATATAAATGGGTCATATAATATGTTTTAAATATATATATATAGTTTTGGTATGTAAGTACAGTACATATAAAATTATTTTACATGTAAATACCCCAACTTCAGTAGCACAAAATCAATGGTCACTTCATTACATTGGCATAAGATATAGGAGATCACATCCCAATGGGATAAATAGATTAGTAGTCTTGGTAAACAAGTCACATAATTAAATCCTATTTTAAATTAGAAAAAATAAAATACAACATAGTGAAAGTAAATAATCTACATCAGTTAACTCATTAAAATATTCTTACTTTATATCCTAGGAAAGGAAACAAATAAAGGGTGATATTAGATTCTCAGTAAGGGAATGAGAACATAATAATATATAATAAAATATATAAGGAATAATAAATAGGAAAAATTGAATAATTAAAAACACATGTCACTTAATCAATAATTTTATCATGAAGAATAATATGGATGTATAAAATGATGCCTAGATAATTTAAAATTAATAATTACATGACAGTTAAACATATAAATGGATTTCATAACTATTCAAATAATCACATAGATATCAATAAAAAAATTCATAATGATAAAATTCATAGTTATATACATCTGAGACTTACTATTGAGGCCTTATCCAATACATCTAAACCATACTATTAAGGCCTCATTCCAAGGCATCTTATATAAATGGGTAAGGCCTTAGAAAAATAACCATCCTATTTTTCTCATAAGACAAATTGATGCATCAAGGGACTATATGATTTTGGTCCCCACCCATCACTAAATAATTATAATTCATTAATAATGTGAATTAATAATAAAATTTAATCAACATGCCTTAAAAATAAATAAATTGAATGTATTATAAAAACTAATATACATAATGTCAATAATTTCCCTAATAACACTAATCCTAAACCATATAGAGAAATATGGTGGATGGTATTTTTATAGTATATCCTTATTAATCATAGTATTCATAAAAGGATAATGACATATATTGAAATACTTTAAAAATATCATTTAGAATTTTCATAAGGAAAATATTATTTTCACTTTTAAATAACTTATTTAAAATCTAAAATAATACCAAATATTAAAGAAAAATAATTTATTTCAATGGAACTGCTGAAATTTTTAATATAATATTCAAATCATTGATCTTTCATGTTGGAGGAAAAAAAATTTCATGACATGTATGTTAAAAAATGATTCCCTTCACATTTCTGTTAAAAAGTAAAAATTTACCATATTTATAAAATAAAAATATGATTCTTTTTAACACACTTTTTAAAAATTAAAACATGGGTAAAATATCTTTAATAATTCACTATAAAATTTTAAAAACATTATTTAAAATATTTTAGGTAAAGTATGTAAATGGAAAAAAAATTGTTGACTAAGAAGAGAAAAAATTCAGTTTTCCTTAAAACAATTATTTTGGTTTCTTGATTAATTAAATATAGAATAATAAAAAGTGAAACTTATAATTTATATAAATAATTATAATAGAATAAAAATGATTTATTTTAAGATATAAAGATTTAATCATTACCCCAGTGGATATTTAAACACAAATAATCCTGAATAATGATGAGACTCTGAAATAAACCCTTATCGCTTTGGTAACCATAGAATCCTAACCCCCATGAAAAAAATCAATTAAATTAAATATTGAAATACCAAGAATATAAATTTAATAATGATATATCATATCAAATTTTTATTATATAACCCACATGATAGAATCAAGTAGTGAATATGGGATATGTCTCATGGAAACAAAAGTGAGATGAGAAACCCTGATAATGATTGTATGATTGAAGTGAGAAATAATAAATGAATTTATTTTCACTACTGGGAAGTTTTGTTTTCACAACGCTTTTATACCAATAGTTTAATAGAACCATTGTTAGAGGGGTCTTTTACCAATGGTTTGAATAAAAATTTGGTAAAGGCTGAGTTAGTGATGGATTTCCCAACAGTTTGAAGAAACCATTGGGAAATCTACAAAATTTTCTCCCTTTACCAACAGTTGTACAAACCATTGGTAAATTCCATTCTTTTCGCAATGGTTTTTAAAAATCGTTGGGAAAATTCCCCACAAATTCAGCAAAACTGCCCCTGATTACATAGAAGCAGATAACTCTTCATTTCCCCTGATTTCCAGAAGCCCCTGCGCAGGTGAACCCTAACCTAAGTTCTTCCATCCGATCAGCTGCAAATCCCCCATCCATATTATAATCCTTCAACATCTTCCCAAATATAAACATAGAATCCCTCATTGAGGTAATTGACATGGTTGGTGTGTGGTCTACCAAACTCTGTGAGCTAACATGGTGAGTTGAGGTATCTTATCCGTTTCTAGTGTTGTTCATACCAACTATGATATAGTTATAATAATATCCTTCTATTCTCAACCTTTCTACATTTATTTCACTATCTAGAAAGATCACGTCATTATTCCCTATTTCTAGGGATTTTGGGAAATTTTATGATTCACAATATTTGATACTGAATTAATGACTAATACTTGATTGGTAGATGTCTATGAGTATATAGAAGATGGTTTATAAACTATACCTTAAAATTATCTCTATTTTTTGTACTTTATGATGTGTATTATCATTAAAATACTTTATTATTAATCTAAATTTTAAAAATAAATATTTTTGTCTATACTTTATGAAATTAAACCTCTTTATGATCCATGAAAAACTTATTAGTGTAGAATCCTAAACTTTATCCACCCATGGAATGCTCTTGACTTGGGGAACTAATTGGGTAATGAAAGGTATGACCATAGGGGTGCCAAGAATGAGTTATTTAACATGATTGAATGATTTGGGATGCCTGTAACACATAATGGGACCTGAGGAATGTGCCTCTTATATGAGACCTATTGAAAATAAATATAGATAAATTTAAATTTAAATTTTGAGTAATTTTTATTTGATTAATGATTTGGAATTCCTTTAAGAATACAACCAAGGATTCATGTTAAAAACATATATTTTAATTCCATTTAGAAACCCCCTTGGATTCAAGATGATTTGGTTTAGAATAACTTGGGGAAATCTACCTAGGATTCATAGTGATTATGATTTAGGAAGCCTTGGAGAAGTCCCCATTGTATTCTAAACTAGAGGCCACTCTCTTTACATAGGCTAGAAAGTCATTCCTCCCTATAAATTCATCTGAAGTCAATCAATTTTTTATTTCTACACTCCAAATCTATAAGGCTTAACTTAGTTTTATTGTTTTTCATCTATTATTATTTGTTTCTGTTTTGGTTTCACCTAAACGAGGTGGTGACATGTGTGGAATGAAATACCCAATAAGTGTGGTTTTATTTTATTTTTCTATTTTCGTTTTAAAATTCAAGTGTCATGATTATATGAATCAACTTGATTTGAATTCTTCATAGCCACTCCTTTTATGTAGTTAGTGAATCATATTGACTAATAGAGGTGCTGGTGAAATGTATCCCCACTAAAAGATGGTAAATGGTTTTTTTAGTCATATTTTCTTGAGGTGGGTAATGGATATAAGGATGATCCATGTGAAGGGATTGGGGACGGTTGGGGTAGTGGGGTATGTGGTTCTCCTTTTTTTAGTGGGGTGATATGGTACTTTCTGTGGAGTTCAGTTTGGGTGTTATGAAATGTAATATCTTTTCTCAATATTTCCATTTTTTAGCATCAATAACTTATTTAAAAAACTCTCTTTATACATTATGCATCTTTCATGAAAAGCCTTCACTTTTTAATATCTTGAACAATGTTCTATCAGGTCTATGGTGTCTTCTTGTATGTGATAAATGAATACATTATAAAACACATATCACCTTAAATTTAAGCACACATAACTAAATTAGTATACCTTTACATTGTTTAAATAGTTCACTACATCAACTAGAAACTCATTCCTTTATCATTTAATTAAATATATTTTCTATTAAACGTCAATATTATTGAATGGATTATGAAAAAATGACATATAAAAATTCTTTTTACAGAATTGATAGAATTTTGATGTATGAAACTGATCGGATCTCAAGTAATTTTCAAAACAATTTGGAGAGATTTTTAGATTTTTCGTTCCACAATGCTTCATATAGTGGTCGCATACACTTTTCATGTTCCAATTTTATTAGTATACCTTGGTTGAGCCGTGAAGAATTCAGCTACCACATAACCAAATATGGTTTTTAAGAAAACTACTCTGTGTGGTATCACAATAGGGAGAAATTTAAATATAAAATTATTGATGATCGAAATGAAAGGACTAGACTAAGGAATTTGTTAGATGGCCAGTTTCTGTTTATTCTTCATCAAGAAAAAGAAAGGATTTCAACTCAAGAAGACTTCGATATGAGGACAGATGATGTATCTAATGAAAATGATGATATTATCAGGGTTAAAAAATTGAATAATGCTTCCACGACTCTAGTATATCGAAAATGAGATAAAATGAAAACGCTATAATTTTTAATCTAATTGTTTAATGGGAAAACTATGTATGGGATTTATAATATAGTAGTCGATTGCATTCTTACCTTCATGAAGGATTTACTTCCAGATGGTACAAATATTCTCTCAAACCACTATATGGCATGGACTTTAGTTGAGGAACTTGGATTTTCCAGAAACAAAATTCATGTTTTCCCAAAAGATTGCAGTTTATTCTAGGAGGATACCGTTGTATGAAATGATTGTATAAAATGTGTCACATCCTACTGAAAGTCAAAATCTGATGTAACATTATCCCGCATTCCATAGAAAGTAATGTGGAACTTTCCATTGATCCCCAGACTCTATAATATTTTTATGTTTGATGAAATATCAAAAAAATAAGATGGCATGATACTGAGAGAAAGAAGACTAATTATGAGTTGGTTCACCCTGAAGATGGATTTTCATGGAAGATATTTGATGATCGATATCCCGATTTTTCAGCTGACATGCGTAATGTGAGGCTGGGACTTTCATGCGACGGTTTTAATCCTTTTGGGAAGATTCTTACTTTGCATAGCACATGGCCAGTTTTTATATACATTTATAATCTTCCCCCATGGTAGTGTATGAAAAAACCTTTCACTTTCATGAGTATACTCATATCTGGACCTTCTGATACTGGATTTGTTATTGACGTATGCATGTAACCTTTAATAAAAGAGTTGAAACTTTTTTGGGATGTGGGTGTGCGCACATATGATGCATATTCGAAAGAAATATTTCATATGTGTGTTGAGATTATGTGGATTATCAATTATTTTCTTGCTTATGCAATGATGTCTAGATAGGGCATGAAGGGAAACTTTTATTTCTTGTTTGTATGAAGAATACACGATCCCGAAGACTAAAACATCATTGTAGTTTCAGTTTTACAGGACATCAAAGATTCTTACCAATGGACCATCCATATAGAAATAATCATTTAATATTTGATAATACTATAGAGACTGATGATCTACCTTAGCATATGTCTCGAACTTATGTGCTTAATGAATTGAAAGATTTCTGTTTTTCATTCGGAAATGGTCAAATGAAATCTGGGAAGAGAAAGAATTTTTCCACTGAAACCTATTACAATTGCAGGAAGAGGAGTATCTTTTTTTATTTTCCATATTGGTCAACCAATTTGTTATGTCATTTCATAGATATAATTCGCATTGAAAATAATATATGTTAAATGTTTCTTTCTATACTTCTAAGTGTTAAGGGAAACACAAAAGATGATTTATGATCTCAGTGTGACTTGGTGGATTGGGGCGTCTTACCAAAACTGCACCATGTGCGTATTAGTGAAAATAAATGGAAACTTCCATGTGATTCTTACATGATGAAACCTATGGGAAAAAATTCTAGAATTATTAGAGACTATTAGTGTTTCTGATGGCTATTCAATCAACATATATAAATGGGTCAACAGAAGATATTTGAAGATAAAATCTTTGAAGACTCATAATTATCATGTTCTTCTGCATGAGTTGATTCCAATAGCAATCCTTCAACTTTTTTTCAATAATGTAAGGGTGACTATTATTTGGTTGTGCCATTTGTTTAGAGATATTTGTGCTAAGAAGTTTTCCAAGTCTTTCTTGCAAAAAATGTTGAAAGATGCCCCATTAATTTTGTGTGAGTTGGAGAAAATATTTCCTCCATCATTTTTCACATGCATGTTACATCTGACTGTCCATATTCCCACTGAAATACTTCTCAGAGGACCTGTTTCTTTTATTAGGATGTATCCAACTGAAATAAATATGTACACATTAAAGTCTTGTGTTTGAAATAGGAATCATCCCAAAGTTTCTATCGTGAATGGTTACTTGGCTCAATAATTTATGGATTTCTACTCAATGTATTTTTCTGATCTTACTACAAGAATGAACAGTCCAATGAGAAATAAAGAAGAATAGTTTGAGAAAATTGAACCCAGTTTTCCATCACTTCCTCAAATAAGAGGAATTCCTTGATTATATAAATTGAATATATTAAGCCTTGAGGAGAGGGAGATGGCACATCACACATTTTTGTTCAACTTTGATGTGTATAATGACTGCATCGGGTAACTAAATTGAATATGTATATCTTACATATATATCTATTAAACTTTTCATATTTTTTATCTACAGGGAGCTTAAAACAATGATAAATTGAAATCATTGTTATTTATCTTTGATAAGGAGGGAGACTTTTCATATCAAAGGGTTTTCTTCTTGGTTAAAAATGAAGGTTAAAATATTAATGTTTAAACTAATTAAATAAATATTTAATTAAGTTAAATATTCATTTATATTTCAGGTATTGAGTTTTCCTAATGACTTTTCCTCTAAGGAAATAAGATCTTTGGCTTTTGGTCCTAATATTATGGTTCGTGAATGTAAATCAATTGTTATCAATGGGTAAAAATTTATTGTCACTGAACGATCAAATAACATGAGAACGCAACATGATGGTGTTATGGTTACTGCCACAACAGATTGTTATGCTAGTTCATCAGATAGTTGATTTTGATTTTAAAATGTGTGTTATTATAGAGTCATTGAAAAAAAAATATTGGATTATTACTCTCATGGATGAGTCATGATGATGAAATTCCATTGGTTTGATTCGATGACGAGACAGGGCACATTTATTGATGATTATGGATTTCGAGTAATTAATATGACTTTCACTCTAGCTACCAAAGAACCATATGCATTGGAATCAATGTATAAACATGTTTTTTTATATCAAAGGCCAAATTCGACCTGAATTTTGTGTCATAGTTGAAGTAATTCCAAGAGATATTTTTTATGATAGTGATGATGTAATTGAAACTTTCCCTACTGCAATTGGAACTAATCCATTTATTTATTTTGATGACTCTAATAGATCAATTTTTATATTTGATTGTGAACCTACAGTTGTGTTGGAAAATATATAGAATCATCTATCCATGTTCTCAATTCTTTTAGTTTACCTCGATTTGGGTTGTTATGGTTGGTACTATTCAAACTGATTTAATATTGATTAAAAATAAGTTGTATACGACTTGACCATTATGTGGATTTTCAATGTTTATTGGTTGTAATTTTTAATTGAATTGCATTTTCTAATTTGGAGTTGAACTGTATTTAAACCTACGAAACCAACATTTCTAACTTGGTGAACATTTCAATGCTTCAACTGTGATTTGTATAAAATTTGTATGAATCTAAGACCTCTCTTTAACATTTTACCAGGTAAGGAACATGATGGTTTGTATTCTTCTCCAAAACATGTATTGAACCCTGCATCATCTACCTGAGCTAAATAAATTAAATGTTTCCTTAATTTTGACAATTTCTTTACCACTTATGAATCTGGTATAATCAATGTTCCATGATTTTAATAGATTGATGACACTTAGTAAATAATCATCCTACTAAAAATTAAAATTTTTTATTTCATCTAGTACGATTTATTGACTTCATTATATATTTGCTCAAGCTCACCTAAAAAATGGTTAGTTAAATTATCCATGAATCTCCCTATTTCCTATCATTTATTTTGTTTTTTGGGTTACACGTTAGTTATCCATTTCTATTTACTTCCATATTTGTTTTCAAATGCATAAAATGAAACCAATTGAAGAGAGGTGATGAAAACAGATTATGGGAAACAATCATTACAAGACTAAGCTGGGAATTCCACCACTAGTGCCTGTAGTGAGTATTTTATTTCAAATATATTTATTTAAATAATATATAATTTCATGTGATTAAAAAAAATTAAACATTTTTTCAGGATCCATATATTAGGTGACAGTTATTTGATGAGCAGCCTAGTAGTGGTCCTAGTACCCGGGGTGTTCGTACGTGGGGGTGGTACGGGAGATGGACGATCTGGTCGGCGTACCCGATTAGACCATTCCCCTCCCACTGAAAAACCATCCATCCCACATTCTGATCCCAGTGTGTTTTTAGGGACACAGAGGATATTTAGGCCTCCCATGTTTTCACCACCCTTTACATCTGAGCCTCTTCACCCATCTATACCATATCTTTAACACCCCAGGTAAATAAAGAATATGGAATTTTCATATTTATCCATATTTGTGAATAATGTATTAATATTACTTTAAAGGGTTGCTATGCTCTATGGCGTACCCAACACGCAACAACGAGTTTCTTGGGAATCTTACGTTGCACTCTAATAATAAAATAATATTATTTTAAATGGTAGTTAACATGTAGCCGTTGTGTTGGCGGGAATGGAGATAAATAACTAAAATATGATTATATATGTTTTTAAATGTTTTTACATTTATCCAATAAAAGATAAAGGCTTAAAATACAGAAAGAATTCAATTTTAGGCGTATATGCCCTAGTTTTCACTAAAGGTTCACTTATCACCTTTTCATGTTGAACCATCATTAAATATAGTTTTGTTCACTATTAAACATTATTTTGGACCAAATAACACTCTTATTAAGAATCGGGACATCAAAATTTACTTTGTGTAAATTTTTGGTATCTTTCCGATAAAGTTCATTTTTTTTAATGAATAGTGTAAAATGTTGTATTTTAATTCAAAACCTCTTTTTAATATAATTTATTTATATAATTAGATTATCTTTTGAATTGGTTTTAATGTGAAATTAGAATATATTTTTACCATTAAATCCAATAGTGGCCGTTGGAATTAATTTCACTTTGAAATCGGACTTAAACCAGTATCAATCTTTTGATACTTATTGTTTCATAAAAACACGCTATTTGCTATGACAGCAGGAATTAATTATTAAATTAATTAATGTGACTTATATGTTTTGAATTTTTTAAAATAGACTTCATTTTTGAATTTGGAATATCAAATATAGCTTAGGGTGAATTTTTGGTAATTTTCTGAAAAACTTCAATTTTTGATGAATAGTGAAACCACTAAGTGGTACTTATAAAGACTGATTTTCCGTTTAAATGAAATTTTTCCATCATTGTGTTTTGAATTTAAAAAATCCGACATACATGGTCGTCATTAAGAAGTAAAATGTGGTTCAATGGGATAAAAATAATTTTTTGGTGAATAGTAACTTATTAAGTTCTTAATCGCGATTAGTGGTAATTAGGGTAGTTTAAGGTATAAATAATGCTTTAATAATATGAAATGACCTAGACACATGTCCCAACCTTTTTGTTTGTGTCATGGCCGACCAATACAATCCATGGGTCAACTTGGGGACCCCATGGAGACACTTTGGTTGGGAAATGACATAAATAACTTTTTATTTAATGTAAAAGTAAAAATGACACAAACATAATATGTTTTACGAAAACAATTTTTACATGGGGTTATAAAGATCAGATTTTTGATTATAAATAGTAATTGGAAAGATAAAAAGATTTTCTACATCATAGTATTTGTTTTATAATTTTTATACATTAAATAAATTTAATTATTTATGACATAATAATGATGCAGCGATGACATCATTATTTGACGATTTAAATAAAATGGAAAGATAATGTAAAATATATGACCTACACATGTCCAAAACCAATTGGATGAGTGTATTTCGAACCCTTATCACCTTATCCACGAATTCTATCAATTTGGGACCTTTTAAAACCGAAAAAAAATTTCAAATAAAGTAATATTTCTTTACTTTCCAAAAGTGCCCCTCCTCTCCTCTTATAAAAGGCCCCCACCTCTACCTCATTTCACACACTCCTCAAGCCTTTTTCTCGGCCAACCCCTACCCATTTACTCTCTCCACATCCCTCTCCTCATCCTAGAGGATTCCCTTTGGGCAGAAGCTTTTCAAAGGAAGCCTTTAGGCTCAAATCAAAAGAAGTTACACTTTTAAAGGTAATTCATTCTCTCTTGTTCATTTGTTTTATTTTGCTTCTCCAACCCTCTAAACTCTTTTTATTTACTTCTTTTGTAACAACACCAGTATCTTCAATATACTAGTATGTTGTTATAAGATTTATTCGAGCTACACTCTCACACAACTACATCAAATGGTTAAAGAACATACGGTTTCTGTGGATGGCGAAATTCTGCCTCCTGAAACGATGATTGTTCAATACTCCTTTAACACCTTCAAAGGTGGCCATTATGATGTCACTATTTTTATATATGATATATAATATGTTTATTTTTTTTCTTTAAGCTTCTGTATTTTTCATTTTGGGCATACCTTTGTGGTTTCCATTGTGGGTAAACATGATATCTTCATTTAAGGAAGTGCGGACTACCGCCCCCTCAAAGTGATGTGATTCGTTAATGCCATATGTGGGACGTGTAAAGGATGGATTTAAAGTTATTATATATGATGTTATACTGGAATTATAATATACCTATATATCATTATTATTTCTTTCCATTAAATTATGAGATAGAAATGAAAGTAGCGTTCATGCGTACGTATGGCTTACCGTCTCCATGAACGGTGCATTTCATTTCTTATCCCCAAATGTAATGTAACATTAAAAGTACATGTATATAATGGATATATATAATTAATGATATATCTAAATGATTAATATAATTCTGGAATTAAAATATACATACCTCTCATTTAGTTTTAATTCCATTAATATGACAAAGAAATGAAAGTAGCGTTCATGCGTACGTACGGCTTACCGTCTCCATGAACGGTGCATTTCATTTCTTACCTCTAAATGATTATGTAATATTATAAATACATGTATATTATGGATATATATGATACATATTATATCCAAATCGGGAATTTCATTCTGGATATAAAGAACCTTTGACCACATGAACAACATGTAATTGTAAGAAGTCCACTTTCGACTTAAGAACCAAATATTGAGAAAACAAACATTATTAACTTAAATGGTTACATAATGTTTATAACATGGCAATAAGTTATATAAAAGGAATAATGAACTTTAAAAAAGTTCTTAATCAAGTATAAATTAACTCAAGTTTATTATTCAGGACGTTAAAGAACGATCGAGTCAAGTCGGACCTGAGGTAAGGTACTTCATCTCAATCTCCTTTCATTGAGGCATATTTTCGTTGTATACACAACTTTATTTTATATGGTGTATAAACCCCTTTTAACTTTTACTTTTATACAAAATGAATCTTTTTCTACGAAGCGTTTTACAAAACGATAAAAAGGAATGTTTCCTTTAACATACGCGGCGACAACGACCTTTTCCGCCGCCGCGAGTATTATTTGGTCATTGGCTTCCTCAACAAGCCGTAATGTTTTTAGAATAAAATAAATACCATATACTCTTTTATGTATTTTGGTATTGAAAATGGTTTTGAAAAAGGATTCTATTATGTCAATATATTTATGATATATTGTGATTGAAATGTGGAAATGTTATCATTCCTTTATATTGGTTTTATGTTTTATGATTTTATACTGGTACTTAGACATTTTAACGGGTGGTTACGTTATAAACCATATGACGGGTGGTGCCGTGAATACCAGGACGGGTGGTTACATTATAACCTCCAATTCATTAGGTATGGAAGTCGGTCGTATGGCTATTCCATTAAGTATGTATGGAAATTGGCCGTATGGCTATTCCATTAAGTGATATGTGTGGAAGTCGACCGTATGGTTATTACACTTATGTATGTTTATGTCCCAAGTTACCTTTATATATGTTATGTGTTCTTTATATGAGTTTTATGGTAATACTTTGGTTACAAAAAGGTAAGTAATGATATTTTATTCAGTGAAGAGTTTTTACTACTTCATAAAGGTGAAAAGTATTACCTTGATAAAGTATACATGGTTTACTATTTGTTTTGATAAACTAACGGTTTTTATTCTTTGTGTATCCCTTATTGAGTTTTTATGCTCATCCCAAGTTTTTGAAATGTTTTTCACAGGACTTAGCATTGAATAGGGTCAAGGATGGGATCAAGGGAAAGTCATGCTACCTAAAACATGAAACTAGACATGTTTCTTTTTAAGAATTTTTATTTTATGGAAATTTAGTAGAAGAGACTACATTGTAATTTGATGAGATGTAATAGTTATGTCCTAATTCTCTAAAACTCTAAACCTGAAAAGATCCTCAATGTGAATTATTCATTTAATTCAATTTTAAGTAAGTTTTAAGGCTGGGGTCCTTATAGTTGGTATCAGAGGTCGGTTTAGATAACTTTAGAGGTTAGGGTATTCTTTAAGCATAAGTGACAATTACCATAATGGTTAGGATTTCAGAAAGAGTCTTAGTTTTAGATAAATTGAATGAGTAAGTATATCTTATTGTTTATCTTACTCATTAGTACATGATGGTTTTGTTGATATACTCACACTGACCCTTTTTGGTTTTAGTAAATGGCTGGATCTAGCAGGCACCAAGGTAACGGTGGATGTGAAGGAAACTGTGACAGTTTTCTAAGTGAGAAACTAAATGATATGGGAGCTGTAATGAGAACTCTTGTGTTTATACTCAACCAACTATCTGGAGTTATGATTGACCTCCTAAACCTTGTAGATTTCTATAAAGCATCATATATGCAAGAAACAAATCCCTACGGAAGTACAGGTAATAATCATAAAGGTAAGTGTGTTCAAAAACCTATGTGTCAAAGATGTGGAAAGAAACACCTAGGAAAATGTTTCAAAGGGACAAAAATATGCTATAGATGTGGAAATGAAGGTAATAAAGCAAGAACCTGCCATGGAAAAAGGAAGCATCCAGTTGACTCGAGGAAAGGGAAAGAAGTTCTTTCTGAGGGATCAATTGAATGTTTTAAATGTGGTGTGCATGGTCATTATGCAAACACATGTCCTATGAAGAAGTTTCATGAATGGGGTCACCAAGAGCGTACCAATATTCGTTTACCAATACCTAATGCCATTCCGATTGAGGATGAAGAAACTGACAATGACCAATCAAAGGTATGTACTATTTCATGACTATTGTTTTCTTATTTTGGAATCTTAGGATATGATTCATGATTTTGTTTGTAGGAAAGAGGTATTTCGGAATAAGTTGTAAAGGAATGGATAATGGATAATGAAGAATGTTGAATGAGAAAGATGTCAACATATAAGGGCTTCAAGAGTTAGGGTGAAATTCGTAAGAGTATTAGGTCTCTTTTGATGATGGGGTTACATTAGAAGACTTTTTATATTATGTGTAACCATGATGTTTAATATAGGCAAATTTTATTCAAGTAATAGTTATCTTTTCTTTTGTGGACATAGTTATAAAGAACCATTTGGGTTTATATGATACTTACTTTTGAGGTAATTATGGGTTACCATATGTTATGATTGAAGTGAAAGGCATGAGATAAAATTGAGGTTAAATTGTGTTATGGTTATTTTTGATGATTTTATCCCTTTTTGGGGAATGATTTAAGAATTATATAGTTTTGAAAAAAGGACAACACGCAGACCGTGTGACAACCCGTCGCGTCGGACAAAGCTGCGGGAATCAAACCCACAACCAAAGTGCGACTGGTATTTATCGCCTACCACTGGACTACATGAAGTCCCTGGTTAGTTTGACTGATTCTTTCTGGTTATATGATTTTATGAATTAAGAGTATGATGATTTTGGGTTATTTATGGAAATGATTAACCTATCATGGAGGATATGTGATTAGGTTAATTACTTTTCAATATGGGACTTTAGGAGCAACTGATGTTGTTTGGAGATAAATGTTACGATTTAACTTGGAAGACTATGTGACTAAATCCTTAAAATGTTTGGGTTTCAATCTTAGATTGGTTTACTTTGAGGAATTTTTATGGACAAATTTGTTTATCGGATGGTCCTCGTTGAACTTTGGATTTTGTTGGACAAATTTTGGAGATTAAGAATATATTTTCTTTTTATAAAGGGTTATCCTTTTCTGGATTATCTGACCTTGTACTAACCTTTTTGGTTTTGGTTATGGTTAAGGTATAAAGATATGGGAAGTATATAGTTCTCTTTTCTGGATTAGGTGATTCTCTAGAAGATGATTATAGTACTCTTAATTTGAAAAAGTCTTCCTAAATACTCGCCTTTTGGAGAAAATATGAGTTTGTGTAAGGAATCTAATAAAGGTTGAGAGTCAACATGATAAGTGATTATGTTTCCTTATGAATAAATTCCTCAATAAAAAGTAACTTAAAGCAAAAATGTTGTCTATTAACTTTTCCTACTGGGGAATCGAATACCGTTTAACCCATCACAAGTTTGTGATTCTCTCATGGTTAACTTTCTCCTAAACATGTTTTCTATCACTCTCCATCAGAACATGACCCTATGTTTTCTCCTCCGTGTCCGTGTTTTCATACTTGAAATCCTAGTATGGGTTAACTCGGCTGACCTTTGTACTTATCTTTCTTTATTTTAAAGTGATTGTTTTACCGACTCTTGTTCCGATGTGGGACGTTCAAGGATGTTTCCAAGCTCAATTTTAAAAATCGCGAGGACGCAATTCCCAAAAGGGGGGAAGGATGTAACACCCCAGGTAAATAAAGAATATGGCATTTTCATATTTATCCATATTTGTGAATAAAGTATTAATATTACTTTAAAGGGTTGCTATGCTCTATGGCGTACCCAACACGCAACAACGAGTTTCTTGGGAATCTTACGTTGCACTCTAATAATAAAATAATATTATTTTAAATAGTAGTTAACATGTAGCCGTTGTGTTGGCGGGAATGGACATAAATAACTAAAATATGATTATATATGTTTTTAAATGTTTTTACATTTATCCAATAAACGATAAAGGCTTAAAATACAGAAAGAATTCAATTTTAGGCGTATATGCCCTAGTTTTCACTAAAGGTTCACTTATCACCTTTTGATGTTGAACCATCAATAAATATAGTTTTGTTCACTATTAAACATTATTTTGGACCAAATAACACTCTTATTAAGAATCGGGACATCAAAATTTACTTTGTGTAAATTTTTGGTATCTTTCCGATAAAGTTCATTTTTTTAATGAATAGTGTAAAATGTTGTATTTTAATTCAAAACCTCTTTTTAATATAATTTATTTATATAATTACATTATCTTTTGAATTGGTTTTAATGTGAAATTAGAATATATTTTTACCATTAAATCCAATAGTGGCCGTTGGAATTAATTTCACTTTGAAATCGGACTTAAACAAGTATCAATCTTTTGATACTTATTGTTTCATAAAAACATGCTATTTGCTCTGACAGGGGGAATTAATTATTAAATTAATTAATGTGACTTATATGTTTTGAATTTTTTAAAATAGACATCATTTTTGAATTTGTAATATCAAATATATCTTAGGGTGAATTTTTGGTAATTTTCTGAAAAACTTCAATTTTTGATAAATAGTGAAACCTCTAAGTGGTACTTATAAAGACTGATTTTCCGTTTAAATGAAATTTTTCCATCATTGTGTTTTGAATTTCAAAAAATCCGACATACATGGTTGTCATTAAGAAGTAAAATGTGGTTCAATGGGATAAAAATAATTTTTTGGTGAATAGTAACTTATTAAGTTCTTAATCGCGATTAGTGGTAATTAGGGTAGTTTAAGGTATAAATAATGCTTTAATAATATGAAATGACCTAGACACCTGTCCCAACCTTATTGTTTGTGTCATGGCCGACCAATAAAAGCAATGGGTCAACTTGGGGACCCCATGGAGACACTTTGGTTGGGAAATTACATAAATAACTTTTTATTTAATGTAAAAGTAAAAATGACACAAACATAATATGTTTTACGAAAACAATTTTTACATGGGGTTATAAAGATAAGATTTTTGATTATAAATATTAATTGGAAAGATAAAAAGATTTCCTACATCATAGTATTTGTTTTATAATTTTTAGACATTAAATAAATTAAATTATTTATGACATAATAATGATGCAGCGATGACATCATTATTTGACGATTTAAATAAAATGGAAAGATAATGTAAAATCTATGAACTACACATGTCCAAAACCAATTGTATGAGTGGATTTAGAACCCTTATCACATTATCCACGAATTATATCAATGTGGGACCTTTTAAAACCGAAAAACATTTTCAAATAAAGTAATATTTCTTTACTTTCCAAAAGTGCCCCTCCTCTCCTCTTATAAAAGGCCCCCACCTATACCTCATTTCACACACTCCTCAAGCCTTTTTCTCGGACAACCCCTGCCCATTTACTCTCTCCACGTCCCTCTCCTCATCCTAGAGGATTCCCTTTGGGCAGAATCCTTTCAAAGGAAGCCTTTAGGCTCAAATCAAAAGGAGTTACACTTTTAAAGGTAATTCATTCTCTCTTGTTCATTTGTTTTATTTTGCTTCTCCAACCCTCTAAACTCTTTTTATTTACTTATTTTGTAACAACACCAGTATCTTCAATATACTAGGATGTTGTTATAAGATTTATTCGAGCTACACTCTCACAAAACTACATCAAATGGTTAAAGAACATACGGTTTCCGTGGATGGTGAAATTCTGCCTCCCGAAACGATGATTGTTCAATACTCCTTTAACACCTTCAAAGGTGGCCATTATGATGTCACTATTTTTATATATGATATATAATATGTCTATTTTTTTTATTTAAGCTTCTGTATTTTTCATTTTGTGCATACCTTTATGGTTTCCATTGTGGGTAAACACGATATCTTCATTTAAGGAAGTGCGGACTACCGCCCCCTCAAAGTGATGTGATTCGTTAATGCCATATGTGGGACGTGTAAAGGATGGATTTAAAGTTATTATATATGATGTTATACTGGAATTATAATATACCTCTATATCATTATTATTTCTTTCCATTAAAGTATGAGATAGAAATGAAAGTAGCGTTCATGCGTACGTACGGCTTACCGTCTCCATGAACGGTGCATTTCATTTCTTATCCCCAAATGTAATTTAATATTAAAAGTACATGTATATAATGGATATATATAATTAATGATATATCTAAATGATGAATATAATTCTGGAATTAAAATATACATACCTCTCATTTAGTTTTAATTCCATTAATATGACAAAGAAATGAAAGTAGCGTTCATGCGTACGTACGGCTTACCGTCTCCATGAATGGTGCATTTCATTTCTTACCTCTAAATGATTATGTAATATTATAAATACATGTATATGCTGGATATATATGATACATATTATATCCAAATCGGGAATTTCATTCTGGATATAAGGAACCTTTGACCACACGAACAACTTGTAATTGTAAGAAGTCCACTTTCGACTTAAGAACCAAATATTGAGAAAACAAACATTATTAACTTAAATGGTTACATAATGTTTATAACATGGCAATAAGTGATATAAAAGGAATAATGAACTTTAAAAAAGTTCTTAATCAAGTATAAATTAACTCAAGTTTATTATTCAGGATGTTAAAGAACGATCGAGTCAAGTCGGACCTGAGGTAAGGGACTTCGTCTCAATCTCCTTTCATTGAGGCATATTTTCATTGTATACACAACTTTATTTTATACGGTGTATAAACCCCTTTTGACTTTTACTTTTATACAAAAGGAATCTTTTTATACAAAGCGTTTTACAAAACGACAGAAAGGAATGTTTCTTTTAACATACGCAGCGACAACGACCTTTTCCGCCGCCGCGAGTATTATTTGGTCATTGGCTTCCTCAACAAGCCGTAATGTTTTTAGAATAAAATAAATACCATATACTCTTTTATGTATTTTGGTATTGAAAATGTTTTTGAAAATGGATTCTATTATGTCAATATATTTATGATATATTGTGATTGAAATGTGGAAATGTTATCATTACTTTATATTGGTTTTATGTTTTATGATTTTGTACTGGTACTTGGACATTTTAACGGGTGGTTACGTTATAAACCATATGACGGGTGGTGTCGTGAATACCAGGACGGGTGGTTACGTTATAACCTCCAATGCATTAGGTATGGAAGTCGGCCGTATGGCTATTCCATTAAGTATGTATGGAAATTGGCCGTATGGCTATTCCATTAAGTGATATGTGTGGAAGTCGACCGTATGGTTATTCCACTTATGTATGTTTATGTCCCAAGTTACATTTATATATGTTATGTGTTCTTTATATGGGTTTTATGGTAATACTTTGGTTACAAAAAGGTAAGTAATGATATTTTATTCAGTGAAGAGTTTTTACTACTTCATAAAGGTGAAAAGTATTACCTTGATAAAGTATACATGGTTTACTATTTGTTTTGATAAACTAACGGTTTTTATTCTTTCTGTATCCCTTATTGAGTTTTTATGCTCATCCCATGTTTTTGAAATGTTTTTCACAGGACTTAGCATGGAAGAGGGTCAAGGATGGGATCAAGGGAAAGTCATGCTACCTAAAACATGAAACTAGACATGTTTCTTTTTAAGAATTTTTATTTTATGGAAATTTAGTAGAAGAGACTACTTTGTAATCTGATGAGATGTAATAGTTATGTACTAATTCTCTAAAACTCTAAACCTGAAAAGATCCTCAATGTGAATTATTCATTTAATTCAATTTTAAGTAAGGTTTAAGGCTGGGGGCCTTATAATATCCGATGATGATTCCCACTCCCCATCCGGCATTTGGCTAGCCATCCATGTCATCTTCTTTTACTTTTGCTTCCTTCTCTCTAGGATTTTATATTCCATCTTCTTTGACTCCTGCTCCGCCAAAGTCTGTCCTTTTGGGGAATACATTAGAACCCACTCCATTTCTATAGGTTGTTCCTTCAGTTTCTATGGATCCATCGGTGACCATTGATCAGAATACCGCAGGTATACTTATACAAACCTAAAAAATTGTTACACTATTATTTATTTTCATGATAACATGTATTGATAAAATATTTTTTTTTATTTCATAACAGATACATCTACTGATAGGTGGAGGGGATGGGGTCATACACGCATGTGTGTGGCATGGAACCACCGTACACAGTTGATGGTGGACTAAAATGAATAAAGTCAGATGATTGAAAAATCAGGGCAGCAATATCGGAGTTTTTTGGAGACGCATGCCAAATACTCCGACATCATTTCTATCAGCATGCTCTCATGGAGACAGCTACCAAATAAAGTCAAGGATAAATCCTGGGTAGATATATGGGTAAAAAATATGTTTTATTTAATTCAATATATTAATTTTTGTATTTATATGAATTAATATTTTGGTGTTAGTGGTGGTTTAATTTTCGCGATGGTGAGGGTGCACAGCCAACACATCTAAATGATTTAGGCGAGATTTGGAGATCTTATAAGCATGAGTTGTACATTGGATGGCATGCTAGAGTGGGCCAGAGTTATAGGTGTTCCCTATCGTGGATGATTGTCTATTAGAAGAGTACCGACAGATGATTACTCATTGGAAAACTATCAAATTTACGGTATTAATCAAATTAGAGTTATTTAAATGAAAATTTTCATGTTTTTCATTAAAACTAATTATTGAATTTTATTTAGGATGAATCTGGAAGAAATAGAAAACATTGATCCTAATAAATACTTCCACACATTGGGACGTACAATGATGTTAGATCATGAGAGACAGCAGGTATGACAGTTTATAATCTTTCTTTATGACTTGCACTTTATATTGATTCTTCCATATTTATTCGATTACTAAAGTTGTTATATAATTTTAGTTATAAAATTACTATTTTTTGGTATCCTATTTTTAATTATGGTTTCATACATTCAATTTCATTTTAGTGGCATAAATTGAATATAGAAGGAAGTGTGCCTTGAGCAAAACTTTTTTGCTCGAGTAGAAAGAAAAAAGATAGAAGTGCGGTTAATGAACCGACTCAGAAGAAGATTGTAAGTTTTACTTTTTCTATTTAAAATTTTAATCTATATTTTGTAACTTAATAATATATTTATATTTGTAATAGGTTACTTTAGAGGCCCTTGATGCTCAGGAACATGACAATTTTGGGCCAAACAATCACTTACATCAGGTGTTGGGAGATGAGCACCCTGGTAGATTACGCTTCCGACCTGGGAAGAGTATAGTTCTGACAAGGTATTGGCCCTCCTCTGGTATGATTTTAGTGCCACCGAGTTACAATAGGTTAAGGCACGGGTAGAACAGGATGAAAAAGGGGCCATAGAGATGGTAGAAGAGTCTGCTAGGGAAAACACTGCATTTATGAAACTGATGGAAGTTTTACGTCTAGCACTTCCACCAGAGGCCATCACTACTTGTGATGAATATATGTCATCAATGTATTCTATATATGGTGAACTAGGTGGAAGTTCTAGTGGTGGTAGATAATATGGAGAGGAGGAGGTTGAGGCATAGGAGGAGGAGGTTTAGGAGGAGGCTAAGGTGGAGTAGTAGAGGGAGGGGGAGGCCGAGGCAAAGAAGTAGGGCGATGAGGAGGCCGAGGCTGAGTACAAGTGTGAGGAAGAGGGAAGGGATGATGATGGGGAAGATTATTAGGATGAGGGTGAGGGTGATTATGATAGTGATGACAGTGATGGTGATGAGGGAAAGATTGATCTGTTACATTTTTTACTGATATTACTGACCTTTGATGTTTATTGATTTGTTGTGTTTGAATATATGTGTGATTAGGTAGGTCACAATATTTTTATTTTTTTATCCATAAATAATAAAACTTGACTTGTTCATTTTCGGTGACTGATTCACCCCTCCCCTAGACATCATTCACACCCCCTGGACACCCCCACCCCCTAGAAAACTCATACCCCCCTGGACATCCCCCCCACCCTCGTGGACAGACCACCCACCCCCCTGAATACCCCCCCCCACCCTCGGTTCATGGGTTGTCCATTTGTGGGTGTTTATTTGAACATTGATAAACCATCGGTGGTTTCATAATATTTTTCTCCATAAATGAAACTTAAATTTAATTATTGATATGAAATGAGATTATAAATTATTTAAATGATTATTTATACATTATTAATGTTATATTTTTAAAAATCATAGATGTTTTGAAACCCCCCTATTTTAATGAAATTGTAATTTTTTAGTGGAATTTAGAAAATTTGTGGTCTGATTAGAAGTTTATATAATGAAATTATTTTTTTAACATTGAAATAATTTTTCAAAAATGTGTAAATACCATCCCATGAACCCGGGACAGCCCTCGGATAGCCCCACAAATAGTCCCCCGGATAGCCCCCCCCCCCCACCCTCCTCCCAGAACCCCAAACAACCCCCCGGATAGCCCCCCGGACATCCTCCCCACCCTCCTTCTTGGACTCGAGACAGCCCACCAGACAGCCCCCACCCTCCTCCCTGGACCCCAGACTCCCCGCCGGACATCCCCCCAGACAGCCCCCCACCCTCCTCCTTGATCCCCGGATAGCCCCCCCTCCTTCCTGGACCTTGGACAACCCCCCCCCCCACCACCCTCCTCCCTTGACCCCAGACATCCCCCCACCCTCCTCCCTGGACCCCAGAGAGCCCCCCTCCCCTCTCTCTAGACATATGTGTTTTTTGTGCTATTGAAGGTGTTTTTGTGGTGTTTGAAGTATGTTTTTATATGTTTTTGTGCTGTTTTTATGCTGGTGTATGCAGTAAGGTGTATGCAGTGTATTATGTAGTGGGTTATGAAATGTGTCTATTTTTTGTACTCTTTTTATGTGTGTTTTTTATACAGGTGTATGCAGTGTATTATGCAGGCTAGGCTATTTTTATTTGTCTGTTTTTTATGTAAGGCTATTTTTATGTGTGTGTTTTTTATGTAGGTGTATCTTCAGGATATTTGCAGAGTTTTGTGTGTTTGGGAACTCCCTGGACACCCCCCTCCCTCCTTCTTGGACCCCAGACATCCCCCCCTCCCTGGACCCTGGACAGCCCCCCACCCTCCTTCTTTAACCCCGGACAGCCCCCCGGGTAGCCCCCCCCCCCCCCCATCCTCCCTGGACCTCGAACAGCCCCCTGACCCGAAACCCCAACATTGGGTGAGCAGAGATTCATCATATATAAAAAATCATTGTCACATAAATGACTTATTTTAAAGTTAAATTTCATTTAATTTTTACTTATGTTTTGTTTTTGGGGTTTCTCAATCTTTTATGGTGGAATGGGCGAGTTTTCGTGAATTGTGTCAAACCGTGAGCCCAATTCCAGATTTAAAAATAAATTTTTTTTCTTTTATAACTTTTTAATTTTTTAATATTTTGCACCCATTCCAATTCCTAAATGGTATTCCCGGACATATTAACACTACAATTGTAGTTTGGAGCCTTTAGAAATCCATAACCAAGGTGTATATGGGTTTTTATTTAAGGGATTGGGCCTACCCGAAATCCCAATTACAGTTTTAAAAAATAAATTTAATTAATTAATAACTTATCCAATTTTAAGGATTATTCAATGATTCTGAGCCTCACACACGCCCATTGAATCCAGCGGTTCTCCCGACCTCTCTCTCCCCTCTTTGGAGCTCTTCTTCATCACGATTGAGTGCTGAGCTTCTTAGGGTTTTGAAAATCAGGCAGATTTGAGGAGGTAGGTTCTTTCCATCATAACTCTCCCAATTATTACTCTTTTTTCTCCATTCCAGTTTCTAAATGACCTCATCATCCTTATTCAAACATCCCTTGAATTTTTTACTATTTTAAATTTCAGATACTAGTGTATAAAGGGAGATTCTTTAAGATTCCTCATGAAAGTGAGTCTCTTCCACTCCTCTTTCAAATTTCTTAGGGTTTCATTCTATTTTCTTGGGGTTTCTTATATTTTCCTTGAAGTACCAAATTACTAGGAGGTAGGGTTTCGAACCTAGGGTTTAACATTGGATTTTCTTGGTCCAGTTTTGTGGTTTTAGGTTTGTTCTAAGTCCCTCTTGGTGCGATGGTGGTGCAACTTGATTTTCGCACGTTGATTCAAGGGTTTTCCTTACTTTGGTAGGTGATTCCACTTTGTATGAAATACTTGTGACATATCTACTGTGTTTATTATATTTTCATGTTTAACCCATTTATTTTATGATGAAAAAATTGGTTTTAGTGGTTTTTTTAATGCAAGTAAATTTTAAGGGCCAATTTCATGTGAAATTTGTGCTTTTTTATATAAATCGTTTATTGGTCAATTAAGGGATGCCTTTTAATTATTTATTTTGACCTTATTGAACTTTATTAGGGCTTAAAATAATTTTTTAAATGTTATTATTATTTTTTTGTAGCTTCTAAATTGGTTTTGGGTGATTTTTGTTAAGAAAATGGTTTTTGCGTACCAATTTGGTGTTGAATTGGGTTTTTTATATGGGTATTCTATGCGATGCTTATTGGGATTGTTTTATAAATCATGTAATGAGTTTAAAAAAATTTATTGTGTGTTGGATTATGTTTTGATAAATACTAGTATTAATATTGTGTTTAAGTGGGGGTTTCAAAGAGTTTTGGGTGGAAAACAAAGAAAGATTTGGAGAAGTTGTTTTTATTGAAACTCAAAGTGTTTTGTTGTGTGTTTTAAATGGTATAAAATGTGTGTAGATACTATAAATATCTTATGTGAAATTTAGTGTTGTTTTATATGAAAATTTACATATGTATCATTATGATGTTTTTTTAGCACAAAGGGGGAAGCCCAGGTACCTAGGTGGGGCGGATGTGTACTAGTACGGCTAGTGGCCCGGATGGGTTTTATCCCTATTTCACATAGAATTTGGATAAAGACAACTCTAACTAAACTATGTGTATGATTATTGGACACCAATAGGTTATTGGTATGTTCCATACTAGTGTATAGTGCATGAGAATGGATTTTACTATGCTTAAATTACACCGAGGTATGAGGTACATGGGGCTTGAGACTATCTAGTGCCTAGGGGTATTCTTGATTTTTTTGCTTGTTTTTTGTGTGTGGTATTTTCCCATTTATTGGGGTTTTTTTGGAAGTAATTTACAGTAGCTAACAAGTCTATTTCAATGTGTGAACATTCTGAAAACTTTACCTTGAAAAATGTTTCCAATTGAATGTTGTATTTCTTGGATTTTATCACTGCTTTTCTTTGCGTATTAAAACTACTTGTTTTTTCACATTGTATTGAATGATCTTTGGAATAATTGGTTGGTATACTATTGGGATTACGCTCACACCATAATTACTCCCCTTGTTTGTAAGTAGAATTGGTCATGTTTGACTCAGGTAAAGGAAAGGTTAAGTGTGATGGCGGTTCAGGGTGTCAGTCTCCATCCTTGGGGAAGAGTTGTGGAGATGACTTGGGGGTGATGACCCCTTATCATGTGGAGTCCATGGGGATGTTTTTTTGTTTTTTCATTGTGTCTTTAGAACTTTTTTATTTAATTTGAACATATTTATTCAGTTATGGATTTTTGTATAAACCTTGTTGGTATGAATTTTTCAGATTCATTTTATCAAATATTTTTGGTGTTTTATGTATAAATATTAAGGTAAATCGTTCCCAAACCAAGATAAATGATACCCAAGAACTTGTGTCAGCTCATGGGGATAGGGAACACCCTTCGGGATTTTTCACGGGCTAGTTTTGGTGCCGTTTTTAGCGGTGACCAGATTCGTTTCATGACAAAATGGTATCGGAGGAGGTTCGCTCTCTTTGGGTCACATTATTTGGGGAACAGTCGGGATAGTCTAGAGTTAGGATTGTCGGGACATGTAATTATAGTTATCAGTAATGTGGCTGATCACCAAATCTCATGATGGGATTTAGGTCGCCAGGGGATGTCGGGATTTATATGAGTCCTTTGAATTTCTTAGATTGATGATGATTAGGGGAAATGAAAAGAGAGTTGGGTTACTGGTCTCAGTGAGCTCACAGGGTCTGGAAAGCCATGTGGAGCTAGGTATATTTACCTAGAACACTCTCTGTGATGGTGAAGTGATTGGAATATGTATTCCAACCATATGTCCAAGTCTCCCATGGAAACTAGATTCCTCTATCATTTCCTTGTATTCTATAATTTTGAAATCTTGGATCTTTGATTTTAAAGTGACTTGGTTTTAAGAAGCGTAAAGTTTTTTTGAAATGATTATCTAATAAAAAGGGAATGGTTAGATTTTTAAAAATGGAGAACTGAATTTTTATAATTGTATTGGAATGGAAAATTGTGTGTTTTCACCTCTTTGGAAAGCATCAACTATGTCAATGTTGGTTTTGAAAAAGTGTTTCCAATAGAGTTTTCTAAACTATTGGAAGGTGTTTTAGTGGGATGAGATGTTTTAAAATTTATGTGGATGAATTGAAAGTGAGTTTTTATTTTAATTATTGTTCCTTACTGAAAATCTTGTTAAGATGTAATTTGGGTTTGATTTTGTGGTTAGAGGTTTTGAGAAAAAGGGGGTATTGGTTGACTGTTTTAGTTTTGAAAAGTGGAAATGGTTTTTTTTATTTTAACCTTTGGTATTTCCATGAGTGACCACATGCATGGGGTTATATGGGATGATTGATGGTTAATGGAATGGTTGGATGAAATCTGTGATGGATATGAGTAGGGTTCCCATTATGGCACAAAAACATGCATGTGTAAGGCCCATGGGGTACCGTTGGTGGATACGCTAACCTATTAATCATATATTTTCAAAAAGATGATTATAAATGACAAACTTGATGGATTTATGACTTGTTTGGGATGGTGTGTATTATGTGTTTTTCTAAATGCTGATGTTATGGGATGTTTTGAGTCCAAGAACCCCCTCTTTTTTGTATTGTTTTTTGGGTTTCTGTTTGGTCGGTTAGCTGTGTTGAAGGGCTGGTTAGTGGTCTCTTCCGAGAAATTTTTTGGGATGCATTTATGGTTTTTTATTTTCATGTGTTTGGATCTAGTTTGTGGTATATCTTGAAAAATTTACCATCTTGGTTGGGTCCTTAGGTTTAATCGTTGGATAAGGTATGCCCCATTAAGGGTTAGTGCATAGCTGAAGTGAAACCCGGATTGTTTCTCCACTCGAAGACCCTCTAGTTGATCAATATAAGGAATATTTTCCTTGAGATTTTTAGATTGAGTCTACACCATTTCCTTTATTGGTTTTTTGTATCCTCTTGTAGTGAGAGAGTGATCATGAAAGGTTGAAAGATACCTTATACTCTTATGTTTCCTGATTTTCGGAAGGTGGAAGTGGTCTGGGGTTGTTAGCATGGATGAGTATCTGGATGGTGTCTAAGAGGTCCTCTTGGTCCTCCGTAGTCTCTTCAAAGAAGGAGTTCACAATAAACTACCATTTTAAGAAATCTGGTCATGAAAGGATATTGTGGCCACTTTCTATAATTGTGTGTTGTTTGGGTATGTTTTATAAGGTCCCACTCCATGCCTTATATCAGTCGCAATGGTCATGTTTGGTGAAGCCTTGTGATTTTGTGCATTCGATTGACTTTAAAGGTGAAAGTCGTGCAATCCTATGAGAGTATATTTATGTTGGGAGAATGTGTCCCTTGGAAAAACATCAAAATATTTCTTTTTATTGGAAGTTTATTATAGGTTTTATTTACTTGTATAGTTTATAATTCAAAGAAACAAAGTGTGATGTGTGTTCATTTTCTATGCCCTTGTTTCAGTGAAATATCAAGTTAGGTTAAAGTGAGTTTGGAATGTGTTATGTCTTGGGAATATTATCAGGGATTTTAGTATAGTTTTTTGTATCACCAAAAGAAGAATTCTCATTCAAGTGGGTTTCTAAATCCTAACTGTGTGGTCGAAGATGCTTCAATCATTTGAGCTCTAGCCATAGGTATCGGGGAGAAGCTGACTCATAGTTAGGGGAAATCCCATGGTTGTTAAAACCCATGTACAATGTCTTATCCTCTGTATGAAATATAGTAAGAGTTTAAACCTCTAGTTTCATCATCTTTCTTCCATTGTTCCCATTCGGTGGAAATAGGTTGAGGGCCTTGTACCCATGTCTACACCTAATCTCATTCCCTCCCCCTTTGGTTTCCATCGAGTCATTAGAGAATGGTTGGAAATTTGGATAGACGTGATAAGGACATAGTTTGTGCATGATTATTAGTGACCATGTTCTATTAATCCATTCGAAAATAATGATCTGCATAGTTAGTGCAGAGTTTCCCAAACCGTGCGGACTGACCCTGCACCCTTTCCAAATCATTAAAAAAAATGGGTCTTTCTGTGTCGGCCCATGCTGGTCGGTTATGATGGTTGGTTATTATTGTGGGGAGACCCACTATGATTCTCATGTACATTCCTTAGTAAAAAAATGAATGTAAATCTACCCTTTATACTAGGTATTTCATTCAGGCGATCCTCTATTAGTGTCTTGATTCTGTCTCGGAAAATAATATAGGTTGCCTCTTATAGTGGGGTGCCTATGTGTGTCCCCCATACCAATAGCTCAGATTTATCCATGTTCTTAGTTGGTGGTAGGTAGTCTCATTCAGAACTTTCTAGATACCAACATCTTCCTTGAGTAAACTTTGGTATTGGAGATATACCAATGGTTTAGTTAATGTAAGGTAAGTGTAACCTTGTTTGAAGTTGTTGTTTATTTAAGTGAATTTCTTGAGTCTAGTTCGAATAGTGTTTGAAGAGTATTATTTTGGGATAAATTATAAATGTGATTGATCATTTCAGGAAAGTGGTGTAATTTTGGTTTGTGAGATTAATCATTCCTTAATTGATCATTGGAGGTGTTTTGGCATGTGGGGGCTATGCTTGGCAAAGAAGTACATCTTGGTTTATCGGTTGGGTTTGGTTTTCGTATCTAGCAGTGTTGTAGCTTTCCGGGGATGTAAAGTTTTCGTGGTGGGAATAAGTTTCACATAAATGACTTATTTTAAAGTTTAATTTCATTTAATTTTCATTTATGTTTTGTTTTTGGGGTTTTTTCAAGCTTTTATGGTGGAATGGGTGAGTTTTTGTGAATTGGGCCAAACAGTGAGCCCAATTCCAGATTTAAAAATAATTTTTGTTTCTTTTATAAATTTTTCATTTTTTAATATTTTTCACCCATTAAAATTCATAAATGGTATCCCCTGTCATATTAACACCATAATTATAGTTTGGAGCCTTTAGAAATCCATAACCAAGGTGTATATGGGTTTTTATTTAAGAGATCGGGCCTTTCCGAAAGCCCAATTCCAATTTTAAAAATTAAATATGATTAATTAATAACTCATTAAATTTTAAGAATTTTTCAGTGATTCTAATCCTCACACACGTCAATTTAACCTAGTTGCGCGCCCAACCTCTATATCCCCTCTTTGGAGCTCTTATTCATTGTGATTGTGTGTTGAACTTCTTAGGGTTTTGAAAATCAGGAAGATTTGAGGAGGTAAGTTCTTTCCATCATAACTCTCTAAATTCTTACTATTTTTCCTCCATTATATTTCCCAAATTACCTCCTTAACCTTATTAGAACCTCCCTTGAAGTTTTTACTATTTTAAATTTCAGATAGTGGTGTATTATGGGCGATTCACAGGATCCCTAAAGTAAGTGAGTCTCTTCGATTCTTCTTTCAAATTGCTTAGGGTTTCATTCTATTTTCTTATGGTTTATTCCCTTTTCCTTTAAGTACAAAATGACCATGAGGTAGGGTTTCGAACCTAGTGTTTATCATTGGGTTTTATTGCTCTAATATTATGGCTTTAGGTTTGTTCTAAGTCCCTCTTGGTGCGGTGGTGGTGCAACTTGATTTTCACACGTTGATTCAAGGGTTTTCATTACTTTGGTAGGTGATTGCACTTTGTATGAAATCTTTTTGACATATATTCTGTGTTTATTATATTTTCATGTTTAACCCATTGATTTTGTGATGCAAAAATTGGTTTTAGTGGTGTTTGTAATGCAAGTGAATTTTAAGGGCCAATTTCATTTAAAATTTTTGCTTTTTTTATATAAATATTTTATTGGTCGATTAAGGGATGCATTTTAATTATTTACTTGACCTTATTGAACTATATTAGCGATGAAAATAATGTTTTAAATGTTATTATTGTTTGGTTGTTTCTGAGAAATTGGTTTTGCGTGATGTTTGTTAATAAAATGGTTTTTGATTACCAATTTGGTGTTGTATTTGGTGTTTTATATGGGTATTCTATGCGATGATTATTGGGATTGTTTTATAAATCATGTAATGAGTTTTAATAATTTTTTAGTGTGTTTTGGATTATTTTTTGACAAATATGATTATGAATATGGTTTTCAAGTGGGGTTTTCAAAGAGTTTTGGGTGAAAAACCAAGAAAGATTTGGAGAAGTTGTTTTATTGAAACTCAAAGTGTTTTGTTGTGTGTTTTAAATGGTATAAAGTGTGTGTAGCTATAGTACTAATTGTATGTAACCATTAGTGGTGTTTTATAAGAAAATGGATATATATGTATCATTATGAAATTGTTTTAGCAGAAAGGGGGAAGCCTGGGTACCTAGGTGGGGTGGATGTGTACTAGTACAGCTAGTGGACCGGATGGGTTTTGTCCCTATTTCACCTAGAATATGGATAACTAAAACTCTAACTAAACTATTTGGATGATTATTGGGGACCAATAGGTTATTGTTATGTTCCCTAATAGTGTCTTAGGAATGAGAATGGATTTTACTAGGGTAACATTACACTGAGGTATGAGGTACATGGGGCTCAAGACTATCTAGTGCCTAGGGGTGTTCCCGATTTTGTTGATCATTGTGTTTGTGTTATTTTTCCATGTATTTTGGTGTTTTTGGAAGTACTTTACAGTATCTAACATTTATATTTAAATTTTTGAACATTCTGAAAACTTTATTTTGAAAAATGTTTTCAATTGAAAGTAGCATTTCTTGGATTTTATCACTGCTTTTCATTGCGTATTAAAACTGCTTTCTTTTTCACATTGTATTTCATGATATTTGGAATCATTGGGGTGTATCCTATTGGGCTTAGTATCACACCCTACTTACACCTCTTGGGTGTAATTAGATTTGGTTATGTTTGACTTAGGTAAAGGAAAGGCTAAGGGTGATGGCGGTTGAGGGTGTCAGTCCCCATCCTTGGGGCGGAGTTGTGGAGACGGCTTGGGGGTGATGACCCCTTGTCATGTGGAGTACATGGGGATATTTTGTTGATATTTAATTGTGTATTTGGACCTTTTGTATTTCATTTTAACTTATTTATTCAGTTCTGGATTTTTGTATAAACCTTGTTGCTATGAATTTTTCAGATTCATTTTATCAAATATTTTTGGTGTTTTATGTATACATATTCGGGTAAATCGTTCCCAAACCAAGATAAATGATACCCGAGAACTTATTATATCCTGTGGGGACAGTGAACGCCCTTCAGGCCTTGTCACGGGCTGGGTTTGGTGCCATTTTTGGTGGTGACCAGATTCGGTTCGTGACAAAATGTTATCAGAGGAGGTTCTCTCTATTTGGGTCACATTATTTATAGAACAGTCGAGATAGTCTGAAGATTCTATTGTCGAGACATGGCATTATAGTTATGAGTAATGTGGTTGATCACTACACCACATTATGGGATTCAAGTATCCAAGGGATTTTGGGATTTATATGATTCCTTTGAATTTCTTGGATTGATGATGATTAGGGGAAATGAAAAGAGAGTTGGGTTACTGGACTCAGTGAGCTTGTAGGGTCTGGAAAGCCATGTGGAGACAAGTATATTTACCTAGAACACTCTTTGTGATGGTGAAGTTATTGGAATATGGCTGCCAACCATATTTCCAAGTCACCAACTGAAACTAGTTTCCTCTCGCATTATCTTTTATTCAATAGTTTTGAAATCATAGATCTTTGGTTTTAAAGTGACTTGGTTTTAAGAAGCATAAAGTTTTTGTGAAATGATTATCTAATAAATAAGTAATTGTTAAATTTTTGAAAATGGAGAACTAAATTTTCAGAATTGTATTGGAATGGAAAATATTGTGTTTGCACCTCTTTGGAAAGCATGAACTATGTCAATGTTGGTTTTGAAAAGGTGTTTCCAACAGAGTTTTCTAAATAATTGAAAGGTGTTTTAATGGTTTGAGATGTTTTGAAATTAATGTGTATGAATTGAAAGTGAGTTTTCATTTAAATGATTGTTCCTTTCTGAAAATCTTGTTAAGATTTAATTTGGGTTTGATTTCATGGTTAGAGGTTTTGAGAAAAAAGAGGTATTGGTTGACATTTTGGTTTTGAAAAGTGGAATGAATTTTTTTTATTTTAACCTTTGGTATTTCCATGAGCAACCACAAGCATGGGGTTATATGGGATGATATATGGTTAATGGAATGGCTGGATGATTTCTGGGATGGATATGATGAGGGTGCCCATTATGGCACAGAAAAATGCATGTGTAAGGCCCATGGGGTACCATTGGTGGATAGGCTAACCGCTGAATCGTTTATTTTCAAAAAGATGATTTTAAATGAGAAACTTGATGTATTTATGATTTTTTGGGATGGTGTGTATTATGTGTTTTTTTTAAATGTTGATGTTATAGGATGTTTTGAGTCTAAGAACCCACTCCTGTTTGTATTGTGTTTTGGGTTTTTGTTTGGTTGGTAAGCTGTGTTTAAGGTCCAGTTAGTGGTCTCTTCTGAGAAATTCTTTAGGATGCTATTACGGTGTTTCCTTTCATGTGTTTAGATCTGGTTTGTGGTATATCTTAACCAAAGGAACATCTTGGTTGGGTCCTTAGGATTAATTGTTGGATAAGGTACGCCCCATTGAGGGTTAGTGCACAACTGAAGTGCAACCCGGATGGTTTCTCTATTCAAAGACCCTCCAGTTGATCAGTATAAGGAATATTTTTCTTAAGATTTTTAGATTGAGTCTACACCCTTTCTTTTATTGTATTGTGTATCCTCTTGTAGTGGGAGAGTGATCAAGGAAGGTTGAAAGAGACCTTAGCCTCTTATGTTTCCTAATTTTACAAATGTGGATGTGGTCTGGGGTTGTTAGCATGGATGAGTATCTGGATGGTGTCTAAGAGGTCCTCTTGGACCTTCATAGTCTCTTCGAAAAAGGAGTTCACAATAAACTACCAGTGTGGGAAATCTGGTCATGAGATGATATTATGACCACTTTCTAGAATTGTGTGTTGTTTGGGGATGTTGTATATGGTCCCACTCCATGCATTGTTTATATCAGTCGCAATGGTCATGTTCGGTGAAGCCTTGTGATTTCATGCACTCAATTGACTTTAAAGGTGAAAGTAGTGCAATCCTCTGAAAGTATCTTTATGTTGGTAGAATGTATCCCTTGGAAAAACTTCAAAATATTCCATTTTAGAGGAAGTTTGTTATAGTTTTTATTTACTTTTATAGTTTCTCACTTTAAGAAACATGGCGTGATGTGTGTCTATTTTCTAAGCCCTTGTTTCAGTGAAATATCGAGTTAGGGTAAAGTGATTTTGGAATGTGTTATGTATTGGGAATCTTATCGGGGATTTCAGTATAGTTGTTGGTGGCACCAAAAGAATAATTCTCATTCAGGGGGGTTTCCAAAGCCTAACTACGAGGTCGAAGTTGCTTCAATCATTTGAGCTCCAGCCATAGGTCTTGGAGAGAAGCTAACTCGTAGTTAGGGGAAATCCCAAGGTTTTTTAAACCCATGTACAATGTATTATCCTCAGTATAACATATAGTAATATTTTAAACCTCTAGTGTCATCATCTTTCTTCCGTAGTTCCTAGTCGGTGGAAATAGGTTGAGGGCCTTGTACCCATGTCATCACCTAATGTCGTTTCCGCCCCCTTTGGTTTCCATCGAGTCATTATAGAATTGTTGGAAATTTGGATAGACGTGATGAGGACACCGTTTGTGTATGATTAGTAGTGACCATGTTCTAGAAAGCCATGCAAAAAAGAATGATTTGCACAGTTAGTGCAAAATTTCCCAAATCGTGCGAACTGACCCTGCGCCCTTCCCAAATCTTTAAAAAAATTGTGTCTTTCTATGTCGGCCCATGCTGGTCGGTTAAGATGGTTGGTTCTTATGGTGGGGAGACCCAATATTATTATCATGTACATTTCCTCGTAAACTATGAATGGAAATCTACCCTTTGTGCTAGGGATTTCGTTCAGGCCTCCCTCTGTTAGTGTCTTGATTCTGTCTTGGAAAATAATATAGGTTGCCTCTTATGGTGGGGTGCCAATTTGTGTCCACCCATACTAATAGCTCATATTTATCCATGGTCTTGGATTGGTGGTAGGTAGATTCATTTAGAAATTTCTAGATACCAACATCTTCCTTGAGTAAACATTGGTATTGGAGAGCTCCCAATGGTTTAGTTAATGTAAGGTAAGTGTAACCTTGTTCGAAGTTGTTGTTCGTTTGGGTGAATTGCTTGAGTCTTGGTAAGACAGTGTTTTGAGGAGTTTTATTTGGGGATAAAGTATAAATGTTATTGATAATTTCATGAAAGTGGTTTAAGTTTGGGTTGTGAGATTAATCATTCCTTAATTGATCACTGGAGGTGTTTTGGCCCTTGGGGACGAAGCTTGTCAAAGAAGTACATCTTGGTTTATCAGTTGGGCTTGGTTTTCATATCTGGTCTTGATGTAGGTTTACGGGGATGGAAATTTTTCAAGGTGGGGAGAATTTTCACATACATGACTTATTTTAAAGTTAAATTTCATTTAATTTCCATTTATGTTTTGTTTTTTGGGTTTCTCAAGCTTTTATGGTAGAATGGGTGAGTTTTCGTGAATTGGGCCAAACCGTGAGCCCAATTCCAGATTTAAAAATAACTTTTGATTCTTTTATAACTTTTTCATTTTTTAATATTTTGCACCCATTACAATTCCTAAATGGTATCACCTGATATATTAACACAACCATTGTATTTTGGATCCTTTATAAATCTATAACCAAAGTGTATATGGGTTTTTATTTAAGGGATTGGGCCTTCCAAAATCCCAATTCCATCTTTAAAAATTAAATTGTATTAATTAATAACGTATTCAATTTTAAGTATTTTTTGGTGATTTCAAGCCTCAAACACGACCATTGAACCCCGAAGCGCGCCCAACCTCTCTATAACCTATTTTGATCTCTTCTTTATCGCGATTGAGTGCTGAACTTCTTAGGGTTTTGAAAATATGGCATATTTGAAGAGGTAAGTTCTTTCCATCATAACTCTCTCAATTATTACTCTTTTTCCTCCATTATTGTTCCTAAATTACCTCATAATCCTTATTCTAACCTCTCTTGAATTTTTTACTATTTTAAATTTCAGCTACTGGTGTATTAGGGGTGATTCTTCAATATTACTCAAGTAAGTGAGTCTCTTCCATTCCTCTTTTAAATTACTTAGGGTTTCATTTTATCTGCTTGGGGTTTATTCCCTTTTCCATGATGTAACAAATTACCAGGAGGTAGGGTTTCGAACCTAGGGTTTAACCTTGGGTTTTCGTGGTCCAATTTTGTGGTTTTAGGTTTGTTCTAAGTCCCTCTTGGTGCGGTGGTGGTGCGACTTGATTTTCACACATTAATTCAAGGGGTTTCATTATTTTGGTAGGTGATTCCACTTTGTATGAAATAATTTTGACATAGATGCTATTTTTATTATATTTTCATGTTTAAACCATTGATTTTGTGATGCAAAAATTGTTTTTAGTTCTGTTTTTAATGAAAGAGAATTTTAAGGGCCAATTTCATTTGAAATTTGTGCTTTTTTATATAAATATATCTTTATATATTAATTTAAATTCATTTAATTATGTTTACTTTTCATATAGTAAATATGAGAACATTTTTATTTAAAAAATTATTTTCTTGAAAAACCATTTTTTCGACATGTATATGGGTTTAATATTAAATTAAATTATAACACATCTGTGATTTGAATTATAAAAAATGGATTAAATATTTGGAATCATCATAATTTATATTTTTTAATAATTTCATATTATTTTTTGATCATAATGAACTGTGAAAATAATAAAAAAATTACTAAGGATAAGGAAAAATAGTTTATCGGGGGTTAAACTAATTATATAAGGGTTACAAATAACCAAAAAACTTGTATAGTTACTATTTTATGTTCCTATTATGACCTTATATCTTCTAGAATTCAAAAATATTCAATATTGGATGCATTTTTGAATGATAAAAACAAGGTTTTAATTCATTCTTTTTGAAACTTCTAAGTGTGTCCTCTCCCCCACTTATAAAAGGTGACCCCATCTCCTCTCCCTATAAAACTTAAAAACTCATTGGTTTAGACCATGACTACCCAAATTACTTCTTTAATTATCTAAAATCATCCTATAATTATTTTATTAATTATAAATCCAACCTAGAATGGATTTTCTTACAAACCTAAAGAAGTAGTCTGAAGGAGAGGTAATGTCCTTAACAGAGTGTATTATTTTATTTCTTATTAAACCTACCTAAAATATTATTAAACCATGTTGATAGAATAAAATAAGTATGTTTAATATACTAATATTTTTATATGTTAAGTTAATGAACAAAAACCATCTCATCCTCTATCAAATGTGAATTGAAACTATTAATCTTGTGTACAACAGACTACCGCCTTGCGAACCAATATAATTTGTTTTCCATCACCACTTGTCATGGATGGATATAATGATTTATATAATGAATATATATGATATTTAAGATATTATTTTAATTATTTAATTAAAATATCACATATACATTATAAGGCCCCAGCCTTAAACCTTACTTAATATTGAATTAAAAGAGTAATTCACATTGAGGATCATTTCAGGTTTAGAGTTTTAGAGAATTAGGACATAACTATTACATCTCAAAATATTACAAAGTAGTCGCTTCTACTAAATTTCCATAAAATAAAAACTCTTTAAAAGAAACATGTATAGTTCCATGTTTTAGGTAGCATGACTTTCCCTTGATCCCATCCTTGACCCTATTCCACGCTAAGTCCTGTGAAAAATATTTCAAAAACTTGGGATGAGCATAAGAAGCTCAGTAAGGGATACACAAATAATGAAAACTGTTAGTTTTTCAAAACAACAAGTAAAACATGAATACTTTATCAATGTAATACTTTTCACCTACATGAAGTAGTAAAAACTCTTCATTGAATAAAGTATCATTACTTACCTTTTTGTAACCAAAGGATTACCATAAAAATCCATAAAAAGAACGCATAACATATATAAAGGTAACTTGGGACATAAACATACTTGAGTGGAATAACCATACGGTCGACTCCCACACATATCACTTAATGGAATAGCCATACGGCCAATTTACATATATACTTAATGGAATAGCCATACGGCCGACTTCCATACCCAATGCATTGGAGGTTATAACGTAACCACCCGTCCTGGTATTCACGGCACCACCCGTCATATGGTTTATAACGTAACCACCCGTTAAAATGTCCAAGTACCAATATAAAATCATAAAACATAAAACCAATATAAAGGAATGATAACATTTCCACATTTCAATCACAATATATCATAAATATATTGACATAATAGAATCCTTTTTCAAAACCATTTTCAATACCAAAATACATAAAAGTGTATATGGTATTTATTTTATTCTAAAAACATTACGGCTTGTTGAGAAAGCCAAAGACCAAATAATACTCGTGGCGGCGGAAAAGGTCGTTGTCACTGCGTACGTTAAAAAAAATTCATTTTTTGTCGTTTAGTAAAACGCTTCGTAGAAAAATATTCCTTTTGTATAAAAGTAAAATTCAAAGGTGTTTATACACCGTATAAAAGAAAGTTGTGTATAAAATGAAATATGCCTCAATGAAAGGAGATTGAGACGAATTCCCTTACCTCGGGTCCGACTTGACTCGATCGTTCTTTAACGTCCTGAATAATAAACTTGAGTTAATTTCTACTTGATTAAGAACCTTTTTAGAGTTAATTATTCCTTTTATATCACTTATTTCCATGTTATAAACATTATGTAACTATTTAAATTAATAATGTTTGTTTTGTCGATATTTGGTTCTTAAGTCGAAAGTGGACTTGTTACAATTACATGTTGTTCGTGTGGTCAAAGGTTCTTTATATCTAGAATGAAATTCCTGATTTGGATATCATATATATCATATATATACAGCATATACATGTATTTATAATATTACAGAATCATTTAGAGGTAAGAAATGAAATGCACTGTTCATGGAGACGGTAAGCCGTACGCATGCATGAACGCTACTTTCATTTCTTTGTCATATTAATGGAATTAAAACTAAATGAGAGGTATGTATATTTTAATTCCAGAATTATATTCATCATTTATATATATCATTAATTATATATATCCATTATATACATGTACTTTTAATAGTACATTACATTTGTGGATAATAAATGAAATGCACCGTTCATGGAGACGGTAAGCCGTACGTACGCATGAACGCTACTTTCATTTCTATCTCATACTTTAATGGAATGAAATAATAATTATATAGAGGTATATTATAATTCCAGTATAACATCATATATAATAACTTTAAATCCATCCTTTACACGTCCCACATATGGCATTAACGAATCACATCACTTTGAGGGGGCGGTAGTCCGCACTTCCTAAAATGAAGATATCGTGTATACCCATAATGGAATCCATAAAGGTAAGACACAAATGAAAAATACAGAAGCATAAGTAAAACATAAACATATTATATATGATATATAAAAATAGTTACATCATAATGTCCACCTTTGAAGGTGTTAAATGAGTATTGAACAATCATCGTTTCGGGAGGCACAATTTCGCCATCCACGGAAACCGTATGTTCTTTAACCATTAGATGTAGTTTTGTGAGAGTGTAGCTCGAATAAATCATATAACAACATCCTAGTATATTGAAGATAGTGGTGTTGTTACAAAATAAATAAATAAAAAGAGTTTAGGGGGTTGGAGAAGCAAAATAAAACAAATGAACATGAGAGAATGAATTACCTTTAAAAGTGTAACTCCTTTTGATTTGAGCCTAAAGGCTTCCTTTGAAAGGATTATGCCCAAAGGGAATCCTCTAGGATGAGTAGAGGGATGTGGAGAGAGTAAATGGGCAGGGTTTGGCCGAGCCAAAGGCTTGAGGAGTGTGTGAAATGAGGTAGAGGTGGGGTCCTTTTATAAGAGGAGAGGAGGGGCACTTTTGGAAAGTAAAGAAATATTACTTTATTTGAAAATGTGTTTCGGTTTTAAAAAGTCACACATTGATATAATTCGTGGATAAGGTGATAAGGGTTCTAAATCCACCCATCCAATAAGTTTTGGACATCTGTAGTTCATAGATGTTACATTATCTTTCCATTTTATTTAAATCGTCAAATAATGATGTCATCGCTGCATCATTATTATGTCATAAATAATTTAATTTATTTAATGTATAAAAATTATAAAAAAATACTATGATGTAGGAAATATTTTTAGATTTCCAATTACTATTTATAATAAAAAATATGATCTTTATAACCCCATGTAAAAAATTTTTTCGTAAAACATATTATGTTTGTGTCATTTTTACTTTTACATTAAATAAAAGGTTATTTATGTCATTTCCCAACCAAAGTGTCTCCATGGGGTCCCCAAGTTGACCCATGGCTTTTCTTGGTCGGCCATGACACAACCAATGAGGGTATGACATGTGTCAAGCTCATCTTATTTTATTAAAGCATTATTTTTACCTTAAACTACACTAATTACCACTAATCGCGATTAAGAACTTAATAAGTTACTATTCACCAAAAATTATTATAATCTCATTGAACCACATTTTACTTCTTAATGACAACCATGTATGTCAGATTTTTGAAATTAAAAATACAATGATGGCAAAATTTCATTTAAACGGAAAATCAGTCTTTATAAGTACCACTTAGTGGTTTCACAATTCATTAAAAATTGAAGTTTTTTAGAAAATTACCAAAAATTCACCCTAAGCTATATTTGATATTACGAATTCAAAAATGAAGTCTATTTTAAAAAAGTCAATACATATAAGTCAGACTAATTAATTTAATAATTAATTCTCGTTGTCAAATCAAATAGCGTGTTTTTATGAAACAATAAGTATCAAAAGATTGACACTTGTTTAAGTCTGATTTCAAAGTGAAATTAATTCCAAAGACCACTATTGGATTTAATGGTAAAAATATATTCTAATTTAACTTTAAAACCAATTCAAAAGATAATATAATCGTATAAATAAATTATATTAAAAAGGGGTTTTGAATTAAAATACAACATTTTACACTATTCATTGAAAAAAAATGAACTTTATCGGAAAGATACCAAAAATTTACCCAAAGTAAATTTTGATGTTCCAATTCTAAAGAAGAGTTTTATTTGGTCCAAAATATTGTATAAGAGTGATCAAAACTATATTTAATGACAATTCTCCATCAAAAGGTGATAAGTGAACCTTTAGTGAAAATTAGGGTATAAAAGCCGAAAATTGAATTCTTTCCGTATTTTAAGCCATTATCTTTTATTGGATAAATGTAAAAACATTTAAAAACATATATAATCATATTTTATTTATTTCTATCCATTCTCGCCAATACAACGGCTACATGTTAACTACCATTTAAAATAATATTATTTTATTATTAGAGTGCAACGTAAGATTCCCAAGAAACTCGTTGTTGCGTATTGGGTACGCCATCGAGCATAGCGTCCCCTTTAAAGTCATTTCAATATTTTATTCACAAATATGGATAAATATGAAATGTCATATTCTATATTTACCTGGGGTGTTACATACATTCTTAATTTTTATCCATAGAAAGCATTATAACGTCTCTCGTGTGTATTGTGGAATACTGCCTCAAGAAGCGATGTGATTCATTTTTCACATGTGATTTAAATGGAAGGTAATAGGAATTAATTTAGTGTTTATATATAATAATAATTAAATATTAACCACTATTAAAAATTAATATATCATATATTTTCTTACCTTACCATCCATTTAATAAATGATAACGTCGTTTGTGTGTACGGAGGACTACCGCCTCACGAAGCGATGTGACTTTTTTTACTACCTCATCACACAGATGATATGTGTAAGGATATTTAAATATGTTATATGATATTTCTGATATAATTTTAATCTTATATGGATAAAATAACACTTACCTTATTTCCATCATTTTTTTTGAAATATGAAAATGTTGCTCATGTGTACAGACAACCTACTATGTCCATGAATGTAACATAGTTAATTTTTCATAACCATACATAATGGTTGGCTTTAAAAGTTTAATTAATATATAAAAATGAAACAAAATCATTATTACCATTATTTAAATTATTAAATAATAATATCATTGACTTTATTGAACTTACCAATGTAATTTTGGACATATGATTCATTTATCATTAAAATGTACGACGTGAAATTAATTGGTTAAGTAATTGAATATGAAATTGTAACAAATAAAATAAAAGTACTAATAAAATTTATAAAAATTAATAAGGGAAAAATTAATTTAATTTTATAATTTAGGAATATAAGATATTTATGCGATGATTTTATCTTGAGGTAAGGGTTTCCATCTTAAAACATCCTTCTTTGAGAAGAATGTTCTTTTATACACCTAATTTCTTTTATATGGTGTATATAATTACCCTTTACATATTATATCATGAATACTTCATAATTCAGGTTATTTTAAGTTTCAATTAAATTACTTAATTTTTGATTCTAATTATTCAAAAGTTACCAAAGTGGAAAGGGTTTATGCTTTAATTTTATTTTAATAAAGATTATTTATGCTTGAATTTTCATTAAAGGAAATTATTTGATAATTATATAATAAAACAAAATATATTTTTTTATCCAATAGTTATTATCAAAATTTTCAATAATTATTATCATTTTACCTCTCTTGGATACTTAATATGGCTATGAAAAAAATTATGAAAATTCAACTTTATTTCCCTCTTTGGTCAAAAACCCATATCATCCATACCCATGACTTCTAAAAATATTTTCCAAAATATTTTTAAAATTATCTAAATGGTTTATTAAATATATTTTTACACAATTTTTACTTTTTTTAAATGGTTTGAAAGTAATCTTCTTATTTATTTCTAAATGGGGGGCTTTTTAACCTTTTATAATAGTGTAAAAGGAAAGTGTTTTTAAATTATATGGTGTGTAAAAAAGTTCCACCATCATGACCACTCACTTATTTAAAGATTGCTTTATATATTTCCATGGTTATTTTTAAAGAAATTTTTTCTATAATATTTTGAAAATTCAATGTTTTTTCCAATTTATTTTCAAAGTGGAAAGTTTATTTTTCTCAAGAATGTTTTTAATATTTTTAAAAATACTTATATTTCTCAAAAAAAAACCCATAATATTATGTAATGATTCTAAATTCAGTATAAATATCCCCCACATGTATATATATCTCACACTCCCTTCCTTTTATGGGGTAATAAATTACTTATGTTCATTTCTCTAATTCCTTACCTAAGAAATTTTCTTTGATTATGTTATGGGACAAGATTATAACACCCATTTTCATCCCATGTGTAATTAATATATTGTTATTTATCATTGAATTTAATTATGTGAAACACATATTCATGTATATGAAATGAATTTGATGAGTGGGCCCAAACTTTTATTGCCCTAAAATGCATTGGGTAATGTTTTAGTCCCATGAAACATATTGTATGTGATTAGAGAGTGAACCTAATCCATTTTGAGACTTTTTCCACCATGTGATGTTGTCTAGAAATTTATCCTTGACTTATGTTTATGTCATGTTTTTTGTTTCTTACACATTTCCTATAATTACATATTATTATGATACCATGATCTTTATATAATTATCCCATGAGATTAATCATGTTCCTTATATTTAATGTTGTCATGTTATATCTTTGACTCATATGTTATGCTACATTATCATGTTTATTCCCATACATGGATTTTTAGCTCACCGCTATCTTTTATATATTCCCATGGTTGTCCTATGTAGTTTTAAGAGCTCAAAAATATTTTGGATCTCACTAAGGGAAAGAAAAGAGAAAGAAGGATTCCATTTTTTAGTTTCCTTTAATATAATATGGTCTTAGTCTTACAAATACACTAGGCCTCAAGATCTTTGAGTTATAAGTATTTGTTTATTTATGTTAAAAATCATGTAATAATATGTGTAAAGGTTGGGTCACTATAGTGGGTATGAGAGAAAAGTTTTTTTTAACCATTGGAGGTTATGATGAGAAACAATTAGTGAGAACCCTAGGATAAGTTTAAGGAAATGTTTAAATATAAATCTATGTATAAGAAAATATCCTATAACTTTGGTGTTGTTTAAAGATAGTGGTTTATAAGAAATTACATCTCTGGCTAGATACTACAAGTAGAATTTGTTATAGAACAAATGTACCTACAGGTAATAACTCTAAAAGTCACATCAGGATTGATGCAAGTGTTACCTGGTACATGACGATTGGACTTACTTTTCATTAGTTTGACACTCACTAGGGATATTTTTTGGGAAATTCACAAAATATTTATGAACCACCCTGATGGATTTTAATTATATGATGATGATGAATGACCTTGGATAAACATAAGGTGTCATATATTTAAAATAATTTGGCATGATTTAGAAATTGAATAAATTATTTTTCCTAATTATGTATTTTCCTGCTATTATTACTTTTTCTGATACTATAATTTGTGGTTTTAGTAAATGGTTGGAACCAATAAAAATCAAGTTAACATTGTATGTTATCGAAAATTTAGTTATTATGATCAACTAAATTGGATGATGATTGGAGAGAGAGATATATTGTTATTATAAATAATTAGATATCCTGATATATGATTAAAAATGTTAACATTAGTGAGGTTACTAACAAGTAAAATAAGATGAGGACGAAATTTTAGGAATATCCATGTGGTAATGAACATGGAAAAAAGAAGATTAATCTTATTACTTGTCAAGAAGCTAGTAATAATCACCTATAATAATATATCAAATATAAGTAATATGTTTTCTATGCAGAAATAGAATTCATAGAGTGACTAATTTACATGTAATTAGATGTCTTATAGGTTGTGAACTTTGGAATTATCTGATTAAATGCCCTAAACTTAGGTTTATCACCTATAAAAAGGAAGGACCTATGTTATAACAAACTATTAAAGTAAATGGGTATATGTATTTATTTATTTTTATTCAATAATTATGATGTAGAAGTATGTTCACCAATGGTATTTTTGTAAGTATAATAATAAAACATCTAGGTATTGTGTTAATATTATAATCATATATGACATCATGTTATGTTAACTAAAGAGTTATGGATACCATCCTGGTTTTATGAGTTTAAGTATGATCATAAGTTCAAACTCCTAGACACTCCTTTTATAGGTTTTATGTAATTGGATTTCAGGGTAACTGATGATATTTCTAGATATGTATTATTGATATGACATATATATAACATTTTATTTTAACATGAAGGATTATTTTGGAAGAATGGCATTATATTTTTTAGATGTAAGCTAAAGGGTTTTAAGGATAGAAACTTAAGGAAGGGATTGATTTGAACTTTATAAGCTACTATTGAGTAATTAGTGATTAATGTGTTATACTATATAACTTCTAATAATCAATTTGGTTTTAGTAATGAGTAGAGGTAGATCTTGTTATTCTTTTGGGGGTTATTTGATCTCTTAGAAGTTAATTTTAGTGCTTAAAGCATAAAAAATAAACTTGAATACTATTTTTTTAGAGAAAAATATGATTTTCTGGGGGAAATTGATTAATGTATACAATTATACTTTCCGAGAATGTATATTTTCTAATTTTATTAGTATATATGGTAAATTAATTAATCAACTCTCAAAAAAGGATCTTCATACAAAATATTATCCAATTAACATCAAATCTAAGGAATTAATGATCATTTAACTCATCACATGTTTATTTTTTTGAGTTCCTAAACTTTATATTGATCATTCACTTCCTTATAAAATTTTTTTTATCACTCTCCATAATTATTTTCACTTTTCTTCCATGTTCATATCTTCACTTACCACCAATATTCTTCTATTTGAAAACCTAGTATGTGTTATTTGTGATAACATTCATAATTACATTTCTCTCTTATCAATATAATGCTTTATTAAACATTTTTATGATTTGGGTTACAAAAAAATTATTTTTAAATATCAAACCCTTGATTATCAAGATCAAGGTTAAATCGCGAGGATACAATTTATTTATGGGGGTATAATGTGACACTCTAAGATTTTAAAATAATAAAATTATGTTTGATAATATATATGACATGTAATATTATAATAGAATGTAACACATTAATACTATATGATATTTTCTAAAAATAAAATCAATTTCATCGACAGCTTGTGTAACACGCAACACCGGTTTTAAAAACTATGATATATTATTAACATTATTATTTACATATGATCATTATAAAATAGCTAATAAATTTATAGGTATGAATAGTATTAAATGATTTAGAAAATTTATTTAATTTTCCTATATAATATAAATTTAATTATAATTTTTTTTAAATAATCACTCAATTTTTTGCAAAGTCATTTTATTCATAGAAAATATGTTTTCTTCAAAAAAGATTATTTTCACTACATTCTATGATAAAATAATATAATTAATTTTTTTCCACTTTTATAAAATTTATTTGATTAAATGGACTTCATTTTTTGAAATTATTTTATTGATATTAATTTATGGTGAATTTGTTTTTGTAAAATATTACTTTTAAATTAATAGTGAAAATACCAATTTTTATAAAACTGTTGTATCTCATGAATAAATTAAGACCCGTTATTATTTTAATTTGATTTAAAATTAACATAAGTTTTATTTATTTTTATAAAATCAAATTAATTAAATTTAAATCATATTTATACAATATTTTAGTATGAGCTTATTTTTAGGATTTAAAACACTTTTCTTTGAAGACTATTTTAAAGTGCATAATGTTGCTCCATTTTAAATAATTAAAATAATACCAAATGAAAAATTATTTAAATAAAATTTATAGATTATATATATATATATATTAATTTAAACTCATTTAATTATGATTAATTTTCTTATAGTTAATATGAAATCTTTTTTCCATAAAAATGCATTTCCATAAAAACATTTTTTGACATATCTACGGGCTTAATTTTAAATTAAATTCTTCCAATTATTGGAGTTTAATTCGGAAAAATGAATTCCAAATTTGTAATAACAATAATTAATATTTTATAATAATTTCATCTTAATTTTTTACCATAATTAATAGTGAAAATATTAAAAATTATTTATTATGGTTAAGGTCAAAAACACGTTTTACAAGGGTTAAACTAAAATTTTAAGGGTTAAAATTTTCCAAAAACCTATATAATTCTAATTTTATAGTCATATTTTGTCCTTATCTATTTTATGGTTTGAAAATAGTATATTTTCTTGTGTGTCCTCTCCCCCATTTATAAAATGTCACCCCTCTTCTCTTCTCTTCACCCTTCCAAAGCCCATTGGTTCAACCAAGACCTGCCCAAATCACTTCCTTAATTTCGTCCACTTATCATAAAATCTTTTTTTATCATAATTCCATCATATAATTTCTTTTGGTTCAAACCTAAATATGTTTTCTGAAGAAGAGGTAATGTCCTTAACTGAGCATTTTATTTTATTTATTATTACACCTAATTAAAATATTATTAAATTGTAATCATATAAAAATCCTAGTATCATACATATAATTATATGTTTTTGTGTTAATTTTATGACCTACAACTATATCCTCTTCCCTTAAATGGGAAATGAAATCATTGATCCTGTGTATGGCAGACTACCACCTCAAGAATCGATGTAATTGTTTTCCATCATTGCTTCTCATAGATGTATATAATGATGTATATAATGATTATATATGATATTAATGATATAATTATTATTTTTTAATTATAATATCACATATAAATTCTTAATTTCCATTCTTTATAAAATACGATTGTGTCGCTCGTGTGTACGGTGAAATACCACCTCACGAAAAAATGTGATCTGTTTTTAACATAAACTTTATATGGAAGGTAATAATAATTAATTTATTATTTATATATGATAATAATGAAATATTAACCATTAAATAAAATTAATATATCCTATAATTTCTTACCTTATCACCCATTGAACAAATGATAACATTGTTCGTGTGTATGACGGACTACCGCCTGATGAAATGATGTGAGTCATTTTTGCTACCACATCACATGGATGGTATTTTTAATGATATTTAAATAAGTAATACAATATTTTTAATATAATTATCATCTTTTAAATGTAAAAGAACACTTAACCTCCTTCCATCACGATGCTCAAAAAATGGAAATGTTACTCACGCATACAAACGGCCTATTGTCTCTATGATTATAAGGTAATTCAATTTACATAATTATATTTCATGGTTGGTATTAAACGTGTAATTTATCTATAAAAATGATAATTTTTTCATCATTTCCATTCTTTATATGATTAAATAATAACCTATTTAAACTTAGTCAACTTACTTAAGTGATTTTGGAAAAATGAGCCATTTATCGTTAAAATGTTTGATGTGAGACTAATTGGTTACATAATTGACTATGGTATAGTAACTAATAAAATATAAAAATAAATAAAATTGAAATTTTTTATTAATTAATAAAATAATTAACATGTGTTAATTATTCAAGAAGGTATGGAACGCATGTGATGATTCGGGCTCAAGGTAAGTGTTTCTGTCTCAGGACTTCCTCCTTTGATAAGCATGTTCTTTTATATTCCAAATTTATTTTATATGGTGTATATAATTACCCTATACATATTATATCATGAATATTTCATACTTTGTGATATTTTGAGTTAAAATTTACTTACTTAATTCATGTGGGTTATGATTCAAAAGTTACCAAAGAAACAAAAGTTTTTACTTCAATCTCATTTTAATTGGGATTGTTTATGCTTTAATTTCCAATTAAGAAATTTATTTGATTATTTTATAATAAAACATAATATATTTTATTTTCCTCTGGTTATTAATGAACATTTCAATAATTACTACCGCTTTACATCTCTTTGGAACTTAATATGATTTAAAAAAAAATTAAGAAAAGCCAACATAATTTCTCTCTTTGGTTGAAAATACTTTTCTTCCATATCCATGTTTTAAAAAAATGTATTCAAAAATGTTTTTATAAATCTCCAAATTATTTGTTGAATACATTTTTACCCATGTTTTAATTTTTACAAAATTTATTTAAAGTAATATCCTTCTCTTTTTCTAAATAAGGAAATTTTTAACCTTTTGAAAACAATATAAAAGGGATACTTTTTTAACTAAGATAACATGTAAAAAATTAACCACCTTAATAAAAATAAATTATATAAATATTTATTTCTAAGTTTCTATGGTATTTTCAAATAAAATTTTTTCTATATTATTTTTTAAAATATTAATTTTTCACAAGTTATTTTCAAAGTGGAATGGTTATTTTCCCCAAGATTTTTTTTAATCATTAAAAGTATTTATATTCATCAACAAAAATAACATTTAATAATTTGGAATTATTTTAAATTATGTATATATGTCACCCAAATATATTCCTAGATTATTATCCCTTCATTTCATGTATTAATACATTCATTATGTTCTTTTCTCAAATCCCTTCATTGTGAAATTTACTTTGATTATAATATGACACAAGATTAAGGAACCTATTTTCTTCACATGGGTAATTGTTATGTTATGATTTATGATTAACTTTTCTTATGAGGAAAACATATTAATGTACATGAAATGAATTTAATGGGTGGTCCATAAATTATATATCCCTCCAATGCATTGGTTAATGTTTTTGAGGTGTGATTAATGGGATTAGCGGGAAAACCTAATCAATTGTGGGACTTTTTCCACCATGTGATATTATCACAATAGTTAACCTTGACTTTTGTTTATGTTATGTTTTATATTGATGCCACATTTATTATGATTCCATGTTATTATGACACCATAATCATTATGTAATGTACCCATTTGATTACTCATGTACCTTCTCTTTTATGTTATCGTGTTATATCTTTAACTCACATGTTATGGTTCTTTATCATGTTTTTCCCTTACTGGGATTTTTAGCTCACCCATTTCTTTTATGTATTATCTATGTTATCTTATGAAATTTTAGGAACTCAAAAGTATTTAGAATCTCACTGAATAAAATTAAAAAAATAAGGAATCCATGTTTTAGTTTCCTTTTATATATTATGATCCTAGTATTATAAAGGAACTAGGACTCATGAGATTTGGGTTGAAATTAATGGATTTTTATTTTAAAAATAATATGATCATATGTGTAAAATATTTGGTTACTATAGTAATAACAGTTTTTGAAAAATATTTATTTTTTCACTATTTACTAAAAAATTAATCATTTCATAAAAATATAAAAAATTCACCCTACATTAATTTTTATATTATGATTTTAAATATGGAGAAAATTTTTAGAAACAAATTTTCTAAAAGTGAAAAAAATTTAATTATTTTATTTTCTTACAAAAATCAAAAAAATATTTTTTAAGAAAAAATATTTATAAGAATAAAATATATTTACTAAAAATAGATATTATTTACAAATATTAAATCATCACATTTTAATTCAGTGGTCTATATATATATATTTCAAAATTTCATTTATCATTTTTATACTTTACAATTAAAATTATATTTATTAATAGTAATATTTAAATAATAACATTCCATGGTTTTTTTAAATTCGGTGTTGTGTGTTCTATATACTATTGAACATAGTTTTATTTAAAAATATAAGGGTTCCACATCCCCCCACCCCAAAATAAATTTTACTCTCTTAATTAGAAATTGTGATTAGTAATTGAGTTTTTGACATTTCAACGTACCTTTATTGAAAAACCACATCATAAAAAAGGAAATTAAATCTTCCTCCAAAAGTGGGAGATGAAAAAACAAAGGTCATCTATAATGACGCATAATTAGGTTTAAAAATAGTGTAACATTAGTGGGAAGTGAATATATTAAGTAAAAATAAATTTCTTAATAATTATAGAGAGTTAAATGTAATATTGGTCACAAGAAAGTGAAGGATCATGAGAAATTTAAGGACCCCAAACCCATAAATCAATAATTTTTTAAAAGGTTCATTGAATCATTGATAATTAATTTAATAGGAAAAAATTTGTGTTTCGAGATCCTTATCCAAGATTTCTGGAATTACTTTACCATATAGACTGAAAACATAAGGAAATATACTTTCTATACAAATCTAATTTCTTCCATTGATCAATTTCCACCATAATATTATCTTTTTCTCCAAACAATGAGTATTCAAGATTAATGTTCATGCCTGGAGAAATAAAATCTAATTATAACATATCACATAATCCAAAAAGGATAAAAAATATATTCCTAATAACATTAAATAATAAAATGGAAATAGTTAACATAAGGTAAGATAAATATAATATGAATAAACATTTATATGAATAAATAAAACTTTTAACTTCAAAATTTCTATAATAACACAAAATTTCCAAATTATATTATTTTATAAATAAATATCCCTAAATCACAATTAATATTTAATAACCTATATATTAAAGAATATTTTAACCTCAAATGTGATCTAAGTCCTTTTAACTTACATTCCCAAAAGTTTAATTTCATTCTTCCAAAATAGTCTTTAATGTTATACCACATGTTAAACTTAAAGATTATATGTATTTCTACTCAATTAAGAATCCCCAGAAATATCGTTAATCACAATGATAAATCACTATATAATATTACAATTTAGTTAACTTCACACAAAAATTTCATGAATAAAATTTTTGATACTAACCTCAGTGTTAATCCTTATCTTAGACATAAATATATATAAAATAATAACCTTGTTAATGAGTCACTTTTTAACAATTAAGATTATCTATATCCCACTATCCAATACACTAGAATTAACTTAACATCATTTTCTATACTAGACCAAAGGGTTATTTAAACATTAATAAAGTATTTTTCCTAAAACTCAATAAAAGTTTCAAATCACCCCAAAATCACATCACTTTAAACCTCAAAAGGGGTATTTATGCTTTTGAACATATGATTAACCTTAAAAATATAACCCATGATGGTATCCATAACTCTAAAGTCAGCCTCAAATGAAAACATACATGCTTCAAAAAAACTAACACAATTACTAATCCTCAAACAAAATTACAAACTATTTCCATAAATCCAAAAAATCAATAAAATTTATCAGATATTAAATAAGTCACTTTTGTCATAAAATCACAAACCAATTACAAGGTCACCAATATTATCTCATTTACAAAATAAATTCAAATCATCTCTTTATCCCAACTAAATATTATAACATTACCACTAAATCAATTTTCTTGGATAATTATTTGTATATTTTAACATATATTTTCAAATACTTAAATAAAATATATTATAGAATAATCATTATAAGTCTAATTATTATTATATCTAGAATATCATTGATATAAAACTTCTACAACATAATTATCAAATCCCAATAAATAAATACTTACACATCAATGATTGGAAAATTATAGTTCCTTACATGGTCTAGGAGTTAACCCTTAGACATATTCCCCACACATAATACATTGAAATATAAATGGTATATTGTGGAGAACTTCATATCCCTCCATCAAAATATTAATTTATTTTGAATAATTCATTTATCTATACACTTATTCTCCACACATTAATCATTTTCTAATTCCTTTTAGATATTATATAGGTTGTATCTTTCTACATTCCTGACATGATGGATATTGTGATTTCATTCCTCCTTTGTATCCATCATTTGAGCTCTCAAAAAACACTATTCTAAAATTCTTATAGTTTATTAAGGTGTAGTTTTTTAATCATATATAATGATACACTAGATTAAAAATTTAAATTAGCAACATTTTTTAAAATTTTGTATGTCTTAAAAAGTCATTAACTCATTTTCTAATGTTCCCAAAAGAAGTTGGTAAAAAGGTGTTTCTAATTGTTAATGTTTATAAACATTGCTAATTAGTATGTTTGTAAACATCACAAATTTAAAAACCCTTATTTACAAAAAAAAAATAAGAAACATCGATAAATGAGTTATAAAATATCAATGTTTCCTATAAACATGGATCTTTTTAAAATTAATAAATTTTCAATACTATTTTTTTAATATATATATATATATATATAATATTATACACTCACCCTCGTTTACTGATGTTTTTGAGTAACATCAGTAAATGAGTTATAAAATGGTCACACTTTCTATAAATGTGGATTTTTTTTTGAAATTCATGCATTTTTTTATTACTTTTTTAAGAAATGTATTTTTATAATACAATTTACCCACCCTCCATGCATGGTCACTATTTGTTTTGAAATTCAAAAAAAAATATTAATACTATTTTTTAAAGAAATATATTTTTAAAATACTATCTACCCACCCTTAATACATGGTGATCCCTCAAACCCCCTTAAGACCATGTGCCTCAGCCCCTCAACATGATAAGTCTTCCTCCCCACACACCCTCTACTTGAACCAAACCCCCTCCATGGTGTATTTTTTTCTAATTCATTAAAAAAATATTACTTTTTTAAAGTAATATTTCATAAATATTGTATACCTACCCTCCATGTATGGTGGTCCCTCATGCCCCATAAATCTTACTTTCCTTAGCCCCTCAAAATTCCCTCTACTAATACTGACCCCACTCTTAGCATCCTTGAATTTTTATAGCTAGAGAGATTTGAACCCAACACCTATAGACTCCCAGTAAATGACCAAACAAACTCATCTAAACAACATATGTTTATATAATTGCATTATAATATATTTATATATTTATATATGTTAATATATTTCGATATTAAAATAATTAATATATCATATACATAATTTTATGTATTAATATACGTATATTAATTTATATGTGTGGGTGTGTGTGTGTGTTTATATATATTTTTATATATGTGTGTGTAAATATATATGTGTATGTATACATATATATAATTATATTTATAATTTTATATATATATATATATATATATATAATTATCCATGTTTTCTTAAAAATTTGACTAAATTTAAATTATATATGTGTTTTTATATATAAATATATTTTTATACATTTGTGTCTGTATTTATATGTGTGTGTGTGTGTGAGTGTGTGTGTGTGTGTGTCTTTCTGTGTTTATATATGTAAATATATATATATATATTAATATTTATATATGTTTTTTGTATTTATATATATACATCTAAATAAATATTTACATATATGCATGTAAATAAATTATATTAGCAATAAAAATATGCAACACGCAAATGTAGGAAAGAACTCGGTGAGACTTGAACTCAAAACCTCACCAAAACCCATAGGGGTAGCTACCATTGAGTTATAACTAGAGGTATATTTAAATATATATATGTGTGTGTGTGTATTTTTGTGTGGGTGTTTATATACATAAATATTATGATATTTAAACATAAGTTAATGTCTTTGTATAGAAATATAAAGTTTTAAATATAAATATATATGAATAAAATTATAAAATTTTATTTATGCATATATGTAAATTAATATTATTATACTTATATATAATGTTTTTAAATAGTGGTAAAAGGTCGCTAAAATAGTAGTATTTTCTGAAAATATTTCTATATTAGTGACTTTTTTTCAGAAATCGTGTCTAATTTAGTGATGTTTTCTGAAAACATGGATAATTTAGAAACATTTTTTAAAGTAGTGTCTAATTTAGTGATGTTTCCTAAAAATGTGACTAATTTAGTAATGTTTTCTTAAAACATGGCTAATTTAGCAATGATTTCAGAAAACATGGATAAAATAGTATCTTTTTTAGGAAACGTAACTAAATCTAAAATTATCGATATTTTTTAACATGGCTACAAAAATGTCACAAAATTTTCGATGTTTTAAAAAAATCTAAAAACAATGATTATTTCATGTATTTTTAGTTGTAGATGATTATGAATAATCACAATATATTTCACTCTAGTCATCATCCAAGTTAGTTTTCAATAATCCTCACATTATCCATCACATCTAGTGATAACATGATTCTTCTTGGTTTTATCAATTGACTAAAACCAAAAAACATAGTATGAGTACCAATAATCATAGTAGGAAACCATGTGTTCATGAAAACAATATATAGGATTATAAATTACGAAACCCTATTTTTAATCAAAGGTGTCTTTGATTTATCCTAGGATATTCATGGTCATCATCTATTCAAATCCTTTATATTGATTTTTAATGAAAATTTGAATTAACCCAAGAATATCCCTCACGAGTGTCAAACCAAGTGCACAGTATGGGAACACTCTTAAATCACTAGAATGATGGGTAAGATATAATTTACCAACTATTTTCAGGGTTACTACCCCTATATGTATCTATTCCAAAACCACATCCACTTGTAGTATCCACCTGGGGATATATTTCTAGGAAATCCCAAAAATATCTACCTTACCAAAATTTTATGATGTTATCCTATTTTTAGACTTATCCTCAAGTCTCCCTAAGATTATGGTCCCTAATCTATAATTTTATAAATATTTTTCTCAAGGTTTCTACCTAACTTTATATGATATAAACTATAAATACCCCCACTCCAATTGTCCACAATTAGTTGTTACATTATTACATTCGAATATTATACAAGTGATCTCATCCCAAGGCATGAAATAGTTTAGTAGTCTTTTTAAATTAGATAAAAACTAGAATCTCACATTAAATTTGAAAATAAAAAATACAACATAGTGAAAGTAAATATCCTTCATCCATGAACTCATTCAATAATTCCTTCTTTACATCATGGGGAAAGGAAAAAAATGAAGGTTGATCTTAGATTCTAAGTAAGGGAATTTTAATAGTTAAATCTATCATATAATAAGTAATTCATAATCAATACGGTAAAAGTGAATAATTAAAAATTCATTTCATTTAATCAATAACTTGAACATGATGAATAATATAGAAGGAATAAATGATGATCAAACGATTCTATATAAATAATCACATGATCTTGAAACTTATCCATGGATATCATAACTATTCAAATAGTCACATAGAAATCAATAAAAAATCCAGAATGATAGAATTCATAATTTATGACATGTAAAACTTATTTTTTATGCCTCATTCTGAGACATCTAAAACATACAAGGAAGGACTTGTGCCAATACATCTTACATAAATGGGTAAGGCCTTATCCAAATACCCAGCATATTTTTCCATATGGTACCTACCAATTCATCAAGGTGCTATATAATTATGGTCCCCAACCATCAAAAAATAACTCTAATTAATTCATTATATGAATAAACAATAAAACTTAATCAATATGCTTTAAAAATTAATAATTATTCATATTGTAAGAACTAGCATATAGAATGTCAATAATTTCCTTTTTTAAACTATTAATAAACCATCTGGTAAAACTTCCTTTATGCTATAATTATATTATATTCTTAGTAATCATAAGATTCTTCAAAGGATGTTGATATATATATAAATACTTTAAAAATGTCATTGGAAGCTTTCTTGAGGAAAATACACTTCTCACCTTCAAATCACTTATTTAAAATCTAATAATTTCTAAAATACTAAGGAAAATATCTATTTGAAACGAAACATTGAAAGTTATAAATTAGGATTAAAATAATTTCGTGATAAATATGGTAAGATATTTTATTCATGATGAGTATGTTAAATCAAATATTCCTTTCACATTTTCAGTAAAAAGTCAAAAAGTACCTTTTTCAGAAAATGAAAAGATTATTATTTTTAAACCATTTCTTAAAAATTCAAAAATTATTAAAGAATTATTCCATAAATAATTGGATAATATTATTAAATATATTTAAAAAAATTTAGGTAAAATATGGACAGGGAAGAAAAATATTCTAGAATGAGTAGAAGAATAAAGTCGGTTTTCCTTAATAACATTATTTTCATGTCTAGAGTACTTGAAGAGATGAAAATAAAAGGAAAACTTATAATTTATATAAAATAAATATTAAAATAAATTTTATTTGGGTTAATATAGAAAGAAAAAATAATTACCCCAGTAGATACTTAAATATAGACAATACAAAATAATTATGAGACTATGAAATAAACCCTTACCATTTTGGTAAATTTTGAATCATAAACCCCTTGAAAGAAATAACATAAAATATATATTTAAATACCATGAATATATATGGAATCATGATATATCAAATAAAATTGGTATTAAATACACTAAATTAAAGAATTAAATTGTGAATATGATATATGAATCATAGAAACAAAAGTGGCATGAGAAACCCTTACAAAGATCGTATCATTGAACTGAGAATTAATCAATGAAGTGATTATTTGTGATAAATTTAAATCCAAAAAATTTATATGTAATATAATAAAATTAAATTTCATTTCACATATAATCATGGAATAACATAGTCACAAAATTATAATTATAACCTATGGAACAGAATTTTAGTTAAGAAACCCCTTACCTCAGGTCAGACATCCTTCATATGTGTTTGAACAGCCTGTATAATAAATATATATTTTTTATAAATATATTAAATAACAATAATAATATAATCATACCATATATTATTTAATTCTAACCTTTATCACCCATTTATTAAAAATTCTTTATTAAAATCACTATTTCAGGTGATGGCTGCTACATTTTTTGTATAAGTTATGGTAAATTAATTTTGGTCTTTGTGTTTGATCATTGTTCCATAGTCTCCAAAATGTTTAAAATGGTATTAATATATTAGGTATTCATTATATACATAGTTATAATCATATATGAAAGTTTTAGATATAAAAAATAAATTACATTGTTCATGGAAATGGTAGGTTGTATGTACTCATGAATGTTGTTTTAACTTTTTGGTGGTTGAAATAAAATAAATTTAAATAAAAATTCACCATTCCAAAATCCATATTATATTATGTATATAATATTTATTCATTACATCTATCTTTATTACCATCCATGTAAATATTATATGAATAAAAATGATCACATCGCTTGATGGAGGTGGTAGTCCACATATACACATGAGTGACGTCATCATTTTCTAATAGATTTTAAATTAAGAATGTATATATGATATTATAATTATAGAAGAATAATTAGTTTATACCTATCATATAAATTCATTAGTTATGTATTTATATTCATCAAAGTAAAGTGGTGAGGAAAGAAGAATTATATTACTATATGGAGATGGTATTCTATACATACACATGAGTAATGTTTTCAGTTTTTATAGGATTGAAAATAGAAGGGTACATCGAGATTATATGGTCAGAAAGTTATTTTTTATTATGAGAACCTTAAAACCGGGGATACACGTCACGGAGAACAGAAATAATGGAGGCTACATCGAGATTATATGATGTATAAGAATAATGAAATTTGAAAGAGTTGGTATTGATGATTACCACTTCTTCAGTAAACTTCCTTTAAATTCCTTCATAAGTATCATTGGAATGGTCTTTTAAGAATACTAACACCAATAATTATTGTATATGGAAATTTATAAGAGAATTTCATAGGGTTTGGTAAAGATATATATCTTAAAGTGGTGTGAATAATTAATATAAATTGGTGTCCTTTTAAAAAGTAGGTAAAGTACACACTTGGAATTTCATAAAATATTAAAATATAATTTAGTGATTCTCGAAAACAATCTTTCATATGGATATAAATTAGAATAAAAATAGTGTAAGATCTATATATCATTATCCAATTAAATTTAACTAGGTTTTAGTGTCATTTTAAACCTTTTATTTTGGTTTAACCCCTTGGTTAACCAATTTTAATGTTAACCACAGTTACAACTTTTTCAATTTTAAAGGGTTGTAATTTATTTATCTGGTAAAAATTGGCACATAAATGACTAAGGTATGAATTTTTAGACCATCTCTAATTCTCATTATCATATTTAATGATTTTTTATTATTTTTTAATTATTTAATAAAATATTTTTATCATAAAATACTATAAATGTCATTTTAAGAACTATTCACATAATTTTAATTTGAAGTCAACATTACAATAATGGAATTCAAATATATAACTTTGACGCATATCTAATATGTTGATTGTTTCTAAAAAATCATGGAACAAAATAATTTTCCCAATTTTTATTACTTTTTATATTTTTAAAATCATTTATTTTATTTTTCAATTAATTGAATATATGCAATATCAGTGTTTCATAAGAATTTAAGGTAATTTTTTAATCACTAAATATTTAAAATAAATTAACATGATAGAAAAATTAATTTATATTTAAAATACACATTTATAACTAAACTTATACTATTTTTATTAATATGTAAAACTTTTAGAGCTATTAAATTCAAGGGTGTGGCATTTTATATTTATTATTTAATTAAATTAATATAAATGACATAATCAAATAAAATTGAACAAGGTGGCCATATATTTAATAATTTGATTTAATTGATTAAAACAAGCCCATAAAATAAGATAAATTCAAGGTTTGGATGATTTTTAGAATTTATCTCATGATTTTAACCTTATTTTACACATTTCACCTTTGTTGGGGGAATAAATATTTACTATAGTTAATATTCATAGTGTCTAAAAATAAAAGACTTATTTACCAAATTTTAACCTCCTTGTTCCAAATAAGGAATTAATTTCTCAATATTTAACCTCTATAAGTGGAAGAAAAAAATTTTAATATAAATATGTAAAACGTAATGAAAAATAGTTTTTAGAAAAATGTGTTATTGAGCATAAAAATTAACTTCTATGAAAATCATGAATATTGATCATATAATTAATTATATCATTATAAATAAAAAATATAATTTGTAACTTCACATTAAATTCCAAAATACAATTCAACTTTTAAAATATGTTATGTAATGAAAATATTAAAAAAATATGTATTTTCACTATTCACTAAAAAATCAGTCATTTCAAAAAAATCACAAAATTTTAACCCAATATAAAATTTAGATTATGTTTTTAATAATAAAGGTTATTTTTTAATATAAATTTTCATAAAGTAAAGAAAATTAATTATATTATTTTCACACAAAAAGAAATAAAAATCATTTTTGAAGAAAATTTATTTTGAAGAATTAAATGTATTTACTAAAAAGGAGTTATTAATTTCTAAAAATAAATAAATTTATTTATTTTAAGTTGGTCCTATATATATTTCTTAATTAATTTAATCATATTCATACCCACCAATTCAATAGTTATGTTATAACAGTCAAATTTAAATAATAATATTTTTTGGTTTATTTAAGAATGGTGTTGTATGTTTTATACACTATCAAGCATATCATTTTATTAGAATCTCAGGGTTTCATAATAAAGTAGGTTAAAATCACTTATGAGAAAATTCAAACTTGATGTAAGGGTTTCATCTCAATTTCAACTCATTTGATATATGTTTTTATTATGCAACTTTTAACTTTTATGTGGTGTATTTATTGACTCTACGATGTATTTATCATAAATATATATTTATTCACGATGATTAATGTTTCAATTAAATTTTACACTTTAAAGGGGTTACAATTTAAAATTTACCAAATATGTAAGAATTAATTTTATAATCTCATTTTTCCAGGATTTTTTATATTTTTTTCTAATGAATATTATCATCTATCCTTCATAAAATTTATATAGTTTCTTATCCTATAATTATTTTTGGTGTTCCCATGTTTTCTTCTAACATTTTCTCTCATTGTAACTTCAATAAACAAAATAAATGTTAAAAATAAAATTTAATTTTATAACTCTTTTAATCAGATGTATTTTTCTTCTATAATCATATTTTAAATATTTATTTACAAAATTAATTTTATTTATTCAATGACTTATTAATGATATTTTATGTTATCCTTTACTTTTTATAAGGTTTGAAAATATTGTTAATAATGTTTTTAAAAAGGTTCATTTTTTAATTTATTTAAAAATTTCAAACAGAATGTTGCCTTTTAACATATGTAGTGTTAATGGATTTTCCCACCACCATAACTATTTTATGCTATTTATCTTATTCTAGAACTTTTAAATGGTTTAACAAATAAAACTCATTAATAAAATATTATTCTAATTTTTTTATTTCATTTTATTTTATTCACAAAATAATATGATTTTATTAGAAAATCTATATTTCTAATGAATTGATAGTCATATTTTAACTCTTATTAAATTTTTGGTCATTAACTTTCTATTGAAACATTCACTTTAATATGATCATTTTTCATTGTAAATTACATTTATTTAAAATATTCATATTATTTATATCGTGTATATGATTATTTTTTAAACTATATATGTAACACCCCAGGTAAATAAAGAATATGGAATTTTTCATATTTATCCATATTTGTGAATAAATTATTAATATTACTTTAAAGGGTTGCTATGCTCTATGGCGTACCCAACACGCAACAACGAGTTTCTTGAGAATCTTACGTTGCACTCTAATAATAAAATAATATTATTTTAAATGGTAGTTAACATGTAGCCGTTGTATTGGCGGGAATGGACATAAATAACTAAAATATGATTATATATGTTTTTAAATGTTTTTACATTTATCCAATAAAAGATAAAGGCTTAAAATACAGAAAGAATTCAATTTTAGGCGTATATGCCCTAGTTTTCACTAAAGGTTCACTTATCACCTTTTGATGTTGACCCATCATTAAATATAGTTTTTTTCACTCTTAAACATTATTTTGGACTAAATAACACTCTTATTAAGAATCGGGACATCAAAATTTACTTTGTGTAAATTTTTGGTATCTTTCCGATAAAGTTCATTTTTTTAATGAATAGTGTAAAATGTTGTATTTTAATTCAAAACCGCTTTTTAATATAATTTATTTATATAATTATATTATCTTTTGAATTGTTTTTAATGTGAAATTAGAATATATTTTTACCATTAAATCCAATAGTGGCCGTTGGAATTAATTTCACTTTGAAATCAGACTTAAACTAGTATCAATCTTTTGATACTTATTGTTTCATAAAAACATGCTATTTGCTCTGACAGCGGGAATTAATTATTAAATTAATTAATTTGACTTATATGTTTTGAATTTTTTAAAATAGACTTCATTTTTGAATTTGTAATATCAATTATAGCTTAGGGTGAATTTTTGGTAATTTTCTGAAAAACTTCAATTTTTGATGAATAGTGAAACCACTAAGTGGTACTTATAAAGACTGATTTTCCGTTTAAATGAAATTTTGCCATCATTGTGTTTTGAATTTAAAAAAAATCCGACATACATGTTTTTCATTAAGAAGTAAAATGTGGTTCAATGGGATAAAAATAATTTTTTGGTGAATAGTAACTTATTAAGTTTTTAATCGCGATTAGTGGTAATTAGGGTAGTTTAAGGTATAAATAATGCTTTAATAATATGAAATGACCTAGAAACATGTCCCAACCTTATTGGTTGTGTCATGGACGACCAATACAAGCCATGGGTCAACTTGGGGACCCCATGGAGACACTTTGGTTGGGAAATGACATAAATAACTTTTTATTTAATGTAAAAGTAAAAATGACACAAACATAATATGTTTTACGAAAACAATTTTTAAATGGGGTTATAAAGATCAGATTTTTGATTATAAATAGTAATTGGAAAGATAAAAATATTTCCTACATCATAGTATTTGTTTTATAATTTTTAGACATTAAATAAATTAAATTATTTATGACATAATAATGATGCAGCGATGACATCATTATTTGACGATTTAAATAAAATGGAAAGATAATGTAAAATCTATGAACTACACATGTCCAAAACCAATTGGATGAGTGGATTTATAACCCTTATCACTTTATCCACGAATTATATCAATGTGGGACCTTTTAAAACCGAAAAACATTTTCAAATAAAGTAATATTTCTTTACTTTCCAAAAGTGCCCCTCCTCTCCTCTTATAAAAGGACCCCACCTCTACCTCATTTCACACACTCCTAAAGCCTTTGTCTCGGCCAAACCCTCCCCATTTACTCTCTCCACATCCCTCTCCTCATCCTATAGGATTCCCTTTGGGTAGAATCCTTTCAAATGAAGCCTTTAGGCTCAAATCAAAAGGAGTCACACTTTTAAAGGTAATTCATTCTCTCTTGTTCATTTGTTTTATTTTGCTTCTCCAACCCTCTAAACTCTTTTTATTTACTTCTTTTGTAACAACACCAGTATCTTCAATATACTAGGATGTTGTTATAAGATTTATTCGAGCTACACTCTCACACAACTACATCAAATGGTTAAAGAACATACGGTTTCCATGGATGGCGAAATTCTGCCTCCCGAAACGATGATTGTTCAATACTCCTTTAACACCTTCAAAGGTGGCCATTATGATGTCACTATTTTTATATATGATATATAATATGTTTATTTTTTTTCTTTAAGCTTCTTTATTTTCATTTTGGGCATACCTTTATGGTTTCCATTGTGGGTAAACACGATATCTTCATTTAAGGAAGTGCGGACTACTGCCCCCTCAAAGTGATGTGATTCGTTAATGCCATATGTGGGACGTGTAAAGGATGGATTTAAAGTTATTATATATGATATTATACTGGAATTATAATATACCTCTATATCATTATTATTTCTTTCCATTAAAGTATGAGATAGAAATGAAAGTAGCGTTCATGCGTACGTACGGCTTACCGTCTCCATGAACGGTGGATTTCATTTCTTATCCCCAAATGTAATGTAATATTAAAAGTACATGTATATAATGGATATATATAATTAATGATATATCTAAATTATGAATATAATTCTGGAATTAAAATATACATACCTCTCATTTAGTTTTAATTCCATTAATATGACAAAGAAATGAAAGTAACGTTCATGCGTACGTACGGCTTACCGTCTCCATGAACGGTGCATTTCATTTCTTACCTCTAAATGATTATGTAATATTATAAATACATGTATATTATGGATATATATGATACATATTATATCCAAATCGGGAATTTCATTCTGGATATAAAGAACCTTTGACCACACGAACAACATGTAATTGTAAGATGTCCACTTTCGACTTAAGAACCAAATATTGAGAAAACAAACATTATTAACTTAAATGGTTACATAATGTTTATAACATGGCAATAAGTGATATAAAAGGAATAATGAACTTTAAAAAAGTTCTTAATCAAGTATAAATTAACTCAAGTTTATTATTCAGGACGTTAAAGAACGATCGAGTCAAGTCGGACCTGAGGTAAGGGACTTCGTCTTAATCTCCTTTCATTGAGGCATATTTTCGTTTTATACACAACTTTCTTTTATACGGTGTATAAAACCCTTTTGACTTTTACTTTTATACAAAAGGAATATTTTTCTATGAAGCGCTTTACAGAACGACAAAAAGGAATGTTTCTTTTAACATACGCGGCGACAACGACCTTTTCCGCCGCCGCGAGTATTATTTGGTCATTGGCTTCCTCAACAAGCCATAATGTTTTTAGAATAAAATAAATACCATATACTCTTTTTGTATTTTGGTATTGAAAATGGTTTTGAAAAAGGATTCTATTATGTCAATATATTTATGATATATTGTGATTGAAATGTGGAAATTTTATCATTCCTTTATATTGGTTTTATGTTTTATGATTTTATACTGGTACTTGGACATTTTAACGGGTGGTTACGTTATAAACCATATGACGGGTGGTGTCGTGAATACCAAGACGGGTGGTTACGTTATAACCTCCAATGTATTGGGTATGGAAGTCGGCCGTATGGCTATTCCATTAAGTATGTATGGAAATTGGCCGTATGGCTATTCCATTAAGTGATATGTGTGGAAGTCGACTGTATGGTTATTCCACTTATGTATGTTTATGTCCCAAGTTACCTTTATATATGTTATGTGTTCTTTATATGGGTTTTATGGTAATTCTTTGGTTAAAAAAAGGTAAGTTATGATATTTTATTCAGTGAAGAGTTTTTACTACTTCATAAAGGTGAAAATTATTACCTTGATAAAGTATACATGGTTTACTATTTGTTTTGATAAACTAACGGTTTTTATTCTTTGTGTATCCCTTATTGAGTTTTTATGCTCATCCCAAGTTTTTGAAATGTTTTTCACAGGACTTAGCATGGAATAGGGTCAAGGATGCGATCAAGGGAAAGTCATTCTACCTAAAACATGAAACTAGACATGTTTCTTTTTAAGAATTTTTATTTTATGGAAATTTAGTAGAAGAGACTACTTTGTAATCTGATGAGATGTAATAGTTATGTCCTAATTCTCTAAAACTCTAAACCTGAAAAGATCCTCAATGTGAATTATTCATTTAATTCAATTTTAAGTAAGGTTTAAGGTTGGGGGCCTTATAATATACCATTTCCAAATATGGTGTTTTACTATGAATGTTATTTAATTTACCGAGAAAATTTTAATATTTTTTATTCTTTACTCATCACTGGTATTTATTAAAAATTCATATAGTTTATTAATTAAATTGAATATTTAATAAATGAGTAATGAATTTGAAATATTGTGAAGGTTGAGACCTATAATTACATATCCCCTTGATGAATCGACGGGTATCATGAAACAAACCAGTTTTCCAAATTTATTAAATTTTTTTCTGTTGTATACTCATTCGTCGATTAAACCATCTTGTCACATGTCCTTAATAGTAAAGATATCATGGTGTTTTTTATCATGAAATCCAATGTTAATAATTTCCTTCAATATAAATTTGGTCAATATTATCCATGATATTTCTATATTAATATTATCCGTGAATGCAATTCATTCTCAAGTTATTGATTAAATGGAATATTTTTATAGTTATTTACTTTTTTATATTTTTTATACCTTATTTATTTATGAAAAAACCCATTATATATAACCCTTAATGAGTATTTTATCTCGCCCTTTATTTTTTACTTTCACTAGGATATGGATGATGATATTAGGAATAATGTCAAGGATGAAATAATGTTTCTTATGCAATGTTTTTTTATATTTCCAATGTCATGTGGGAATAATGTATATATCTATCCCTTCAGGAATTCTAAACTGATAAATCATTAGTGATGTGATCCCATGTATCTTATAAAAATGTAATAAAGTAGACTCTAACAATGGGTTACTAGAGTTTGGTTTGTTACATTATTATTATATATTTATTTATATTTATTATCTTATCTTGTTATACATACAAAGACATATATATGCATTGTGGTAGATTTTAGGTTCTATCTAATGGTGTATTAAAAAAAATTATAACCACGTATTATGTTTATATCAGGGTGTATATGTAGACCATATCATTTGGATGCAGGTTAGGGAATAAGTCATTGATAAGAGTTATAAAGTTTACAACTTTTAGTGGTGGCTTAGCTATCTCAGAGTAGTAGGTATAAGGTTTTTTTATGTATTTTGAAAAATTTTATCTCATATTTATGTTTGAAAAAATAGTATTTTATAATTTATTATTATATAATGTATAACTACTATGATATCATAGAATATTGTAATATCTCTTTCCTTCATGTTTTCTTGAACCGAGCGGTTGGTTGAATTTTTATTAATCTAATGATAGTAGAATTTAATTTTTGAAAATGGATCAAGAGGGGGATCTTTATAATGTATTTTGAGAGTATAAAGTCATGTTTTGGACTTAACATAACATATTTATAAGTATTGATGGATGATTTTATAAATAATGGAATCGATTAATACTCGATATGTGGTTTTAGGACCCATACAACTCTTAGTGGAAACCCATTGAGAGTTTGGTATAATGAAAAATTGGGTTTTTCTACAACCCATGTCATTAAGAACCTAATGGAATTCTACTAGACTCTAGGTACCCCTAGAACCATTTTTAAAAAATTAGTAAAAACATGATCTCTCCTTATGAAATAAGTTCCCTACTTAGGGGGTCTTATTATTCCTTCCAAGGTAGAGGGAGATATTTCCTTATGGTCTCCCTTCATACCTCTATATCCCACATTGATACGTATTCTTTAGAGTCGGTTTTTCATTTTGATCTATGGGTTTTCCTTCTCTTTCCTCTTACGTTATTAGTTTTCTTCAATTCTTTCTAATTTAATTGTTTTTTCTTAGGGGTATAGGTGTGATTATACTAAATCATGGTGTAATCACATTGTAATGATGTGACTTTAAAATTTAGTGTATAAAGGAGGCTAAAAATTGGAGGATTATCACCATTTCATTCCATTTTAATTTAGTTATGTCACTCAAAAAATTTATCTAGGTATTTAAATGAAATTATTATAAACAACCTAGAAATTTGTGTTTATAAATTAGTTAATTTTTATATAATAGGATGGTGTGTGAATTTTGTGTGTATTTCACCCCTTTTTTAATGGTTTTTTTGTTGTGGCATCACCTAATAATGTTATGTTAGGTATTCCAATTTTGGGTTTATATTTAAAATTAAAATTTATTAATTTTTTATTATTCTTGATGATATAAGTGTTTATTGGTGTAAAAATGGTTATAACATTCTTAGATTAAATAAATAAAACATGATATTAGGTAAGAGGTATTTACCCTTTGATAATGGTGATTTATTGTTGTTTGTATTAAAAAAAATATTTTATGTTTGATTAATTTATTCTTATTATTGTAGTATGAGCATGTGACATTGCATTTCTATATAAATTAGGTGATAATAATTCATCCCAATTGTCAAAAAACATCATATATATTTTTAAATGATTTATTGTTGGTGCCTCGGTCGAATGACTTTTGATGACTAGTTTTATAGATTTTTAGCGGTTTTAGTTTGTCTAGAATTGGTTTTTCTGAAAGAAAATAGTTCTCATTAAATTATATTTTAAAGTAAATGGGGTTTTAAGGGAATTTAAAAATAAAATGGGTGATTTAAAGTGTTGGTTTTGAAATCGGTTTTAACGAAATATAAAGGGATTTCATTATGATATTTTAATATATTTTTTCAAGGTCCTTTTCTGAGAAAGGTCTCCATGTAATTAATTTTTGAAATATTTATAAAAAAATGATTTTAACATATATTTTAGATAAAATAACATTTGTATTATTTTATAGACATTTTTTTGGATTGATTGGCCTTGTGTGAACGATACCCAGTTTTATAATGCTTGTATTAATTTGTAAAACTCTTTATTATAGGTACAATGTTGGTTATATCTTATTTCATGATGATTCATGATATTATAGATACTTTTTGTAAAATATTCCCCCAAGTGAAGGGTTGATTATACTATTTATGATAGCCTAGGATGGATTCTTAATGGGTATTTATTTAGGGGAACTTGGAAGGTACCCTTTGGTATAGTGAGAGAGTCTAGGAAACTTGTGTAAATATTATTACTTATAGTGAGTTAGGGGGTTTTATGGGGATATGATTGAGTGAACACAAAAACTTTGTGATTATTGTATAGGGTAACAAAAATGATTTTTATATGACACTAATGTTGATTGCAGGATGGGTGAGTTTTTTTCATCTACCTTTGGATAGTGTTTTAGATTCTTGATATGTTCTTAGAATCTTTGGTTTTCTTTGGGAGTTATTTTTTATTAAAAATGGTGATTGGGGTGAGAGATAGTCCATATAAGGTTTCGATTGATACGAATGTTTAGGTGCACATGAGCCTCATCCTGGTTGGTGAGGAAACCTTAAGTACATAAAGGCAACCCGGGATCAAATCCACGCGGAGGAATATTTCAAGTACTGTAGAAGGTATTATAGCCGGGGCTATAATAGGTACTGTTTGGCACTGTAGTAGCTAGGACTATTCCCTCGTTAAGGCCTCTGGGCCACTGATTTAGTCCTCGGATCCTTTAATGACTTCGGGAAACCCAGGCCTTCGGGTCAGTAAGGATTTCAGGCCACCTCAAGGCCTTAGTGACACCTTAAGTACAGATGAAAACCAGACAACCTACAAGGAACAAGCTTTATAAGAAGGATGAGAAAGGATCTTTCACCATAGAAGAAGCTAAAAGGATTACAAGAATGATAGGGTATGCAACCTGCCATCAGGGAAAGCCTCTTCATGCATGGTAAATCTTAGCCGAACAGTCATGAAAAGTTGGATAGTTGATTTCACGATGAAGATGCTGGGCAGGAGTAGTTCCAAGTAGTTAGTTAGATTTGTATGGTTTGTTTGAAGACTATGGGAAATTAATTCTTATAAGTCATATGGGACATGTAATACTTATGCCTACGGGGCTTGTAAGGGTTCCACCTCACCCCTTGAAAGGTGGATTATCAAAAATCAACAAAAAATGAAGGCCTTCAGGCCATTGGAGGATATTAATGTTTAGGTTAATGGGAAACAATCATTGGGTTGTAATGATCCTTAGTGGGGGCCAAAATATAGGATTATGAGGAGAGTGAGTATACTCTAGTGTAATGTGGTATTAGGATAATATAATACAAAGTGGTTGAGAATATATCATGTGAGTTAGTGGGAGTTGTTTGTAGGACCTCGTGATTAGAATAAAACAACTATGGGGGTTTCTAGGATGACCTCAGAGTTTGATATTTTTATCAATTTGAATTACTAGTTCCTTTTCTAGGTTACATACACTAGTTATATTCTCTATTGATGATAATTCCACTCCAAGAAGTTTTCTTCATTATATTTATTAGATGTGTTTTGGTGAAGTGTGGATCTTTAAGCTAGATTAGGTTCCACTAAGAAGGGGTGAATCAGTGTTTCCTTTGTTTTTTGATTTTTTCTCCTTTTGAATTTGACCTCCTGAAGGTTCTCGATCTACATAATAGTTTCTATAAACCCACCTCTTGTGTAGTAGTAAAATAATAGGGGGAAGAACACATTATTTACAAGGTTCGATGATGAAACGCCTACTCTTTTCTATGTTAGTTAGACAAACCAACATGGATTTTCTTCAATATCTTCACAAGTGAATATAACAGGATAGGAACCCCAGTTCCACAATTGGATAGAAACCCTAATTTATCTTTGTCTCTGACTGGTTAGACACCCCAATCACAATCCTACAGTAGTTGGTTTGGCACCCCAACTACAAGATTCCTCTTGAGTTTTCCTAGTGATAGAAATATCTTCATCACGGATATTATTCTTCCACGATAATGCTGGATTTCATATCCTTATGTACAAATTTTTAAGGTCTTCAATAGATGACTTGATAAATCTTTTCGATCCTCGAAACTCCTTCGAGATTTTCAATGATATAAATTCTCCTTCTTCAAAATCTTAGCTACATGAAATCACTTTCTTCAAGTATTACCCAACTTTGGATCACTTTTAAAATTCTTCTTGAAAAATGGTTTCAAGGGGACTCAAAATAATCATGCATTTGTATAATATTATATCACCTATATGCATGTATTTATACAATAATATTGTACATATGAATCTCAATTAAATTATATGATTTAAATTTTCATTTGGAAACTCAATTAATGTGTTAATAATTAAACACATTCAATTTTATTCATCAAATAAATAATACCCTAATGTGGGATATTATTTATTTCCTCATTATGAATACCCTATAAATGTGGGTATTCTATTTATCATTTGAAATACATGAATGGTTATTTAATTCATGTATCATTTGAATATATTAGGGGTTAACATTTTCTCATGTGGCTTTGATTAAACCAAGGGGTGCACTGCAACTCAATAATAAATTCCCATCATGCATGCATGCAACTCTTCTTCATGATCCTCATTTTACACAGCTAATAAGTACCTGAATTATTGGGTTCTTTGATTCTTCATGTGAAAATACAATAATCACCGGCCAAAAATTTATTTCTATATATAAATTCTTAAAGACTTATTATTTTCTTTTTTCTTCATGTGGGATCGTTATTAACCAATGTATCTCATTAAAACACATAATGGATTGGGTTTAATATTCTTCATGCGGTAAAATAAAAAATTATGGATTCTCATTCTTGAAATATTCATTTTTTGTTCATACATGTAATGTGGAGATTCATGCATGAAAATTTAGAACATACCAGTGAAATAATCTCCAATTTTACTTCATTTAGGAATTCGTCTTTTAGGTAATTTTTTAATGCATGGAAACACATGGAAAAAATGTGAGACAAATTCTTTGGACTCGCCTGGTCTTCAGAAGTAAAATGTGGCCACCTTAATGCATTATTTCCTTTATTAGATCTGATAAATCTTGGTCATTGATCAAAAATAGTGGGATATCTACGCTTCATAGAACCCTTAAATAAGGTTAGAGGAATAAAACCTCCCAGCTCGATTGGACATGCAAGATCAAGAAGATCATGTTCTTAAGAAAATGTAAATATTTTTTTAATATTAATTAATAGTATACCATTTTCTCACATCCCTCATTAAAATGGGGATTATAATTCCACTTCTATATAACTTGGTGTGCTCCATCAGATGATTAATAGTCCCAAACCCCCCAACTACCACCTTGTACATGAATACCTTACTGTTGTTCCACCTCATGTGGTGGTTCCGTTATGCTTCCTTGTTCTCTTCTTGAGCGTACTTCTATGGGCCTCCAAACCTCTCTAAAACCCATCGCTAGCCTCAAATAGTTCTCGAGGGCACAGTTGAGACTCAGGGCCCTATATAATCCCATGGTATAGAAATATATACCAGGTGGTTGGATATCTATTGCTTTTTATATAAGGCCACAAATAACACCATAAAAATGAAAATTATGGAATAAATGAAATATCAACCCTTCATAAATAATAAAATTCCAATCGAAAACACTTCCACATTTCTTTTCTTATTCCTTATTTATTCTTAATGAAAAATATATATTAAATTATATTTTTACATAACCTTGTCTTCAGATATTCATGTATTAAAACATAATTTATGGCCTTATTTAATTATTCTTCATGCAATTTATTTATTTATGGACCTCACTTGTGGTAAAAAAATGTGCAAAAACCTTAGCACATGTCATTGACATTTGAGATCACTTTAATAATCGTCTGATTAAAACATGGATAATTTTCCAAGAATGAAATCCAATGCTATGAAATTAATCAAAAACAATTCTCTAGGAACCACCACTTCATATTAACTCACATTTTGCCTCCTTAAAAACAAATGAAAAATTTGGAAAAAATCCCCCCCTTTCACTTCTATTATCAATATCTCTTCATATTAGAAAAATAAAAATGTGGAAACTTTAATTATTCTCCACCTTATATAAAATCAAATTAAAATGAAAAATATGGTGTCTTCCTATCCTGTATTTCATCTCAAAAATATATTCTCAAATTTTTAATGAAATGGATGATAGAACAAGATACTTAATAAAATTACTTTAGCTGATCAAATATAATTATACGTTGAAAAAAATTTGTATAGAATAAGAATAAAATAACCAAATAAATATAAGAGGTCCATAACACAAACTCACGTGTGATATAAAACTCAGATTTTCTCCATTCTCAATAAAGAGTTTTCAATTTCCAAAATTTTCAATGAAATGAAAAATTATTCACAATTCATTAAACACATTAGAGATTTTAGGTGCACAAGAATAACTCCCCCTTTTTCACACTTTTCAATCAACCAAGCTCTCACCCTTAATAAATATAGTAAATAGATAATAATTAGAGTGTGATTGGAATACTTTATGTCTCATAAAATCCAACATAAATAGATTCACTCATCATTATCAACATGGAAAATAATTAACTCCATGATGAATAACACCTCTCCTTCAATTCTGTACATGTTAGTTCATAACACATATAGATATAGAATAAGGAGGAACCTCTTGTTTCTTTTAGAAAAAACATTCAAGGTGATAGTTTTATTTCATCCTTTATTTCTTATTCTTTCTAATACCATCATGGGATGTGATTTATTTCTTGTTGAAATTATTTATAGATTGTGAATAAATTTTCTTCTCATAGACTTTTTCCTTTTTTGGAATAACTTTTTCAACCTCATTCACAGTTGGAACAAACTCTTTCCAAATTTTTTTTCTTTTCCATAAAGAGTGATGATGTGAGTTATATGACTTTTGTTCTTGATACACCCTTTTTTTGTTCATTTTTATTCTCCAAAACATTAAGTCTATTTTCCAACTTAATAGACCTTCTTTTTGGATAAGTTGTTTCCTTGAGTCATATGAGTGGAGTGTCCCAGAATAGATTATTTACCCTTCTATGGTTTCCTCCAAGGGAAATTATTTTTCATATGACTGAGGTTAGAAAAATTAAAATATTTACCAAAAAAACATCATACCTCGTTTGGTATCTTCTTGATTGCGATAATGGTGTTGATGGAGTTTTTCTAAAAAATTTGGGATTGTTGATTTCAAAACATTTACTCATGATGTGACAAATAAATACACAATAAAAAAACGTGGGTTATTTAATTTCTTATGAAATCACATTTTTATATTTTTCATAGGTCAAAAATTTACATTAAAATTTCATATCTGGGTTTCTCTTTGTTTCTATATATGTTGAGATATCTTTTAGAGGAATATTCACTACTTATTTGGAGGTGTTAATCTTATCCTCAAGATCTCTTGTTTTCATATTTTTTTAGATCCTTTTTAAATTCCATTTGTTCACTCTTCATTCATTTATTTTATAAGTTCATATATTTTACAATTGAATAATAAACATCATTTATGATTGTCCATTGATCTTTTTTTTTCATTTCATAATCATTCATTGGAATAATAATTTGATATTTTTCTCTCTTGATCATCAAACTCACATTTCTATTTTAGCTTCATGTGAGAGTCTAAAAGAGTTAATGAGTTCTCCACAAGAGGTTAATAATCAAAAATAACATCATATTAAGATTTAACCTTGATTTTAGAGCACAACTTCTGGGATAAATTATTCTTCTTATTATTTTCATGAAAGGAAAATGTGATTTATTTCATCTATAATTATTAGATTATTCTTAGGAAAATTTTTCCATATTTCTTCATTTAACCCATTTTTAAAATTTTTCAAATAAGGTCAATAATCTCATTATAATCATCATCAGATTTCATTAACATAAATTCTCAGATTATTAGAGATGACCCATTCTCTGATACCACTTATAAATCCCCATGTTGGATTAGGTTCTAATAAGAGGGGTGAATTAATGGGGCCATTATTTTATGAATTTATCTCTATTTAAATTCAACCTATTAACCTGTTAAGTTTCTTGATTAACTCAATAGTTTCTCTAAAACTCACCTTGTGTACATAAGTAAAATAAGAGGGGGAAGCACACATTATTTACATGGTTCAGAAATGAAAGGTGTGAACCTTGACATGTTGGTTAAACACCCTAACATAGATTCTATTCATTATCTGCACAAGTGAATATAACTGGTTAGACACTCCAGTTCCAAAATGGTTAGACACCCCAATTTATCTTATTCTCTGATTGGTTAGACACCCCAATCACAAGACTTCAGTAGTTGATCAGACACCCCAACTACAAGCTTCCTCTTCAGTTGTCTTAGTGATAGAAATATATTCTTCACTTATAGTATTCCTCCATAAGATAGTTGGATATCCCTTCCCTATGTACAAATATCTAAGGTCTACACTAAATTTCTTGATCAATATCTTTGGTCCTATAAACTATTTTTATATCTTGAATGAGTTTAATTTTCCTTATTCAAATTCTTAGGCACAATAAATCACCTTCATTAAGTATTAACTATATTTGGTTCACTCTCAAAATTATTCATGCACAATGGTTGCAAGGGGTCTCAAAATAATCTTAAAATTTAGTACAATATTCCATAACTTGTATCCACATATTTATACAACAATATTTTTCATGTGGGTATCAATTAAATTCCATGATTTAAATTATCATTTGGATCCTCAATTAATTTGTAAATAATTAAACACATTTAATTTTATTCTTAACATAAATAATACCTTAATGTGGGATATTATTAATTTACTCATTATGAATACCCTATAAATGTTATTATTCAATTTATTATTTGAAATAATTGAATGGGTGTTTAATTAATTCATAATTTGAATACCTGAGGGGTTAAAATGTTCTCATGTGTACTTGATTAATCTGAGGCATCCAATGTATCTCAAAAATAAACACCCATTATGCATTAATTTATGTATGAAACTCATCTTCATGATCCTCATTTTATGTAGACAATAAGTACCTCAATGATCGGATTCTTTCATTCCTCAAGTGGTAATATAATTACCCATAGACAACTATATCTTTCTATATAAATATGATCGAAGACTTGGGCTTTACTTTTTCTATCACATGGGCTCATTATTACCTGATGTGTATAATTAAAAAACATGAAGGATTGAGTTCTATATTTCTTTACAAGGGATAATAAAAACCCATGGCTTCTCATTATTGAAATCTTAATTATCTCTTCATGCATTAAATGTGGATCTACATACACGAAAATTTGAAACATACCTAGGAATAATATCACCTTATACTTTATCCAGTAATTCAACTTATTGAGGAATCTATGATCCTTCAGGGTTCTTTTTCTATGCATAGAAACAAATGGAAAACATGTGGAACAAATGATTCAGGCTCACCTGGTCTTCAAGAGTAAAATAATGCCACCTTAAATGAATTTTTGTCCTTGGTTTGATCCAAGGAATCTCAAACATGGCTTAGTAATGGAAGGATGTACACGTTGCATAAAACCCTCAGATGGCGTTGGAGAATGACAACTGTCTAGCTTGATCAAATAGATGATGTTGAGTAGAACATGTAGTGGAGGAAATGTATTTCTCTTTTTAAAAGGGATGAACAGTTCAACCTTTTTCCCACATCCTACATCAAAACGAGGATCAAAATTCCTCTTCCATATTACTCAATGTGCTCCATTATCCATCCAATAGTCATGAACCCCACAGGTACTACCTTGTACCAGACTTTCTTTCCATTGTACCACCCTGTAAGGTGGAACCATCATTCTAAATTTCACTCTTCCTGAGCATGATCCTATGGGCCTCCAGAACTCTCTGTGTCACCCACTGCTAGCCCAGGATAGTTCCTTAAGTCATTGTTAACCCTCTAGGTACCGCATAATCCCATGGTAGATCTATTTATGGTTGTCGGTTGTTTTTCCTCTAATTTTTATATAAGGCCACAAATAATAGAACAAAAATAAAAAGTATGGAATAAATGAAATTCCAACCCTTAATCAATAATAAAATTACATGCCAAAAAAATTCCCTTCTTATCTTCTTCTATTATTTTTCCTCATTTATTCTTCATGAAAAAAATATATATTAACTTATATTTTATCATATCCTTATCTTCACATCCTAGTTCATTAAAATATAATTCATGGTATTATTATATTATTCTTCATAAAATTTATTTTTACATGGACTTGACTTATGGTAAAAATGTATAAACACATTATCACATATCATTGAAATTTGATATAATTTTAATAATCATCTGATAAAAACTTGGATAATTGTCTAATCATGACATCTAATTCTATGAAATGAATCAATAATAATTCTCTAGTCATCACCACTTCATCTTCACATACATATTGACTCCTTGGAAAAAATTGAAACACTTGGGAACAACATAAAGGAGTAAACTCTAGGAGATTAGGGTGATTTTGTTACTGGATATGTTTTGACCAACCTTAATGTTTTTTATTTCATATTTCTTTGATAAAATAAGATTATGTTCATAACACACACTTATTGATGATGACTTGATACATCATTTGAAGAATCAATGTGATGTTGTTGATATGTGATATTAGAGATCATTAAATAGTAGTAGTGTTGTAATATCATGTGGTGATTTATGATATATGGGATAGAGATAGATTTACCCTATGGGTAGTGTAGAAAATAAATCTAGCGAGGATTAGTGAGTCGATATGGGGAAAATCATGAGAAAAGATATTGTTATTTCATGTTGTTGGACCCCATTATTTCTTTATCCATTCTTTTATAATGGGATTTTCATTATTGATATTAAATGATTTGAGATAACTTTTAATTCCATTTATTGGTCAATGATAGGTATATTCAATAAAAGGATTGATGAATTTGGTTATGTTAATCATTCACAAATGAATCTTTCTAATGATCTTGTTCGAAATTTATATGGAACACTCGTCTCCCTAATAATTTATATGAAGCAATAAATAATATAATAGAGGGAATTAAGTAATTTATCAGTTTAATAAAACTAGAATAATCCGAGGATCATTCAATGAAGATGTTTTGATGAAACTAAAATACTAAGAATACTACTTGTTCATTCCAATTTAGAGAAACCTCACTATCCCTCCAGGTTTAATATTGTTATATAACAAATAAATCACAACTCACATCCACTTTAACATATCACTATTTATTTCATGGTTAAAAAATATTTTGGTATATTATTTGGATATGGTTTTTTTGTTGTATTTTGTTTACAACATATAAACCATGTTTAAAATTAGGTGTTTCATGATGTTTCATTTAAGTTGAAATTAATTCCATGGTTTTGGAATCATTCAAAGAACAAAGAATGAGTTTTTTTGTTTATTAGTGGTGTTTTAATTGTAAGTATAGGTGAAATTACCATGCTATGTTCATACATCAAATTGTTATGCATATTTTTTGGGAAATGAAAATGTCAAGGTTACTTAGGACACTAGTGTTTTATCTAGTCATGGTATAAGGAAGGTGATTCAACTACATTGTGGTGTAAGAAAAAGTATGGGATGGAAAGGAAAGGGTTATGTGAACTATAAAATGGGAGTTTCATAAGTTGTTTTAGTTAATTAGATTCTTTATGGGAAACAACAAGGATTTTACACAACATGGTTGAATCCATGGTAGTTGGCTTGTGAGTTTTGAGAATTGGAAAAGTCCTTATACAAGGGTTGATATGTAAGTGTATTTTCTATGATGAATAAGGTTCCTTAATTTATTAAATGTATAGTGAATTTATAGAATAAATCTTGGAAGTTCATTTCATGGTAAATAAATGGTTTTTTTCATAATTTCTTAAAATGTTGAGGAAACATATTCCTAGGGATTGAATAAAATTATAAGTTTATTGAGGTTCAAAATAGGGTGTCCCATGTAGTGGAAAAAACTATGTTCTAAGAAAAAGAAACCTATCTAAAATTTCTAGAGGATAAAACACCATGGAACAAGGTGTGTTGAGAGTATTTTTGAATTATTCCCAAGTATTTGAACTAAAATAACATACAACACATTTTTTGGAAATCCATTGTCAGTGAAATAGTTTATAACATGACATGGCAAAGAATGTAAAATATATGGTCAAAAGGAATTTCATATTTCTGAGTGGATCTAAATACTTGGATCAATTTATGACTTACAGGGATACCCAAACTCAATCTATAATATATCTAACCACATCAATGGTTACTGAATAGGTATTAAATAATATAACGGAAAAAAATATAGCAAATAAGTTTAGAATATTTTGAAGTAAGGTGTTTGTTTGAATTTAAATTTCAAATTTTAATTTTAATTTGGATAGTAGGCTTCATCTATGTATGACTAAGTAGAAAATAGTTATTTTAGGTGACCTAAAAATAATATAAAAAATATTACATTATTTTATATGAATATTCAATATATTTCACAATAATACACATTAAAGTACTATAATGGTTTAGTGCCTTTGGATACTAGATTAACAATAAACTTTTTTAATTAAAGATATTCAAATTATCCCATAATGTTCTTCTCACTTACTATATTAAAATTATGTATTATACTTGTGAGAATATGCATAAGGGTATGAGAACATGATCATAACTTAAGGAATTCATGCCCAATCGATAAAATATCTTTAATCATGAATCATAGAATAAAGTTTTTTAATAATAAAAATCCATAAGTCATAAATGTGTAGAATCATCAATAATAAATCTTAAACCATGATTACATATCACTTTTATAAGATATAAGTTTTTGGTATACACATATGCATAGAAAATCATTTTCTTAGTTAACGCTCACTACCAAGACTATCATAGTGGATTAGATTCACTTATCATTCCATTATTTTAATAGTTAATGTTTACTCCCAAGAATATCATAGTATACAAAGTCCCATACTAAATTGTTTTTACTCTCCATTATAGTATATATTATCTCATAGGATATCATTATTTACAGAATGCATTAGAGGGGTATATAATTTTTATCCCACCCATCACATAATGAAAACCATACATATGTGTGCCACAAGATAATAAAACATTAAATATATCATCATAGAATAACCCATGGGAAATAAGAGGGTTTCAAAAACATCTCATTAACTCATTATCATAGGCTATCTAGAGGAAGGAACTGGATGGTATCGTAATAGAATTTAATGTCTCGTTATAAACTAATTAACATATGGAAAAGAAATGGGTTTCATGTAATCATTCTAATATCATCATTATCATAAGTTATCCATAAAATTGGAGAAAATAAAAAGGTCATATTTAAAGTGAAACATAAAAATCCTTTAAGGATTTGGTCATGGATGAAAAAAAAACTTTAAAACATAATTCAAACCTTTCTTTAAAACATTTGAAAATTATCATTTTCTTTTGATAAGATTTTAACTAAAAATTCCCAGAATATTAAGAAAATAATTTTCTATAAAAATTAACATGTAAAATTTTAAATAAATATTAAAATAAAATAATGTTCATGATGGTGGGAAAATATTTTCATACCATATACATTAAAATAGAACATTTTCCACACTTTTATAAAAAGGTAAAAAACTTATTCAAGAATATTTTTAAAAAAATAATTCATTTTTATAATTTTTAATAAATCAAAACGTAGTAAAAATGAATTATTAAAACATTTATAGTGTATTTTAATAGTTTTATAAAAAATATTTTGAATAGTATGGATATGGAAGAAAATTTCTATTGACCAAAGAGGATATAAGGTCATATTTTCTTTAAAAACACTTTCTCAATTATTTTAAGTATCAAGGAGAGGAGAAAGGTAATATATTAAAAAAATAAAAAATAAACAAAGGAAAATATAATATATTATTTTAAAATGATAATATCCATATAATTCCCCTTAATGTAAATTCAGTAAAGGCAATCCCAAAAATAATTGTGATTGTAACACAAACCCTTGCCTCAAGTCTCGTCTTATTTCATATGTATTCAAACCTACTTTGTAATAAATATATATTTATTACAAATATATTATAGAAACATATTAATACATACATTTCTATGTATAAATCCTCTAAAATTTCAAATTATCCTTTTATTAACAATTTCTTTATTAAAATGAACATTCAGGTGAAATTTGGTCTGTTTTAGATGAATATTTCGATTTGATGGTTCTAGTAATTGCACCTTGGTCATGTTTTCATAATATATAAAATATTAATCATTTAATAATTATTTCATTTATTCACTAGTAGAAAAATGATTTTTAATGTCGCCAGTATGACTTCGGTTTCTCATAAACCGACATAAATAATTTTTGTCATGAATTTTTCGCATCGGTTGTTTTAAAAACCAACGCCAAAGAGAAAAAAAAAATTTGGCATAGGTTCTTAAAACAACCGATGCCAAAAACAAAAAAAAATATTTTGGTGTCAGTTTTTATGAAAACAGACGCCATAAAATTTCAAAACAAAAATAACTATGTTTTAGATGACTCACTTATCTTTGATTTTACTGGTTGTGGAGAAAAAACGGAGTTACGGATTAAACGTTATGGATGTCGGAAGTTGACCTTCTCTAAGAGAAGTCTTAAAGAAGTTTTCAAAGGACATAACTTTTAATCCGTAACTCCATTTTAGCTCCACGGCTAGTCAAATCAAAGATTACAGAATTATCTAAAACACTGTAATTTTTTTAAATTTTTTGGCATTGGTTTTCATAAAAATTGATGCCAAAAATATCTTTTTACTTTTTCACGTTGGTTTTTTGAAAAACGGACTCCAAAAAAATTATTTTTTGTTTTTGGCGTCGGTTTTTGAAAAAATTGGCAAGAAAATTTATTTTAAAAAAAATTAGCATTGTTTTGTTAAAAATACGATGCCAAATATATTTTTTTTAACTTTTTTGCGTCATTTTTAAAAAAAAACCAACGCGAAAAATGTATTTTTTTTACATTTTCACGTTGGTTTGTTTGAAAACCGACACCAAAAATGATATCGATTGGAATTTTTGGCGTCAGTTGTCTAAAAACCTGACGCCAAAAGACCAATATAAATTCTCTTTTGAGTCGATTTCAAACAAAACTGATGCCAAAGAGTAACACGGGATCAGAAGTTCAATTTTTTTAACAACACGCATTTAACTTTTTAAAATCCCGCCTACATTTTCATATAATGCAATTGAAAATATTTTCTTTTACTATATATATATATATCTGGTTTCACCTTCATTCATCATTTTCAACATCTTCAATTCAATCAAGTTTTCAATGTGACTTCAATCATTAATTTGAACATGGTACATATTCTATTCATTAGTTCTCTTTATTATTATTATCCTTCATTTATAGACAACTCGATTAGATTTCTTATAATGATGATTAATTATCATTTATAAATATAATTTATATGATGATAAAAAACATATAATTTAAATGAAAGCCCCTAAAACCATTAAAATATGTTTGAAGTATTATGCTTATTTTATTTCATTTGGCATATATGATTTTTTTATGTTTATCATGTTTTCTTTGAAACGAGTTGTATCAATCAAAACTTTGATAGGCTCATCTTCTGACGGTGATAAATTTTGATCTGTAACTTCATTTTAGGTCCACAATCTGTCAAATAAAATCTTAGGAAATTATCTAAAACATAGAAATAAAATTACATTTTGGCGTCGGTTTTTTTAAATAACTGACTCCAAAACTATTTTGTTTTAAATTTTGGCATCAATTTTTATGAAAATCAACACCAAAAATGATATGAATTAGTTTTTTTGACATCGTTTTTTTACAAAACCGATGCCAAAAAATGTAATTCATTTTTCGTGTCGTTTTACAAAAAACTGACGTAAAAAGTCATATTTTTTACATCGGTAACTTCGACGTCGGTTAAAAACCGACGTCCAAAATAAAAAAACCAACGTTAAAGACAATTTTTTTACTAGTGATTCATTATATACACCATTATAACCATTCATATAAATTAGTCATAAAAAAATCACCTAATTTTGTGAAGGTGGTAGTCTACATGTATGCACAAGTGGGGTTATCATTTTCCAATGGATGGGAAGGTGATATAAAATGGTCATCCCATAATCATAATAAAATATTCATATATTTATGATACTACATTAATTATAATATTATGGATAAAATATATATATTTGAATTATAATAATAAATAAACATTTAAAGATTTGGGTAAGACGATTAAATCTTCTTTGAGATACCTCATTTAGCTTACACCTTAAGCCTTTTTAGGGTGGTCTTAGGGTAATACCATAAGATCAATTATAATTTTAAGGAATATATGATGGTTTTTTAATTAATTTATTGATATATAGGGATTAAATTATGTGAATAAGGGAGGAGAATAGGTGACCATTTATATGTGAGGTGAGGGACACACATTGAATTATCTAAAAGATTTAAATAATATTAAGTCGATTTCTATGTGAAAATAGAAAAAAAATTCCAAGAATAAAATTTTAATATAATAAAAGTATAAATATAATCACAAAATAATATTTAGATAATTGTAAGTATAATTTTTACTCTTATCTCTTAGTTCACCCCCCCCCCCCAATAAACATGTTCGAACCATAGTTATGAAAACAATTTTTTTCTATTTTTACAATTAATCATCAGAAAAAATTAAGTTGACACTATTAAATTGTATTAATTATTATTATTCCAAACATGGGATCCATTTTAAAAGAATTTATATTTATTACTAGTGAAAATTAATTTTAAAATAAGTGTAAAAATTGCAATAAAACCCATTTTTTAGAAAAATGAATTTCAGGTAAAAACTTAGTTTACATTCGTTACTTTCCATGTAAAAACTATTATATGAATATTTAAATATTTTATTTAATATATATTCTATAAATTTTATTAACATCATTAATCAATAGTGAATCATTTAATTAATTAATATAAAAATATATTTTTCCCATAAAAAGAGTTTCTCAGAATAAAAAATTTATCTTTTGACATTATGAGGATTTTATCTCCATTATTAACCATTAGATAAATAATGTATGAATTATAATTCAAATATTAAGAAAATATTCCATTAAAATCACTTTTTAATATTGATCGTTATATTTTTTGTATAAAAAATAATAATTTCTAGAAAATACATTTCTTTAGAAATATTGGTATTTAAATCATGAAATGACTTTATTAAAAAAATAAATGATTATTTATTAGGAAATTATAAATAATTTTTAATTAAGGAAAAAAATTATAAATAAATTTCATTATTTATTTAAATCATATTCATGCCTTAAAATTAAGCATCTTGGTTATAAATGTTATAATATATTGTGGATTATTTATATATGGTGTTACGTGTAAATCATTCTATTGAATGATTCATATTTATTTTAAAGGAATTCATATAAAATGTTATTATGTTATATTATTAAAAAGATATAGTGAGTTTAAAATAAGAATATAATATGATTTTTACTTGTTATTGTGAAAAAAAAGAGGAATTTAAAGTGTAGGTAGATAAAGGAGAAGAAAAATCAACACAAAGATAACTAGATAGAATTGTAATTTAGTTAAAGACTCTATTATTGTTAAAAACTTTTAACTTTGATTTGTGAAGGATAAATTTTACACATATGGGAGATATTTTATGTATCAGAATTATAAGTATAAACCTTTCACTTTGTAATCCATGTTGATGATATTAGTAGATTATATGGTCTTAGATGATTCGAGATCATACTAACGATTAAATACTCATTTTGAGTAGTGAACATTGTAAAAAAATTGTTTTATCTTTTGGACATGTATAATAGTGTGTGTAAAAAATAAAATCATTAAATTTAATAAGCTATGAAGGTTTTTTATAAAATAAACATAAAATTAAATTTAATTCACCGATTTCCCCCCCCCCCTATTAATAAATTTTCACTAATCTATATGGTCCTTTTAAAGTAGTATCAGAGCATTTTAATTTCCATGGAAGATAAAATATTATTTATAGTTTAACTAAAAATATTTTCTTTATGTTTGAATATTGGTCACTAAATTCATACTATGAATATGGATAATCATATTTTATTGAATATCAAAGTGTTACCCACTTTCAATTGGAAAATTTATTATGTATATAAAGATAAAACAATACATCATTTATTATTTATTATTTTCAAAGTCTTAGAGGCTAAAATTGATGGATTTGTTCATCATGTTTTAGGTAATTCTATGATAGTAATTTATAGAAAGAAATTTTAGAATTATGGGAATTCTAAAAATTATATTTTTATATCTCTTTTAGAAAATGAATTAATTTAGGTTAAAGGAATTAAGATAAAAAAAATTATTTTGGATAAATTAGAAAAAATTTATGAAGGGAATGAAAAGGTGAAGTAATAAAAACTATAAGTTTTGATGCTAAATTATGAAGGTATCAAGATATATGATGATGAAATACTGGATGAATTATTCAATAAAGTTAATAAAATTATTATCACTCTTAGATGTTTTTCTAGGAAGTTATATTATAATGTGATTATTGAGAAAATATTATGTATTCTGCTCGATGGGTTAATGTAAAAGACTTATAATTGAATACTATGATCTAGGTACACTTCCATTGGATGATCTCTATAGAATTATAATTTTATTTAAAATTTGGAAGGAAGGAATCTTCAAGAAGAAGATAAAGGATAAAAAATAAAATCTCATTTATGGATTTTAAATAAGAAAATAAAATAATAATCAACTTTGAAAGATGAATATTAATATGATAAAGAATATATCCAAGAAAAGTATTAAAAACATATGAAACCCATTTATATAATTTTTAAAATAATAAGAGTAGTGTTTCTGGGAAATATTTTATTAAATTTTTTCAACTATGGAGATATTATAAATTTTTCATAAAATTATTTTAAATTTAAAGTATAGTAAGATTGTGAAGATGGTGATAATAGGTCAAATAGTTACTTAAGGAAAAAAACCAAAAACTTTTGAGAAGTTAAACTTTTCTTAAAAAGGGAAAATTAATAACCACACTAAACTCTAAAAAAGGAATTTATTATAAAATTTTAATAATGATGATGATTTTGGTAATAATGATGAGGAAAATGAAACTTCTATTAATGTTGATAAAAAATTCTTTATTTATAAAGTGAATGAATAAATGTTCACTAGTGATAAAAATAACATTTCTAAAAGTGAGGAATAAACTAAAATGGATTTTATATTGAAGTGATTACTCAAGAAATGTCTTTTAATGATCTAAAAATTATTATAGATGAAAAAATTAATGAAATTATAATCAATAATAGATAAATAATTATTATTTGAAAGATAATAAAGATTCGTGGTTTATAAAAGAGATTGATGACATGAATAATTTTCTTAGTAACTAAAATACTTTAAAAGCTGAAATGGAATATAGAGTTAAAGTGAAGGAGAAGGAGCATGAAATTTTTCCAACTCAATTCGATCAATATTAAAAAATAATATGACATGTTCAAATCCAACCTTCAGAATTATATTCGAGAAGTCATAAAAATATCAAATAAAAATATTGTGAAAGGATTTAAAGTATCTTTGAATGATGAGATATAATTATACCAGTGAATATTAAATTTTAAGGGTGATATAGATAATTTAAATGATTGTGTAATTTCTTATTCTATGTACTAAGTGAATAAGTACATGTTTATAGAAAAATAATATGATTCTTATAAATTTAGAAATTATAGGAACACTAACTTGAATATAAAAATACTAAAAATGGTAATACTAAAAATGGTGAAAATAATTATAGAGTGAAGGAAAAAATATTTTTAATTATACCAAAAAAATCACAAAAAAGTTCTAAATATGATGGTTAAAAATTTAAAGAAGAGGTGTCATGTATGGAAAGAAAGTTGTTTTCAAATTAAATTATACCTTTTATGAATAATGTTAGAACTATAGAGGATTTAGAAACTTGGAGAGAATATTTTTTTTAATTGAAAATATTTATATGAACCTATAATATTTTGGAGAAAATACTTTTTGTGGTTTAAACTTTATCAAATAAAGTAAGTTCAAAAGAAAGTAGAAATTTTTGGGCTAAATGTTGAAAATAGGTTTTAATCATTGGAAGAGTTTTATGGAAGATGTGACTGACTAGATAACTTTTTTAAATATTGTACAACTATTATTCCTACACAATTGGGCATGAATAATAATACTCAAAATACATGTAATAATAAATACAATGTAAAATAAAAATGATTTTATTATTGCAGTTTCACTTACAGCATAAAAAATATAATATCTATGGATTATGGATAACAGATGTTCTTAACACAAGAAAAGATATGTAAAGTTCTTAAAAGATGTTGAGAAGTTAGAGGAAGACTCATTGACCTTTTGAAATGATGGATCGCTTAAAATTAAAGGAGTTAGGTGATCCATGATTGGAAAAGATAAGCTTATATCCAACAACATGTTTTATGTTGATGGGATAAAGAAATATTTATTAAATATATGTAAAATCTATGATGAATTTAATAAATTAGTGTTTAAAAAAGATGGTATCTTAATTAAAATCTTGAAATATGTTCGGTTATTGATGAGTAAACATCAAATATGGTGCAACATGTTTTAGGTAGGTGATGCTGAAAACTATTTCTACTTAAGCTTAAAAGATGAATATCTAATGTGGTATCAAAGGCTTGGTCATTATAACATCTCAACCTAGGAGCCACTAAATCGGTGTCCCAATATAGTCGGTCACATAGCCTAAAGTGTGCCTCCCCATATGCCAGAGGCTACCTAATAGCAGTGAGGGTCCAAAAATGGCACGGTGGGGAGACTATTCCCTTCTGATCAGTATAGAATAGTTGTACTTAGTAAATAAATTAATAGAAGTGGAAATATAGATAACTAAAAATTAATAAGTTTTGAACAAATAACCAAGATAAATATAAAACCATGTATGTCCATGTGATGAATCAATATACAAAGTAGTATACATATAACCATAATACAATAAAAGTATAACAAAAAGTCCAAATGCCCAAAATCCATTTCCACAATCATCCTAAGCTTAAGCTCAGTTTTGTTCTCTTAAACTCACATATCCATGTTTATTTCACATAGAACAATGGAATGAAAACAGAAACTAGAGACTTGAAACTAAAACCTTGAGGTATATTTGGGTACCAAAAGGTGACCCAAACAGGGTGTGACATAAACTCAGTAGGACACTAGTAATATAATCTAATGTTATCTAGTCTATGAATATAATATACAATAGTGTGTGGATACATTAATAATATAGTAAATAAATAAATGTAAATAAGTTGGGCTTAAGTTCCACAATTACACCTGGATGACCAAACCTACTTCATCCTGAGTTTTAATATCTATGATTATTTTCCATCATGCATATAGGTATATATATATGTATGAACATATATGTTAATATATGAACTATATATGTGTTAATGTATATAGTAATATATATAGATATGTAGTACTATCTAGGAATCGAGTCATAAATCATATGTTCATGTAATAGTATCACAAAGGTTTCTTATATAATTAAGGCATTATCAAAAACATCCCAAATACGGAACATAGTAAAGGTCATAAAACTAAAATAGTTGTATAGAACCTAGGGTAAACTTAATTATTCCATGTATAATAGTGATCAAAGATATAGTAAATCTCATTTGTCCTATGATCTCATCCAATGAGTTTCAAATCAGAAACCATGTATCAACTAAGACATAAGATATTTAATTGTTAGACTATGATCCTATCCAAGAAATTCCCTATAAGGAACCCAAGTTTCATCCATGCATTATCATAATTCCAAATAACCTATGAACCTATCTAAGGAATTTCATATAAGGAACCTGAGTATCTCTCAAGGAGTATCATAATTCATTTAACCAATTGATCCCATCCAAGGAATTACATAGAAGGAATCTGAGTATCTCTCGACGGATTAACATAATATCAATGGTATGTGATAACCTCAAAAATAATTTATAGAAGGAACCCAAGTATTGCCCAAGGATTATCTTAATCTCATTTAACTTGTGAACCCATCCATGGCATTCCCAAGTATGATCTCATATATCACTCAAGGTATAACATCATTTCCATTATCATTTTGAATTTAACATTTCAATATAGTCCATGAGTATATTCATTCCAATTTATAGTCACCAAGAATATTCATCTCAAATTAAACATAAGTAATAGATAAATCCAAGCTAGTAATCATTTCTTAATACAATTTGGGAATTCATAATAAATAATTCAATGACCATAATATTTTCAAATCAAAATTCAAGTATATAATTTGGAAAATTATATTTATTATTAATTAATAAAAACATGAAATTTTCTATTCCATTTATCATTTCAAACATTCCTATTTAATTTTCCCTTTTCATTTAAGAAGAAAGTGCACTGCATTGGTGGATTTATTATAAATTTGGGCATGATTGTCGTACAAACTAATTCATTAAATTTAAAAATATCATACATGATGGTTAATATAAAACACATCAAAGTTGGTTTTCTCATAGTCATATCATTTTCATTAAAACATTTAAAATAATTTCCAAAAATGGTGATTTAATTAACTAGACCAAGCAATGTTCATGGAATATAAGAAATACAGCAAAAGGGTTGGTTTTAGTTGATGTGAAAAACATACAATAATAACATTTAGGTGAAAATGGTTATTTAATTTAAGGAATTAGGTTCCATGTAATTAATTTCACATTAAAAGGGTAAAGCATGAAAAAATTGTTATGCCGCACAATAGTGTATTTTATAAAACATCAAGACCTTAAGGGAAAATCTTAAGCCACCTAAATTATACCATGTATGATTCACTTATATAATATTGGTATTTTATCTAATAAAAAATTATATAAATATAATAAATAGAAAAATTCCCACTAGCTATCTAATGATTCAAACAGTGGATGATTTTGATCTGGAATGAAAGAGATCGCACAATGTCCAGGGAAGATCAGTTCGTGAAAGTCGTCTTAGTGAAAAGAAAATGAGAAAATTACCAAAGGATATAATATTTTTTATGTACCTATTATAAATATAGACAGAAAATATATGCGTTATACATGTTAAAAGGGTAATATTTTTATTTCTCCACACAAGAAATTTAAGATTAAAACATTACATACATTGGATCTCATTCATTCATATATTTATAGGCCTTTAAGGAAGAAATGTAAATATAGAGATAAGTATTTTATTTATTTTAAAGATGAAATAACGTGTATCTCATGCATCATTTTTATGAAAATCAATTCATAGGCTCATAAAATATTCAATAGTTTTAGAACAAGTTTTGATAAAGAGTTTGGTTTATTCTTAAAGAATATTTGGAAAAACTATAGCGTTGAGTGTACTAGTGTAAAATTTGAAGCATATTTTTAGAAGAATAGTATTCACCATAAACTCAACACACCATACACCACATCAAAATTGGTGTTTTTTTATAGAATAATATTAGTTTGGTGAATTTGGCTTATTCAATATTGATAGAGCATGTTACTTCTTGTTATTTATAGAGATAAGTAATTGGTAAATTGGTTCATATTAAAAATCATTATTATATTAAAAAAATTATATATTTAAATATATGATTTATCTTATAATAAGTTTCCAAGTCTAAAAAATTATTATTCTTTGCAATCCCATATATTATCAAAGATAAAGATGGAAATATTGTGATGTTTGAGGAGAGATGATTCAATTATATATTCCTTGGTTATAATTAAAATGGAATATTATGTTATTTTTATAATAAATTTTCAAGAATGATTATGCATACTACTAATTTAAAGGTGTTGTAATACTCAAATTATTAAAAAACACATCATGAATCATGTTTTAGATGTGATAATATTAAAGAATTTTTTATTGTGAATTAGTGTCAGAATAATTTTTAATCAATAATTTTTGGATATAGATTTTAAAAATAATAAAAATTCAAAAAAACAGGTCAAAAATAATGTTCAATTAATTTTTAGTGATGAATAAAAATCTTGTTCATCTCATCCAATTCTAAGAAAATAGTTTCATATTTAAAATATCATTGGGTAATATGGATAGTGGGTTCGTACTAGAATAAATTTGAAGATAACAACACACGCCTCATTGTTTTCTCATATTGAACCATGGTATGTAAAATATTATTTATATAATAATGTTTGGATCGATACAATGAAAAATAATTAGATTGAGAATAATGAAACTTTGGATTTTATACTCAAACAAAAAAACAATAATGTTATCAAAATAAATTGGGTGTTCTGTAACAAGATTAAGGATAGAGGTGAATTGGTATGTAATAAGGGAGATTTATGTTCAAAGGGTACTCATATGTTGTAGGAATTAATTTTATTGAGACCCTTATATTGATTACTTGTCTTGATTCCATTATTAGATTTCATTATATTATAGTATAAATGTGATATAATATTTTTATATGGATTTCAAATATGCATTTCTCAATGGAGAGTTAGAAAAGTAAGTGTAAATTAAGAAACCTTATGGTTTCTTACTTAAAGAACATGAAATATATTTTTATAGGTTAAATAAGTCTCTGCGTGGGTTAAGAAAGGCCTCAATATCATTGTATTATAAGTTATACATATGCATGAACTTTCTTAATTTCAAGAATGGGAGAGTGGAAAGAAATATCTTCACTAAATATGGAATAGAGGTATCACTTATTATTATTATTTATGTTGATGATAGTATTCTTTTTTTTAATAAATAATTTATATTAAAGGATTTTTAGTTGTATATGAATAATATTTTTGAGATTTATATGCTTATAGAAATGTGGTACTTCCTGGTCTTATAAATTTCTTAAGAGGAAAATCACATCTTTCTTTCTCAAAAAAAGTATGCTCAAGAAAATCTAAATAAGTATGGAATGTATGATTTAAAGTTATTTTATACCACAATTTCTATGGGAGATAAAATTTAAAAAGATTAAAAAAGTAATAGAATTTGATAAAATAGAATTTCAAAAGATTATTGGGAGTTTTCTTTATTTTATATATTTATAAACAAATATAGTGTATATTTTTATATTATATTCCATGTATAAAATTCTAAAAAATGAGTCTTATTTAATTTTTTAGAGGAGAATTATAATATATATTAAATGAATAATGAACTATAGAATTAATTTTGAAAGAATTGGAAATATTTATCTTTTTGGATATACAGGTGTGTTTTGGGTTCGGAATGTGCATGATCAAAGATCAATATATAATGGATTTTTTTTAGTAAAACGTATTTATTTTAGAACACAAAGAAATAAAGCTTGGAAACCTTGACTAATATTGAAGAAAAATATATGGATATAACTCAAGATAAAACCTAATTAATATAGATGTGGACTCAATTATAATATCTCAATATGGAAGTTAATTTACCACTACTTATGGTATATGATAATAAAAGTTCCATAAATTTATCTAGTAATCTGTTTCAACATTATCAATCAAATAATATTGATATAAATTATCACTTAATCAAGGAGTATGTGGAGAAAATTTGTTGAAGTTATAGTTTTTTACAATAAATTAAAAAATAAAAGATGTATTCACTAAACCATTTCCAAAGGATACATTTAAATGATTAAGGTTGATTGTGGGAGTTAAACCTCATTCCTCTCAAGGATAAGGTATAATGAAACCATCCACTCTCACAATTTTTATTTATCTTTTTTTCAATGGGAGATAAAGATAATATAAATATTTTTTTATTCCTTTATGTGTTTAGAAATGGGTATAAAATTAATAATGTGGTGAATACAAAGATATGTTTTTAACCTAATGGGGGAGATATCTCTTATTTAGGGGAAGCATGTATTTAAAGATATCTTTTTCAAGGGGTAATCTCAAAAGTAAAAACTTTTGCGTGTGTTGAGGAATATTCTAAAAATTTTGGTGATCATGATTGAAATAACATGTCATACACAAGTTAAAGGATTTTTATTGAGAAGTGAAAGGACATTTTTAGTTTATTCTCTGTTGTTATCAAGTGGAATCAGAAGCTATGGTGTGTTGTATATAGGGAACTATTTATTGACAATGTGATATTATTGTTCAATGTTCTTGCTTCATACATTTTATTTTATCACATAGTATTATAACTATTTAATGATGATTCATTTCTAATTGTTTTGAGTTTAAAGAGTGATTTATGTTCAATAGTTTCCAATAAAATCCAAAGTGGAAGATTATTTACCTCATAGTTAAAGAAGATATTGAGATATTAAGTTGATATGATTTTCTTGTTGTCTTTTTTCAACAAATATATCATGGTCAAACTTATATGTTTCATGATGTCTCATTTGAGATGAATTTTTTTCCACTTTTTTGGAATGATTAGAATAATTTTGAAGGAGTTTTTTAGGTTGAAGAGTACTGTTTAAATATATTTGATGTTCATGTGACATCACCACATCATGGTAATACATGAAATAGGCATGGATATGGTCGGGGAAGATAAAACCACATCATTACCTAGGACACAAGCATTATAGAAATCCATGTTCATAGGAATGTGACTTGACTACACTGTGGTGAAATAAAGAAAATGGCATAATAAGTAAACATTGAGATGAAAATTGAAAGAGTAATTTAATAAGTTTTTTATATTGTTTTGTTTCCCTATAGTAAATTGATAGGCTTGTTCATTTTGTGGTTAAATACATGGTGGTTAGAATTTTAGTTTTGAAATTTCAAAACATCTTAGTTAAAAGGTTAATACATAAGAGTCTTATCTATGAAATATAATGCCCCTTATTTTTTCAAATATAGAGTAAATTTATATGAATCAAAATGAGGATTTGCATGATATGGTGAATAAATGGTGGGTGTTTTTCAAAGTTATTGAAATTTCAAGGAGACTAATTCCCATGGAGTGATATGGATTGGTAGTTGACTGAGGTTCAAAACATGGAGTATCATTCTATGGCACAATCCATTGTGTAAGAAAAAATATTATTGTCTAAAATGTAAAGAGGAGAACACATGGTTTCACATGATGTGTTGAGAGTATTTTAGAATTATTTTAGATTGGTTAAACTTAAACAATTTACAATTTTTTATGTTTAAAGTCCTATTTGTTGAAATGGTGTGCAACAAACTATGGTAAAGAATGTATAATCCATGGTTAGAGTATTTTCTATATTTTGAGTGGATATAATGATTTTCTTTGGTTAATGAATCAAAGGGATACCCATACTTAATATAGAACATATGTAACCTCATTAATGGTGACTAAAGAGGTCTTTAAATATCTAATTTTATATATGTATGAATATATAATAAGTTTTTAAAGTTTTTAGTTTTAATTTTCAATTATAATTAAAATTAAAATTTTAAAATTATGTTTCTACTACATAAGAATAAGTAAAAAAATGTCTTATAATGATATAGTGAGTGAAAAACAAGAATATTATGAGAAGTTTTCTTGTTTGTTTCATTTATAATAATAAGTGAGATTAAAAATAAAATTAAGGAGAACAATTATTACAAAGAAAACTTGATGTAAGTGTAATTAAGTTGAAGAATATTTTATTGTTAAAATAGATTATCATTGATCTGTATAGAATACTTTTCACATAGTTGGGAAACATTTTATAACATCATGGCCTCATATATTGTCTTGTAAATATATGAGGTTACACTGACCTTAGGTGATTTTCCCAAGACACCAAAGGCTGGTAATAAATTCTTAGGGATTTCTAAAATGTTGGGGGATGTTTTTCCCTTAAACAACCACAAACTATCAAAATAAAATTATGATAACCAAAAAAACTATGTGATCTATTAATAATAAAAAAACAAATTTCAAATTAAATACCAACAAAGAGACGATATCATAGTAAAATATGAAATAATAATCAAGAATAACAAGTTAGTAAAATAATGTATGACTTAATCACCAAGGTGTAAGTTCTCCTAACACTATAGATATGACCAACTCCAAGGATCTGACTCTAGATGACCACATCAAGAGAAACCACTATAGAAATATGAAATATCTTGAATTACTATATCATGGAAAAACATATTTATATTCACCAAAGTGTATATCTAGGGGGTGAGTAATCATACCAAGTAGGAAATCCACAAAAATCTTCCAACACACACCTTTAGAATAATAATTAGTTATCTCAAAGTTAAAAGAATAATCTAAAGTAGAAAAAAGGAATATCAAAGTAGTTTATCAATTAAAATAATTTAATTGAAATTTAGAAATAGTTTAACACATTTTAAACATAGGATACCCATCCCCCCCACACACACACACACATTAATTATATGTGGTAATCATATACTCATGAATGGTTACTCACTAATCCACAAAATCATCTCTGGGTGACAATTATCCAGGTGCCTCCAGTTTAGAACCTCATTCTAAGTGTATAATGGCATGTCATGTCCAATGTAATGATGAACACACACCACTCTTTCATTCCATGTTCACACACTAATTCACTTCTTGAATTAATAATTATTTAAATCATTTAATTAAGCGTCTTACATGTATCATCTCAAATTCACAATTTAAATCATGGAATAGAAGATATTTTCTAAGAAAAACCATAAAATAAAATATTTTCATATTATCAAGAAAAGAGGTTTCCAATAAGAAATCAAGAAGATTTTACTTTAAGGTACAAAAAATAATTTAAATATCTAATAATTAAAATTTTAGAATAAGTGGATAAGAGATAAAATTCATGTACCTCACAATGGGTGATAAAAACAAATATTGGCACAACAAACCCTTAAGATTCATTTTAGAAATTCAATTTCTTCAATAGATAAAATCAATATCTCATTAAAACACATAATAGATCAAAGATCTATCCGTACAAAATAAGATACACCATTTAATTCAAAGTAAGATGAGTGGATATAGAAATAATAGATAAATAATAGGAGAAAAAGGTATCTTCTATTCATTATACAAGATCTAACACACTTCAATCTATTAAAAATAGGTTTTTAGGGCAGAATAGAAGTTGAGAATGAAAAGGTGAATCTTAAAGTCTGAGATCCTATGCCAATAAGAGATAAATTAGAGTTTTGTGGAAAATGGAATAAAAATATAATTTTGTATATGTATTAATTCACATTAAATGTTTAGGATATAGAGTTTAAAAAACTATATTCCAATTGTGTGAGTGCTACTTGAAAATACCCAGGTAGCTACATAGTTGTACTATATGATTTGAAAAATTGTACACCAATAGTGTCAAATTTATTTTCCCAAAAAATATCAATATTTCATGGTTATTCATATGGTTTTTAAAATCCATACACTAAACATGTTCCTGCCTAGTAACTTCAACAATATATTGTACGGTTTTTTAGGGAAGTTTTTGGGTTTCCCCTAAAGAACTAAAATTGTACACCCTTAAAAACACTTCCAAAACACACCAAAACCCATTTAGAAACTCCTAGAACTCAATAAAACCATTATTTAACTTTAAAATACATAATAATATAGAAAATTATATGAAACTAGATGTGTTACATTCCTCCTACCATTAGTATTTTTATTATGAGAAATCTAGAGATTTATGTTTCATTGCAAGTGTTCTGGCCATCGTTCTAGTATCTCTTTCTCATATTCCTTTGTCTCCTCATAAATTTCACTATGTTTCCATAATACTCTAATGAATGGAATATGTTTTCTATATAACTATTTATCTTTTCATTCTAAGATATGAATCAGTACATTAGTAAATATATCATATGTTTCAAGATAAATATGCTCTCATAAAATAATATGGTCAGGATAGGGATAGTATGTTCTCAATAAATATATATGAAAGACATTATAAACCTAACTGAACTATAGTGGTAAATCCCACTAATATTCATGATCTCCAATTCATTCAAGTATTTTAAAAGTTCCAACATACTGAGGAGACAACCTCCCTTTCTTATATAATCATCAATGTCCCAATCATAGAGAGACATTCAAGAACAAATGATCTCTCATGGAAAAGGATAAAGGGAAATGTTGATTTTTTTATAATATTCTTGATAGCTTGGGTCTAAAACCATTCTTTTCCAAATCATTTGTATATTCCCATTCATCTAATTAATGAGGCTAGGTATCAATAAGGTAGTTTATCTGGTCTCAACACAACAAAGTATAATACAATAAGGATGACTATACAATTCCTCAAATATATCCATATATACCATGTCCTAATAATCATTCCTATAAAAAAACTCTAATAAGGAAAAATTATCCTCCCATTAGCCACTGGAATCCATAACAAAAGATCTAGTCATGTAATTGTGTGTCAGAATCATTCATTATGGTTTCCCTTCTATTTGAGGATGATAAATTGTGATCATGGTTAATAGAGTACCCAATTCATGATGTAAGGTTTTCCAAAAATGATAGACAAAATGAGGATCTCTATCAAAGACAATTTAAATTGGTATTCCATGCAATTTTACTAGTTCCCAAACATTGAGCTTTTCCAAGTCGCATACTGTATTGGATTAATGAATCAGAATGAAGTAGGATGACTTTGTGAGTCACTCCCCAATAACTCAGATTGAATCATGATTTTGGATTGTTCTTAGTAGTCCCATGATAAATTCCTTAGTTGTCTTCTACCATTTCCATATGAGTATTGGTAAATATTGTATCATTTTAGCTAGTCATTGATTTGTATCCTTGACCTTTTGAAAATTTAGGAATTTCATAACATAATCAACCACATTTCATTTCATACCTAACCAAAAAAAATGGGTCTATAGATCCTTGTACATATTTTAGATACATGGATGAATTTCCCATTTATAATGGTGATAAACATAAATAAGTTTTTTTAGAATAGATGGTGGAAAAACTATTCTATTATGAAAAATAAACATAGATTTACCATCTTGTTCACATCCATATATAGTATCTCCACCATTAATTTTTGATGTAATGGTTATAAAATTGGGATTTTAAATACCCTGGTATTTCATCCACAAATACCATATTAAAAGATTCTAAGTACCATTGAAAAAAATTATACATCATTTCCATGAAAATTTTTTGTTCATTTATAAGTCCAAAGGGCATGAATATATATTCATAATATCTATATAAATTTTTGAAATTTTATTTGGAATATGCTATTTTTTAAACCTGGAGTTAGTGATTCTAAACTGTAGATCAATTCTAGAAAATTGCTGGGATCCTTTCAATTTATTGAAAATAATATCAATTAATGGAAGAGGATATGTATTCTTTATCATAACCTAATTTAGTTTACACTAATCAAAAAATAATCCTAATAAACCATTAAACTTCTTGAAAAGAAAATAATAGGAGTTTCCTAAGGTGATGTACTTGGTCTTATAAACACTTTACATTATAATTATTTCAATAGGAACATCAATTTCTTTAATTCCAATAGTTTAATTCTATACAATAAAATTCAAATATGATTTTTTTTCTTGGAATAAAATCAATCATAAATTTCACTTTCCTTTCAGATGGAAAACTAAGGAAATTTTTGGGAAATATGTCAGAATACAAATCCACAATAATAGAAAAAGGTCATGTCTCAATTATTTCATTATTCACTAAAGTGACTCTTACTAGTTGAAAAGAAATGTTTCAAAAATTATTGTAAAATTTCTTTATTTTCTATATGTATTATTCTAGTATCATTTAAAAATATTCACATTCACTTAAAATTATGTAAACCTTGCTCATTGTGTATAACAATTGATATGATAATTGAAATAAACTAACCAATACTTTACCAATTTTAATTAAATGAGATAAATTTATAGAATAGAAAATTCCCAAACAAGTTTCACTCCATTGATCTCTAAAGAAAAAGTTTCACATTTAAAATGCCTATAATCTCATGTCCTATTATGTGTTTATATACTCATCATGTGTGGCATCATCTTGATGTACATCTCCATTTTATTAATTAAATGAGATGAAATAAAAGAGTGTGATTCACAATTTTCAAACAGAACATGCATAATATTTGAGTTAATAATAATGGTATGTCATATATTTTAAGGGCCTAATTTATCCTCTATGATCATTGAATCAACACCATATAACTTCTTACTCCCCTCTATTCTTTTTTTTACCTATTTTTGTTTCATCATCTAAAGAGTCATGGTTTTCCTAGAATCACCTTATCTCTCTCAACTATAAGGATGGAAGATATTCTAAAGAGATCATCCAGTTGAATCATAATATTTTCAAGACACATGAAATATCTTTCTAGAAACTGAATTCATATAATTAAAGAAATAAAACTGATGATTTACCATCTAATTATAGTTTTGAAATTCTATGGGTGGTTCTATACAATATCACATATTATTCTATAACAAACCACATTAGAAACATCCAGGATTTCTATTGGGTCATGGAGGAATGTTAACCAATCCATTAGTTTGATTCTATGATGCTTTACCATGTTAGAAGTTAGTATTTCTCTTTTTTCAAACATTAGAGTTCCTACCTATTCTATTTTAAACAACTGTACATAACAAAATAGGATTCCTAGTAATATTTATTTATTACATTTTAACTCAACTAACCGTGTATGTATGATCCTTAATATAGAATATGGACATCTTAGAACAAATTCTTTATCAGAATCCCAAATCAAATATGTGTTCCATCAAGGATTATCTAGAAGAAACTTATAGATAAAAATGAATTATGTTTATAAACCTGGCTACATATTCCATATTTGATAGATTTTCCTGCTTAATACTGAAGAAAGAAATCATTTTGGATATCTTAAATGTATTTAGGTAGAATTTTTTATTTAATTTTTTTTAAATATCTCCCACATGTGGTCTTGATTGAATTTTTCTTGGACAGCTAAATCCTATATCCTCTAGCATATGGACTTATAACATGACCTTTAGATTAGTTAGTTTTCTAAGGAAATCAAAGAATCAGTTCATTATATAAAGTAATTATTTTTTATATTTAGGTTCTTAATCTCCTTGAAAGATGGGTGGATTCTATTTTTGAAATTTCATAGGATGGTCCACTTGCCTGGGTTCATTGTTTTGGTTTCCTTTATCAATGACTTGAAAATATCGAACAATTTTTTGAACAATTTTTTGGTTCATCTATTGTGAGGCCCCAGACCCGCACTTCTAGATCCAAAAAAAATATTATATATATTTTTTATAAAAATAAAATGAAAAATATACATACATTTACATTTGAGAAACTATTCCAGTCTAATATTTGGAGTAAAAGGAACATTCTAACATATTATCAAAGTTAAAACAATAAATAAAAAAATTATCATAAGAAATTTCTCATGCTAGGTCCTTATTGATGTTAAACTCTAAGAAACCTCTAAATGAGCATGAAATATTTTATACAAACACAGGGTGAGAAAAATTTCTCAGAAAGGGGCTTTTAAAAATACATTGAAATTTTTTTTGGAAATACCTTTTGAAAATAATTTTGAAAAATACTTCTAAAAATACCTTTTAAAATACCTTTTAAAATACTTTGTAAGATACCTTTTAAAATACCATTGAAGGTACTAATAATTTGGAAAACTTAATTTTGAAAAAAACTTTTCAAAATATAATAGGTTTTTTAAAACTAATTTTGAAAATCCTTTGAAAATATTATTTTGAAATTGCCATTGAAAATAATTATTCAATTAAATATAATAATATAATTATCTTTAAAATGATTATGCTTTTTAAAATTTTATAAATCCTTTGACAATACTTACACTCTTTAAAACATTATAATATATTTATAAAATGTTTTAAAATAATCCAGTTATTTTTTAGAAAACATTAAGCAAGATATCTAAAAAAAATGGGCCACTTTAAATATTCATGTTTGTTTGGACCTACCCAATTTCCTTAGGAATTATTTTACTCCCCACTCCCATTTCTTGTTTACAATGTCCAAGTACTAATTTTTATATAAAAAATTGTGTCTTCCTTACATATATATTCATTTTTCAATTGATTTTTTATATTAGAAATGTAATCATGAATTAAATGCATATAAACATATATTTATATATAAATATATAAATATTAAATTCCTTAAAAAATCACTTTCGAGATTTGGAACAACCAAAACTCATGTCATCTAACCTTTTCATGGACTTTTAATAATGATTAATATTCATGTATTCAAACTTTTATTCATCTATTTATAAAATTCTTTTTATATAAAGTGATAATTTTTATCATTTAAAACTCATCCTTTAATAACTCATTTTCTTAATTCAAAATTTGGTGGTTTCTCATATAAATAAGGGTAAATAAATAAACCTTTCACATAAAATAATAGAAATTTTAAATTTAAATTCACATAAAATAATAGATATCTAATTTTTCTTCATTAGAAAAATCATAAGAATAATTATATAATGAAAAAAATCTAATAATTATTATTTATAAATAAAACATCTCATCCTTTCATAGTTTAAAAAGTGTCAAATTGAGAATGATCATAAACTAGGAGAGAATTATGGTTTGTTGGGGTGTGCGTGAGCTCCGAAAACATAGCGTTTAGGATTTCTAGGGTTCGTGATGTCTGTTCCCCATTTCCTCAGGTCCATGCATGTGGTTGGCGAAGTAGGATCTATCAGGAATGAAGGTTAGTGGTGGGTCAAAAGTTATATACCTACAGGGAGTCTTTAGACATCTTGGTCTGATGTCGTTTAGGGTTATGTTGTCTAATCAGTCACTAAGAATGACAACGTGTTGTGTCCCAATGATTGCGCACGACTAGTGGATGGAGACTCGTGGGATCATGTTGTCCACGGTCGTCCAGTTGATGGTGGTTTGTAGGATCGCGCTGCCACCCGGGAGGGTTCCTGCGTTGACATAAAATCTGGGACCTTGGTTACTGCTCAGGGTTATTTAGGTGATGGAGGTGTACGGGTTCAGGATGCTAGGTCTGAACCAAAGTTTCTGCTGAAGAAAGATTTTTATTCTATTGTTGATGGCTCCAACAAATTGGCTACTACAATGTTTCCTCATACCTATTTTTTTGGTTCATGGAGGATTAATCCAAATGATATGTTGAATCATGCATTTGCATCTTACACTGACTGGTGTTCTGGAAGAATTCTTCCCAAGGGGTCATCATCCCATGTCAACTCAAATCCCGATGCCTTTGCTGAAAGGATTGTTATAGGAGAAACCTCTTTAATTGCATGTCTTGTTTTACCCAAAGGTTATAAATTCTGGAGGTTCTATGAATTGGTCTGACGGATCTCATTTTTTTGGGTTTTCTATGATTGGAGGTGTGTATCTCTTATATTTGGTTTCTTTCATTGTATTTTTTTCTCAGATGATTCTAAAATTCATGTGTGGAGCACTGGATCTATTTACTTAAATCATGGATGGCTCCACCTTCATGAATGGTCCCTGTACTTTAATGCTTCATATTCAAGGAATAATTTTTCCCAGGTATGGGTTTGTCTTCATGGTCTTAATTGGGTCCATTAGCATCCACAAAATCAGCGTGATATTGGTATGGAAATTGGGACTCCTATACGACTTGACAAGGAGACTAAGAATGTTCGGTTTGGACACTTCAGTAGGATGTTAGTGGAGATTAATCATAGCTCCATCCTGATTAAAAAGGTAACTTTTTCCACTCTGACATAGGACATTCAAATTGATTTTGAGTATGAAAGAAAGACACTTTTTTAATTAAATGTATGGCTATTGGTAACTCTTTGGAACTACGTCTGAGAAGGATCTCCTATGAGAAATGTGGGATGAAGGGTCATCCATACAACATTTGAAGAAGGAAATCAAGGAGGAATGATGTGGATTTATCACAACCCATTGATCATAGCATTGATCCCTCTTCCAATAAGGTTGATGTTTTGGTTTATGAGGAAGAACACTAACTATCTTTGAAAGGGAAGGGATTGATGGTGGATTCATCACTATTGAGAGCCAATAGTGGTCCTTATATAATTAGGGATATCTCTGCATCCCCAATTAGTGGTCCCTCTACTGCTCGGGTTGATTTTTCCAAGGATATTACACCCAAGGATGGTTATGCGGTTACTCCTGATGGATTAATTGGTATTGGAAAAATGATCCTCTCTCAGTTTCAGGATCTCCTACTTGTACTAATCCCTCAAATATATGCATAAATTATATTCTTGGTGCCGGTGTGCTATGTGATGAGACTGCTAATATGAATCCTAAGACTGGGACTCCTCAACAGGCTTATTGTCATCAGGTGATCCAGAATCTCTTGAACTCCTCTAGGATATCTGAGAATTGGGGTGACATCTCGGAGGTGGAAGGGACTGCAGTGGGTAGCGATGGTCTTACTTCTTTCAATGATGCGCTCATTTATAGAAAATGGGATGTTGAATACACTCCTAATCCCTAAAAGTGAAGTCCGCAAAAGGACTATTCTAATACACTTCACACTGTGTGTACTCGTTCTTCTAAGCTATCGGGTAAGTTTAATTCTGATATTCTTAAGATCCTCAATCAGGGTAGGTCCCACTCTGAATGGAAAACTACTGATGACTCTGATTATGGGAATGATATGTATTATTATGATCTATAACTTTGTGTTTTTATAGATAAGGGAAAGTCCCTTTGATTGACCCCACCTGTCTACTCTGCTCTTTTTTCTTCTATTTAATAAATAGGTAGAAGCGTAGCTTCTGGATGGACTTGCTGTTAAAAAAATATTGTAACCTATATTTACAATGAATTGTCATATATATGAAATATTACTTATTTCAATTCATGAAATTATATTTAATGATGTGTATATATATATAAAAAGTATAACACTCTTGAAACCTTAATATTACACTCTTTTTCACATAAAATAAAATAACATAAAATAAATGTGTACATAATAGTAATTTTAAAATTACTATTTTATTAAAATAATTTTATTAAAAATATATATATATATATATATAATTTTACTTTCATCAAATAATTATAATCAAAATAAAATATAAAATTAACTTATATTTTTGGGATAAAAATTATATAACAGACATAAAAATTATAAAAGTAACATTTTTTAAATAAACATTTAATCCTTGCTCAACTTGGAAATATCAATTTGAGTAAGATACATGATTTTTAATGAATTTTTCATTCATTAAAATCATAAAATAATAACCAAATGTTTACATATAAATATGTATATATATTTATACACATGCATCATTATTATGAAAAACTTTACTTCAATATAAATTGAAATCACGTCTATATTTATAAGTATATTCACGTATTCTTTAAAGATCATAAACTTGAATATGTATATAAATATATATATATATATATGTACATGATTATAAACATAAAATTAGAAGTCATAAAATTAAATGATCTTGAACATTGAAAAATTAATATAAATATACATATTTTAATAACATAACTTGTATAATATATACATATATAAAAATATTCCCATAAGATACTTATAAATTTTTTACGTAAATAGTCATAGAGTTTGGAAAATAATACTTAAATATGTATGAAAAACATAAACTGAAAAACTACTTAAATACATATATTTATATATCATGGATTTTCATCATAAAAATTAAATATAAACATGAAGTTTTCTTTAAACCTTAAATATATAAAAAATGAAATTGTAAATAAATGTAAAAAAATCACCCTTACCTAAATATTATTTTAAATTACACTTTCTTAATTAAAATGAATAAATTATAACATTAAAATAAAACATGTATAAATATACTTGAATAACTTGAAAATATCACATACACATATATACATATGCTTAAAATTTAAAATTAATATATATAATTATATAAAAAAGAGTTCCCCTTACTTAATATAGAGAACCAAAGGAAGTTACCCCTTTGGGTGCCTGTATCGGTTGAAGAAAGTGGCCTTATATCCTACCTGAGGGTAATCAAATCAAGATAAGGAATTACTCTTCTATCTAAGGTCTGTTTGAAAAAGTGGGAAAGAGAGGACAAGAGGAGGACAGGTTCTGTTTTGGTTTTTCCAATGAGGGATTATCCATGTAAAACATGTTGCTTATATACAGGTTCGAGCACCTATTTTCAAGGGTCGACTAAGATTGTTAGAGAAGTTGGGCTTTTAAGGGGAGTACTCATTTGATAACAAAATCCTATACTACCATAGTCTAGGAACTACTATTCATGTGATAAATAACTTGAGGGGTAAAATAATAATTTTAAATTTTGAAATGACAACACCCGGCATGTTTTTAAGGAAAATGAATTTTCATTTTGGTGTGATGTCTTGCCAATTCTTATTCAAGAAGCAAGATTTCCACTAATTATGGCTGTCATTGGAACATATTATATATAAGATCGAAGGTCCGATCTTCTTACAATGGTAAAATTATTGATGGTAGGTTACTATGTGAATGATGATCTTGTTGGTGTGTTGTGTGGTAGAAGAATATCGAAGAGGGTCCCTTCGATGGTGATGACATGGGTGAGGAGTGTGAAGGATTTTTTGTACATTGGAAGGATTTTGATGATTTTGAGAGTTATAAGATAACGATGGAGTAAGGATTGATCGAAATGTTGAGGTTTACTGATCCAAGGGTTGAGATTCAACTGAATGATACCACATTAAAACAAGAAAGGAATTACCACCTGTATATAAGTTAATCCATGAATTTCATTCTCCAGAACAGAAAAAAAAAGTTCTTATACATGATACTAAAGGCGTACTCACCTACCTATTCATACACCGGGTTGAGACTCTCCCTAAACTATGAACATGCACTATCCCACAGCTTTGATCCAAAGTTTTGTTTTTGCCTCCTCATGTAAGGCTACATGATGTTCTTAAGCTAGTTCTCAAGGCAATCCAGGGTAGTGCTCTCCACATGGTAGACCCTCATGGGTCCTACAATGTGTTGAGGGATCTCTTTCTTGGAATATAGGGGTTGACTAAATTTTTATAGAAATTATGGATTTATACTTATTTAATTAAAAGGGAAAGATGAAAAAAAAATATATCATTATATATTTATACAATTTCTAAAATATTAAGTAAATCAGATTTTAACTTAAAACTATATTATTATTATTTTCAATTCATCTTCCATAATGTTTATATTTTTTAATCCCTATCACTTTTGTTTCACTTTGTTTCTATAAGTTTATATTTACAATTAATTAATATTTTATATTTATTAAATTGTATTATATATTTAACAATAATTTTATAATTTTAATTTATAATTTTAATTTACTACACTTGTTTCTAAAATAATTTCAAATTTATGTAATTTGATTTATTCCATGATTTCAAAAAATAAAACATTAATAAAAATAATTTATCCAAAATTCATGGGATATTACATTCTACCCCCATTAAATAGAATTTTTTCCATTAAATTTGTTCATCATACTTAAGAAGAATTCTTAAATTCCATTTTCAAAATTTAAAAAACTAGAATTACAAGAGTTCTAAACTTCATAGGGGTTCAAAAGTAAATTTTTAACTCTTAGGTTTTTTCAAACTAAAAGGTTGAAAAATATATTTATCAATAAAATAGTATAGTTAGAATCTAAAATTATTTTAACCAAACATCATAATCTCTACAATTATTTAAACCTCCATTTGATACCAATTATGAGGCCCTAAACTCGTGATTCCAGATCTGGTAAAAAAATGATGTATATTTTTTATAAAAATTTACATCTGAGGATATTCTCTAGTGTAAGGTTTAGAGAAAAATTACCATTTTCACATATTATCAAAGTTAAAACAATAAATAAAAAATGAAGTCGTAATACTTTTCTCGCGATAACTCTTTATTAAAGACAAACTCAAGGAAACCTCTCAATGAACCTAAAAACATTTTATAAAAACATAAGGTGATCAAAATTACCCACTAAGGGGTTTTTAAAAAACCAGTAAAAAATTATATTTGAAAATACCTTTTGAAAAATACTTTTGAAATTTCTTTGGAGAATTCCTTTGAAAATAATTTGGAAAATCCTTTGAAAATACCATTAAAAGTACTTATAATTTTGAAAACAAAATTTTGAAATTACTTTTCAAAATATGATAGATTTTTTAAAACGATTTTAAAAATCCCTTGAAAACATGATTTTGAAAATTCATTTGAAAATAATAATATAATACTCTTGAAAGTACTTATACTTTTAGAAATGCTATAAAGCCTCTGAAAATACTTATACTTTTGAAAAATTATAATTCTTTTTTAAAATAATTATGCTTTGAAAATGCTTTAAAATAATCTAGAGATTTTTCAGAAAACATTAAGCACTCTATTGAAAATAAAACAATGGGGCCACTTTAAACAATAAAAGTTTTCTGGGAATACCCACTTTCCTTAGGAATGGGTTCACTCCCCACTCCCCTTTCATTTTTATAATATCCAAGTGCCAAGTTTTATAAAATCATTTTGATCTTTCTTAAATATATATATATTTTTCACTAGATTCTTTTCTTTAAAAATGTAATCATAAATTGAAAACATATATTCCTATATTTATATATAAATATTTAAATATTAACTTCCTTAAGAAAATAACTTGAAATATTTGGTATAACCAAAATTCATGACTTTAGCCTTTTCATGGACTGTTAATAATCATGAACATCCATGTATTCAAAGATTCATTAATCAATTCAGGAAATCCATTTTATATAAAGTGATAAACTTTACCAATTAAAACTCATCCCTAAATTATTCATTTTTTAAATTAAAAATTTAATTCATTCACACATAAAATATAGGGGTAAATATATAAACCTTTCACATAAAATAATAGAAATTGTAAATTTAAATTCACATAAAATAATAGATATCTAATTTTTCTTCCTAATAATAATTATAAGAATAATTATATAATACAAAAAAAATATAAGAAGTATTATTTTTAAATAAAGTATCACATCCTTGTAGAATTCAAAAAATGTAAAACTGAGCAATATCATAACCTATATTTCTAGTGAATTGTCATGCATAAGAAATATTACTTATTTTAAATCATGTAATGATAGTATATATATGTGTGTGTGTGTTTGTGTGTTTGTGTGTGTGTTTACATCAAAAGTGTAACACTCTTGAAACATTTATATTACTCTCATTAACACATAAAATATAATAACATAAAATAATGGTGTACATAATATAAATTTTAAAATTAATATTCTCAAAAAATAATTCTTTGAAAAAAAAATATATATATATATATATAATTTTACATTTATCAAACAATTATAAAAATAAAATAAAATATACCCTTAAATAATAATTTTCAAAGAAAATTTATATAACACACATAAAAATTATAAAAGTAACATTTTTAAAATAAACATTTCATCCGTGTTCAACGTGGAAATATCAAATTGAGTAAGATACATTATTCGTAATGAATTTTTTATTAATTATAATCATGCAATGATATCAAACTATATACATATGTATATATATATACATACATCATTAGTGTGAAAAACCTTACTTAAATATAAATTAAAATAACTTTCGTATTTAAGAGTACATGCATGTATGTTTTGAAGATCATAAACTTGAAGGTGTATATAAATATACATATGTACAAAATTATAAACATGAAAGTAGAAGTCGTAAAATTAAATAATATTTAAAATTGAACAAATAATATATTTATACATATTTGAATAACCTAATTTTTATAATATATACATATATAATAATTCACCCATAAAATAATTACAAAATTTTGAAGTAAATAGCCATAGAGTTTGTAAAATAAAACTAAAATATGTAAGAAAAACATAAACTAAGAAAATACATACATATATATATCATGTATTTTCATCCTAAAAATGAAATATAAACATTATGTTTTCTATAAACATTAAAAATATATACAAAATTTAATTTAAATAAATGTAAAAGAAAATTCAAATTACCTAAATATTAATTTGAATTACACTTTCTTAATTAAAATGAATAAATTATAACTTAAAATTGATACATGTATAATTATACTTGAAGAAATTAAAAATATCACATATATATATATATGCATGAAATTTGAAGTTAATATTTATACATATATAAAAAAATATTTTCCATTACTTAATAATAGAGAACCTAAGGAAGGAAGCTCCTTAGGTTCCCATATCAGTTTAAGGTAGTGGCCTTCTGTCTTTCCTAATGGTACTCAAATCAAGAGAAGGAAGTAGTATTCTATCTACGGTGTGTTTGAAATAGTGGGAAAGAAAGTACAAGAGGAGGAGAGGTTGTAGTTGGTTTTTTCTAACGATGGATTCTCCCTATGAAACATGCTACTTATATACAGGTTTGGGTACCTGTTTTCAAAGGTCGACTGAGCTTGCTAGAGATTATAGTCTTTAAAGGGGGTACTTGTTTGATAATAGTGTCCTATACTAACATGGAAGAGGAACCATTATTCATGTGATAAAGTACTCTAGGGGTAAAATAAAATGATTTTAAATTTTAAAATGATGACACCCGACAAGTTTTTATGGAAAATCCATTTTCATTCAGGCGTGATTCTTGGATGATTCTTCTTCAAGATGTAATATTTCCACTGGTTATGTCCATCGGTGGAACATATTGTAAATAATATTTATGTTATGGAATTTTCATTATGAGAAAATTATTGATGGTAGGTTATTGTGTGAAGGAATAACTTGTTGGTGTTTTGTGCGGTAGAAGAAGATTAAAGGGGGTTCCTTTGGTGGAAATGGAACAGGTGCAGCGTGTAAAGTAAGTTTTGTATGGTGGAGGGGATTGGATAATGTTGCAAGGTATAAGATTTCACTGGGGTGGGGGTTAATCGAATGGTTAAGGATTGTTCAATAAATGACTGAGATTAAACTGAATGATCCCACATCAAAACAGGAAGGGAATTACCACTAGCTTATAAATAAAACTGTAAATTTTATTCACCAGAACAGGGAAAAAAGGCCTTATACAAGGGCTTGAAGGCATACTTGCCTACCTATGCATGAATCAGTCCAATACTATCCCTAAGCAATACAGACACACAGTCCTGTGAGTTTGAGAAAAAATTTTCCTATACCTCCTCATGTGAGGTGACATGATGTCCTTGAGCCACTTATCACAGCTGATCAGGGTAGATCTCTCCATATGGTCAACCCTAATTGGTCCTACAATGTGTTTAGGGATTCCTATCTTGGCATATAGGGCATGGATAAATGTCTATACAAATTATGAATTTATACTTAATGAATTAAAAGGGAAATATGATAATGTTTTATCATTAGTCATTTTTTTAATTTATAAAATATTAATTAAACCCTATTTTAATATAAACTTATTTTTTTCAATTCATGTTCCATAACATATATATTTTCTAAACCCTGGAACTTTTGTTTCACTTTATTTTTATATGGTTATTTTTACCATTTATTAATATTTTATATTTCTTAAATTTCATTATATTTTTTAACTATAATTTTACCATATAAATTTATAAGTGTAATTGACTATACTTGTTTTTAAAATAATTTCAAAATAATATAATTTGATTTATTCCATAATTTTAAAAAACTAAAACATTATTAAAAATAATTTATCCAAAAGTCCTAGGATGTTACACTTATGGTTCAAGTACAACCACATTCTCTAAAGCCTCCTCTAATGAGATTCTAGGTCATATAAATTCCTCCATGTCACTAAATATTTATAAAACACCACATAGTCATTATTCATTAGTAATGAAAGGCGTAAAATATTCAAATCATCAATAAAAATAATCATTATAACCAATTTTTAAAATTTATAAAAATAATATGAAAATAAAACTAATAGAGGGAAGTCTAATTACTAATTAATGATATGATACAATCATCATTTAAATCCATAATGATGAAATGAAGACACTCTTAGAGGTGTCTAAAAAATATTTTGTACCTGAACCACACTAGTAACATAAATTTCAGTATAAAGAGGTCATATACATCTTTTTATATGATATATTTCACATTATGAAATGTCATATCTCCTAGTTAATGCACTATAATGATAGAATGACCAAAACTGATAGAATTTTTAATATCTAGACTATAACCATTAGATTGGAAAGAGTTATGGTACAACTAACAATATGTTATTTCTCTAAGACACCAAAGGTTTTCAATAAATTCAAAGGTCTTACTAAAATGTTTGGGGATGTTTCTTTTTAAACAACCACAACCAGTTATGATAAAATAAAGAAAATAAAAACAAACTATATGATGCATGAAAAATAAACAACACATGTAAAATTAAATACCAAAAAACGATATTAGAGTAAAATAGGAAATAATAATCCAATAAAATAATTCACTAAAATAAATTATAACTCAAGAACTAAGGTGGGGGTGATCCTGACTCTAAAGATATAACCTACTCCAAGGATCTTACTATAAAATTCTATATCAAGAGGAAACACTATAGAAATTTTGAATATTTCTATTTCATTTATCATTTAAAATATCATTTTTATATGCACCAAATTTTATATGCAAGGGTTGAGTTATCATACCTAGTAGGAAACACACAAAAACCTCCCCAAAAACTCCACATGGATAAGTACAAGTTATCTCATAGTTCAAAGTATAATTTAAAACAAAAAAGATGAACGTAAAATTAATTTATATATTAAAATAATTTAATTGAAAATTAAAAATACTTTATCTAATTATCTTACTTAACATACACTTTGCACATTCACACACATTAATTCAAAGTGATAGTACCATACTTGTGATCTTTTACTCACTAATCCACCAATCATCATTAGGTGGAAATTATCTAGGTTCCTCAAGTGTAGAACCTCATTCCAAGTCCAAAATAGTGAGTACATGCATAATACAGTGATAAACATGGATTTCGTATATATGCCTTGATCACACACCAATTCACTTCTTGAATCAATAATTATTTTTAAATAATTTAATAAAACATATTCCAAGAAGCATATTAAATTCAAAATTTAAAACATGGAACATAAGATATTTTATTAAAACCTTATTCAAATCCAATATTTATAAATTATCAAGAAAATTTGTTTCTAACAACAAATCAACACAAGATTCCTTTTAAATATAAAAATAATAATTTAAATATCCAGGCCCTCAATTTCTAGAATAAATAGGCAAAAGAGAGGAGCCACCTACCTCACAACTAATGATGAAAATGAATAAAATTACAACAAAACCTCTAGATCCAGGTTCCAAATCCATTTCCTTAAATATATCTAATAAATATCCCATTAAAACACATTATAAATCATAGATCTATCAGTAATAGATCAGATTTAACATCCATCTCAAAGGAAAACATTTAGATCTAAAATAATTCAAAACTATGAGAGAGAAAGTCATATTAACTTCAATATCCTATATCCAACACAATTTGATCCATTGAAAGTGGGTTATATAGGGATATTATATGCCAATAATTCCAAAATGAATCATTGAGGTTGAGAACCTAGGCCAACGAGAGATAAATGAGAGTTGTTAGAGAAAATAATGGAATAAAAATACAATTTTCTAATTTATTAATGCACATGTTATGGTAAAGCAACATATTTTAATAACCCTTGTTCCAACCATATGATTACTATTGTAAAATACATAGGTGGAAACTGGGTTGGGGTTCATTTTTTGATAAACTACGCACCAATAATGAAAAATTCCCTTATATTAAAATATCCAGATTGTGTATTTTTTCACAAATTTTTTCCAAACCATGCACCAAACATATGCATACCCAGTAAATCTTATAACTTATTTCATGGTTTCCTAGGGACTTTCATAATATTCCCTAACCACGATGAAATTTTGAATCCTTAAAAAGACTTCTATGACACCAAAACCATCCAAAAACTCCTAAAACTCAAATTAAACATTATATGACTTCAAAATACATAATAAATGAGTGAAGTAATGGAAAATAGGGGTTTTAAAAATTATTTATCAAAAGTGTAGGGATAAACCCTAGTTTTTTTAATCCAAAATTATTAGATGAGTTTACTCTTTTATATCAGTTGATTTTGCATCATGTAAAGGATAAGAATCCTATTTTGAGTTGTGAACCTTATAAAAAATATGTTATTCCTTCTGTGTGTTTGAATTGGTGTGTTTGGTGGTGATATTCATTCAATTTAATATGTCACAAATATTTTTTTCTAAATTAACTTAAAAGGGAATTTAATTCACTAATTCACCACCACCCCAGTGAATTATCATTGATATTGTAGATCATTTTCACTCACTTATTTATTATGTTTAATTGTAGTTACACCAGTAGTGGTGTATCGATTATTTTTTATTTCATCTGATTAATGAACTTCATGAATCTTCAATGAGATAACACCCTGGATCCATCTTGAATTTCTAGATCAAGTCTATAATTCATTCACTATGTCTCTATATCTAATGATATAAATCTATTTTCCACTCTATTAAAGAGAAAGATATCAATATGATTTATCTATAGAATAACCAACATTCCCTACTAAATGATCCTAAATTAAATTTTTTAATGATAGGAAAATCCATCTAATAATTCCCTTAAAAACTGAGACAAGATAACCAATTTTATTCTCTTAATTCTATTCTAAATAATAGGAAATATAAACATAAAGATATACGAACTTGATTTGGACATGAAATTAATATCACTATCATGGATTAATTGTTATGATCATTTTATTATAGTATTGAATTAACATATACTCATTTCTTTATATGTTGTGAACACCAAATTTTATATAATTCTGATTAGATGATGATAACCTAGAAAGTATATTACTCTATTAATGTAGGGAAAATATTGGTGTTCCATATAGTTTTATTTCAATATAGTTGATTATTTTAAAGTTTAATATGTATTGTTTGACCATAAAAATTACTAATATGAATGGGTTATGATCTTGTTATCTCTTTTATTGACATAGGGAAAAGTATTGATATTCTTTATGTTTATTGACAGCTAATGTAGGTTGATTATTCATTGACATTTATTATTTTTCATAATATAGATATCCATGTTTGTATTCATGTAAAGTTTCCTTGATTAATTAAATGAAATGTCATATTAAAACTTATTGTTAATCTATTGGAATTAATAAAGTGGAGGGTGGGACCTGGAATTATATATCCCCTTGATGTATCAACAAATATTATAAGACAAAATATCTTGGGTTATGGTACATACCTCTCCCCATATTAGTAGAGGGTATTGTAATAAGGCGTTGAAGTTATGTTTCTTATGGTTAGGATTATTAATTTCATCAATATGAGGACAGTATTATTGATATACATGTCTTCATTTATTTTCATGGATATAAAATGCTCTCATTTTTAGTTGATTTTGTTTTTTACATTTATTTATTTCTTTAATATGATGTATTCAATGCTTGGGATTTTGAGATATTTAGGTGTGTGTTTCCTTAATTATTGTTTGATATCACCCATTTATTATGTTTTCATTCAAAAGTTTATGAAGAACTTTAGTATGCATGATATTTTTTGAATGATTTCATGTGTGGAAGAATTTTTAGGAGATATCCATGAATTCTTATGGATTAATTAGTTTCTTATATAGTAAAAAAATATCAATTAGTTCAAAAAGACATGGGTTTTTCTATTTTATGTTTTATCTTTATTCTCTAAAAATATTGACCTAAAAAATATTGGGAATTTATAAAACAAAATATTTTTTAAGTCATGTAATTATGGGATAGTTAGGTTTGGAAATTTATAGTTGGTATCGAATCCAGTATATGATTTATGTGTTAATGGTGCTAAATCTAGGAGTGTGGGTCCCAGGAATCACAATTGGTATTATATCATTGTTTAGATAACTTAGGAGAGTATTATTTTTATGAGTATAATCTAAGGGTTTATAAGTAAATTTTAATCATAATTTTAAGGTTATAGATAACCCATTTTGTTAGTTGAGGTAATATTTAAAATTTTTGATATTGGGATAATATAAATTTAATGAAAATCCAAGGAATATATTTATATATATGATAATATCTTGATGTTTTAGTAAAGTCTTGAGTATATGGTTCTCCGAGAAATTACATCTCTATCTAGATACTACATGAGTATACAGGATCAATAATAGATGTACCTAGGAGTAATAACCCCAAAAAGGTGAAGAATGGGTAATAACTTGATCACCACCAGGTACATGACAGAGGTCTAACTACACACCTTGTTTGATAATATTGGGGGATATGGTTTGGTTAATCTCATTCTATTTACAAATAATTATGAATGATCTTGGTATGATGTTAACTAATTATTTTACGGGACCTAGTATAAAAATGGCCATTGATAACCAATGATTGAACAAAGAGAGTCATAGGTTCAATAAAAGTATAATATGTTAAAAATAAATGTTTCATAGGGGAAGAAACATTCCGATTGATGTTTTCATATTTATATTTTTGATATTATTATATCCATTGGTGTTTTATCATTTGGTTGAAATAGGATCAGAAAGATGAATATAAGAAATGTATTCATTTAGAAACCACTATGACTTATAACTGAATAAGGTTTCATGCTTAAATGGTTGAGAAATTTAGTATATGCCTATTTTAATGGTAAAGATGAGTTTTTTAGGCTTAAATAAGGCCGCGATATTAAAATTTTAATATAAATAATGTCCTGAAACTCTTATCTATTTTTACTAGTGAGTGATATTTATCAATGATTTTCTGGTATATTCTAAAATTTATGAGGATTATGTGAAACATCTTCTGATTCTTCTTCATTAGTTCAACTTAAAAGGTTTAGAAAAAAATTATTAAATGGTTTCAATAACCTTGAAAATTAATTTTTTGACAATGTTATATTTTTTGGATAACTATCAGAGAATAAATGGTCGAGGTATGGACAACACTTTGGTTTAATATATTCTTGATGTTGAGACAATAATGTTTTGATTAATTTTGAAAAAATTTAATTTGATAGTATTGATAGCCTTTTAATTGATTATTAATTTAAAGAGAATGTAATCTATGATATTTTTTGGGATTTTTATCTAATTTTTGTTATTATGATATATATTGAATGGTTTTTGAATTTATGAATTAGTGAATAATACATTTGAGGTTCAAATATAGATTTGGTTTTTCAAATAATATATAATATCATTTTGGTTTAATGTCTTATAGATTCAAATGGTTTTGGGAAAGTTTTTTTATTGAGATTATATGATTAGGGTGTATTCATACTTGGGTATATGATTTTAGGAATGATTAATGTTATTTAAGGATAAGTAACTTGTATATCCTATGAGACTAATATAGATATCATATTAAAAGTGATATATCTAATTATAAATATGATAAGAATACCCTACTTACTTTCATCAGTGTGTGATAGTTAAAATTATGAGGATTAATTTTTTTTAATGGGGTAGAATGTAAAACCATGAGATTTTAATATATGAATTCCTTTAAATCATTTCAATGTGTTTGATAGATTAATCTATATGCAACACCAAACTAAAATGAAACCAAGATATATTTAGATAACAACATAAATATTAAGTATGACCATCAGAACCTATCTGTTGAATTAGAAGAAATGAATATGAATAGCTTATTTATGAAATGTTTATAGAAGGAAAATAAAGGCTATATTTAGTATGAATTAATTTCAATTGGTATAACTAAAATAACTAATGTGGTTATATTATGATTATAAATGTATTATTGAAAATATTTCTTTTCTATGTGATATCAAATTCTATTTCAAGAAAATTTTAATTAATAATGTTAAAATATATTATATATAAATAATTTTATAATAATTATTTAATTAGTGAATAATAAAATAATACTAATGAGAATAGTTAGTATTCTAAAAATCTATTTCCCTATAAAAACATATTTTCATATACCTCTCCTTTTTATTTAAATGATAAATTAATAAAATTTAGAATTTTAATTTTAAAAAATAAACATTATTTTTGGATTTATCATAGTAATATTTTCCTAAGATGAATTTTTTATATTTTTCTAAAAAAAATATTTTTAGGTGAATATAGAAAATATCATTTTTACAAATGATATGAATTTTATGGTGTTATTAGTATATAAGTATAGATTTTAAAAACATTTTTCTAAGGACAAATATTTTTTTTATATGTGAATTTATAATTTTAAAAATGTTTGTTTTAAAACCCATATTTTATATTTTAGAACATAAGTAATATTTTCTCAAAAAAATATGTAATACATTATATTTTTTATTTTAAAATAAATTTTTATCAGTTTCATAAATTGAATAAAATAAAATTAATATCAACTTTTTAATTAGTAGGTCCAAATTATATAATAAGTATCATTTTATTTTTTGGTATTAAAGGATAAATCACCTAGTTAAAAACTAATTATTGTGGTGAAAGCCTAATAAGTTAAAGTGAGTAACCTAAGAGGTAATGGGATATAAATGTTAAAAACTTGTTTTAAAGTGATTTTTTGGGGTCTTTCATGACCTTATATACCCTCTTATAAACTATTTATCAATTTTAGAGATACTTTCCTTTAGAGTGACTTCTCATTATTGGAAGTTTTGTGTATTTACTAAAATTACATCCTTTTGACTTATAAAAGGGGCACTCCACTACTCATTTCCTCTCATTCCAAAACCTTATAATTTTTTCCAAAACTATCGTAAACACTTATTTCCACACTAAGGAGGTTTGGGCCTACTCAAAAGACCATCCTCCAAAGGCATAACCCCCCTTTTCAATAAAGATATTCCAAGAAGTGAGATATAAATTTCAAAACACTCCTTTCTTTTTATATTTTTTTATGTTCATATATTCTTCCTAAATTTTCATCTCATAATATTAAAATTATAACATCCATATAATTATTATGATTTTATGTCATTATAATGATGGTACAAGTTTTAACCACCCTCCACTTTTCCATTAAGAAAAATGAATACGTGAATCGTGCATTGTGTGGACTACCACCCCATGAAAAAATGTGTTTCATTTTCCTTAACCACCTTACACAGATAGTAATAATGTTGAATTTAATAAATAATTATGATATTTATAATATATTAGATATTTTTAAATTATATAACATATTATACATTCCTCTTGTTCTATGGAAAATGAAATCCTAATCATTCCATAGGTCTGGACTACCACTTCCATAGAACTATTTAATTTTGTTTTCTTTTCACTATAAAAATTCATAGATAATAAAAAAATTGGTTCTATAGATAATTATGATGTTAATGATATCTTTAAAGTTTTTCTTTGATAAATTAGAGAGCCTATTTATAATATCTCTTTTTTTATATAACAATTTGGAATATTTTATGGAATATTTTCAGAGTTATGTGAAGATTCAATATGGGATTCCAAGGCCCATGGATCCTTAATTTTGATATTTTATATATATTAAATATATTATATAATAATCACATAGTTTTTTTTGAAATAATGTATTTTCTCTTAAATGGTGTTTTAGATGGGAAAATTGAGACCACTGTTAAATCCAGAATGCGAGTTTTACCCTAGGTGTGACATAATCATTATGAATGTTGAGTGTTTTGTTTAAGAGTAGTTGTGGGTGTGATAATAGAAAAATAAAATTAAATAAATAATTTATTATCTATTAATGGGTAATTTTTTAAAACTATTATATTTAAGAACGTCTATGGAAACATTATAGGGTTAATCATAAAACCTTAGAGATTAGAGAAGGTCATTGAGGAGATGTTTGGAGGAAGAAAATGGGATCATATATCAATATTTAGTTTTCCAAGAAGTTTTTCACCATCAATATAGTTCTTAGATCTCACAAAATATAAAAATTAAGAATAATTATTCATCAGTGATTGATCCAATTTCAAGGTAGGTCATTTGTCTTATTGCATTATTATCTATTTTTATTCTATCATATCAAACAAGAATTAATTGTTTTAGAAAATTAATTTGAGGATCAATTATTTATTTTTGATTAATATCATTTCTCCATTAAATAATAAATTGATTATTAGTTTGATGATTCTTGATTATTTTATTGCATTCATCATTTTCTCCATCAACAGATGAAGTATAACCTGAACAATGGCTGAAATTCATTACCAAATTTTTTTGTTTCATTCTTTTATACCCTTATTATACAAATTTTTATCTTTTTTATTTCATTGGTCAATGTTTTAACTATTAATTGTAATCGATCATTAAGAATTCGTTCATTATCACAAAGGATATTTACTGCAGGTTTGGATTCAATATTGAAGTCATGATTGAGTTTTGATGACGATGATGGAAGATCACGGTTGGATTGAGGTTTTTCATTATAAAAGATGGTGTTTTGATGATGTTGGGTGATATGAGATGATTCATGAGTGGATGAGTGGCCATATTCCAACCATCAATGATGTTTCAAGATCAATCAACTCTGGATTCATGTTTTATGGGTTTGATTTGTGGTTGGAGAGGATGAGGAGTAAACATGGGCAGATACACGTGAATACCCTAGTATTTTGGGAAATAACAATATATATGGTATGTAGTTCAATAGAACATGTGTTTTGTGGACCCCCCCCCCCTTCTATGACAGCCACTGTTACTCATATAAATAAATATCACAAGTCATGTAACCTATCAACATATCATGTGACCCAAAACAGGTGACCCAATGTGTACACCTGGGAATACGGCCAAGGTTCACAGGTAAGGTCTGGGTAAAATGGAACACCTAGTGTGCATAGGTATCGATAGATTAAATGGGAATGGGATGGGGTATATGTAAATATACTTGGGTAGGTTTGGGCCTAGCGGTAAATTCCTTGTATTCCTTATACATGCCATATTTCCCATTCTAGGGTATGTTGGAGCCCCTGGTCTCTTCAGTCTAGTGGATTATCAGTGTGTCTCATTCCCTTGGTCCATCTTTATGAGGTTACATTAATTCATCCCATCCTAATTATAATATTATTGATCCCCTAAATTGGATATTTTTGGATAGATTAAAGTACCCACCCCCCACCCCCCCCCCCCTCGTGTGGTCGAGGGTGTGATCCTCTGTCATTATTCCCTAGGTTGGGTTAGGTGTCCCATTATTGAACTTCAGGGCATGTGATCACCATACTAGTGGGTTTTTTTATAGGTTTATGTATCCCCCTTAGTCCCTAGATATAATCAACTACCTATTTATTGACATATTTTAAATTCAAGAATGTACCCCTTCATGGAATGGCTGATGAACATAACCTCTTGGATGAGAACCTTCAGTGTTAGAAAAACTTGAGGTGTGTGTTCTCTCTAATGATAGAAACCTTGGATCCTCAAGTGGAATCATATGTTGGAAGTGTGTTAAAGACATTATTTTATGACTTGGTTTCTATATTTTATGTTTTCTAGGTTATTACGATCCATTATTTTGAGATTACTCTCTTTTATGCTTTATGTTTGGTGATTTTGTGGTGTCCTATTGAATATTTTTATACTCACCCCTATATAGACTCTTCCCATACATTTCATATCTTATACATATAATAGGTCTTAAAAAAATTCTAGGAGGACTAGGAGAAGGTGTACATTAGTTTCACTAGATGGACCATAGATGACTCCAAAATTTTCATCTTGTCAGAAACCTCCTTATTATTAGTAGGTCAGACTCTCTGTTTTGGTGGTCTCAAATTTGGACCTTTTACTTTCCTGTACTCTTTTAATAATATAAAGTGGGATTAGTTGAATTCATGCATATTTGATATCATTTGTTTCTTTTATTCCTATATTATATTTGTTTTTGAAGATGTGTGAGTGCATACAAGTACCTTATGATAAATCCTCCCATGTGTGTAATATGTATACTCAATGTTGGACACCATCCTATGTCCTATTGGAGGTGGGATTGGGGTTTCACACTCGGATCACTATCAATCAAGCATACACTAGTGTTCTGGGTCATGATAAAGTGTTATTAGAGTTACGTTGTCTTAGGACTGGATTTTTGATATATTCTAGATGTTATGGTTTCTTTGAGAACAAAGAAGATGGTGTTAAATCATTTAGAGTTCATCTTTCTATCCAAGGAACCCAATGATGGTGTGATGGATGATGTATCTATTCACCAAGACTCTAATAACCTACATTTTTACTTATTACATGTAGGCACTAGTTTCATGGAAAACCTTGATACATAGAACATATAAAAATGGGTTGTGGTTTCTATATCAGTCTTGAGTCAGATCCATAGATATAATAATTTCCCACAGTGTGTATTGATTTTTTATGGAAAAATCCACAATGATATCTAGATAATATTCTATAGCAATATCATGATGATTATCCTCTTAGTTATGAGGCTTCAGTTTAGGATCCTTTACAGGAGGTTGTACCACTAGTTGGTTTTTTGTTCTTACCACCACCCGATGAGTGGTCGGTTGTTCTGGAAATATTGAAAGATGGTGTGCATAGGATGATAACACTTAATGAGTTATATAGGTATATATTTCTTATATATTAGAGATATATTAACCTCATAGAAGTAAATTAATGGCTTGAGGAAGTTGGGAAAGGTTTTTACCTTGTTTGGACCCCTTTCAATGAGATGGGGGTCTTGGAATCTGGTCATCTACGTGTCTTTATAGGGAGATAGTGGATATTAGTGATTAAAATGCATAATGATGAACCACTCACTTGGATAGAGTTTGATTACCTATTTAGGGAGGATTTTTACCTAGGTATTTTAAGGATGTTACATATCTAGGTCATTCTAGAGCTCCATCAGTGTATAATTTTAGTGTAAGTGTATACATTAAGGTTCACTAACCCCTTAGGGTACTCCATGGACATGGTTCAAATGTGTAATTTTGATAATATACATTTTAATATGGCCTTCATCGAGATATGTGGGATGTAGAGGTATATATTTACATTCTTTATTATGTTGGGGTAATATATATTTTCTTTTTTATGGAGATATTTCTAGATGAGCAGTAACTGATAGTTAGTTCTAGTAGTGGGTACCCAAGAGCTGAGACTTCAGTAGCTGGTGTTCAATGAAAGACTCAGGGATCCAATAATGTAAGTCATTTATAGAGATAGTCTCAAAATATAGGTTCTTACATCCATGGATCTGAAGATAGATCCAAGTATCCTTGAGGAGGCGATTATACTCAAGTGATAGAAGATTACATATCCTATGGTATTTCCCAACCGAACGTGTAATAAATAGGGAGTGGTCTATATCCCACCTAGAGAGAGGAAGTAGCTGGAAAAGGGAGGTTCAAAAGTTTGAGGACATTAAATATGAGTTGTTAGAGAAGGATTTGTGGTTGATGTTTTTTCTTTTTCCACCATTATCACCCCCATGTGGTCCACTCCAAGATCAGGGAGCTAGTGGTCAGGGGTGTAAATAGCAGCAGCCAATAGAGGCTTATAACCCATATGATCTAGGGATGATTAAATATACGGTATGTGTCTTATCTATTTTATTTATAGTGTTTATAAACATAGGTGGGATCTAAGCTGTTCCTTTCCATAAACATTTTTCAAGATCTGGTGATTCCATAAGATACTTTGGCTCAACCATTTCATTTGGAGGCTCCCACTGAGAGAGATTCATCAATCAATCACTCCTGCTAATATTGTTACCTTGATCTTTTAGGAGAGGGATTATTATGGGATATTTGTGCGGCTACAATGAGGCCTTATAACCTAATTTTAGGTATGCACTGGTTTACTATGATTCATGAATATATTGGTTATTTTAGGTGGAGAATATAGTGTGTTGGAGTTAATGGGATGAGTTTTTACTTCATTGGTGAGAAGAAAGTCCGGGTAGAGTGGGATGGGATAATATATAATAGGATACGGCCAATTACTCATCAGTTGGATAGTATTACCATTAAAGTAGAAAATTTAATGGGGTTTTGATTTCTATCTATAGTGGTGAAGCAAGAGGACATCTTCCTTAAGGAGATTTCAGGATTCCCTTCCCACCAAGATAACGATTTCTTCATAAACCTGCACATAAGTACTACCCTGATATCTACAACATAAAATTGGGTGGCACCTATAGATATTTGAGAGCTCAATTTTTTATTGGAGGATTAATAGAGGAAGGGAATTATCAGACCCAGTTTTATTTTCCAAGAAGGTGGATGGATGATTGAGGTTATTTGTGGATTATCATTTCCTAAATAAGTTATCCATCAAGAATAATTATCTACTTCCAAGAATCAATGACCTCATTGACTAGTTGAAAGGAGTAAGGTGGTTCACAATTATTGATCTTTGATAAGGCTATCACCATCTTTGAGTTTGAGAGGAGGATATAGTGAAGATGTAATTTGATATCTCTATAGTCACTATGAGTATTTGGTGATTCCCTTCGGTGTGAAAAACACCCCAGTAGTGTTCCTGGAACTTGTAAACTAGATCATTTAACCCTTTTTAGTGAAGTTTGTGGTAGTATTCATCAATGAAATTCTTGTGTAAATTATGTGATAGTATTATAATTAAATATATTTGAATTTGGTTTTTGGAATACTCTAAGAGCACCAAATTTATAAAAATATCTTAAATTTTTAATTCTGGATTTGATAGGACCACTTCTTGGGACATTTCATCCCATAAGTGAGCATAGTGGTTGATATTTCTAAGATATAAGAAGTTATAGCTTGGGATCCACCCAAGAGCATGAATGAGGTGAAAAAATTCATTAGGTTGAATGTGAAATCCTAGACCCAATTCACTCATATTCAACTAAACCCAGTTGAACACATGGCCTCAAGCATTCCTACATAAACATCAGAGGTTGTCGAATATTACTGAGTGATTGTGATGGTATGGCGGAGAGACTATACCCTCCTTATTATATTTGAACATAAAAATGAATAATAAACAAATTAATGAAGTTATTATAAAGGAATATTCAAAGTAAATCATCCAGATAATTATAAGAGAACATAAAAAAATCAGTATCATATACAAATTATTTCATGTCGATACAAAACTTTAACAAGCATACATGGCATTATGAAAACATACAATACATATATAATAAATGAACAAAGATCTAAAAATATCCCCTGAGAATATTAAGTGTAAATATGTAACACACTAAATTTGTTTAGTAAAAAAATTAATAAATTCAATTTCTTTGATAGCATGTGTTACACATAACATTGAGTTGTAACAAACCATGATATACTATTAATATTATTACTTAAACATGATCGTTATAAAATAGTGCTTAAACATGGAGATATGAATAGTAATAACCAAATTTTAAAAATGAATTATAATGTTTATACATAAAGAAAAAATATTAATAAGAAGGTAAAAAATTGGGAAAGTCTTTATATGGTTTGAAAAATAGCTTTTTCTCTAAAATGATTTATATTAATATTTTGGAAAAAATAATAAAATTAATTTTTTATACTATTATAAAATTTATTTAAAAAATAAAGTTAATTTTTTGGAATCAAATTTTCAAAATAATATTAGGGCTAATTTTTGGGATTCTTCTAAGAAAGAATATTTTTATGAATAGTGAAAATACTAGTTTTTATTGAAAACTACTTTTTTAAAAAGAAATTATAATGTTTAATTTTGTTTTAAAATGGTTTAAAAAGTAATATTAGATAAATTATGTTATAATAAATACAATATAGTTTATTTTAATAAATTTTATATTGAATTATTATATATAAACATTTTATACTTTTAGAAAACTATAACTTTGGAAAACAAATTTTTTATCATGTCTGCAGGATTAATTTTAAATTAAATTATACCACTTATGTTATTTGAATTTGATAAAATAGAATCAATATTTAAAATCATCATAATTTATATTATATAATAAGGTCAAATTATTTATTTTCATAAATATTAATAAAGTATTTAAAAATTAATTACCAGGATTAAGGTTAAAACGGGGTTTTGCACGTTACATGTGATTATATTAAAATTAATTTTCCACGCATTTAGAATTTTTATTTAATAAATTGGATTTCATATTAAAATAATTGGTTACAAATTATATAATAAGGGTCATTTTAATTTTAGTATTATAGAATAAATAACTTTAGAAAATAATATTATTAATGTTACCGTAGTGAAAACTAAAATGGTAGAATTCAGAAAATTTAAAGGCTAAGGAAAAAACAAGTTTAAAAATATGTTTTTTGTGGTAGAGGTTTGGATCAAACATACCATCCAAAAAATACATTATTTTTCAATTTTCGAGGAAAATTGGATGAGATTTACTTCCCATTATTTAATATTTATTGGTATTTAAAACAATTCTACCCCAAACCCCCATAAAAGGCAACCTCCTCCCCTTACTTCTTCACACTTATTAAACCATTTTTCTGGAGAAAATCCAACCCAAATCCCTCTATAACATTCTTATCCATGTTATATAACTAATAGTAATCAAAAAAGATAAAACCTATATTATTTAGTAAGATATATTAGGTTCTTATAGAATTATGATATTACATATTCCTTCTTACTTTCTACTTGGTGGGGGATATGATAATGTCTCTCATCTGCATAGTGGACTACCACCTCAGAAAGCTATGTTATTAATTTTTCAATTAAAATTTAAATGGAAGGTAATGAGGTTAATTTTAATTAATACATGTGATATAAATTAAATAAAAATGATTGTACAAAATTAATGTATTATTTACCTTCCTTTCATTTCATCTATCAAGGAAATATAAATAGTATTCAATTGTAAGTACAGTCTACCATCTCCATGAATATTGTGTTTAATTCTCTACCTCTAAATTTTATGAACTAATATAAATAAATATATAATAAATATATATGATATTTATATCATGGTTGAAATTTTGGAGATTATGGAACTATGATCAAAGTAAAAGGACCGAAAATATCAAACCAAAACATACAAGAAAAAGGAAACATTTATTACTCAAAACATGATTTTAACAAGAAATTTTTAATAAAAGGGTAATAAATGGTCATAATTAAATCATATATGGTGTGATAAATATGATTATGTTTAAATAATAGATGTATAATAAACCTATATTTATTATAAATGAGGTTTAAATGTGTACAAAGAAAGTCAATACGTAAGGTAACGGATTTTTAGTCCCTATTTTATTTCTGGGAGAAACATGCCATATTCACCACTTATTTATTTATTTTTGGTGTATATACTACCCATTTGAAATTTTTATAATGAATATCCTTATTTTAAATATATTTAATTTATCATTTGATGTTATTATTTAATGTGGGTTATGATTCAAAACATTATCAAATTGGTAAAGGAATTACTTCTCAAATTATCTTCTTTGGGATAGATGTTATGTTTTGAATCTATATTATTTTAAGTGTTTTATATAAATCCCTTATTAAATTTTATTTTGGGAATTTTTTTATTCTCATGATATTTAAATTTACCCTTTCATGGGTCTTATGATTATGAAGATACCCAAGTGGTAAAAGTTTTATGTTGTAATCTCATTGTTTATCAGGATTTTTAATGATTATACTAAAAAAGATGAAATGTTATGATATATATGTCAAGAGAATATTTTATTTTCTTCTCCTATATTTATTTATATAGAATTAATTTTTTCCTTTCATTTTACTCTCTGAAAAAGATTAAATATACCAAAATAATACTACTTAAAATGTCTTTATTTCTCTCTTCTAATGAAAAATATTTTTTTTATATATTCATATTTTTGAAAAATGTTTTAAAAAATATTTAAAAATTTCAAAAATGATTTATTAAAGAAACTTTTACCATATTTAACTTTTTAAAAAGTTTTTTAAGAAATATTTATATCATTTTCCAAACAAGGCTTGTGTTTATTTTATAGAAAATATGAAAGGAATATTTGTTTTAACATGTATAGTATGAACATAATTTTACACAGTCATGACCACAAGAATGTTTTTAAGGTTTAATTCATAAGTATTAAATTGTTATTTTAAAATAATATTATTTTTAAATTATTTTATGTTTTAAAAAAATATTTGGAAAAGATTTTTTTTTCAATAAATGTTTCAAATGATTTTTGATTTTTGAAAGATTAATTTATAAGTTTCCAAGGTTATTGTAAAATAAAATTATTTTGAAAATGTTTTATAAATTATTATTTTTAAAAATTAATTTTCAAATTTGAAGGTATATGTTTCTCAAGAAGTTTTTTAAATTATTTTTTAATATTTCTATATAAGTTTCTAAGGTTATTTATAAAGAAAAGTATTTTGAAAATGTTTTATATTTTTTTAAGTGGTTATGTTCAAATTTGAGTGGTTGTTTTTATCAAGAAAAGTTTTAAATGATATTAAAATCATCCTTTATATTATTCCAAGTATATTCTAAAATAAAAGGATATTGAAACTTTTTTATGTTTTAAATGTTTATTTCCAAATTTGAAAGGAAAATTTCCTTAAGAAACGTTCCATGTGATCTTAGAAAATCATTTTTCATCTAAGATGACATCCTTTGAATTTACTTATGTTTTACTGGGGATATGAAATAATCATTCCATTCTTATTATTTCTCTAAATTGTTTTTATTTATGATGACAATATTTTTATGAAAAATGTTTCTCTTCTACCATTTATACCATGATAAGATGTTTATTAAACCTTTTTCTATTCCATGGGTTATACCATGATAAAATGGTTATAAAACCAACTTATTTTCAATGGGTTATACTATGATTAAATGATTATGAAACCTATTTATCTTCCATATTTTATTCTATGATGAAATGTTTATGAAACTCATTTATTTTTATGGGCTCTAATATGATGAATGTTTTTTGAAGCCCATTTATTTTCATGGGTTTTGATGTGATGAATGTTTTATGATCTTGAAGCACACATGTGTATTATTTTCCTTGTGTGAGGTTTTGGACCTATATCCCCCTTCAATTTCCTAGGTAAATATTGATATATCATGAGATAAATAGTATTTGAATGGAGAGTGAACCCATTTTAGTAAGGATATTTGTCCCCTATGATAGTCTCGAGAGTGAACCTTGACTACTATGATGTTTTGGGGAGTGAACCCATTCCAATGTGATATCATATTTAATGAACTATGAATTCAATGTAAATATATTTATATGCCTATATGCATGCCGCAATTCTATTCTGTATTCCAATGTTATTCTCTCAGGGCTCATGTTATTTGATTTCCTTATGATTCATGTCTTATGAACTGTCAATATTTATACCATGACTCAATATTATAATCATTGATATGAAACTTATGGTTTTAAAATATCTTGATCAATTTATCATGATAATATGATCATGTTATACTTGCATATCTCCCTTATTTACCCATACTAAGCAGTTAATCTCACCATTTATTTTATTTATTTCCATAGGTTATGAAGAAATATATTTTTTATGATATGTCTAGTAAGGGTGATAATTATGATGAACTTAGTGTGAGATAATTTAGTAAACATATAAATTAGTTATGTATGATTCAATGTTTCTAAAGTAATTATACCTTTATGATCCTCAGGTTTGTGTTTCTGTAATATAATGTTTATCAAAAAACATGTAATAATTATGTATGAAAATCTTGAGTCGTTAAAGTTGGTGTTAGAGGATAATTTTAGTTAATATATATAAACTAGAATGATAAAACATTAGTGAGTACCTTGGGTATATGTCTACGGAAAAGTAAAAGGATAATTCTAATTATAGAAAAATATCCTAGAATATTGGTGAAGGATAGAGTGAGTGGTTTCTAAGAAATTACATCCATGTATAGATACTATAATTAGATGTGGTTCTATAATAGATGTACCTAGGGGTAATAACTCTAAAAAATTTGCATTGGAATTGACTCAAGCATTACCTGGTATATGAAAATGGTCCTTACTATGAAATTTGTTTGTAACTCATGAGGTATATTCTTTTGAAATTCACAAACTCTTTATGAACCATCATAAAGGATTTAAATAATGACCATGAATGAAATAGGTTAATCATATGGTTTAATAGATTAAAAATAATGTTTCATGATTTATCCATTATATAAGTTATTTTTATGATTATGTGGTTTTCCACTATGAATATTGTTCATCGCATTATTATTTTTGGTTTTTGTCAGTGGTGGAAACCAGAAGAAACTAGGTTAACATTGAATGTGATATATAATGTGTTGATGAGAAACTAAATGGGATGATGACTATAGTGAAGGATATTGATATTATGACTAATCATTTTTCAAGATATATTATTAACAACTTTCACCTTAACCAACTCTCATACTCACTAAATAAGGGAATGATAGAGTTTTTTAGTGTTTGTATGGAGGAGAACATAGAGGAAAGAAGATTCAGTTTCCTATATGTTGAGAATATGGGAAGAAACACTCTAGGTAATGTATCAAATGATTGATAAGATGTTCTTTTGTGTATAATAAGAAAACTAAGTAATTGATTACCAAGGAAAAATAAAAATCTTATTTAATGTAATGGATGTGAATAATGGTTTTCCTAAGGCAACATAAATGGTTTAATGTTATAAATATGAAAAGTATGGGAATTATAAAAATAGATATCCTAGGTAGAAAATATCAATAAGGGGATCATAAAGGTGGTACAAGTAAAGGTTTTTTTTATGATAAATTTGGTGTAAATAAAATATTAAAATAATGTGGTATTAAGGAATAAGATGATGAATCCTAGTTAATGGTTTAATAATGAAGTAAAATTATTGAAGCATTTATGTATTGGAATTCAATAATTATGAAATATATAATAAATTTTTTGTATAAGTTTTTCATTAAGGGTATGTAAGAATATATTGAATAGTATTGATGACCAAGAAAATTTATTTAATGGAAAGGTTATATTTAATGGAAAACACATGATTAAGGGAAGATAACCCTTAATATATTCCTGATGTAGAGAAAAGGGTTTTCAGTTTAGATAAAGAGATGATTGATATGAATAAAGAAAATTTTATAGTATTGATTACCTTAGAAATGATTAATGATTTTATGAAAAAGTGTTTTATGTTATAATTGATGGATTTTACAATATTTTTGTATTTAAGAAATATATTCAATAATCTATGATTTTATTTATGGAATGGGGAAATAGTTAATTTTTTAAAAGAATGTATGTTTTTGTTAAAGTTTTATGGTAATTCAGGATATTTCCATGTTTTCAAAGAATATATGATCAATGTATTCACATATTTGGTATTTGAAATTAATATTTACTTCATGTTGTTTGGGGGATTAATGATAAGTTGATTTTAGAAATTTAGTAACATTATTTATTAATTTTTTTATTTCACTTTTGGTCAGAATTAAAGACTCCTTAAGGATAACTATTCATGGAGTAGATTAAGTTAAATAATGGATTTTTTTAGATAACTTTTTATAAATATTTAATTTTTGGTAAATATTTAAAGGTTTAATGAATGAATTAAGAATATTATGATAATTTTAGTTCTCCGGGTATGAAAAATACATCATGAATATTCATTTCATGGAGTAAGAGATGATGTGGAAATTGATCGAAGAACAAAAAAATATAAAACCCTTTTTATGATATAAATGAAATAAAATCCCTATATATATTAGTTAATTTACAATTCTTAATCATATACATATGATTTTTTGTTGATTGGCGCTTCCACCGAACCTCTACTAAGTCCACAATGTGTTCCAAGTATCTACACTAAGGAAGTGCATACATGATCCATCACATGAAATGAACTTAGTGGTCATACCAATGGATCATGGTATTTATTATGAGGAATAACCAGTGGTGATTCTAGATCATATAGATAAAGTTCTATGAAATAAGAAAACACACTTGGTCAATGTTTTTTTGGTGAAACCACCAACTTGAGGAAGCTATGTGGGTACCTGAGAATGTGATAACATAAAAGTGTCCTCATTCTTCTTATCGGAGTGATGAATTTTGAGAAAAAAATTCATTTTAAGTTGGGTATAATATAACACCATATATTTCTATGAAATATTTGTTTCAAATAAATTTAATTTCATTTATAGCTTAGGTTACATGAAACAACAAGTTTTAATGAACCATGATATACGATTAAAATTTTAACTTAAACACGGTTGTTATAACCTAGATATTAAACTTAGAAATATGAAAATGACTAACCACATTTTTAAAATTAAGTATAGTAACTATATATAAATAAAACATATTAATAAAAATATGCTAAATTTTTGGTAAAGTCTTCATATTCATTGAAAATACCTATTTTCAATAAAAAAAATTCTTAATTTTTGAAACTTTTAGTGTCACACCCCGACCTGACGCTTATTATATTTTAATTTATTTTAGGTCTTTCTTTGAGTTTCAGTTTTAATCGATTCTAATTTAAAAGGGATTTGTGATCTTATATGGGTGTGCGCCCGTACACGCGACCGTGTGTAGCGCCCAATCATAATTGGACGATGTTTTATTATTAAATGTGTTATTATTTGGGTGCACGACTGTGCACATGACCATGCACGTTGCCGAACCCGACTTGGGTTGTTGCGTTTTGAGGATAAATGAGTGTTTTGACTTAGTAGTTTCCGGCGCGTTGGCAAGGAACGGGAAAAGCCACATGGCTTCGTCAGATGTTCGTGTGGCCTACTCGGTGTGCGGGTAATCATTTAATTAGCGAGTTGAATAATACATTGAGTGAAAAATAAAATATGAAAAATGATTAATTAATTTAAGAGTTGTTTTATTATTATTATTATTATTGGGTATTATTCTTATTCTTCTTATTATTTTAGTTATTATTTTAATTAGATAGATAATATTAAATTATTATAAAGGTTATAAAATTTATGGCATGTCACTTTTGTCGTTACTATTATTATTAATTTTGTTAAGATTTTAATTAGGTTGTAACTATTGTTATATATGTATATATATATATTAAGTTATTGTTATGATTTTATTTTACATTATTTTTTTTAATACTAATATTACTATTATTATTATCCATAATAATATTCTAAATTAGTTTAGAGTTTTATTTTATCCTTATTTTTATTTCTTTTTATTTCTTTATTTTTTATTTTTATTCCATTATCTTTTTTTATCTTTTCTCACTATCCTTTCTCCCTCTCTCTACGCTTCTCCCCTCCCCGCATGGATCCCCTCCTTCCCCACTTCTATTTGTGCAGCACACTCCCCCCCCCCCCCCCGATTCGAACCCTAGGTGGTTGCCCCCTCTTCTTGCGCGCTAAAGGCCGCTGCCCATGACACCACCGGAGAGAACTCGTCACGCCGCACCCCGAGCTCCCAGGCCAGCCCATCTCACTGCAGCTCCCTGGACACTCCACCGCGCACCCTTCATCCTCACCGTCCTCTCCGGTGCACACTGCTCTATCCGACGGTCTGCGTACGCCATCCCCCTTATCCATCCAGCCGAACCTCCCCTCCTTGCTTTGGCCGGATCGATTCTAGCGACCACTCTCCATCCGACCAGCCCAGCATCCCGACCTGCTTTATGGGCCCTGCGTGCACCTGGCCAGCGCCCCCCACCCCCCCCCCCCCCCCACCCCCCTCCGGCAAGGTCCAGCCAGAGCAACACCTTTCTACACCCTCCATCGTTCTTGGACAGCTTCTCGGACCCGTTGTTGTAAGTGCACTATACCTCGGATGATATTTCTTCAAATTTGATTAAGTTTAAGTTAGGGTTTTGGCTTTACATTTGGTTCAATTTTGGAGTAATTGGATTGTTGTTTGATGTTAGAGTTTATTTTTATTGTTTGCGGTGAATTTGGTGCACGATTGGAGCATTGATTTGTTATTTGGGGGTTTCCAATGCCGATGTAGGTGGTTCCATGTTCAATTGTTATTTGATTAATTAATTTGTAATTTTAATTAGTTTAGAGTGTTGTTTAAGGACCTTTTGTGAGGATTTTGGGTTCGATGTCTGGTTTTTAGCATCTAATCTAAGTTGTTGTGGTGCGACTGGCGGGCGATTGGAGTTTGCGCCTCATGTTGCAATTTATTTCTACATTCGAGGTAGGTGGTTATGCTCTTAATTATTATATGATTAATCAATTTTCAAGTTTAATTAATGTAGCATGTTATTTAATTAATATTTTTTGTGCGAAATTGATTATTGAGGTTTGATTTTCATTTTAACTCTTTGTAGCATGTTTATATCAGGTGTGTGTTTCTACTAAAAACTCATATCTAGTTGTTAGTGATTTTTTTTAAATTTTGTGGTTGGCTTATTATGTTGTGCAAATAGTGTTAGCTCGTCATGATGTGCAATTAGTGTAAACTATGTTTTTGATATAGTTTCATGTCCATATTATCATAAATGAAGGCCTTGAGTGGGTTAGTGGGTGATTCATAGTTACTTATTTAAAGTTGTTTAATAAGATTTTATTTTTGGATTGTTAAGTTGTGTAGTTTGTGCATAAAGCATCTTATATGCGGTGTCGGGTTTTTCATCAAACTATTTGGGTGGTGCAGGTCACACTTTAAATTTTATTTGAGTGCGTGCAATGTTGGAATGTGTTTTGGATTTATAAATAGTTATGTTTTATTTTTGTGTGTGTGTAAAACCATGTGACACTCTTATTCTATTGTTTTATAACTTTTTTAATGGTTTATTAAATTATTTCAATAGTGTGAAGCGTGTTTTGAAAATGTTTTTAGAAATTGTATTATTTCAAATGGTTTTTGTGTGTGCAAATGGTTGTCTTGTCGTGTGTAGTATCTTATTTGGTTTAAGTGTATGATTATGACATGAGGCATGAACTTTGAACTACTTGACCACAAACGGGAAGCCCGGGTACTAGGTGGGTGGACTATACTAGCGTGCTAGTGATACGGGAGTGGCCTCAACCCAGTTTCACTTAGCGGGATTGATGATTACAACACTAACAAAACATTGAATGATGACTGGAGACCACTATGGTAGGAGGTGTTTCCCTACCAGTGGATCGTGCATGGGAATTTATGATATGGTTCACTGAGACAAGAGGTTCTAGGGTCCCACTTCTCGCTAGTATCTTTAGGGTCTCTCCCTTGTATTGTGCTCTTCCTTTGCTTTCTGCTCACCGTCGGCACACGGTGTGATGTTGGGGTTACCAAGAAAAGTGGGTGTGCATGTGTGCGTGTGTGCGTGCATGTGTGTAAGTTAATTTAAGTTGTTTTTCCTTTTAGAGAAGTTTCCCCTTAAAAACTGGTTTCATTAAAATTCTTTAAGCACTTTTTTTCTATTAAATTGAAAATGTATTTTTCTTTTAATAATTATGCGTGGAACCATTTCTCAGTGCCATCATACTAGGATTTTAGCTCACACCATACATACACCCTTGGGTGTATGTAGATTCTGTTTCTTCTGCATTCCAGTTTGTGACTTCGTGCTCAGCGATGGTGGTTCAGGTTGCAGTTGGTCTTTTCATGCAGAGTGGTGCTAATATGGCCTCTCTTTTTTCAGGAGGTTTGAGTATGAGTTTTAGTTTCTGATGTCATCTTTTCTTTTTAGTTATTGGTGCGAATTTTAGACTTTAAACTTGTTCATGGTTTAAAGGAACATTTGATTGTCTATTTCTGGTTTCATTTTATTTATCTGGTTAGTTGTTTTTCGGTCTTTTTTTTCGGGTAAATCGTTCCCATGTAATTTTTGATACCCAGGAACTTGTTCCAGCCCATGGGGATCGGAAACACCCTTCGGTCCTTGCCGTGGACCGGGTCAGGTGCCAGTTCGGATGGCAAACCGGCCTGTTTCGTGACAAAATGGTATCAGAGCGCCAAGTTAGGTTATTGCTCTTGTTATTCAGGTTGTCAGGTAGATTGGAGATAGGGTTGTCGGTACTCGAGGGATAGGTGCGAGATGAGCGTCGTGAACTCTTACTCATTTTGATCCTTGAGTAACCAGGGGTAGTTCAGGATTTATGTTTTTGACGTTGGTCCGTGTGGATGGGGGATGACAGTAGGAGTAAACTGGTACTGTGTGCGGTCTCACATGGAGTAGAAACCCATGTGATGCCCAAGAGTACGGTTCAATACTCCTAGTGGTTAGCGCTTGCCTAGGGCACGGTCTGCTAAACCGCGTAGCCAGGTTAGACATGACCACTAGTCCTCCGCCCAGGTGCTTTAATGTTTGTGATGTCTTGCTTCAGTTTTGGGAATTGGCGTGAAATTATTTTCCTTTAAAAAGGGAAGTGTACTTTGTTGCTGCTCTTATTTTATTTTGGGGTGTGTTTCTCTTGGACCTTGTTGTTGGAATTTGGCGTTGATTTGTCAAAGTTGAATTTCTAAAGGGATGTCTTGGGTTATCTAAAATTGAAATGGGTTGTTTTAGAAATGGAAAACATTCTTGAAATTTTACTTGAATTTTTGAAATGATTTTGAAAAGAAAAATGTATTTTATGATATTGAGAATGTTCTGTTTTGAAAGCGGAGTAGCCTTGTTTCTTTCCATTGGTATTCCTATGGGTGCTTGCATGTGCATGTGGACTTGATTAATGGATAGTTGGTGGATCGTGTGGATGGGTGCCTGAGTGGAACAAAAATGCATACTTGCGAGGCACCATGGAATATCAGTGGTGGTTGATTGATCTCTAAGGTTGCTTCTTGTTTCCTAGAAAGTGGTCATTTTTCTTAAATGGGTTTTCGTGCTCAAGTGGTTTTGGAAATGGAAAAAAATGACATTGCATTTAGAGTAAAGATGGATTTTTAAAATAGCCTTTGGGCTTGTTGTGCGGTGCTTGGTTTTCCAAGTGAGTGTTTTTTGTTGAAAATGAATTGATGTATGAAATTGGGATTATTGGATTTGTTTCTGGAATGTTGATGTTTGTTTTGTGATGTGTTTGGATTTGTGGAAGGTTTTTTTGTGTTTCTTGTTTGGGATATGCCCCCTAGAAACGTTCCATGGGTTTCAGCAGGTCTCTCTCAGTTCTTGGCCTGACCCAGACTCTCAGTGGAGTGGTAGAGTTGGGTTCTTCTTGGTGGCATCGACTGTTCGTAGACGTCGATGTCAGTTGGATGTCGTTGAGTTATTTGAGAAAGTTTGAAGAATATATGGTTTTAGAGGAACTCAAAATGTTGTGTGGATGTAAGATTGTTTTGAGTACGTCTGGTGGAGCGGGACTAAACTGGTGAGTGGTGATCGTTCCATTTTCGTTGCAAATAAGGATGTCGTGGGGGATCCTCAAGACTAGCCTCATTCCACGGTTGTACCTAAAGAATCAAAGGCAGGAAAGGTGGTTGATCTCATAGGTTCTCAACCAGTCCACATATGGAGAAGGAGGTGTGTTGACCTTTCTGATGAGCTAGTTCCATGTGCCCCAGAAGTAGTGTCGAATCGTTGGTCTAAAATTTGTACAATTTGTTGGTCCTGTTTATATTGTGGTAAGAGTAGGTCCCTCATCTGATAAACAGTGTGAACCAAAGGGAATTGTTTGTGGAGTGATCCTTCCATCAATTCGTGTTGTGTGTCAGATAGACCGCTCAACCTCCTATCTCTAGTGTGGTCAGTCAGACACTCTAAGTCGTTCGCTGCAATTCTTAGTTGGTATGTTAATAGAGTGGCCACGTGAGACACGAGGAGAAGTATGTAGGCTACTTTTCCAGAGGAGGAATGTCCAGTTAGAGGTGGTCAGCCTGTGACTGCGAGGCTATAGATGCTTTAGACATCAGTGCCCCAGCCATAGGTCTCGGGGTGAAGCTTGCGCGTAGTCAAAACTCATCAGAAATGGGATGGTCTTGGTCCGACTTAAGTCTGCAATGTAGGGACGGGGACAACTTAAATTTCCCTATTGTGGTACCCTCTCTGAAGGCTTCATTATTGTCGTGAGGGGCATGGAGCCCTTGTCTACTTTTCATGGTCTTATTTTATGGGAGTTCCTCTTGGTCTTTAAAGAGGTTCGGAAAAATCTGTATTCTTGTAAAGATAGTGGGTGTGCTCTGTGAACCTTCTTATGGTCGGAGATGCTAATGTCTGGTGGAATTGTTGTGCACATGTCTGGTTCGCCTCCTGTTTAGGGGTTTCTTCTATCAAAGCTATCTCATGTGGCAGAGTGTTGTCCACTGTAGAAATAATCAGTGCGGTTCGGCCTGTATTGGTGGGTTCTCAATGAAGGATTCAGTCAGTATTGGTCAAAGTAAACTGGTAATGTCCGTGCGGGTTTCAGGGTGTTATGATATTTTAAAATGGTGGGGAGACCCAGTGCGGGTCTCGCCGATCTCCCCTCTTGTGTTGGTTAGGCATATGGTGTTTGAAGGGTCAAGCCAGTGTTAGAGATATCTGGGTTTGGGAGTCATTTTGATTTGGGAAACCAATGTTTGACGAGAACCCTAATATGGTGGGGAGACCACCATAGTATGTGCTTGTGGAAGACTCTGTTTTGAAAGTGCACTTGGAGTGGTGACATCTTACATTCACTCCGCCCAACCTCGACCATGCTAATTGGTTAGCTCAGATAATGGGTCACTGGACGTGTGTTCTTGGAGATCTCGAGCAGCCTGGGTGATCCCTAAGTCAGGGGTCGGGGTGTTCCATATTGTAGTTCTACTTTGAGGTGAATTCCTTGTTGGTCATTTTGCATGGTGATTATAGTTTTGAGAAATTGGAGTTTCAGGTCATGGGATTTTGAATGCCCGGTCATCAGGTGATTGAGGTTTTGTTTTAGGGGTCTTCATGGTCTCACTTGGAACCCTTAGTTGACCTAGTATTTTGCGACTTTTTGGGGGAAGAAATTGTCATGGTGGGGAGAATTGTCACACCCCGACCTGATTCTTATTGTATTTTAATTTATTTTTGGTCTTTCTTTGAGTTTCATTTTGAATTGATTCTAATTTAAAAGGGATTTGTGATCTTATACGGGTGTGTGCCCGTACACGCAACCGTGTGTAGTGCCCAATCGTAATTGGACGATGTTTTATTATTAAATGTGTTATTATTTGGGTGTGCGGCCTTGCACACGACCGTGCACGTTGCCAGGCCTGACTTGGGTTGTTGTGTTTTGAGGATAAATGAGTGTTTGGGATTGGTAGTTTCTGGCGTGTTGGCAAGGAATGGGCGAAGCCACATGGCTTCGTTAGATGTTCGTGCGGCCTACTCAGTGTGTGGGTAATCATTTAATTAGAAAGTTGAATAATACATTAAGTGAAAAATAAAATATGAAAAATGATTAATAAATTTAAGAGTTGTTTTATTATTATTATTATTATTATTATTGTGGGTTATTCTTCTTCTTCTTATTCTTTCAGTTATTATTTTAATTATATAGATAATATTAAATTATTATAAAGGTTATTAAATTTCTGGCATGTCACTTTTGTCGTTACTATTATAATTAATTTTGTTAAGATTTTAATTAGGTTGTAACTATTGTTATATATGTGTATATATATATATATTTTAAGTTATTATTATGATTTTATTTTACATTGTGTTTTTTAACACTAATATTACTATTATTATTATCAATAATAATATGGTGAATTAGTTTAGAATTTTATTTTAGGTTTTATTTTATCCCTATTTTTATTTCTTTTTATTTCTTTATTTTCCTTTATTTTTTTATTTTTATTCCTTTATATTTTTTTCTCTTTTCTCTCTATCCTTTCTCCCTCTCTCTATGCTTCTCCCCTCCCCGCGCGGATCCCCTACTTCCCCCCTTTTATTTGCACAGCACACTCCCCCCCCCCGATTCGAACCCTAGGTGGTCACCCCCTCTTCCTGCGTGCTAAAGGCCACCGCCCACGACACCACCGGAGAGAACTCGTCGCGTCGCACCCCGAGCCCCAGGCCATCCCGTCGCACTACAGCTCCCCGTCCAGTCCACAGTGCACCCTTCATCCTCTCCAGCCTCTCTGGTGCACACTACTCTATCTGACGGTCCATGCACGCTATCCCCCTTGTCCGGCCAGCAGAACCTCCCCTCCTTGATTTGGCCGGATCGATTCCGGCGATCACTCTCCATCCGACCAGCCCAGCATCCCGACCTACTTCCTGCACCCTGCGCGCACCCGGCCAGCGCCCCCCCTCCGGCAAGGTCCAGTCGGCGCGACACCTTTCCACACCCTCTATTGTGCTCGGACAGCTTCTCGGACCTGTTTCCATAAGTGCGCTATACCGAGGTTGATATTTATTCCAATTTGATTAAGTTGTTGTTATGGTTTTGGTTTTACATTTTGTTCAATTTTGGTGTAATTGGTTTGTTTTTTGATGTTACAGTTTATTTGAGTTTTTTGCGGTGAATTCGGTGCGTGATTGGAGCATTGCTTTGTTATTTTGGGTTTTCTAACGCCAAGGTAGGTGGTTCCATGTTCAATTGTTATTTGATTAATGAATTTTTAATTTTAATTAGTTTAGAGTGTTGTTTAAGGTCCTTTTGTGATTATTTTGGGTTAGATGTCTGGTTTTTAGCGTCTAATCTAAGTTTTTGCGGTGCGACTAGCAGGCGATTGGAGTTTGTGCATCATGTTGCGATGTTTTTCTACATCCGAGGTAGGTGGTTCCGCTCTTAATTATTATCTGATTAATCAATTTGCAAGTTTAATTAATATAGCATGTTATTTAATTAATATATATTGTGCGAAGTTGATCTTTGATGTTTGATTTTCATTTTAACTCTTGGTTGCATGTTTATATCAGGTGTGTGTTTCTACTAAAAACTCATATCTAGTTATTAGTGATCTTTTTTAAATTGTGTGGTTGGCTTATTATATTGTGCAAATAGTGTTATCTCATCATGATGTGCAATTAGTGTAAACTATGTTATTGATATAGTTTAGTGTGCATATTATCATAAATGAAGGTCTTGGGTGGGTTAATGGGTGATTCCTAGTTACTTCTTTAAAGTTGTTTAATAAGATTTTATATTTTCAATGTTAAGTTGTGTAGTTTGTGCAAAAAGCATCTTACATGCGGTGTCGGATTTTTCATCAAACTGTTTGGGAGGTACAGGTCACACTTTAAATTTTATTTGAGTGCATTCAATGTTGGGTTGTGTTTTGGATTTATAAATAGTTATGTTTTCTTTTTTTGTGTGTGTAAAACCATGTGACACTCTTCTTCTATTGTTTTATAAACTTTTTTAATGGTTTATTAAATTATGTCAATAGTGTGAAGCGTGTTTTCAAAACGTTTTTAGCGAGTGTATTATTTCAAATGGTTTTTGTGTGTGAAAATGGTTGTATTGGAATGTGTATTATCTTATTGCGTTTAATTGTATGATTATGACATGTGGCGTGAACTTTGAACTACTTAAGCACAAACGGGAAGCCTGGGTACTAGGTGGGCGGACTAGACTAGTGTGCTAGTGATACGGGAGTGGCCTCGGCCCAGTTTCACTTAGTGGGATTGATGCTTACACCACTAACTAAATATCGGATGACGACTGGAGACCACTATGGTAGGAGGATTTTCCCTACCAGTGGCTCGTGCACGGGAATGTATGATATGGTTCACTGAGATGTGAGGTTCTAGGGTCCCACTTCTCGCTAGTATATTTTGGGTCTCTCCCTTGTATTGTGCTCTTCCTTTTCTTTCTGCTCACCGTTGGCACATGGTGTGACGTTGGGGTTACCAAGAAAAGTGTGTGTGCGTGTGTGCGTGTGTGCCTGTGTGTGTGTAAGTTAATTTAAGTTGTTTTACCTTTTAGAGAAGTTTCCCCTTAAAACCCATTTTCATTAAAATTCTTTAAGCACTTATTTTTTTATATTAAATTGAAAATGTATTTGTCTTTTAATAATTATGCGTGGAACATTTTCTCGATGGCATCCTACTGGGCTTTTAGCTCACACCCTACATACACCCTTGGGTGTATGTAGATTCTGTTTCTTCTGCATTCCAGGTTATGACTTTGTGCTCAGCGATGGTGGTTCAGGTTACAGTTGGTATTTTCATGCAAAGTGGTGCTGATGTGGTCTCTCTTTTTCTATGAGGTTTGAGTATGAGTTTTAGTTTCCGTTGTCTTCTTTTCTTTTTAGTTATTGGTGCGAATTGTAGACTTTAAACCTATTCATAGTTTAAAGGCACATTGGGTTTTCTATTTCTGGTTTCATTTTATTTATCTGGTTAGTTTTTTTTTCTGTCTTTTATTTTGGGTAAATCGTTCCCATGTAATGTTTGATACCTAGGAACTTGTGCCGGCCCGTTGGGATCGGGAACGCCCTTCGGGCCTTTCCGCGGACCGGGTCGGGCGCCAGGTTGGATGGCGACCCGGCCAGGTTCGTGACATTTAGAAAATTTATTTTAGAAAATTAATTCAATTTTTGATTCAACATGTAAAAATTATCATAGGGTGAATATTTGGGATTTTTCAGTAAAAGATAAATTTTTTGATGAAAAGTAAAAAATAAGGGTTTTTATTAAATACTGGATTTTTGTTTAAAAACATTATAAGGTTAGATTTTATTTTAAAATGGTTTAAAATTTAAAATTAACTCATTTATATTATAAATAATTCGGTAAAGTTTATTGTAATTAATTTCATATTGAATTCTAACGTAGAAACGTTTTCATCTTTTGTAAAATTATCTCTTTGGAAAACCGCTTTTTTATCACGTTTGTGGGGTTAATCTTAAATTAAATTATACCACTTATATTATTTGAATTTAATAAAATTTATTCCATATTTGGAATCATTATAATTTATATTATATAATAAGGACAAATTAATTTATGGTTATTAACATTAATAAATATAATAAAAATTAATTACCGTGATTAAGGGTAAAACGAGGTTTTGTGTGTTACAGGCACTTGGGTTAAAATTAATTTTCCACACAAATAGTATTTTTATTTAAAAAATATGATTTCAAATTTATAATAATTATTTCAAAATTATCTAATAATTATACTTTTATTTTTATTCTTAAATTATAAATTACCTAGGTAAATAAAAAGATACAAGTGACCATCGTGAAAAATAAAAAGGTAAAAATAAGTAAATGTAAAGGATAAGGAATAAAATGCTTAAATTTTTTTATGATGGATATTTTTATAGATCATATAAATCCTAAAATCCATTATTTATAAATTTTTTATGAACTTGTGTTGAGAGTGAATTCCCATTATTGAATAGATTTTGGTATTTACAAAAATGCCCCACATCCCCCATTATAAATGGCCACCTCCTCCTCTCACTTATTCACACCTATTAAGACATTTGGATCAAAAAATTCCAACCAAAAATCCATCCCCAACATCCTTATCCAATTTATATAAATTCTATTATTCCCAAAAATACCAACCCTAAGGTCCTTACTAAGATATTCATTGGGTGTTGTTCTAAGTGAAGATAATTGTCTCCAATAAGAGTTTCTTTTTTTTTACTTATTTTCTTACCAATTTCATTCATGTCATAAAAATTACTATACAATAACACTTGTATCTACCATATAATTTTATGTTACTATATTTACTTTATAACCTACATCTATCTCCTCTTCCATAAAATGAGAAACTAAACCTTTGATCATGTTTATGGTGGACTACCTCCTCGCAAATTGATGTGGTGTGTTTTCCCCATTTCAATTTTAAATGGATGGTAATAAGGATATATTAAATGGATATATACTATATTTTTAACATAATTATACCTTTATAATTAGTATATCACATATACCTTCTTAATTTCCATTCCATGTGGTATATGATAACGTCGCTCATGTGTACATCGGACTGATGCCTCACGAAGCGATGTGATTCATTTTTCACTTATGCTTTACTTTGAGAGTAATGAGGATAGATTTAATTAATATATTTAATATAAATTAAATAATTATGAATCTTTAAATGTGATATATTATTTAAATTTATTTCTTTTCATCCTTCGATAAAATAGAAACGACATTCGTGTGTATGTATGGCCTACCATCTCTATGAACAGTATATTTAATTTTCTATATCTAACATTTATAAATTACTCTAAATAAATATATAAATAATATATATAATATTTATATCATTTTTACAATATTGAGATGATTTAACCCTGATCAAAGTAAAATTATCAAAAATACTAAACCAAAACATACATAAAAACAATGTAATTATTACCCGAAATGTGATTTTTACAATGAATTATTAATTAAATAGTAATAAAAGGTAATTAGTAAATAATATATGGTATGATATATTTCATTATATTTAAATAAAATATTTACAATAAATATATATTTATTATATAGTAGGTTCTAATGTGTACTAAGGAATTCGATACTTAAACTAACAGATTTCTAGTCTCTCTTTTGTTTCTTAAAGACATATTCTATATTCACCACTTGTTTCTTTTGTGTTGTGTATATACTAAAAATTTGAAATGTTTTACAATTAATATACCTATTTTAATTATATTTAACTTATAATTTTATATTATTATTTATTGTGTCTTATTATTTAAAATATTATTAATGTGGTAAGGGAATTTCATCTCAAATTGTCTTCTTTAGAACATATGTTATGTTATGCACCTATCTCCTTTTATGAGATTTATAAAAATTACCTATTAAATTTTATTTGATTAATTTATTTATTCTCATTATATTTAAAGTTTAATATTAAATTTATCCTTTCATGGGTCTTACGATTCTTAAGATACCCAAGTGGTAAAAGTTTTATGCTATAATTTCATCATTTATTGTGTTTATTTATGATTATGCTAATAATGATGAAATATTATGATCTATCTTAAAAAAACTCATTTATTTTCTTATACTTTTTTATTTTTTTTAGAATAATTTTTTTACTCTCATTTTCTTCTGTTAGAGGATTAAATAGACCAAAATAATTTTTTTATTAAAAATTGTCATTATTTCTCTCTTTAGTCGAAAAAACTTATTTTCTGTATCCATATTTTCTAAAATGATTTCAAAAATGTTCTAAAATTATAAAAAGTATTTATTAAAGAAATTTTTACTCATTTTTTACATTTTATAAAGTGTTTTAAAAATAATCATCATTTAATTTTCCAAACAAAGAATGTTTTTCTTTTAAATAAAATTTGAAAGGAATATTTATTTTAACGTGTTTGTAATGAACAAAATTTCCCACATCCATGACCATCCAATGTTTTAAATTATTAATTTATAAGTACCAATGGTTATTTTAAAATAAAATTTTTTTTTAAAATGTTTTATTATTATAAAATATTTCTCAAATTGGAAGTAAAATTTTCCCCAATAAATGTTTTAAATGATTTTTAAATATTCATTTATGTGTTTCAAAGGTAATTTTCAAAGAAAATAATTTTTAAAATATTATAAAAATTGTTAGTTTTAAATTTTTATTTTAAAATTTTAAAGTATATTTTCCTCAAGAAATGTTTTAAATTATTTTTAAATCCCCATTTATAAGTTTTCAAGGTTGTTTTCAAAGAATATTTTTTTAATTTTTTTTATAAATTTTTAGTTTTGAAAAGTTATTTTCAAATTTGAAAGGATATTTTCCTCGAGTAATATCTTAAATGATATTTAAATCATCCTTTATAATTTTCCAAGTTTATTTTCAAATAAATTTATTTTGAAAATATTTAATATTTTATATGGTTATTTTCAAATTTGAAAGGATAATTTACTCAAGAAATGTTCCAGATGATCTTTCAAAATCATTTTCCATATAAGATTAAATACTTTCATGTTACTCATGATTTTCTTGGGATATTATCCAAGGATACCATTATTATTCTTTCTCTAAGTTTTTTATGTTTATGATGACAATATGTTTATGAAACCCATTTCTCTTCTATGAGTTATACCATGATAATATGTTTATGAAACCCATTTATCTTCAATAGATTATACCATGATAAAATTCTTAATAAATATTCTACTTTTTTCATAGGTTATAATATTATGAAATGATGAAATAATTATGAAACCTATTTATTTTCTAAAGGTTATGTTATGATGAAATTTTTATGAAACCCATTTCTTTTCATTGGTTCTGATATGATGATTGTTTTATAAAGCCCATTTTTTCATGGGTTCTGATGTGATCAATGTTTTTTTATCATGTCACACACATATGTTTTATTTTAATTATGTTATGGGTGTGACCTATATCTCCCTCAAATTCATTAGGTAAATATTAATATCTTATGTGATAAACTGAACTAGAATGGGAAATGAACCCAGTTCAATAAAGGAATTTTTCAACTATAATAGTCTTGGGAGTGAACCTTAACTACTACAATGGTTTGGGAGTAAACCCATTCCTCTATGATATCCTTAGAAATTTTACTTGACTGGTATGGAAATTAATTTTTACACTTATTTTTATACCACAATTCTATGTCTTATTACATTATTATGATCTCATAGATCATGTTCTTTGATTTAATTATGATTTATGTCTTATAAAATTTTAATTTCTATTCCATGACTCAACATTATAGTTTTTTATATGAAATGTAGGGTATTTAAATATTATAATCATGTTATTAAACCCTTATGATCATGTTATGCTTATATATCTCCCTTATTTACCCTTATTGAGCATCTAATCTCACCCTTTATTATGTTTAATTTCCCTATTTTATGAAGAAATATATTATTTATGATACATATAATAAGGGTTATAATTATTAAAAACATTGTGAGAGATGATTTTGTTTACATGTGATCTAGTTGTTTCTGTTTTGATGTTTCTAATGTAACTATAACTTTATGATCCTCAGGAATGTGTTTGTGTAATGTAATGAATGTTCATAAAAAAAGATATAATAAATAATTATATAAATCTTGTGTAGTTATAATAGATATCATCTCCAATATCCCATAGATGGATGTTACTATAATATATTGGAACAATATACAATAAATCATATCCCAATGGACTATATAGATTATTATTCTTGAAAAACCAAATACATACTTTAATTTTAAATTAAATTTGAAAACATGAAATACAACATGGTGTTTTATTTAAGGATAACATAATTTATTCTAGTATAACTAGGAATAAAAATAATAATTTATTTTTTAAAATACTAGGAAAAATAAACATAATAAATAGGTGAGATTAGAAGGGTATGCATATAAAAGAAGCTAAATAAGGCATGAATAATATGGAAACAATAAATGATGATCAAATAATGTCATATAAGTAATCACATGAGCTATAAACTTATTCATGGATATAAAAACTAATAAAATAACAATATGGAAAGTAATAAATATTTTCATAATTATAGAATACATAATTTCATACATCTAAAACATATCGTTGAGGCCTCAGCCAAAACATCTGAAAATACCATCATTGACTTGAACCATAACATCAACACAAATGGGTAAGAACTCAAACAAAACCCAAGTTAGTTTATATCATTATACCTATTGTTATATTTAGAGTTTTTATTAGTACCAAACCATCACTTACTAATTCCAATGTATTCCTTATATTAATAAATAATGCAACTGAATAAACAAGCCTTAGAAGTCAATAACTGTCCATGTTGCAAGAACTATCATACGAAATGTCAACATTTAACCCTATTAAAAATGATCAAAAATAATCTAAATAAATATTTTATATGTTATCATTATATTATATTATAAATATAAGATTCAAAAAAAGATGTTGAAATAGATTTAAATACTTTAAAATCTTTATAGAATATTTTATTGAGGAAAATATCCTTTCTTCATTGAAGTACGCTTTTTAAAATATAAAAACTATAAAAATATTTAATAAATAGGTTTCCTTGAAAAGAAACCAATAAAATTGTAAATTAATCTTAAAATAATTTATAAATCATGGTTTTTTTTAAATTTCATTCAAGTTGTAGAAGTTAAAAAAACATTCCTTTCACGCTTATAAAAAAAGTCAAAAGGTACCTCATTCGAAAAATGATAGAAATGTTCCTCTAAAAATATTTTTAAAAAATTAAAGCAAGCATAAAAATGAATTTAAAAATAATTTTATAATATTAAAAAAATTATAAACCATTTTTATAAAAATGGACTTGGAATATAAATATTTCTTAGGGGAGACGTAAAAATAAAAAATCCTGAATAATGATGAGATTACAAAATAAACACTTACCACTTCTATTACTTTTGAATTGTAATCCCCATGAAATAAATAAAATCAAATGTAACTTTAGATACCCTGATTATAAATATATTCATTATATAATATATCAAATGGGTAGTCTATACACTACAAAAAAAATAAGTGGTGAATATGACATATGTCTCACAAAAGTAAAAGTGAGACACAAAACTCCTACTTAACGTTCTAATTCCATTGTATGTGTATGAACCTCATGTATAATAAATATATATTTATTATAAATATATATAAAAACTATATAATTATATATAATACTATATATGTCTTACTTAAAATCTTTTATCACCTATTTATTAACAATTCTTTGTTAAAATCACTGTTTTGGGTAAAAACAACTTCATTTTTCATGTATGTTTTAGTTTGGTAGTTTTAGTATTTATACCTTGATAAATTTTCCATAATATCCATAAAGATAATAATAATATAAAAATAATATATATTCGGTATATATTTATTTATAGTAATCCATAAAAGTTAGAGATAGAAAAATGAACAACACCGTTTATGGAGACGGTTGGTCGTTCGTACACATGAATGATGTTTTCACTTATCAATGAATGGAATGGTGGAAAGGTAAATAATAATTAACTTTTATATAATTATTATAATTTATTATAATTAATATATAATCATAAAATCCATACTCATTACCATCCAATTATAATAGAAATGAATGATGAATCATATCACTTCGTGGTGGTGGTAGTCCACACGTACGCATGGGCGATGTTATCATTTCCCAACAATGTGGAAGGTAAAAAGATATATTTGAAATTATTATTAAGGAATTATAATTATGTTATGTATATAATATATAAACATTAAATCCATCATAATTACCATCCATAAAATATGGTTATGAATAATTGAATTTAACACTATGTTGAGACGGTAAGTTGTACGTACGCACGAGGGGTACTTTGACTTCCCATTTGATGGGAAAGAGAGAGTATAATGTTGGTTTAATAATAATTATAAAATTTCTGTATATATGACATACATATTTTACTATTTTAATATAAATATAATATATATAGTGGAGTTAAAATAATAATAGAAAAACAAAGTGATTGATTAGAGTGATTAACTCTTCTTTGTAAGAACTCCTTCGGATCTCCTCTTTAGGATCCTATGTCACAACCCGTCCTCGGGGCCCATGTCGTGACTACCCCAAGCCCGACTTCCATAGGCCAGGGGCTAGGGACTAGCACCAAAGGCGTAAATCCCAATACTGTGAAGGAATTGCCTTTATAAAAGTAAACTAACACAACAGAGTACACAAATGAAGTAAGCACTAAGAAAAACTGTATACAAAAGTAAGTGCTGAAAAGAGAAAGGGGCTGGAAATACAAGTCCAACAGTAAGTACAGTACAACTGAAAAGCTAGTACAACTGCATTAAAGTAAAATAGCAACCACCGAGTCATCCTTTGGGAATCCCACCTAAAGGGTGGGTACAAATGGCCTCCTCAATACCACAGGTCCGTACATCTTCTCCGTGTACGTCCAGCCAAGTGGTCCACCTCTAGGTATCGTCCAGCTCCAAAAGCCTCCACCGCGATCAGTGATGTATGTCATCTGCATCCAACACAACGTAGTGCAGCCATAGACTGTGCAGGTGTGAGTATAAGATACTCAGTAGGGACCCCGAGACCCCAGAAGGTCTCCTAGAATCAAAGAAGGATAAAACACAGAAAAAAGATACAATCACGAATTATCAACCAACTCTACTTAGGTATATGTCCATACATTTACCTAAGTTATCAATCACAGTTCAGCTCTAACTCTCGAGCCCAAGCACAACCCAGTCTACACAAGAAAGGAAGTCAATCACATCGATGATAATGATTGAAAGTCAAGACTCAGCTCACACAGGTATACATCTTTCAAATAGCGATAGAGATGATCAGATGTAGTCACTGAATCATCTAAGCTGTCGGACCCAAGTATGATACTAGACCAGCTAAACTGTTGGGCTCACGTAGGATACTATACCAGCTACTCTGTCGGACCCACGTAGGATACTAGAACAGAAGTCAAACTGTCGGACCCATGTAAGATACAAGAAAAGTAGTCATCACTATCGAAACCACAGAGGATTCCAGTACAGTTTTTGTTATCGTCGAACCCACGGAGGATTCCAGTACGGTAGTCGTTGCAGTCACAGCCATCTCTAGGGTTCCCGCACACAGCACGCTCGATTCCGGGAGGGTCCACTCCTCGAACAAAGGGGTCGTTACATCAACTATCACAAAGTCCAGAGTTGATGTACCTTGAAGTTCTGTATCATCAAAAGGAACCCAACGCGGCAGACGGTGCGTTAATCAGACGCCCGGCCTGAGAGATATTGGCTTTTCCATTCCAGGGGCCGGTTTGGAATTACGCTCGTCCCAAACCCATCCATTTTCCAAATTCATGAAAAACTCACTTTGATTATCACAAAAGGACCTCCTCATCATGAGGATCATAGTGCCGCATACGTCCCATCGATCGGACGCACGGTCATGAAGTTATTCGCATTTAAGCGTAACGGGCTCGACCCGTTAAGCCCAGTGGGTTGGCGGTTCGGGTCGACCCGGTTTTGGCCGGTCCGACCCAACTGGTGTCGGACCGGCCCAGTGAAGCATGCGTCCTAGAGGACCGGCATCCCGGTACGGCGAGGCCCAGCCTAACTGGCCGGGAGATGTAGGGGGAGAGAGGCCCCATTGACTTCCCAAACCAGCAGCGCTGAGCGGCACCGCCCTCCTGTTCGGTCGGCCGAAGCCGGCCGGTCTTCCTAGCACGAGCAGCCCACATGGGTATTCCACGGTCCTCCTGCGCGGCACCTACAGGTGTTGCGGAATTCATAACTCGGTCGGCCGACGAGCCGGCCGGTTCTCCTGCCGAAGTGGCCCGTGAAGCGTGGGCTGCGGTGCCATGGGGCACTGCGGTTTTACCAGCCTGGCCAACTATGGTCGGCCGGTTCTTCTTCAGCCGATCAGCCCGTGGATGTGGGCCGCGATTCTTCTCCAAGCGGTCGGCACACGGTCGCCACTTCCTCCGGTCACCGCCACCTCTTCCATCAAAATAAAACAGGGGTCAACGGAGGGTCGTCGGGCCATGTTTGTTTGGCCCTCCACGGCACAGCGCGGCATGGCCCGGCACGGCGCGGCCCAGCGTGGCGCGGCACGGCCTGGCGCGGCGCGGCACGGCCTGGCGCGGCGCGACCCTACGCGGTGCGACCCTACGCGGCGCGGCCCTATGCGGTGCAGCCCGGCACGGCGAGGCCCGGCCGGGTTGGCCGCGGCCCGACCTGACTGGCCAAGCGATGTAGGGGGGGAGAGGCCCCACTGAATTCCCAAACCGGCAGCGCTGAGCGGCGCCGCCCTTCTGTTCGGCCGGCCAAAGCTGGTCGGTCTTCCTAGCACGAGTGGCCCGCATGGGCCGGCCGTGGTCCTCCTGTAGGGCACCTGCAGGTGTCGCGGCCTTCATCAACTCGGTCGGCCGACGAGCCGGCCGGTTCGCCTGTCGAAGCGGCCCGTGAAGCGCGGGCTGTGGTGCCATGGGGCAGCGCGGTTGTACCAGCCCGGCCGGCTACGTTTGGTCGGTTCTTCTTCAGCCGAGCGGCCCATGGATGTGGGCCATGTTTCTTCTCCAAGCAGCTGGCGCACGGTCACCGCTTCCTCCGGTCGCCGCCACCTCTTCCATCAAAATAAAACAGGGGTCAACGGAGGGTCGTCGGGCCGTGTTCATTTGGCCCGCGCCCTCCACGTTAGGTGGTATCATAAGGCCAAATATAAAACATGGTTTCGACGAGGGACGAAGAACAATTTTATTCAATTAAAATTGAAACAAACCCCCTACCTCATAATAAGGTTCGTTCATAGACGGAGTCGCAAGGAGGTGGTGTCAAATCGTTGATGTCGGGGAAGAAGGGGTCGAGGAAGGCGTGTCATTGGAATTACTTGCGGGTGGCTCAATCTCCTTTGGCTTGACCGAAGATCGAAGGAGATGATTGTCATTCATCAGCGGTTCTTCGTTGAAAGAAGAACTCTATTCTTCTATTTCTCAAGGGCTCTCCCCAAAATTCTCTCAACACAACGAGTTCCAAACTAAAATAATAGCTAAGGCTATTATTTTATTCACACATGAATTTTCAAAATTCAAACACTTTAATTAATTAATTGTAGGGTTCAACTCATTAATCAAAAGTGTTGGAAAAATTTAATGGGAGAGAGGGAGGTGAAAATATCACATTAATTAAGGGGAGAGTTGTCAAATTAATTAAGGGGGATTAATGGGGAGTTTTAGGGAGTTGAAAGGTTAGGGGTTCATGTGGTCCCCACCTCACATTGTCCTCTCATGGGAGGTTATGTGGGTGTGGGCCCCACCTATAACTTCCCCTTGTAGGAAATAAATAACATCTTTAAATAAAATTGTGTACTCCAATTTTATTTATTTTATTCTAAATCCCCCAAAAAATTAACTCTCAACCCGCATAAAACGCAACTGCAGTAAAGGTACCCATAAGTGAATATCGGCGCTGCGAGTTCATCGGTGTCCTGAGATTTCAATTCTGAGCACCAGTTGAGAAGATAGAAATACCCGCACATACGTTTACTAAAAGTACCTGAAAAAAACATCAGAAATTGATTCCGGGCACACTGGGCCTTGGAATCAAGTGTCGTCAGAAACTGCAGAATCGTAAAATTCCATTGTATTTAAGAAAAAAAATTCCCTTGAAATTTCCGGGTCTTTACATTACTCCCACCTCAAATATTTACGTCCCCATAAAGTTACAACACACACTAGGGAAACAAATTGGGGTACTGAGCTCACGTCTGAGCCTCCCGCTCCCAAGTGATCTCCTGACGGTTCCTGTGCTTCCAGCGAATGCACACCAGAGAAATCAACTGTCCGCATAGGACCCACTCATGTCTATACTTGATCTCCACTGGGACCTCTGTGAATATCTCCTCTTCATCGATGTCCAGATCCCCATGATCTATGATGTGGTTTGGGTCGTGCACGTATCTCCTCTGCTAAGATATGTGGAAGACGTCAAGAACCCGGTGCAACTGATGTGGAAGGGCATGGCGGTAAGCCACCTCGCCTACTCTACTGAGGACCTGGAAAGGATTGATGAATCAAGGAGACAACTTTTCGCCTCAGCCAAATCTCTGTAGACCTCGTCGAGGTGAAACCCATAGAAAGACGTGGTCGTCATCCTTGAACTCCAGTGGTCTCCGTATCCGATCATCATAGTACTTATGTCTTCTCTGTGCAGTCTTTATCCACTCCTGGATGATCTGCACCTTTTATGTTGTAGCCTGAACCATCTATGGCCCTACAAGTGTTGACTCCCCTGGGCTAGTCCAGCACAGTGGTGATCTGTAAGGTCGGCCATACAGTGCCTCGTAAGGGGTCATCCCAATGGTGGAGTGGTAGCTGTTGTTGTACGCAATCTCAAACAATGGTAAGTGATCCTCCCAGCTGCGACCAAAGTCAAGGACACATGCACAAAGCATTTCCTTGAGATTTTAAATAGTCATCTCAGTCTGGCCATCCGTCTGAGGATGGAAGGTGGTGCTCAAGCGAAGCTATGTCTCAAAAGCCTCCTGTGATGCCTTCCAAAGTCAGAAAGTGAAACGAGCATCTTGATCGAAGATGATAGTCGATGGCACACCATGAAGCCGTACGATCTCCTGAGTGTAGAGGCGTCTCAAGCTCTCTATTGTTCCCTGCTCTCTGATCGGTAGGAAGTGGCTTGACTTGGTGAGTCGGTCTACGATCACCCAGATAGATTCGTGCCCTCTGGATGTACGTGGAAGCCTCATTATGAAATCCATGGATATCCCATCCCACTTCCACTCTGGGACTTCTAAGGGTTGTACCAAGTCTACTAGTACCTGGTTCTCTGCCTTCACTTGCTGACAAGTGAGGCATCGTGAAACAAACTCTGCTACTGTCTTCTTCATACCATACCACCAGTGTTGTCGTCTGAGGTCCTGATACATCTTCTCCACTCATGGATTTACCGCTAGAGGGGAAGTGTGGAACTCCCTCATCACCTCCTCCTATAGTGAAACTGGTACCATGGTGCGTCCCCTGAAGAGGATGACATGCTCCCCTCCTTTATAAAATCCATCAGGTGCATGTCCTGAGGATATCTGAGAACATCGCGTCACACAGTCAACATCCCCACGTTGTGCCTCCCTGACTTGCTGAATAAGTGGAGGAGTGACTATGAGATACTGAAGAAATATTTCTCCATCTATATCCACAAAGTAAATCTACAACGCGGCTAGCTGCTCCATCACCTCTCTCAGCATCTGAATGTCCGATCTCCGACTGAGAGAATCATCTACAATGTTTCCCTTCCCAGGAGTATAGACTATCTAATAGTCATAGTCCTAGAGGAACTCGACCCATCGCCGCTGTCTCAGGTTCCGGTCCTTCTGTGAGAAGATGTACCTGAGACTCTGGTGGTCAGAGTAGACTGTAAAACACTCGCCCATCAGATAGTGCTGCCACATCTTCAAGGCGAAGACCACTGCTGCTAACTCCATTTAATGGGTAGCGTAGTTCTTCTCGTGATATCTCAACTATCATGAACCATATGTGATCACTGCTCGCTCCTGCATCAGGACACACCAGAGTTCGGTCACTGATGTGTCGTAGTAAACTACGTACCCTACGCCATCCTCTGGTAGCCTCAAGATGGGCGCACTAGTCAAGCTCTACCTCATCTATTTAAAGCTCTACTAGCATCACTCTGACAAAATGAAGGGTTTCCCATTCTTCGTCAAAGCTGAAAGCAGTTCTGCAACTCTGGAGAGGTCAGGCACAAATCTCCGATAGTACCCAGCCAGACCTAGGAAACTACGCACCTCTATTACACTCCTGGGTGGCTCCCAAGCAAGTAATTCCTCGGTCTTCATTGGATCCACTGCAACTCCAACCTCCAAGATGACGTGTCCCAAGAAGTTAACCTCTCAAATCTAGAACTGGCACTTTGAGAGATTACCATAAAGCTAGTTCTCTCAGAGTGTGTCCAGTACAACCCTCAAGTGGTAGGCGTGATCCTCCTCAGTAGTCGAGTAAATCAGTATGTCGTAGATGAAGAATACGACAAAATGATCGAGGTAAGGCTGAAAGATCATGTTCATGAGACTCATGAACACTTCTGGAGAGTTGGTTATGCCGAAGGGCATAACCAAGAACTCGTAGTGGTCATACCGACACCTGAAGGTCGTCTTCTGCACATCCTCATCTCGAACTCTAAGCTGGTGATAGCCTGACCTGAGGTCTATCTTTGAGAACCATCGTGATCCCTTGATCTAATCAAAGCGGTTTTCAATCCTCGGGAGTCGGTACTTGTTCTTCACGGTCACCTGATTCAGGAGACGGTAGTCGACAAACATTCACAAGCTCCCATCCGCCTTTTTGGAGAACAAAATCGGAGAAGCCCAGGGTGAAACACAGGGTCGGATAAATCCCTTCCCTTGTAAGTCCTCTAGCTATACCTGTAGCTCATGAAGCTTGGTGGGAGCCATCCGATATGTTGGAGTAGATATTGGTGTTGTCCTGGGGTAAAGGTCTATGTAGAATTCTACCTCTCTTCGATGAGGTAGTCCTGGAACATCGTTCAGAAAAACATCTACATACTGATCCACCACAAAAGAAAAAATTGGACTTCGCACATCAACCGATCTGAGGATAAGACTAGCCAACTTATGTGTGATCAGTTGTCCTCTCCTCTGCGTAAGTCCATACTACACTGCAAAGGCTCCCTTCTCACCGGTGAAGGTGAACCTACTCCCATCCGTGCAGATACAGCGCACCTTTCACCTAATGCATTCAATCTGAGAATTGACTGTAGACAACTAGTCCATACCCATGATGATGTCATAAGGCATAAATGCCGCTACAAGAAGATCCCAGCCAAAGATATCACCTCCTAGAGTAAGCTCACACTGCCAGCACCAGTGCGTAATTTTCGATTCTACTCCCGTAGGAGTCTCTACCCGTAAGGATCGAGCCAATGGCTCCATCGGAATCTCTGATCTCTGAACAAGGGCAGCGGAAATAAAATAATGACTCACACCTGTGTATATAAGTATTGCAGTAAGGGTGGAGTAGACATAGATAGTACCTCAAATCATCTCAGGTGCACCGTGGTCATAAGCCTCAACTTCCTGGATCTGAGCCTACCTCTTTCCGCCAGCTCCCTGTGGTCGGGGTGGACCTCCTTGTGGTGGTGGTGGTGGTGGTAGAGCCTCAAAACTTCGTCCACCACCCGCTGCTCTACCAGCTCCTCTGCCACGTTCGCCTTCTCCTGGCGGACCACCACGGTCCAACCTCTTCCTCTACCTGGGAGGTCCCTCTTCTATCTGATGCTCATCTGCACGGTGGGTCGGGCAGTCTCAAGCCATGTGACCCTATCCGCCACATGCATAGCACTACCTGCTCCTCGTATAGATAGCTATATTTCGTGTTCCCTCCACAACCGAACCTATATCCTGAGGTCGCTCACCTAATGGCCTGGTCTGCTTAGACCTCTGCATCAACTGTCTACTGCCGGCTACAGAAGACTCTGCTATGTGTCGCCCTATGGTGGGTCTCACTACTGGTGTCAGCTCAGTAAGAAATCTCTCTACAAGAAGGGCTCGCTCCAGCACTCCTACATGCGTCGGAATGCTGAGGGAGATCATCGAAGCCCTGATCTCATGTCTGAATCCCTGCTCAAAGGTCCAGGCCTGGAAGAATGGGTCCCGTACCATATTTTTGGAGTAGCGCGAGAGGTCAGTAAACCTCACTGAGTACTGAGCTATTGTCATGCTTCCCTGCCGCAGATTAAGTAACTCCTGAATCTGCACCGCACGAAGGGTGTCTGGATCAAAATCCGAGCGGAAGAGACTCTCGAAGTCCGTCCAGAGTAAAGATTCCTCATCATGAACCTGGAGCATCAGGCTCCACTATCTACCTGATGCTGCGTGCAGGAGACTTGTGGCAAGGATCACCATAAGGTCGGTTGGTGTCCTTACCAATCTGAAAACTCTGACGATAGCCTCTAGTCAATCCTCAGATTCCTGTGGGTCCATCTCTCCACATAACCTGGGCGGCCTCTGTCATTGAAACTCATGCAATGCACTCAGGCGACGTGCACTCTCTGCTGTTGGGGATGATGGTATTGGGGGCCCAGCGGGTAGTGGTACCGCTGGTGCCTCTGCTGTGATGGGGCCCTACACCAAGGCCATGTCTCTTGGTGGGCTACCATCACATATGTAACTCAGAACCCTAGATGGATGCCTTCATGGGGCCATCCTGAAACGAAACAGGTGCACCACTGTCAAACAGTATACCTGGTGATCTAACACAATGTAATCACAAAGAAACATGAAATCAGTGTTTTCATGCACCGAGTTGGAAATTAGAGGCCAGGGTCCTGGTGTATGGATATGTCAGCCGCTGCACCAACACTGGACTCCCTGTACTGAAAACCACACTCAATACTCTTAACACTATTTCTTCACATAAAGGAATGATCAGAGTCCTGAGTTATGTGGTAGAACTGACTCCTTTGATACTAATTTGTCACAACCCGTCCTCGGGGCCCATGTCGTGACTAACCCAAGCCTGACTTTAAAAGGACAGGGTCCAGCAACAAGCACCAAAGGCGTAAATCCCAATACTAGGAAGGTATTGCCTTTATAAAAGTAAACTGACACAATAGAGTACGCAACTGAAGCAAGCACTAAGCAAAACTGTATACAAAAGTAATTGCTGAAAAGAGAAAGGGGCTAGAAATACAAGCCCAACAGTGAGTACAGTACAACTGAAAATCTATTACAACTTTAGTAAAGTAAAACATCTACCACCGAGTCATCCTCTGGGAATCCCACCTGAAGGGTGGGTACATATGTCCTCCTCAATACCGCGGGTCCGTCTGTCTGCTCCGTGTACGTCTCGCCTAGTGGTCCACCTCCATGTACCGTCCAGCTCCACAAGCCTCCACCTTGATCAGTGTTGTCCATCATCTACATCCAACACAATGTAGTGCAGGCATATCCCGTGCAGGGGTGAGTATAAGATACTCAGTAGGGACCCTAAGACCCCCGAAGGTCTCCCCGAATCCACGAAGGATAAAACACAGAAGAAAGATACAATCACGAAGTATAAACCAACTCTAATTAGGTATATGCCCATACATATACCTAAGTTATCAATCACAGTTTGGCTCTAACTCTCGAGCCCAAGCACAACCCAGTCCACATAGGAAAGAAAGTCAATCACATCGATGATAATGATTGAAAGTCAAGACTCAACTCACACAGATATACATATTTCATATAGCAAGAGAGATGATCAGATGTAGTCACTGATTCATATAATCCACCAGACCCACGTAGGATACTAGACCAACTAAGATGTCGGACCCACGTAGGATACTAGACCAGCTACTCTGTAAGACCAACGTAGGATACTAGAACAGAATTCAAACTGTCGGACCCAAGTAGGATACAAGAACAGTAGTCATCGCTGTCAAACCCACGGAGGATTCTAGTACAGTTGTCCTCGTCGTCGAACCCATGGAAGATTCTAGTACGGTATCCATCATCGTCGAACCCACGGAGGATTCCAATACGGTATTCGTTGCAGTCGCAGCCATCTCTAGGGTTCCCGCACACATCACACCCGGTTCCGGGAGGGTCCTCTCCTCGAGCAAAGGGGTCGTTACATCAACTATCACAAAGTCCAAAGTTGATGTACCCCAAAGTTCTGTCTCTTCAAAAGGAACTCAATGCGGCAGACGGCGAGTCAATCTGATGCCTGGTCTGAGAGATATTGGATTTTCTGTTCCAGGGGATCGGTTGGAATTACGCTTGTTCCAAACCCAGCCATTTTCCAAATTCATCAAAAACTCACTTAGATTATTGAAAAAGGGCCATCTCATCATGAAGATCCCATTTCCATAGACGACATGTCGATCGGACGCACGGTCATGAAGTTATTCACATTTAAGCATAACGGGCCTGACCCGTTAAGCCTAGTGGGCTGGCGGGTCGGGTCAACCCGTTTTTGGTGGGCCTGACCCAGCTGGTGTCAGACCGGCTCGGTGAAGCATGTGGCCCAGCCAGGTGGGGCGTAGCCCGGCCCGGTGTGGTGCGTCGTCGGCGTTCCTTATGGGTGGCTCCTTCTTCTCTGGCTTGTCCAAAGATTGAAGGAGATGATCGTCGTTCTTCAACGGTTCTTCGTCGAAAGAAGAACTCTATTCTTCTATTTCTCAAGGGATCTCCACAAAATTCTCTCAACACAACGAGTGCCAAACTAAAATAATAGAAAAGGCTATTATTTTATTCAAACATGAATTTTAAAAATTCAAACACTTTAATTAATTAATTGTAGGGTTCAATTCATTAATCAAAAGTGTTGGAAAAAATTAATGGGAGAGAGGGAGGTGAAGAGATCTCATTAATTAAGGGGAGAGTTTTCAAATTAATTAATGGGGGATTAATGTGGAGTTTAAGGGAGTTGAAAGGAAAGTGGTCCGTGTGGGCCCCACCTCACATTATCCTCTCATGGGAGGTTATGTGGGTGTGGGCCCCACCTATAACTTCCCCTTCTAGGAAATAACTAACATCTTTAAATAAAATTCTGTACTATAATTTTATTTATTTTATTCTAAATCACCAAAAAAAATTATCTCTCAACCCGCATAAAACGCAATTGCGGTAAAGGTCCCCTTAAGAGATTATCCTTGTTGTGAGTTCATCGGTGTCCTTGTATTTCAATTCTAAGCACCGGTTCAAAAGATATAAATACCCACACGTACATTTACTGAATGTACCCGAACAAAACTTTAGAAATTGATCACGGGCACACCGGGCCTTGGAATCAAGTGACGTCTGAAACCGTAGACTCGTAAAATTCCAAAGTATTTAAGAAAAAGAAAATTTCCCTTGAACTTTTTGGTTCTTTACATCCTAGGTTTGATATTTTGGGATAAAAAACCTCTATAATGTGGATAAGGAATTTTAAAATAGAAATTTTTAGTTTTTTGTCAAGATATATAGATCAATTTTGTGTAAATAATTGAGTGAGGATGTGCCTTTTATAATTGAGGTGAGGGGCACTTTCAAAAAATTAAAAAAAAATATGATAAGAATATTCTAAATAAAAATTCTTGAAAATATTCAGGAATTCAAACCTATGGTAGGATAAAATTTAAATATCATTATAAAATAAAATTTTGAATGGTAAAGTTCTATTCTAAACCTTATATTTTTGTTTACTCCATAATTAAATTACTTTAACATTAATCATAGAAAAGTTTTTTCCACTCTTTAAGGGTTATAATTTTACAAATAATCTAACTATTGACCCAAAAATGGAAAATAGATAAAATTTTAGACCATATTATACCCTAAGTTCCCACTTTCAGGAATTTTATAATTTTTAAATAATTTAATAAAATATTATTTTTATAAAATATCATTCTTCACAATTTTGACACTATTGATTTAATTTGACTTCAAATACATCAAGAAAAATATGTATTTAGAATATAATTAATTTAAAAATCACTAATATGACACATTGATTTATAAAATAAATGGTAAACATTATCTCATTCAAATTATATCACTTTCAATATTTTTAAAATCATTTAATTTATTTTTCACTTAATTAAATAAGTATTGTATTAACACTGTATAAGAATTTAAGGTAATTATATAATTTATAAAAACTATAAATAAATTAATATTATGAAAATAATTTCATTAATCTCAAAATAGAAATTTATTTTAATTCATATCATTATTTTATCCCTATGTGTAGAAATAAGAGATATTAAAAACAATGAGAGTGATATTTTGGGTCTTACTTTGATTTAAATAATATATAAGTCATTTTCATGGAAAAGTTACCATTAAAAAATTCAATTTCTAGAGTAAGGTTATAATGGTCTAATTAAATTCATCCAATAAGAATTATGATGAAAATTTATGGCCATATTAATTAATTTTAACCTAGATTAACCTTATTTATCCTTTATTAAGGTGATAAATTTTACCGTAATTACTATTTATAATGCCTAAAAATGAAATGAAGATATTTAATAAATTCGAGCCTCAGGATTAAAAAAATGGAATCCATTATATCAAATTCAATCTCTACAAATTTAATAAAATTATTGTTAAAAATTTTTCGAAAGGGCGATGAATACCAATTTTTAGAAAAATACACTTTTTCTTAATAATGCCATTTTTGTATAAAAATGTGTTTATACTAAAATAAATTATAAAATTTATTCAAATGAACCTAGTTTAAATATTAATAATAAAATAGATATAATTTAAATTTTATGTTATTTTAAAATAAAATGGAACTTTTCAAATTTTTTAAATAAAAATATAGTTTAAAAAAAGTATTTTTCATTGTTCACTGGAAAATAAATCTTTTCAGAAAAAATATAAAAATAACACCCTAAGATAAATTTGATATGATGATTTAAAATTGATAATATTTTTATAAAATTAAATTTATATAAGTTCTATAAATTATTTATAATATTTTTCTCACAAAAAGTAATGAAAATAATTTTTGATTAAAATGTATTTATAAAGCATAAAATTACTTTATTGAAAATTGGGTACTTATTTCATCATAATTAATCAATGAATTTATACTAATTCATTACTTTATATATATATATATATATAATTATTCATTTAATATTATTCATGCCTTATAATTTAATGTCTAGGTTATAACGATCATATTTTGATAAGATGAAATTGTATATACATTTTGGATTTATTTAATTAAATATTATTCAAGGTTTATTAGATAATGCACTGGGTTTGTGTTGATTTCTTAAGGAAATAGTTGTCCAAGACGCCAAAGGAAAATCTATCAAAATAGCCAAAAATGGACTTTACACATTGTGAAGCCCATACACAATGTGTATGAATCATTCAAAACATGTCTAAAGAGGATAACACATGTCATGAAGAATTTACAATTAACAAAAGAAATAAATGACATGAATCTCCAATACACATCTTGTAAAATTATAATTCCACTTCCCACTAAAATTCCAAGTCATAAAGATGAAACATGTTGTGATTCACCAATTCACATCATGGACCGAGCAATATCTCTGAATCCTAAAGATTAAATCTATGAAAGTCACTAGATACAAGATACATAGAAAAAAATTAGATAGATAATACATTATATTGGAAGGTTACATATCATGTAAATCTCTATCTATTTATGTATAGATCATGGATGGCCGCAAACGCACTTCTTAGAAGTCGCTTTCTTCTTGTTCTATCACTTTTTTTTCCTCTATTTCTCTTCTAACTAAAGTTTTAACAATTAATTTTCTTTAATTTAATCTAAGTTTCATTCATAATTATGAAGTTGTTCTTCATTTTTTTTGTCTCTGTTTTCCATTTCAACACATTTTTCCTATTATTGTTACCATTCAACAGCCGATATACACCGCATTCTTTCTTGTTTATCTTTTAAATAAAGTGTTTTACATAATTTCTAATTGATTTGAATGTGAATATATTTATTCTAAATTTATAAATTTTGAAATTCTTTATTTAATCTATTTTTCAATCAACCAAACATGTATGCAATTATTTTTCAGCTTTCAATTACTACTAGCATAAGCGGTTAATCCTCCTAGGGTAATGGTTTCTCTGAAGTTAATGAATATCTAAATTAAAACTTGGTAACCATAAGCCTAGTAATTAGGTTAAGTAATAACTATGTATTATTTTTTTATGAAACCCTAAAAATGAGAAGTTTAAATGAACGAACCTATCCTGATTGGAGTATAGCAGGCTATGACCATTATCATGTGACACATTCTTCCATAGAAGATAATATTAATGCATCTAGGTTTTTAGCTATATTTAGACCAAGGAATTGTTTCATATTGGATATATCTAGTTGGTTGGACCATAATCAATTAGTGATTTATGTACTACTTCATAGCCTAAGCCCTAGTACTATCCCAAGTTATGCATGAGATTATCCTTTTTACATGAAACTTGAAATTGACCCTGATCCCTATCTTCATCTTAAATCTTAAACCATTGTTCGTATGTTTAATTGAATCTCAAACCCAATTAAATTCCTGAGGACTCTTACATAAATGTTTCAAAATCATTGGTTCCCTATCCACTAATTTTTTCTTATGGTATCAACCTTGCACTACCACTTTACTACTCCATCATATCAAGTGTAGTTTAGGATAATAGAAATTCTAATCTGATCACCTTCTGAATGAATTCAAAAATGAAAGTTGGCATGTAAAATTTTAGCATCATTTTTCATGATTTTTTTTATTAGGCATAGGATCCTTCACCATTAACCTTGGATTACCTCACCTATCCCCCTTTTTATTTATATTTTTCCTTCTTTATTATAGACACTGCTTTATCCTTCTTCATTTTAGGCCCGGTGCATGCATCAAGTCCCCCTGAATTGTTCAAGGAGCCTTGACACTAAATAAATACTCACTTACATTCCAAAGATAAAAATATATCTCTCTTTACACCTCCATTTAATTATGGACGATCGCATCAATCCTATGGGACCCAACACTCCAAACAAGAAATATATACCATCTGCACCGAATGGAGATAAATCCTTGAAACTAGAGAGAACCATCATGGATTATGGCTTACCATATATCATTTCTGTTGCATCCATTATTGTTCACCCTCCTATCTAGGCACAATATTTTAAATCAAACCTAGACTCATTAGCATGATTAATAATATGGGCATGTTCAGTGGAAATTATAGTAAAGATCCTCATGGGAATATCTCAAACTTCCTAGAAGTCTTTGATACCTTTTGAAATTAGAGATTTTCCTTTGATGCAATAATATTACAATTATTCCCATTATAATTTTATGACTAATCTAAGGATTGGCTAAAAATATAATCTCCCGATTCAATGATTACTTGGGATGAATTAGCCAAAAAAGTTACTATATAAGTATTTTCCAACTATATGAACATGGAAGATCCTGATTGACATCTAGAAATAGGCCCATATAGACATAAAATTATCTTGGGAGGCTAGGTATCACTTCAATAATCCCATGTATAAGTTTCCAAATTATGGACTTGATGTGTGGCTTTAGATGTAAACATTCTACCAAGGCCTCTAACCAGCCCCTCACATAGTGGTAGATGTTGTCGCTAAGGGAAAGATGATGCTAAAAACACCTGAAGGAGGTCGATCAATTCTAAAATAGGTATCACAAAATTATATTCTATAACAGAGTGATTGTAGGCTGCTACAGCGCAGAATCCACTGAGTAGAAGAAAAAACCTATCTAGCGGCACAAGTAAAGGCCCTTACTAAGAAACATGAATCCTTTGAGATACCTAATTTACCATCACCCCCGCCTGAACCTGTCATGGAAACTCAATCTTGAAAGATGTACGGAGGCCCACACCCATACAAAGATTTAAAAGTAGTAATAGATGAACTTCAGATTCAAGATTATAATTATGTTAATTATAATAAATAAAGACAATAATTTCAACAACCATAAGAGTATTATTGACAGAGTTCAGCTCAAAAACCACCAAAAAATAATCAAGTAAACTATCAACATAGAAGTTTTTAGGCACCACCAAGGAACCAAAGACCACTCTGACACCCACCTATGAATCAGGTTCCTTAACCACAGCAATAATTACCCCAACAACATTTTCCTCCAAGATCCCAATAATAATTTCAACTGAATCTACAAAGACCAACACAACCAGCCACACCTCTCTAATCAAATATATAGAATCATACCATAATCTTCATTCAAAAAATGAATCTTCATAGATATATAAATTCAAAATCAAAGGTTAGCCCTCTGAAATCTCAAACGCTAAATGGGCCAAATCTTAAAGACCTTGTATGATCGATTACCTAGTACACTGCCCGGTTATACTAAGATATACCTAAAGGAATAATCAAATACAGTGGAACAACAAAGTGTAAAATTACTATATTTTCATCAAACCTGTATAGAAGAAGAAAATAAGTTGGAAGAACCTGAGAAACATGCAAAATTAATTAATAATAATGATAATTAAAGAACAGATGGAGATAACTAGGAGAAAAAAATTTAATCAAAACCTCCCCAAAAATCTATAACATAAGAGAAGCCTAAAGAAGGAATTTATACAGCACCACCAGCCTAAAATCCACATATTTTATTCCTGAAAAGAATGATTCAAGTAAAAATTTAATGGAAATATAATAAATTTTTATAAATGTTTAATAAATTTCATATCAACGCCCCATTTTTTAAACCATTTCCCAAATTCATTAATACATGAAATTCCTCAAATAAATACTCACTAAAAAGAAGAATATGGATGAACTTGGAGTCATCTCCCTAAATGAAGAATTTTTTTTCAGCAGAAGCATCCAGTGAAGATGAAATACCCGAGCAGTTTCTCAATCCCTTGAACTATATGTGAAAACAACTTCGGAAGAGCCCTGTGAGACTTAGGAGTCAACATTAACCTCATGATAATGAGTTTATTTCAAAATCTTGTACATTAGAAACTGAATAAAACTATATTATCACTTCAATTAGTTGTCCAATCAGTAAATTATTATTGAGGGATTCCCGAGGATTTCCTAGTCCTAATCAGAAAATTCATTTTTATGGCAGACTTCCATATATTGTATATGGTTGAATAAGTAGACTTTCTAATTATCCAAGACTAACCATTACTAGCCACTAGGAAGGCACTGATTGATCTAAATCAATGGAAACTTATATTTAGAGTAGGTGATGAAAAATTTGTGTTCGAACTAGTGAAATTTTATAAACATGAAGATGATTCTTGTAACTATCAATCTATATTTCTCACTAAAGAGAGGAATGACTACATGACCATCGAATATGATAGTGATTAAATGTGTCATGATGAAAGTAGGATTATGACTATGAGGAAGTGAACTACAAAAATCCTCTTATAAGGGAGATTATCATATCATTTACACCTTCATTCATCCATCCACCAGTACTGATGATGAAACCTCTCCCAAACACACTCAAGTACTCATTCCTAGAGACAAAAGTTACACTACCAGTCATCATCATCTCAAAACTGACACAGACACAAGAGGAAAAGTTTATAGAAGTTCTAAAAATACATAATAAATCAATCACCTAAGGGTGGCTGACATAAAAGGTAACATACCAATAATATGTACTCATGTGATTTTACTAGAAGAAGGTGAAAAACCCAAATACCATCATCATAGGTGAATCACCCACACCAATGAAGGAGGTGGTTAAGAAATATTTATTGGAAATTCTAAGTGTTGGAATAATTTATTTTTATCTTAGATAGTGAGTGGGTGAGTCTGCTACAAGTCATTCCAAATAAAGGTGACCTCACAATTCTGAAAAATGATGAAGATAAACATATCTCGACTCAAACCATCACTATAGGGTGAGTATTCATGGATTACACAAATTTAAATACAATAACTATAAAATATATTTTCCCTTTTCATTCATGGATAAAATTATGGAGAGACAAGAAGGATATGAATTCTACTATTTTTGTATGGTTATTTAGGATACAATAAAATTGCAGTTGACCCAGTTGAAAACTCCTAAACTACATTAACATGTCTATTTGGTACCTTCTCCTACAAAATCATGCCATTCGATATGTTTAATTCATTAGATACCTTCCAAAGGTGTGTGGAACATATATTCCATTATATGGAGGAGGAATTCTTGAAATATTTATGGAATATTTTTCAATTTTTGGAAGATATATTGAGGTATGTTTAAGATATCAGGAATTAGTCCTACAATACTATGAAAAAAAAGTGAATAGTTTTAAACTAGGAGAAATTCCACTTTATGGTCCCATGAGGCATATTCCTCAGACACAAAAATTTAAAATAATGGCATGGAAGTTTATCCATAAAAGATCAAAGTGATCAAATACTTGCTTAAGCCCTCAATTCTTATAGGAATAAGGAGCATTATGGGCCATGAGGGATTACACTTCCACTTTGTGAAAGATTTTTTAAAATTACCCTACCCTATGACATACATTTTATCAAAGGATACTCCCTTTTAGTTCACTAAATAGTATCTATGGGTATTCAAAATTTTATAGAACAACTTGGTGGCCTCTCTCATTATCATTTCACTAGAATCGGACAAAGAATTCAAGTTGATGTGTGACACCATCAACATTACTATAGGTGATTTCTTAGGATAGCAAGTCATCCACATATTCTATCTCATTTACTATGTCAGTCACACATTGAATGATGCTTAGTGAAATACACAACTATAGAAAAGGAACACTTAGCATTATTCTTTTCTTTCTAAAAGTTTTTCTCTGCCTTGTTTTTTCCAAGGTGATTATTTACACTGACCATGATTCCCTTAAATATTTGTTAAGTAAAAATTGATTCCAAACTGCAGCTAATATGGTGGATCCCACTACTATAAGAGTTTGAAATAATTATAAAGTACACTAAGGGGACTAAGAACTTTATCTATGTTCATCTATCCCAACTCCCACTACCCATAATTAAGAATGATGACAATATGGACATCAAGGTTGACTTCCCCAATGAAACTCTTTCCAACATAAACATGAAGGTATGCCCATGGTGTTTCAACATTGAAAAATATCTCTCCATGGGATCACTCTAACCAGACCTCTCCCACCATAAATAGAAGAGATTTTTGGTCGACACCTCACACTACTACTGGGATGAGTTGCTACTTTTTAAGCACTGCCCTAATGGATTAATGTGGTGCTACATCCTAGAGGATGTGATACAAATTTTACTCTAAATGTGTCACATGTCACCTACTAGAGTGATTCATAGACCAGAACACACAATGATAAAAATCTTCCAAAAGGAGATTTTTTGGACCACACTCTATTAAGATGCAAGAAACTTTTTTCAGATTCATGATCAGTGCCAATAAATTAGAACCATCAGAAAGAAAAATGAAATGCCCCAAAACCCGATCATGTAAGTCGAAGTCTTTGATGTATGGGAAATATATTTTATAGAGCCATTCCCTAATTCACATAAAAATTTATATATCTTGGTTGGTATTGACTACATTCAAAAATGGGTAGAGGTTTAAGCCAATACTCATGATAAGGAAAAAAAGTGGCCATGAACTTCTTAAATAAAATTATATTTTCAATATTTTGATTTCTCTGATTTCCCATTAGTGATTAACGAACACATTTTACTGATAATTTTGTCAAAGGATTACTTGATAAGTATAGAATCTGGTAAAACACAGAAACTCCCTACCACCCACAAACAATAGAGCAAGTGAAATTGTCAAATAGGGAAATAAAATAAATTCTAGAGAAAACAATGAACAAAAAAAAGAACTAGAGCCTAAAATTACACGATGCGCTCTGGGCATACCACATAGTGTACAAAATACCCGTTAGAACTACTCCATTCTGACCTGTGTATGGAAATCCATTCCATTTAATAGTGGAACTAGAGTACGCTCATAATATGTGATTAAGAAATTAAATATGGATTCTCAGAAAGATGGTGAAGTTAGTATAAATAAAAAGGAATAACTTGAAGAAATAAGAAAGGATTCCTATGAGAATGCTAATATTTATAAAGAAAAAACAAATAAATTCCACGATCAGCACATTATACAGAAAATATATACACCATGGAATAAGTTCTTATTATTCAATTCTCAATTGAAGTTGTTCCCTTGAAATTTTAAAACCAGATGGTCAGGACCCATTAAGGTCATACAAATATTCACCTATGGGACCATCTAGATTCTTAAAGGTGGACATCCACCCTTCAAAGTTAATGGACAACTATTGAAAATATACTAAGAACTGTTCTGTGAGGGGTGTTTAATCAATTTAAGATTCATCTATGCGATATTGAGTCTAGATCTATATGTTTATCAAATAACTAATTGGGAGGCAACCGAGGATTGGTCAATTAGGATAGAATAAGGTAGATATGAGCTAAGGAAATTCTTGGTCATGTTGGAAGAAAAGGATGTAGGCCCTGGTTCCTAAAGGGGAAAATTCCCAAATTACACATAGTGTGATCCATACATGACGAGTAAGTTCTAGGACCTAAAAACTAAATTTTTTCATCACATATCATTTAATTTTACACAACATGAAAATTTTAAGGGTATTTAAAAGTCATGAAACTAGGGCTCATGATGACCCCCCCCCCCCCCCATGTGCATCCCTTCTCTTCTAGATGATATGTCACCTACCACCACTCCATTTCCCTCACCAATTCCTCACCACACCTCCATCTTCCCCCTCCCTAAAGCACATCCCTTTACTCCTCTCCATCCTATCCTTTCTTTTGCATCTAAAATGGCCCGTATAAATATATTTTTCAATCCCCATATTGATTGCATGCCCGAGCATGAGGATTAACCTCCATCTCATCCCATCCCTTCACCACCACCATTCACTAACTCATTACCACACCCATACCTACCCCTAAAACTACCCATATCCCTTGTCCATCCACCACTACCTTTCTTATGACATCACCCACCATATCCTTTCCTTCCAATATCTATCTCTCATACCAGTATATTTTGGGTAACCTATGTTAAATCTACCGTTACCTATAAATCTCATTCATTTCACCACAATTATTTACCACTCCTACCTCACCACCATCCCTTTTATACTCTAACCCCCCCCCCCCCTCCCCCCCACCACCACCACCACCACTACCAGTAGGCCCTTCATCCTCTAGCATCCATACACCATCTCCAACCCATATCGATCTACCCTCTGAGATGACAGAACTAGTTTCCTAGAATGAGTATTTAACATAGTAGGACTGATGGGGAAAGGGCCCATCCATTACACCATCTACTAAGGTTCCATTCTTTGACCCTACTTCTAGACACATGGCCACCATCAGGATCGACAACTCACCTCCACCGTTCACCGAGATAGCTACCAGTACCATAGAACATTCAATGGTCATCAATGATCCTATGTAAATCTATAGGCAACATAGATATGGTGGGATAGATCTAGAGACCCACTATTTGGGAGGGTTCTTCATATGTAGAATCCAATGAGAGTTCCTCTGAGTCTTAGTCTTCCCATGTACCCCTCCCTTATTTTGGATTATATGTTGGTGACACTTTCTGTACTACTTGTATTCCATTTCACACTAATTTATCATTTCTCTATATATACATGGGATATAGTTTTTGGATTTTCTATTGATTGGACTATTTTTATTTTTTTACTAAATTGCATTAGCAGTGTCTAGCTCTTCTTCCTCATCAATGGTCATTAATGCGCATGTTCTGCCACCATCTATCCTCATACTTCAAATTGATTTGGTATATGGCTGATGTAGAGCACCATCATGAGGAATTTTTACTAGATATCCATGATAATAAGATATCCCCACCATGAAAATTGTAGATGCTATAATTTTTGCATGATATTCCTGAAAAATATGTTCCTGATGTAGTTAATATTACTAAGAATCCCCATGATCTTGATGACATAACCACCAGTTATTATAGGAGGCAGTGGACTTCTAAGAGATTGGATGACACCACCTAGTCCTTTTATCCATCCATCTAGTTGATTATGTCATTATTAGTGCTTTATGGGAGGAAAATTATATTTTTTTCTTTTATTTCAATCATGTTTTTAGGATTTTTTTCCTTTACTAAGACACTAGTTCTTAGGACGTTCATAAACATCATTGTACTCACCTATCATCATTTATATGAGATGATTCATTTTACTGTTAACTTTTTTTACCTACCCATTTAAATTCTTTCATCCTGTTAAAACCCTACGGACTAATTTTTTATCTAGTGCATGATTTTTATTTCTAATAAATTTATACAGGTATCCCAATTTGACATCATCATCCACCAAGTTTCACCATAAAATGAAACTCATTATAGGGAGCTATAGATTCCCTAATATCAATTTTCAATTTCCATATCACTATTTTCTATGATTATAATGATATCTACCCAATAATTATTTCCAAAAATAGTGTAGAAACTATCTCATTTTAATTATGTGCGATCCTTTCTTGAGATTTATTTTTTATAAAATTATATTGTTGATTTTTTCACCTTTCTATGATACATTTTTCACTAAAATAATTCTATAAATCTTAAAAATAATTAAACCCGTTTAAATAAAAGAAAAATTTAGGTTGGAAATTTTTGAAATCCATATTTTACTTCTATTTGGAATCATAGGATGATTACTGAGTTTAGTAATTTAATTCAAATTAAAAAAAATTAAATTAATTTTGATTGACTTATTATTGTATTTTATACCATGAGTTATTTCAAGTTATTTGTGTATACTCTCATTCCTAAGAAAGGTCTAGACCCATAGTTTAATATTCTTTTCTAGGCATATTTCTTGAGATAAAACTGGGGAAAGTATACTTATAAGAACTTGTATTGAGAATTTATTGATATGATGACTGCAAAAATAAATTTTTAATGTGATTGATGAAGTTTTTGTGAGACACTTTTTTTCCTAAGACCAACCTTACATTTTTTATTCTTTAGCTAGTAGCTTCCACGAATAACATTTTTGGGATGGAGATATTCCAAGATGATTGTCCAATCCTATCCTGATCATGGTATTATACCAGACTATCATTTAAAAAAGTGTGGGGGAATTTCCACTACTGATGTATATGGGATGTTATTATCAAGAAAATGTATTTTTACACTTTCACTAGACTAATATGATTTGGTCTATGATTATTTTTTTCATTTTATATGCCTACCCAATTACTTTGATAAATATATATTTAAAAAAATATATATTCGGTTGTTTATTAGGAAGATCAAAAATCACTATTACCAAACTGATGATTCCTCTGATGGATCATATGCCATTAGGGGGAGGTGCTGAGATCTATCATGAACATGAATTTCAAAAGAAAATAATAAAAATAACAGAACAAGGAATATTTTTTATACTTATGTGACATATTCATGGATCCAACTTTGACTTCTTAGAGCATGGAAACCTTTTGATCTTGAATGGGTTACTTCATTGCATTGTTCATGACTTTAATTCATTATACATTAAATATTAACCTTCTTTTTTATCATGATTTTTAATTTATAACCACCTTCCCTCAGCCTTAGATTCATCTAAACACTTTTTTTTAATCCCTCGTGATTTAATTTGTTTTTTCTTTAAAAAGTGAAGATATTAGAACAAATTAAATCCAATGGTTAAGAACATGTATTCAAGGAAATAGAAAAACTATAGTTAAATTTTACCTTTATTAATAACGGGAAATTCATTGTGAGATATATTTTAAAATGGGTATAAAATTTAAGGAATAGTTATGAAATTATAATTTAAAGAATAAATAATATAGATAAACAAATGAACAATGAGGCATGACTGATTTTCTGTATACGATTGATTTTCGAAAACTATTGTTTTTTTCTTACACTTTTTTTTTCCTGGTTGTAATTAATGTTTCATATTTTAAAAAAAAAATCTTTCAGAATCCGTATTGTGATGCTTTTTTCTTAAGGATAAGAAATTTTCCAAGTGTGGTGGAATTTGATAAAATGAAATCGAATATACATTTTGGATTAATTTAATGAAATATTATTCATGTTTTATTCAATAATTCACTAAGTTTGTGTTAATTTTTTTAGGAAATAAGTTTCCAATATTCCAAAGGAAAATATATGAAAAATGGAAAAAATGGAATTTACATGTTGTGAAGCACATATAAAACATGTATGCATCATTCACAACATGTATGAATAGGATAGAGCATGTTGTGAAAAATTTATAGGTCATAAAAAGAATACATTATGTGAATTTTTAATACACATTGTGTAAAATTTGAATTTCACTTCCCATATAAAGTTCAAGATGTAAATATGAAACATGTCATGAGTCCCCAATACATGTTGTGAACCAAGTAGTATCTATAAATCCCAAAGAATCAGGCTGAAAAAGTCTCCAAATACTAGATATGCATAGAAATGTTTGGATTAAGAATACACTTTGTGAGAAGGTTACATATTGTTTAAATCTCTATCTATTTATTTAAAGAATGGAGATATTCGTGCATACACTTCTTAGTAGCCACTTTCTTCTTGTTCTTTCTCTCATTTTTTACACTTTTTCCCTTATAACTCAAGTTTTAAAAATTTATTTTTCTATCTTAATTGAATCCAAGTGTCATTCATTATTCTATAATCATTATTTTCTTTTTTTTTCTTTGTTTTCCATCTCAACACCAATTTTCCTTTGTTTTTATGGTTCGACAGCATATATGCACCATATTCTTGCTTTTTTATCTTTTAAAGTAAGTGTTTAAGTGAATTTATAATTTATTTTAAAGTGAACTACTTTATTCTAAATTCCTTAATCATGAATTACTTTATTTAAATTGTTTTATAAATATTCAAAGAAAATATTCAATTATTTCTCTTATTTCAATCAATACCAATATGAGCATTTAATTCTCTTAGGGTAAGGGTTGATATTTTGGGTTTTTCTGAACTTAATGAATCAATAAACTGAAACTTGGTAACAGTAATTATAGTAATAAGGTTAGGCGATAACTTTTTATTTATGAAAACCTAACCATGAGAAGTTTAAATGAATAAACCTAACTTGATTGGTGTAGAGAAGGAAATAACCATTTTTTTATGACACTTTCTACCATAGGTGATAATCTTAATGTATCCAGTTTGTTATCTATATATAGACCAAGTAATAGTTTCATCGTGGATATATCTATTTGTTTTGACCATAATCAATTAGTAATCTATGCACCGCTTCACAACCTAATCCCTTTGACTATCCCAAGTTAAGAGTGAGATTATCATTTATACCTAAACCATGAAATTAACCATGATTTATATCTTCTTATAGAATCTTAAACCAATATTAGTATCTTTAATTGAATCCAAAATGAAAACCAATTTGTGAGGACTCTTACTCAATGGGTTATAAATCATTGGTTCCATGTCTCTCATCTTTTCCCCATGGGTTCCGCCCAGCACTACCACTTTACTACGCCATTATAGCAAGTGTAGTTTGGGATAATAGAAATTTAGATTTTACCTCCACCCATGTGAATTCAATAACGCATGTGGTCACATCATATTTAAATAATAATAATTTGGGGTTCATTTAATCTCAATTTTATGTGTTGTATAAATTATAGAACATAATGTTCTTTTAAAATATCATGATGTTACATCCCCCCCCTAAATAATTTTCACCCTCATAATTTTAACTTATGGTAAGTAATCATGGATTTTAAATTTGAATATTCCATTATGGAAAACCAGCATCACAAAAATTTATAATAAAACTTCCAATTAAAAATAGGGAAATGGAAATGAAAGGGTCATCAAAAAAATAGATTTCTAAATAGGTTAACATTAGTGGGAAGTGAAAATGTGTACATGGAAGAAAAAAATTCCCAATGATTAATATAGAATAATAGAGAACATGGTTATGAGAAAGTTAACTATCGTAAAACCATAAATCTATAATGGGTTAAAATACCATTAATTTCTCAGTAATAAAATTAAATGGATAATTTTTTCTTTCAATTTCCTTTTACTAAATTCTAAGGATTATTCAAATATACATATAAAAAACTTAAGAAAGTAAACTTATTTGATTTATTTCCATTTCATAATCATTATCTCATCCTTTTTCTATTCTTTGATCTATCTTCACTTTATCTCTTATAGTAGAAGATGGATATTCAAGATGAATTTTTTTATTCATGAATCTCTTTTAATGAATCATAAAATTCATAATTCATTCCTTCAGCCTCTAAATATTTATAAAAACTAAAATGGTTATCACACATTATCTAATAATATAAATCAAACCTTAAACTCAAATAATAATATCCAAAGTTCAACTTAATCCATTCCATGTGTAGTTGACCTTTATGATCTTCTAAAATATTACCTACCATATTCAAAACCCAAAATTTTGATTCAACATTTATCCCTATAAAACATAAATCATTTCATAATTTCACATTACCAATATGTGAATACCTTGATCACATATACTATTAACTGGAATCACTATTAACTTTATACATATTACATAAACCCTATAAAACAATAATAACTTAAACATTAAATAATGTTTTAACCTCTAATTTTATATCAAAACATTTAGTTTACAACTCCAATAATGTAATAACAATATTTCCAAATAATCATTTATGTTAAACCCAATATTTATGTATACTTCAACCTAATAAAACATCACACAAAATATCATTAATCACACCAAAATAAAAATATTACATCCAATAATATGTTTCCAAAATTAAAATCAATAGTTTACTATCAGTCCATTTATGTAAAAACAGATGCATACTAACTAGGACATCATATAGTCCATTGATCATCAGTGTACCCTTATTTCCCTTTGGTTTTGGGTTCAAGCCCCGTGGCCTTTCTGGATGTGATGGTTTGTCACCTGACATATGGGTTTTCCTTTTTATAAAACTATAACATTCCCAAGAATATGATAATCATCCTCAAAAATAACATTACTCATCAAATCACTTTTATTTAAAATAAGAATCACTATAGAATATATTCCCAAAATATAAAAACTCATTTATTCCAATAATCCTTAAATAAATCAACCTTAAAATCATATTAACCATAAAATTTATTAATAACTTTAAAATTATTTCCACAAATTATAAAATCATTATTCTAAAAATTACCTTTTCAGTAAAACATATACAAAACTAATGTGTTGTATTCTCATAAATTTATCCCAAATTATCTTTAATCATGTTAAAATCTCATCACATAAAACTTCAATAGGCGTATGTATACATATAAATATATGACCAACCTTATAATTATTATACCAATACACTTTAGGTTTATCCTAATATAAAATACATATTAAGGGTTATTAGTCCCTCGATCTTGTTCTTCCATAAAACATTACCTTATCACTAAATTACTTTACTTGGTTATCAGTACCATTCATTATATACATTAAAATACTTAAATAAAAACTACTAATGAGAAATAAGTATATGTTTCATTATTTCTTTAACCATAATAACATTTATAAAAATAATTTTATAACACCAATACTTCAATCCTTTCACTTCAATAATTTTTATAAAATAGTTACTTATTTTGGATGGGGAGTAACCCTTAGTTTAGGGCAGTGGATCTGATAATTATTAATTTCCACATATATAAGACATTTAATTCCTTGGTGATTTGTTAATATATTCCATTTATATCTATATAGAAACATCTTCCCTTTTATTTGAGATATTATTATAGGTTCCTCTTACCATGTTATTAATAAAAATTAAATTAAACATTCTTACCTATAGAATCATTTCTACCTGAACTTCCATAAAATTAAATTATCTTCTTATATGATGCATTAATAATCTCACCAAATCTTATGTTGTTAATCACATGTTGGAATAGCATATTATGAATAATCACAATATCTTTCTCTCTGGTCATCATGAATTTTTTTCTCATAACCACCAAATTTTTCTTCAAATTCATTATTAATATTATTCCTCCTAGTTCTATCCATGGTTTGAAACCAAAAAATAAAAGTATAAGCATAAAACTATAATAATAATATTGAGCTATCAAATAATAATGAAATATTTTTCAAAGGATGTCTAAATTATGACACCATATTCTCAATCTATGAGTCCTTAGGTTTAACCTAGATTTTCAATGGCCATTACCAAATCTATAGGATGTTATTCTATACTTATAATAATTATCAAAGTCATTTATAAGGTTATATTCCCTCATCTATGTTCTCTAAAATCTATTTCCTAAGGTTTTTACTCAACTTCTGGTGATACCAACTTTAAATACCCCAACTCTAGTAGCCTAGGTATATTTTTTACTTTAATAAATTGGAACTATATATAATCAATCTCATACTAAAGTACCAAATAGTTTATTATTCTTGGAGAAACAGACACATACTTTAATATAAAATTATATTTGAAAACATGAAATACAACATAGTGTTTTATTCAACGAAACCATTATTTATTCTAGAATAACCCTACATATCAATTATAAAATATTTCTTACTATCTTGGGGAAAATAAATATAAGATATGGGTGAGTTCAGATTCTCATTAAGGGTATTCATATATCTAAATCTAAAAAAATAATGAATAATATGGAAAGAATAAATGATGATAAAATAATTCCTTATAAGTAATCACATAAGATATAAACTTATCCATGCATATCAAAACTAATAAAATAATCACATGGAAATAAAAAATTATTTCATACTGATGTAATTAATAATTAAATACATTTAAAACATATCATTGAGGCCTCGTCCAAGTCATATAAAAATATCATCAAGGCCTTATGCCATGACATCTAAAAAATCGATAAGGCCTCGAAAAAAATCCTAAGATATTTTTCCTCATGATACCTACAGATTAATTGAGGGGATATATTGAGACCCACCCCACACTTACTAAGTCCAATTCATTCCTCATATAAATAAATAATACAACTAAATCAACATTCTTTAAAAATCAATAATTGTTGAAGAACTATTATATAAAATGTCAATACTTTCCCCCAGTAAAAAAAATTATAAAACATCTGAATAAATATAGTGTATGGTATCGTTAGAGTCTACACTCAATATAATATTTGACAAAAGATTTTTATATAGATTAAAATACTTTAAAAGTTCATAGTAAAATTTCTTGAGTAAAATACTCATTCTTCACTTAAAATCACTTTCTAAATTCTAAAAATTATACATGAAATAAATAAATAATTTTCTTTGAAAATAACCTTAAAATTTTTGAATTAATATTAAAATAATTTCAGCTTCATTATATATAGAAATTCTATTTATGTCATATAAGTTAAAAAAATATTCCTTTCACGCTATTATAAGAAAATCCAAAAGGTACTTTGCTCGAAAAAGAACAAGAAGATTTATTTTAAAAAAAATTAAAATATAAAAAAAGGTTAAAAATGAATTTAAAAAATCATTTGATAATAGTAAAAAATTGAAATAATTTTTATAAAATATGGGCATGGAATAGAAATATTCCTCAGTTGAGACTTAAAAATAAACAATCCCGAATAGTGATGAGATTGTAAAATAAACCCTTACCACTTGGGTTTTTTTGAATAATAAGCCCCATTAAATAAATGAATTCAAATTAGAATTTAAATACCATGAATAAAAATATATTTATGATATAATATATCAATGGGTTATTATATACAACACAAAAAATAATTAATTAGTGAATGTGGCATATCTCTCACAGAAGTAATAGTGAGATGACAAACCCTTGCCTTGGGTCTGAATTCCTTTGTATATGTATGAACCTCCTATATAATAAATATTTATTTATTATATATATATCATATAACCATAATCTTATATATAATACCATATATTACTTAATTATAATCTTTTATCACGTATTTATTAACAATTATTTGTTAAAGTCACTTTTTCAGGTAAAAACCACTTTATTTTTCATTTATATTTTAACTCGGTAGTTTTGATATTTATAAATTGATTAATTTTACATCAAATAAATAAATTTAATAATTATATATAAATAATATATATTTATTTATAATAATCCATAAAATTTAGATATAGAAAAATGAACTGCACTGCTATGGAGACGATAGGTCATATGTACGCATGAATGTTGTTTTCACTTTTCGATGTACAGAACAAAATAAAGGAGAATAATAATTCAACTTTATATAATTTTTATTATTTCATATAGATATTATAAATTTTTTTATTCACGCTCAAATTTACCCAAGATATGAAGGTAGAATGGTCCTTGTAGTCTAGATTGGGTTGTCGAATCCACTGAGACCTAAGAAGATACCTAAAACACACAACCTATGAGGTGGATTTTTTTTCTATGAAGTGGCCAACTTGGTTCTGATTTTTTATGGTTTTAAAGAACACTAATAAAACTAATTTATTTCAATTAAATAAAAATGGTTTGATCTTAATATTATGCTAGGGGTGGATTAAATGAATTTTACTTCTTTACGCAATTTTGTTTTAATTAATTCTTGATGAATCCATTCTTCAAAATAACACTACCTTCATCATTTTCTGATTTTATGTAACTAAAATCAATTAATAATTCCCTAAAAACTTAGAGAACAAAATTCATGATGTCTCCAAGTTATATGGTCATTTTAGTAATTGGATTTAGCTTCCTCAAACACAGTGAAGATGAAGAGTGGAAATAACTGAAGAATGGAAGTCTTAAATTAGTTAACAAATTAACAACAATTCGGTCATAAAATAACATTCAATCCAGACTTTTCATCTTCTTAAGATCAACCCATTAAATTTTTATCCCTACATTGATGGTATACTCTCCATGTTGGGTGGAATATGGCTTACAATAATTAGATTGAAGAAATTAAAACCGCGGAAATAACGAGCACTCCTCCGTGTGTGTGAATGAAATTCACACCTATGTGTGAACTAATTCAGAAAAAAAAAAGATATATCACTATGATTTGTGATTATAAAGTTTAAATTAAAGATATGGGAAGAATATAAGAGAAATATTTTGATTAATAACAAATAAGTACAAAAAGGAAACTTACATGGAAATTGAAATGCGATTACAAACACAAAGTGGCAGCGTAACATTACAATTTAACCAAACACCCAAGATCCTTAAATCCTCCAACAACACTGCCTTAAATAATAATTTTTGAGCCCTTGGGTCGAGACTAAAACAGTAAAAGTCTCCTCAATTAATTTTGGTAGGCCATAGGTGGGTGGAAAGTAAGGGAGAGTTGATTTTTCCACCCTTGACCTGAGGTGGCAGCTAGCTTACCTTTACCGAACATAAGCGCTTGAAAGACCTTCTAGATGGCCAAATAATTGTGTTACATAGAATAATAAAATGGATCCTAGGATTTCTTCTAATATCCTATAAAATTTGGGCCCATTTGGAGTTGTGGATTCCTATATATGATCATATTAGTGGGCTGTTTTTCTGGGCCACAGAATCTGGCCCGTAATTTTATCTCTAAATTGGACCGCTTAAATAACCATAATGGAGGTAGAATTAGCACTATCTCATGCATAATTATTTGTTCCTATATATGTATTATATCATCCTAAGAAATTATAGCTTCATTGGGACTGTATTGTGGGCCCCACATTCTCATCTGTGGGCTGGTGTCCAATCTGCCTTCTCCAGAATTGTTTCTTTTCATCGCCAAATATCTCCATCGTCCTTTATGAATCATCCGTTGATCCCTGAATGAAAAATGTTTAAATTGAAGTGAAGATAAATTTCACAAAATATCAAATTAAAATATGTATAATTACATTCCTTATAATCAGATGACTCATTGGGCCTAAATTGGTGTACATTAGGAATGAAGTGCACAAATGATGAGAATGGATGTTCAAAATCAAAATCCACTAACTCATGCCCATAATATTAAAAATGAACATTTAATACCATTAATATGTAATTAAAATATGTTTTTTATTGGATAATCATTTATCAAATCCAAGTTCATTAGCATCCAATTAAAATGTAAGTGAAAAAAAATCGCATCGCTTCATAGAGACAGTAGACCACACATACACATGAACGGTGTTAACATTTTCCAATGGTTTAGAGAGTAAGAAGGTTGATATGATATTATAATTCAATATGTGTAATTATTTTATAAATATAATACATAAAAATTAAATTCAATATAATTATCATCCATACAATATGGTAATGAAAAATGAATTATATCGCTATGTGGAGACGGTAAGTTGTATGTACGCATGAGTGACAATTTCACTTCCCATTTGATGGGAAAGATGGTAGATAATGGTGGTTTCATAATAATTATAATAATTAATTATATACAGGAAAATTATTTTACCATTTTATGATAAATATAACATATTTATACGAGGTAAAAGAATAATTAAAAAGAAAGTGATCGGTTAAATTTATTACATATTATTTAGAAGAAATCATTTGGATCTCCTATTCCAATTATGGGATTGTAGCTCCTTAATCAATTTATTAGACTTCCAAATCCTAAAACCCTAACTTGGATACCTCAATGATTTCCTGTAAGTTACACTAAGTCTACATATAGATACTTACCTTAATATAATATGGTTAAGTCGACCCATAACCATTATAAGAACTCCATGATAAAAGTATGTTTCCCAATGATGGTTAGTCAAACAATTAGTTCTATAGATTTCATTACTAATCAAGTAATGGAAGGCCATGTGTTTGTTAATATTTATTTTAGGGATTTTGATTATGATTTTTAAAATTTATCTTGTTTTATATTTCACATGACTTTTCAATATTAATTTGAATTTACTTAAGTGATTAACCATGTTTTGATAAAAACATTTTTGCATAATATATTTATTTATATTCCATATTTTTACATTAGTTCATTTATTTATGTGATTGTGGTCTTACAATGAAAAAATAAATAATGCATAAGATAGAAATAAATAAATTACATATCCATGATCTTATCTAATAGTTTATTTATTGAGTTAAAAATAAATTAATTTATGGACTAGGGGGGCTATTTGTTTCATTCTTGACATAAGTTATTGCATTTAACCTATCTACTTGTGTATCACCTGGGTTGGTATCATCTCAATTACATCTTGAACCACCACTATGTTCCTTAGGATGATCTATTTATTACATGTATTTATAACTCACACATAGGTGAAGGGAACCAAAGGATTGGTTAAGGGGAATTACATAAATCACCTTAGACATGCAGGTCCTGCATAATAAAGCTGGAAGGGATGATTCTCAGGCCATCATATTAATTTAAAAAGTAATAATTACAAAACCATGAAATAAATTAAATTAATAATTCCAACACATACACAAGTCTTGGTCAAGATCATGATCTGTCATACACATTAAATGGTGACAAAAAAGTACTCTGGATAACATTCATTTATATTATTCCTTTATTATTAAGATAAAAATGCTTTAATTAATCAATTAATTCTCTTTTATCTTAATGAACATATGAATTTCCTTAGAGATACCCATCATAAATTAATTTATGGAAAATAAATGGCAAAACCAATAATTATATATAATTACAATAAATTAATTGATCATTTAGTATTTCTTTAAAACTTTATTAAAATGTAAAACACATTAGATATCAATAAATATAATATGTTTTTAATGTTTTAATTCATAATTTAATGTAATTAAATTATTTACTTTATTGGGAGACTACATGGTGTGTACTTATGAGCTACATGTTTTGTACCTAGGGTAGATTTTTAGGGATTCAATATGTACATTGGATGGACTACATGGTGTGTACAAGATAGCTACACATCGTGAAACATTATTTTTGTTTGTTTTTCTAACCCAATGAGTGACTCAGTATGTTCTTTAGATACATAACTGTATAAATTGTACTCCAACTACACATCATGTATCCAACTTAACTCACTGAATGGCTCGGTGTGTACATAGGACATGGAAAATAATGAAACAAATTACATATACACTGGATACACATCATGTATTCCATTAATTCTCTAGGATATCAATATCCCATGATTTTTACTTTGTATTAGACCACATGGTTTGTGAAAATTTCATTGCTAAACCATGTATATTACATGAAATATATGGCAACTACAACCATGCAATCTAAAAAATATGTTCCAAGTTGGCATTGTTTATAATAAATGTGCAATAAATGCACCACATTTAGTTACTGTTTGATGTTCTATGTATACCATGACATATCTAGGTGAAGTGAACTTGGGTATATGGCATGTTCTCCATCTAAGCACCATGTAATCACATGTTATCCATCCATAATCATTGTCACCAACTTATGGAATCTCTAGTCATTCTTAATCTATTCTTAGTACTTTAATAAAATTAAACACTTAATTATTATGATTAATATGTCAAAAACATGTTTATTAAAATCATATTAATGACTGAATATTCTTGAACTGAAATATCTAACTATTTTTCATATAGATCAATAATAAAATAAATAATTATAAATCATGACACCTTTGATACAACTTGAAGGCTCTGGGTGTAGCAGAAGTTCCTTGGTTTGTGTAATAACTAAAAAGGTTTTTGGATTAAATATATCATTCACAATATTAAACATGATGTGAACACCATGAACAGTGAAATTTTCCCACCAAATATTGATATAATTGAACCCAGAACCCATATAGGATCTTTTCAAGTTAAATTTATATTAAATTTATTTATGTTGGAAAAAAAATATTACCTCATCAAGAAAATTTATTCAATGATGATGTTGATCATATATAAACCAATCTTGGATTAACTTTATTGTATAAGGAGGATTCAAGTGTATAATTATTCTAGTAGTGATCCACACATTTTTCTTTAACCTCTTAACAATGCCAATAGATTTATAGGGATATCAGAGTGAATCAATCAACTTTAATTGTTCGTCTTGATCACATTTAGTTACCTTGATCTTAAAGGAATCTCTCTAGTGCTTCTTTTTTTTTGAGAGGAAGATAGGAGGAGGAATGGAGAGTGAATTTTGTTGTGTGTAATGATTCTTAAGTCTCAATTAATCCTAAATAATACATATATATATATATATATATATATATTTATATATCTAGGGTTTATGTTAAAATATTATTTAATTATGTATCGACCCTTGAATAATATAATAATCATAATCAAACCCCATTCCATATAATAATAATAATATTAGTATTAGTATTATTTTATGTCTTTTCTAACTCATGCAATGAAAAATATTATTTACCAGATTTTAAATAAATATTCATTACTCGACACTATCTTGGTACACTCCAGCACCACGTTATTTATTGAATACCCGAATAAATATTTAAGTAAATATTTCATTAATTGATAAATATTTTCAATCGATATAACATGAATAAAATATTCCTCGATCTTGAGAATAATATTTATTCCATTAATTAAATTCTTAAATTATTTAATCAAAATTAATAAAAACACTTCGGGGGTGACCCTATGTGATTCTTTATCATTGGTTTTAGGTGGGCTTTCCTAAACTCCAAGATAATTTTCTAGAAATAGGTCAAGGCATCCAAGATAAATAACTTAATGAAGAAACATATAAAACCACATATGATTACTCATTGTATAATATAATCTATTTTACTCAATATATCCTAAATAAGTTTTAACATATGTATCATCATTCTATATTCTAAATACATATTTATTTTACTATATGAAATTAAAATGGCATTACACCATAGCCATGTAATTTCATGTGATTGTTTTATTCCAAAAATAGGGATAAGATATCAACTTATATAAATATGAAAGGTAAAAATACCTCCTCCACTTATCCATCAATAACATGTCATTCATAACACACCCAACATACCTTACTTCCCACAAAAATATGGTGTCAGAGTTTTGGTTAGTAAATATAAGTGCACAAGTCATGGCATGCATTAATGATAATCTTTAAATCTAAGGACCATTACACATGCTCACAGATAGAAATGTATAATGACACCAAAACATGCATAATTTCTATTGGTGGGACTATTCTCATAATCTCCCATATTAGATATTACCAAGTGTGAAATTTATGATAATAATCGTTATCTACTTATGAGTACTCGCACTTGATATTCTATATACCATGTTCCCTATCGTATTATGTTATCTGGCCATAGAATTATTTTTAAGAATATCATCATTGAATTTCAAGGTTCTCATCATAGATGAGAATGTCTATACCCTTATCAATGTGATAGATACTCTAGGACATTATCACACCAATGTTGTTCAAAATAAAAATCAATACGTGATAAGATATTTATATTAATATTCAATCCTTTTAATATATGTTTAATATAAAGTACAAAGTAGTTGGTTCTAGGTAACCCACTCCAATAATAATTTGGGTTGTATGATTAATATCATTCCTTTTTAACTAAGGTTGGCGACATATATTGCATGATAACATTCATAATTTTATACCCTACGACATAAGTCTACATGTTGACTTAGCTAATACAGGGTTGGTTTCGTATTTTTCTGATCGTGTCATCAGTTTGAGTGCAACCACGATGGGTTTTTTCAGTTGTATGAAGATTTAGAGTCATATAGACCTTGATTGAATTAGACTAATAAAATGTATGTCTAGGATTATTTGGTTCACATATTATTTGTTTAACTATTTAGATAAGTAACATTTTATCTACTTATCATGTAGATTATGTATTCATTGATTTGGTTAGTATTTTTCATAGAATTGGGAAATGATGAGTGGAAAATACTATATTGACATGTTACATGTCAAGTGGTCACTTGATGTCATGGATAAAGGGATTATATAGATATAAATATAATTTATATAGCACGTCTTTTGGTAGATATGTTCGTATATAGATATGAGTCTGTTTGATAGAGAGCACACCAGACCCCTTAGTAGTTTGAGTATCATTGATGCTTTTCTAGAGTCCACTCATTTCTTACATATATAAAATATATATTTTATAGTTGTTTTAAATTATAAAAAGTCTTGTAGGGTCATATGTTTAGTCCCTTGGATAAAGATAAAATTTGGGGAAAATATTTTGTTCAAAATGAAGAGAGTTTTACAAAAAATAGTATCCAAAAGAGTTTGGATTGATTCACAAAGAGTTGTAAATTTTTTCATAAATTCCTTATAAGATTTTAGTTCAAGTGTGATATTGTTGGATGTGCACTAAAATTTACAATCATATGATACATGGGAAATATATATAATATATGATATTATATATCATATATCATGTATATTTAAAATAGGCATATAATGAATGTATTTTTCTTACATGCGACGCATGAATATAATATATATATATATATATATATATTATTTATTTCCCCAAAATAGTTTATCCATAACTTAAAATATATTATGAATTTATTAATGTATTTTTATTAAATTCATTGAAACAATTTAATGAATTATACCCCAATAGTCATAAAGTCATACTATGCATTATTAATACGAGGTGCATCTGGCTTTGGATATATAAGAGGATGAGATACTCTTTTATTAGTTGTATGACATGTATAATCTTCTTTTGAATATCTCATATTTTTTTTATAACTATTCATCTCACCTAAGAAGGCACTATCACCCCTTCAGTTTCCCAAGAATCCTAAAGGTATTATTGTGGATCAATTGGTCGGTGTATCACCATAGAGGTAGGGTGCTTTTGTTCACTTCTCCTCATGATATTACTCAAACACTATATACATAAGGAAGATATAAACTATTGTTGTTAATGAATTATAGGTACACTATTTTCAGATTATTTATATATTGATTTCTTGAAGATAGATTGCTTTTATTTGGGTTGTATTTTGTTAAAAATGGTCATTAGATTATTATATAATACCCATAAATAAAGGAATGAATTCCTAATGCCCAATAGCCTCCTCAACCCAAGTATTGTTCAGGTAATTTAGTTCTAGGAACTACAAGTGGTATCAAAACATGTTTTTGGTTGGGATAGTTTTTAATGGAGGTAAAGATAGAATTTCAAAACCTGGGAGGTTTAACATTAGAATTTCTGGATAGCATGGATTTAGTTGAAACCCAATTTACCATGGTATTTTCAATATTTAGAATAATAATTATATGTATGATTATGGTTTTTGACTCTAAATCTCAATTCTATACATATTAGACTTATAATGAGTAACAGGGATCAACTATAATCTAGTTTTATTATTCATTCATCATTAATGTGGCATTCTTAGATTATGATACGCACACCTATAGATGATTTATTTTTTAGAAATACTACCTCATTATGATTCATTATTAATTGAAATAAAATTATAATATATTTAATTTTTCTAAAATAGATTATAATTGGTGACTATATTAATATTTATTATAGGGTTTCCTTTTGATTTTTCTTATAATTGATTTATTGGGATTTTTTGGTCACTATATGGTAATGATTTTTAGAGTGTCTTAGGCTTTAAGTAAAAATAAATTTTTGAAAAGAAAACTCTCACAGTGACATGATGCATGTGATGAAATATTTTATAAGTTAGTTTCACTTAAAATGGATCATGGAGATAGTGGTTTTGATATAAATTTTGGTTTTAATAAAAAGACTATTTTTTGAAAAAAAAACGGGTTTTGTGTATTTTTACAGTGTAAGAAAAATAGTTTCACGTGGTAGATTTTTGGTAAAATATTGGTAAGGATATATATATATATATATATATATATATATATTTATGGTTTTTTCAAAATCCCTTAGGTTCCAAGGGGTGTTTGAAAACTTATATATATAAATTTATTTTTTGGGTTTTAAAATAAGCAATTGGTGGGTGTGTGGTCAGGTTGCATTATTTTTACAATTGGACAAGGGTGACACAAAAGTTTTGAATTGTGTTTTTTTAATATGTTTTATGAGATATACTATAGATACCCATGTGTTATGGTCCTTATGGATGATTTTTAGACTGAGTTTTGTGTAGATGGATATATGTAAGGTGATGGATTCATTATTTAGACTATAATGATTGTTTTTCAGTTGTAGATTATTATGGAGGATAGTTTCATTAGGTATGATAGTTTTTTGATAATATTCCTTATATTATAAAGTACCATAAGTCTTAAAAGATTATTTTCTATTTTTTGGATTGATGGGTATAGTGGAACACCATCTCAGCAATATAAAAATAGAGAAAGTGGGGTGCTTAAATAGTAAAAATTAAATTTAAAGAACATTAATGGATAACTCAATGTAAATTAAAAAAAATTTATGATATGGTTATCATGATAGATTAGTGAGATTATCAATGTTTAGGTTATTTATCTCTTAATGAATAGTGTACTAGGGTGTTGGAGTTGCACAGTGGAAGTGTGATTAGTGTTTAATTGTATAACATAGTGAGAAAGTACTGAATTGAAGATTACAATATGTTTAGATTTATGAATGGGTTGTCAAAAATTATTCTTGAGGATGATAAGTATTCTAATGGGGATTTTTTAGTGACTAACACCTTAATTTATCGGTGAACCAGTAATCAATTTGGATTTCTTTTGATTGAGTGATAAGGGGATTTTAATTTTTGAGATACATCAAGTATAGAATATTTTTTATGTCTCTTAGTAGTCTAAAGTTATGATTCTGAATTTTCATATCATGTGGAGAATTTTATAAGGATTATTTCATATTGATCGGGAGGGAACAAGATTAAGTGGGATGTTATAAACCCCATAAAACTTTTGTTGATATCTCATCAGGAGTTCAGTGGGCTAGGAAATAGGGAAATCTTACAACCCATACCAATGATAAACAATTAGCCTCACTAGGATTCAAATTATTTAAATAATAATCCCAATATCCCAATCCCCCTATTTAAAAAATGGGGTAAATGGGGATTTATTCTTTTAAAATAAGACCCCCACTCATGGATTCTCTTTATTCTGGTGGTTTTGATTCATTTCAATTCACTAGTCCAAGGTGATTATTTATCATTACTCATCTCTTATTATTATTCATTTATTTTAAATTAATTGTTTTTTTATTATGGGTTTGAGGTATAATTTCACTATATCATGGTGTAATTTCTTTGTAATTATAGGACTTGTATTTGTGATTAATAGAGGAGGATCAGAAGGGATGAATTATCCTCATTGTACACTATTTGACTTGAGTTATTTCACTTGGTATATTTATCTAGGTATTTTGGAAAAAAATATTAAATTTGACCTTTAATTTGGGTTTATAATTTTGGTATTTTACTATTTAATAGGCTTGAGTGTACATTTTATGTGGACTACACCCATTTTCTCATGATTTCAGCATCACTACATCACCTAATAAGTGTTACACCCATTATTCTAGTTGGGGGTTTTGATTTCAAATGAATATTTTATTAAACCATTATAATTTTTGATGAGATATGTTCATGTTTTCATGACGGTATTTGGAAAAAACATTGATTAATTAAATGGAAAATGATATGAGGTAGGTGGTTTTAACCCATTAAGAATGGTGATTGATTAGTTGTTTGGATTAACTAGTGGAACATTGTCTTCATGTGATTTATAAATATAATTATCTCAAGATAGTGTTAAATTTTATTTATCCATAAATGGGATGATATTGGGTTATCATATTAGCCAACAAGGGAAACATAAATTATTAAATGATTCATTGGTGGTGCCTTGGTCAAATGAGTGTTAGTGACCAATTTTATATATATTATTAGTAGAATGTGTTGGTATTGAGTTTATTTTTCTCAAAGAAAATATATTCAACTTTATAATTGGATTTTAAAGGAAATGGATTTTTAATTAAATTTAAAAATGAAATGGATAATTTAAAATGGAATTTTTGATACATGTTTTAGTTATAGTGGGAATTGGGTCTAGCAGTGTAACACATATGGTGTTTTTTAGGTGTGAATTTATTATTTAATGATTTTTATATCAATTTCTCTTTTTATTTATTCTTTAGGTATTTTTGGGTGGTTTTTTTTAGGGTGTTATACAATTTTAGGTTGGTTTTAGGTCAAGTTATGTCCAAGGGGCATCACGGTGTGATGGCTAGTTTGAATTTTGTTGTTAGAAGGAGTCATGTCATGGTTAAGGGATAACATAGAGTTGAGGGATAAAGGTGAATTGTTGAGTTATGTTTGATTAAGTATCACACCATGTCCAATAAGAATCATGATGTGATGGGTGTTCACCCAAATGGCCTGAAGGCCTTTTATTTATTTATTTTTGATAATCCCCCTTTTAAGAGTTGAAGGGGAACCCTTACATGGCCTGTAGGTTTTGTGAGATTACATGACCTGAAGGTCCTAGAGGAATTCATCTATACTATAACTACTTGTAACTACCCCTCCCCAGCTTCTACATCAGAATTTCATCTCTCCACATTTGCATGGTTGTTCGTCTAGGCTTCCCATGCAAGCACAGGCTGGTCCTGGTGGAAATTTACATACCCCCTCATTCTTCCAAATTTGATAACTCTGGTCTAGTGAATACGCATTTCTCTGAATCCTCATCTAGAGCCTACACCTTGTAGAGTCAATCTGGTCTATTAATAATAATTTTATGTAGCCTAAAGGCCTTGAGGTGGCCCGAAAGTCTTACTGGCTTGAAGGCCTTGGGTGGCCTAAGGACTTGAAGGACTCAAGGACCAAACCAGTGGCCTGAAAGTCCAAAAAATTGAATATTTATAGCTTATATATTACTAAATAGTTCTTACTATAGTACCTACTATAGTACTTATATAGTACCCCAGAAATATTTCTTCACCCATATTTGATCTTAGGTCTCTTGGATGAACTTTTTGGGTCCTCACCAACTAGGTTGATGCTCTTGTGCAAGAATTGATGGGTATTGGGAAGTTAGAATAATTTTAATTTACATAAACATAAGATAAGCCCTTATATAAAGCTCAATTTACATAAGTGTGTTCCCATTCATGAGGTTTTAAACTTTGTGAAATATTAAGTCCATAAATATATTTCACACCATGGATAAGGTATTCACGGCTTGATAGGTTTCTAAGAAGTTTGATAATGGATAAGCCTCATATGTAAGGGTTAAATTGTGTACTCTTATATATGGAAACCCTCATACATAAGGGTTACAAAATTTGTAAAAATTCAAGTGATAGGGTAATCATAGTATAGTATAGGTAATTAAAAAATTATGGAAACCCTTATGTATTTATTTTGGAAGTTTTAAAACACTTATATATTAGAATCACGCAATGGTGAAGAGTTTCATGCCTTGGTGATGTCTCTTATGTATTGAACCGTATTATATGAATTTTAAAAACTTGTTGAAAAAGGATAGTCATGTCATGACCCATGGGTTACATAATGATGAGGGTTTCACAACATCATTCTATGAGGCTAGGTTGGGAAGGTTCTTTATATTGCAAAGGAGGAAGGTTCCACCATGAAGTCCTAAGGTATGGGGTCCTTGGTTTTGCTTCGGAGATGTGTGTCACATCATTATCTATATATAATTCTATGACTCAGGACCTAGGAAGTTTTTATAAAAAAATAATTTAATAATTTTTTTTAATATTAAAGGATATTAAATAAGGGTTCCTCATTTTTTCAAGTGATACAATTTCCCCATTTGTCTCTTCTCAATATCTTATCTTCCATGGTGAGTTTTCTCTTATATCATAACTAATTTGAGTGTTATTTGATCCAATAGATACCCTAAGGTAATTATATAATTACTCTTAAATTATTCCTCAATTACTCTTATTTTTTCATATTATTACACTGATTATGGTTGTTTTCACCCTATTTATAGTTTTGGTTATATTTATAAATTTATTCTGTTTAAGCTTGATTTAGTTTCCAATATTGATAGATGGGTTCTCCATGAGTATATATTAGGTTTATCCATGCATAAACATTGAAATTTGTAACCATTATTGATTTATTATATCAATCTTATGAGTTCAACACTTTAGAAATTATATTAAGTGTATTTATAAATTTATTCCAAAGTTCGTTTTCCTCTTAGTTCCTATTTGAAAAATTTTATTCCCCATGTTTCTATGCACAAAATATATTTTTATATAAAATTTTCATACCAAGTGTTTGTTAAAATTACTTATAGGATCTTCTCAAAGGAATTTTATAATTAAATGAGTTTTTCAATTCTCAAATGATTTATAAGGAAGGAAACTCATGTTTTTGAAAAAATTGTTCATAATTAAGGGTGTGTTTGGTTTCTTATAAGTTTTAGATAATTTTTAATTTCTTTTAATATTTAAATAAGATTTCATAACTTAGTTTCTCTAAATAGGTTGTGACTCCTAATTATAACTTCATAAAAGGGTATTTATTGATGTAAGTATACTCATTAAGTGAACCCCTATATGTTTTTGTGTAAAAGATAGAGTAATGATTATATTATTTTTTTGTTTTTAATAAAAAGGGACTACTTTTGTAAAAGGTTCTTAGAGGTGAGGTTGTGTTATGATTCTTGTTTATTATATATTTTTATATATCAATGAGGTGTTATATTCTTGATTTCATGGTTGATGTTTCTCACCTCCATTTTATTGATCATGGTAACCCTAGGTACTTAGGTAGTATCCTATGACAAGTAAATCTTGGGTATTTTTGGATTTATTCCTAGAATACAAGGAAATAATACCACTCTAGATAGCTTATGCATCACTAGTCATGATGTTACTCTGAAAACAATTCCACTTTCCTTACTAGTTTAGGATGCCACTTTATCCAGAGGCCTACACACAGTTTGGGATACTTGTTTTGGATACATATTAGTATGAAGATCCTAGTTTTTCTCAACCTTAGTACCCAGGTTATTTTTCCCATAATTTTATGTTTTTTTTTATCACTTTATTGGATGTTATTTTTGTTTAAATTCAATTTCATATAATGATTTATTCCGATTTTGGTTGTAATTTTATGAGTTTTGATGCTTGTTTATTTATGATAATTATATTAGTGTTAAACATATTTGATTATTTTATTTTAAAAGTATAAATTTATATCTCTCATATAGTCTTTGTTGAATTTTAAATGGGGTTAATGTTTGGGTTATTTCATTATTTATATGATGTGAGTATTTCTAAAGTATGGTACTGAGACTTTTTCTAAATTTCATCCCACCATGAAATGTTCTAAATCTCACTATATTGAAATGGGTGATCAATTGGACTTGGGAAAATGAATTTAATTGATAGTGTCAAGTGACTTGTTTCAAATTTAATTAAAATCTTAATTTGATAGTAATATTTCTAAACTAGCATGAAATTGATTTTCTTTATAAGGGTTATGCATGGGTTATAAAGAGCATACCAACTGGGAATTATTTACCCATGATTATCATATTACAGGTTTTGATTAGATATAATATATGGTATATTTATTTTAATTTTAGTATGGTGTTGGTGCCAAGTAAAGGGTAATTTTTTTAACATGTGGAGATGGGTGGTTATGGTCCATGTTGTTTTTGTTTATATTCATCTTATATTTTGTTCTACACCAATATTCTCATTATAGTGCATCCTGGTTTTTGTTGTTCTATGTATCTTAAAATATAACATTGGATATATTGTGATAATTTTTATCCTTGATGAGTATTTATTATATTTGATAAGTTATGTTATATTTTTATGCCTTGTCTCGTTTCACTTATTATTGATATTGATTATTCTGTATGTATGGTCATCCAACTTATAGAGTGGTCATGTTAGACTTCTATGTGTAATTTCCATGGTATTCTTCTTTTATCGAGTTAAATTATTTCCAATTGTGTATATTTAATGCACAAGAACTAGTTTCCAAACTATGGTGGTTGGGAACACACTTTGGACCATGTCACATGTCAGATTGAGTGCTCAAATCTGGGGTAGACCAAGTCAATTCATAAAAAAAGATATCATGTCCTAGTTCTTATTTGAGTATTCATGGTATATAGAAGTTTGTAATTTTAAGTCTCAATAGGTGAATATGAATAAGTGTCTAGATAATAATTTTAGTACCAAACCTTGAGTTTCTGGGGATATTGGAAATTTGTGATTCGATTTTTAGATTTAATTTATCCCTCCTTTATTAGTATAACTATAACTTTTAAGTAACTTGTAAGGGAACCAATGAGTTTCACAAGAAGTGTACATGGGCTAAAAATAATGTGCATAGGTCATATATCTTGTAAGGGTGTGGTTTTGTTTTGTTTTACTTTCTTAATTCTTTTTAATGTTTCTTATAATTTTATGGATTCATTATGATTGATATTAATGGTGTTTATATGATCTCAAGTTACATTTACCCTAGTTTTTTTTAAATTTCAGATAGTTTTAAGGTGTTTTACACATGTGTTTTGAGTTGGTACTCTCATGTGTTCTATGTATATACATTTGATATATTGTGGTGTAAGTAATTTGAATATCCACTTATTTTTAATTTTTTTAGAATGTAACAGAGGTTTAAATGGGGGATTTTATTAGGAAAATAAAAATATCAAATGATATTATATCTGAATTGGTGTGGCAGCAGTGTTTCAGAATTTCAAATGTTATAAATCTATGTAAAACATGTTCACTAACTCAAGAAAATATTTATGTGCATGTGTTTAATTTGTTAAATAGTTTTGACATACAATTGTTATTATTAAATATTAATCTTCCTTCTATTTTTAGTTTGTGGATATGTAATTCTTGGTTTTTTTCATCATAATAAGTTTTTTATTGTAGTATAACACTATAAAATATAGAAAAAAAATTCAGTTTAATCATTAATAAATAAGTTGCATAGCTCTGGATAAATGAATTATTTCAATGGAAACCAAATTATCAAGGGTTTATTTGTTCCTCTTATGGATTGGTATCCTTTAATCATGGTTATATAATTTTTCAATATTTCATGTGTTTTGATATTTTTAGTTTTTTTCCTAAATATGGACTCTTCAAATAAAATACATTAAAAAAAGGTTGGATTTTTTTATAGGTAATCATCCTCAACATGGGTTCCTTTGATCATTTCATGGATGAATAGTCCCATGTTGTGGATTTATCCTTAGATAAATAAAATACCCACAAGGTGTTTTTAATTATGGGGTGTTGGTTTATCTAGGAAAGCCTTAACAACACGTGATAACATTCTTCTAATATCATCTTTTAGTCCCTAAATATCAGGTCACTCTCTTTTATTCTTGATATAGCACAGCTCAATGGTGGTTACCATTGTTGGGATATATATAAGAACATTATGGTTTCTTAACCTCGTATGGATAGTATAGGTCAAGTGAATGCGTAATATTGAACCTTTGGTGATGATGTTGTATTTTTTGGAAATACCTATTTAAGTGTGATAACTTTTGTGCTGATCTTAATGTTGATATTAAGAGTTTTGTGGATTTGAGAGCATAATCTATAATAGTTTGGAAAGATTTCACAGTGCAGCTATGTGTATATTTTCAAGAGCAGTTGGTTATATTTTTGAAAGCTATGTTTGGAAAGATTTTTTTGTGAAACTATTTTTTATGGTGTCGAGAGATATTGATTATAATGTTAGAAGTTATCTTGGATAGAATATTAATTATTTTAAGTAACGAAGAATCTATCTAAGGTGTTTTGAGATTAAAGGAAACCATAAAGATTCCTTGGAATTCTGTTTGTGTTTGATAAGGGTAGGTGGTCAGCCGAAGAGCAGTTGAGTAATTTTGAAGTGAAATCTAGAATTTTCTATATTCACATAAGCAATTTATCTCTATATAAAGATCCATGTAACCAATTATTCTATGTAGATGAAATCCACATATCTAATTTTAAATATATTCTAATTCATAATTCAAGTGTGAATTTAGGTTGATTTAAGTTAATGTTGGAACATAGATGAATATTTTTCCATATGAAAATAGTGATCCACATAGATGAATGTTGATGCATATTCAAATGTCCCAAGTATGAACTTGTCGCTGATTTAATATGTATTTTAACCTAACAAGAGCACCACATATCCAAATTTTGATATATGAAGAGTCATGTAACTAAATTTCACATACATACTAGGTGAATTTCTACAGGTTTCCAAAATTTATATTCTGAATAAATAAATAAAAAGAAATAAATCAAACAATGAAAGTGAAATGTTCTTCGTGGATCATGCATCTTGATAAAACTCATGATCATAAATTTGGTTTATATTGAAAGGGATTAAGTAGACAAGAGAGAATACGGTAGTAATGATATGATATATCCACATCGTAGAACATGGCGTTGCGACATATCACATATGATCATGAAAAAAGAGGGTTTTGTGTCACATGCTATAGGATCCATGTCACCATACTTCCATTGAAATATTAATCAAATAGAAATTCATGAATTTCATGAAGTTTTAAATAAATAATGATCCCATGATGCCAATGAGCCTATACCCTAGTGGTACGGGCTCTTACTTGGCATCCAAAAGACCTAGGATCAAATCTGGGCAGGGACTTATTTACAGGGGGTACTGTAGCACCACTGTAGCAGTACTATAGCAGCGGTGGATTATAGCGGTGGTGACACTATAGCAATGGAGGCTCTATAGCAGGAACTGTAGTGGTAGCGATACTATAGTAGGTACTATAGCAGCCTAGGTACTGTAGCAGTATTATTCACCGAGGGGCCCTTTGGGCCAAAAAATGGGCTTTCAAGCCTTGTATTCAGGCCACTTAGCCTTGAGCCTTCAGGCTATGTAATGGGTCTCCCTCTACCTAGTCTAAATAGGTCTTTTTTTTAAATAATAACATGAGGCTTCATCCCCAACCTTTAAAAAAATGATACCATGATATTTCAAATATTGTAAGGAAGGGATAATCTAATTCTATATACGAACTTTGAAAAAGTTTTGAAGTATGGTTTGATGCATGATTTGTGAGTTTTAAATGATTTTTTCAATTTTATTAAGATTCTTGGATATTTATATAATAGTTATGGAAATTATATTAATTACATATTTGGTGAATTTAATTATAATGAAATGTGTGGAAGTATTTTTATGAGAAAAATTGATACATTTTTTCATACAAGAAAATCATATGAGAATATCCACAAAAGATTAATTTGGAAGGAAGAGGAAGAGGAATAAGATCATTATCTGGAGTCTATATAGAGGCTCATATTATCAATAGTGATCTCTCTTTATCAAAGATATTATTTTTTGTTGATGTGAATATGTAATTGATAGGTTCTGGGAGATTTTATGATTTTAAGGTTATACCCTTTCTTGAGTTTCTTTGGATAATAAGAAGGGGATCGTGTGTATTAGATAATAACTGTGACACACCAGGGACATAGAAATCCACAAATAAATTATCTGCATTAACAATTCTATTTTTTCTTTCTTTATTACACTGGTGAGAATCTTGATAGATAATTTCTTAAGAAGTGTGAGAGTAGAAGGTAATTGAATTTGGTATACACACTTATTCACCCCCCCCCCCCCCTCATGTGTTTTACCCTTTATGTGATCTAAAAATTGTTATTAGAGGGGATAAACTCTCCTTCTATCAAGTTCCAAATATAGATGAGTACAATTATTTTAATAGTAAATGCATCCTAACATTTGATAAAAAAAGTTTGGAAAGAGAGAATGGTTCCCTATATTCTTTCGCTTGGGCTTGATATTCTTGATTATGTTCAATATGAATTCACTTTACATTATGAAAACTTATAATAGTCTCTGATTGATAGAAGAAACATTGAAAATGATGGGAAATATAGGAATACCCTTCATTTTTGTTATTAGAAAAGTATCTGACAAAGTTCATGGGTTGTAGAACTATTGATTCTATTTGGGAGAAGCCTCAAATCGTCTATGAAGGAAATAAAAAGGTAAAAAAATAAAATCTAAAAATTATTAAACAATAGTTTTAAGATTCAGAATATAATAAGTTGAAACTTTTTATGAGTTCTTTAACATGTTAAATTTTAATGTGATAACTATTAGATAATTTTTAGAAATTATTTAAGATTTTAATGTTGTAAAAAACTGATAAGAAAATTATCAGATAAATTTGATACCAAGATATAATCTCTTGAAGATAGGGATCATGATGAATCTATCATTAATTAACTTTACAATAATCTCATTAATTATGAAATGATAAGAGGTCATGGTATTAGGATAAAATTTAAGTAGGTAAAAGAAAATTCCTTTAAATCCTTTCACGGTATAAATATTGAAGAGAATCAGAACTAATAAAATGAAGAAGATAACATGTAAGACTATGTTGAGAATCTTTATCTCTATTTAATAAAATTTTCAAGAGGATGAAGAGGTTTTTATAGAGGTAATATTCCTTCTAAATTTTTTAAGTATGAATGTTTGGTCATTTCTCTGCTAACTATTCTATAATATTCAAAATAGAAAATGATAGTGAGGAATATTCTAGGTAAACCATTTACAGATATTTCTCAATGGATCAATAAAAAGGGAAGAATATTTTTTCTTAAATTTCCTTCAAAATGAACCTTCTGACCATAAAATTAGGTTTTTCTTATAGTGAATAAAGTAGTGATGAGGAATTTCTTAGATTTTTATTTCCATGATTACTCATAGCACAAGAATAATAAGAGGTTAACTACTATAAAGATGAATCAAAATACAATGGTGAGTATGGAGTGGAGGAAGGACATACTTACCAAGAATATACCATGATAATAGAGATCAATATATGTCTAAAATAAATTTAAAGGCTAATATATTACAAAAATTATCTAAAAATGCATCAGGTATAAAAGGGTAACTTCTAGAATAAAAAATATAATCTTTTAAGAGAAATAGATATGTTGAATCTTGATAGTGAAAATAAGTCCCACAACATTGAAGATATGACCTCCACCATAATATCAGGAGATATTGAAATTGATAAACTAAAAATTTATAATGATGGAATCATAAATAAGGATAATAAAAATGAATATAAAAAACAAGTCTATTCAAAAGCTAGGAGAATGAACCAATAAATATTCAATAAGCAGCTACTCTAAGAGAGATACTAGATATGAAAAGAGAAAAATCAGTGGATGATCTGGTGAAAATGGATATATCTTCTCCTGAATAAGAAAATTGTGGATTGTAACCAAGAATGGTTGAGTACCCTAGAGAAATTCTAAAAAACTATTTAAATTTGGGGAGAAATAATTTCAACAAAATAGTCCATCGTTTAAAAAAAATTAAGGAAGAACTATATAATATTTTTTTTAAATATCATCTTATATAAGGGTATAAAATGGAGAAATAAATAAAACCATTAAATAATAGAAACATTACCAAAGTATAATATTTCAAGGTTAATACTGGTTATATGGAAGTTTTTATGTATGTCTTATAACTACTGGCATAGTATGTCTCCTATAAGACTGATAAAAGATAAATAATTAATTGGGGATAAGAATTTAACATAAAAATTCATCCAAGACACCAACAGTTGGAAAAGAAGGCTGAATTTAGAAGTAGTTTTCAATACTTATAATAGCTATGTGAAATATGTGATCAATAAGGTCATACTTTAGATGCATGTGTTTATTTCATCCCTACTCAGTTGAGTATTTATTAAAGGTTTGGAAACAACCAGAATCAAATCCAAATCAAGCAGTAGGCAAATGTAGTTAAATTTTCTTTTAAATATTTAAAATCTAAATAGCCTAGGATTATGTATATGGGTTATCATATCATATGATATTTGATCTAAAAAACTTGAAAAATATTGATAAATATGAAGTAGGATCTGTGACATTTTGTAATGATAGTTCTCTCAAGATAAAAGGTATTAAGATACTAAACATTGGGGAAAGTAAAATTAGTTTGGATATTGGGTTATTTATGGATGGACTAAAGAACAACTTATTGAGTGTATCACAACAATTTGATGCAATAAATGAGATCATATTCTAGAAAAAAGGATGCATAGTCAAAAAAATAAATGATGTATATTTTTTTACAAGCTTTTTGAGAACCCTAGGAAATGTATTTCAAATTAGGGAAGCAAAATAAGGTTGTTACTTGAGAAAAATGGCAGAAAATTAGTTATGTAATAGAATTTTGGGTAACCTTTTCCAAAATAATATGAATATATTTATTCAATGATAATTTATGAAAAAATTATCCTTTCTAAAAGGAGACACTAATATTATTTTTTAAAATTTCAAAAAGGGGAAATGGTGAATAAAACTCATATGGGAATTTAAATTCAAACCAAAAATCCTATTTAACTAATTAATTTTGATATTTGTGGACCTGTAACTAAAATATCAATAAGCGAAAAAATTTATTTCATCGCATTCATATATTACTTCATAGTTATGAGTTTTATTATGTTCATGTCTCATAAATTATAGGCCCTAGATAGATTTAAGTTCTTCAAAATACTTGTAGAAAAATAAACTATCCTACACATAAAGAAGTTAAGATTAGATAATAGAACTAAATATTCCAAAAAAGTGTTTACTTAATATCTTTACAATAAAATCATCATGATTAAATTCATCATTATATATACTCCTCGATAAAATGGAGTAGCTAAAAAGATGAATCATAACTTAGTTGACATGGCTCGAACTATGACAATAGAGCATGACACCTTGAGGTACTTTTGGATTCAATCCATTACAACTGTTAGAGTAATTCAGAATAGGTATCACATAAGGCCAAACATAGAAATTAATCCTTGTGAGATGTGGTTTAAAATAAATCCAAATTTTAAACATTTTAGTGTGCTTGGAATTCGATGTTTGATCAAGATAAAGGAAAAAAGTGGATAAAAGTTTGATGATAAGGCTGAAGATAGAATTTTTCTTGGATACACATCAAATGGAAAATCTTATTAGTGATACGATAATAAATATGAAAGAATCATTGATAGAGATGATTTAAAAGTCTTTGAAAATGAGGAAGGTACTAGACATAATTTATTTGTTGATGATGAGGATGATGTTTTCATATCAAATCCTATTAAAGAAAATACATAAATCACATAGACTCAAATCAAAGATACAAAATCTATTTTTTCAAGTGATGAATATAAAAAATGGAAGTCGAAGTAGATAAATGAAATACTGAGAAAACATGTTGATGATAAGAAAATTATTTTAGATTAAAATTAAAGAGTGTAGAAAAGAATGAAGATAATAGAAACTAGTAATACTAGTATTCTATCAAAGTTTAAACCTCATAAAACTAAGGAATCCATTACACATAAGGAGTGGATCTAAGCTATAAATAATGAACTAGATAAAATTGAGAAAAATGAAACATTTGAACCTATTTCTAGACCCACACAAAAAAATGTGATTAGATCCAAAAGAGTTTTCAAAACCAAGATTGATGGTAATGGTGAAGTATATAGAAAAAATCTAGGCTAGTATGAAAAGGATACTCACAAATTAAAGGTGTGAATTTGATGAAACCTTTTCTCTAGTGGCTATAATTGAGTCCATCATAATATTTCTTACCATATAAGATTAGATAATGTTTATTATATTTAGATATATATTAAATTATATTTTCTAAATGTTTAAATCTTCAGTAAGTGTATATAGAACAACCTGATGGATTTAAGAAACCTTCAGATATCAGAAAAGTATGTTATTGGAAAAAATATCTCTATGTTTTGAGTTAGGCTCCAAGATCTTAGTATTTTAATCTTTATAAGTAGATAAATGGCATAAAGTTCAAAAAATGGTAGGTGGACAAAAATATATGTGTGTGAAAAATCCAACACCACATCTCTCTTTTTGATTGTATATATTGATGATATAATATTTTCTAGTAGTGAATAATTCATGTGTGAGGAAATATCAATCCATATAAAATAATGGTTTTAAATTTCAATGATGGGAGAGATAAGATTCTTCTTGAGTCTATATATTTTTCAAAACATATGTTACATTTTTGTCTCATAAGAAAAATATATAAGATATATTTTGTAGAAGTTTGACATACAAGAGGATGGAGGTGTATCCACACCAATATAGGTTGGAATAAAGCTAAATAATGATAATAAACGGCTAGATGTTAATGAGAGATAGTTAAAAATCTTGATTGGAAGCCTTATGTACTTGAGAGCTTCAAGACCGGAAATTTTATATTAATTAACTCTTTATAACTGATATCAATCCAATCCAAAGGAAAAAAGATATTTTGGTAGTGAAAATAATATTGAGATACATCATAAACCTCTAAATTATTGGTTAATGTATAATAATATAATTGTTTTATAATTAAAAGGTTTTACTAATGAAGATTGAGTAAGAGTAGATGATGAATAGAAATAAATACATGATGAAGTATTTTTAATTGTAAGTAGTTGTGTTTCTTGGAATTTAAGGGAAAAAACATCAATGATTTTAATTTCTACTAAGTATGAGTATGTGGTTTCATCATAGGTAGCTACACAGATGATATGGATGAAGAAATAATTAAATGACTTGAGTTTTGAATCACCTTATCCTATGATAATGGGATATGATTATAATAATTCCATAAATCTATCTAATAACCTAGTACATAACTCCAACTAAAATTACATTGAGATTAAGTATAATTTTATGAAGGATAAGTTTGAAGATTCCATCTTGAAAATAGAATTTTTTCCCCTCAAATGGCTAGGTTATCAATATTCTAACTAAACCTCCCAAAAATGATTATTTTTAAAAGCTAAGGATGAAAACGAGAGTGCATCCCATTCCCTCTCATTGAGTTATAAAATAATTTTAATTTCATACACTATTTATATTTTTATCATTATTATAGATATTATTTTAGAGGAGTAAGTGGTTATCCTTATTGTTAAGCTATTTTGATGTATGTTTTGAGTTTTTTGGTAAATAGATCTGCATTTTTTATTTAAAAGGAGATTAAAGAATTAGTGGTTTTTTGTGAGGTGTTTTAAGGATATAATTGATGATTGATTTAATCACCCTTTTATTTTATAAATAGCTAGCTCATGTAGTCTTAAATATTATTGAAAATAGATTCATTTAATTTTAAGAGGTTTTTTATCCCTAACGGTCTTTCTCTTTGATTTTATTATTAGTTAGGGGTTAAGGAATGAGTGGTATTTCCAAAAAATATAAAGGGGTATATTTTTTTTACCATTAGTGATGGTGTTATATTTATTATCAATACATGTTTAAGTGTAACGATTTTTATGTTGGTATAAATGGAGATATAATGAGTGTTGTAGAGAATAGATCATAATATACAATAGTTTATAAAGATTTTTTTGTTGATATGTTGTGTATAGTATCAATAGTTTTTGGTTATAAAGTCAAAATATACGTTTAAAAAGAGTTTGTTTTGCATCACTTGTGTGTGGTATAGTGAGATATTGGTTATAATGTTGAAATCTTTCCTGAAGAGAATATGAATTATTTGAATCATTGAAGTATCTATATAATATGTTTTGAGAATTAATCAATATATAAATATTCCTTAGAAGTATATTTTATGTGTTTGATAAGGGTACGAGGTTTGATGAAGAGGAATCGAGTATGTTTGAAGTAAAATCTAAAATTTTCAAAATTCACATAAGTGATTTCTCTACATATATAGATTCATGTGACCGATTCTACTATGTATCCAAAAAACATGTATTTGATTCTACATATATGCCAATTCTAAATTCATGTTGTAATTTGGGATGATGTAAGATAATGTTGTGACAAATTTGAATGTTTCTACATATATGAATGGAAATTCATGTAGTTGAATGCTACTACGTATCCAAATGTCCTACGTATATGAATGGAAATTTGTGTGGATGATTTTATATATAGGTGAATCTAACAATATTACCACATATACAAATTATTATAAGGGAAGAGCAACATAAGGAAATTTCACATTAAAACTGGGTGAATTTCTATAGTTTTCCAAAATTTATATTGTGAGGAAATAAAAGAATAAATAAATCAGATGATGCAAGTGGGATGTTCTTCATGGATCCTATATCTTAATCAAACTCATGATCATGACATAGGGTGAGATATAAATGGATGAACTATCCAAGGGAGAGGTAGGTAGTGTTGTTATGAAATCTACACACTGCAAAAGATGGTTCTACACCACAACACGTGAATCCATGCTAGAGTTCCATGTTGCATACTACAAGAGTTACATGTCACCATGATTATGTAAAAATATCAAGTGAACTGAAATCCATGGATTTTGTGAAGTTTTAAATAAATAAAAATTACATGATATTTTAATTGTCATAAGGAAGGAATAAGTTTATTCTACAACTAAACAATCAAGAAGTTTTGAGTAATGCTTTTATGTGTGATTTGTGTGTTTTAAATGAGTCATTCAATTTTAATGAGAATTAGGCAGATTTATATAATAGTTATAGGAATGATATTCATGTAATATTTGGTGAATTAAAATATTAAGAAATGTGTGTGAGTATATATATGAGAAAAACTAATATGTTTTTATATTGAAGAAAATCATATGACAATAGCTACAAAATAATGTTGTGAAAGGAAAAATAAGAGAAAGAGGGTCATCAAAGAGAGTCCATGTAGAGGCTCATATTCTCAACAGTGATCGTTCTTCATTGAATGTGTTATTTTTTTGTTGATGTGAATGTTTAACTAGTTGTTTCCAGTAGATTGTATGAGTTTAAGGGCATATCCATTCACAAGTTCCTTTTGAAAATAAGAAAGGGATTTTGTGCATGGGAAATAACCATGAAACCCTATGTATGTATTCATCCACAAGGATATTAACCTCATTAGAAATTCTATTGTGCCTTTATTTTTTGAATCACTGAGAATATTGAAAATATGTGTTGACTAAGTACAATAGTTTAAGGGATTTAAATTTTATATACACACTAATTCACCCCCCCCCCCCATAATGTGTTTAACCCTTTGTGTGATCCAATAGGTTTATTAGTTCCCTATAACTTATTGTTTCAAGATCAACATGGATGATTCATATTTTAATGATATCATTAAATGTGGGGGAATCATCATGGATGGTCATGGATTAGTGATTCTATACTGTCACGAACCAACCCAGGTCAACCCTGAACCGGTCACCCGAGCCGGTCCGCGACATGGCCCGAGAGGCGTTCCCGATCCTCCCGGGCTGGCGACAAGCGCCAGGGCATCAACAGAGGCTATGGGAACGATTTCGCCCATTATAAATAAATAAGACAGCGAAAATAATATAGAGCAGCGCAGAAAAGATAAACCAGATAAAGTGACTAAACAGGAACAAACAAGAAACAAACTAACCAAACACGACGTGCGAACAAACTCCGTGCGACCTCGCGGGTCGCTCTCCGACTCAAAGATCAAGCATCGCCCTAGGTGAGCGCACTCAAGCTATAGCATGCACAAACACTAAAAACAGAAAAGAACTATAGGCGTGAGTATTAAAACTCAGTAGGCTAGCCCGATATCTATTCCCAATGCACTACCTTTAAAATAAAAGAAACATCATTTCAAGTTTGAACTACAATTTATAAAAGTATGTTTTTCTAAGCATTTTACTTAAAAACAAAGTACGAACCATTGCCCTTAGCCATTTCAAAATCCGGGTTCATTTCATTAGTGTCAATGACATTTCAGGAAAGGGGGAAAGTGATGTTTAAATTTTCAAATTTGTACAAAAGGGATTAAAAACTTTTATTTGAAAATAATTTTTAGAAACCTAATCAAAAGAAATTTACCATTTTCCAAAGAAAATAATACACCAGAATGCACAAAGTAAAACACACAGCAAGGGCAATGTAGGTATACATGTGAGCATCATAATCATTACTGCAAGCTACAAAAGCTGAATAGACATGGGTGAACCTAGGAGATCGAGAATAAACCAGAAGACACCAATACATGAGAAATCATCCTTATCGACATGTCACGATGAAATCAAAACGCACAACACGCTCGACCATCCACTCACAGGCAGGTCGAGGGCAAATCCCATAGCAATAAACCCAATATATCCACCTACTATGGGCCACTGGTCAGTACCATAACCTACCAGTGCAGCAATCGTTCTTAGAATATTCTCTCAATATGCCAGATTCTCATGTCTCAAGTGTTTAAGAAAAAGGGGGTGAGCCAACCGATGCCAACCGAGCATCCAATCAGATATATCTATATATAAAGAACAACAGGCATTCCCCGAGCCACTCCATGGGACAACCTCTTGCCTTTAACTACTCAAGTACCCGGGAGCCTCTAAGCACGGCCTCCCAAACAATCAATTGCAACCAAGGCATGAGAGTCGTCCTAAGAGGGTTTTTATAAAAACATTTCCATCGCTTTCCATAAAGTGCCAAACGGGCATTTAATACATTTCACAAACACTACTCAAAGACAGGTACAACTTCTTTATGAGACAAAACCCAGTTTAAAACCGTTAAAGAACCCCAAAACACTACGCCACAGGCTAACAATATTTTTATAAACCAAACCAAACCATTTTCTTTTTCCAGATAATCTTTAAGAGCCAACCGGGAAATTTCTCAAACGAACCAAAGTATTTGCTCATGCTTCAAAAGAAATCATTTCTCATTAAACCAGAACTTTGTTTTACATTCCGTGAATTATGTTTAAAAGCCAAACGGGCATTCTTTCATTATTGGGTGTCCGCTCGTCAAAAGGATGTTTCATGTGTCGTGTATAAAATAAACGGATCCTTTTGACATTAAATAACCATTTAAAAATCAACCCTCTTATATTAAAAATTAATTATCGAACATTATCTCATATTTATTACAATTAATAAAATGTTGATTTTTGAACAATTAGGGTGTGAAAACAGCATGAAATAATATAACTTAAATTTTAAAAGTAGTGCAAAGGGGACCTACCTCAAAACCAAGCGCGACGGCAAAACGACTTTGGAAGAAAGGCGCGATGACACAACGTGTGTCCGAAACCACGTGACAAAGTCCAACACTCTGTATAAACAATATCGAAGACTCAAACACATACAAAAACTCACTAGAGCATTCGAAACCAAGCGGCGGGAAAAAATGCTCACCTTGAAACTAAAGCGCGGTGACGACAAAACCTCAGAAACAATGCGCGGCGGTGGCGCACACTTGGAAATGCTCTGCGCGGGTCCTCAAACAATAATCCTACCAAAAGAAACATAAATTGATAACTCTCTACAGAGCAAAGGCCAAAGCAGGAATAATACTGATAATAATAATAATAATAATAATAATAATAATAATAATTGTAATAATAATATCAATAATAATATTAATAATAATAATTATAACAATAATATGAATAAAAAGATTAATAATAATAATAACAACAAAAATAAAAATAAAAATAAAAATAATAATAAATTTAATAATAATATCAATAATAATAATAATATTAGTAATAATAAGAATAGTATGAATAATAGTAATAATAAAATTATAATAATAATAATAAAATAATATTAATAATAATATTAATAATAATATTAATAATAATAATAATAATATTAATAATCATAATAATAATAATAATAGTATGAAAAACAATAATAATTATAATAATAATAATATTAACACTAATATTCATAATATTAATAAGATAAAACAAAATAAATAAATAAAAGGAAATAAAAAAAAAGACCTGGCCGGGGGCTGCACGCTTGAGCAGGGAGCAAGCGGGGGAGGCCGGGAGGAGAGCGTGCCGGAGGTCACTTGGAGGGGGAGTCGCACCGCTGAGGGTCGGGGCGCGACGGAGCGTGCGACGAGTCCGAGTGGGGGAGGCAAAGCGGCTAGACGTCGGAGGGGCAAGGCAGGACAGGCGAGACGCTGGTGTGGGTCAGGAGGGTCGGGCACTGCTGCTGTGTCTGGAGGAGTTAACAGGGGGGCGCCACAAGGGAGAGGGGGAGAGGAGGTGGAGCGGGGCGGCTGGCTTGGTGCGGCGGCAGACAGAGAGGAGAGCACCGGCAGCAGGTAGCGGACACGGTGCGGGCTGGCTGGGTGCAGCAGGGGAGGTGCGGCGTCGGCTTCTGCGCGAAGGAGGAGAGGAGGTCGGGGGGCCGTGCGCTGCACCAGGAGGTAGGAGGGGTTGTTTCGGATAGGGAAAAGGGTCGGGCGCCAGGCTGGGTGAACTGCAGGCAGGAGGTGCGGCTCATGCGGGAGGATGTGACGGGATTGGAGGAGGCCGGGGGGGTCGCGCGGTGGCTGCTGCGGACGAGGCCGGATAGCAGGGGTGCTGGGTGCGGACGGTGCGACGGGGAGAAGCCAGGTAGGAGGGGGGGCCGAGGCGGACAGCAGGGGGGAGAAGAAGAGAGGAGGCGGCGGCTCCCGCGGGGAGAAAAATAATATAAAGGGGCGGCCCGCTAGGGTTAGAAGAAAAGAGGGGGAAATAAAATAAAAAGAAAAAAGAAAAGAAAATAAACAAAACAAAACCAAATCATAATAATAATAAATTACAATATTAATAATAAGATTAATGGAAAACCATATTGAATAATGATTATACTATTATTCACAGCGTTAACGATTTCATTAATCATCTATTTTTAACATAATGATAAAAATACAAATGATTAAAAAAAAAATTTGTTTCGTCTTAAATAATAAAAATAATTATTAACCTATAATAATAGATGTGCGCGTTAAATATAAAGACTCTATTTAAAATTTTCCAAAGACAACGGGATGCGAAAAAACACCGGGCAGGGACGCGCGGGGCTTCCAGAACAGTCTCCGCTCACGCGCCCCACGACGTCGCGTCAAAAGGCACACTTTTTAACAAAAACTCAAAAACCTGGTCTGATACTGAACACGAACCGCAGCAATATAATTTAAAGTCAAAGAAATCATAAAATAAAATAAACGCGCATGTCGGGGTGTGACATATACTTTAGTGCCTACTATGGTGAAAGGGTAATTTCAAGTAGAATATTGGGCCCCACTCAATGGTCACTCTATTGTAAAGGATAAAAATATCTCCTTAACTATAGTAGAATTATACTCAATTTTGGTCATCAATTTTAAAGAATTCCTTTATCTATCCCACTTGTCTATTATTTATCACATTCGATAATTTAATAGTCTAATTTACCAAGAAACAAAAATCCTTTATACTTTGAATTAGGGGACCAAGAAAATATTTATATTGGATTAAAAAGAAAATTAATCTTTTCCTGTTATCACATATTCCTCTATAGGTTCCTTACCCTATAACTATAAAGACTTTGTTGATGGGGATGTCTTTAGACACCATCATTTTCAAACCATGTAGCTCTTTTCTTTGTTTTTCCAAATATTTTAATAAAAATTTAAATTTTAGTTTTTCTTTAAATAAAATAACCATGTATATATGAATTCTTACTTTTAGTTTACCCTTTAAATTAAATCCTTTCTTTTATTGTGAAATAAATAGGTGATTAGTGTATACCTAAATTTATTTAACTTAACTATTACAAATTACACTTTGTAAAAAGGATTTATTTTATATATTTAGTTTCTAAATTCATTTTACATCTATATAAGTTAGTTTTCTAGAAACATTAAGAATCTTTGGGTTTTTCAAATTAATAGAACTTTTTATGCATTGTATTTTTAAAACTGACCATTTTCATATAGTGAAAGAGTAGTATTTAAAAGTTTAAGGGGAATTTCAAATGGTTTCAAGTTAAAGTTTTTTTATTTTGGTTTAATTATAATTTTTACCATAATTTTATCATTGTTTTAACATTTAAATTGGTGTTTAGATGCCAATGAGCTTGTACCCTAGTGGTACAGGCTCCAACTTGGCATCTAAAAGACCCAGGATCAAATCCGGGTATAGTAGAATTTCCGGGTACTATAGCAGTACTATTTGCAGGGACTGTAGCAGTAGTGGCACTGTAGTAGCGGTGACACTGTAGTAGCGGAGGGACTATAGCAGACACTGTAGCGGTTGTGGTACTATAGCAGGTACTGTAGCAGTGTGGTTATTGTAGCACTATTGTTCACCAAGGGGTCCTTTGGGCCAAAAAAATCGGCTTTTAAGCCTTTTATTCATGTCACTTGGGCTTGGGCCTTCGGGCTATGTAATGGGTATTCCTCTACCCAATCTAAAGAGGTATTTTCTTTAAATAATAAATTGAGGCTTTGGCCACAACCTTTTAAAAAAAAATTGGTGTGTAGATACTTAATGTTGTGGTTTAAAGTGATTTTTTTATTATTTCATATATTTTTTTAAAATGAGTAAACTCTTTTATTTCAAAGGAATATGATTTATATTTTATGATCTTTTATTCCCCATTTTTGTTTAAAATGTTTTATACACTAAGAATATATTAAATTTTTAAATTTATTCTACTATATATGATATATCAGGTTTAATAAAACTTGATTATTTTGAATTAATTTCTTTAAAATTGGATTTCTCTTTACCAATGAGCTTCTATTTTTTTAAATAGTCATCTTAATGATATTTTCTATTTATGTTAAGATAAATATTAAATTGTGGGGAGAGACCCACCAATGATTAAGGTTTTAATAAATGGTTTTATGATGTTTTATGTGGATTTCTCAAATATTTATACATATCCCTTATTGTGTTAGTATTTTCCTATAAAATAAGTCTTCAAGACTATTCAGGGGTGAAAATTTTTTATAGTGGGGAGAATTGTAACACCCATGGTGTATTTATATATGTTAAATTATCATTTATATATTTTTATCAAAATTTCTCTATTTATTTATTTTTGATGTTTTTTAGGTTTTTTTGTAATTTTAGGCTTATTATAGGTCACATCATAGTTAAGGTTCATCATGATGTAATGTCTAGTTTGATTTTTAGGGAAATAAGGAGTCATTTCATGAAATAGTGGAATGCATAATATAGGTTTAGATGTGAATTATTAAGTTAGGGATAATTTCGGATCATGTTGTTGTTAAGGGGAATCATAAAATTATGGGTGTTGTGAATTTAGAATAATGGTAGTTATCAAATGTAAGGGTGACCCTTATATAAAGTTTACTTTTATATAAGGGGGTGCTTATGTGTAAGGGTTTGTATTTTTTAAATACTGAATCAAGAATTACTGGTCACATCATGGACAAGACTATCATATCATAATGAGTGTCTGGAAAGTCTAAAAATTTCTAAGTCTCAAACATAAGGGTCACCCTATGTAAGGGATTACTATTACATATAAAAACCCTCATATTTAAGGGTACTAAAATGTTTTAAAAATCTTGTGAGATGTGAATCACACCATAAAAGAGGGTGTCACACCTTGATGGATACCTTTACGTATAGATTTGGGTAGTTTGTAAACTCTTACATGGGAGGATCATTCCATAGAGAGTAACATCGCATCATGGCGATGAACCTTAAATATTGAACCTTCTTGTATGCATTTATGAGACTTCACATAAAATATTGGTCACTTTGTGGCCCATGGGTTGCGTCAGGATGAGGGTGTCATGGGAAATTCCATTCCATGTGTCTAGGATAGGAAGGATCTTCACACCATGAAGGATGAAGTTCATGTTATGATGGCCTATAGTGTAGGATCCTTGGTTCATCTGGGAGAGGTGAACCACACCATGACTTTCATGGTCATTTTTTGACTCAGGATTGGGGTGGGTTTTATAAAAAATTAAATTAATAAATTTTGTTAACATTAAATGATTATAAATTAGGGATCCTTACATGTTGTAGTTATGAACCTTTTTTACTTTGTCCCCTATAAATCGCTTCTATAATAGGATGGGTTCTCACTTGTTTCCTTCCTAATTTAGTATTGTTTGATTTGGTGATATCCTAAGGTAAGTTCATCATTCCTCTTTGATTATTATTTAGTTCCTCTTATTCTTTTGTAGTCTTATGTCGATTATGTATGTTTCAACCTTATTTTAGGGTGTACTGCAAATTCATCAATTTCTTCCACTTGGTCATGGGTTAGCTATCGATATTCAATGAGAGATTCCACATGAATATAAGGTAAGTCGATCCATACATAAAATTATAAATTTAAATCCATGGTTTGTTTATTATTTATATCTCATGGGTTGAACAAGAAATTATATTATGTGTATATGTTAATAACTACCAAATGAATTTAGTTTTCCTCTTAGTTTATATTTCAAAAGGGGGTGTTTTATATGTTTATATGATAAAAAATATTTTTTATATAAAATATTCATACCAAGTGTTTTTTCAAATTACTTAGAGTCTCTTTCCAAAGGAATTTAATTATTATAGGTGTTGTTTGATTATCAAATTATTTCTACGAAAGGGAACTAATTCTTTGGGGGGGAAATCATAAATAAGGGTGTGTTTTTAGTTTCTTATATTTTTTATAAATGATTTGATGATGTTACCTTGATTTTATTTTTAAATATGATTTCTTAAATTGTTTTCTCTAAATATTTTATAAATTCTTGGTTAGAACTTAGTAAAAATAGAGTTATTAGTGAAAGTATACCCATGAAGTGAGACCCTACATGTTATTATGTAAAATATAAAGTTATATTTATATTATATTTTTGTTCTTAAAAAGGGGGTCATAATTCTATTATGGATGTTTATAGGTGAGAGTGTGTTAGGATTCTTATTTTCTAAACATTGTTATGTATCATTGAGATATTATATGTGGGATTTCCTTGTTTATATTTCTCACCTTCATTTGATTGATCATAGAAAACCCTTGGTACTTAGGTTGGAGCCTAAGATAAGTAATTATTAGTTATTAATACAAATATACCTATTCATATAAATAATGATGAAATTATACCTATATTATTAATCATTATTCATGATGAAAATCTAACTAGGATGCCACTTTTCCCACTAGTTTCGGATTCCTCTTTGGTTGGTGGACTATGCATAATTTGGGCCACTTAGTTTCTATAAATATTAGTATAAGGATCCTAGTGTGTCTTGACCTTAGTCCCCTTGTGATTTTCCCCCATGATGTTGTATTTTTATATTATAACTTTAGTGGATTTTATTTTTATTTACATTTAGTTTTATATGATTAGTTACTAACATATTTTTTATGATTCTACTATTTTGATTATTGTTGAATTTTGGTTATTATTTTATGGTTTAACATCCTTAGGTATTTTTTTAAGTAAATATTTATTTATCCCATGAATTATTTTTGTAAATTTAAAATGGTGTTAAAGTGTCGGATATTTTATTATTTCTATAATGTGTGTATTTCTAAAGTATGGTTATGAAACTATTTCATTTACTTCAAATGTAATCCCTTCATGAAATGTTTTAAATCCTAACTATAATAAAATGGGTGATTCATTAGAATTGGGTAAAATGAATTTAATTGATAGTATAAAGTGACTTGTTTCAAATTAAAATGAAACATATTACTTTCATATTTGTATTTATAAACTTGCATGAAATGGGTTTTATTTTAAGGGTTATGCATGTAGTGTGGTGTGGACCTATTGGGATTTATTTTCTAACACCTATAATATTATAGGTTTCATACTAGTTCCACTTGAATGTAGTGTATGGTATTTGGATTTTTTATGGTGTTGGTGCCAAGAAAAGGAACATTTTTCTAGACAAGTTGAGATGGGTGGTTGTCATCCTTGATTTAGTTTGGTATTTTATTTATCTTATGTATTATACCACATCAATATTCTCATTTTTGTATCACCAAGTTTATTGTTATCATTGTCTCTTAAAATTTAACATTGGCTATATTGAGATACATTGGTTATGCTTGTTGGGTTTTGTTTATGTTTGACAAGTTGTGTTATATGTTTATGCCTCATTTGGTTTTTCTTATTATTGATGCTTCTTATTTATATGTTATACTTGTTTCATTGAGTTAAACCATTCCAAATTATATACATTTGATAGTCACGTACAACTTTTCATACAATTTTGATTATGATTATGCTTTATTCCATGTCACAGATCGGCTTAGGTACCCAAATTAGGGGTATTCCATGTTAGTTCATGAAAAGATGGATTCTTAATGGGTGTTTGTTTAAGGGACCTTGGGAGGTAACCTTAGGCATGGTTAATGATTCTATGTCTCTTATGTAACCTTGAATTCTCATATTGATTCATGGGGTACTGTGTGGATTTAATTGAGTGATCACACAAAGGTTATGATTAGGGTCCAAGATTACCCTTGGGATGGGTATGAGACACCTATATTGGTCAAGTGATGGGTGATATTGTTAAACATCATCCTTTGGGTATTATTTGAAATTATTGGTGAGTTATTAGCCACTTATTTATTTTTAGGTGTGCCTTTTTATTAACCTCTATGATATATTTAGGTGATATTCCCTATGATGTTTTGATTGACAGTAATGGCCAAAATTAAGGGATGCATCCCTCGTGTTGTTATGATCCTCAATGTGGATCAAAATGTGAATATGGGAGGGGAGTGAGTATAATATTGTGTGATGTGGTATTATGATAGTATGATATAGAGAAACTATGCATGTAACCTATGAGGAAATGGTACTTGTGTGATGGACCTATTAATTGGGATATAGCCCTTATAGGCGGTTGATTTTAGGACAACCTAAGGGTATGAAATCTGGCTTGAAGAACATGACGAGTTCACTTTCAAGGTTATATGTACCAGTGATATTCCCAGTTGATGATGATGTCTATCCTAGAAATTATCCTTCCCATTATTGAATGGATGTGATGTATGAGAATATTATCCTCAAGGAAATTAGTTTGTTTTTATTGGTGGATGTGATATTACCTTCCTTATAGGAGGTTGTTCTTTCATCTTTGTTCACCTTGTTAAAACCATAACCATGGAATACACTAATTTATGATGACTTGATACGTGGCCTAAGGGATCAGTGTGATAATGTTGATATATGATCAGAGGAATCAATATGAATTATTATTATTGTACTATTATGTAGTGGGAGTTACCCCTACGGTGATTTGTGATATATAAGATAAATATGGAGAAAATATATAGGTATCCTAAAAGATAGCTCTAGTGAGGACTAGTGAGTTGAGATATGGAAGTTGGTGTGAGCCAACATTTTTTAATTTTTTGTCTTATTTTAATTAGAAATTAAACCTAATTAATCTAAATCATTGGTAATTAATGTGTTTTTTATACTTTATTGAAATTTTAAATTAAATTGATAAATAATTTAAATATCGATTTTTTACTGATTTATTTAAATTATGGAATTAAATTGAAATCAATGAATTGATATTTGGAAATATGTAATTTCATTGTTTAAATACAGTTGACATTGAATTTTATTTTAAAAAAATATATATAAAAATAAAAGTTTAAATGGATTAAATCTAGAATTTAATTTTTTCAAACATTTAAGGATTTATTGAAATCAATTTTTTGATTCAATATATTTTTTTGAAATTAAATTGTGAAATGTATTAAATATTTAATTTTTACATGATTTATTAATTTTTAGAATTTTAGAAAATTCATACATGAATTTTGAGTTCTCGAATTAAATTTTTTAAGGCTTATAAATTTTATTTTTTTTATTTTAATTTTTTTAATTATAATTCAGACAAAAACCAACATGATAAAATTTTCATCATGAATTATAGATGTTTAAACCCCAAACAATCAATATATTGAATATATTAGGTGATATGGATCAATCTAAATTCTCTACAGTTGACCATAAAAAGACATAAATCAACCATAACTCCACCTACTGCATGACCATTTTGAACCTACCGCATGAAGGAAACAGAGTTACTAAACTGACTGCATGAAGATTCAGCCTCCCCTTATCTCAACCAATCACACTAATATTTTTCCTTTTCTTATCTCAACCAACTGCAAGAAGAAATATGGTTGAAAACATCAATTCAATCTACCACAATACTGTAACACAACTAACTATGCAAGGTATTTCAACCAACCATAGGTAAAGAAAATACTATGTGATCCACTCCAACGTTGACTGTAAGCACCGTTCTTCTAGGATAGATAGTGTAGTTCTCAATCTCTCATGATTTATCCTTGATTTATCACTTAAAAATCTCTTCTGATCAATGGAATTATCTTTGAACGAAGGGCCACCGATCGAATTAGTACCCACACATTTGAAACCAAACTACTTGATCAGAAGTTGAGCTACCATTAAAGAACAGAACCAAGATAAAAATATATGTTGTAAAAAATCTTCAAGAATCATGATTCTTTTATGAAGTGAAGTTGATTAAAGTGGTCTCTTGAGATCGATTTTCATTTTTTTGGGTTTGTTACATATGTTGGCCTGAAGATAGGGGCCTCAATGTCTCCCAGTACACTAAATTCAAGTGTGTAGAAGGATTAATGTAAGGTTATTGATGTAATTCCCAAAACATATCCCTACCCTTGTAATTCTAAGTCACATTCCAATTATAATACCCTATAACTACATCATATGAATCCATGTCGATAGACCAAATCTTGAGTCTAACATATCAAACGAGTCCTTTCCGGATTGATTTCTATAACTACAAGTCCAACTTTACTCAATTATGAAGGGAAAAAGATAGATATACACCTTTAAGTACCATCCACATCCTTCCACTATATGTAGTGCGCATATAGTAAGTATGAAGACTTGGTCTAGTAGTGAAATGTAAATCTTCCTAAAGTCATCACTTATGCAAGTTTGAGATCCTCCTCATAGATATATCAAGTTCCCCTGATCACTATATCCTACCATGCTAGCACGCCGCTTCCATTAAAGCCCATTTCAAGGCCTTCTGATATAGTACCACATGAAGACTCCATTTTCAATGCAACTCTGATTATCACCAATTCACACCAGTCAAATCCGGGATCACTAAAGCGATCCTGAGCTAAACTCAAGGGAGATCAAGACATGAAAATTTCAAATAGGGATTGATCTAAAAGAAATAATAAAAAACTAGTTCAATATTCTCTATACCCAAGTCTATATAACCAATTAGGCTTTCCCCAAATATGTATAACAATCATCTAGTTTCAAGGACTATGCTTCAGCTCACCAACTCATGTTCAGGATTGAGCCTACTTTTACTGAATCTCATTTGAAAGATCATCCCTCATGCAATGAAGACCCAATGGATCGGTCATAATTTTTAATACCATCAACTCAGGACCAATCCCCTATCTTGCTCAATCACCCAATTCACACATACACAAGGAACACCCCCAATTAAAACTAATTTCCACTATCACTATGAAGAAGAAAATAATTTAACCTATAATTATTCTTGAAAAAATATGAAGAACAATCATGAGAAGATTTGAGATGATACCACCTAGGAAGATTCGAAACCTCTATCTTTACACGTGGTAGAAATCAAAGGAGAGGAAGTCAGGTGTAGAATTTATGAATTTTTTTGGAAATACTAGAATTGTTTAAAATGGAAAACATATATGTGCTTATCATATGGATGAAAATTTTAAGTGCACAAAGAACATATGATCATTTTTCTATAAATGGGAAACTATTCAATAAGGATAAAGTGTTGTTTCCATTATTTCTTGGTTTTTACTACTTTCTTATTTTATTATACTATAATAACTCTAGTGATGGGACATTGGACCCTTAGTGGTAAAGTTTCAGAGATTCCCCTTTACCCTATGTTAGTGAATTTGATAGTTAATTAATCATTATCTTTTTTTCATCTCTTATAAATTATTTTATTTCTATAAGATTCTGGATATTTCCACTATTTGTGTATTTTAAACACTTCTTCTCTCATTTTAAATTTTCACACATATGTCACATGGAAAGTATTCATTTCCATTGATAGTGAGTAGTGAGATTAAATTAGGGTGGTGGAAAATATCTTATCATTGAGCTAGTCTTGGTCAGTAATTACATTGATCATTAAATTCCACCACCTAAACCAAAAACACTGGGTGTGGGTGATATATTGAATTTTCACTTTATTAGAGAGAAAATTGGAGAGTAAAATTGAAATTATGATTTAACAATTAAATTTAGAGGATGGTATGGGGTAGACCACAATTATTAATTTTGAATGTAAACTCAATTAAGTCACAATCACATACCAAACCCATTAAATAAGTAAAAAAACACCCAAAACATTTTCTTCATTAGATAAAACCTTATTCCAGTACTACTATATTTAATTAAACTTCATAAATTCATTTACTAAGGGCTTATGTTTGACCTCTCATAAACCTGGTATTATTTTCAGGGAGGCTAGTGTTGTGGTTTAATTTTATTTAAAAATTAATTTAATACATTACCATATCTAGTTCATCTAACCTCATTGGTTTTAATCTAGAGGTTTAATAAACAGTGATGACAAGAATTAGGAACTTAAGAATCACTAAAAATATAGAGAATATTTTTCACAATTCCATTGACTTACTCTCCCTCCTCATATTCTAATTTTACTATAGTATCCCTAAGAAGTTAAAATATAAAAGATAATCTAGCTCAATTGAATAAAACCTTGAGAGAAATTTATACAACCAATTTAAAAATTAATAACTGTCTTGAACATCCCAATAACCAATAATTATTTGATATTAAAACTAGAATAATATAATAACTTACAAAGATTTATGGATTGTAAAGAGAGGATCCAAACTCATACTTAAGATAAATTACTAATTTTTTCCATAAATTCAAAAATAGAGGAGTTTCAAAAGAACATGTGATTTTTAAGGTGTCCCCATTCTCCATTTAATGGTCTTCCAAGGAATATATTTACAACCTATAACCTAGAGAGATCACCACCTAGGATTAAATACACAAAGTCCTCCTCTAAAAATAATTTTCTACATTAAGGATTTCTCAGCTGGGGAAGAAGATATATGGATTCAATCAAGAAAGTTGATAAATACTTTATAGGTTTTAGGAGTGGTTCAAACGATTAACAATATCTTTCCCACACCAACCCTATGAAGAGATTAATTTCCTGGTATTATTTTACCAAGGATTGATTGATAGTAACTGGAACCATCTAGATCATTCCTATAGAGGATAACTTATAGACAAATTCCCTATTAAAGATAGATATATGAATGATATAATTTCCAAAAACTCCCAAAAATTATAGATAAGAACCAAAAAAGGGTAATGCATGGGATAAATGGTTATAAATCTCCAAAATTTATAAAAAATGAATAAATAACCTCTACTATGAAATAGTTATCCTTTAACAAAGTGAAGAAAGTATCACCATCTACACCCCCCCCCCCCAAATATGTTAACTTTTTTACTCCATAAAACACTACACTGATAGTTTCCTACTAATGTAATAAACATATGATTCCATATACAAAATATAATACCATTAGTAACCAAGATACAATCAATGAAGCATAGAGTATTCCAATATTCAATATGAAGCTGTAAACCAATAACCTCAAAGACCACCTTCCAACAAGGTTATCAAAAACATTTCTAACCACCTCCATTTTAAAGGTGTGCCTCTCAACCATCAACAAGCTATCAACTAAGGAAATATCAAAAACTCTCAATGGAGGACCTAATGAAACAACTTGAAAAGTCCAATGACCATATCCTTATCGCCATCAATGAATTGAAAAATCAAGGTTTATATAAATACCCAACTCATTAAATTCCTAAAACTAAATGGATTGTTAATTATATCACATTAAGGAGTGTAAAGGATCTTGGGAAAAATGAATAATCCTCATATCAAGATGAATCTATAATTAGATATCCTACTTTACTTAGATAAGTTTTCCCATAGAAAGAACTAAAAGAATAAGCACAAGTGGAATCACCCCCAAAAAAGAAATATAAGAGAAATTCCATGATGGAAGACCTACATCAACCCCAACCTCCCTTCCCTAAAAAGATTAAACTACCTAAGAATTACAATAAATATTTGTTTAAATAAGAGAAAATAGAGATATTTAAAATAGTGTAGATCAATATCCCCTTGCTAGAATCCATCCTCCAAATCCCAAGGTATGAAAAAAATCAAATACATGTGCACAGGGAAGAGAAGTTTGAAAAGAAATGAACAAAAAATTTAAGTTATAAGTGTTTATTTACTTGTTACCCTACAAATACCTAGTAAATTATAAGACCTATGTACATTCACTACCAGTTTCATTATAAGAGACTTATCTTTTTTCCAATTCACTATATGATTTGGTAGAATTAATTAATTTAATTCCATATTATATTTATTTTTTTCCTATGTATATTAGAGCTCAAACCCACCTGAGTGGTAATGTAACTTGTTAACCAAACAAATACATATCTAGTTGTAGTTATATAATAATTTTTGGTAATATTTCAAGAATTCTTGTACCAAACTAATTTTTTCATCTTTGACATGGAAGAAGAAAAGGGTAAATCTTACTCTCTTATAATTCTAGGTAAGACACTTCTCAATAATTCTAAAACAATAATAAATTTCAATGAAATATATTTTTCAATGGATTTTATATAAAATACTATGAATTTAATTATTCTTGGTTCAATTAAATTCCCCCATAAGGAGCAATCTATGTTTACCTTGAACCATTTTTAATGGACTTATTTCTCTAAAGAATAAGTTTAAATATTTAATGTAATAATTAAATTATGAAAATACATATAAAAGATTTATCTTGTTGATGAATATATTTTTTAAAATGAGTTAAATTTTTAAATTGTTATGTGTGATTATGAAATCTATTTTAATGAAATTTATTTTGAGGATTTACTCAAAAACTTTCATTAATGCTTCATTTTTAATTGTGTGGGGTAAAATCATGGATAAAACTAAGTTAAAAACATCATTATAACAACCGTTGAAATGGAATTGAAATTACTAGAACCTAATTGTAAGTAAAATTTTTCAAAGGAAAATGAGAAACTATAAGTTATAATTTCAAAAAAATTAAATATCAATCAATAAAAAACTTCAATAAATTAAGAAACAAAAATTAGGGTCCTAGTAATGTACACTTATATAATTATCTTTGTGAAACGCTATTATTTTCTGATTAATTATTAGCACAGTGTTTACTGGGATGTGAAAAAGTTAAAACTCATGTTTTTAAAATATATAAAGTAAATAAAGTTGTAGATGATGGAAATAGAGTATTTGGGAAGGGAGTAACATGATACCTCCTTATTGTTCAATGAAAATTCCAGATATATCCATGACAGACTCATCTAGATAAGATAATTTAAAGTGGTAGAAAAGGTTATTTTTTCTATTTAGTTTAAATCCAAGGAGATTATTCAAATTATCCATTAAAGGTGAATGGATAATAGGTGAATAATTACTTTTAAGACTTTTGGAAAGAATAAATATAGGATTCTAAACTTTGCATTACTACAGCTGAATAGAGGAGCTATAGGTTTTTTCTTTCATTCACACTAGTCTAGATAACTTTTAATTTTAAATTTATTTATTTGATAAAATCATGCTAGAATTGTTTGGAACCATTTCTAAGATAAGTTTGAGGTAGTGCGATAAGTAACTTGGGATGTAAATACTTTTCTACTTTTATTTTCCTATTTCTAAGTTTTTTTAGATTAAAATAAATAAAATAAAGTGTTGTGGCCAAATGTTTTTTAGGAATATGTAAATAATTTATAAATGATTTTGTTTTAAAAAAATTAGAGTGTTTTTTTGATATGGAATCTTGAACTGAATATTGTCCTGCCTAGAATAAGTTTTATACTAGAGTGGGGGGATTCTATTGGTTTTGAAATTTTTTGAATTAAATGATTACTAAAAAACTTACCACTAATTTCATATAAAATATTTTCTTATGAAGTGGAAAAATAGTTGTAAATGAAGAAGAAATTAGTGGAACAAATATCATAGCTTTAAGGAACTATACTAGTGAAATCAACCTAAGTAACCTACCCTTAGTGATTGATTAGCACCTCAGGTAGCCTTCCTAAAATACAATTGGATAACTAATATGAACTGCAGTAAAACAAGTAGATGGGAACTACTCTAGAAGTATTCCAAAGTCAATATATTCACATGTGTTTGTGTTTTAGACATCAAATAATAGTTTGAGTGACCAAATATTCAATTTCCAAAGTGTTCTTCTATTCATTGACTATTATAATTAATCTTCATGGATACCTGCTACATTGAGATGCTTTAGTTCTAGTTTTAACTACACTCTCTCAATAAGTTCCTTTTAAAAATATGGCTAAGAAAAATTCAATACGTGATAATAGAAAAAGTGGATGAAAAATATTTTGTGAATTATAAACTTGGATGAAAAAGGGGTAGATGTTATATATGAATTTCATCTATGAAGTATCAATTAAGTGTGAAAATGAAGCCTAAAATATTAATCTTGGAAGAGAAGTAACTTGAAAGGTACCACTTGTTAAAATCTGGGTTCCACTAAAATCTATTCTATTTAAAAACCTAAAATAAGAAATTGTAATTGAATTGAAGTGGGGAAGTGAATTGATTTCATAAAAGAGACATGAAAATTCAAATAATGGATGAATCTATGATTTTATTATTCTCTAGTTAGTGTATTAAGACAAGGAAGAACCATATTTTTATGGAATGATATTATTTATATTTCTTAATATTGAAATAAACTAAGTGTGTAAGATGATTTAAGCCAGCATTTTTGAATTTTTTCTGGTTCTCATTATAAATTATCCCCTCATTAATCTAACTCCAGGGTGACTAATAAATTTTTAATAATTTATCAAAATGTGGAAATAAATTAATAAATACATTAAATGTTGGTTTTTAGTTATTTATTCAAATTTTGGAATTAAATTGAATGAAATGAATTTATATTTTTCAATTAAATGTTTTTTTAGTGATTTATTCATTTTTATAATTTTTTACAACCCATATATGAATTTTGAGTTTTGGAATTAAATTTTTTAAGGATTTTTATTTTTATTTATATTATTTAAATCATTTAAATTATAATTCATATAATGAATTACCTAAGAAATCATTTTTCATGAATTATATATGTTGAATCCCTACATGTTTATTATATTGATCGTGTGACGTGATGTGGATCAACTGCAAGTCTTTATGATCAACCACAAAAAATAATCAAGATATCACAATTACACCTACCACATGACCATTATGAACCTACCGCATGAAGGAATAATGGTCACTCAACTGAACACATGAATATCCAGCCTCACCTTCTCTCAACTGATCGCAAGAATAAATAAGTTAGACCACATTTAATTCATATTACCACAAGACTATAACAAAACTGACCATGCAAGGTATTTCAACCAAATATAAGTGAAGAAACTACCATGTGAGATACCCCATGGTCAACCATGAGTAACCTTATTTCAAGAGAGATAGTGAATCACTCAATCTGTCATGATTTATACCAACTTAAACCCTTGAAAATTCCATCTGCTTAATTCCAGCAACTTCATATGAAAGGCCACCAATAAAATCAGCACCCATGCATCCAACAGCTTGCTCGTAGAACTTAGACCGCTTGATCTAAAGTTGAGATGGAATTAAAGAACCAAACCAAGATCAAATTATAAGATATGACTAATCTTCAAGATTTTTGATAATTAGATGAAGTGAATTTGAATCCAGGGATCACCCAATATTGAGTTGCATCGATGAGTTTTCTCCTTATGAAGGTCCAAAGATGTAGGGGCATCACTACTGACGAAGAAGCTAATAGGATGATGGGAAGATCTTTAAGGGTGGGTACCAATGAGGAGCAGAGTAACTGGATTGAAAAATAGGATCTGATATTGATTAGGGGATTTAATGATGGGAGGCTCATCCTAGATGAGTACATTCAGGTTTGGGACAAACTAGCCGATAATTTCGAAGATCTTCTGAAGGATGATCATGATACTCAGGTTAGTACTATCTCTTGGCATCTAAGTAGGGAGATAAATTCTATTCGGCTTAAGTTGTTCTTTAATGGGTCTTCTATTTCTTTTAGTGTCTGAACTTTGGTTTCTCACTTTTTTCCATAAAAGTGTTTCATTAATAAAAATTTAATTTTCAGTCACTATCACCCAATACACTAGTTGTAATTCAATAGAAAGATGGATTCATGGTTCTTGATATAATTACTAAACTAGATCCTTGACCTTGTAGTGATAATCCCCACTCCAATTATCATACTCAACAACAAGATTATTTATATCCATGTTTATATACCCAAGCCCAAGTCTAAGATACCAAACAAGACTTGGTCAACCTGATTTCTATAGCCATGAGTCCAGATTCACTTAAAGATGGAGGGATCAATTCCTAGTCCACCATGAATACCAATATGAATCCTTCCAATGTGGGTTGTTCACATAAAGAAAGAATTAATAATTATTTTAGTAGTTAAATGAATATTTCCTTAAGTTATCACCTATAAAAGTTATAGATCCTCCTTATAGATCTATCCAATTCCCCTACTTTATAAATCCTACTATAGTTGTAGGCCTCTTCTATTGAATCCTATTTTAAGTCCCACTGATACACCACTACATAAAAACTTAAACTTTAGTGTAGCTTTTATTATTACTGTTTCACACCAATCCAAGGCAGGATCACTGAAGCAAGTCTTAGATAAACTCAAGGGAGTATGAGATGTGAAAATTTGAAATGCGGATTGATATTGAAGAAAGAATATAAATTGGTTTGATCAGCTCCAGACCCAAGTCTAAATAACCAATCAGGCCTACCATAGCTCTATTTAGTAATCATCTACCATCTCAAGTTTAGGACTGAGCCTACTTTCATTAAATCCCAAGTGCATGATCTTGCCTAACACATTGAAGACCCACAGGACCAGGACCAATTTTGAATACCATCAATGTTGGATCAATCACCTATCTTTCTCAATCAACCAATTCACATATTTGTAAGGAACTCCCTTGATAATTACTAATTACCACTATATTTTTGAAGTATAAAAGTATGTCACCACAAAATTTTCTCAAATATGAATGAATCTCTATTGTGGTAAGATATTAGATGATCCCACCTAGGAGATCCATACCCTCTATCTTTACACATGGTGAGAATAAAAGGTGAGAAATTTGGGTATATAATTTGAGTAATGTTTCAAAAATACTGAAATCATTGGATATAGAAAATATATTTGTGCTACTCACATTTATAAAACTTTGAATCATGTGAAGAACTTATTTTCATTCTGCTATAAATTAGAAACAATTCAATGGTGATAAATGATCGATTCTATGATTTCTTGATCAACTAGAGTTATTGTTTACTACTTTATTATTTTATTATGAAATAATAACTTTAGTGATAGCACACTACACCCTCAGTGTTAAATATTAGTGTTAACCTCACCTGTTTTTGTAATCCCAATTATGATTTTACATACTTTGATAATTCCAATTAATGTTTATATATATCTTAAATTTTTCAATCTATGACATTCTATTATCAAAATTGATAATAATATTAAAATAATCTTTGAAATATGTTAATATATGTTTATCTATGTTTATATGAATTTAGAAATAATTATAACTCAATCAGATATGTTTTGTATAAAGCAGATAAGTGTTAAGTCACTGATATGCTTATAGCTACTGATATAGATCCACCGGTACTTAGTCTACCGATAGACATAGTTACCGACAAGAAAAGGTCACAGATACGCAGAGCTACTGGTATGTATAAGTCTACCAATAAGCATTCCACTGACATATCAAGTCCACTGATATAGACAGCTACCAATAGAACAAGTCTGCTGATATGCACACGCTACCGATACAGAGTCATGAATACAAAACGAGCCACGAATACAAAACGAGCCATCGATACAAGAGAGCTACCGATAGACCAAGAGCAATCGATAGAAGGAGTCACAGGTACATAGAGCTACGGATACACGGACTAACAGCTATCGATACAAGGAGCTACCGGTACAAGGACAAAGAGCTACCGATAGGATCTCACTGCTATACAAAGTCCACCATTACACATCTATCGATGGAAAGCTACTTATGAAAGACTTCAGTCACTGATTCCTAAACTCTGCTTTTGTTAAAATTATTTATTTATTAAGCAACAGTCATATTTGATGATTTTAATGCAGTTAATGTTAATTAGTGTGGGTTGTTGGCATGTCAGGGAACCGTACCCAGTACCCATGAAAAGTTAATCATTCCCATTTTCGGAGATGAAATCTATAAAAGGAAGGACAAATGTGGTGAAAATGGAATGAAAAAGAAGGTGCACAAAAATGTAAAAATAATGTTGTAACACTAGACATACATGAAGCGATTCATACAAGAAGAGAACACAAACTGAATTTAAACCAAGGAGTGAAGAACTACAATGAGCTGCTCATACACTCAAGCTGATCAAGTTGAACCTGAAAACCAAGGAAGGAAATGACACTCTATTTTCCAAAAAAAACAGAGAAGGACTCAGAAGCATCTCTGTCAAATCAAAAGGAGTCAAGAGCTGCATTTCAAATCACTAGAGCTTTATAAAACTCATATCTACATTCTTAGTGATTCTTTTATTTACATTTTGAGAAGTGTGTATACTCTGAATATTTTATACACACACTATCTCCTGATCTAAGCTACAGGATTTCTAAATTCTCACACAAACCTTCTTTAACTCTTGTGTATCCCACTGTGGATAGTGTAGAGGTCAAGTAAGACCTGGACATCCAGTGTGCTGTTGTTTTGTTTTCCCACGTAGAACTGTGGTAGAGGTCTTAGTACCTGTACATTCTTTGCACTGTTGTTTACCCTGATCCATGGTGTGGATCAAATTTATATAAATTGTTTGAGAGGACTAAGTCTCGGCTTGAGACTGAACCTCTTTTTTAAAACTGTTGTGCTTCTTTATTTTTTTTTAACCTATATTGAATATTCCGCTTCTAATTACTTTGAAATATAAATTTTTTTTAAATTTACATTGATAATTAATATTTCAAGTGTTTGTATGTATTGTAAAGCATTAGGTTATCTTAAAAAGTTAATTAATCTTTAGATTATATTAACTGAGAACTAATCAATATTTTGAGAATCTAACTGACCCTTTATAGTTTTACAAATTCACTACAGATTATCTTGTTGTTCAATTTGGGGGATTTTAATAAGAATATTTTTAATAGAAATTTTTAATTGGAACTCAATTCACCCCCCTCTTGAGTATCTACTCCAACCAACATTTGGTATCAGAGGTTTTTTATTATTAAAGGTTTTCAAAACACTCTGTTTTTCAACTGTGATCTTAGTTGAATATTAAAGATCTTAAATTTTTGTTAGTTCTAAATTTTATCTCTTTAAATACATTTTCTAAAATCGATCTATAGATAATAGACTTGAAGGTGCTACTACCAACAGGACACCCTTCTTTAATGGTACAAATTATGCTCAGTGGAAGCTTAAAATGAAAATTCATTTAGAGAGTATGGGATTTGATATCTAGACTGTTATAGAAACTCAATATAAGATTCCAGACACTGAAAGAACTACTTGGGATGAACCTACTAAAATGGATTACAATAATAATTGTGAAGAAATGAATGCTTTGTACTGTGCTTTAGGTGATGAGGAATTTAACAGAATATTTTCTTGTAAAACTGCTTATGAAATTTGGGACACTTTGGCTATTTCTAATGAGGGAACAACCAATGTTAAGGAAATGAGATTGAACACATACACTATTAAATATGATAATTTTAAAATGAAGCCTGATGAACCCATTTCTGATATGTATCTCAGGTTCAATGATATTTTCAACACTATGAGCTCACTTGGAAAAGTTGTTCTTGCAAAGGAACAGATTATGAGAATACTAAGATGTTTTCCAGAAATATGGAGAGGCACATTTGTCTCCATAAGAGAGTCGTGTGATATAAGTTCACTACCCGTTAAGGAATTGATTGGTAAGCTTATGGTGTATGAGGAGGAACTAAAAGTGAACAAGGAAGAATATGATGAACCAAAAAGGAATTCGGTATCCTTCAATACATCTTCTTAAAAGAGTAAAGGCAAAGGAAAAATTCAAAGTGAAAGTGATAGTTCAAGCAGTGATGAGAGTGCATCTGACAATGATGTTGAGATGGGTCAGATAGCTAGAAGATTCAAGAAGTTCTATAGGAAGAAGAAATTCTTTAGAAAATAAAATTACAAAGGAAAGTATGATAAGAAAGGTCATTTGAAGAAGGACTGGAAGAATCCTTATAAAATTGATGACATTATCTGCTATGAATTCAAAATAAAAGGACATGTAAAAGCTGACTGTTCAAAATTAAAGTTCAAGAAGAAACATGACTACAAGAAAAACAAGTATAATAATGCTATTAAAGCAACTTGGAGTGCTTCAGAGGATAGTTCAACTGATTCTGATTCTACTCAGGATGAAAAATCTCAAAAATCTACTATGTGTTTCATGACAAAAATATCTGAGGTAACACTGGATACTCCTGCTTTAAATTCTTATTATTCTGAAGTTGATTCTGATTCTGAATCTGAAAATATGTCTAGTGAATAATTATTTGAATATTTTAATATTCTACAAGAAACCTATAATGAATTTAAGGACAAGTATAAATCTTTAAAGAAACAGCATGCTCTGACCAACACTGTTAAATCTTCCCTTGATATAGAAAAGGAAAAGAATGCTCAATTACTTAAGGAAAATACTGAACTGAAATCTTCCAATGAGAAATTAATAAAGGACTTAAAAAAAATTCACAAATAGAAAATATACCCTTACACAAATGTTAGGTAAACAAGTGGCACCAAAATATTCCACTGGAATAGGCTATCAGCCTAGACAGAGACAGTTTACCAAAACTAGATTTATTTCTAAATCTAGACAGAATGCTGCTAGTTATAGTTCTAGAAATTCATATGCTTCAACTAGTTACTCACATAGTTATAGATAAAATAAAGTTTATCTTTCAAAATATATTGATTCTGTAAATTATTTGAGACCCATAAGACAAATCTGGATACCTAAATCTTTGATTACTAACCTATCTGGACCCAAGAAAATCTGGGTACCAAAATCATTTTCTATTTAAACCTGTTTTGTAGGAAACTTTCTTGGAGGGTTCCCATAAGAAGATATGGTATTTGGACAGTGGATGTTCAAGGCATATGATTGGGTATTACTCATGTTTCAAAAGCTTAATCAAAGTTGATGGAGGTCATATCACCTTTGGTGATAACTCTAAAGGAAATATCATCGGCCTAGGCCAGATTGGTAACACTGATTCAATTTTAATTTCTAAAGTTTTATTTTTTGATGCACTTAAATATAATCTGTTGAGTATTTCTCAGTTATGTGATGATGGTTTCAATGTTAAATTTGAAAATGATTATTGTAATGTTTTTAACTCTAAAAATGTTTTAGTATTTTCTGCTTTGAGAAATGAAAATATTTATGTTGTTGATTTAAATTCTTTATCCAAACAAAACATTACTTGCTCAAATGCTTTTCATAAAGAGTCTTGGATATGGAACAATATATTAGGACACTACAATGTTTATTCACTTAGAAAGATTACTAGGAAAAACTTAGTGAGAGACCTACCCAAACTTGAATTCCCAACTAATAAAGTTTGTAATCACTTTCAAAAGGTAAATCAACATAAAGTTTCTTTTAAATCAAAGAAAGAAGTTTCAACTTATCAACCTCTCAAGTTAGTTCACATGGATTTGTTTGGGCCTTCTAGAGTTTCTATTTTAAATGGGAAGCATTGTGTCTATGTCTTAGTATATGACTTTTCTAGATATACTTGGGTATATTTCTTAGCTCACAAAAGTGATTCTTGTTCTTACTTTATAAAATACTTCAAGTCTGTACAAAACCTTAGTGGAATTAAGATTAAGACCATGAGAAGTGAGCATAGTCATGAGTTTGAAAATCATGAGTTTGAATCTTATTTCTTACACAATGGCTATAGTCACAATTTATCTGCCCCTAGAACACCTCAGCAGAATAGTTTAGTAGAAAGAAAAAATAGAACCCTTCAAGAAATTGCAAGAACTATTCTTAATGAGTATGACCTGCCAATTTATTTCTAGGCTGAAGCTATAAATACATCTTGTTATATTATCAATAGAGTCTTGATTAGACCTGTTCTTAAGAAGACCCCTTATGAATTGTGGAACAATAGAAAGCCTAAGGTTAATTACTTCAGAGGTTTTGGTTGCAATGTCTTTATTCTTAATACAAAGGATAATCTTGACAAGTTTGCATCTAAAAGTGATAAAGGAATTTTTCTTGGTTATTCTTTAACTAGAAAATCCAATAGAGTTTTCAACAAAAGAACCAAATGTGTGGAAGAATCTGTTTACATCAAATTTGATGAAACTGATCCACATGAACCTAAGTCTTCTCATAAAAATCTTGAAGAAGATTTGTCTGTTCTGGACCTTAATGACAAAAATAGTGACCCTGCTGTAAAGACAACCAGTTCTGGACATATTCTAGAATCTACTTCTGTCAAACCCGAACCTGGAGAAGAACCTAAAATATATAGTCCTACCTTTACTAGATCAACTATGATTCTAAATAATCATCCTTTAGATGTTGTTGTTGGTAATCTTGATAGAGGGACACAAACTAGAGCTTCTCTAAGAAATCAGGTTGAATACCAAGACTTTCTTTCACAGTTAGAACCTAAAAATGTTAATTATGAAATCAATGATGAATTTTGGGTAATGGCTATGCAAGAAGAACTAAATCAATTTGAAAGAAACAAAGTCTGGGAATTAGTTGACAGACCTAAGGACACTTTGACCATAGGCACTAAATGGGTTCTTAGAAACAAAGTTGATGAGTTTGGGAATATAGTTAGAAACAAAGAAAGTTTAGTTTCACAAGGATATAGTCAAGAGGAAGTAATAGACTATGAGGAAACCTTTGGCTCTATAGCTATATTAGAATCCATTAGGATTTTACTTGCCTATACTGCTCATCTGAATTTCAAGTTATATCAAATGGATGTTAAAAGTGATTTTCTAAATGGTTTTATAATTGAAGATGTTTTTGTTGAACAACCACCTAGATTTACTAATCCTCATTTTCCAAATTGAGTTTTCAAACTGTCAAAATCTCTATATGGTTTGAAACAAGCTCCAAGAGCTTGGTATGATAGAATTAGCAATTTTCTTATTTCAAAAGGTTTTACTAAAGGGATTGCTGATCAACTCTTTTTATTAAAAGAATTTCTAAAGATGTTTTGATAGTACAAATCTATGTTAATGATATTATTTTTGGATCTTCTAAACATTATTTATGAACTGATTTTTCAACGAGTATGAAAAATGAATTTTAAATGAGTTTAATGGGAGAAATCAAATATTTTCTTGGATTTCAAGTCTTTCAAAATGAAAATGGTATTATTTTGAATCAAATTAAATATACAAAGGATCTTTTAAAAATCTTTGGTTTGGATAGTATTAAAGAAAGTGATACACCTATGAGTATTGTTTGTAAATTGTACATTGATGAAACTAGGAAACCAGTGGATCAAACAAGTTACAGAGGTATGATTGGAAGCTTACTTTACCTTACTGCTAGTCAACCAGATATTATGTTTAGTGTGTGTATGTGTGAAATATTTCAATCTAATCCTAAAGAATCTCATTTTCTTACTGTTAAAATAATTTTTAAGTATATTAAACATACTGCAAAATTACGTTTGTTTTATCCAAAAGGACAATCAATCGACTTAATGAGTTATTCAAATGATGAATTTACTGGTTGCAAGTTGGATAGAAAGAGCACTTCTAGAACATGTCATTTATTGGAAAAATCCTTAGTATCTTAGTGTAGTAAGAAACAGAATTCAGTTGCTTTGTCTAATGCTGAATTAGAGTACATAGCTGCTGGTAGTTTTTGTGCACAAATTCTGTGGATGAAACACACTCTTTTGGACTATGGATATCAATTTGGACATGTATCTATTAACTATGATAACACTAGTGCAATTAATATCTCTAATAATCCTATATCTCACTCTAGGACCAAACACATTGATGTAAGGCACCATTTCTTGAGAGATCATTACCAAAAAGGTGATATTACTCTTGAATTTATAGGTACTGAACATCAATTAGCTGACATTTTCACCAAAACTTTAAGTTCGGATAGGTTAAGTTACATTAGACATGAATTAGGAATGATAGACTCTATTAGTTAGATACCTCACCGATATACCTCACCGATATACCTCACCGATATACCTCACTAATATACCTCACCGATATAACTCACTAATATACCTCACTGATATACCTCACTGGTATGAAACCTCACTGATATACCTCACTGATTAGTGGATCTCACCGTTAGGAATTCTCACTAGTATACCCTACTGATGCACTGTTTTAAACTTATGTCTTCCGCCAGAATCTGTATCATTTATACTTTATTTATTATATGTTAATTATTTATTTTATGATTCATAAATGATAAAAATAAGTCTTAATTACTTCTCGATCCACATAAAACCTTTTTTCCTCAATTCTTAGCTCTCGAATCTCGTAAAAACCCTAAGTTCCTAGAACCAGAAATGGAAAAAACAAAAATGCCTACTGTTAGAGATGACATTGATGAGTCGAATGCGAAGAAACAGAAGACAGAGCAAGAATCAAGTAGCAGTGTTAGTAGAACAAGGTTGGGGAGGTGACCAGTGAACTTGCATTTACAAAATAGAGTTATTATGATCGAAAAAGATTTATGTGTGTAATGGCTGTTGTCTAGTAAATCGCTAGTTCTAGAAGTGTTGGAAGACCAGAAGTGGGTAGAATGATCTTCAAAAAACAATGGACCCTACTATCCAAAGCTGGTAAAATAGTTCTACGAGTTTGTTCGGTTTGAGAAATTAGAAGTCGAGAATAGGATGGTATCTATCATAAATGGAAAGGAGATATATTTTTCTTCTAAGGAGTGGGATGAATGCCTGAAGGTTCCACATGAAGGTTTTTATGGATATTTCTCAAAATTAGTACCACCTACAAGTGAAATTTTTGATTATGAGACTTCCTTAGAGGAGATCACCAGTAGTGGCAAGTAAAGATAGGTGGTGGCTAGTGAAATGGATGGAGATAACAGATTACTATTCAAGTTTGTTCAGTATGTTTTAATTCCAAGGAAGGGAGAATTTGCAAATTTGAGATAACAAGATATCTATCTGTTACATATCTTGAGACATGGTGTGAAAGTAAATTTGTGCAGGATGCTAATAACTCAAATAGAGGATATAATTAAACCAAAGTCAAAAAAATTCCTTATTCTTTGCCAAGTTGATCTCAGTGATGATCAAAGTGAAAGGAGTATTTGAGTCTCAGGATAAGACAGTGGTGTTAAAGAACAACTTCGGTATCACAAGCATTGTATGTAAATACATGAAGGTGAACTGGAACCCATGGAGAGGAGAGTGGGTTACTGATGATAAGAAGCTATATGATAAGTTTAATCCTGTGGATCATCCTACAAGGCCTAAGGATGTAAGGGATCCAGGTCTAGGACCTGATGAAGAAGAGCCACAGTATAGTGATGATTCAGAAGAGAAATATTCCTCTATAGCAGATAGAGGAGATCCTGACTTGCATCCTAGCCCAACTCCTAAAATTGTGCCACAAGAAAAGGGAAGTACTCCTTTGAACCTACCTAGTACAGAAACTATTTTGGGTGTAAGCAATAAAAAGGCACCTATGGATGAGGAAGACCAATAGATACCAGATCAAGAAGAGGTTATTCCAGATAATGAGGAACAAGAAAGAGAATCTGAATCTAAAGCATCAGCTTCGGCCACCTTGAGATTAAGTCCTCTGATTGGAAGTTTTGTTATGCCTTTAGAAGTTGTTCTTGATAAAGTTGAAAGACCTTTAACTATTCTTGAGGAACCTCCTGCTACTGGAGAAATGAAGATAGTTGTGCAAGACTCTGATGAGGAAGACCAAGAAGCTGAGGGTGTTGTTGTTGTACAATAGAATGCACCAGTTGAGGGGGAGAATCCAACCAGGTTTGGCAGTGTTTCAGTGGCTGTTGAGTTTGAAGATTGGGAAGAGGACCCAGGGTTTGTAGTTTATGGATTAGATTACCCAGATTATGATAATGAGACATCCCTTTGGAGACCAAAAATAAATTATGATATTCTGTCTGAGTTGTTACCTGAAGATGTGGTAAGAATACATGATCTAGATAAGCTCAATTCTGATATCAAAATCAGTTTTGTGGAAGAAATAAGGAAAATGGAAGCTTCACCGGTGTCATCTATTAAATCGATTATGAATGACTTTGTGGCCAGTATAGTGTCTGAAAGAGCACCTATTGTGACTCACCTGCTGATATGATCACCAGGGATGACTTAGCATCCTTAAAGGATGAGATGAAAGAGCTTGTGAGTGTTTCTGTTGCTGAGTTAAAGAGTTTCTTTGTTGAATATATGAGAAATTTGGAAAATTCCTTTGAACTCTCTCTGGGTTGTAATGTGTCAACCTTTGTGGCTGAGATAGTAGACGAAGTCACAACTTTCCAGAATCAGATGTATAGCTTGGAAAAGGATGTTGAAGTTCTAAAGCAATCAATTGTCTCTCTAGAATCCTATATGAGTTCAAAATCTCAAGTAGAAAAGGATTTGGATTATGTGAAGAGTGTAGTCAGCCAAATGGTCTCAGTTTTTGAGGAGTTTAATCTTTCCATAACAAAGCATGTTAGAACCCAAGATTATGCAGTGAAAAATCTTATTAGTGGGATAACTAAGATTTTCAAGGAAACTGTAACCTTCTCTCTTGGTTCTCTTGCTTCCAAACCTTTAGTGGATTTGGATCAGCTAAGATCTTTGATGAAAGAGGAGCTTGGTTCAGCATCAACCATTGGCTATGTGGACTCATTAGATCTGACCAAAGTGGTGACTTCTACTAGAGATACCACTAGAGATATCATGAAGATTCTTCAAGACTATATGATAGAAGCTTCTGCTTCTCAGAAAGAGGTGAAAGACAAGGTAGATTATTATTTACAAAGGGTTTATAACAAGCATCAACTCAATAATAATTTCAAGATTATGTTAGAAAACATTAAGCTACCTCCAGTCAATCAGGACTTCAGAGAACAAGTTAGAAAGCTCAGAGAATTGACACCTGCACTATTCAAATTCGTGGAGAATAAGAATGATTTCATTTCTTCTATGGAAAGAGGAGGATGCATCATTATGGATTTCAGAAACCTCTTATTTCCATTCTTTCAAGTCGATTCTAGAACAGTTATTATCCCTCTAGCTTTACCTGCATCTGCCTCTACTTCTTCTCCTGTTCAGATGACTCCAGCCCAAGCCATCTGAAGCCTTATGCCTATGATCACTTAGAGAGCTACACAGTACAGGCCAAGAATAGTTTCAGTAGCTCAGCCACCTATGATCATCTCTAGTGTTCCTAAGCCTTCACCTGAATCCACCACACCTGAATCTTCTTCTGATCCCAAAGAGAAATCTCATTCTGAGGATGTGGATTGATCTGTGATTAGTATTTTTGATAGGAATCACTTGTATTTCTTTTTGTTTTATTTATGTATTTCTTCGTATCTATTTTCTCCACGAAATATATCTAATCTTACTTTCTTTTACTCTTTGTTACTTCTCTTCTCCTGTATTTCATTCTTGTCTCACTTTTTTTATTATCACAAAGGGGTAGAAATACTATCTAAGGGAAACATCTATGGGGGAGAACTAATATCATTTATAAAAAAGGAGGAGAGCTTAATTCATTTTCCTCTGGTACATTTGTTTTATATCCTTTCTATACATGTGTTTTACAATATATTGTTTTCTCTAATACAATTGAATTTAATGTTATATCCTCTGATTCATCTCTAATTATTCTGGGCTTATAATATCATAAGTAGTGATTATCCAAAAGGTGGATATTGTTGATCTCACCTATTTTGATAATCTCAATTATGCTTTTATATTCTTTGATAATCCCAGTTAATGTTTATCTATATATTAATTTTTTCAATATATAACATTATATTATCAAAATTGATAATAATATTAAAATAATCTTTGAAATATGTTAATCAATGTTTATCTATGTTTCTATGAATTTTGAAATAATTCTAACTCAATCGGATATGTTTTTCATAAATTAGATAAGTGTTAAGTCACTGATATGCTTATAGCTACTGATACAGATCTACCGGTACTTAGTCTACCGATAGATATAGTTACCGATAAGCAAAGGTCACCGATACACAGAGATACTGGTATGTATAAGTCCACCGATAAGCATTCCAGTGATAGATCAAGTCCACCGATACAGACAGCTACCGATAGAACAAGTCTGCCGATACGCACAAGCTACCGATACAGAGTTTACTGATACAGAGTCACGAATAAAAAACGAGCCACGAATACAAAATGAGCCACCGATACAAGCGAGCTACTTATATACCAAGATCTACTGATAGAAGGAGTCACCGATACATAGAGCTACTGATACACAGACTAACAGCTACTGATACAAGGAGCTACCGGTATAAGGACAAAGAGCTACCGATAGGAGCTCACCGCTATACCAAGTCCACCGTTACACATCTACCGATGGAAAGCTACTGATGAAAGACTTCAGTCACTGATTCCTAAACTCTACTTTTGTCAACATTTTTTATTTATTAATCAACGGTCATATTTGATGATTTGAATGTAGTTAATGTTAATTATTGTGGGTTGTTGGCATGTCAGGGAACCATACCTAGTACCCAAGAAAAGGTAATCATTCCCATTGCCAGAGCTGAAAGCTATAAAAGGAAGGAAAAATTCTATGCAAAATGGAATGAAAAAGAAGGTGCACAAAAAGGGAAAACGAATGTTGTAACACTGTACATACACAAAGAGATTCATACAAGAAGAGAACACAAACCGAATTTCATCCAAGGAGTGAAGAACTACAATCAGATGCTCATACACTCAAGCTGATCAAGATGAACTTGAAAACCAAGGAAGGAAACGACACTCTGTTTTCCAAACAAAAACCAGAGAAGGACTCAGAAGTATCACTGTCAAATAAAAAGGAGTCAAGATCTATATTTCAAATCACTAGATCTTTCTAAAACTCATATCTAAATTCTTAGTGATTATTTTATTTACATTTTTATCAGTGTGTATACTCTGAATATTTTATACACACGTTGTCTCCTGAGCTAAGCTGGAGGATTTCTAAATCCTCACACAAACCTTCTTTAACTCTTTTGTATCCCACTGTGGATTGTGTTAGAGGTCAAGTAAGACCTGGATAGCCAGTGTGTTGTTGTTTTGTTTTCCCACATAGAACTATGGTAAAGGTCTTAGTATCTAGATAGTCTTTACACTGTTGATTACCATGATCCATGGTGTGGATCAAATTTATATAAATTGTTTGAGAGGACTAAGTCTCTTCTTGAGACTGAACCTCTTGTTTAAAACTATTGTGCTTCCTTTTTTTTAACCTATATTGAATATTCCACTGCTAATTACTTTGAAATATAAAATTGTTTAAAAGTTACTTTGATAGTTAATCTAGCAAGTGTTTGTATGTACTGTAAATAATTAGGTTAGCTTCAAAAGTTAATTAATCTTCATATTAGATTAACTGAGAACTAATCAATCTTTTGAGAATCTAACTTACCCTTTATAATTTTACAAATTCACTACAGATTATCTTGTTATTCAATTTGGGGGATTTTAATAAGAATCTTTTGAACAGAAATTTTTAATTGGAACTCAATTCACCCCCTCTTGAGTATCCACTCTGACCAACAATTATAATATTCTCATTCACCCCTTGTTAATTAATTTGATGCTTAATTAATTATTCTCTTATATTAATCTCTTGGGAAGTACTTGATTGTTGTAATATACTAAAGGTTTCTGGTGTTTTATATATTTTAAATTAGTCCTCTATAATTTTTATTTTTTACATAGAGTACACTTGTAAATTCCTAATTTCTTATGATAGTGATCATTGAGATAAACTATGGGTGATGGGAAATATCCAATCATTGGACTAAGCTAGGGAAGAGGCTATAGTGGTCATTGAATTCCACTGTCTAAACCAAAATCACTAGATGGGGGTGATCATGTAAGGTTTTATTTGATTAAAGAGAGAATAAAAGATTAAAATTTAAATTATGATTTAAGAAATAAATTTAGGGGAAAAAAAGGTAGAAAATTCTTCTTAATATTGATTTTTTAACTCTACAAGGAAAAAATCACACATCGAACCCATTGATCAAGATAAAAATACACCCAAAAAACTTTCTTCTCTAAAGAAAACATGAGTCCACTACAATTGTATTTAATTTGGTTTTATAAATTCATTTTATAGGGTCCCCATGATAATCCTCTCATCTTTGGGGCAAAGGATTTGAGATTTTTATTTCATGTGGTCAAGCCCCATTCTTTTTGTTCCCAATTTTTTTATCACGAGATTTTTATTTTGATGATATTTTATGATTTAGGACCTCTTTGAATAAAATTTTTTATTTATTGTTTTATATTTTTTATTATTATTGAGACCCTATATTATTTCCCATTATTTTATTTCTTGATATAATTATTATTTCCCAAAATATTTTGAGTTTTGGTTATTGAAAAACATTGAGATAACCAATGGGCTAGGTAAGAGTCTTATAAGAGAGTATTTTTGTGTAAAAAACTTAAATCTAATAGCCCAGAGTTGGTGGATACTTTATTAAAATGTAATTATATACAATAAAACACATTCCAAATGACTTAATAGTTTAGTATTCTTGAAGAACTAGATACATACATTCTTCTCATTTTACATTGGAAATAAAATATAAAACATTAGGAGAGTAATTATTATACATACTTAAACTCATTAAAAGATTATTTCTTCATATCCTAGGGAAATGAAACTAAATAATTTGGGATCTTGAATGATCATTAAGGGGTACATATAGTAGAATAAATCCTGAATCAATAATTAATAATCAATATAATAAGGTAAATAAATGAAAACACAAGTCATTTAACCAATAACTTGAGTAAGAAATGTATATATGGATAATATCAAATGTAGTAATCTCATGGAGAATAATAACTGAATTCTTAATAAAGTAAATTCTTAATATTGGACTTCATGATTTCATACATAAAAATATTTATACCTTAAATACCTTGCACTAAGACAATTTAATAAATCATTAGGTATACACTAAAACCCCATTTAATTTAGAAAAATGATTCATCTCATTTGATTATTGATGCATCGAGGTGCTATATAATATCATAACACACATTTAACTTCATGTCCAATGCATTCCTCATAGATTTAAGGATCAATTCACTTTAAAATCAATGTACCATATTAAAATATATATTTATTGAGTACGTAATACATATTTATCAATATTTTCCTCAGTCAATCAAATAACTTTTATAGGTAAACATCATATGTATAAATTATATAAAGTTTAAGTAATAAGAATATCCTTGATGTTTTCTTAAGATAAATTTAATTTCCAATTAAAAATTATCATAAGAAAGTGAATTTTTCAACATAAAAGATGATCTATAATTCATCAAAAATACAGGTTTTGAAATAAACTATTTTCTTTTGGAGAATAAAATAAAATATATTAAAATAAGATTTATTTTAATATTTTTCTTTGAAAAACCTTATAAAACTTTTATAATAAGATAAATATTGTAAATGGTAATAGAAATAGGAAAATTCGTTAACATAGTTTTAGTTAAAAAAACATTTATTTGGAACTTTTATAAAGAAATTTGAAAATATAACTTTCAAAAAACATTATAAATATTCCATTAAAAACATCTAAAAATTCATGGGTAAATTAAAATGTCATTTGAGTAAATAAAAAGGAATTTTTTAAAATAATTTTAAAAAATATGGGCATGGAATAAAAATGTAACTGATCAAAAGAATAAATAATATCGGTTTTTCTTTTAAAAATCCCTCTTGAAAGAGTAATTTAAATTTAATCATTAATCATCATGAATAAATATTTATTCATGTTAAATAATTAAAAAGGTAAGTATATACACCAAATAAATTTAAATAGGTGTATAATACCAATTATGTCCCAATGGAGTGGAAATTGGAATGAAATATCATACAAAGATCATATCATTAAAGTGGGAATTAATCAATGTAGAGATCATGCATGACAAATTTAAATACACACAATAAAAGTATAAATAAAATATAAAAAAATAAAAGTTAATTTCTCATATAATCTTGACATAATATAATCAATGAAGAAGTGATATAACCTAATGAATGGAAATTTTATTAAGAAACCCCTTATAATGATCATAAAGTTGAAGTGAGGATTAACAAATGAATTGATTATGTGTAGAAAATATAAATCCTCAAAATTAAAATTTTAATTACTCTATAAATCAAAAATTATATATATTTAACACAAAATATTGGTATAATATAATCAATGAATAATAAGTATAACCCAATGAATAGAAATTGAGTTAAAACCCTTACCTCAGGTCTGACTCATATTGTACATTATTTATCTTCTTGAATAATAATATTATGTTAATTATTAACTTTATTAATAAAAATTTTTAAATTTATAATTATTTTAATTTTATTTATTACCATGGTATATTTAATTACTTGATCAATTATGTTCACATTAGATGTTTTAATGATATTCAATTCATATGTCCAAAATGACTTTGGTGGGTTGACTATGATAAAATTGGTCATTTTTCATCATATACATAATAATAATCACAAAATAATTATCATTTTTATACATGAATTATACTTTTAAAACCAATCAATAAATATGGTTATGAAAAATGAATTGTGTTACAATCATTGAGATGGTAGGTCGTACATGTGCATGAGTAACATTTCTATTTTTTAATGATCATGATGTAAAGAGGTAAGTATTATTTTAAAATTATATAGTGATAATTATATAAAAAATTAAATATTATTTCATTAAATATTCTTATATATACAATCTATGTGATGTGGTTGTAAAAAATGAATCACATCGCTTCGTGAAGGTAGCAGTCCACACATACGCACGAATGATATTATCATTTTCCAATAAATCAAGAAGTAAGAAAATATATGATATATTAATTTTATATAATAAAAAATATTTCATTAATATCATATATATAAAAATTAAATCCATTAAAATATCCATCTGTGATAATTGGTAATGCAAAAATTAATTACATCGGTTCCCGGGGTGGTAGCCCACCATACACACAAATAATGTTTTTGTTTCCAATTTGATGGAAGTGGAGATGGATATAGGTTATTCTATTAACATAATAAAAAAAATTATATTTAATATACTGGTTTTTTATTTCATCATGTTTTAATAATATTTTTAGTACATAGAAGAAGAAATAAAATAAAAATGAATAGTTAAGAATTATACCTCTTCTTTGGACAGCCTCTTAAGGTTTATACCTAAAGCCTTAATAGGATGGTTTTATGATCAAAAAAGGACTCTAGATCATGGTAATGAATTTAAGTAATTTATTTGGGTATTTATTGGCTGAAAAAAAGTCTCTTTAATTGTTTATAAGAGTAGATTGGAGGTGTCCTTTTATAAATGGGGGAGAGGATACACTTGGATTTTTTAAAAAGAATAAAATATATTAATGTCGTAATCAATAAAAATGGTTTCAAAATAGATCATTACTGAATATTATATTATATAGTGTCGAAATATATTTTTAAATTATAAATTAAACAAATTTTTATCTCATTTTAACCCATATATCTTTAGTTTAATATCTGGTAAACTTGTTTTAATATTAACTGTGGTAATAGATTTTTATAATTTTTATTATGCATTATGAATAAAAATAAATTTGACCTTATTACCTAATATTAATTATTATATTTCAAAAAAAATCCATTTTATCTAATTTAATTCATATAAGTGGAAAATTTTATTTTAAAGTTAAACTATCAAAATGCGATGAAAAATGGTCTTTTAGAAAAATGTCATTTTAAGTATAAAATTTTTTTATACTAAATTCAAGTACAAAATTCATTAAAAATGAAATAATTGGGTTATTTGTAATATAATTTAACAAATTTTACTTTTAAATATTTTTAAAACATAATGTAACTTTTTAAATTCTTGAAATGAAAAAATAGTTTTCAATAATAATCATTATTTTTCATTATTCCTTGAAAAATAAATTTTTTTAGAAAAATCACAAAAAATCACCCTAATTTAATTATTATATGATTATATAAAAAATGAAGTTAATTTTATCAAATAAATTTTTTGTAAGTCTTAAAAATTAATTCTATTATTTTATAAAAAAAACGATGAAATTCATTTATGAAGAAAACATATTTTTTTCAAAAAATGACTATAAACAAATGTGTGCTTATTTACTAAGAATTAATAAATAAATTTTAATTTACTAAAAAAATTATATATATTTTATAATTTTTTTAATCTTATTTATACCCTCCAATTCAATGGCTAAGTTATAAAAGTCATATTTAAATAATAATGTTTTTTAGTTCATTTAAGGTCGGTATTGCGTGTTGTATACACTATCAAACATGGTGTTCTATTAAAAGATCTAGGTGTTACATTCACCCCACCCCACTAATAAATTGATTAGTTGTAATTTTAAATTTTTCTTAGCAATCAATGGTTTGAAATTTAAGAATTCCTTTGTGGAAAACCCACATCACAAAATGGGCTAATAAAACCTCCTCTTAAAAAGAGGGAAAGAGAAATATGAAGGTCATCTCGAATAACACAAAACTAGGTTTCCAAATAGGATAACATTAGTGGGATGTGAAAATATAGACATGGAAAAGAAAACTAACACCTAAGGAATAATAGATAGTAATAGATAACATGATTATGAGAAAGTTAACAACCACAAAACCATAGATTTATTATGGGTAAAAAGACCATCAATTCATCATAAATGATTGTAATAGGATAAAATTTCTATTTTAAGAAACAATCTTATAGTTGAGAAATTCCTTTACCAAATAAGAAAATATACTTACTTAAAAATGATAATTTCATCCTTTAATTTATTTCTACCACAATCTCATCCTTTCTCCAAAAATGAGTATTCAGGGTGAATTTTTTCATGCCTGAAGCACTAAAATAAACTTATAATAGATCACATAATCCATAAAAAGGATAATAATATATTCTTCCTATCTTTAAATTTTAACCAAAAAATAAAATTTTTGACATAAGTTAAGATAATATCCAAAATGTATAAACCTTCATATAAATAAATAATACATTTTACTTTAAAATTTACCCAATAACACAAAAGTTTCAACTTAGATTATTCCAAAAATAAATAATTCTACATCTCAATTAACCTCAATAAGACCAACTTTAAAAAAATGTTTTAACACCAATGGTTATCTCATACCTTTTAACTTATATTCCCAAAATTTAATTGTATACTTCCTAAATAATCATTCATGTTAAACCACATGTTATAACTTAAGGTTAAATATACATCTATCCATTTAAGAATACTCAAAAAATCATTAATCACCATGATAAATCCATATATAATGAATCAAATTTAGATACTAACCTAAAACATAATCCTTTGATTGATTATAAATATATCTAAAAATATCACCTTGTTTATGAATGACTTTTTAACCATCAAGATTATGTATATCCCACTATCCAATGGACTGTAATTAATTTAACATCAAATCATATACTAGCCCAAAGGGTTATTCAAACCTTAATATATTATTCTTCCCAAAACCCAGTAAAAGTTTCAAATCACCTAAAAAATTAATCACTTAAAACCTAAAAGGGGGTATTTATGCTTTTGAACTTATGATCATCCTCAAAATTATAACACATGGTGGTATCAATTACTCTTAAGTTAGCTTCATATGAAAACATATATGCTTCTAAAAAACTAACACAATCCTTTGTTTCTAAAATAAAATCACAGACTATTTCCATAAAACCAAAAATAAAATAAAATTAATCAAGGATGACCTAAATCACTTTTTCATCAAATAAATAACCATTTTCAAGGTAACCAATACTATCTTGTTTAATTAATTAATTCCATTCATCATTTTATCCCAATATATAAGCACTTTAATCCTTACACTTCAACTATTGAAATATCATAGGTCATTCCTTGGTCTTGGAATTAACCCTTGGATTAGATCATTAGATTGGATGGAGTACATATTCCTCACACATAATACATTAAAATATAAATGGTACTTTGGTATGAACTTCATATCCATATATCAAACACTTTATTTATCCTTGATAATTCATTAATCTATGATCTTCTTTTCCACACATAAATCATTTTCTCATTCCTTTGATATTATCTTTGAGGTTTCTCTTTCCACATTTATAACATGAAGGAAATTGATCCTTCTTTACTCCATGGTCTTCACCTCTTGAACACTCAGAAAACTCTATTTTTCTCTTCTTTCGTGATTCCAATATTTGGTTAAGGCATAGGTTATCAATAATATATCATTATAATTGATTATTTATAATCGCAATATATTTCACTCTTGACCAATTTGGTTTCTAATAATCACCCTATTGTCCATAAAATTCAGTTTTAACATGATTCTTCCTAGTTCTAACCATTAACTAAAACCAAAAATCATAGCATGGGAAACAACAATCATAGTGTGAAGACATGAAATATCATTCATTGGATATTTAAATGATGACACCTTATTTTCACTCTATGACACCTTAGGTATGACCTAAGTTATCCTTGGTTGTCATCTATTCAAATCCTTCATAATGGTTTATAATGAAAATATTATTTAGTCCAAGCATATCCCCTGGGAGTATCAAACCAATTTTTCAGTAAAGTAACACTCTTTGTGCATTAGAATTATGGACAAGATGTACTCAACCAAATATTTTCGAGGTTATTAAACCGAGATGAATATATGCCAAAACCATTTCCCCTTGTAGTATCTAAACATGGATATATTGATTATAAAACCAAATAATATCTACCTTAACAAAACTTTAGGATGTTATCCTATACTTATACTTATTCTAAAATTCATTCATAGGGTTATGTTCCCTAATATGTGCTTTCGTTAATCTAGTTCCCGAGGTTTCTACCAAAAATTATTTGATACCTATTGGAACCAAGGTTGTTCTTCACTAGAAATAGAGTTTTTTTTTTGTTTTTTTTTAAATCCACACTGGGTTGATCAAGGAGTTTTCAATACAAGTGATCTTACAGTACAAGCTGATAACAGTGTTGAGGGAGGCATTTTTCCTAGTGTTTTCCAAATTTTTGGGGTCAAAAATCCATAGGAAGGGTTAGCATCGCGAAGGGTTGTTTTCTTTAATCAATTGTTCATAAACATGGTAAATTCATGGTTTTAATAAATAAAGGGATTATTTTCATGAATATATGGATCATCTTTATTGGTGATAGTGTTCTCAATGATTATGATAATTGGCACATCACCAGCGCATGATAGTTTGACAGAAAGCTTCACGACAACGTCAAATATCAATGGAGCATCATGAATGGAGGAGCATTGAAAATATGTTTTTGAAAGATACAAATAATGAATTGGAGGTGGGGGAGAATTGAAAATGGTTGAGCCTATAAATATAAGTCTGCCCGACTTCATTTTTCATGAAATTGTTAAAGGAAAATCTAAAATCACTATGATTTCACGAAGCTAGGGGAGCTATGTGAATATGGGTTTCAACATGAGCTTGAGAATCCTGAAAAGACTAGTTTATTATTAACTGATTTCAATGATTCTATGTAAAGGGTGCTTTTTTATGATGGGGTATTCCATGTTGAATCAATGAGCTTCGCAAAGGCATTTTGTTCTGCGAAGGCAGTGAGCTTCATGAAGGGTTGAGCTTCCAAAAGGAGCTTCACGAAAGGTAGTTTCTGAGCATCAATTTTTCAGTAATTAGTTCTTTCAGAGTGTATCAACTCAAGTCTATGGTGAAATATGAGTCTCATGATAGACAGGGACAAATACTTTAATGTCAATCCATTGAAGTTACTTTCAAGTCGATAAACTTAGTTACACTTCTCTCAAAGAAATGAGGTGGGGGAGTCAATGGAATTGTTATGAGAGATGTAGTGTGATATCCCTAAAATATTGTAAAGGTAGTATGCCTAGCACAGAGTGAATATGTATGAACTCTTATATTCCACAACTAGTAAATATTAGTGGATTAAGGTATTATTGACACATTTTTGGCATAAGCTCCTTGGAATAGACCTTAGTAGTGAACCAAGTAAAATTAGTGTGTAGTCTCTTTGCATGTGGTTGTTTGTCTTCTAAAATTTCCCATCAGATAGGTTTAATTGGTTCCTACCAATGTGGAAACAATATTTGAAACTTTTGAAGAAAAATTTGACACCCTGATTCACCCCTCCCCTCTCAAGGTGTTTTATGGTCCTTCAATACCAATTGTAACAACCCCAAATATAGAAGACTATAGTATGTGGTTACTTTATTATATTTTCATAAGATATAAGAAATATCATCCTAAAGGACCAAATAGTTTTTTATTCTTGATGAACTAGAAATATTAATTCTTCTCATTTTATATTGTAAATAAGATATAAAACATAGTGAGAGTAATTATTTTGTATCCTTGAAATCGTTAAAATATTAATTCTTCATATCCTGGGTAAAGGGAAAAAATAAGGGGTGAGATAAAATTATCAGTAAGGGTTACATATAAAATAATTTATCAATACTCATTAAGGAATAATCAATATGTAAAGGTATATAATTGAAAACACATGTCATTTAATCAAAAACTTGATCACAAAACACGTCCATAGATAATATCAAATTTAGATATCTCGAGGATAATAATAACTAAAATATAAATAAAGGAAATGATTATTATTATACATCATGATCTCATAAATCATGATATATATACCATCAAGACCTTGTGTCATGGGTATATAATTATAGACCCTACTTGTCACTGCATGTCCAATGTATTCCTCATATATTAAAGCATTAATTCAAATTATAAACAATATGACTTATTAACAAATATTTGTATTGAGTAAAGAATACTAATTTGTCAATATTTTTCCTAGTTGCTAAAATAAATTTCATAGTAAATAACCATAAGTTTAAATGATATACGGTTTAGGTAGTAGCATATACATGATAGATATTTAAGAGAAATGTAATTTATAATGAAAATTTATCATAATAAAGCGAATGTTTCAAGATAAAAGGTGACATTCAATTCATCAAAAATATAGGTTTTGAAATAAATTCTTATTTTTTGGATAATAAAAAAAATGGATTAAAATAATCTTTCTCAAAAGAGTTTTCTTTGTAAAACCTTTGAAAATTATTAGAAGAAACTAAATAGAATAAAATGGTTATGATGGAGAAAATATTTTTTAACATAGTATACTGATAATATGGATTTATTTAAACATTTTGGATATGTTTATTTAAGTTTTATTCATTTTTTATTTTATAATGCACTGGGTTTTGGTTTCTTTTCAAAGGAATTAGGAATTTTGAACTCAAAGGAAGAAATGATGAAAATAGAAAAAACTGGTTTTACATGTCATAATGGGAGTTCATGATGTATATTCTTCATTTACAGTATCCTTGTGGACCAAATTCTAGTCCGTGAGAAATTACATAATGTGAAGAATTTACGTGATATGTAAATACATTAAATTTGGTGATATTTTCAAATTCCAATTCTTACTGAAGTTACACAATGTGAAGAAAGTACAAGACATGAATCACATACACAACATATAGAATTTAAATGATGTTATAAAGTTTTAGATCCCATCTAGTCAAAGATATATCCCAAGGATCCTGAGATATTCAAAATCTTTATAGGAGGTTTTGGATTTTAATTTCATGATGCGTAAAGCATTCATGTCATGTAAAAGTTGAGACAGAATCCACTTAAAGAAAATACACAATGTGAATGATTTGCGTGTCATGTAACTCTTATGCCTATAAAAAATTTGGTGACACCCATTGTGGATAGGGATTTTGGGACCTTTGTTTTTATCTTGTTTTATCCTCTTTTTATTCTCTGTTTTACTTCCAAACACAGTTGTAATTCATTTCATTACTCATTTTATCAAATCCTTTTGTGTTGTCTCGTGTTCTACATCTATTATTTGATCAATTCATTTCTGCTTTCTATTTCGGCGACCATTTAGAAACCAATCATTTTCCAACTTCAACACTTTCATTTTTCCTTCCTATTTCTTCATTAAAAGTATTTTTTTGATTTATTCTTTCATAAATTTTATGTGTGGATTGATTATTTTGCAATTTTATTATGATTGTGCAGAGAATTCTTATTATTCCTTTTCTTTTGATCAACACCATCATGCATGGATAATCTTCTTAAGGTTAGGGGTTGAGAGTAAGGATTTTTATGAGCCTAATGAATCTATAAATTGAAACTTTTTAAACCTATGGCTAATAATTAGTTTAAAAAAACTTTTTATCACATTCTCTTGTACATCCCTAGCTGTGGGAGGTGAAATTGAATGAACTTTACCTAATTATAGTTGATCAAGATATGTCCATTATCCTATGATGATTTCTACCATATATGCTAAGTGTAATGCATCTAGGATATTAGTTATACCTAAACTAAGGGATGGCTGCAACATAGGTAGATCAAATTGATTTGACCATAACCAATTGGTGAACCTTGCACCGCTTTGTAGACTTATCCATAGAATTGTCCCAAGTTAGATTTAGGATTATATTTTTCCTAAAGGCCTAAAATTGACCATGATCCCTTATTTTTTATCTGATCTAAATCAAAACTACATATTTCTAGTAAAACCAAATCTACCAAGTGAATGTGAGGAAATCTTCTATAGAGTTTGAATCACTAGGTTATTTTTATTCCAGTTGACCCTATGAGATTGACACTTCACTGACACTTTATTAGGCCTTTGTAGTCAAGTGTAGTTTCAGAAAAATAAATTTCTAATTTGATCATGTCCGAAGGAATCAATGATGCCTTATGGGTTCATCAAATTTTGGCATATTTGCCTCATCCTGTTCACTAGCCCATATCGCTTCACTTCCCCTCCCTCTTTACCATCCCCTTTATCTTCCCACCCATCCCCACCTACTAATATTACTTCAGCATCTTTCCCCACACTACCTACCACCTAGGAAGATCTGCCTTTTGAGCTCACCAACCCAAATTCTCAAAAAGATTATACTTTGGATCAGGTCTAATGGGGAAAGGGACCCACCATTCCATCCCCATTAGAGGCTCCCCTGATCGATCCAGTTGTCATACACATGGACTTAGAATAGATCAACACCTCACCCCCTCCATCCTTTACTGAATCTTCTTCCAACACCATGGAATCTCTTATGGCAGTCAACCCTCCATCCCATGACACCATCGATGAGATTGATTTGGAATATTTTCTCTAGAACCCCTTTGTCTGGGAGGGGACTAAAAATATAGAGACTAGAAAGCATGCCCCTACTATTTAGTCTTGTCTTTATCCCCTCCCCTATTATATTATTCCTTGGGCCTGTTCTTTGTAATGTGTATTTTTTTTATTCACTAGTGTATCATTTCTCTTATATATGGATGAGATATAGTTTTTTACTTCACTTCTAGGGTTTATTATATTCATGTTGGATTAAATTTTCCATGTCTAGATCTGCTTCATCTTCCATGATCACTGAAGAGCCTCTTGTGTCATCTTATGGCATCCCACTTGAGATTTATCAGGATGTGGTTAACCTACAAAGGCAGGTTGAGGAGATCCAGCTACATATTCCTTCCCAGTAGAATCATCCTCTATGACAAACACAAAATCTATTCTTACCACATGAGATTTATATTTGGTACTTTCCTAAGGTGGTTAATCCCACCAAACACCCCCATGAGATTGATGACACTACCACTAGTTTCTGTAAAATATATCAGACATCTGAGAAGATAGATGACACTAGATGATTCTTTTTTTCATCTGTTTGGAAGATGAATACATTGTTAGTTCTTTATGGGATACAACTAATATTTTTACTTTATTTTAGTTGTGTACTTAGGATAATTGTTTTTTATTTTTTTCATTTTCTACCCATCGTTCATCCCAAACATCAAATTACTCTATTACTACATTTATATGAGTTGTGTTCTCCTATTTTTGACTATATACACATACTAATTTTTCTACTTCCAAATTGGTTAACCATTGTGGACTAATCATTTATCTAGTTTAGGTATTTTATTCAAAAAAAATTGCAGGTAGCACAATTTCCAATCAACATCCAAAAAGTTTTCCCAAGGCCTAAATTTTACTATAGGGAGATCTTGATTCCCTATTTTCAATTCCTAAAATTATATTTCATTTTTCTCTATATTATACTTACTTTATCTCCTACAACACTTTATATAAAAGTGTGTACACTATCTCATTTTAAGTGTGGGGTCTTTATTTAGCTTTATTGTCAATACACTTGGATTGTTTCCTATTTTCACTAGTCAAAGAGATATTTTTATTTGAAATCATGCTTAAAATTTGAAATCTCATTACACCCATTTAAATAAAAGACAAATTTATTTTGGATATTTTTTAAATAAGATTCTATTCTTGTTTATATTTTTAGTATGATTGTTATTACTTTAATTTTAATTTTATAATCTTTCAATTGATTTTGATTGACATATTACTTGATTTTATACCCTAGTTGATTGCTAGTTATTCTTTTATACTCCCATTCTCAAGATTATTATAGACTTATATTGTCATATTATTTTCTGAGCATATTTATTGAGAGATAATTAGGAAATTTACATATATCAGAACTTTCATTGAGATCTTATTGAGGATATGACTGAAAAAATACACTTTTAAAATGATTGAGGAAATATTTGTGAGAAAATTTTCCATGTGACCCACCTATACATTTTTTCTTCTTTTTCACATAGTATCCATGAATGAACTTAAAAAAGTGTGGATGGGTTATTTCACTACTGATGGTCATGGTATGTTGATAATGAGGAGACGTATTGTGACTCTTTCACCAGATTGATATGATGTGGTTCATGATTACTTTTGGAATTTTCTATGCTTTACATGTTCCATTGAAAAAAATGGGTTGTGTGTTAGGAAGGTCAAAAATCACCATTACAGGACTAATGAATCCTATTATGGATCGTATTTGGTTAGGTGATGTATGTGAGATATATCCTAGAAATTATTTTTAAAAAAATAAAGGAGCATGGTACATTCTTGTTACTATCTTGACATATTCATGGACCCACTTAGAGTTCTTTGGATCACGAACATATTTTTTCTAGGATAAGTTACTTCATTTAAATTTTTACAATTTTCAAGCATTATACTTTAGAGTTTACCCTCCTCTTTAATCTTGATTTTAATCACTATCCCACATACCCTCAGCCTCAAAGACATTTGAACCATATTGTCTAATCCCTCATGATTAATTTTGTATTTGTATTTATGGTGTAGAGATGATAGAACCAATATAAGATTATTGTCGGGAACATGTATTCATGGTATGAGAATAACTCCAATTTTATTTTACCTTGAGTGATGAGAGAAAATTTATTATGAGGTAAATTAAACAATGGTTATAATTTATGAGGAATAGTTATGAAATTGTAATTAAAGGGAGGAAGAATTTGAATAAAGAATTGAAATATGTCGAATAACTGGTTTTTATCTGTAGGATTGATTCTAGAGGAATTAATTTTTCTTCTTGCGCTTAGTTTTATTTTCCTAGTTGTAATTCATGTTTATTTATTTAAAAATTGTTTCATTTGTAATCCCTATTGAGATGGTTTTTTCTTGAGGACAAGAAATTGTTTAAGTGCAGGGGATTTTGATATGTTGAATTTATATAAACATTTTGAATATGTTTATTTAAGGTTTATTCATGCTTTATTCGATAATTCACTAAGTTTTGGTTTATTTTTACATGAATTGTGAATTTTGGAGTCATAGGAAGAAATTATGAAAAATGGAAAAAATAGGTTTTACATGTCATGAAATGAGTTCACGACATGTACTCCTCATTCATAGAATCCTTATGGACCAAGGTCCAAACCATGATAAATTACTTAATTTGAAGAATTTACATGATATGTAAATACATTACACATCATGAGATTTTCAAAGTATGATTCCCACTGAAGCTATACATCATGCAGAAAGTACAATACATGAATCGTATAAACGATGTGTAGAATTTACACGATGTGAAAAAGTTTTAAATCTTATCCCATCAAAGATAAATCCCAAGGATCCCAAGAGATTCAATATTTTTGAAGGATATTTTGGATCTAAATTACATGAAGTTTAAATCATTCATGTAATGAAAAATTCGATAGATAAGACACTTAAAGAAAATACATTATGTGAATGCTTTACACGTTGTGTAACTCTCATTCCTATAAATAATTTGGTGACGCCCGTCATGAACAGGGAGTTGGGGAACTTTTTTATTCCCTCATTTTATCCTCTATTTATTCTCCATTTTACTTCTAAAATCAGTTTTAATTCCTTCCTTTACATGTTTTATCAAATACTTTTGTGTTGTTTTTTGTTTTATGTCTGTTCTTTGATCAATTCATTTTCTTCTTCCATTTCAGCGCCTGTTTTGACACCAATAATTTTCCAAATTCAACACTTGAACTATTCTTTCCTATTTCTTAATTAAAAGTAATTTTTTTATTTATTATTTTATAAATTTCAAGTGTGGGTTGCTTATTTATAAATTTTTTTCTGATTACGCTGAGCATGTTTACTATTACTTTTCTTTTGATCGACACCTTCATGCACAGCTAATCCTTTTAGGGTTAGGGTTTAAGAGTAAGTGTTTTTTAAGCCTAATGAATATATAAATTGAGACTTTGTAACACTAAGGCTGGTAATTAGGTTAAAAACAACTATTTATTGCATTCTATTACATATCCCTGACCATGTAAAGTGAAATTGGATAAGCTTGACCTGATTGGAGTTGATAAGTTTATAACCATTATCCTATGACACTTTCTATAATATAATCTAAGTGTAATGAATCCAGTTTTTTATTTATACCCAGACACAAGGATAGTTTTAGTGTAGGTACATCCAATTGGTTTGACCATAACCAATTGGTGACCCTTGCACCACTTCATAGCCTAATCCATAGGACTATCCAAATCTAGATTTAGTATTATCTTTTGAATAAATCCCTAAAATCGACAATGATCCCTTCATTGTTATTTGAACTAAATCCAAACTACAAAGTTCTAGTGAAACCAAATATGCAGAGTGTACGTAAGGAATCCTTCGATAGAGTTTGAATCCCTAAGTTTCTTTTCTTACAATTATCCCTATGGGTTTGACCCTTCACTAACTCTTTACTAAACCTGTTTATTCATGTGTAGTTTTGGAACAATAAATTTATAATCTAATCATGCTTGGAGTAATCAACGACACCTTTTGGGCACATCATATACGTTAAAAAAATATTTATTTTAACTTTTTTAAAATAAATTAAAAAACGAATCTTTTTAAAAACATTATAAATATTCCTTTCAAACCTTTTAAAAATACAAGGATAACTTAAATTTTTCTTTAATTAAATGAAAATTAATTTTGTAAAAAAAATTGAAAAATATGTAAATGGAATGAAAATTAACCTGATCAAAAAAATAAATAAGATATGATTTTATATTAAATATTCCTCTTTAAAAAGTAATTTAAATTTAATTATAAATCATAATTAATAAATATATATTCATGTTAAATACTTAAAAGTGGAATTATATACACCATATAAATTTAAATAGGTTTATTATACCAAATATGTCTCAATGGAGTGGAAATCAAAATGAAATCCCTTAAAAAGGTTATATCAGTGACGTAAGAATTAATAAATGGAGTGATTATTCATGAAAAATGTAAATCCACACAATACAGGTGTAAATATAACATAAAAAAATAAAATTTAATTTCACATGTAATCTTGACATAACAGAATCAATGAATAATTGATATAACCCAATGAAAGGAAAATGAGTTAAGAAACCCCTTACAAAGATCATAACATTGAAATGAGAATTGATCAATGAAGTGATTATGTGTATAAAATTTAAATCCACATAGATACAAGTGTAAGTTAATTATAAATCAAACAAATTACATTCCATTCATAACCTTAGTATAACATAATCAATGAAGAATAAGTATAACCTAATGAATTGAAATTGAGTTAAGAAACCCCTTACCTTAGGTCAGACTCATCACGTACCATATTTATCTTCCTAAATAATAAAATTATATTAATTATTCACTTTATTAATAACCTTTTTAAAGTTTATTATTCATTTTATTTTATTTATTACCATGATATATAAAATTAATTAATCAATAAATTCACATCGAATGTTTTGACAATATTCGATTAATATGTCCAAAATAAATTTAGACGGTTGATTATGGTAAAAAATTTCATTTTTCCATAATCTCAAGAATAATAATCATGAAATAATTATCATTTTTATAAAACAATTATACTTTTAAAACAAATCAATAAATATTTTTACGAAATGAACTATGTTACAATCATGGAGATAGTAGTTCATATGTATGCATCAGTAACATTTCCATCTTTAAATGGTCGTGATGGAAATAAAATAAGTATTATTTTATATATAAATAATTATAATTATATCATAAATAATATATTATTTATTTAAATAAACTTATATATACCATCCATTTGATTGGTGGTGATAAAAAAATAACATCGCTTCATGGTGGTGGTGGTTCACACGTATGCACGAACGATGTTATAATTTTTAAATTAATGGAAAGGTAATAAAATATATGATATGTTAATTTTCCAAAATTATAAATATGTCATTACTATCATATTTATATATACATTAAATCCATCGTTATAACCATCCATGATAGGTGATGATGGAAAATGAATTATATTGATTCGCGGGGTGGTAGTCCACCATACACATGAATGATGGTTATGTTACCCATTTGATGGAAGAGGGTATGGATATAGATTATTACATTAACATAATAAAATATAATTATATTTAACATAATGGTTTCATTATTTCATAATGGTTGAAAAAAATTTAAATGAGGTAAAAAAAAATAATATAAAAATGTCTGGTTAAGAACTATAGCTCTTTTTTAGACAGTCGCTTTAGGATTATACCTAAATCCTTATCTGGATGGTTTTATGATCAAAAAATTAAATCTATGTCATGGGTATGTATTTAGTTAATGTATTTTTTTAGTTCTTGTAAAAACCAAAAGGCTCTTTTAGTGTGTGTAAGAGATGAGAGGGGGTTTCCTTTTATAAGTGGGGGAGAGGGCACGTTTTGAATTTTTAAAAATGATAAAATATATTAATGTATTAATGAATAAAAATGGTTCAAAAACGGACCATTACCAAATATTATGTGCTATATAGTCTAAATGTTTCTATAAAATAGAAATTATAAAAGTTTTTAGGTCATTTTAACCCTTTCCATGTTAGTTTTACCCTGAGTAAACATGTTTTAACCTTAATCATAGTAATTGATTTTTATTATTTTTACTATTCATTGTGAAAAAAATTAAGTTGAACTTATTGAAAAATATTAATTATTGAGATTAAAAATATATAATAAATTTTATCAAATTAAATTCATAGAATAGATATGATTTAATTTAAATTTGTACTTGTAATACACGACGAAAAATAGTTTTTGAGAAAAATGCCTTTTTAAGTATAAAAATGTTTTTATACTAAATTCAAGGATAAAATTAATTAAAATTACCATAATTGGATTATTAATAATATAAATGAACAAATTTTTATTTGAAATCATTTTGAAAAAAATAGAACTTTTAAATTCTTGAAACAAAAAAACATTTTTCAATAAAAATCAGTATTTTTCACTATTTGTTGAAAAAAAAACCTTTCATAAAAAACCCAAAAATTCACCATAAGAAAATTTTCATATGATGATTTAAAAAATTAATTTAATTTTATCAAATAAATTTTCTAAAATTTTAAAAATTATGTTTTCTAAAAAATCCCTTAAAGTAACTTTGCAGTGTTTTGGGTTGATTGTTTTTATTGATAAAGCAAGTTGACAAGGTCATTTGTGAAGATCCATAGTGATTGTTGACAAGGTATATTGAAAAATATCTAATAAATAGATATGTGATCTCTATAAGTGGTATGTAATATTATATGTACAATGTGGAACCTTTCCCCGATGTTTTTTAAATTTTTTGGGTCCAAAATTTAGAGGATGACACTAGTTTTGTAAAAGTTTCATTTCAAGGTTTGCCTCATTAAAATATAGAAAAGTCATTAAATTCATTAAATATTTGTGTTTAATGAAAGTATATTGTTTTTTTAAAGTCTTGGTGATTTGTGAAGGTTTTGAGATTCATAAAATATAGTTGAGTCGCAACAGGAAAACACTAAGTTACATGATTATGAGAAGTTTCTCAAAATGGAAACTTTTTCTTAAAGTTTCATGAAGACAAGGAGTTTCATGAATAGGTATGAAGATTTTTTATAAAAGGTAGAGGTGATATTTTAATTTTCATGAAGGATAGGAAAAATATATAAATAGTCATCTACCCCCTTATTTTAATAGAGGAATCCTTAATGAAAATCCAAAGGCTCAGAATTCATGAAATTTTTTTCTAAAGGTTTATCTTGTGTGAAGATTTTAATAAGGCCATCTATTTCATGAAAAAAGGAAGTTTCAGAAAAAAAAATTAAGCTTTAAAAAAATTGTGAGCTTCATGAAATTTTTTAGTTTAATAGAAGTTTTGAGCTTTGTGAAAGTTGTTTCATGAAATTTATAGGTTTCATGAAAGCATAAAGTTTTGTGAAATAATTGGGTAGTTTTTTAAAAGTTTAGAAAAGGGTTTTGTGAAAAATAAATTTACATGAATCATAAGGTATTACCCAAAAATTATGTAGTAAAGTGGTATTCATAAATTGGTTGAAATTGGAACATAATGTTGTACCAAATGAGGTTTAAAACATATTGATTCAAATGATCAAAAGAAGAATCTTCTAAAGGAGAAATGAGAAGACTTCAATTGAGATATAAGTGATCATTAAAATTATAATTATTTTTCAACAAGCAGGGATAATGAGTCTACTCCAAACATTATAATATCAGTTCCCATTAGTGTATTTTTTATATAGTCACATTATCTATGTATTCTCCTTGTATGCATCCCATTATGAATGAACCAAGTAAAATTATTGTGTCTCGTGCATTCTTTCATCTATGCTCATATATTGTTATGGGAAATGGAGAAAATATTATTCTATTTAATTATGAAAAAATATCTAAAGTGGAATTTGTTATTATCTATCATACCCCAATTCACCCCCCCCCCCCTCTTAGGGTATTTAACATAGTTGGGTTAACAATTGGTATCAGAGGGAATGGTTATAATCATTTTTATCTATAATTGATTTCAATGGAGGTTGTTAATCTCAAAGGGATTTCAATCTTCAATGGAAAAAATTTAATTGTTGAATAATTAGATTTAGAACTAGTTCATATCATTAAGTATGTATTTCTTTATAACTACAATGTATGGTATTTATGCAAGTGTAGATAGTGGAGTTCTATCAAAAGAAGACTTAAGGGAATTGGATACTTATTTCAAAGGAATCAATTCCTTAGAATTATATTTATCTAACACAATATAAATAAAGTTTATGTCATGAAAATATATGAATTACATGTGGGAAAATATATTAAATATCTATGAAGGTGATTCAAAAGTCAGATATGCAAATTTATAGTTTTTTTAACAAATATGAGGACTTGATAATTCACCCCAATGAGTCTATAGTTTCATTATTTGATAAGAATAATTTTGTTTTGGAATGCATGTGTGGTCTTGGATAAATTATTGAATATGTAAACATCGGTAAGTATATCTTAAGAATACTACCACCTTTGTTCAATCCGAAAGTTTCTATACTAGAAGATAAAGATCCAAATGATCTTACATTGGATAGTTTTTGTAATACTATTGTCGCATTTGAGATGAGAAATGATGATAATGAGTCTATGTAAAAAGTTAAGTCTAAAGACTTGGAATTCAAGTCCATGATAAATATCACTATTTAAGCTTTCTAAGAAGAATAAGATATGGATGAGGTTGTGTAATTATTTTCCTCAAATATACAAAGAGGAAAAGAAAATTTTAAAGGTAAACTTCCACTCATGTTCTTTAGACGTAGAAAGTTTTAACATATTGCAATAAGGTTCCCCAAGAAGTTTCAAGATGATGAGGAGGATGAATTAAAAATTACCATGAATAATTATTCAACCTATTTGATAGGCAAGAAAAAATTCAATAGAAATATCTTCAAAAATGATAATCTTATTTTACAAGAAAATGATATTTCATAAGAATATGGGGTTGAAGAGATAGAGAACTGTAGGGATCATATATAAAATTTTATGGTGTTATTTTTAAGTAGCTCTCATATAGGGGAAGAAAGATACAATGATGAATAAGAATTGGAAGGAAGATTTGATATCTAAGTTGAATTAGAATATGATCTTGGGGAGATCAATTTTTAGAGAACCAAAAGAAGAAATAAAAAAGGTTGGCTCATGATTCCAAACTTTATATATATCATCAAGAAGAAGATAAATCTGATCCGGAGGCATAAATTGGAAATCTTAATTCTTAAATGATAGAAAACTAAGAAAAGGTTGTTGAGTAAAATATAGAAGTTGAATAAAAAAGAGTGATTTATGGTTTTACTATCATGAAAAAAGATCAAATCAAATATATAAAGTAACTTGAAGTGGAATTTTCCAAACCTTGAAGAAAATTAGAATATCATTAGAGACTCTTGAATCACTGTATGAAATCAGTAAATAAGATCACTCAGGTGATAGAAAATATAAAATTGGATCATAGAGGTCTATAAAAAAAGAAAGATTCATATCCAAATGTTAAGGGTTCTATGAGGATTGATCAAAAATATAAATATATGATGATTTATTTTAGACTGTAATCACTCACTCTAAGGTTAAAGATCTATTTGGGTATGAATTGGAATCATAAGTTCAGATATCATAAGGAATGACCTATGGTGAACCAATGATGTATAAAATACACCTCATATTAGTTATTATTACTGTGGAAATATGGGACTTTCCAAAAATTTATGTTCTATAAATAAAATGTACTGAAGGGAATAATATCTTCAATGGAGGCCACATAGAGTTCAATATTCTAAGAATTATTTTGATGGTCACTATTTCTGGTGTGGAGGATTTGGACACATGTCCAGACATTGCTTATAAAAAATTTTGAGGAATGTGTTGAAGTAGATCTAAAGTGGTCATAATTAGTAGCTCAAAGAATAATCAAATTATCTGAAAATGAAAAATTGGTTTGAATATCTTCAAGATGAATTTGGTCTATCATAATTTAAATAATATCAAGAATATTAGTCCATAATAGGCATGAATTCAATGAAGTGAATCAAAAATAAAAGATATGATAATGTAGTGGTTTTATAGATTTCCCTTAAAGAATCATATCAAGCTGGTGTATGGATTCTTGATAGTGGATTCATATCTCATATGATAGCAAATAATAATCTTGTTACAGGCATAAAATATGAAAATTAATTTGTTGTCAAATTTGTAAATGACTAAGGCCTGAAGATTATTGGCTCAGGAACATCCAAATTTTGGTGTAAAGATATGATATGTGTTAATGTCTTGGTTTTCAAAGGTCTCTGTCAAAACTTTCTAAGTTTTAGTCAATTGTGTGACTTGGGTCATGCTATAATCTTTACTAAGAAGTTTTGTATCATCAATGGAAAATTTGGTATAGTTTTTTTACAGGGAAATTTCATAAAGGGGAAATTTTACCTTATGAGTGTAGAAGAATATATGTGGTTTATATCTAGAGAGGAAAAAAATAGGTCGTGGAATAAATGGATTGGAAATTTATGTCAACTATCCCTAGAATATTTGGTCAAATGTGATTCACATCAATATCTAACCAATATATCATGTGATCTTACTCACATGTGTGTTTCTTGTCAAAAAGGTAAGATTATAAAAAATACATACAAGCCAAAATAATTAAATTCATCTAGAGTGCTTGAATTGGTGAATGCAGATGTGTGTGGACCTTTCTCACCAAGATCTATTGATAAGAATATTTATTATGTTCTTTTTATTAATGAATTTGGTCGGATGGTATGGATATTTTTCATTTCCCAAAAAACTGACATGTTCAGTTGCATAAAAAAATATCATATGGGAGATGAAAATATTATTTGACAAAATATTCTGAATTTTCAAATTGATAATGGTACATAATTCAAAAACATCCAAATGAAATATTATTGTAACACCCCAGGTAAATAAAGAATATGACATTTCATATTTATCCATATTTGTGAATAAAATATTGAAATGACTTTAAAGGGGACGCTATGCTCGATGGCGTACCCAATACGCAACAACGAGTTTCTTGGGAATCTTACGTTGCACTCTAATAATAAAATAATATTATTTTAAATGGTAGTTAACATGTAGCCGTTGTATTGGTGGGAATGGATAGAAATAAATAAAATATGATTATATATGTTTTTACATTTATCCAATAAAAGATAATGGCTTAAAATACGGAAAGAATTCAATTTTCAGCTTTTATACCCTAATTTTCACTAAAGGTTCACTTATCACCTTTTGATGGAGAATTGTCATTAAATATAGTTTTGATCACTCTTATACAATATTTTGGACCAAATAAAACTCTTCTTTAGAATTGGAACATCAAAATTTACTTTGTGTAAATTTTTGGTATCTTTCCGATAAAGTTCATTTTTTTCAATGAATAGTGTAAAATGTTGTATTTTAATTAAAAACCCCTTTTTAATCTAATTTATTTATATGATTATATTATCTTTTGAATTGGTTTTAAAGTTAAATTAGAATATATTTTTACCATTAAATCCAATAGTGGTCTTTGGAATTAATTTCACTTTGAAATCAGACTTAAACAAGTGTCAATCTTTTGATACTTATTGTTTCATAAAAACACACTATTTGCTTTGACAACGGGAATTAATTATTAAATTAATTAATCTGACTTATATGTATTGAATTTTTTAAAATAGACTTCATTTTTGAATTCGTAATATCAAATATAGCTTAGGGTGAATTTTTGGTAATTTTCTGAAAAACTTCAATTTTTAATGAATAGTGAAACCACTAAGTGGTAATTATAAAGACTGATTTTCCGTTTAAATGAAATTTTGCCATCATTGTATTTTGAATTTTAAAAATCCGACATACATGGTTGTCATTAAGAAGTAAAATGTGGTTCAATGAGATTATAATAATTTTTTGGTGAATAGTAACTTATTAAGTTCTTAATCGCGATTAGTGGTAATTAGTGTAGTTTAAGGTAAAAATAATGCTTTAATAAAATAAGATGAGCTTGACACATGTCATACCCTCATTGGTTGTGTCATGGCCGACCAAGAAAATCCATGGGTCAACTTGGGGACCCCATGGAGACACTTTGGTTGGGAAATGACATAAATAACTTTTTATTTAATGTAAAAGTAAAAATGACACAAACATAATCTGTTTTACGAAAACAATTTTTACATGGGGTTATAAAGATCAGATTTTTTATTATAAATAGTCATTGTAAATCTAAAAAGATTTCCTACATCATAGTATTTTTGTATAATTTTTATACATTAAATAAATTAAATTATTTATGACATAATAATGATGCAGCGATGACATCATTATTTGATGATTTAAATAAAATGGAAAGATAATGTAAAATATATGAACTAAAGATGTACAAAACTTATTGGATGGGTGGATTTCGAACCCTTATCACCTTATCCACGAATTATATCAATGTGTGACCTTTTAAAACCGAAACACATTTTCAAATAAAGTAATATTTCTTTACTTTCCAAAAGTGCCCCTCCTCTCCTCTTATAAAAGGCCCCCACCTCTACCTCATTTCACACACTCCTCAAGCCTTTGTCTCGGCCAAACCCTGCCCATTTACTCTCTCCACATACCTCTCCTCATCCTAGAGGATTCCCTTTGGGAATAATCCTTTCAAAGGAATCCTTTAGGCTCAAATCAAAAGGAGTTACACTTTTAAAGGTAATTCATTCTCTCATGTTCATTTGTTTTATTTTTCTTCTCCAACCCCCTAAACTCTTTTTATTTATTTCTTTTGTAACAACACCAGTATCTTTAATATACTAGGATGTTGTTATATTATTTATTCGAGCTACACTCTCACACAACTACATCAAATGGTTAAAGAACATACGGTTTCCGTGGATGGCGAAATTGTGCCTCCCGAAACGATGATTGTTCAATACTCATTTAACACCTTCAAAGGTGGCCATTATGATGTAACTATTTTTATATATGATATATAATATGCTTATGTTTTACTTATGCTTCTGTATTTTTCATTTGTGTCTTACCTTTATGGATTCCATTATGGGTATACGCGATATCTTCATTTTAGGAAGTGCGGACTACCGCCCCCTCAAAGTGATGTGATTCGTTAATGCCATATGTGGGACGTGTAAAGGATGGATTTAAAGTTATTATATATGATGTTATACTGGAATTATAATATAACTCTATATAATTATTATTTCATTCCATTAAAGTATGAGATAGAAATGAAAGTAGCGTTCATGCGTACGTACGGCTTACCGTCTCCATGAACGGTGCATTTCATTTCTTATCCACAAATGTAATATACTATTAAAAGTACATGTATATAATGGATATATATAATTAATGATATATCTAAATGATGAATATAATTCTGGAATTAAAATATACATACCTCTCATTTAGTTTTAATTCCATTAATATGACAAAGAAATGAAAGTAGCGTTCATGCGTGCGTATGGCTTACCGTCTCCATGAACGGTGCATTTCATTTCTTACCTCTAAATGATTATGTAATATTATAAATACATGTATATGATGGATATATATGATATATATGATATCCAAATCAGGAATGTCATTCTAGATATAAAGAACCTTTGACCACACGAACAACATGTAATTGTAACAAGTCCACTTTCGACTTAAGAACCAAATATCGAAAAAACAAACATTATTAACTTAAATAGTTACATAATGTTTATAACATGGAAATAAGTGATATAAAAGGAATAATTAACTCTAAAAATGTTCTTAATCAAGTAGAAATTAACTCAATTTTATTATTCAGGACGTTAAAGAACGATCGAGTCAAGTCGGACCCGAGGTAAGGGACTTCGTCTCAATCTCCTTTCATTGAGGAATATTTCATTTTATACACAACTTTCTTTTATACGGTGTATAAACACCTTTGAATTTTACTTTTATACAAAAGGAATCTTTTTCTATGAAGCTTTTTACTAAACGACAAAAAAAAGAATTTTTTTTTTAACGTACGCGGTGACAACAACCTTTTCCGCCGCCGCGAGTATTATTTGGTCTTTGGCTTTCTCAACAAGCCGTAATGTTTTTAGAATAAAATAAATACCATATACACTTTTATGTATTTTGGTATTGAAATGGTTTTGAAAAAGGATTCTATTATGTCAATATATTTATGATATATTGTGATTGAAATGTGGAAATTTTATCATTCCTTTATATTGGTTTTATGTTTTATGATTTTATATTGGTACTTGGAAATTTTAACGGGTGGTTACGTTATAAACCATATGACGGGTGGTGCCGTGAATACCAGGATGGGTGGTTACGTTATATCCTCCAATTCATTGGGTATGGAAGTCGTCTGTATGGCTATTCCATTAAGTATGTATGGAAATTGGCCGTATGGCTATTCCATTAAGTGATATGTGTGGGAGTCGACCGTATGGTTATTCCACTCAAGTATGTTTATGTCCCAAGTTACCTTTATATATGTTATGTGTTATTTTTATGGATTTTTATGGTAATCCTTTGGTTACAAAAAGGTAAGTAATGATACTTTATTTAATGAAGAGTTTTTACTACTTCATGTAGGTGAAAAGTATTACATTGATAAAGTATTCATGGTTTACTTGTTGTTTTGAAAAACTAACAGCTTTTATTATTTGTGTATCCCTTACTGAGCTTCTTATGCTCATCCCAAGTTTTTGAAATATTTTTCACAGGACTTAGCGTGGAATAGGGTCAAGGATGGGATCAAGGGAAAGTCATGCTACCTAAAACATGGAACTATACATGTTTCTTTTAAAGAGTTTTTATTTTATGGAAATTCAGTAGAAGCGACTACTTTGTAATCTTTTGAGATGTAATAGTTATGTCCTAATTCTCTAAAACTCTAAACCTGAAATGATCCTCAATTTGAATTATTCATTTAATTCAATATTAAGTAAGTTTTAAGGCTGGGGCCTTATAGTTATCTTGAGAAACATGGGATAGGGCATCATGTTTTATTAGTTAGATATCCTCAACAAAATAGAGTGGTCAAGAGGAGAAACAGGATCATAAACAACATGACCAGAATAATTCTTATTGAAAACACTAATAGAGAAATTATGGAATGAATCATCCTTGACATCGGTCAATATATCCATTAGGGATTTTTTTGTCTGAAGAAAGAAAATACTCTATAATATTTGTGGTAAGAAAATAATCCAAAATTGAAACAATTTCAAATATTTAGAAGTAAGTGTTTTATTCTCAATAAGGTGAAACATAAGAAATGTGAATCTCATGAAGATGAGGGGATATTCCTTGGATACTCAGGAAAAATAAAATCATATAAATTCTTTGAAAAGAGTTTGGGAAAAGTGGCTGAAATCAATGATATCACTTTTGTAGAAAACAAAAATAATCTTTATCAATATTTTGAACATATCCTTGACGGTATTGATGAGGAGGTAAAAAACTCTTGGGGAGTAGAAGTGAAAAATGATGATTCAAAATAACATACTAATGGTGTGTAGGATGAATTCAAATTTTTATCTGCATGGAATCTAAAGATTTAGTCTAAAATTTATAGCAAAAACATCATTTGTGATCAGGAAGTTACAATTAAAACATGGATAATGAATTATTTATAGTAGGCATCCTTAAAATATTAGGTAGATAATAAATACTTTGAAGAAGCATCTAGAGATGAGAATTGGGTTTAGTCTATGAATAAATATCTTGACCAAATTGAGAAAAAATAGACCTGGGAAATTGTATCGAGACTAGAAGATTAGAATGTCATCAAGACGAAATGGGTCTTCTAGAACAAACTAAATAAATATGGATTGTTAATTTGAAACAAATAATGACTAGTGTGTAAGGGATAATCCTAAATCCTGGGAATTGATGTTAATGAAATATTTTCAGCTGTTGCAAGGCTCAAAACTATTCACTTATTCATATCCACAGTAGCGCAAAAGAAATTCAGAGTTCTCCAAATGGATGTTAAGTTGTCATTTGTGAATGTGGTTCTAAAAGAAAAAGTGTACATCAAAAAACTAGATAGTTTTATTTTCCATAAATATTAGAAAACATTTATGGCCGAAGAAGGTTTATATGGATTATAATTAGCATCAAAAGTGTGGTATTCAATACTTGATCAGTTTTTGAAGAAAATAATTTTTTATCATAGTGGAGTTGAATAAAATATCTATGTTAAAAATGATAGTAATAAAAAGATGATGGTTTTGGTGTATGTCTATGACATAATATTTGTTGGATCATACGTAGCGTAGTTACAATAAATTTTAAAATTCATGAAAAGTGAGTTTGAAATGTCAATGATTAGAGAACTAACATCTTTCCTTGATTTATAGTTGATTCAATGATGAAATTACACATTCATTTCTCAATATAAATATAAAAAGTTGGATCTAAGAATATTTTTAATGGATAATTACAAGGAAATTACAACTCTGGTGGCTACCCAAATGAAACTATCCTGAGATAATGAAGGTAAAGAGGTTAATGTCATGGAATATATGCAGATCATTGAAGTATATTGCACTGAATAGTGATGTAATCTAATATTTTTCTCCAAATTCCAAGAAATTAAGTATCAAACCAATCACAAATAAATTCTCTAAATTTCAGTAAAAAATAATTCTTCAATATATCAAGGTCATGTAGGATTTTGGTTTATTTTACAATGAAAAATATCAAAAAGAGTTACGGGGATATACATATTTTGATTGGTCTAGTTTATCATATAATAGAAAATCAATGTTATTTGTGGCATTATATTTTTAAATATTGTGTATTTCTTAGCTAATAAAGAAAAAGGATTTCATTTCATTGAGCACTGTAAAATATGGATATTTTGTAACTATTCAATCTTAAACATAGTTTTTGTGGATGAAGAAGCAACTTGAAGATATGGGAGTTGAAGTGAAGTATCTGATCAAAATCCATTTCGATAATTAAATTTAAATAAATATAAAAATAATCTAATCCATCACACATGGATGAATCACATTGAAATCAAATATCATTTTATTAAGGAGAAGGTGGAGCATAGGCCTGTGAAGTTGTATTATGTGCCTACAGAACTAATAATTAGAGATATTTTGATGAATTCCATACCCAAAGAGGTATTTGAGTAGTATCTACTAGCACTTGGAGTTCATTTGACTTCCCACACCTGAAAAAGTGTGGACATGATACCCCCTTCCTTGAGATATGGTGTTTTTTTAATAATTTGGTTATATGTGTTATTTATAATGTTTTATCCACAAAGTAGTGACCTTTGGGTTCATTGACAAAGGGGGAGAAAATATCTTGATCAAGATAGGGGAGAGGATGATAGTGGAAAGAGTTTTAATTCTGATGATGTTAAAGATGATCGATCAAATTTAATATATCATGATATATGGGGATCATGATGAAAGCAGTTGACTAGTTTGGGAATTAATTGATTCATTAATGAACTTTTCATGTAACTCTTGTTTCTCACACTAATAATAGATCATTTGGTCTTAGATTTTGTGTTGATAAACTCTTTTATCACTATCTATAATCATAGAAAGATAATTTTGGTATAATATGGAAAAAGATTTAAAGTGGTATCATAGGGTGAATAATTTTTGACAAACTAAAAGGGGGACACTGTTGGGAAAAATCCATCAAGGTAACATTACAATGTTTTGGGTTGATTGTGTTTGTTGAAAAATCAGGTTGAAAAGGTCAGTTGTGGAGATCCAGTGTAATTGTTGATAAGTTATGTTGACAAAGATCCAAGATAGAGGTATGGAAGCTTTTAAATTTGTACAAAAGATTATGTGTAAAAGGTGTCACTGTTTCTTATTTTTTACCAAATATTTGGGCTTCAAAATTTGTAGTATGGCACAAGTTTCAAAAAAGTTTTGTTTCTAGGTCTACCTCATGAAAATATGGAAAAGGCATAAAATTTATGAAATTTTGGTGCTTCAAAAAAATCTAGTTTTTCCTGAATGTTTATTGATTCTCAAAGTTTTATATATTCTCAAATTAAGGTTGGTTCTTAAATTAAATATAGTATGTTATGTGATTACAATAATTTTAATAAAAAAAATTCCGTAAATTTTTTTCAATAAAAGGAGTTTCAAAAAATAGGTATAAAGAGTTTTATAAAAAAAGTTGGTGAGATTGGAAGTTTCGTGAAGGGTAAAACATCTATAAATAGGCATTTACCCCCTTAATTTTAATATAGGAAGACTTAACTAAAATCCAATGTCTCTAAATTTGTGAAATTGTTTCATAAATATTTATCATGCGTAAATTTTTTTATAAGACCATTAGTTTTACAAAGAAGAGAAGTTTCATGAAAATTATGTAAGCTTTTCAAAATTTGTGAGATTCATGAAAGTAGTGAGTTTCATGAAATTTGTGTGTTTTGAAAAAAAATTGGGTTTCTCTAAAGCATACATTTTTTAAAAATAATTGCTTGCTTTTTCAAAAGTTAAGAAATGGGTTTTTTGAAAGTGAAAATTATGCGAATCAAAAGGGATTACCTGGTATTTATGTGGTAAAGTGGTATTCATCTAGTAGTTGAAAGTGGAGATTAATAATGCACTAAATGAGGTGTAAAGCATATTGATTCAAGTGATAAAAAGAATAATCTTCTGAAGGAGCGGTGAGCACACTTCAGTTGAGGGAGCAGTGAGCTTTCAAATTGTGATTGGTTGTAAATAAGGAGGTATATTGAGTCTAATAAAAACTTTTTAATAGAAATGCACTTTAATGGATTTAGTACATTGGAACATTTCCTGTGTATGCTCCTAAGACGTATCCTAGTGCGGGTGAACTAAGTAAAATTGATGTGTCTCGTGCATGATTTCATTTTCGCTCGTAAATTGTTATAGGAAAGGGGGAGAATAATGTTTTGTTTAATGAAGAAGCAAGATCTAAAGGGGAATTTTTTTGATATTTCATACCCTAATTCACCCCCCCCCCCTATCAGGGTATTTAACCTAATTGTGTTAACAAATTAATTATATTTTTTTCTCAAGAAAGGTAATAAAAATATTTTTTTGAAGAAAAGATATTTTTTAAAAGTAATTTACTAAAAATTGAGTATTTATTTTCTAAGAATTAATCAATGAATTTTTATTTATTAGTTACTTTATATATTTTTTATAATATATTTAATATTTTTCATACCCTCCAATTCAAAATCTATTTAAAAACCCATATTTTAATACACCTTAATTCATGATTTATTTCATAAAAACACACTTAATACAATCCTAGAAGATCATAAGGCCAAGTGTATTTACGAAATTACGTACATAGAACAATAAATTAAAACATTTTTGCAACATAATTATTTAAAAACTTTAAAACAGGCCCTTATATTCCTTGTATCTTCTAAAACTACACGGGATAATCTAGAGACGTACATAAGAAATGGGTCAGCTATAAATCCTAATAAGATAATAATAAAATAATAACAAGAAGAAAGTAATTCATGTGAGTTAATAGGGGTATAAAGGTAACATAATAGGGGTGAGAATCATAAATGTTAACATCAAATCATGATATAAGATACTAACATAAAGTAAACATGAGAATGTGGAAACAACATAAAACATGACATGGTATATCATGAGATAAAAAATATTACCCAATGCATTGGAGGGATATATAATTCTGAGTCCACCTACCGCATTTATATCATGTACATGCATAAGTGTGACATGTAGATCATCCAACATAAGGATTACTTTAATTACTTTTAACCTGGTGATTAAAGATTGAGGGTTACATACATGGAATTACCAAATAAATAAATTATGGGTATATCTAGTTGAATACCCTTGAGTGGAAATTGGTATGGATATTCACTATAAAAAAAAGTTTGGCATGGAAAATCATAGGATGATTTCAATAGCATAATAGGGGTACATAAAGATTCATGACAGGGTTTAATGAGTGTGAAATGGGTTTTTTATCACTTGTAAATCATAATTATTGTAATAGGGATGTGTAAAAACATGTACCAACATAAAAAATTGGAAATCAAAAGGCATAATATAAAGAATGTACCTAAATAAATAGGAGAGGATCCCTTACCTTGAGAGGGTGCTTATAAAGCTTGGGAGGATATTCTTATGAGATTTGGGTACTTTGGGAGGAATCTATAGAGGTAAAGGAAGAGTAAATTTATGCTCCAATAGTTTTGAGTGAAGATGAAATGGATGTTGGGTGGGTTTTTATAGTAAAATATAGGGGAATTCTTTATTAATTTCCAAACTTAGGTTTTCGACTCTATAAGATAAAATAATAAAAAAAACTTATCATGGTATTCTCCCATGGTTTTTGTAAAAGAAATTTTTTTAAAATATTTTATTAGTACAAGAACTAAAATACATAAAATAATACCATCGGTTATGTGGAAGTGAGTCGTGTTCATAATAAATTAATTTTAAAACCCTAAAATATAATATAGGTTTTGAAGGATTCATTAAGGGTTTATAAAATTTATAAAATAACTTTAAAAAATTATTTTAAAGGATAAATATAATTTTGGTCATGGATACTCTTTATAGTATTTATTACATCACTTTTGGGCTGTTATGATGTCATAATGTATACCATATATTTATACATTATTTAATTTTTATCCAAAAATTCAAACATCTTAGAAAATTATAAAAAAATTACCATTGGTTGATTTCAACGTGATGATTTTAAAAATAATATGTATTTTATCAAAATAATTATATAGATAATATAATTTACACTTTTAAAAAATCTCATTTATTTAAAAATACTGGTTTTTATGATGATAATAGTTTTGGGGCCCTTATAAAAATTAAATTTGAATTCATAAAATTATATTATAATTTATATTTAAATAAATATTATTTAATAAGAATATTTTATTAAAAAAATTATTTAAAAAATTATTTAATTAATCAAAAATAGTGACTTTATTGTAACTATATATTTTCTAAAAATATAATTTTAGTTTCATCCTATCAAAAACAAATTTTATCAAACTCATTTTTTTACCATTTATAAAGTAATAATAGAAAAGGATAAATATAGTCATTATTTAATAAAATAAAAAAAAAATCATACTATTAGAGACTAGATACATAACTCCTTATTACACCATTTTATTCCCTAAGGTTAAGTTATGTGATGGTGACACTTTCTTGAGATTTTTTAGCAAAAATGGTTTGGGTTGTGATTTCAATAAGTTTCATCTTCTCCCATAAATGGTTTCATTCATGATTTAGTTATTGAATCTCGACATGGTCTTGGTTAAGGGAAACCCCCTTTGATTCCATCTTCCTAAGAATCTCTTGTAAGTGGGCTTTATAGGGTATAATCCTACTAATCGAGACCATCGCTTCTTCCTTCTCTATCAATTGGACTTTATCATAACCCTTCATAAATACTAATCTTAATGGTCACTATAAAATGGATATATTATCAAAATTCATGATTCTTATTAGTATTTTAAATCTGATATTATATAACTTATAAAAGTTAAAAATATCCAAAGTAGTGAAAGTTTTTTCTATAACATCATTACTAAATAAGGTATTTATTCATTTAAAAGGGGAATTCATTTATAAAACTTCAGTTAATTACATTATTCTTCCCCTTAAGAAATTTCTACCTCAAAATTTTCATTTAATAAACTAAAATAGATGAAGATACTTATTTTTTATCACCTCTTATAGTTCCCATGTCTATTCCTCAAACTTATTGTTCTATCATGGTAGTTTGACCAAGTGAGTTGTCTTGTTTCACGTAAATTTTTCTCTATGGCCTAATATATTCTCTGGGCTCTCCTTATATAAAATATCATTATCTAATAGTATCACCTCTAGATTTATAATATGTTAGGGGTATGGTATGTACTTCCTCAAGAGGGATACATTAAACACATCATGTACTTGAGATAGGTTTGGTGGGAGTTCTAGTCGATATGACACAACTCTAATGTGATCAAGGATATAAAAGGGACCAATGTATCTTGGAAAAAAAATTCCTTCCCAAATATCATGACTTTCGTCCACATTGATATATAAAGGAACACTTTATCTATGAACTCAAACTCTAGATCACATCAAAAAATGTTTTTATAGATTTTTTAAAAATTTATGTGGATTTCATATGACGTTGAATGGTTTGAACCCTCTATATCATCTCTTAGATAAGATCAATTCCCTTTAGATTTATCTCTACAACTTCATCTCAACATGTTAGAGTCTGACACCTCTGACCATACAGATCCTCATAATGTGCCATTTGAATTCCAGAATGGAAAATTTTGTTATGTGAAAAATAAACTTGGGGAATGTGTTGGTCCCAACATCCATGTAAATCCATTGAACATGATCTCATTATATCCTCTAGAGTTTGAATGGTTTTTTCAGATTGACCATCCGTATAAGGGTGATAAGGAGTAATTAAACTCATCTCTGTATCCAATTCTTGAAAAATGATTCCCGAAAACCTTGACATAAACCTTGGATATCAATCATATAAAATATAGAGTGGCACTCCATGCAGTCTTACTACTTCCCTTATGTATATGTTAGCAATTTGATCAAGAGATAAATATTTCATGATAGTAATGAAATGCACTGACTTTGTAAGGTGATTGAATACTACCTACATGAGTTATTTTCTTTGGGTGTACTAAGGAGTCTTGTGATGAAATCCATGGTAATTTTCCCCATTTATATACTTGTATAGTTAATGTATGCATAATAACCTTAGACTTATTTAGTTCAACCTTGACTTATTGGCATACCAAGCATCAAGATAAAGATTATGTAATCTCCCTATTTATGTTATACCACTAGAAAATTTAATTTATAACTCTATAAATCTTAGTGATTCCTAGATAAATAGAAAAATATGAGCTATACGCATCATCTTGAAGTTCCCTCTTTAATTTTGGTTTTGATGGGAGATATATCTAGGTTATAAACCCTATAAATCCATCTTTATCAAAGTTGAACTCTAAAACATTTGCTACATTTTTCTATATAACCTCATCATCCTTTTGGGACTCCTTGATCTTATGAATAATATATGGTTAAGAAGTTATTTGATTAATGTAAGATAAAATTCCTTTTATTATTCTCATTCCAATTATTTGTATGTCCAAGAATATTGTATCCCTTGAAATCCTCATCATGGATAGGTTTGCAGGATATTTTTTACTCATAGAATATGCCACTTTATTCACCTTATCAGGATGGTAATGGATTAAAAAATAATAATCCTTTATCATCTCTAACCACCTTCATTGGTTTATATTGAGTTATTTTTGTTTGAATATATATTTGGTTCTTTTATAATCCATATATATGACCCAATTCTCTTCATAGAGATAACGTCACCAAATATTCAATGTGATGATCACTACAACTAATTATAAATCATGTTTTAGGTGGTTATACTCAAGTATGTTTAATTTTTATGAGGAATATTATATCACTTTTTCATATTTCAAGAGTAAAAAACCCAATCCCTTTTTAGAAACATCGTTATAGATCACAAATCCCTCCTCACCAATAGGTAATGTGAGTACAGGTGCAGTGATTAACCTCTTATTTAACTATTCAAATCTATCTTTGTATTCATCAGTATAAGAAAACTTGACTCCCTTATAACTTATCTTGGTTAGTGGGATTTAAAATTGTCATAATATTCTCAAAAATAGATGATAGTATCTAGATAATCCAACAAAACTACATATTTCCATCATAGTTGTTAGTCTGATCCATCCTTTAATTGCCTATGTTTTTTAAAGGATCCACTTGAATCCCTTTACTTGTGATAAGATACCCCAGTAATGTTACTTTATCCATCCAAAACTCACATTTACTATAATTTACAAATAACTTTTCCTTTCACAAAGTCTTCAGTATAGAATTCTAAATATCCTCATATTCCTCCTTGATTTTAGAGTAAATAAGAATATTATATATAAATAGTACCACAGATTTTTTGAGGTAATACCTAAAAACTCAATTCATCATGTCCATAAATATTTATGGAGTATTAGTGACTCTAAATGGAATAACTATAAACTCATATTTCCCATATCGTATACAAAAAAGCAGTCTTGGGTGTATCCTCCTTCTTCACCTTCACTTGATAATATCCTGACCAAATATCCACCATAGAGAATTATTGGTCTCCATGTAGATGATAAAAAAATACATCAATCCATGGAATAAAATAATTGTTTTTTATTTTGAACTTTTTTAGCTCATGATAATCAATGCAGAGGCGCATTGACCTAACCTTATTCTTGAAGGAGAGGACTGGTAAACCCCATGGTGATGCACATGGGCATATCAACCCTTTATATAAATTCTCCTATAGTTGCTTCTTTAGCTCCATAATTTTAATAGTGGTCATCCTATATATATTCTTGGATATTAGAAAAGATCTAGGTATAATATTGATTGAGAACTCAACCTCACATCTTGGTAGAAGATTCGAAAATTTTTCAGGAAACATATTAGTATATTCCCTAACAATTTCCATGTCATAAAGGATGATCTTTTCCTAAGTCTCAATAATTTGAGATAGATACTCTTACTCATAAGAAAATAATATACAGGCTTGATATGATGAAACCAAATGAGATTCGTCCCCCTCGTTACACATATATATATAATTATAGAGTGATTTGTGATACGGGGGGAGATTTCCATCCCTCGGAAATTTATGTTTGATCTAAAAAAGGAAATCTAGTTTATACCTAGAATAGAATAAAATCCCACTAAAGGGGGTAACAAAAGGTTTATTTGGAAGTTCATCTCACAAATATGGATAAGTGTGGAGTTATATACTTTAGATTCAATAATTTCCCCATTTTCCATATTCAATGATGGCTATACTTCTATGTTTTGTGGTGGTGTTTGAATAGTTATATTAAACTTGTGTGATATGAAAGAATATGTAAAACTAGAATCAAATATTACATTCACTATCATTGAATAAATAACTATTATATATATCACCACAAAATTTTTAGGATCCACCTCAGATTTTTTTATTGCATAATCCCACCCTTTCTCTCTGTCTTAGAGGTTTTTTTCATTGATTTTCATCAAGAACCCTTGGATTAGTGCATTGGTTCACAGAGTGTCCTTATTCTTTAAAGTTAAAACACTGGATAGTGGTTTGAGGATTTACAAGAGAATCAATGTATTATATTTAATTTGTTGTTTTCTTCTGAATACATTCTCTTTCTAGGTTCCCTTCCTTACCACACCTAAATAATTTCTTTTTCAACTTTAGGAAATTTACAAGATACTTATTCCCAAATTTTTGACAAGTGTGATGTTGGACTTTCTTACCACTATGATTTTTCTCCATTTCACCACCATGATTAAAATCCATTTTCCATTTCCCATATCCTGATCCATGTGAACCATGAGATTAACCAATATTAATTTCTACTTTAAGGGCAAAACGGACATTTTTCTCATAGCTATCAAAGTCTTGAATCATCAAATATTTTTGTAGACTCGGCTTTATCCCACCAAATAGGCAATTAAATTTACTTTCAAGGGAAATGAAAAATTCATAGGTGTATTGTGTAGGTATTATTAATTTTTCCCTACATTCCCTAATGGATTCATTTTCCTTTTTCTTGAGTCTAAGGAAGTACCTCTCCATTTTAAGTTAGAGTTATGATGGAAAAATTTATCAAAAAAAAAATTACTTCCACTCCATCACTTTGATCTTTTTCTCAAAATTTATATTTTTTATCAACATCCACCATTGATCAACTTACCCTTATATAAAATAAACAACCAGAATGACCTTATATTTATTAGATCATTTAAGGATATAGAAGATATTTTCAAGGGAGTTGATCTATTATTCCACATTTAAAGAATTGAAATATCCACTAAAATTTGAAGGCCTTCATCGCATAAAGGTATCAATTGCAACTTGGTCTTTCTTAGGGGGATATGGGTTTTCCACATAATTTAAGTTTTTATTCATAACTTGAGTTAATTGAGAAATTATTTTCATGATGTTCTCGACTCCTAATCCCATCAGGTTGGGAATATCATTTGGGTAGATATTACATTTCTCATCACATTATTTATTAACTCGGTTTCTCCTATTTCTATCCATTTACTATAATAAATGGAAAATTTAGGATGATAATTTTTAAACTATTAAACACATAAATGGGAAACCATGAACATTAAAGGGATAACTCATAAATGGAATTCATTCTTAACTAATGAATTTAGAGGTTTTAATCTAAATTATCCATAGTCTATTTCCTAAAATAAAATCGTATGAGTATTTTTGTTCCCTTTATAATGGTCTGTAATGTGCATATGAATTTACCATATCATCTACCACAGGAATGTCAAAGTAGGTGTGTAGAAAGACCTGTTTTTCATGCACTAGGTGATGATTGAGTCAAGCCCAATGCACCCTTTTTGGGGTTATTACCCCTAGGTACAAATGTGTCAAATCCATATCCACTTATAGTATCCAGATAATGAATTATTTTCTTCAAAACCACTTACTCTATACTTTACTAAAATTTATGTACGCTTTCCTATGTTTAGTCCTGTACCTAAGGCTTTCACTAGGGTTTTCTAATCCTAATCCTAAAAAATAACTATACTTTTCTCAAATACTCACTATTTCAAACCATATTTTAATACACCATAATTCATGACTTATTTCATAAAAACACACTTAATAAAATCCCAGAAGATTGTGAGGCCTAGTTTCTTTTAAAAATTAGGTACATAGCATAATAACATAAAACATAGGAATAGATTCATTATTTAAAAACTCCAAATCATACCCTTATTTTCCATGGATAATATAAAATTGTACGGGGTAACCTAGGGGCATACATAAGAAAGGGGTGAGCTATAAAGCCTGATAAGGGAATAATAAAATCCTAACATGATGAAATTAATGAATGTGATTAAATAGGAATATAAAGGTAACATAATATGGGTGAGAATAATAAACGTGAACATTGAACCATGATATAATATGATAAGATAAAGGAAATAGGGGGATGTGGAAACAATATAAAACATGACATAAAAAACATAAGTCAAGGATAACCACCTAGAAATCATAACATAGTGTGATTAGGATAACATCATATCCATAATACATGGTATATCATGAGATAAAAAACATTACCTGAAGCATTGGATGGATATATTATAACACCCCATAATTATAAAGGGTTAAATAAATAAATGATATGACTTATGTCAATAAACCACACCTTCCTTTTTTGGGAGCCTACCTAATTAGAACTCCACAGTTAATCATGGTTGGCCTGGATTAGTGATCAGGATGAGTGGCCTTCTGGGAATTTTTCCAAGGTGTGTGTGAGTGGGGTAAAATACACTAAAAGAACATTTGTTGGCCTATGGGGATAGTAATTAGTCTAATGACCCATTCAGGCATATGGGTGGGCCCTAGGTAAGGGACCACGTGTCTGTGGGGCTACTAGTGGTACCAAACGATCCAGGACTCGATGGACATGTTAAGGCGGGGAGTTTGTGTTGTCAGCAGAGCCCAATTGTAATATTGGTATCAAAGGAGGAACCCAACCTTAAATGTGGTGGCACTACCTAGGTTGAGATATAGGGTTCACAATAAGGATGTTTTCCTCTAAGGGTGAATGTAACACCCAAGAATGATAAATGGTTAAATGAATACATAATATAACTCATGCCAACAAGGTGCACTTTTCTTTTCGGGATCCTTCCAGATTAGAACTCAACAGTTCAGCATTCTTTTCCTTGAGTAGTGATTATGATGGGTGACCTCCTGGGAAGTTTCCATGGGTGTTTGCGAGTGAGTAAAAATCACACTGAAAGAACATGTGTTGGCCTATGGGGATAGTCATTAGTTTGATGACCCATTCAGGTATGTGGGTGGGCCCTAGGTAGGGGACCATGTGTCTGTGAGGAAAATAGTGGTACCTAGAAGACCCGGATCTGACAGCCATGTTAAGGAGGGGTGTATATGCTGTCAACAGGGCCCAGTTGTTACATATATAATTATGGGTCCACCCGTCACATTCATATCATATTCATGCATAAGTGTACCACATAGATCATACTACATAAGAATCTATTTCATTACATTTAACCTCGTGATTAAGGATTTTGGGTTACATACATGGAAGTACCCAATCAATGAAGGATATTTACATCTATTTTAATTCTTTTACATGGAAATGGGTATGGGTATTCACTATACAAATGTTTGGAATGAAAAATTGAAGGATAAATTTGACAGCATAACGAGGGTACATAAAGATTCATAGAAGGGTTTAATGAGAGTGAAAGGGGTTTTAATAACATTGAAATAATAAGTACAGTAATGGGGATGTGTAAAAACATAGACTATTATGAACAATTTAATTGAAAAGGAATAATATAAAGAATATTCTTGGATAAAGATGAGGAGAGGATCCCTTACCTTGAAAGGGTGATTCTAAAATATTGAAAGAATATTGTTAAAATCTTGAGGGATCCTTATGAGAGATCTCTAGAGGTAAAATAAGAGTAAATGTAATGCCCCGACCCATGTTACCCAGAGTCAGTGCATTATTGCGTAACATTGGCATGATCACAAAAGATCAAGTCTCGAAAGACCGATTATTTTAGTAGCCTTGGAAACACTATATACATTCATAAATGTTACATTACATCATAAAGTGAAAAACTACAATAACATAGTCTCCATTATCCACACTCATATCCCCTTCAGACTATCCCTGTAGGCCAGTAATAAAATATTTCTTCACATCCTGGGAAAAATAAAACATAGAAAGGGGTGAGTTCAGATACTCAGTAAGGATAACAATATAGCGGAAACTTTCATAAATAAACATAAACATTTACGACAATGTATAAATAAAACAAAAGCCTTTTAAACTTGAACTTAAACATAATATGGAAAACGTAAAATGAGATAATTCCATTTACTTATTCACATGGATAATCTATTGGTCTAATAATCACATGCAATATCAATAACCACTTTCATAATGATGGAATGCATAATGCCAGACTATCATAACCATGTACCCAAGGCCTCGTGACAAGACTACAAATAATATTTTGTCAAGGCCTCATGTCAAGATGCTAGTTTGTCTCATGAGAGCTATCGATGCATCGAGGAGCTATAGCGGGCTCCACCCGTCACTTATTTAGTTCAATGCATTCCTCATATGAACAGGTTTAAACATATCATAAACCATAACATAATCATATCACATAAAACATGCATAAAGGAAACCTAACATTTCCACATTTCAATCACAAGATATCAATAAAACACATTTATAAAATAAAAACATTATTAAAACCATTTTCAATACCAAAATAAAAGAAAATTATAACTTGGTATTTATTTTTCATTTAAAAGAAATTATGGATTGTAGAGGAATCCGAAACTCAAATAATGGTCACGGCGGTGGAGAAGTCATTGTCGTCGCATACGTATGACAAAAAAAACATTAACTTTTGTCATTTATTAAAAAATTTCATATAAAAAAGATTCATTTTGAATAAAAGTGAAATTCAAATGGGTTTATACACCGTATAAAAGATAGTTGTGTATAAAACAAAATATGCCTCAATGAAAGGAGATTGAGACGAAGTCCCTTATAAAGATCATTTTTTAAATAAAATAGATATATTATTTGTATTCACTATAATTAAACATAAATAAAGTACAAATACAAGATAGTAAATAATAATATCATGAAATAATTTGAAAGTAGGAGATTAACCCAAAGAACGGAAATTGGGTTAAGAAGTTCCCTTACCTCGTGTCTGACTTGACTCGACCATTATTTAACCTCCTAAATAATAAACTAGAGTTAATTTATAATTTCTTAAGAACCTTTTTCAAGTTTATTATTCCTTTTATATCACTTATTACCATGTTATGAACATTATGTAATTATTTATGTAAATAACGGTCGTTTTGTCGATCTTTGGTACTTGAGTCAAAAATAAACTTCTTATAATTACAAGTTGTTCATGTGGTAAAATATCCATTATATCCAGAATTATATTCATGATTTAGATATCATATATATTATATATATCCATTATATACATTCATTCATAATATTACGTAACATTTAGAGGTAAGAAATGAAATGCACTGTTCATGAAGACGGTAAGTCGTACGTACGCATGAAAGCTACTTTCATTTCTATTTCGTATTTAATGGAATGAAATAATAATGATATAAATTTGTATTATAATTTAAGTATAATATAATATATAATATCATTTAATTCATCCTTTATACGTCCCACATATGGAATTAACGATTCAAATCACTTTGAGGGGGCGGTAGTCCGCACTTCCTAAAATGAAATTATCGCGTTTACCCATAACGGAAATCATAAAGGTATGACATAAATGAGAAATAAATAAGCATAAGAAAAACATAAAAATAATATATATATCATATATGAAAATATTTTCATCATAATGTCCACCATGAGAGGTGTTAAAAGAAGATTGAACAATCATCATTTCGTGAGGCAGTAATTCGCCACCCACAGAAACAGTATGTTCTTTAACCATTAGACGAAGGTATGTGTAAGTGTAAATAAAATAATTATCATGAAAACATCATATTATATTTTAGATACTGGTTTTTTTACAAAAAAATTAATAAAAAGAGTTTAGGGGTTTGGAGAAGCAAAATAAAACAAAACAACATAAGAGAATACATTACCTTAAAATCGGGTAAATCTTTTTGATTTGAGCCAAAGCCTTCCTTGGGAAGACTTATGCCCAAAGTTAGGCTTCTAGGAGTAAGAGAGGGAATTTTAGAGAGTATTTTGGCAGAGTTTGGCTGAGCCAAATGGCTTGGAAGGTGTGAATAAGGTAGTAGTGGTGGGGGCCTTTTATAAGAGGAGAGGAGGGGCACTCTTGGAAAGTCATGAAATGTTACATTATTATGAAATGCTTTTTGGATTTTAAAGGTCCCACAATAATATATTTCTATCATAAGGTGATAAGGGTTCTAAATATACTCATCCAATAGGTTTTTGACAATTTTAAGTCTTATATTTTAAATTATCTTTTCATTTTATTTAAATCGTTAATTAATGAGGTAATCGTTGCATCATCATTGTGTCATAAAACATTTAATTTATTTAATGTCTAAAAATTATAAAACAATTACCATGATGTAGGAAATATTTTTAGATTTCCAATTAATATTTATAGTAAAAATTTAATTTATATAACCCCATGTAATAATTTTTTTAGTAAAACAACACATGTTTGTGACAATTTTATTTTTACTTTAAATAAAAAGTTATTAATGTCATTTTCTTACCCAAGTGTCTTCATGGTGTCCCCAAGTTGACCCATGGATTTTCTTTGTCGGACATGACTCATAAAATAAGTGTAGGACAAGTGTCAAGATATTTTTATATTTTTATAATATCATTTTTACCTTAAATTTCACTAATTACCTTTAATCGCGATTAATAAAACTTAAAAGTTACTATTCACCAAAAAATCATTTTAATCCCATTGAACCACATTTTTCTTCCTAATTACAACCATGTATGTCATATTTTTGAAAATAAAATCACATAAGTGGTAATGTTTCATTTACACGAAAAATTAGTTTTTAAACTACCACTTAGTGGTTTCACTATTCATCAAAAATTGAAGTTTTTCAGAAAAATACCAAAAATTCACCCTAAGATATATTTGATATTCCTAATTCAAAAATTATGTCTATTTTAAAAAATTCAAAACATATAAGTTGATTTAATTAATTTAATAATTAATTCCCACTTTCACAACAAATAGCGTGTTTTTAAGAAGCAATATATATCAAAAGATTAACAATTGTTTATGTCCAATTTCAAAGTGAAATTAATTATAATGACCACCATTGGATAAAATGGTAAAAATATATTCTAATTATACTTTAAAACCACTCAATAGTATAATTTATCACTATAAATTATTTTGAATAAAAAAGTTGTTTTTAAGTATTTTCGTTATTCATAGAAAATTGGAAGTTCTCAGAAAATTACATAAAATTCAACTTAGGATAATTTAGATATTCCGAATACAAAAATTAAGTCCATTTTGAAATATAAAATTTATATAATTTCAAAAAGTGGGTATTACTATTCATAACTGCTACTTTTATTGGTCGTGGTGTGTTAGAATCTCGAACTTGCGTACAATGCAAGCTATTTCATTATTGAAAGAGAAGCGTATTGTGAAAGCTTGGGGTGTTACATTCTCCCCTACTTTAATAAATTTCGTCCTCGCAATTTGAAAATGTTCTTCGAAAATAAAAGTTTGAAAATAGAAAATACCTTTGTGGAAAACCCACATCGGAAATAGGGTTAATATTAATATAACATTAAAAGAAAGAAAGAGAAGTACAAAGGTCACCCGAGATAGCCCATACTAGGATTCTATGAAAATATGGATATGGAGGAAAAAAACCATCAAGTTCTGATGGAGAGTTGTAGAAAATAGGGTTTGGAGAAATTTAACTACAAGAAAATCACAAAATTGTGATTGGTTAAACGATCATTGATTCCCCAGTAGAAAAATTTAACTGAAAACGCTTTTGTTTTAAGTTGCCTTTCATAAAGTTGAGGAATTTATTTAGGAGATTTACTAATAATGTAAGGAAATATGCATACTTGTCATGTAGACTTTAATTCTTTTGTAAATTTTTACCAAAAACCCATCTTTCACTCAAAAAGATAATAGAACTCAAAAATATTATATTTATCCTAATTGTATAAGGTTCCAAATATTAACACATACCATGAAGAAAAATATTTTGAAATAACCAGGGACTTCCTGTAGGCTAGTGGTATTTAATAAAGGCCTGTCGCACTATGGTTGTGGGTTCGATTCCTACAGCTTTGTCCGATGCGATGGGTTATCCCTCGACCTCCAGGTTGTCCTTTTCCTAAAACTATATTATTATAATATTCCAAAAATAATCTTCAAAAAAAATTTAACCTTAAATAATATTATCCAAAGTTCAACTTAATCCATTCCAACCTTTATAGTTATCCAAAATACCTCTGTCCATACTCTCTCTAAAAGGTCTCTAAATTCCAAAATCAATTGTAACATCAGATTCCCCAAACAAAGTATAGTTTCTCGTATTCTCACATACTAAAATTATGATTACCTTCATCATATTAAAACCTTAATGAAAACTACAAGTACTGCAGTACAATCCTTATATATATCACATTATTCTTACAAACATAATATAGTTATTGAGTCCAAAAACACAAATACAATAATTATTCCACTTCAACTGTAGTAACATCATAAGATTTTCCTTGATCCCTTGGCCTTTTCTGAGGTAAGTTTCCCTGATGCTTAAGATATTCATTTGCATAATGCCCCATTTCCCTACAATTGTAGCATTCAACATTGATAGCCTCTTTCTTTCCCTTGCAATCACGAGCCTGGTGACCTTTTTCTTCACATTTATAACAAACTCTCATTCCTTTTAGGAAAGTACCGGGGTAATTATTCCCACAATTATCGCATAATGTAAAATCCTTCTTTCCCTTTTTACCTTTATCTGTCTCTTATTCCATCATTCTCTTCTTCTCTTGCTTTACTTTATTGTCATAAGATCTAGAGAATTCCTTTTCTATCTTGATAGCACATGAGACAATATCTTCGTACGACGAGAAGGTTTGTAAGACTAATGATCAACGGAGAAATGGTTTTAACCCATCAAAGAAACAACCAATCTTACTTCTTGGGTTACGTATATAATCTGGAGCATGTCTTGCTAACCTTGTAAAGTTAGCCTCATATTTTGTGACATTCTCATCCTCCTTCTGCCTCAGACTCAGAAATTTTCTTTCCATATCTTCTCGATGGTCATGTGGAAAGTATTTTTCTAAGAAAATTTTCTTAAACTCCCTCCATTCCATTATTGATACTTCTTAATCTTCCTTTGTGTTTTGAATCAGCAACCACCATTGATCGGAATCTCTAGTGAGGTGGTAAACTGCCATGAAAACCTTCTCCCTTTCGCTACTCCCCAAGGCGTGGAATATTTTCTCTAAGGATTTTATCCATTTCTTAGCTACTAATGGATTTTTACCCCCATTAAATGTTGGTGGTTTTTGCCTCATGAAGAGGTCTAACATTGATCCTCCACGTTGCGGATCAGGGTTCTCCATATGAGTAAGGTTATTATTCATAACCTGAGTGAGTTGTCCCAGTATGGTGATAAGTTGATCAACACCAGTTGTATCTCCAGCTCCATGATAATTATCTTGAGTAGGAGGGAAATCGCTACATGGAGTGTGTGCATTGATATGGTTTCAATTCCTCCCACTAGGTGCCATTTCTAAATAATGTCATAAACTAGATTAGTTTATGAATCAAAATACATAATTCCATACTAGTAAAACACTTAACATAAATTGAACTATAATCATAAAAATGTTTTCTTTGAGGAAGTATATATACTCATAAACCCTTCATAATGGTTTGTAAAGAAAATTAGAATTATCCTAAGCATATCCCCCGGTAGTGTCGTAACCAAGAGTGCAGCAAGGCCCTTTGTCGTGCACCAGTTCCCATTCGAGTCTAGCTCAAAGCGTTGTTTTCGGGTTTTACCCCTAGGTACATCTGTTCCAGATTCGCCTCTACTTTCTCGTATCCAGACAGGGATTTATTGCTTGGAAAACTCACAAAAATCTCTATAATACCAAAATTCTAGTAAGTTCTTCTATACTAATCCACAAATTCTATCTTTGGGTTATGTGCTCTAATCAGATTTTATCTAAATCTAGCTTCCAAGGTTAGTACTAAACTGCCTTTGATACCAACTGTAATGCCCCGACCCCTATTACCCAGAGTCGATGCATTATTGCGTAACATTGGCATGATCACAAAAGATCAAGTCTCGAAAGACCGATTAGTTTAGTAGCCTTGGAAACACTAGATACATTCATGAATGTTACATTACATCATAAAGTAAAAAACTACAATAACATAGTCTCCATTTTCCACACTCATATCCCCTTCAGACTATCCTTGTAGGCCAGTAATAAAATATTTCTTCACATCCTGGAAAAATAAAACATAGAAAGGGGTGAGCTCAGATGCTCAGTAAGGATAACAATATAGCAGAAGCTTTCATAAATAAACATAAACATTTACGGCAATGTATAACTAAAACAAAAGCCTTTTAAACTTGAACTTAAACATAATATGGCAAAAGTAAAATGAGATAATTCCATTTACTTATTCACATGGATATTATAATGGTCTAATAATCACATGAAATATCAATAACCACTTTCATAATGATGGAATGCATAATGCCAGACTATCATAACCACGTAGCCAAGGCCTTGTGCCAAGACTACAAATAAGATTTTTTCAAGGCATCGTTCCAAGACACTAGTTTGTCTCATGATACCTATCGATGCATCGAGGATCTATAGCAGGCTACACCCATCACTTATTAATTCCAATGCATTCCCCATATGAACAGGTTTAAACATATCATAAACCATAACATAATCGTATCATATAAAACATGCATAAAGTAAACATAAAATTTCCACATTTCAATCACAAGATATCAATAAAACACATTGATATAATAAAAACATTATTAAAACCATTTTCAATACCAAAATAAAAGAAAATTAGAACTTCGTATTTATTTTTCATTTAAAAAAAGTTATGGCTTGTAGAGGAAGCCGAAACTCAAATAATGGTCACGGCGGAAGAGAAGTCATTGTCACCGCATACGTATGACAAAAAAAACATTAACTTTTGTCGTTTAGTAAAATGTTTCGTAAAAAAATATTTCTTTTGAATAAAAGTAAAATTAAAAGGGGTTTATACACCGTATAAAAGATAGTTGTGTATAAAACAAAATATGCCTCAATGAAAGGAGATTGAGACGAAGTCCCTTACAAAGATCATTTTTTAAATAAAATATATATATTATGTGTATTCACTATAAGTACACATAAATAAAGTACAAATACAATATAGGAAATAATAATATCATGACATAATTTTAAAGTAGGATATTAACCCAAAGAACGGAAATTGGGTTAAGAAGTTCCCTTACCTCGTGTCCGACTTGACTCGACCGTTCTTTAACCTCAGGAATAATAAACTAGAGCTAATTTATAATTTATTAAGAACCTTTTTCAAGTTTATTATTCCTTTTATATCACTTATTACCATGTTATGAACATTATGTAATTATTTATGTAAATAATGGTTGTTTTGTCGATCTTTTGTACTTGAGCCAAAAATAAACTTCTTATAATTACAAGTTGTTCATGGGGTAAAATATCCATTATATCCAGAATTATATTCATGATGTATATATCATATATATCATATATATCCGGTATATACATTCATTCATAATATTACGTAACATTTAGAGGTAAGAAATGAAATACATTGTTCATGGAGACGGTAAGTCGTACGTACGCATGAACACTACTTTCATTTCTATTTTGTATTTAATGGAATGAAATAATAATGATATAAAGGTGTATTATAATTCCAGTATAATATCATATATAATATCATTTACTCCATCCTTTATACGTCCCATATATGGAATTAATGATTCAAATCACTTTGAGGGGGCGGTAGTCCGCACTTCCTAAAATGAAATTATCGCGTTTACCCATAATGGAAATCATAAAGTTATGCCATAAATGAGAAATAAAGAAGCATATGTAAAACATAAACATAATGTATATATCATATATGAAAATAGTGTCATCATAATGGCCACCATGAGAGGTGTTAAAAGAAGATTGAACAATCATCATTTCATGAGGCAGTAATTCGCCACCCACAGAAACAGTATGTTCTTTAACCATTAGACGAAGGTATGGGTAAGTGTAAATAAAATACTTATCATGACAACATAATAGTATATTGTAGATACTGGTTTTGTTACAAAAGAAAAGAATAAAAATAGTTTAAGGGGTTTCAGAAACAAAATAAAACAAAACAACATAAGAGAAGACATTACCTTAAAATCGGGTAACTCTTTTTGATTTGAGCCAAAGGATTCCTTGGGAAGACTTCTGCCCAAAGTGAGGCTTCTAGGAGTAAGAGAGGGAAGTTGAGAGAGTATTTGGGCAGAGTTTGGCCGATCCAAATGGCTTGGAAGTTGTGAATAAGGTGGTAGTGGTGGGGGCCTTTTATAAGAGGATAGGAGGGGCACTCTTGGAAAGTCATGAAATGTTACATTATTATGAAATGATTTTCGGATTTTAAAGGTCCCACAATGGATTCATAAAACATAATCATTTATTACATGATAAAGTAATGTGTAAATCATACATGAAACTTTATAATCAATAATAAATGTGCATAAAGGGGAATACCCTTGATGGGGAAATGGGCATGGTATTCACTACACAATGGCGTTGGCTTAGAAAATCAGTGCGATTTCGGCAGCGTAACGGCGTGACATGAGAATTCATAAATATAGTTTATGAGAGAGAAAGGAGTTCCTCATCCTATTTACACATAATTTACAGTAATTAGTTCGTATAGATACATGTCCCAACAATTGTAATGGAATTTAGATTCATGATACAAAAGTATTGCTTGAATGTAAATGAGGAGAGAGAAGTTCCTTTCGGAATGTTGGCATAGTAACAGGTGTACATGGGAGGAATTTAATGAGAGATAAAGGGTATCCCATCATTCAAACATAAATAGGTAACTATGAGAGAGGTGAGAAACCATACCCCAACATTCATAATTGAAATTAAAAGGGAAAAACAACTTAAAGAAAATTGGACAAAAATAAGAAAGGAAGAAAAAACCCTTACTTGGAAGTGTGCTTCCAAAGGCTAGAGATAGGATTGTGAGAGGATTCTTGGGAGCTTGAGGAACCTTGGGAAGATTATAGAGAGAGTATAGCAGAGGTTGGATGAACTCCAAAGGCTTTGAGTGAGGAGGAAGTGGGATCTTGGGTGGTTTTATATAGGAAAGGTGAGGGAATTCTTTATTATTTAGGTTTGGGTCCCCTTACATTAAATTAATCCAAACCACAAATCATCCCATGGTTTTTGCCCATGGTTTTTGGAAAAGGGAAGAGGAAAACAATATTTTATAAGTCCAAAGTCCGAGCTTCTTAAAATAAAAGGGTTGCTTATGTGGAGGTGAGTCACACTCCCATGGAAATTAATTTAAAAAGACAAGGTATTTAATAAGTCTTGAGGGGTCCATTAATGCTTTGAAAAGTAAGTCAAAAAAACCCAAAATCACATTATTTTAATGGTAAAACATATATTGGCCGAACATAAAGATTATAGTATTTTATTACATCACTATTGGGTCATTATGATGTCATAAAACACATTATATATTTAAACAATATTTAATTTTTCCCCAAAAATTTGACTATCTCAGAAAATTATGAAAAATTCACCGTTAGATAATTTTGACGTCTTGATTCCAGAAATAAAATTTATTTTATCTAAATAATTTTTTAAAAATATTAATTTTCACTTTTAAAATAAAAACCAACATTTATCGATAATTCACGGGTTTCGACAGAAATGGATTTCAAAACTTAATAAAAATTATAATTGCATTCATAAAATTATAAGATCATTTATATTTAATAAAAATTAATTTAATAATAATAATAATTTTTTATTAAAATATTATTTAATTCAAAAATCCCTTAATTTAAAAAGAATATAATTCTTAATTAAATAATAACTATAAACACTATTTGTACTTTAAAAACAATTTACAATGTATCAAAAATGGCAAGGAGGTATATTCATTATTATATACAAAAATAATATACATGAACATAGTACTAGAAATTTGTTACATAACCCCTTAAAACAGCCACATAAGACCTAAGGGTGAGGTGTGCGATTGTGACAGACTCTTGGGGTGGCTCGAATAACATCGCTCGAGTGGTAAACTCTATCAACTTCCACTTTTCCTGTAAATGGTCTCGTTCGAGCTTGACATGATGAAGCTCAGCTTGGGCTTGGTCAAGAGCGAATCTAAAGGACGCCACCTCTTTTCTGAGCTCCAAAAAATGGGCTTCGTATGGAGCAATTCTACTGGATGAGTCCATCGCTTCTTTTGTCTGAGTAAATTGGATTTGTTACAGCCCTATATTTATACTAATCATGTGATCACTATTCAATGGCTATATTAGAAATAGTCAAAATTATTAACATAAAAAAAAGAAGTTGACATTTTATATAAACATAAAGAGACATTTAATTAGATCAAGAGGGATTTCCATTAATGAAACTTTGGGTTGTTACAATATTCCCCCTTAAGAAATTTTGCCCTCGAAATTTTCCTTTTCTCACACTAAAACAGATGTGGGTAACTCAGCTTCATCATTTCCTCCAATTCCCAAGTCTCTTCTTCAAAATTTTGGTTTCTCCACAACACCTTGCCGAGGGGTATTGTCTTATTTTGTAGAACTTTTTCTCTACGATCTAAGATCTTCACTGGTTGCTTCTCATAAGAAAGATCATCCTCCAACTGTACCACCTTAGAAGAGAGTACATGTGAAGGGTCTGGTTTTTACTTCCTTAAGAGGGATACATGAAATACATCATGTACTTTGGCCATGGTAGGTGGAAGTGCTAGTCGATTGGCCACAGCCCTGACATGATCAAGAATATCAAAGTGGACGATGTACCTTGGACTTAACTTCCCTTTCTTTCCAAACCTCATGACCTTCTTTCATGGAGATATGAATAGAAAAACCATGTCTCCAACTTTAAACTCAAGGTCTCATCAACGGTTATCTGCATAACTCTTCTGTCGACTCTGGGCTGCCTTGATATGTTGCTGAATGGTTTTCACCTTCTCCACCATTTCTTCGACCATTTTTGGTCCAAGAAGCTTACGTTCACCGACCTCATCCCAACATGTCAGTGTTCTGCACTTTTTCCCATACAGGGATTCATATGGTGCCATTTAGATGCTTGAGTGGAAACTGTTATTATAAGAGAACTCAACCAGAGGAAGATGTTGATCTCATCCTCCTTTAAAGTCCATTGATCATGCTCTCAACATGTCCTCAAGTGTATGGATAGTCCACTCGGATTGGCCATCAGTTTGAGGATGATAGGCTGTAATAAAGTTCAGTTCAGTATTCAGAGCATGTTGAAGACTCTTCCAAAACATAGAGGTGAATCTTGGATCTCGGTCATACACAATAGATAGTGGTACTCCATGCAACCTTACCACTTTCCTGATATATATCTATGCCAGTTGATCCAAATAGAAATCCTCCCAAATAGCAATGAAGTGTGCAGTCTTTGTAAGATGATCCACAACAACCCAGATTGCATTGTTGCCTTTGGATGTCCTTGGAAGTCTGGTGACAAAGTCCATGGTGATGTTCTCCCATTTCCATTCTAGTATGGGAAATGGTTTCATCATCCCCTTAGACTTCTGTCTCTCTGCCTTAACTTGCTAACACACCAGGCACTTTGATGTATATTCAGGAATCTCCTTCTTCATATTATCTCACCAAAAGTTTTCTCGGAGATCTCGATACATCTTTGTGCTCCCTGGGTGAATAGAGAAATTTGAACTATGTGCGTCATCCCAAAGTTCCTTCTTCAGCTCCAGACTTGATGGAACACATAGTATTTTCCCAAACCGCATAATTCCTTCTTCGTTAATATTAAACATTGAGGATTTACCTTTTTGATAGCTTCCACTTTTTTCTAAATTCCCACATCATCCTTTTGACAATCCTTTAACCTTTCCAAAAGATACGGTTGAGAAATCATTTGTGAAAGGATTAATGATATTCTCTTCTTTATGATTCCCATGTCCATCTTCATCAAGTCTAATAAGATTGGATCCTTATCAATTCTCATCATTGATAGAATCATTGGGTCCTTTCTACTTAGGGCATCTGCCACCTTGTTTACTTTCCTAGGGTGGTAATGTATTGAAAAGTCATAATCCTTGATGAGATCTATCCATCTTCTATGGCGCATATTGATCTCTTTCTGTGTGAATATATATTTAAGACTCTTGTGGTCAGTATATATCTCACATTTCTCCCCATAGAGATAATACCGCTAGATTTTCAAGCCAAATATCACTGCTGCCAGCTCCAAATCATGTGTTGGATAGTTTAGCTCATGGATTTTCAACTGCCTTGAGGCATAGGATATCACTTTATCATTCTGCATCAGCACACAGCCTAATCCCTTCTTTGAAGCATCACTAAATACCACAAAAAGTTCCCCACTTGTGGGTAAAGTGAGCACAGGCGCAGTGATAATCCTCCTTTTCAACTCCTTGAATCTTTCTTCGCATTCATCACTACAAGAAAACTTTACTCCCTTTCTAGTTAGTTTGGTAAGAGGGTGGGAAAATCGTGAGAAATTTCTCACAAATCGTCGATAATATCCAGATAATCCCAAGAAGCTACGGATATCCATTACCGATGTTGGCTTCGTCCATCCCTCAATTGCATCTATTTTGGAGGGATCCATAGATATCCCATTTCTTGTGATGATATGGCCCAAGAATGAGACCTACTTCAACCAGAACTCACACTTGCTGTACTTTGCATAGAGATTATCCTTGCGTAAAGTCTCCAGTACAGTTCTTAAAAGCTCCTCATGATCCTCCTTGTTTTTGGAGTATATTAGAATATCATATATAAAGACTACCACAAATTTATTGAGGTAATCTCTAAATAATCTATTCATCAAGTCCATGAATATTTTTGGAGCATTAGTAAGTCTGAAAGGCATTACTATGAATTCATAGTGCCCGTATCTTGTGTGAAAAGCAGTCTTTGGGATATCTTCCTTCTTCACCCTTACTTGATAATATCCCGACTGCAATTCCACCTTGGAGAAGTATTGTGCCCCACGCAGCTGATCGAACAAGTCATCAATTCGTTGGAATGGATACTTGTTCTTTATCGTGATTTTTTTAAGTTCACGATAATCGATGCAAATCCGCATTGACCCATCCTTCTTCTTGACGAAGAGGAATGGTTCACCCCATGGTGAAGCACTTGGGTATATAAATCCTTTATCTAGATTCTCCTGTAGTTGTTTCTTCAACTCTTCAAGCTCTACAACATCCATTCTATATGGAATCTTGGATATTGGTAATGCCCCGGGTATAAGTTCAATTGAGAATTCAACATCTCTTCTAGGAGGAAGACTAGGAAGTTCTTCGGGAAACACTTTAGCGAATTCCCTCACAATATTAATTTCTTCAAGGATGGTTTCTTCCTTGGACTCAATCATCTGAGCCATATATGCTTGCTCATAGGTCAGTAATATCCATGTTTGAGATGATGGAGCTAAAGGAGATTCATCTTCCTCCTTACACTTGTAAAGAATCGAGGGTCGATTCCCTATATGGAGTGTGATTTCCCTTTCCCGACAATTTATGTTGGCTATATATAAATAAATCCAATCCATGCCAAGAATTGCATCAAATTCCGCTAGAGGGAGTATGACGAGTTTCGCCAGGAAATTCAATCCACATATTATAATAGGGGAGGACTTATATTCATGGGATGCAATGATTTCCCCATTTGTCATACTCACCGACATCTTCACTTCCATGATTTGTGATGGTGCTTGGATTATTCTACTAAACTTTCAAGATATAAAAGAATGTGTAGAACCTGAATCAAAAAGTGTGTTTGTTATTCTTGAATGAATAACTAGCATACCTGTCACCACTTCGCTTTCGGGGTTCACTTTGGCAGAAGTGATGGAAAAATCTCTTCCTTGCTGCCTTGGAGGTTGTTAGTTGCCTCCGAAAACCCTTGGATTAGGGCACTGATTTGGAAGATTCCCTGGTTCTTTGCATTTGTAGCAATGAACAATGCGTTGAGGTTTGAACGGAGTATTCCTCTCCTCTGTCGCAGCCGCGGGTCTTTCTTGCTGACAGTTAATAGCTAGGTGCCCTTCTCTTCCACACCTGAAGCATTTCCTCATCCCCTTAAGGCAATTTCCAGGGTGCTTCTTTCCGCACTTTTGGAAAGTGGGGTACTGGATCTTCCTAGCACCGTTGGATTTATCCATCGGACCACCAGCATTGAAGTCCACCTTATGCTTATTATCCCCATGATACCCCTGTGATTCTTTGATCTCCATTTCGACCTTGAGGGCACATCGGACAATTTCCTCATAGCTTTCAAAGTCATGGATTTCTAATTCTTTCTATAGGCTATGCTTCAACCCACCAAAGAAGCGGTCAACTTTGCATTCTGGGGTAACAACAAAGCCGGAAGCGTATCGTGCAAGCCTTGTGAATTTTTCCTTGTACGATCCAACAGATTCTTTATCTTTTTGCTTGAGGGAAAGGAAGTCCCTTTCCATCTTAATCCGGAGGGTGTGCGGAAAATATTTATCGAAAAACATCTTCCGAAAATCCTTCCATTACAACACCTCGATCTCCTCCTCAGGCTTCGTATTTTTGATCAATGTCCACCATTGATCATATTCACCCTCAATACGATAAGCCGCTAGGAGGACCTTCTCTTTTTCAGAACATTGAAGTATGGAGAAGATCTTTTCAATGGAGTTGATCCATTGTTCAGCGATCGTGGGATCAGATGATCCACTAAAAGTTGGAGGCCTATGTCTCATGAAGCTCTCTATAGCAACTTTTTCTTTCTTAAGGGGGTGTTGAACGTTCTTATTGACCCGTGTTTCTATTCAAAACATGAGTTATGTGAGAGAGAAGCATGGAAAAGTTCGCAATTCCCGCTCCCATTGGATTGGACATCTCATTAGTATAGTCATCACACTGATCTTCACAACAGTTGTTATCCCAAGTCCTCTTATTACCGGCCATTGGCTGGAATAAAAGTAAATTTAGGGGTAACACATAAAGGGTAATCCAAAGACAAAAGTTGATGACTTATAAATAAAAATTTATTTCCTTAACTCATGAGTCTATAGGCTTCAATCTAGGCTTTTCATGATCTACTTTCTAACATATATTCTTAGGGGCAATTTTTTTAATTCCTTTAATAAGGGTTCATACTAATCTTGTGAATTTTTCAAAACATATCCCCCGGGAGTGTCGTAACCAAGAGTGCAGCAAGGCTCGTTTTCATGCACCATTTCCCTTTCGATCCTAGATCAAAGCATTGTTTTCGTGGTTTACCCCTAGGATCATCTGTGCCAGAGCCGCCTCTACCTGCTCGTATCCAGACAGGGATGTATTTGCTTGATAAACCACTTACTCAGTACTTACCAAAACTTAGGGATGTTTTTATTATACTTAGACTTGTCTCTAAGGCTTTACTGGGGTTTTCTAATCCTAATCCCAAAAATAACTAAACCTATCCTCTGATACCAACTATGACAACCCTGCTTTTTATTACAATGTAAACATGATTTATTACATAAAACTTCACTTGATTCAATAAAGAAGATTGAGAGGTTTAGTGTCTTTGGGGCTTAGGATCATTACATAAAAACTTAAAACATGAAATACAACATCTTTATTGAAAATTTCCTTTACATTACCACTACATTCCCTCGTACTTAACATTGCAAGGGATAACCTGAGGACATGTATAAGAAAAGGGTGAGCTATAAAGCCCAGTAAGGGAGTACACATGGAATAACATGAGGAGTACAATACGTGTTAGAAAATAGGCATATCAATAGATCATAAGAGAAACATGAACATAATGGTGTGATAAAGCATGATAATCATAACATAGAAATGTGGCAACAACGCTTAACATGGAATTAGCATGAGCCAAGGCTCATTGCACATGGAGAATGAGTAAATCCTCATTGCACATAAATCACGAGTAAACCCTCGTTTCACTTGAATTAGCATGATTCAACACTCATTTCACATGACGTATCATGATACTATACTTTACCCAATGCATTAGATCTCTATAAGGGTGTACCCTTCTTAAACATTTCATTTCATGCATAAGTGTGCCACATGGATCATAAAACATGGATTCATAAAACATAGTCATTTATTCCACGATAAAGGAATGTGTAATTCATACATGAAACTTTATAATCAATAAGTAAATGTGCATAAAGTTTAATACCCTTGATGGAGAAATGGTCATGGTATTCACTACACAATGGCATTGACTTAGAAAATCGGTGTGATTTCGGCAGCGTAACGGCGTGACATAAGAATTCATAAAAACGGTTGATGAGAGAGAAAGGGGTTCCTCATAATATTTACACATAATGGATAGTAATAAGGTCATATAGATACATGTCCCAACAATTTTAATGGAATTTAGATTCATGATACAAAAGTATTTCTTGAATGTAAATGAGGAGAGATAAGTTCCTTTCGGAATTTCGGCATAGTAACGGGTGTACATGGGAGGCATTTCATGAGAGATAAAGGGTATCCCATCATTAAAACATAAAGAGGGAAGTATGAGGGAGGTGCGAAACCATACCCCAACATTCATAATTGAAATTAAAAGGGAAAAACAACTTAAAGAAAATTGGACAAAAATAAGAAAGGAAGAAAAAACCCTTACTTGGAAGTGTGCTTCCAAATGCTAGAGAGAGGCTTGTGAGAGGCTTCTTGGGAGCTTGGGGCACCTTGGGATGATTTTAGAAAGATTAGGGCAGAGTTTGGACGAACTCCAAAGGCTTTGAGTGAGGATGAAGTGGTAGCTTGGGTGGGTTTATATAGGAAAGGTGAGAGAATTCTTTATTATTTAGGTTTGGGTCCCCTTACATTAAATTAATCCAAACCACAAACCATCCCATGGTTTTTGCCCATGGTTTTTGGAAAAGGGAATAGTAAAACAATATTTTTTAATTCAAAAGTCCTAACTTCTTAAAATAATATGGTTGCTTATGTGGAGGTGAGTCACACTCCCATGGAAATTAATTTAAAAAGACAAGGTGTTTAATAAGTCTTGAGGGGTCCATTAATGCTTTGAAAAGTACGTCAAACAAACCCAAAATCACATTATTTTAATGGTAAAACATATATTGGCCTAAAATAAAGATTATAGTATTTTATTACATCACTATTGGGTCATTATGATGTCATAAAACACATTATATATTTAAACGATATTTAATTTTTACCCAAAAATTTGATTGTCTCAGAAAATTATGAAAAATTCACCATTGGATAATTTCGACATCCTGATTCTAGAAATAACATTTATTTTATCTAAATAGTTTTCTAAATATGTTAATTTTCACTTTTAAAATAAAAACCGACATTTATCGAAAATTCACAGGTTTTGACAGAAATGGCTTTCAAACCTTAATAAAAATTATAATTGCATTCATAAAATTATAAGATAATTTATATTTAATAAAAATTAATTTAATAATAATAATAATATTTTATTAAAATATTATTTAATTCAAAAATCCCTTAATTTAAAAAAATATATTTCTTAATTAAATAATAACTAAAAACACTATTTGTACTTTAAAAACTATTTACAATGTATCAAAAATGACAAGGAGGTATATTCATTATTATATAAAAAAATAATATACATGAACATAGTACTAGCGATTTGTTACATAACCCCTTAAAACAGCCGCATAAGACCTAAGGGTGAGGTGTGCGATGGTGGCAGACTCTTGGGGTGGCTCGGATAACATCACTCGAGTGGTAAACTCTATCAACTTCCACTTTTCCCGTAGACGGTCCCGTTAGAACTTGACATGATAAATATCAGCTTGTTATTGGTCAAGATCAAAGCCCAAGTACTCCACCTCTTTTCCGAGCTCCGACAAATGGGCTTCGTATGGAGCAATTCTACTGGATGAGGCCATCGCTTTTTTTGTCTGAGTAAATTGGATTTGTTAAAGCCCTATATTTATACTAATCATGTGATCACTGGTCAATGTCTATATTAGCAACGGTCAAAATTCTTAACATAAAACCAAAGAAGTTGACATTTTATATAAACATAAATATACATTTAATTAGATCAAGAGGGATTTCCATTAATGAAACTTTGGGTCGTTAAAATATAGGTTTTGTAGGACTCATTAAGGGTTTATAAAATTAATAAAATAAATTTAAAGACATGTTATTTTAAAGAGGAAACATAATTTTGGTCATGAATAATATTTATAGGATTTATTACAATAATTTTGGGCTTTTATGATGTCTTGATATATACCATATTTAATATTTACCTAAAAAAATAAACTATCTCAGAAAATTATGAAAAATTAACCATTGTATAATTTCTATATGATTATTTCAAAAATAATATTTAATTTATCAAAATAATTATATAAATATGATAATTTTAAATTTTAAATTTAAATCCCCACTTATTTAAAAATACCAGTTTTTATGACAATGAAAGTTTTCAAACCCTTATAAAAATTACATTTATCTTCACAAAATTATATTATAATTTATATTTAAATAAATATTATTTAATAAGAATATTTTAGTACAATAAAACTGATTTAAAAAATTATCTAATTCATAAAAAATAGTGACTTGATTCAAACTATATATTTCCCAAAAATAAAATTTGAGTTTCATCATATCAAAATTAAATTTTAAAAAACTCATTATTTAATGATTTATAAATTAATAATAAAAATGGATAAATATAATCATTCTTTATTAAAAATAAAAAAACAAAAATCCATGATGTTAGGTACTAGATACAAACCCCATTATTACACCAGTGTATTCCATGAGTGTAAGTTATGCAATAGTGACACTTTCTTGAGGTGGTTTATCGAACATACTTTGGGTCATAATCTCGATATATTTGAACTTTTTCTATAAATGACTTCACTCATTCTTTATTTATTGAATCAAAACTTAGGTTAGGTCAAGGGAAAACCCCTATGATTCCATCTTCCTTAGAAGCTCTAGTAAATGGGCTTCACAGTGTATTATCCTACTAGTGGAGACCATCTCTTCTTCCATCTATGTCAATTGGACATTATCATAACCCTTATATATAATAATCTTTACGGTCACTATAAAATGGATATATTATTAGTGGTTATGATTCTTATTGATATTTTAAATTTGATAGGATATAACTTATAATGGTCTAAAATATCCAAATTAGTGCATATTTTTTCTCTAAAATCATTACTTAATAAGGAATTTATTCATTTGAAAAGGTAATTTCATTTATGAAACTTCAGGTTAATACATTCTACCACCCTAATAAATCCATACCTTAAAATTTTTATTTCATACACTAAAATAGATAAAGGTACTTCTTTTTCATATCCTCTTATAGTTACCATGTCATTTTCTCAAACTTGTGGTTATGTCGTGGTAGTTTGACCAGGTGAGTTGTCTTGTTTCATATAACTTTATCTCCATGGTATTCTTATTTTATGAAAGACCATTCTCAAATAGAATCACCTCTATATTTAGTATATGTGATGGTTAAGGTATTTACTTCCTCAATAGGGATACATGAAACACATCATGTACTTGAGATAGGTTTGGTGGGAGTGCTAGTTTATAAGGAACAACTCTGATGCAATCAAGGATCTCAAAGGGGTCGATGTATCTTGGAAAAATATTTATCTTATTCCCAAACCTCATGACTATAACATCCCCATCCCAATATCCATTATATTTATTTCCCTAAGATGGGTTGCCACATGACCTCAGGCATGCCTCCTCATACACTAGAGGCTACCGACTAGAATTGAAAGTCTAAAAAAGGTATAATGAGGATAATATAATCGCTTATCAAAGTAAGGCCACAATAAAAGTAACATCAATAGATGAGATAACCAACAAGAACAATAAATGGATATCATATGACAAGTTCCAATAATAACTAGATGGAAACATGATTCAATAATGATATGTATACTCTTAATATGAGAAATCCATATAGATAAAATGTCTAATACCAAAACCATAAAATATCCTAAACCTGGACCCAAGTCCCAATCTGGTCTAGAACTCCCATGCTCCAACCAAATATCCCATACAAAAACCAACTACTAGGTCCCTATCCTGAACCTATACCAGAAAAAAAAAAGCATATGCTCAAGTTACCAAGTTCCATGGAGTCCCAATAAGGGTGTGAGTACAGCTCAATAGGTCACCATCAATAGTGTATAAAGCAATAACAATTCTTTATAATAGTTTATGCAGAAAATTGAGGTTTAGTAAACAAACAGGGCAACAAGGAAAGCATGTTCACATTCTACAATTAATAATTAACCATTTTATGATTTAATTTAAATCATTTAAACCAAATAGTATATCCTTATTCTTCCATTTTGATATCTTAAGACATGGAATAAGGGGTTACACTTACTTTTAGTCACAAAGTGGAATTTATTAATCAAACAATTTATTAACTTACCTCAAAACCTCTACCCAATAAAAAATCCATCTCCATGTGTATAGGAAGCATAGATCCTTAGTCCAACATCCCAAACCATACTGAACATATGATAATAGTGCCTCAGTCCAACATCCTAGGTAAAACAATACATTGGTGGGCCTAGAGCATCAGTATAACCCAAACTAAACAAGGAACCTTAGTCCGTGATTTGGGAGCATAGAGCCTTAGTTCGATATCCAAAAGTAAGAAATACATTTGTGGGACCTAGATAATTAGTCTAGTTTTACCCAAAAAATAATGTGGGGCATCAGTACAATATCCCAAATCATTATTCACAAGTCAGCAAGCATGAAGCATTTGTCCATGAATCTAACTGGGATTCGGCATTTCATGGTTGACCATCCCCAACCATTCCATTATCAAGCATACTATTATTATCATATCATTTATCAAAACCTCAATAGCCCTTATTCATTCATCATTTACCATGGTCCCAAATTTCCTTAAAATCAATACATGTTATATAATTCCAAAAACAAATACCCATTTTCAAACTATCTTGAAGCCACCCCTCAAAACATGAGTCTTTCTCTTTAAAAAACTAAACCAATCCCTCAGGCTTTCATTTCCATTTCTAAACATTTCAAATGTTCAATAAATCATTTTCAAAAAATGGGAACCACACCCTCATTTCAAATAATCATTTTAAATTTATAAAGAAAACCCATTTTTCACAAGTTCATTTACACCACTTAAAACATCTTCAGGTCTTTAACAAAAAAACCCACTTTATTAAGAATTTCAAAACTACCATTATACAAGGGTCTTTATCTTTGAATTAAAACATGGATAAATTACAACCATTCCGATTAACTCATTAAATAATCCATCATAGAATTTTCATAAGTTTAGGCCACACACACAACTCAAGGAACCACTTTAAATCTAATAAGAACCCATATTTTATTCAATGTGGTGTCAAAAAACCCTTTTTTTCTAAAATATTACCCAAATATAAAACACCATTTCCCTTTATTGAAAAACCATATATAGGTAAAAACCCCAAAAACATCATTTAAATGATTTCAAAATCCTCTTATTCATCTCACAAAAATCCAACATATTATCAATTTAAATTAACCCTTTAACCAAGACCACACACCAATCCACTATTCATAGACCAATCACTTTTATAATTACCCATATTGATTCTTACCAGTCTATTTCTCCAATTATAAAGGTTTTAAACACCCCATGGGTGGCCCTAGGTTAAGTCTCACATTAACAACAAACCCAATGGGGTCTGTGAAGGTTCTAATACCTCAACCTAAGACCCAACATACTTTCCGTAGTCACATACATTAAAAAGTAACACATGGGGAATTGGCACAACCAGATACACATATAAAATATCAAAACATATGGAAAAATATTTAAGACCACCTACCTCATGTTCAAATATCACCTCTCATCCAAAATCAACCCCTGATTTGAAATAGAACGGCCTTAAACACCATAGAAAAGAACACCCTGTAAAATAACGGTATAGAGCTTCAGAAGGAGAGGAAACCATGTAGAAACCCAACCCTAGAAAACCTAGAGCTGGTTTCATGGTACCATTATATTGGCATGATTACAAGCAATAAAATCCTAAAGGACTAAACAGTTTAGTAGTCTTGTTAAACCAGATACATACATGAGTCGTGTATTATAAATGAATACACTAATTATAACAGAACTTTTTCTTTTGAGGATAACTTTATTACCATATATAATATCATTTCATATATTTCTTAGTATACTTATTGTATTCCTGTGGAAATGGAAAAAATAAGGGTGATCTCAAATGCTCGATAAGGGTATGTAAAGTGGAAGCAATAAGGAATCAATGAGAATAGTCAATATGTCAAGGTAATAACTGAACACAAATTCTGTATAATCAATAAACTAAATTGATAAATAGTATGGAACGTTAATAACTGAAAAAACATTCCATTCAAATAAATAGATAAGGTATAATTAATATATAAATGAAAATAACTAAAACACATTCCATTTAATTAATGAACTGAGAATGAAATGAATCTATAGATATTTTGATGTAAAATCGTATGGATGAATAATAACTAAACCTCACTAAGAGAAATGTTTAATTATTGGACATCATTTTTCCAAGGTAAATGGTACCTTTACTATCAAGACCTTTCACAAGATAGTTTAGAATATCAGGTAAAAACCCATATAAGGCTATCCAACTGACTTTTCCTATGAGACAACCAATGCATCAAGGCTCTATAAATAGCAGGACCCCACCCATATCTTACATTTCCAAAGAATTCCTCATATATTGAATAATCGATTAAACAGTTCCCCTTATCAAATATATTTGTAGATTAGAAGATACAGATTTATCAATATTTCCCCAGTTAACCAAATAGATTTCAAGTACATATCGTATGTAAAAACGGAATAAAATTTAGGTAATAATAATATATATGATAAATGAGATGGATATTTATGGGAAACTTAATGTTTAATGATCACTAGAGATTAAATATTTCAAGGGTACTAATAAAGGAATCAACAAAGTAAATGTAAATACTATCCTTGTCCAAATCAATAAAAACCCATCCATAGGAAGAGTAAGGATGGTATCAGTACAAAAAATCCCAAGTGGATTAAAAGAAATGTTTATTTTCATTGATGAATGAAAATATTATAAAAATATATTTTAAAAACATTCTTGAGAAAAATATCCTTTTCATTTTAAAAACATTTTGAAAATAATTTTATTTGAAAATAAATTTTAAAAAAAAATCATTAAAGATTATCCTTTTAAACTTGTAAATGAATATTTGAATAAATTATGGTGGTTAAATTCATACATGTCATGTAAGGTAAAAAGAAGATTCCTTTTGCATAGTAAAAATATTGGAAAAATTCCTTATTCAGAAAGAGATAAGAAGATTGATTTGAAAAAAAAATTAAAGGAAAAAAGTGTAAAAATGTATTTAATAAATCATTTTGGAAAGTTTAAAAATAGTTTTAAAAACCTTTTTATAAAACTAGTTTTTTAGAAGAAAATAGGTTCTCTGACTAAAGATAGAAATGAAGTCGTGGGATGGATCTGTTTTCTCATGGAATTCTCTCTAGAGAACTCTCCTCTCCGTGCTAGGGTTTCATCCCCTTGTAGCGGCATGATCCTCTTCTAGATTTTGTCAGTCATCTCACTTTCTTCCTATGATGTTGTCGTATGTTGTTTGGTTTGCTTCAGAATCAATTTCATCGGACTTCATTGAGGCGTTCATTTCCCCGTTTTCTCGTTCCTCTCTGCATACGGCTCGATGGTGTGACTCATCTTTTTATTCTCAACTGTATTGGATCTTCCTGTCTAGTTATTAGTCTGAAGTCATATGCTCAGTGGCAGCTTCGGTGCTGGGTCTTTTCATGTGTCATCCTTGATGGTTACTTCAGGCATGGTGGCGGTCCTTTCAGCCCATAGTGGTGTTGGACTGTCCCCCTTAAACCGTCGACAACTAGGTTCTACGGTGAGATAAGACATGCTGATAGTGGAGAGGGGGTGAAATTTTCTGGTTTTCTTTTTCTTTTGGCTGTTTTGTGTCTTGTGGTTTGGGTTTTTGCTTCTGATCTTCTCTTCTCATTTGAAAATTTTGTGGTTTTACCCTTTGATGGCTTGCAGCTTCTTCTAATAGTTTGTCCCCTATCCCCACGCTCCTCTGCTGCGATTGGTGTGTGCTGGTGGGGTGTACAGTGATAGAGCCTACCTATTTCATAGTTTTAGCGTGGGAGACGACATGTGGGGTGTGATGGCTTCGTGCAGTCCTGATGCGATTGTCTGGTGTTCGCTGAAAGGTCGTCTGTTTCTATGGTTTTTCAGTGGATGTGTGATGTTTGTTTGATATTTTTGTTTGAGATGGTTTTGTTCTGGTGATGATCCTGGTGAATGGCCTAGTCTTATTGGTGTGGTTTACAATGATGATGTTCCGACTACGACAGGGAGTGGGTGCAGCCTCTGTTGTTATATGGGCACTAGGCTGGAGGGGTGTCCTATCATCCTCGATTGCACGCTCGGCGGTCCGGTTGTGCCAGCTGGCCTTGATTGTTTTGAAATTTAAAATTTGAAATTTGAAATGTCTTGTTTAATTCTATCGATTAAGGGTTGGAACGTGGTATCTTTTAGGGTTCTCACTTATCCCAAAAAAGTGGGTTTATTAAAAAATAAAAAAAAAGGTTAAGTAGGGTATTCTTAAAAACATTTTCTAAAATATTTTGAGTACCAAAGAGTGTAAAAATGGTAATATTGTATGGAAAATGTCATCAATAACAATAGGAGAATAAAATTAAAGGTTTTATTAAATAATTATTAATTAATTTCTTCTAATTTAAATTTAATTGCAAACAATCTTGAATAAAATGAAATTGTAAAGTAAACCCTTGAAAAGACCATAATGTTGATGTGAGAATTAGTCAATGAATATATTATATGTGTCAAATTTAAATCCACATAAAACAATTGTAAATAAAAAAATATATAGTAAAATTTTATTACACACATAATCTTATAATATTATCGATAATGAGGAATTAATATAACCCCAATAAAAGAAATTGGGTTTTGAAATTCTTTTACACCTGGTAACGCTTAATTTAAATACCATTAGAAGAAGAAAATAAAATTAAAACTCAAAATACCATGAATATAAATCCATTCATGGTATAATATATCAAGATGGTCTATATTTTCACCACAAAAAAAGAAGTAAGTGGTGAATATGAAATTTATCTCAGTGATGTAAAAAGTGAGATGAAAATCTCTTACCTTGCATTTCCTTTTCAGTGAAAATAATTTAAATTACTATATAATAGTTTTAAACAGGTTAATAACTTATTATATAACCATATTAATATTTATTATAACATATATTATCTTCTTATAATATCTTATTACTTGTTTGTTAGTAATATTTCATTATTTTTACTATTTCGGGTGTTAATTTCTTAGTTTCTCAAGTATGTTTTGACTTTTTACCTGTTGTTTCTATCATGGTTTCATAATATACATAATTTAAACCATTATTTAAATATAATATATATTAATTATATATTTATTTATAATAATCCATAATATTTGTAGATAATAAATGAAATGCACCATTTATGGAGACAGTAGGTCTTACGTACGCATGAACGCTGGTTTCATTTATTTTTTATATTAAAAGAATGAAAATTAAATTATATATATGTATATAATAATTATTTTATCATATTTATTTCATATATTTCATATATATTTATTAAAACCATCCTTTATACATTCCATGTATAGCATGAATGAATCACATCGCTTTGAGGAGGCAGTAGTCCACACTTCCACAAGCAATGTTATCATATTTACAAAAAATGGAAATCATAATGTTATGTGTTATATAAGAATTAAATAATCATAAATAAATTATAAATATAATATATATCATATATAAGTATTTTTTCACTATAATTCCCAACCATGAGAGGTGGTTAAGGAAAAAACGAATGATGTTGTTTTGTGAGGCGATAGTTCGCCATATACATAAATTGTTTGTTTGTTACTCATTAGATGGAATTGTGTGTTAGTGTAGGTTGAACAATTAAAATAATAAAATATCACTATATTTATGATACTTGTGTTATTATATAATCATTTAATAATAATATTTGAGGGGTGTAGAATTAAAATAAAGCAAAAGAGCTTTAGGAAGGATGTTACCTCTTCTTTCGGTAACTCCTTTCGGTTTGCACCAAAGGGATTCCTTTGATGGATTTATTACAAAATAGAGGATTATATATTTATAGGAGGGATTTTTTGAGATTATTTGAATATATTTTTAGTGAACCAAAGGGTTTGAGAGGTGTGAGTAAGGGGTATGGGTGAGTGTCTTTTTATAGTGGAGGACGAGTGGCATTCTTGTAAATTTTTGAAAAGGGAGTTCCACCCATGTTTTTTCTATGAAATGTTACTATAATAATGGAAAAAATTATATAAAAGGGGGTATAGGGTATAAATATTAACATAAATATTCTTTTGGACAAGTTTCTATGTTATTTTCTCCCTTAAGTTTAAGGCTTAGTCTCTTATTAAGCTAATTTTTTTCCTTATTGTTCTAATTAATTATAATCACTTTCGCTAATATTTTTTGTCAAAAAATATGTTAACCTTATTATAAATTATAAATTATTATGATTCCAAATATTTAATCCATTTTCCTAATTCAAATCACGTAATTTCCAGAAATTAATTTAAATTTAATCTCGTGGATGATACAATAAAGTGGGTTTTTAAAGTAAGATGTTCAAAAGTTTTCTATGTTTTTACATTCAATTTCAAATTGAAATTGATTACAATAACCTAAATTTTATTAATTGATATAAAATTTATCTAATTAGACTTTTAAACTAATCAAAATTATAGTTTATCTTTGTAATGACCCGTGTTTTGAACCAGGTTAAAGAGTGGCGGAAATTGAACTTTTTTTATTACTGAACCGGTCGAGTTTAAGACCGGGCTTCGAAACCAAATTCCAAAGGTTGAAACTTGTATTTTTAATTTTTTTGTACATGGGAGAATTCTCGTTAATTGTTCTGAGTGGCTCAAGGTGTTTCAGGTGCGTCGTGCCCGAAGGCGGATGGTTTTTAAGCGACAACAGAAGGCACACGGTTTCCCAAACCGTGCGGTCCAAACTGTGAGGCTTAAAATAGGGAGGTAGAGGAGTCCACACGGCATGCGCACGGTTTCCCCAAACCATGCGACTAGCCTATGCGGGGTGCCTGGGTTTTCTAGTAGAGGTTGCACGGTTTTCGAACAGTTTAGAAAATCGTGCGGGTAAAATCGTGCACAACCCTCCTTTTGGGTTTTTAGATGTTTTAAAAAAATGAAATTAAAAATAAAAATTTAAACTAAAGAGAACCTCTCCCTTCTTCCTCATAGAAGCCACACGAACCCCTCCTCCTTGGAGCTGTCGGACTCGCACGCAAGCCCCCTCGGTCATACCTCCTTCATTTCTCCTCCATTTTCCTTGGCGATTCTTCCTAAAATCTCCATGGTAAGCTCCTCCCTCATTCCTCCTCCCTACTTGGACAATTTTAGGGCTTTACCTTTCCCTATTTTTCGTTCGGCCGAAACCTAGGGTTAGGATGGGTTTTTGATTTTGGTTTCTTTCTTGTTCCTCTTGTTCCTAGGTTGTGCGGAAGGTCCCCTGGGTCCTTGTTGGTGTGCGTACGACATCTGCCACTGAAGGCGAGGCAGATTGAGGTGATTTTGATCCGCCGGTTTGATTCTGAGGCATAAGTTGTATGTGAAATCACATATGCCTATTGGGGGAGCAGCAGCGGCTCTTAGTTAGAAAGTTCCAAGAGCTGGAGTGGGAGGATGGATCCACCTTGATGTAGGATCCCTCTCCTTGCCTTTAATTTAAAGTGAAGTGTTAGTGAGTTATTTCTACACTGCTTTAGTATGTTAATTATGCAAGTTTAGTTCCAATTAAATGCTTTTGTGCAAATAGTGTGAATTGCAGGGACAAGATTAAAATGGTTGTTTGGTCACTAAATTAACTATTTAATAACAAAACCCCTCGATCAAAGGTGCACTATCTTCAAGATAAAAGTAGGAAGTAGATTCTTATGCTTTCCTGCTAAATGATTGTTATACTTTGGTGTTAATTGATGAGGTCATGTTTCCTTTGAATTGTACCAAATTGTTAAATCATGATAGTTTTTCTCTTTTGTTGAAATGGTTAAACTTGAACGAAATGGATTAGGGTGGTAAGACCATGCCTTAGGATAATGGAATAAGCACGCCTTATGTTAATGGAATGGATCTAATTAATGGGACTTACCTAGGAGGGGTAGTCCATAGAACCTCTTTATGCTTTGTAAATCCCTATATGTTCTGGAAATGATATAAAAGGAATGAAGAATTAATTGGGGGTTATCCAATACCATACATGAGTGGGTTGCCTCATGTACCTTATATAAATGTGATGAATATGATAAACGATGTATTAATGATACTTGAGATGGTTTTCCTTTGGTATATTTGTATGAACGTGATTATAACCATTTACGTGGATATGGGTTGTATGATTGTTTGTGATGGTGATATGACTTTTGAATGCTTATGATGTAATGCCATAAGTAGTATACTATAGACATGGTTGTAACGTGAGTGTGCACATATTGATGCCACTTGGTGATGATTGCATGTCTGGATGGGAGGCAGTTATACCCCATGCCAGAGTGATGAGTGTGACAGTATGTGTATGTAAGGGAAGCATTCTTACCCCTTCCCAGTTGACCTATAGGGACGAGAGTCATTCTTACCTCGTTCCTGCTAATATCTCTATGTGTATGGAAGGGAGGAATTCTTACCCCTTTCCAGTGACTTCTATTAATGTTTTACGTGTTTGGATGGGAGGCAGTTATACCCCATGACAGTATTATGAATGTGACGGATGGGAGGCATTTATACCCCATGACGGTTGAATGAATGTGATGGTAGGGAGGCATTCTTACCCCTTTCCAGTATCTTATAAGAACGAGAGGCAGTCTTACCTCGTTGCCATTGTATACTAGGGACGAGAGGCATTCATACCTCATGACCGCTATCTTCATCTGATGGGTGGGAGGCATGCTTACCCCACACCATATTTTATAAATATTTACATATGTAACTGTAGTGGCATGATCAGACTAATATCCCGGCAACAAGCCAAAGCTGATATAGCTGTCAGGATTCCTTTGGGAAACCTGGATGGGTGTTGTTATTCTATGTTGTTTTGCTTATTGAATCCTACTATATCTTCTCACTGTTTAATTATTATACACTATCTGGATTTGGTTATACACCGGTGGTGTTGGTCTACTGATATTTATATCTCACACCCTACTCGGGCCGCCATTGCACTAGGGTACCCGAGTATACCTTCTTGCTTGTAGGACCTAGGTTGTGTGTTGTGCTATTTGTACTTGAGTAGTTTAGAGAAAGGACCAAGCAGAAGCTTGGGATTCTCAGGGGATCACCATTGGGCTTTGTTTTCCTTTCTTTTTGTATTGTTTGTAAATCATGATGTATGGATTCCTGCTTTCATAACTATATCATCATCTTTACATACATGCATTCTAAACTGGCGTTTGTCGCCTTTTAGAAAATGGTTATTACCTGTCTGTTTCTTCTTCCTTTCAATTTTTTACAGCTTCCGTTATTGAATGTAATTTACTCTGATAATACCATTGTGTTACTATGACATGAGGGTATAGTCTCCCCACTATCACCTCCCGAGACCCTAGCTTCTAGTTGGCAGCTTCTGGCATACGGGGAGATGCGCTTGAGGCCATGTGACCCACTGGCCCGGTCACTGGTTTGATGGTCAGCTGGTCCGGGATGTTACAAAGTGGTATCAGAGGGGTTTCTTCTTCTGGTTTGTTTTACTATTTGGCGACAATAGATAGGGATAGTAAGGAGATGGAATTTGGTAATGAGCTATGCTCGGTAGTAGCTAACCCGTGTATAGGGAAAATCCAAATTGCCTCGAATGAAATTGTTATTTTAATGATTTTGATGATTATGGTTGATTTGATTTCTCCATTGGGTGACGCACATGGTTTCTATTGATACTATTGATGCAATTTTGGGTTCCATTTTTATTGCAACCCGATGATACGAAGGTATTCCATTTCATGCAGCATATAGGCACTTTATTAGAAATCACAATCCATGCACTATTTCATGCCATCTAGGATGAATTAGTTGATGTCTGCTGTTGTGATAGGTGCTATGGTAGTTATTCAATTCTTATGTGATATAGCATGTCTCTGTGTTACTGCTTTCGATAACATGCTAGGTTCAGTTAATATGGAATTTGTTGCTTTGACCAAATTAAATGATTGCAATTACGACGGAAGCCAATTTTCAGTTGCAAGGTGTGTGGGTGCCTTATAGCTGGGAAAGGGTAACATGTGTGATTGAATTTCTAGAAAAAGGGGCTTCTAAAGTCAAATTGTAAAATGAGTTTGGTTTTGATTAAAGGGAGCCAAATTCCAAACTGTAAAGTGTATGGGCGCTTTAAAGATTGGTAGTTGGCCACCCAAATGACTGGATGATTGCTTGGATCATGTTAAGTTCTGGAATGTAATTTGTTTCATCTAATGGGATCCAAATTTCAACCCATGGAGTGTATGGGAGCTTCATGAGTTGGAAAATGGAAACCCATAATGAATTTGATGGCAAAATGCTTTGCGAAAATCTTATTTGTGTGAAATATGTTTGGTTTTTACCTATTATGTTTTGTCTTGTTGGGAACCTCGTAGGTTTCCTGAATTGTTTAAAAGGAATTTATTATGATAAATTTCCTGAAGAGAGATGGGATGTCTGATAAATTTTTAGTGGTTAAAATGAAGTTTGTTGAGACTTGCCTGCTTTTCTTTGATCTGTTTGTTAAAAATGATCGAGTGCCTAGTGATTTTTGGTTTTGAAAGGTTACTTGAAGTTTTGAATTTGAATCTTTTAAAGTGATTAAAAGAAATAATGGGATTAAATATAAAGGGATTGGAAAAGGAACCTGTAGTGGTGTCCTCTTTTGAAACCTCGTGTGAGGGTAAGTTGAGTCTTTCTTGTGAGTGCCTTGAGACGGAACTTTAGGTGTTTTCTGTGGGTGTTTGTTTTCTTTTGGAAAATGACTTGAATTTTAGGCTTGATCCCGATGACTTTTTTGGGCATGACCAAGTGCTTGGGTCGACGCTTGTTCTTTGTGAGTGGCTAGTCCATGGTAGGTAGTGCCCTTAGAGCTTTTATGCCTTGCTTGTGCGGTGAGATTTCAGACATTTGGTATCATTCAGGTGCTGTTTTCCCTTGTAGGACTTTCAGTTTTCAATGATTCCCTTATTCGGCCGGGTGGTCATGTTACTCTTGACCTTGTTGTGGGTGTGAGCATCGGGTAATGCTCTGTAGACATGCCTCAGGCATGGTTGGTTGATTTTTGGTTGTTTGACTCCTTAAGTACTGGACGATTGGTAAGTCTTCGCCCATGTGAAGGGTCGTATAAGGTGATATGACATTCAATTAAATATCTTGTGCTGCTGTGTACGGTCTTGTGTCATCTCCATGGTAGAGTGACCTGAGCTTTTAAGAATCAAGTTTTCCCAATGCTTGGGATGATTTTCGGAAGACTCAGGTGGTTGAAACTCCAGTCTTGTTTCTTTGGTTTTCTTGTGTGTTTCGACGTGGTGATTGTGGCTTAGAGGAGCGACACACGTCCATTTAATCATTATGAACTAGTTCTCTTATGAGAAGTGGGTCTTTTCTTCTTTTGGTAACATCGACGCTTCTAAGGTGGGAAGCATCATGTCGGTTTAGTGAAGTGTGTTCTTCCAGATAGAAGGAACACATCAATAAAGACCATTTGGGAATGGTCGAGTTTGTTTGAATTCCATTGAGGATTGCAGGTGTCGTTATGCATCGATGCTTGCTCGGCAGCACGACTATGATCTGGTTGGCGTTGTATGTAACCCCTTTTAAGAAACATTGTAGGTCATGGAGGACTTTGGTGGTAAATTGTGAACGATCATAGAATGCCTTGTGCGGAGAAAAAGGCATTGTGATCGGTTTTGAAATCTTGATGTGTCAGCGGGTGAAGCTAAGTTTCTCCCTTAGAGTCGACCAGGGGTGGTTCGATTATTCTCCTTTCCATTTTTTGGGTATGACTAACTGTAATCCTTTTAAAATCCTCTTATTGTACTCTGTTATGTGACAAACATGTCCCCTATCTTGTTTTCATCCGGGATTCACTAAGAGAGCATCGGTCTTACGCCGCGCTAATGTTTTTAAAATCTGTTGAGCTCTTTTGGTTGTTCTCTTTCGACGTTGCATGCTAAATTTATGGTTTTTCTTGTGGTTGATCTTTGAGATGTCACTGGGAGTCGGGTATGAGCTTTGGTGAATGTCCTCGTGGTAAGTGCGAGATGCCTTGGGAGAAGGTATTGTGGATCTGCTTATAAAACGCCGGTCGTCTAAGTCGTGCGTCTTCTTGAATAGTCAGCCGGGGTGGCTTTACTCTTTCCTTTCTTGGAGTCTGTCGGGGTTGTTCATGGACAACTGGATTGACTTGGGTTTTGAGGTCTATAGGGAAATATACTGGTTGATCTTTTCAAAATCACACTAGGTGCATCGTTGGAACGCTTGGAGCATGCTTTTGAAAGCCAGGTAAAAAAAGAGAAGTTATGGTTTGAGTTTTGATCGCTTAACATTAAAAATATAAGGTGGTAAGTACCTTTGATTGGTTGCTTGACGAGACGATGATGTGATCATGTCTTTGAGTTGACGGACTCGGGTGAGAACCCTCTTTGTGTTCCGGGTGGAAAATGAGCGTTGGCTCGGGTTTTGACGGATTAAGTGTCATGTGCTTAAGAGGATGTTCATTGGTGCGTGGGATGTTTGGAAACGTAACACGTTTGTTTGAACGACGCTTCATGACCCTTGTAGGTCGAGTGAGGTGTGTGTTGTTCCTGATGGCTTCTCGGGGACGAGAAGTGCTAAGGTGGGAAGGTTGTAATGACCCACGTTTTGAACCAGGTTAAAAAGTGGGGGAAATTGAACTTTTTCAATTACTGAACTGGTCGAATTTAAGACTGGGCTTTGGAACCAAATCCTGAAGGTTGAAACCTGTCTTTTTAATGTTTTTGGACATGGGAGAATGCTCGTTAAGTGTTCTGAGTGGCTCAAGGTGTTTCGGGTGCGTCGTTCCCGAAGGCGGTTGGTTTTTAAGGGACAATAGAAGGCGCACGTTTGGTGCACGGTTTCCCAAACCGTGCTTCCCAAACCGTGTGGATTAAAATAAGGAGGCAGAGGAGTCCTCATGGAATGCGCATGGTTTCCCTAAACCGTGCGACTAGCCCGTGCGGGGTGCCTGGGGTGTCTAGTAGAGGCCGTATCAAATAATTTGAGGCCCTCCTTTTGGGTTTTTAGATGTTTTAAAAAAATGAAATTAAAAATAAAAACATAAACTAAAGAGAACCTCTTCCCTCTTCCTCACAGAACCTGCATGAACCCCTCCCCCTTGCAGCTGTTGGCCTCACATGCAAGCCCCCTCGGCTGCACCTCCTTCGTTTCTTCTCTGTTTTCCTTGGCGATTCTTACTAAAATCTCCATGGTAAGCTCCTCCCTCCTTCCTCCTCCCTACTTGGCTGATTTTAGGGCTTCCCCTGGCCCTATTTTTCATTCGACCTAACCCTAGGTTTAGGATGGGTTTTTTATTTCGGTTTCTTTCTTGTTCCGCTTGTTCCTGGGTTATGAGGAAGGTCCCCCGGGTCCTTGTTGGTGTGCGTATGACATCCGCTGCCAAAGGTGAGGTGGATTGCAGTGATTTCGATCCGCCGTTTTGATTCTGAGGCATAGTTCATATGGGAAATCACATATTCCTCGTGGGGGAGTAGCAGCAGCTCTTAGTTAGAAAGCACCAAGATCCGGAGTGGGTGTATGGATCCACCTTGAGGTAGGATCCCTGTCTTTGCCTTTAATTTAAAGTGGTGTGTTATTGAGTTATTTCTGAACTTCTTTAGTATGTTAATTATGCAAGTTTAGTTCCAATTAAATGATTTTGCGCAAAGAGTGTGAATTGCAAGGACAAGATTAAAATGGTTGTTTGGTCACTAAACTAACAATTTAATAACAAAACCCCTCGATCAGAGGTGCACTATCTTCAAGATAAAAGTAGGAATTATATTCTTATTATTTCCTGCTAAATGCTTGTTATAATCTGGTGTTAATTTATGAGTTCATGTTTCCTCTAAATTGTACCAAATTGTTAAAGCATGACAGTTGTTCTCTTTTTTTGAAATGGTTAAACTTGAATGAAATGGATTGGGGTGGTAAGACTATGCCTTAGCATAATGGAATAAGCATGCCTTATATTAATGGAATGGATCTAGTTAATGGGACTTACCTAGGACGGGTAGTCCATATCACCTCTTTATGCTTTGTAAATCCCTATATGTTCTGGAAATGATATAAAAGGAATGAAGAATAAATTGGGGGTTAGCCAATACCGTACATGAGCGGGTTGCCTCATATACCTTATTTAAATGTGATGAATATGATAAATGATGTGGTAATGATACTTGAGATGTTTTTCCTTAGTTATATTTAAATGAACGTGATTATAACCATTTACGTGGATATAGGTTGTATGATTGTTTGTGATGGTGATATGACTTTTGAATTCTTATGAGGTAATGCCATAAGTAGTATACTATAGACATGGTTGTAACGTGAGTGCGCACATGCTGATGCCACCTGGTGATGATTGCGTGTCTGGATGGGAGGCAGTTATACCCCATGCCAGAGTGATGAGTGTGACAGTACGTGTATGGAAGGGAAGCATTCTTACCCCTTTCCAGTTGACCTATAGGGACGAGAGTTATTCTTACCTTGTGCCCGCTAATCTCTATACGTGTATGGAATGGAGGCATTCTTACCCCTTGATAGTGACTTCTAGTGATGTTTTACATGTTTGGATGGGAGGCAGTTATACCCCATGCCAGTATTATAAATGTGACAGATGGGAGGCAATTATACCCCATGACAGTTGAATGAACGTGATGGAAGGGAGGTATTCTTACCCCTTTCCAATATCTTGTAGGAAAAAGAGGCACTCTTACCTTGTTGCCATTATATACTAGGGAAGAGAGGCATTCATACCTCGTGCCCGCTATCTTCATCTGATGGGTGGGAGGCATGCTTACCCCATGCCATATTTTATAAATATTTACATATGTAACTATAGTGGCATGATCAGACTGATATCCCGGCAACGAGCTAAAGCTGGTATAGTCATCAGGTTTCCTTTGGGAAACCAGGATGGGTGTTGTTATTCTATGTTGTTTTGCTTATTGAATCCTAATATACCTGCTCACTATTTAATGATTATATAATGTATGGATTGGGTTAGACACCGGTAGTGTCGGCCTACTGATATTTATATCTCACACCCTACTCGGGCCGCCATTGAACTGGGGTACCCGAGTAGACCTTCTTACTTGTAGGACATAAGTTATTTTTTGTTCTATTTGTACTTGAGGAGTTAGGAGAAAAGGAACAAGCGGGAGCTTGGGATGCTCAGGGGATTTCCGTCAGGCTTTGTTGTCCTTTATTTTTGTATTGTTTGTAAATCATGTTGTATTGATTCCTACTTTCATAACAATATCATCATCTTCACATGCATGCATTGTAAACTGGCGTTTTCTGCCTTTTAGAAAATGGTTATTACCTATCTTTTGCTTTTTCCTTTCAATTGTTTACTGCTTCTATTATTTAATGTCATTTACTCTGATAATACCGCTGTGTTACTCTGACATGAGGGTATAGTCTCCCCACTATCACATCTCGAGACCCTCATTGCTAGTTGATAGCCTCTAGAATACGGGGAGACGCGTTTGAGGCCATGTGACCCACTGTCCCGGTCATTGGTTCAATGGTCAACCGGTCCGGGATGTTACAATCCTTATTAATAAATTAGATGAAAATTCATTTTTGAATTAAAATTCAGTATCTTTCACTATTCATCAAAAAATGAAATTTCACAGAAAAATACCAAAAGTTCACCCAAACATAATTTTAATATTTTAATTTAAAAATAAAGTTTATTTTGAATTATAAAATTTATAAAAGTTTAAAAAAATTATTTAAAATAGGTTCTCTATTAAAAGGCTATAAGAGTGCCTTTAGAAAAATATTGATTTTTATACGAAATATAGGTTTTTCTCTTATCTTAAGAATGTTGAATATATTGGATGAATTTCAAAAATATTTTTATTAAATATAATATATATATATATATATATATATGGAATTAATATCACTCACTAATTGTAATTAATTTAATTTATTAGGATAAAACAGCGTTGTGGGCATAAAAATTGTTTTCTGCAAAAACATTCCTCTTATATTAAATTGGATCTTATATTCATTTATAATTAATTTTTAACCAATGAATTCATTTTATTTTGTTTTAAACCATATATTTTTATAATTTATTTAATAATATTCATCACTTCTAATTTAATGGCTAGGTTATATCTTATTATAAATAATAATATTTTTAATAATATATTGTTGCTCGATAAAACTGAGTCTTGCATGTAACATAAGCTATCAAAGAAAGTAATTGTTGCATTTAATGCAAGATAAATCATCATTGTGTTCATTGAAATATATAGATTGAATTTATTTAAAATAGAAATTATATTTTAAAGTCTCAGTATATTATATTCCCTTACGTGCTTGGTGTTTCTTATCATACACGCTATCAAATATAATGTTCTTATTTTAGAATTTTGGGGAATTAAATTCTACCCACCATAATTAAATTTCGTCCTTGTAATTTAAACTCAACCTTGGTAATAATTTTTTTTATATTTCCTATGTTTATCCCACATCATGATAAGGTTTCATAAAACGTCTTGTAGAAAATAGAGAATGGGAAGTACAAAGGTCACATGGACTAACATATAACTAAATCTCTAAGTAGGATAACATTAGTGAAAAGTATAGATACATACATTGAGTAAAAGCATAAATATTTATAAGGAGTGATTTAGATCATCAATCATAAACAAGTGAATTATCAATAGAAATTTAAGGGCCTCAAATTCATAAATTCATGATGATTTAGAATATTGTTGGTTCAATAAAAAATTAAGGTATTAGAACATCATTTTTTATGATTATTTTCCTAATTTTGATTAATTCTTATACTGTCTATGAATATAAGGAAATATACTTACATAAAATATTTCTATAAACACAATTTTATTACTTTGTTTATACTATTATTAATTTATAATTAATCCATTACTTCATGAAATGTATATCCAAAAAATTAACTTTGATTCCAGAAGCACTAAAATACACTTTTAATGGATCGTAAGGCCCATAAAAGAGTTAAAGGTCTTTAAAATTGTCTCTTAATATTCTTCAAATCCAATATGGTTGGTAAATTAATTTCTAGACCTAAAAAGTAACACTACTAGATCATCATTAATATTTATTATTCAAATTATTCAACTAAAAACAATGAAATACTAACCAGTACATTGTGTAGGTCAATGGTTGACGTGAAACCACTATTGTCCTTCATTCATGGGTTTAAGTCTCGCAGCCTTTACAGACTTGATTGGTTGTCACCTGGTATATAGTTTGTCCTTTTCTAAAACCATATTAATATAATTTCTAAAATAAATATGATGGAAATCCTTGAAATAAGGTTAATCACTAAAGATAATTTTAACTAAGGTTTTCAATACAACCCCAATACATAAATAGTTTATCTATTTATTTATACATAGGTACTTCCTTGGTCTAATATTTAACCTAGTTCATTTATTTTCATTATCTATTAAAATCATTCATAATGGTTTGTAAAGAAAATGTGAATTATCCTAAGAATATCCCTCGGAAGTGTCAAATTAGGTGCATAGTAAAGCTCATTATCGTGTACAAGGTTACGCTTGAGTCAGGCCTGATGCACCATGTCAGAGTTGTTACCCTTAGGTACATATATTCGAGAACCATATCCACTTGTAGTGTCCAAATAGGCATGTATTTCTAGGAATACACACATAAATTCTACCTTACCTAAATTATAGGATGTTCTTATATAATTATCCTCAAATTATACCTTAGGGTTATGTCCTCTAATCTATATTTTCTAAAATCTAGTTTCTAAGGTTTCTACTAAACTTCCTTTGATACCAACTAGAGTTTCACGACCCTATCCCCACAAAGTATACCCCTCCTAGGCCGGAAATGTGAGAAGGGAGATAATGACCCCCGATTCCCACCTTTAGTAAGCCCCGGGTTGGCGACTAGCACCGAGGGTATAGTAAACACACAAATGGGAGGCATTACCCTTTAAGAGAACACATGCAGAAGAGAGAGATAAGATATACACCAACCAAATCCAACTCAAAATTTAAATATAAAAGAAAACCCAAGTGCATATATGAAATTTCATGCAAAAGTACTACAACTGGAAGGGGAAAACTACAAGTACCCAAAGGAAGAAAAACAGCAGCAACCACAAGCCCGAACATCTCCCGCAACCTCAAGCTAGTAGAAACCAGCTTGATCTCCAACCTGCTCCATGTGACCTGAAAAATAGTCTATATATATATTGGGTGAGTATAACAATATACTCAGTAGGATCCTTCTCTAAGCCTCTCATGAAAAAGTAAGGAAAGCATGCTAAAGCACAGTGAACAACAAGTGAAACTAACTCTTCACCTAAACAGGTATACTAAGTTCCCAACCTCACCATGGCTACTCTCACCAAGTAACGCAAACAAGAATATATCATATAATAAAGAATATCAAGGGTACCCCTCTACTACTTCCCCACTGGTTTTCTAATTTTCTCCAATGTTGTACATCCTAAGCACCTCTCTCCAAAAAGGCTTGCCCGCAGACATCTGGGCGAAGGACCAAAATATGCACCTTGTACAAAAAAAACACCACATCCACACACCAAAGTAACCAGGTAGTTTCTGAGAGCCACCATAGCTCGCATAACATATACCATACATCGGGTATTATACCTCAAGCCATTACAGCTCATACACCAAGTAAGGATCCTCAAGCCATCATAGCCTATACACGTTACACCTATAGTAGTCCATAGAAAACTATATCCAGAATATGTGTGTGTGAATAAACACAGGCTATTACAACCCTCTATACACATATATGGGGAAAACTAACCAATGTGTCTGCCAGCACAAGTAACTACCAAGAGAAGAGAGCAGGGCCAAAGGGGGTAGTCATCTATCCATCCTCCCATCAGAATGTTGTGGAAAACACCCCCTAGGGCTCAGAATCCCCGGGGTGTCAGTTTCCCTTAATTACAGGGTGGATTAGTGTATAGAAACACAAAAAGTACAGGATATACTATATCTCACAACCACACTATGGGCATAACCTAGTCTTAGACACAACTGCAGCTAACGTCTCTCAGACTCTGGAATGCTACTTCTAAGAATAGGTATCCTATAAGCACACAAACACTTAAAGATCTTTATTACCTTTTTATTAGTTTCACTTTATGTTAATTAATTCTTTAAATATTAATTAACCAATGAAAATTCTACATTAAATTTCATTAGCATCACACCGAAATTCAATTGTCCCTTTAAAAATTACAACCTCGTCATTATGTTCTAGCAAAATCCAACCCCAAGGGTTAACACCATTTATTCAAATATTCATTATAGAATTACATTCCCATATTGCTATGAATTCTAGAAAATAATTCTTTGCTACTAAACACAAGGGGGATCAACACGGTGAGTAGATGTACTACTCATCGAGTCTTTGTCGCCTATATCAAGAGCGTAGACCCATCCTCCCTTGAGAAACTAAACACGGAAAGCATGTGGCATACCCCACGCGTCTTCGCCTCTTTTGGAAGAAGGGTAAGAAAGACCAACTGCCTTAGGTAGTGGGTAAAGGTAAAACAGATAATCAACCAATAAGAATCAGCAATAATCCAACAATCACATCCATCCCATTCTATCATCTCTGGTGTCCTCCCGGACACCCACATGCATAAACTGATGCATCTCGCCACTCTAGGCATCATCTGCTGCCACAACCAAAAGGCCTCCATGCCCCCACATATCACAACACCCATCCAGGATCACATCACAACACAAGAAGTAGGAAAAAGAACATATTAACAATTGGGATCTTATCCCTTTTACAAACAAGAGGGTAACTCAGAACCCTTCAAGGAATTATCAAACAAATAATCCATTTTGAATTAACCAATTTATTATACGTGGGTTCCAAATTCGGGAAACCTAAACAGTAAGTTATCACAAATAAATTAAACATGATTACTGTACCATTTTTATTAACATAAAAATCACAACAAGAAGAACCAGATTCATTTACATTCATCTTTATATTTATCTAAACAATTATCAATTAATTCTGGTTTACATTCTTTACCAATTTCTGTCAAGAACGAACAGCTATACAAAGCAGGCATAAATATCAGACTATCTATCAAAACAAGAGGCAATAACATACAATCGATATCAATTTATTTATCTAGTTAAAATATTTATTATGTAAATTCCATTATCATCCAGTGGGATTAAACATACTAACAATATAGTTACACGTAAAAGAAAAGAGAATCATTAAATCTCCTACCTCAAACAGTTATTGACGTTCGTTATCCCCACAACGGGTCATGATCCTCCTCTCGCGACAACTGCATCCACCCGAGGATTCCACGGTACGACCACACCAACCAAACCCCAAGAAAACTTCAATATAAGCATAGATATTACATGCTATAAAAAGGAAAGGAGAACCAGGAGAATATGAACCCCAAAATAACGATGATAAAACATACCTTATATCGAAGATTGATCGATACAGCTTGGTTTCTTCAAAACAGAGCGGAACCAATATGAGGAGGAAAGTTTGATTGTGAAACTCCTATGAGAAGGAATGGGATGTTCAAGCGTCTCTCACCCGAGAACAATGAGAAAGAATTAGGTAGGAATATATCCCATCTCTTAAGAAGATTTAATGGAGCGGCAGTTTAAGATACGCTTCATTTCTCATTAAAAGCGTATCACATTAAACCACACGGTTTAACCAAGTAAAAACATCCTGATCCTTAGTAATAATTAATATAGGATTTATGGCCTTTGAGTCGGCCTTAAGAGTCATTTAAATGATGCTTTAATTGTATTTTACATCAAAGGAAATGTTAAAGGGGTGAAACTGTAGGAAGCTAGAAACATTTTTCACAAACTCAAAATTTGGAATATGAAAAAACACTGTTCATGAACCTCACCATTAGACATTGTTCATGAACCTCACTGTTAGACACTATTCATGAACCTCACCATTAGACACTATTCATGAACCTCACCATTAGACATTGTTCATGAACCTCACCGTTAGACATTGTTCATGAACCTCACCATTAGTCACTGTTCATGAACCTCACCATTAGACACTGTTCATGAACCTCACCATTAGACACTGTTCATGAACCTCACCATTAGACACTCTTCATGAACCTCACCATTAGACGCTATTCATGAACCTCACCGTTAGACATTGTTCATGAACCTCACTGTTAGACACTATTCATAAACCTCACCATTAGAAAATGTTCATGAACCTAACCATTAGACACTGTTCATGAACCTCACCGTTAGACATTGTTCATGAACCTCACTGTTAGACATTGTTCATGAATCTCGCCGATGGAACTGTTCACGGAATTAGAAATTTGGAAAAGGAAAGAGAGGTTACCATTAGAGGTTACCGATAGAACTGTTCACGGATGAAACTGTTTGTAGAATTGGAAATTTGGAAAAGGAAGACAGGTTACCGTTAAAGGTTACTGATATAACTGTTCACTGATAGAACTATTCACAGAACTCAAAATTTGGAAAAGGAAAGATAGGTTACCGTTAGAGGTTACCGATAGAACTGTTCACTGATGGAAATGTTCACAAAACTAGAAATTTGGAAAAGGAAATAGAGATTACCGTTAGAGGTTACCGATAGAACTGTTCACCGATGGAACTGTTCATAGAATTGGAAATTTGGCAAAGAGAGGTCACCGTTAGACCTCACCATTGGAACTATTCACAAAAGGTTACTGATGCATTGTTTACAACTATCTACCATTGGAACTGTTCACCGATGGTCACCGATGTTACTATTAACAGAAAGGGAAAATAGGAAAAGTGTTGGGGATAAGTCACCTTGACCTCCCGGAACACCTCAAACACCATATTTTCACAAAGTAATGGACCGGAGAGGTCCGGGCCATTACATTATATACCTCTCAAAACATTCTTGTCTTCGAGAATTAAAAACCCACCTAAAGAAAATGAAACGGGGTCTGAACAACCACCCATCAAGATACCTGTCAAAAGAGAGCAATCCACAAAATCAACAAAAGAAATTCATAATAAAAACATGAAAGGTCTAACTACAAAGGGGACATCATTACATGAAAAGAGTTAAACATCAAACAGATATGGATACTGAGCACGTATCTATGACTCACGTTCCCAGGTACTCTCCTCCATGCCACTGTGTCACCACAAGACACGAACCAAGGGGATAGAACTCCCATGAAACACCTTCTCCTTGCGGTCTTGGATCTCCATAGGTCGCTCCTCAAAGGTTGCATCATCATCAACATTGATCTCTCCCCAATCGATGATGTGAGAGTCATCATGAAGATAACGACAGAGCTGCGATACAAGGAAAACATCATGTATATGACTCATCTACAGGGTAAGTGCTACTCGATATGCCATAGCTCCAACATGAGCTAACACCTTGAAAGGACCAACAAACCGGGGAGAAAGCTTACTCCCATGACCAAACCTTCACTACCCATGACAGTGAGTCACCTTCAGAAACACATGATCCCCAACATTGAACTATAAGGGTCTCCTTCTTTGATCAAAATATGATTTATGATGATCTTGTACTGTCTTCATCCTCTTACGAATCACCTAAACCATCTCTATTGTATTCTGCACTAGTTCCGGTCCAAGAATTGCTGACTCTCCGGCCCCAGTCCAGCACAACGAAGAATGGCAAGGATGGCCATACAAGGCTTCAAACGACACCATACCGATGGTGGAGTGAAAACTATTATTTTAAGTGAACTCCATCAAGGGTAATTTCTTCATCTATGAACCTACAAAATCAAGAACACAAGATCGTAACATGTCTTCAAGAGTCTGGATGGTCTGCTCTTTCTGACCTTCCATTTGAGGATGAAAAGTAGTGTTAAGGAATAGTTGAGAACCGAAAGCATGTTGGAGACCTCTCCACACCCAGGAGTTAAAACGAGGATCTTGATCAGAAATTATCATCCTTGGAACTCCATGAAGTCTCACCACCTCCTCTAGATACTTCCTCGACAAAACTTCCACTAAGCTCGACTCCTTAGTCGCTATGAAGTGGGAAGATTTTGTTAAATGATCCACTACCACCCAAATAGAATCATGTCCTCCCTATGATCGAGGTAAACCAGTAACTATGTCCATTGAGATGTCCTCCCACTTCCACTAAGGAATCTATAATGGCTGGAGAAGACCACTAGGAACATGGCGTTCGGCCTTCACCTTTTGGCAGACCAAACATCGAGACACAAACTCTGCAACCGCACGCTTCAGCCCAGGCCACCAAAACTGACTCCTCAAGGCTCGTTACATCTTTGTCACACTAGGATGAACCACTAAATGAGAACTATCTAACTCTATGAGAAAGGTCTCATGTATCTTCAAAGGAACAAAAATCCTTCCATGATACAACACTCATTGTTGTTCATCCTCATACCATTCATCAAGGGCCTCACCACAAACAACTTGGTCTCTCCAGACCTCCACCTCAGGATCCCCCAACTAGGACTCTTCCACCTTCTGCATCAGGGATGACTGTATCGTCATCTGAAAAAGACAACCTCTACCCCAAACTTCTCCCATATCAATTTGTAATGTTGATAGTTCTTTCATTACTCTCCAGGAATCATCGGATTCACGCGCAGCATCACTACGTGACTTTAAACTCAGTGCATCAGCTAAAACATTCCCCTTTCCAGGTGTATATGATATCTTGAAGTCATATTCCTATAAGAACTCCATCCACCGACACTTTCGTAAGTTCAAGTCATGCTGGGAGAAAACATACCTTAAACTCTTATGATTGGTGAAATCCCCAAAGCGCCCACCAATGTGGTAATGTATCCACAAATTCAGAGAAAACACCACGGATGCCAACTCAAGATCGTAAGTTGCATAGTTACATTCATGGGGATGAAAATGCTGATACCCATAAGAAACAACTAATCTCTGCTACATTAGAACATAGCCTAACCCCAGATGTGAAGCATCGCAGAAAACATCAAACTGAACTCCCTCAGCTGGAAGACAAAGAATCGGAGCACTTGCTAACTTCTCCTTTAGATACTTGAAAGTTTCATGAAACTGATTAGTCCATATGAATTCCTGATCCTTTCTGGTCAAAGATGTCAGAGGAGTCACAACTCGTGAGAAATCAGCTACGAACCTCCTGTAGTAGCCTGCGAGACCAAGGAAACTTCGCACCTTTGACACTGTCGTGGGGGATACCCAAGACACAAATACTTCTATCTTCAATGGATCCATAGCTACTCCCTATTGGGACATAACATTCCCCAAGAAATGGACTTCTCGAGCCCAAAAATCACACTTCAACAACTTCATGTACAGCTGATGTTGACGAAGAACTCCCAAAACAGCATGTAGATGCTCTGCATGATCCTCTTCAGACATGGAGTATACAAGGATGTTGTCGATGAAAACAACCACGAACTTGTCCAAGAACTCACGGAACACATCATTCATCAATCCCATGAACCCAGTTGGAACATTAGTCATGCCGAATGGTATTATAACGAACTCATAATGCCCATGATGACAACGGAAAGTAGTCTTTGGGATATCCTCATCCTTTACATGCATCTGATGATATTCTGGCCGTAAGTCAATCTTTGAGAACCAACTTTCACCCTTCATTTGATAAAATAAATCATCAATCCAAAGAAGAGGATAGCGATTATTTATTGTCACTTTTTTTAAGCGATGATAATTGACACACAACCGCAAACTGCCATCAGCCTTTCTCACAAACAAAACTGGTGCACCCCACGGTGACACACTTGGCCGAATAAAACTGCATTGTAACAAACCATCAAGCTGTATACATAGATCTCATAACTTATAAGGGTTCATCCTATATGGAGACATAGAGATAGGAGATTCTCCTGGCTGTAGCTCAATCCCAAACTCGATCTCTCGTCGAGGGGGTAATGCTACAACCTCTTTTGGAAAGACATCAGGGTACTCTTATACAACCCTAGGAAAAGCCAACTGATGAACCTCTGAAGAACTCAACATCATCTCATCCATCATGGATGATAAGTATAGAACACGCCTATGACCCATCCAAAGATCTCTCTCTCCAAAAAACACCATTGGCTCTCCATCCGTATCGAAGAAAGCGACCTGCTTCCTGAAGCAATCCACAATAGCCTGCACCAAATACAACCAATCCATGCTGAGGATGACATCATATGGTTGTATTCATAAACATAGAAAATATCCCAAATAGCGGTGCTGCTCCAACACTAGCTCACAGTTTCTACATACTTCAAACAAGTCAGATCGACCTCCAACAGGCATAGTCAATGCTAAGGGAATTGGAATCCTCTCTACCTCAAGTCCCAAAGCATGGATGTAACGACCCAGATCCAGAACCCCTCCACTGGTGCCCCGTACCCGGTTTTCCACATGACCTCAAGAGAGTTTCCCCAAACGCCAGAGGCTGCCGACTAGTAGCGAGGTCCTTGGTGAGCCGGTGGGGAAACTATGCCCTCATTCGGTAAAGTATACAGCGAAAGAGAAACCAGTCACAATAAAAGAAACAATAAACACCATACAACAACTGAACTAAACAGCGGAATCAATGTATAATAATAATAATGATGCAACATGGTGCATATGTCTATGGAAAGTAGTAAACAAACCAACGTTCTGAAGTACAACTAAAAAACAAAGTGAAAAAGAAAACAAATTAAACTCCTCAGCATCGCAAGCCACGGCTCGGTCCCATGCTCTCCAACTCCAGTGAAATCAAGAACCTGAAGTAGAAGGGCACTTTCCCTTATCTATTCCTGTAACAAAAAAGTCTGTTTGGGCCCAAAATCATGGCCCAAACAAGGTGTTAGATACAATCCCAGTAGGAAATCGCCCAAAGATCTGTGCCTAACAGTCAATGAATACAAGGCAAGTAAAAGTGCAGGAAGCAATAAACAGAAAATCACACAGCAGCTACAATCCACAGTTCTAGCATATAAGGTGCACAAGTAACAATAGCAGCAAGAAGAAAACAGGTAACCCTCTGGGTAGCTCTCATAGCCTAACCCCTATGGTTAAACCTACAAGTACTAGCAACCCTCTAGGAGGCACACATAGTCTCACCCCTCTAGTTCAGCTAAGAATAGACTCTCTGAGGAAGCACTCACCGTCAATTCCCCCTATAATATTGTATCATTCTAAAGTCTCTCTGGGGAAGCACTCAACGTCTCATTCCCCATGTGGCCTGCGTCGAGGAACTATAGACTCTCTGAGGAAGCACTCATCGTCAATTCCCCCTGTGGTCTCACATCATATTAAAAGACACTCTAGAGAATCCCTTACTTCTATTCTCCCTGTGGTCTACTACACTAGGTTCTCACAGTCCTAGGTGAAATAATCATGCTCAGCGCGTGTGAAACATCCAAGTGGACCTCAAGAACTACTTGGCTATCAATATAAGTCTCAACAGCATAACATAGAAATAGTTCCATTATCCTACAACTATTCATGGCAATTGGAAAACTCCAAAAGGTAAAACAAGCATGGAAAAGAAACCTAAGAACAAGACAATTTACTCTACTCACAAGCATAAACCTCTACTACAGCAATCATGCAAAGCAGACAATCAGTAGGGGAAAAACAGAAAACCCACAATTCCCCACCCAAGGGAATTTTTGGAATTTGCACAAAATACTCATCGACTTTCAACATAAAGGCACAAACCACCTACCTTGATGCTAGGGGAACGATATACTTGAACCACGACGACTGATTCTCCCTATAACATCGTAGATCTGAGAAAACGCACAAAACACTCAACCCATGACAACTTGAAAACGAGAAGGAACCATGGAACAAGGATAAATCAGAATAAAGAGCTCACCGAGGTGATCCCAACCCAATCGACGGCAGCTAGAACAGATATCAGATGGAGGCACGGTGGCTCGGAGAAGATTCGTAGCCCTTAGCGCTCTCAGACGAATGGAATCTGAATAAGAAGCCATTTCTGTGCGTCAGGCACGACCCCGGTCCGTTTAGTGAAAAAAAATAAACGGCGTGTATTTTTAAAGTACACAACATGTAGTGGGTTTTTCTATACTCTACCAAAATCGGCCTCCACGTCACCCCTACACACCATGTGTGTGTCCCAGACATGGCCAGCACATGGCTTCGAGCGGGAAAAGAGTACACAGCGTGTACTCAGAAAGTACACGACGTGTACTTCTAAATTTTCCAAAAACTCCATTTTTCTTAAAAACTACAGAAAAAGGAAAAGAATACCTGAAATGAAGATCCAGGTTCTTACAAACTTACCCCCTTAAAGAAATTTTTCCTAGAATTTCCCTATCGAGGCGCAGAAGAAGAAACCCCGAACAGCTCTGGCCACTGCGATCGTACATCATCCTGCCTCTCCTAGGTCTCGTTTTGTACTCGCCCATGCTGCCATAGCACCCGTACAAGAGGGACAGACTGCCCACGGAGAACCTTCGTACTATGATCGACAATTTGGATGGGATGCTCCTCAAATTATGCATCCGCTTCAAGCTCAACTTCCTCAGGCTGAAAGACATGAGACGGTTCTGAAAAGTAACGTCGAAACTGAGAGACGTGGAAGACGTCGTGCATGGCCCGATACCTCTTGGGTAGCTTCAACTGATAGGCGACCGGTCCAACTCTCTCCAAAACCTCAAATGTCCCGATGTACCACGGTGAAAGCTTACCCTGCCTCTGAATCCTCTTGTGTCCCAACCTCGGTGTGACACGCAGGAAAACCTGACCCCCGACCTCAAACTCCAGAGGTCATCTCCACTGATCAGCATAAGATTTATGTCGAGACTGTGTTGTACCCATCCTCTTCCGAATCAAATCTATTTGCTCCGAAGTCTCCTAAAAAATATTAGGTACTAGCAAAGTTGCCTCTCCTGCCTCCAGACAGTATAAGGGTGATCGGCATAACCTACCGTACAGAGCCTCGTATGGTGCAATATGAATGGTCGCCTGAAAACTATTGTTGTAGGAGAACTCCACCAGAGGTATATTCTTCTCCTAAGAACCGCCAAATTCTAGGATGTAAGCTCTGAGCATATCCTCTAGCACCTGGATTGTACGCTCGGACTGGCCATCAGTCTAGGGATGGTATGTCGTACTCAAAAGTACTTGTGTACTCAAAGCCTTCTGAAGTCCCTACCAGAACCGAGAAGTAAAACGTGAATCCCTGTCTGAAATAATAGAGTGTGGAACTCCATGCAGACGTACAATATATCTGATGTAAAGTCATCCTAGATCATCGACACTGAAGGTCTCCTTGATCAGAAAGAAGAGAGAAACCTTCATGAGCCTGTCGACGACAACCCAAACAGCATCGTTCCCTCAGGGTGACCTCAGCAACCCGGTCACGAAGTCCATTGCAAAATCATTCCACTTCCACTCCGGAATGGGTAACTGTTGTAAAAGGCCTACTAGTCCCTGGTGCTCTGCCTTCACCTTCTGACAAGTAGAGCATCTCATGACAAAACCAGCAACATCTTTCTTCATACCTGGCCACCAATACTGGCGATGAAGATCCCGATACATCTTGGTGACACCAGGACGAACTTCCCAAACTGAGGAATGAAAATCCCACATTAGCTCCTCGCGTATGTCTATTGGCACCCATACGCATCCCTAGAAACACAAGATCGCATACTCTCCCACTTTCCATCCAGGAAAAGGGTCCTCTACTAACAAACTTTCCTGAATAACTAAGCCTTTTGAGTCTGATAGTTGCCTCATCCGTACCTGATCAAGTAGTGTAGATGTAACAGCTATAGAAGATAGTTAAGTTTGTCCATGTCTGTTGTGCACCTCTAAATGCATCTCAGAGAACAGATCCATCAGCTACCATTCACTGTTGGCCTCCTGAATTGCCTGAATCTGAGTTCTCCTACTCAACGCATCTTCCACTTCCTTTCCCTTTCCCGGCATATAGGCAAGCTCGAAATCGAAAGACTGATGATACTTGACCCACCTACGCTGCCTCAGATTCAGATCACGCTGAGTGAAGATATACTTGAGACTCTTGTGGTCAGTGAAGACCACAAGGTGTTCTCCCAGAAGATAGTGTCTCCAACAGCGTAAGGAATGAACGACAGCTTCCAACTCCAGATCGTGCATAGGGTAGTTCCTCTCATGTGGCCTCAACTGCCGAGACTCGTACGCAACGAATCCATCTCCCTACATAAGCACAAATCCTAGCCCAATACCTGAAGCATCACAGTAAACAGTGTAGCTCTTTCCTGGCTCTGGAAAGATTAGTATCGGTGCCGACGTCAATCTTCCCTTTATCTCCTGAAAGGCTGACTCACAAGAATCTGACCATAAGAACTTCGCCCCCTTCTTGGTCAGACCTTTCAAAGGTGCTTCTAGGCGTGAAAAGTCATGAATGAAGCGTTTGTAGTATCCAGCCAGCCCTAGGAAACTCCGTACCTCAAAAACGTTCTTCAGATGCTCCCAGGAAACTACAGCTCTCACTTTCTCTGGGTCCATAGATACTCCTGCCTATGAGATTATATGACCCAAGAAGTGAATCTGATCTATCCAAAAGTGTCACTTCGAGAGTTTAGCATAAAGCTGATGCTCTCTCAGTGTACTCAGAACGATCTCAATATGGGTAGCATGGTCGTGTCGGGTGTGAGATTACACTAAGATATCGTCCATGAGGACCACGAAGAAGGAGTCCAAGTAAGGATGGAACACTCGGTTCATCAGTGCCATGAAAACTGCAGGCACATTCGTGAGACCGAACAGCATGACTGTATACTCGTATAGAACATACCTACTCTTGAAGGCTGTCAGAGGTATATCTGATGGTATAATGTGCAACTGATGATAACCAGACCTCAAGTCGATCTTCGAGAACACCTGGGCTCCTCGAAGATGATCAAAGAGGTCATCGATCCTCGGAAAGGGATATGGGTTCTTGACTGTCAACTGGTTCAGCTTCCGATAATCCACACAAAGCCGAAGGGTACCGTCAGCCTTCTTCACAAACAGGATAGGCGATCCCCAAGGAGAATTACTGGGTTGGATGAAACCATTTTCCTGTAACTCCTCCAACTTCTTCTTGATCTCCGCTAACTCAGTTTTAGTCATCCTATAAGGAGGAATGGACACAGGTGTCACTCCTGGAACGAGCTCAATCGATAATTCTACCTCACGCTCCGAAGGCAAACCAGAAAAGTCCTCTGGAAAGACATCCCGAAAACAATCTACCATGAAAGGAAAGTACAACTTTGAAGTCCCCTAATCATCCAGATAAAGACTAGAAATCTGGGTTGTCACCCTTCTTAGCCCATGATGCTCGATTCCTGCTCGACTTACCTGAACGTCCCATTTGCCTCTATCAAGAAAAGATTCACCCTCTGGTGAAATGAAACTCACTTTGTGGCGATAATAGTTGATGACTGCCTGGAAGGGAACCAACCATTCCATCCCGAGGCTGACATCATAACCTGTCATCTCAAGGACATAAAGATCCCATGAGAAACGATACCCTACAACCTCAAGAGGGTACTCTATACACTGGCGTACACTATATGTCCTCGTCCCCAAAGGTGTGTCTAGTGTCAATGAGTCGGCAGAAGAAAAGACACAGAGCCCAACACTCTCCACAGCAGCAACAGAGATAAAACTATGCGTAGCACCAGTATCGAAAAGAGCTGAAGATAAAACTGAGGCTACTAAAATCGTACCTAGAACTGTAGAAGGGATGGGATCCTGCTCCTAGTAGGTCTGCTCCACGGCGAAAGACTAGCCTACACCATGGCCCTGCACCCCTGGCTGACCACTCTGAGCTAATCCACCTTGCTGGTGATAAGGGACCGGTGGATGACCGCCACAGCCTCCACCTCCACCTCGGCCCGAATGGCCGGAAGAACTCCAGTTCCCCGAATGGTGAGAAAATGGTGGGGCTACTCCTGAACGAGGAGTCATGGAAGAACCCTGGTCACCAGTTGCTGGTGAGAAAACCTGGAAGAAACACTGAAGGTGACCCATCTTGCCGCAAGATCGGCACTCCATGGGGTCTCTCTGGAACTGCAGCCTCATGTGCCCTGACCATCCACACTGGTAGTATACCACCTGGCTGCCTGACGATGCATCTCTCTTCCTCAGATCACCACACGTAGACTCTCTACGGTGCTTCTTGCTGTCATCTGGAGGGACACTAGCTCTAGAAGCAGAAATACCCTGGCTCAAAACTCCAGAGTATCTCATATTGCACTCCGCAATCAGTGTCTGGTTGACGATGGAAGTGATGGAAGTCAACTGGAAGATATTCACTTGTGATCGGATCTCCCACTTGAGGCCATCCTCGAACTTCCTTGCCAAGAACACCCCACTCCCATCCTGTAGGGGTGTGAAATGATGCAGCTCGGTGAAACGAGAGGAATAATCCATGATAGAAAGAGTACCCTGCTCTAAGCTCATGAACTTCCGGGCTCAGTCGGCCCTCAGGGTCTCCGGGTAGAAGTAATCATAAAAGATGCGCTGAAACTCCTCCCAAGCTATAACCTACTGGTGACCCGCCTATGAGATCACATCCCACCACCTCTTGGTAGAGTCTCAGATCATGTAGGTGGAAATCTTGACCCACCTCTCTAGAGGTGTCTCCAGATGCTCGAAGATAGTCAGCATGGCTTCCATCCATGACTCTGCAGCCTGAGGTCCTCCTTCCCCCGAGAACTTAGGAGGAGGATGCTACTGAAAAACCCGTGTCAAGTCTACCATAGTCGTGGCAGGAGGCGGTGCTCCTAGGATGGTCTGCATCATCCTCATAAAACCTTCCCTGAACTATGCATTAGCGCCTGCAACTGGTATGACAGCTGGTGCCAAGGCTGGCCCGACTGGAGGATCGGCAGGAAGCCTCTGATCAGCTATATCTGGCGTCTGATCACTGCCTGGTGACAGACGTACAACCGTAGGATGTCTAGGAGGTATATCTCTGAAATATCAAAAGCACACCTTAAATTGGAAAAACAAGGATAGAGAACACAAGGGCACAAAACGGGAACAGGGGAAGAAAATACACAAGTTTACAAAACATGACTACAGGGCGTGTATAAAAACTACACAACATGTTTACTGAAACCATAAACATGGGCGTGTGATTCTACCACCCCTGATCGTGTAAACTCTAGACTACACGGCATGTTGTCCCCACACACGGCATGTACTTGAACTCTATTCCCCTTCCCGAGTCTCTTTACATGGCTAACCCACACGGTCTTCTTAGACAGAGACTACACGGTGTGTTCCCTGTGGACACGGCGTGTAATAAACAAGGTGTCAACGACCCGTGTTGTTAGTTACACGGATGGCTACATGGCTGAGACTACACGGCGTGTTCTAAACAAACACGGCGTGTACTCGAAGATTTTTCCTGACCCGTGTTGTTGGCGACACGGCCAAGTACACGGCTGACCCATACACGGTGTGTTCCGAATAAACACGGTGTGTATAGGAGGTGAGAACATTGTCCCATGTTGTTCATGACACGGCCGGGTACTGAGGATAAAGATACACGGCATGTATGACACGAGCTTCCATGACCCATGTTGTTAGTGACACGGCCGGGTACACGGCTCACTACTACATGGCGTGTACCTACCGTACACGACGTGTTCTTGAAGGTAATTTCACAACACCGTGTTTCTGCTCACACGGTCACTGACACGGCCTGAAAACTACACGGCGTGTATCCAAAAAGTACACGCTGTGTATTCTGGTTTTTTCTGGGCAGTAGCTCAGAAACTGCACAGAATCCCAAAAACATTGAAAACAAGGAAAAGAGGTGCCAAATTTCGATCTGTGAGGGCCCATACTCCCCGCGAATCAAAGCTTGGAATCTCCTACAGTCATATACAAGAGAAAATAGAATCATGATCCACCAATTTTCTGATTCAAGAGGGCCCATAACACCTCAAGAATCAAAATTTGAAGTTAATTTAAGCAAAGTGGAAAACAAAAATCCTCTAACAAGGCATCAGAGATTCTATCAAACAACTATCACAACAGCATACATAATCTACACAAGTCTATCACAACAGCATGCAATCGCTAATACACCCTAGATGGCATGGCAAGAATGCATGGCATGTGATTTCTACATGTGCCTATATGATGCATGAGATGGCATACCCTCATATCATCAGGTTGCGACAGAAATAGAACCGCAATCATCAAGAAAATAACAACACAAAGCATGTGAATCACTCTAGGTGAAATCATATCAACCGTAAAATCTCAAAAACCAACAAAATGCAATTAATGAGGTAGTATGGATTTTCCCTGTACACGGGTTAGCTACTCCCGAGCATAGCTTAATACCAAGTACCGAATCCATCCTATCCCTGGATAAAGTCTCCAAACAGTAAAGTAAGAGAAAATAACCCCTCTGATACCTCTTTGTAATGACCTGGATCTGGAGCCCCTCCATTGGTGCCCCGTACCTGGTTCGCCACATGACCTCAAGTGCATTTCTCCAAATGCCAGAGGCTGCCGACTAGCAGCGAGGGCCTTAGTGAGTCGGTGGGGAAACTATGACCACATTCGGTAAAGTATCAAGCGGAAGAACAACCAGTCACAATAACGGAAACAATAAACAGCATACAACAACTGAACTGAACAGCGGAAGCAATGTATAATAATAATAATGATGCAACATGGTACATATGTATATGGAAAGTAGTAAAATACCAATGTGCTGAAGTATATCTGAAAAACAAAGTGCAAAAGAAAACATAGTAAACTCCTCAGCATCGCAAGCCACGGCTCGGTCCCATGCTCTCCAACTCCAGTGCAATCAAGAACCTGAAGTAGAAGGGTGCTTTCCATTATCTATTCCTGCAAAAAAAAAAGTATGCTTGAGCCCAAAAGCATGGCCCAAACAGGGTGTGAGATACAATCCCAGTAGGCAATCACCCAAATATCTGTTTCTAACAGTCAATGAATACACGGCAAGTAAAAGTGCAGGAAGCAGAAAACAGAAAAGTACACAACAGCTAAAATCCACAATTCTAGCATATAAGGTGCACAAGTAACAACAGCAGCAAGAATAAAACACATAAACCTCTAGGTAGCTCTCACAGCCTAACCCCTATGGTTCAACCTACAAGTGCTAGCAACCCTCTAGGAGGCACACACAGTCTCACCCCTCTGGTTCAGCTAAGAATAGACTCTCTAAGGAAGCACTCACCGTCAATTCCCCCTATAGTCTCGTATTGTGATAAAGGCTCTCTGGGGAAGTACTCAACATCTCATTCCCCCTGTGGCCCGTGTTGAGGAACTACAGACTCTCTGAGGAAGCACTCATCGTCAATTCCCCATGTGGTCTACTACACTAGGTTCTCACAGTCCTGGGTGAAATAAACATGCTCAGCGAGCGTGCAATGTTCAAGTGGACCTCAAGAACTACTTGGCTATCAATCTAAGGCTCAACGGCATAACATAGAAACAGTTCCACTATCCTACAACTAGGCATGGAAATTGGAAAACGCCAAAAGGTAAAACAAGCATGGAAAAGCAACCTGAGCAAAAGACAATTTACTCTACTCACAAGAATAAACCTCTACTACAGTAATCATGAAAACCAAGCAATCAGCAGGGGTAAAACAGGAAACCCACAATTCCCCACCCAAGGGAATTTGTGGAATTTGCACATAATACTCATCGACTTTCAACAGAAAGGCACAAACCACCTACCTTGATGCTAGGGGAATGATATACTTGAACCACGACGACTGATTCTCCCTATAACATCGTCGATCTGAGAAAACGCACAAAACGCTCAACCCAAAACAACTTGAAAATGAGAAGGAACCATGGAACAAGGATAAAGAAAAATAAAGAGCTCACCGAGGCGATCCCAACGCAGTCGACGACAGCTGGAATGGAGATCGGATGAAGGCACGGCAGCTCGGAGAAGATTCATGGACCTCAGCGCTCTCAAATGAATGGAATCTGAAGAAGAAGATGTTTATGTGTGTCAAGCGCGACCCTGGTCCATTTTGTGAAAAAAAAAGTACACAGTGTGTATTTTTAAAGTACATGGCGTGTAGTGGGTTTTTCCGTACTCTGTAAAAATCAGCCTCCACGTCAGCCCTACACACCGTGTGTGTGTCCCGGACACGGCCAGCACACGACTTCGAGCAGGAAAAGAGTACACGGCGTGTACTTCTAAATTTTCCAGAAACTCCATTTTTCATAAAAACTCTAGAAAATGGAAAAGAGTACCTGAAATGAAGATTCGGGTTCTTACAATGGACAAGGGTAGGTGATATGTTGGATTGTGTCTCTTCTGAATCAAACAAGGCATACACCAAGGTAGAAACAAGCAAAGGGTACCTCGAACGATGTCTGGATCACTTAGAGATGGAAACGCTAGATCATGAAGCTGACCATGACCTCCTCCACGGCCTCTCTAACCCTGATGACGACCACCACTATGGTCGTGTTCTACTCTCTGAGGATGGGGAGCGTCATGGGGTTGTCCCATGCCTGCCCCATCTACCCTCTACTGATCTAAAGCTGGTGCAACCTACTCCTGCTACCTCGGTTAGAACTACCTCAACAGAGGAACCTAGAGTGTAGAACCTGGTGCACGATGACTGCTCTAAAAGGTTGGGTACTCCCGCTGATGATGACCACAACCACCACAATAAAAACAAGTGCATGATCCCTTGGAATAGTCTTGAAAGTTGCTGCCTCTGGAGAAGCGAGATGTGAAGGGCTGGGACCTACCCTCGGATGAACGGAAACTCTTCTGCCCTGAAACTCGGGAAATCCGGACCACAGATCTTCTTCATGAGGAATCATGACGATTCCCCTCTCGTGATGATATGGTCATGGTCAAAGTTCTCTTGACATCCTCTGCCCTCGCCGGCACCTCAAGATATTTCTTCAGCATAAATGGGGTGACCTGGCACTGGATCTCTGGATGCAAAGCCTCCTCGAAATGTCTCGCCCTGGCTTCCTCATCTGGAAACAGATCTGAAGAATATCGTAAAAGGTTCCTAAAACAGATTTCAAACTCTCTAACATTGGATCTCCCCTATCGAAGGGTAAGAAGCTCCTAGCGACTGGACACCTTTGCATTCGAAGAAAGAAACTCAACTCTAAACTTGTCTCGGAACTCCTCCCATGAGATATTTGGATCCACATGATCCCCGAGGAACAAGAACCACCACTGCTTCGCTGCTTCACACAGCATCGTCACAAACAAGGACACCTAGTACTCCTTCTGAGCACGGATCAAACTGAAGCTGATCTCTACCTCCTCTAACCAGTCTTCTGTGACTGCATCTGAAACGGAGCCCTCATACTTCTGAAGACTCTGGCACTAAAACTCTCGGAGTGCCTCCCTCTAAGTGTCGTCATCTTCAACCTTTACCCTACTGCGATCTGCCGGAACAGCCTGCTGGACATCTTCTATGCAATCCTGACGAGGACGTCGACTCAAATCTATACCTATAAAATAACAAACTGTTAGAGCTCCTAAACCTAGAATATGGAAGACTCAAAATTAATTAATTAATTAATTGTTTTATTTTATTCATTTTATGTTAACTTATCCCAATGTCTACCCATTCAAACACAGGCACAAAGAAGAATGATGAATGATCTTTTACTAGGTCTCTACCCTGCAACGAGTATCACCTTGTTTAGTAGCCATTATAAACTTAAAGGTCAGTACATCAGATAATAGGGAGCCCTAAACACCTATGTCTCATTCGTTCTTTAGTGTTTACCTCACTTGCTAAACATGAATGACATTGTTGCCCTACCAACCCATGCAACCTCACCTATGGCTAACTCCAAGCTCCATCCTATCTTTCAACCAGACCTCTAATACCACTCTATCATGACCCCCTCCCTACAAAGTGTACCCTTCCTAGGCCGGAAATGTGAGAAGGGAGATAATGACCCCCGTGTCCCACCTCCAGTAAGCCCCGGGTTTGCGACTAGCACTAAGGGTATATTAAACACACAAATGGTAGGCATTACCCTCTAAGAGAACACATACGGAAGAGATAGATAAGATAGACACCAACCAACTCTAAATCAAAACTAAAATATAAAAGAAAACCCAAGTGCACATATAAAATGTCATGAAAAAGTACTACAACTGGAAGGTGAAAACTACAAGTACCCAAAGGAAGAAAAACAGCAACAACCACAAGCTCGAACAGCTCCCGCAACCCCAAGCTAGTAGAAACCAGCTTAATCTCCAACCTCCTCCAAGTGACCTAAAACAGTTTATATATACATAGGGTGAGTATAATAGTATACTCAGTAGGATCCTCCCTGAAGCCTCTTGTGCAAAAGTAAAGAAAGAATGATAAAGCACAGTGAACAAAAAGTGAAACTAACTCATCACCTAAACATGTATACTAAGTTCCCAACATCACCATGGCTAATCTCACCAAGTAACTCAAACAAGACTATATCATATAATAAATAATATCAATGGTACCCCGCTACTACTTCCCCACTGGTTTTCTACTTTTCCCCAACATCATACATCCTAAGCATCTCTCTCCAAAAAGTATTGTCTGTAGACAACTGGGCGAAGCACCACAATATGCACCTCGTGGAGCAAAACCACCACGTCCACACACCAAAGTAACCAGGTAGTTTCTGGGATCCACCACAGCTCGCATAACAAATATCATACATCAGGTATTATACCTCAAGCCATTATAGCCCATAAACCGAGTAAGGATCCTCAAGCCATCACATCCTATACACATTACACCTATAGTAGTCAATAGAAAACTATATCTAGAATATATGTGTGTGAATAACCACAAGCCATTACATCCCTCTACACACATATATGGGGAAAACTAACCAATGTTCCAGCCAGCACAAGTAACAACCAAGAGAAGAGAGTGGGGCCAAAGGGGGTAGTTATCCATCCATCCTCCCACTGAAATGTTGGGGAAAACACCCCCCAGGGCTCAGAATCCCTGGGGTGTTAGTTTCCCTTACTGACAGGGTGGAGTAGCATATAGAAACACAAATATTATAGGATATACTATATCTCACAACCACACTATGGGCATAACCTAGTCTTAGACACAACTGCAGCTAACGTCTCTCAGACTCCAGGCTTCTACATCTAAGACTAGGTATCCTATAAGCACACAACCGCGTAAAGAGATTTATTACATTTTTATTAGTTTCAATTTATGTTAATTAATTCTTTAAATATTAATTAACCAATGAAAATTCCACATTAAGTTTCATTATCATCACACCCAAAGTCCACTGTCCCTTTAAAAATTACAACCTCATTATTATGTTCTAGAAAAATCCAACCCCATGGGTTAACACCATTTATTGAAATATTCATTATATAATTACTTTCCCATATTCCCAGGTATTATAGAAAATCATTATATGCTACTAAACACAAGGGGGCTCAAAACGGTGAGTAGATGTACTACCCATCGAGTCTTTTCTGCCTATACTAAGATCATAGACCCATCCTCCCTTGAGAAACTAAACATGGAAATCACATGGCATACCCCGTGCATCTTCGCCTCTTTCGGAAGAAGGGTAAGTAATACCAGCTAACTTAGGTAGTAGGTAAATGTAAAATAGATAATCAACCAATAAGAATCAGCAAGCATCCAACAATCACATCCATCCCATTCCATCAACCATGGTTTCCTCCCCGAAACCCACATGCATAAACTGATGCATCTCACCACTCTAGGCGTCATCTGCTGCCACAACCAAAAGGCCTACATGCCCCCACATATCACAACACCCATCCAAGATCACATTACAACACAAGAAGAAGGAAAACAAACATCTTAACAATTGGTCTCTTGGCCCTTTTACAAACAAGAGGGTAACTCAGAACCCTTAAAGGAATTATCAAACAAATAATATGTTTTGAATTAACCGATTTATTATATGTGGGTTCCACGTTTGGAAAACCTAAATAGTAAGATATCATAAATAAATTAAACATGCTTACTACACCATTTTTATTAACATAAAAATCACAATAAGAAGAACCAGATTCATTTACATGCATCTTTATCTTTATCTAAACAATTATCAATTAATTTTGGTTTACGTTCTTTACCAATTTCTGTCAAGAATGAACATCTATATGAAGCAATCATAGATATCACACTCTCTATAAAAACAAGAGGCAATAACATACGATCGATATCAATTTATTTATCTGGTTAAAATATTTATTATGTCAATTCCATTATCATCCAGTGGGATTAAACATGCTAAAAATACAGTTTCACATAAAAGAAAAGAGAAGCATCAAATCCCCTACCTCAAATAGTTATTGATGTTCTTTATCCACACAACCGGTCACGATCCTCCTCTCGTGACAACTGCATCCACCTGAGGATGTCGTGGTATGACCGCACCAACCAAACCCCAAGAAAACTCCATTAGAAGCACGGAGATTACATTCTATAAAAAGGAAAGGAGAACCAGGAGAATATGAACCCCAAAAGAACAATGATAAAACATACCTTATATCGAAGATTGATCGATACAACTTGGTTGCATCAAAACAGAGCGGAACCAATCTGATTAGGAAAGTTTGATTGTGAAACTCTTATGAGAAGGAATGGGATGTTCGAGTATATCTCACCCGAGAACAAGGAGAAATAATTAGGGAGGAAGATATCCCATCCCTTTAGAAGATTTAACGAAGCGGAAATTTAAGATACGCTTGATTTCCCATTAAAAAAGGATTGCATTAAACTACATGGTTTGACCAAGTAAAAACATCCCGAGCCTTAGGAATAATTAATATAGGATTTATTTCCTTTGAATCGGCCGTAAGAGTCCTTAAAATGAGGCTTTAAATGTATTTTACTTCAGAGGAAATGTTAAAGGGATGAAACTGTAGGAAGCTGGAAACACTGTTCACAAACTCAAAATTTGGAAAAGGAAAAACAGTGTTCATGAACCTCACCGTTAGACATTGTTAATGAACCTCACCATTAGACATTGTTCATGAACCTCACCATTAGACACTGTTCATGAACCTCACCATTAGACACTGTTCATGAACCTCACCGTTAGACAGTGTTCATGAACTTCACCGTTAGACATTGTTCATGAACCTCACCATTAGACACTATTCATAAACCTCACCATTAGACACAGTTCATGAACCTCACCATTAGAAACTATTCATGAACCTCGCCGTTAGACACTGTTCATGAACCTCACCGTTAGACACTGTTCATGAACCTCACCGTTAGACACTATTCATGAACCTCACTATTAGACACTATTCATGAACCTCACCATTAGACATTGTTCATGAACTTCACCGTTAGACACTTTTCATGAACCTCACCGTTAGACACTGTTCATGAACCTCACCGATGTAACTGTTCACAGAATTGGAAATTTTGCTAAGTAAAGAGAGGTTACCATTAGTGGTTACCGATAGAACTTTTCACTGATGGAACTATTCATAGAATTGGAAATTTGGAAAAGGAATAGTGGTTACCATTAGAGGTTTCTGATAGAACTGTTCACCGATGTAAATGTTCACAGAACTCAAAATTTGGAAAAGGAAAGAGAGGTTATCATTAGAGGTTACTGATATAACTTTTCATTGATGGAACTATCCATAGAACTGGAAATTTGGAAAAGGAAAGAGAGGTTACCATTAGAGGTTACCGATAGAAATATTCTCTGATGGAACTATTCATAGAATTGGAGATTTGGAAAAGGAAAGAGAGGTCACCGTTAGACCTCACCATTGGCACTGTTCACAGAAGGTTACCAGTGCACTATTCGCAACTGTCTACAATTGGAACTGTTCACCGATGGTCACTGATGCTACTATTCACAGAAAGGGAAAATTGGAAAAGTGTCTTGGATAATTCACCTTGACCTCCCGAAACACCTTAAACACTATATTTTCACAAAGGAATGGACCGGAGAGGTTCGGGCCATTACATATAGCAACCTGACCCCAGAAATCTTGTATTTGGTGTAATGATACTAATATATTGGCATGATTACAAGGAATAAAATCCTAAAAGACCAAAGAGTTTAATAGTTTTTGTAAACTAGATACAAACATGATTCATGTATTACAAATTAATACACTAATTACAAAATAATTTTTTCTTTCAAGGATAAATTTATTCCCACATAGTATATCCTTACATATCTTTCTTAGTATATATATTAGATGCCTTTGAAAAGAAAAACAAACTAAAGGTGATCTTAAATGATCAGTAAGGGTAAGTAAAGTAGAAGTAATAATAAGTCAATGAGAATAGTCAATATGTAAAGGTAATAACTGAAAACACATGCCATATAATCAATAAACTGAATTAGTAAACAATATGGAAATGTAATAACTAAAAACACATTTCATTCAAATAACTAAACATAGTATAATTAATATGGAAATGAAAATACTAAAACACATTTCATTTAATCAATGAACTAAGAATGAAATGAATCCATAGATATGTCAACGCAAAATCTCATGGATAATTAATAAAAATTTTTAAATGAGGGAAATTATTAATTATTGGATGGCATGTTTCTTAGTTACATGGTACCTTTACCATCAAGACCTTTCACAAGTCAGTTTAGCATATCAGGTAAAAACTCATCTAAGGTTATCCAACTGAGTTGTCTCATGAGACTACCGATGCATTGAGGGGCTTTCTATAATTGGTCCCCACCCATGTCATACTTGTCCAAATCATTCCTCTTATATATAATAATTAATTAAACAATGTTCCTTATCAAATATCTTTATGGAGTAGAAGATATTAATTTATAAATATTTACCCAATTAATCAAATAAATATCAAGTACATACCATATGTAAAAATGGTATACAGTTTAGGAAACAATCATATACACAATAAATGATATGGATATTTAGAGGATACTTAATGTTCAATGATCTCTAGAGATTTAATATTTCTAGGGGCTAACAAAGGAATTGAGGAAGTGAATGTTAATACTATCCTTGAACAAATCAATCAAAAACCATCCATAGGAATAATAAAGTTAATATTAATAGAAAATATCCCAAGTGAAGTAAAATAAAGTGTTTTTTCTGTTGATGAATTAAAATATTATAAAAATATATTTTAAAAATATTATTGAGGAAAATATCCTTTTCATTTTGAAAAAAAATTTGAAAAAAATATTGAAAATAGATTTATTTGAAAATAAATTTTTTAAAAAATCATTAAATACCTTTTAAACTTTCAAAGGAAGCTTCGAAGGAATGACAGTAGGTAAATCCATACATGTCGTACAAGGTAAAATGAACATTCCTTTTGCATGGTAAAAAGTTTAGAAAAATGCCTTGTTTATAAATAGATGAGAAGATTCCTTTGAAAAAAAAATTAAAAGACAAAAAAGGGTAAAAATTTATTTAATAAATCATTTTGGAAAAGTTAAAAACATTTTTGAAAACCCTTTTAGAAAATTGGGTTTTTAGAAGAAAACATGTTCTCTGACTAAAGAGATAAATGAAGTTGGTTTTTCTTAAAAATATTTTCTAAAACATTTTGAGTGCCAAAGAGTAGAAAAATGGTACTATTACATGTAAAATGTCATGAATAACAAGATGAGAATAAAATTAAAGGTTTTGTTAAATAATTATCAAATAATTTTTTCAAATGTAAATTCATGTGCAAACAATCTCGAATAAAATAAGATCTTGAAGTAAACCCTTAAAAAGACCATAAAGCTAATGTGAGAATTAATCAATGAATATATTATGTGTTTCAAATTTAAATCCATATAAGATAAGTTTAAATACAAAAATATATAGTAAAAATTTATTACACATAAAATATTATAATATTAACAATAAGGAGGAAGTAATATAACCCAAAGAAAAGAAATTTAGTTTTGAAATTGTTTTCCACTTGGTAACAATTAATCAAATCCAATTTAAAGAAATAATTCAAATCAAAACTCAAAATAACATGAAGATAAATCAATTCATTATATAATATATCAAAATGGTCAGTAGTTACATCACAAAAAATAAGTAAGGGGTGAATATGACATTTATCTCAAGGATGTAAAAAGTGAGATGAAAATCCCAGGTGAACATACTTTAAATTCCTATATAATGGTTTTAAACATGTTACTAACTTCTTTCAAAGCCATATTAATATTTATGATATCATATATGATCTTATTATAATATCTTATTACTCTTTTTTTAGTAATCATTCATTATTTTCACTATTTCAGACATTAATTTCTTAGTTTCTCAAGTATGTTTTGACTTTTTACTTGTTGTTCCTATCATGGTTTCATCATCTCCAGATTTTAAATCATGATGTAAATATCATATATATTCAGTATATATGTATTTATAACAATCCATAATATTTGTAGATAAGAAATAGAATGCATTGTTCATGGAGATGGTAGGTAGAACGTACACATGAACGCTACTTTCATTTTTTTAAGAAAAGTGAGCTTTAGGGATCTTGAATTAAACTAAAGGAAAAAGATTACATCAGTATGGATGTAGGAACTTTACACTTGTCCTTATTCAACAATGACAAAAGATCATTGGTAAGGTAGTTAGACAAAAAATAAACCTCCTCATTCACTCCCTTATTTTTCAGTGTGTCTGCCAGGGCATTGGCTTCACAATAAATATGTGTAATGATATAGCTCGTAGTAGAGATATGATCAAGGAAATTGGCCCAGCTCATTGTTATCTTCCAAGATAGACGCATCTTCCTAGTTCTTATAGCTTGGACAATAGTTGTGGAATCACTTTCCAACCAAATATCTTAGAATAATTTACAGAATTGATAAACACATACATCTCAGCTTCTAGGGTCATTTCCATTCCACAATTCCCATAATTAAGATCAATAACATCACCAGAATAGTCCCTAAACACAAATCCATAGCCTTATTTTCTATGGTTACCCTTTTATGCCCTGTCATAATTTCACTTTTTTCATTCAGTGAAAGGTGGATACCAGAAAACCTAAAAGGTGCATAGGGGAGGAGGGTAGTTACCATGTAGTTTAAGCCACATTAGCACCAAGATTTCCTCCATTAAATTGTTGTAGGACACAAAATATAGAGAATTGGAGTTTTGAATCGCAGACACAATTTGGGAAAAAGTATTGTTGGTGTTAAAATGAACATGTTCATAAATGGCTTTATTCCAATCCCCCCAGATGGTATGTTGTAAATCCAAGTATCCAGATTTAAACAAAATTAAAGCTTTCTTAAGCATCTTGATGTCAAGTAGCGTTGGGAGGAAATCATTCATCATGCTTTCACTAGGAAGATGAACACCAAATAGATTAGCAATTGAAATCCATAGAGAAGCGGCAGAATGTTAGCAGAGGAATAAGTGGTCGATGTCCTCGTGGTGCTGGTGGCATAACACACACCTAAAACATAGAAAAATACCTAACTTCTTGAGATTATAATAAATAGGGAGTTTATTAAAAAGGATCCTCCAAAGTAGAGTATACTTGGAAGGGGGAATATAGGTTTTTTTTAATTTTCCAACCCATTTTCTTACCCCTGTAACAAGGTGTTTATAAAAGGATTTGGAATCAAGATGGCCATTGGAGCTAGCTCCCACACGAGCATGTATCCATTGTTTAAAAACTCATAATTTGAAACAATCTTAATAATGTCATCTAGGAGTGAATCTATATTGGACATATGGTCTCTAATAGAGCTACTAAGATCAATGCCTTGGTTCAAATATGCAATACTTTCTATGATATTACTTCCAACCCAATTTTAATACCAAAATCTCATAGAATAAGTATCACTAAACAACCAGTGAGCATGGATAAAGACTTTCTGACAAACAGTTTTGAGGCCATGACAAACTGAAGAATCCATGTAGCATGTATTCCCTGCCTTCATCTTATAAAGAAAAATAAATCTAAGAAAAGAAAGTGAGTTTCTACTATTGTTGATAATCTTCCATATGAACTGATCTTGAAGAGACTGATTGAAAAGTGTTAAGTTCTTAATTCTAAGACCCCCAAGATCAAGAGGCATACAACACTTCTTCCATGGAACAGTGATGATTTTTGTTTCAATAATATTCCCACTCCAAATGAAATTCCTTATAAAAGATTTTATAGTTTTGATAACTTAGATGTGTCAGGAATGAACCATGAATGAATAAAAAAACTTTCAAACAATTACATGTTTCACAAGACAAGCTCTACCTGCTAAATATAGGGATTTTCCTTTCTAGGAGTCCAGAGTTCTCCTTACCTAATTAAGAATATTGATAAAATAAGAGGCACGTGGACTTCCCCAAAATATTGGCACACCAAGATAGATGAAGGGGAGAGTTCCCTATCTAATTCCCTAGTCATTAATCATGTTCATCTTTCTAGAAGGATAGATGCCCTTATTAAAGAAAATGAAATATTTTCCCCAATTAACTTCTTGACCTGAGACTTCTTCATAGTGAATGAGATCTTTTTTATGATTTTTATGTTTCTCCTATCTCCATGGGTAAAAATAATTACATCATTAGAAAAAAATAAGTGATATGGGGCTAAAATACCTCGGTCTTCTCTGATGGTTTTGAAATCACCATTAGCTACCATATGAAGAAAAATCATGCTAAGGTAATCCTCAGCTATAGAAAATAAAATAGTAGAGAGGGGGTATCCTTGTCTCACCCATCTCAAGAACTTGAAGTATCCATCTGGTAAACCATTAATAAGAATAGAAGCGTGGGTATATCCAAATAGAACTTTGATCTAACTAATAAACTTTAAGTTGAAACCAAATCTTGAGAGTACATTAAATATAAAATTCTAATACATAGTGTCAAAAGCTTTCTTGATGTCAAGGTTGAGAATAATATTACCTCCTACTATTTATTTCATGAGAATATTAACACATTCTGAGGCTATAATAATACAATCTTTAAGGTTTCTTCCTTTAACAAAACCATATTGATTCCCAAATATAATTTTGGTTGAGATCTGAGCAATTCTAGTTTCTATAATTTTTGTGATAATTTTTTTAATGGTGTTCACTAATGCAATAAGACTTAATTGGATGATGTCACTATCATTTTAAACCTTTGTAATGAGAGTGATAAATTTGGAATTAAAGCCTGGAGGGAATGATCCACCTTTAAAAAAATGCATGACCAAATTGCAAACATCATACTGAAGAACCTCCCAAAATTACTGAAAAAAGTGATTCATGAAACATTTTGTCCTAGGAGAGCTACCATTGTTGAGACCAAAGAATTCTTATTTAATTTAAAAGTCTAGGGGGTATCATTGAGGAGCATATTATCAGCATCATAGACAAGATTTATAATGAATCCTTTTCTGAGATCCATATTCCTTGGAGTCTCATTAAAGAGGTTATTATAGAAAGATACAATGTGAATGTCCAGCGCTTGTCTATCATTGATAATTTGGTGTCCATATTTCAGAATATATAGAGGATTATTCTACCTTATATATATTTTTATATCATTGAATAATTTATTATTTCTATCCCCCTCATTATTTCATCTGATTTTGGAAAAGTATTTTTGTATGTTTCCTTTAAGTCTAATAAGATTTTGTAACTTAGAGGACATTTCTGCTTCTTGGGTGACCCCTTCTAGAAAGTTTCACTTAGTGATAAGCTCTTGAATGTCATTAAGGGAGACCTATGGGGAATGTATTTCCTTATACTGGTTTCTGAAATATTTCCTACTCCATAACTTCATGATAGCCTTCAGAGTTTTCATTTTATCGATGCAAGCAAGAGGGCTACCATAAGCTTCATGGCCATCCAAAAAATCATGAACAGTTTTGTAGTAATCATGAGTGTTTTTTCAAGCATTATTAAATCTAAAGGGAATAGGTAACTTGTTTTCATTACCAAGTAAGCTCATTAAAATAGGGTGGTGGTCAGAATTATTATTTTCCAAAGTGATACATGAGATAGATCTCTAAGTTCCAAGTGAAAAATGATTAACAAAGGATCTATCAATTCTACTAGATCTCACACCATCCAAATGCCTTTTATAGCAGGTATAATTTTCCCAAAGGAGATTAACCTCAAAAATATTAGCATCAGCAACACAAGAATTGAACTCTTTAATAGAGAACAAACTGAAGTCAGATCCTATTTTTTCATCAGGATTTAAAATATAATTAAAATCCCCCATAAGAAACCATGACTCTGAGATAGAATATAAGAGATCCTTAATTTGATACCAAATAGATCTTATATAAATGTAGTTGTTGAAGGAATATATGACTATGCATGATATAGGATTATTTTCCATGAGGAAGGAGCAAGTGATGCATTGGTATCCTTCCTAAATAACTATGGGATCAACCACCAAGATGTGCACAAGAAGCCAAATCATGTCTTGGGATGAAGAGGCTTGAATTTTTTCTAGAATATGATGTCTACTATTAGAAAACAAATTGTCCTGCCTGGAAATGATTTTTTTTTATCAGAAACACCAATTAAATCAGGACTATATTTTTCTTCTAATAGACTTAGGGAACTTTCAGTACCAAGGTTGGTTATTCCTTGGAATTTCTAGAAGATTCTCCTCATTTTGAACTTGTTTTAGGGGTGATTTCACCCTTTTCCTTGGTCTCAATTTTCTTGTTTATTTCATAATTTTGAGGTTTTTTTTGAAAATATAGAATAGACAGTATTTCATCTTCATTGGAAGCACCTGGATGAATGATAATAGATTTATTGACCATATCAGTTGTGCCTCCTATAATAGAAACAAAAACCTTCTTTTGAAAATATTCATCTACCTGTGTAGAGTTCAAATTTATTCCCTTTGTAACGGTAAAGGCCAAATATGTGAATGAGGCCTTCTATTCTGATCTCTGAATGGATTCCTACAAAAATTCCAATTTCTTATCAAAATTGAGGGAGCCTAGAGTGTCCATTTTTAGAGATTCATTCATGTCCTGGAAAAAAACATAAGCTACAAATTCCACAGTTTTCATAGAAAAAATCATGGAGAGAAGGTCATGTGATATAATATCAATATAATTATCCTCCCATGGGTCCTTCTTGATAGAGTCAATTGGGTCAGTTTGGTCGACCAACTGAATAGCTAGTTGTGGGGGTTCTTTGTAACGACCCGAAATTTCGAATAAATATTGTTTCCTAATTTTATGTGTTATTTTATTTTATTTTTATACTCAACAAAAATGTTTCATTTGATAACATGAGTATAATTAAAATGAGACCATTGGGTTTTGACTTTTATATGACCATTGGTCAATATGACCCCTGGAAACTAAACGTTTTGATTATTGTCTCTAAATACAAGTAATCTTGGTTAATTATTATAGAAAGAAGATTCGATGGCCTCATGCAGTAGTCTTGGACCGATCGAAGCCCATCTAACAGAACTTGGGAAGGAGGCAGCACCACTGGGCTTTGCTCTGGACCAAACCCAAGCCGAACTTCATCATGTAAAGCTAGAACGGAATCGCCTTTGCGAGAAGTTCAAACTGATAGAAATTACTACTCGTGCGATGTTAGCCGAGCCTCCCTCAGATTCTCTCACCTTAGCACACCTTACACTTAGGTCCTATGCTGGTGTGATAAGGGGCTATGTAAGGAGACCGTAATTGCCTTGTGTAATCCTTTGTTTTAAATAAAAATTGGGATTTCTTTTTATGATGAAGTTTATGAATTTTCAAATGACCGGATAAATATAGTATGCTTATTTTTGATGAATTTTTAGAAAAAGGATATTTGAAAAATGTTTATGTAAACCTTAAGTAATTAAAAATGTGTAACAATATTCAAAAAATGGTCTTCTATAATTATGTTCAATACGAAATTTAGAGTCTAATAAGATCAACTTGATTTTTGATGAATAGTAAATTATGAATAGTGATTTTATGCTTAGGATTAGTAATGTGACCAAATGGATTAGTAATCTCACTTAAAGAAAGTATTAATATAATCTAGGCACCTTGATTAAGTAATGTGATTCAATAAAATGGTTAAATAACGGTTTCATAAATTATTATTCAAGTATTAGTTTTTTAAAGTGAATAGTGCTTTTTAATTAAAAATTAAATTAAAAATATTTATAAAATTATTTTTATAAAATGGATTTCATTTTTGAACTCAGAGCATCGATATTATGTTAAGGTAATTTTTGGGGTTTTTCTGAAAAAATGAATTTTTGGTGAATAGTGTATTTATTTAAAAATTAAATTAAAAATATTCAGGAAATTATTTTTATAAAATGGAGTTCATTTTTGAAATCAGACCATTTATATTTGGTTAATGTGAAATTTTGGGATTTTTCTGAGAAAGTTGAATTTTCAGTGAATAGTAAAAATACAGTTTTAGGGTTTCGGTATGTTTAATGACATCATAACTTTGTCATGATGATTCCATGAGATATTTTAAGGGATGGTCGACCAAAGGTGATGAATTATTGTATGGGGGGCCATGTGGCCTAACTCCATGGGAAATACCATGGGAGAGCACATGGTTTTGAGAAAACCACTTTTGAGGTGTCCCTTGGCCATTAATGCCTTGTCCCCTCACTTTCCCTATAAATACCAAGTCATCCTCTCATACATTTCGACTCCCCACTCTCCCCCAACTAATTTATGGTCTCATTACCTCCCAAGAAGTCCTCCCAAGGTGCCCCCAAGCCCTCAAGGTCCCAACCTTTGAGTTTTAAGAGTTACGTTTTAAGGTAAGGGATCTGACCCCTCTCTTTCTTTTCAAGTGATCTCTTTTATGTCATTTCTTTTATGATCCATATTCTTATGTTGTAGGAGGTTATTTAATATTCATTATACTGTCCTTTTTATGTTCATATGATGAGATACCCCCTATTACTCTCATCATTTCTTTTTAAGAATGTTTAAGTGGCGTCGTTAGGCTGACGAATTTTTAAGGGATTCTTTTACCCTTCTCATTTTCAAGTTCTATTTTCTTGTAAAGTATTTCAAGTTACTTTATGTTGTGGTATGATATCTATATCTATCATACTTATCATTTATGTTCATATTATGAGATAACCTTTTTGATCTCATCAATTCATTTTTTGTTTAAGTTTAAGTGGCGCCGTTAGGCTGCCGAATTTTTAAGGGATTCGTTAACCTTTCTCATTTTTCAAAGTTCTACTTTCATTTCAAGTCTTTCAAGTTCCTTTTTATTATGTTGGGGTATGATATCTATATCTATAATACTAATATTTTATGATCATATGATGAGATACCCCATTTTATCTCTTCAATTCAGTATTTTGAAGTTTTAAGTGGTGTCGTTAGGCTGCCGAATTTTTAAGTGGTTCTTTCACCATTCTCATTTTCAAATTATACTTTCATGTCAAGTCTTTCAAGTTACTTTTTATTATGTTGGGATATTATCTCTATATCTATCATACTGATATTTTATGTTCATATGATGAGAGACCCTATTTTATCTCGTCAATTCATTTTTTTGAAATTTAAGTGACGTCGTTAGGCTGCCGAATTTTTAAGGGATTCGTTCACCCTTCTCTTTTTCAAGTTATATTTTCTGGTCAAGTCTTTAAATATCCTTTTCATTATGTTGGGGTATGATCTCTATATCTATCATACTTTCATTTATGTTCATATGATGAGATACCCTATTTGATCTCGTCAATCCATTTTTGGAAGTTTTAAGTGACGCCGTTAGGTTGCCGAATTCTCATAAGAGAAATATTAATTTTTGTCTTCCTTTAAAGTTCTTCGTTTCATATGGTATATCATTAAAATTTCATTACCATGTTCTTAAATACTTTATATTCTGTTCCCCTACTGTTTTATGTATCATTTTTGAGTGGGTGACCCATGTCCCCTCTCTTTTCAATGTTTTCTAAAACCATGTATCATAGCCCTTATGCTGCATAATTTTCATCCCAAAATGCCTCCCTATTTATCTCAAAATTATTTTATGTTATTAAGTGAGTAATCAAAGATCTTATTTATATAGGGGTATTCACATATATATCAAAATGTTCTATTTTAAATTCTGGGATTTACATACATGAAACCTGCTTTCCCTTTCTGTGGGTTTAAAGTGACATAAAGATCATGTCTTTAAAGCAGTTTTTAAAACATTATGATTATGAAATGAAACCCATTTATTTTATGCTATATGGGTTGTTTATGAAATGATTGATGATGATATATGTGGCTCACATTATAATAAATACATTTCAAGGGTGTGCCCAGATAGCACTTGATTAGACACTAAATGAGGCTAATATTCATTGGTAATATATATAATATTCATGTTCTTTATTGTTCATAAACACCATTTTATTGCATTTTACACTTTGAACATCATTTCACATTATGATTGTAATACCTTCTTAAAATGCACTATTATGTGGTACATTTTTGAATATCATTTGAAGTACCCAATGATTCATCTAATTATACATATTTTAATTTGATATTTTTGGAAATTGATCTACACTCCAATATGAACATGTTTCATTCAGGGATCTTTGGTGCTTGGTTTCATTGTAGTGTTATGCTGCCGCTTTGTGTTTGTAATCACATTTCTTTCTCATGTAAGTTGTTTAATTCACCTTAGTTCTTAATAAAATTTCTTCTTCTCTTATTATTCTTTTCTTCTACTTATCACTTTGATACCATTGGTTCAATGTGTGAACTTGTTCATACCAAACCTTGTGATATTTATCACACAACGGAGGAGTGATCTTTTTTTTTTGTTGTTTTTACTTCTTCAATTCCACCTTTGTAAGTCTACTTCCTGCTTCCGTTGAAGACATGTCATCAATGGAGGGATAACTCTTATATGGGTTGATCCAAATTAGTATCAAGGGGCTGGATTGGATGTTATTTATCACTCTATTAATGGAAAATAACTTCTTTTAAATGAGGTTTTTATTTGATGATTTTAAAACATCTTCATCCTTATTGAATTTAAGGTAACACATTCAATTTCTAATAAGAACCTCTACCTTGGAGTGCTCAAAACTTTGATCCTTCAAGTGTATAGGTGATTAGTATTAGGGTGTGTAGGCATTAAAATAGTAAGTGATGATTTTTTTATCTTCTTAAATGAATCCATCTCAATTATAAGAAATTGAAATCATTAAAAAAGTAATTCATCCAATCCACCCCGAGTGATAACCTAGGATCAACTCATTATTTTAAATTGAATTCACTTAAATCTGTTAGATATCCTCTAAACTCATCTAAAATCAATCCATGTTGTCCACTTCATAGCCAAAAACAGTCCATAGAATGTGCGTGTCTATAGGTTTCTTCTTAGGTCTCTGTAGATTCGATAACCCAAGCTAAACTACAAGGACCGTCTTACCTTCTTCTCTTGGGTAAATTTGAGCGAGAATCAAATTTTGGCGCCGTTTCCGGGGACCTAAGTAAGTAATCTTAGACATTATCATTCTTTTTCGTCATCCCTCTTCTCTTTTCTCACCCCTCACTCCTATGGAAGTCAATTTTGAACAAGTCCAAACATGGGAAACCTATCCCCACTTTGATCACCCAACCCCATGTGTGATGTACAATGATCATCCTAATTTCTACATGTGGGATCATCAGCAACCTAATGAACCACATTGTTTTTACCCCTATTATCCACAAAACATCCCAACATATAATGAGTTTCAATCACCACAAAGCCAATATGAACACCCTCCTGTGCAATTCCAACAACTTAATTATCCACCTGGAATAGACCATATTTATCAACCCCTTGACCATCATGATCCAAAACCATTACTTGAAAAATTGTTTCAACAAATGGAGATAATTAATTTTGAGGTTTCATCATTGAGGTTAGAACTAAAAAGCATTAAAAATTGTGAGGAACCCATACCTACACAAATTGTCCCTTCCATAACCTTATGTGAAGTGTCTAGTTTCCCAAAAACCTCTCATGAATTTAATGAAGAGAAAACCATTGGATTTGGGATAGATGAAGAGGATCAAGGAATCGTTGAAGGTTATTTAAATCAGGAGGAAATTGAATTTTTGGATTCAAAAGAGGAGAATTTTACATCATGGATTGCGTCTCCTAAGTATAACTCCATTGATGATTTTTCAAAAACACTAATCACTGAACTATTGAGAGAAGTCACAAACATTGAGTCTATACCCATTCCTAACACCGATATTTCCAATTTTATTGTTGAATCTTCTTTTAAAAAGGAACTGATTCTATTGAGAAATTTGGAAAATGAAACTGAGTTAGATTCAAAATCTCAACCTGTGTCTAAATGTCCAATCCACCCCGAGTGATAACCTAGGATCAACTCATTATTTTAAATTTAATTCACTTAAATCTATTAGATATCCTCTAAAATCATCTAAAATCAATCCAAGTTGGCCACTTCATAGCCAAAAATAGTCCATAGAATGTGTGTGTCTATAGGTTTCTTCTTAGGTCTCTATGGATTCGATAACCCAAGCTAAACTACAAGGACCGTCTTACCTTCTTATCTTGGGTAAATTTGAGTGAGAATCAGCGCTCCAATGCATTGGGTAAAGACTTAATCTCTAGAGATGACCATTTATACTGATACCTTGGTGAATAACCTTGGTAATTTTTTATGACACCTTGGGGATGGACCTTGGTGAAATGAAATGATTGTCAATATTAAATGTTGTAGCCACATCTTCAAGTTATGAAAAATTTTATTTTTATTATGATATATCTCATGATTTATTTCTCATGCCTTAAAGTTCTTTTCATGACCTTATTGAAGTATCTCAAGTTCACATGTAAAATGTTTCTCTTGTTTCCTTTACTGGGCCTTCTGCTCACCCTTTCTTTTGATGTATGTCCCCAGGTTATAAGATGCAGTAATGAACCTAGGATGAACATGAGTAGAAGCCTTTCAAGTGTTTAAGAAGAATTTTTTATGTTTTCATGTTTTAAGTTCCCGGTTTCCAAGACACTAAACCTTAAATATCCTCGATTTTGTAAAATGTAATGAAAGTTTATGTGATAAAAAGGTGGGATGCTATAGTTGGTATCAAAGGATGGTTTAGTTATTTTTGGAAATTTGGATAGGAAAACTTTAGGAATAATCCTATAGAAAAGTTTATATATAGGAAATCTTCCTGGGATTTTGGTGAGTATTGAGTAATGGGTTTCCAAGCAAATACATCCATGTCTGGATACGAGCAGGTAGAGGTGGCTCTGGCACAGATGTACATAGGGGTAAAACCTGAAAACACCGCTTTGAGCTAGACTCAAACGGGAACTGGTACACGACAACGGGCCTTGCTGCACTCTTGGTTACGACACTCCTGGAGGATATGCTTTGGTAAATTCATAAGCTTAGTATGAACCATTATTAAAGGAACAAAGATAAAATAAAATAAAGATTCACATAAGAATATATAATCATGGATAACCTATATTGGAACCTAGGGGATAAAAAGTTAGGATATACTTTTATTCTACAAGTTTATCCTTTTATGCTTAAAGCTTCCTTTTCATGATTATTGGATAAGTATTTAAGCCCCTAATTATAGTTTCTTTTCTTAGTTAATGGAGGGAAATGGAAGAACATGTCCCAACTACCAAAGTGATAGGAAATGCGACGATTGTCGTATTAATAAGACAGAGATCATTAGGGGATTAAAATATGATTATTATTTTGGAAGACGTTCACTATTTTTGGGACTCTATATGATCTATGTAAATAGATTACTATGGTATTTTCATTGAGGAGTAAGGTTGACTTATATTTTGAAGAATCAATGAATTTAAGGTGGACTTATAGTAATTTAGGTTACTTATGGGAATGATTAACCTATCTTGGGTAAAATATGTTTAGGTTAGCTACTTTTGTTATAAGATGTTAGGAGTGGTTGATGTTGTTTGAAGATGAACAATGAAGTTTATTTTGGAAGGCTTTGTTATCAAATCCCTCTTGTATTTGGGTTTCAATCTTAGTTTGGTTTATTTTGAGGCATTTTAAGGACTGTTATTTATGGAATGGTCTATGATGAAATTAAGGTAGTACCATGGAACTTTGAATATTTAAAAGTAGTTTCCATTCCTATGGGATTTTTTTTCTTTTTGAAGAGTTGTTTTACCTTAACCTTTATGTTTTTGGGATAATGTTTAAAGATAGATGAAATAGATAGTTAATGTTTTGTGGATTATGTGATTCTCTAGAAGATGATTCTTGTGTTTTGATGAGACCAAGTAGTTTTTAATGCTCATCGTTTGGAGAAAAGATTAGTTTTGGTAGAAACTTATTAAAGGATGAAACTCTATATGAAGGTAGGTATATTTTCTTATGTTTTTGTTATATGTAGTAAATGAATTCCTCAAAATTATGAAATGGAACATAAAACAAAAACGTTGTTGGTTTACTGTTCCTACTAGGTAATCAAAGACCGTTTACACACATCATAAGTTTGGGATTTTCTTATGGTTAACTTTCTCCTAATCATGTTTTCTATCACTCTCCCTCAGAACTTGACCCTTTTTTTCTCCTCCATGTCCATGTTTTCTTACATGGAATCCTAGTGTGGGCTAACTCGGGTGACCTTTGTACTTCCCTTTCTTTCTTTTAAAGTAATAGTTTTACTGACTCCTTTTCCGATGTGGGACTTTTAATGAAATTTCAAAACCCAATTTTAAAAATTGTGAGGACGCAATTTCTTAAGGGGGGAAGATTGTAACGACCCGAAATTTCGAATAAATCTTGTTTCCTAATTTTATGTGTTATTTTATTTTATTTTTATACTCAAAAAAATGTTTCATTTGATAACATGAGTATAATTAAAATAAGACCATTGGGTTTTGACTGTTATATGATCATTGGTCAATATGACCCCTGGAAACTAAACGTTTTGATTATTGTCTCTAAATACAAGTAATCTTGGTTAATTATTATAGAAAGAAGATTTGATGGCCTCACCCAGTAGTCTTGGACCGTTCGAAACCCATCTAACAGAACTTGGGAAGGAGGTAGCACCACTGGGCTTTGCTCTGGACCAAACCCAAGCCAAACTTCATCATGTGAAGCTATAACAGAATCGCCTTTGTGAGAAGTTCAAACTGATAGAAATTACTACTCGTGCGATGTTAGTCGAGCCTCCCTCAGATTCTCTCACCTTATCACACCTTACACTTAGGTCCTATGCTGGTGTGATAAGGGGCTATGTAAGGATATCGTAACTATCTTTTGTAATCCTTTGTTTTAAATAAAAATTGGGATTTCTTTTTATGATGAAGTTTATGAATTTTCAAATGACCGGATAAATATAGTATGCTTATTTTTGATGAATTTTTAGAAAAAGGATATTTTAAAAATGTTTATTTAAACCTTAAGTAATTAAAAATGTGTAACAATATTCAAAAAATGGTCTTCTACAATTATGTTCAATATGAAATTTAGAGTCTAATAAGATCAACTTGATTTTTGATGAATAGTAAATTATGAATAGTGATTTTATGCTTGGGATTAGTAATGTGACCAAATGGATTAGTAATATCACTTAAAGAAATTATTAATATAATCTAGGCACCTTGATTAAGTAATGTGATTCAATAAAATGATTAAATAACGGTTTCATAAATTCTTATTCAAGTATTAGTTTTTTTAGATGAATAGTGTTTTTTAATTAAAAATTAAATTAAAATTATTTAGAAAATTATTTTTATAAAATGGATTTCATTTTTGAACTCAGAGCATCGATATTATGTTAAGGTAATTTTTGGGGGGTTTTCTGAAAAAATGAATTTTCGGTGAATAGTGTATTTATTTAAAAATTAAATTAAAAATATTCAGAAAATTATTTTTATAAAATGGAGTTCATTTTTGAAATCAGAGCATTGATATTTGGTTAATGTGAAATTTTGGGATTTTTCTGAGAAAGTTGAATTTTCAGTGAATAATAAAAATACAGTTTTAGGGTTTCGGTATGTTTAATGACATCATAACTGTGTCACGATGATTACATGAGATATTTTAAGTTATGGTCGACCAAAGGTGATGAATTATTGTATGGGGGTCCCATGTGGCCTAACTCCATGGGAAATACCATGGGAGAGCACATCGTTTTGAGAAAACCACTTTTGAGGTGTCCCTTTGCCATTAATGCCTTGTCCCCTCACTTTCCCTATAAATACCAAGCCCTCCTCTCATACATTTCGACTCCCCACTCTCCCCCAACGAATTTCTGGTCTCATTACCTCCCAAGGAGTCCTCCCAAGGTTCCCCCCATCCCTCAAGGTCCCAACCTTTGAGTTTTAAGAGTTACGTTTTAAGGTAAGGGATCTGACCCCTCTCTTTCTTTTCAAGTGATCTCTTTTATGTCATTTCTTTTATGCTCCATATTCTTATATTGTATGAGGTTCTTTTATATTCATTATACTATCCTTTTTATGTTCATATGATGATATACCCCCTATTACTCTCATCATTTCGTTTTAAGAATGTTTAAGTGGCGCCGTTAGGCTGACGAATGTTTAAGGGATTCTTTTACCCTTCTCATTTTCAAGTTCTATTTTCTTTTCAAGTCGTTCAAGTTACTTTATGTTGGGGTATGATCTCTATATCTATAATACTGATAATTTATGTTCATATTATGAGATAACCTTTTTGATCTCATCAATTCATTTTTTGTTTAAGTTTAAGTGGCGCTGTTAGGCTGCCGAATTTTTAAGGGATTCGTTAACCTTTCTCATTTTTCAAAGTTCTACTTTCATGTCAAGTCTTTCAAGTTCCTTTTTATTATGTTGGGGTATGATCTCTATATCTATCATACTGATCTTTTATGATCATATGATGATATACCCCATTTTATCTCTTCAATTCAGTATTTTGAAGTTTTAAGTGGTGCTGTTAGGCTGCCAAATTTTTAAGTGGTTCTTTCACCATTCTCGTTTTCAAGTTCTACATTCATGTCAAGTCTTTCAAGTTACTTTTTATTATGTTGGGGTATTATATCTATATATATCATACTGATATTTTATGTTCATTTTATGAGAGACCCTATTTTATCTTGTCAATTCATTTTTTTTGAAATTTAAGTGACGTCGTTAGGCTGCCAAATTTTTAAGGGATTTGTTCACCCTTCTCTTTTTCAAGTTATATTTTCTGGTCAAGTCTTTCAAGATCCTTTTAATTATGTTGGGGTATGATCTCTATATCTATCATAATGATCATTTATGTTCATATGATGAGATACCCTATTTGATCTCGTCAATCTATTTTTGAAAGTTTTAAGTGACGCTATTAGGCTGCCGAATTCTCATAAGAGAAATCTTAATTTTTGTCTTCCTTTCAAGTTCTTCATTTTATATGGTATATCATTAAAATGTCATTACCATGTTCTTAAATACTTTATATTCTGTTCCCCTACTGTTTTATGTATAATTTTTGAGTGGGTGACCCATGTCCCCTCTCTTTTCAATGTTTTATAAAACCATGTATCATAGCCCTTATGCTGCATAATTTTCGTCCCAAAATGCCTCCCTCTTTATCTCAAAATTATTTTATGTTATTAAGTGAATACTCAAAGCTATTATTTCTACATGTATATTCACATATATATCAAAATGTTCTATTTTAAATTCTGGGATTTACATACATGAAACCCACTTTCCCTTTCCGTGGGTTTAAAGTGACATAAAGATCATGTCTTTAAAGCAGTTTTTAAAACGTTATGATTATAAATGGAAACCCATTTATTTTATGCTATATGGGTTGTTTATGAAATGATTGATGATGATATATGTGGCTCACATGATAATAAATACATGTCAAGTGTGCGCCCAGATAGCGCTCCAATGCATTGGGTAAAGACTTAATCTCTAGAGATGACCATTTAGACTGATACCTTGGTGAATAACCTTGGTAATTTTTTATGACACCTTGGGGATGGACCTTGGTGAAATGAAATGATTTTCAATACTAAATTTTGTAGCCACATCTTCAAGTTATGAAAAATTTTATTTTTATTATGATATATCTCATGATTTATTTCTCATGCCTTAAAGTTCTTTTCATGACCTTATTGAAGTATCTCAAGTTCACATGTAAAATTTTTCTCTTGTTTCCTTTACTGGGCCTTCTGCTCACCCTTTCTTTTGATGTATGTCCCCAGGTTATAAAATGCAGTAATGAACCTAGGATGAACATGAGGAGAAGCCTTTCAAGTGTTTAAGAATAATTTTTTATGTTTTCATGTTTTAAGTTCGCGGTTTCCAAGACACTAAACCTTAAAGATCCTCAGTTTTGTAAAATGTAATGAAATTTTATCTGATAAAAAGGTGGGATGCTATATTCTTTATGTTTCTCTTCCTACTAAACCAAGTCATCCCATGTTTTTCTTGAAGTTGCAACCCATTTGAAAAACATGGCCTATTTAAATTTATCACCCTTGGTGATGTTCACTTGTTTAGATTTCTTTCCTTTTGGGACTTCTTTCCAATCCGTGGTGGAAGGGATTGGTGTGACAATATTATTCACTACCCTGTAATTGATAAGTTCATGTCCTACCATTTTACAATGATCACAAAAGTGGGGTAGTCTCTCAAACTCAATATTGACTTCTAATTTTTGTTCATTGAGAATGAGAGAGATATGATTCAGAGGGGGTTAATTCATGTTGATATCCACAATAATCCTAGAAAAAAGACCAAATTCCCCATTCAATGTTCTCTTATCAATTTTGAGGGTCTTTTCAAATACATATGCAAGATAATTAAGGATTTTGGGGTTCCATTATACCCATGGAAGCCTATGTATTCTGATTCAAACTTGAGCATTTGTGTGATTTTGATTATAGGGATTAAAATTGGAATCACACTCTAATAGATGAATTTTTACAGGATTCAAGTTGAGGTTCCCTATTATCCAAACTAGGTTAACCTCTTCTTATTTCTCTATAATAATGTGGAAATATCCTTTACCAATCGGAATAAGCCTCCATTTATGTATGTTCCAGCATAGCGACATCCTGTTTTTGAGATTTACATATGACTAAGGTTTTTACCCTTTATCATACGTAATGTAGACCAGAAATTAAAACTTATATATATTCATACATTTTTTGATAGATTTCAGATTAGCAACCACCGCAATTTCTATATCCTCTAACCATTTGATGATAGGAGAGTCGTCACATTCACTCGTGGATTTCACAGATCCAGCAAGGACCTTTACAAAAGAAAAGGAAAATACTTTTTTGACCGCAAAATAGGGATTTATTCCAGAATCAAAACCATCAAGAGAGGAGGATAAATAACACTCCCATTCTGGATTGAACGAGTCCATTAATTAGAGAGAGCTCAGATTGAAGATCAAATATTCTACTTTCATTCCCTTTTCGTATTAAAGGAATAAAAATTAATATATATATATATATATGTATGTATTATAATTATATTATCATATTTATGTCATATATTTAATATATTATTATTAAAACCATCCTTTATACATTCCATGTATTGTGTGAATGAATCACATCGCTTTGAGAAGGCGGTAGTCCACACTTTCACAAACCATGTTATCGTATTTACACAAAATGGAAATCATATTAGTATGTGTTATATAAAAATTATATAAGAATAAATAAATTATAAATATAATATATATAATATATAAACATTGTGTCCATCATAATTCCCAACCATGATATGTGGTAAAGGAAAAATGAACGACGTCATTTTGTGAGGTGGCAGTTCGCAGTACATATAAAGGGTAAGTTAATTACCCATTAGATGGATGTGTTTGTACGTGTAGGTATAACCCTTATATTAAAAACATATCAGTATATTTATGATAATTTTTTTATTATATAATCATGGAATAAGAATATTTTAGGGGGTGTAAAATTAAAATAAATCAAAAGAGCTTGGGGAAAGATGTTGTCTATTCTTTGGGTAACTCCTTTTGGTTTACACCAAATGGATTCCTTAGATGGATTTCTTCCAAAAGGGAGGATTATAAGTTTATGGGAGGGATTTTGGGGGCTTATTTTAGTAGATTTTGTGTGATCTAAATCTATTGAGAGGTGTGAGTATGTGGGAGGGTTGAGTTCCTTTTTATAGTAGAGGAGGAGTGGCATTCTTGTAAATTTTTGAAAAGGGAATTTCACCCATGTTTTTCCTATAAAAAGTGGATCAAATAATGGTCCAAATTAGATACAATGGATTAAAGGTTATAAATATGAACATAAAATTTCTTTTTTACAAGTTTCTAGGTCAATTTTTATCTTGAGTTTAAGGTTTAGTCCCTTGTGAAGCTAATTTTTCTCTTAATCAATGTAATTAATTTTTAATCACTTCCACTAATATTTTTTTTCAAACACAAAGTTGAAATTATTATACAATATAAATTGTTATGATTAAAAATATAGAATCTATTTTACTAAATTCCAATCATGGATGTGGTATAAATTAATTTAAATTTAATCTCGTAAATGGGATGAAAAAGTGGGTTTTTAAAGTAAGATGTTTAAAAGTTTGCTATGTTTTTATATTCAATTTCAAAGTGAAGTTAATTCAAATAACATAAATTATATTAATTTATTTAAAATTGATATAATTAAACTTTAAAACCAATCAAAAGTATAACTTAACCTTATAAATAAATTATATAAAAAAGTTTTTTTGAATTAAAATTTGGTATTTTTCACTATTCATCAAAAAATGAAACTTCACAGAAAAATAACAAAAATTCACTCAAACATAATTTTGATGTTTAAATTTCAGAAATAAAGTTTATTTTGATATATAAAATTTATATAAGTTCCAAAAATTGGATTTAAAATAGGTTCTCTGTTAAAAGATGGTAAAAGTACCTTTAAAAAAATATTGATTTTTATGCAAAATAATGGGTTTGCTCTTATCTTATGAATATCAAATATATTGGATAAATTTAAAAAATATTTTATTTAATATAATATATATATATATATATATATCATTAATATCACTCACTAATTTTAATTAATTTAATTTATTAGGATAAAACATCTTTATCGACATAAAAATAGTTTTCTATAATAACATTACCTTTATATTCAATTGGTTCTTATATTCATTTATAATTAATTTGTAACCAATTTATTCATTTTATATTTTTTTAAACCATATATTTTCATAAGTTATTTAATACTTTTCATAACTATTAATTTAATATCTAGGTTATATCTTATTATAAATAATAATATTTTTAATAATATATTGTTTCTTAGTAAAACTTAGCCTTGCGTGTAACCCAAGCTATCGAAGAAATTATTTGTTGTGTGTAACAAAAGATAACTCATCATTGTGTGCATTGAAATATATAGATTTAATTTATTTAAAATATAAATTATACTATAAAATCTCGGAATATTATATTCCCTTATTTGTTTAGTGTTACGTTTCATACATGTTATTGAATACAATGTTCTTATTTTAGAATTTAGGGGCATTACAAACCATGAACCAACCCTTTTCCAAGAAAAGGAATGAAACAGAGTTAAAGACTTACTCGGATCTTCTATTTTCACTAAACTGGACTCCAAATGTTCCAAGATCGAAAGAGAATCACCCATGGAGGAGGGGAGAGCTCCTGGTTTGTCACCCAAGTAGAAGGGGGTCGAATGGGGGAGAAATTAGGGTGAGATTAATTTAAGATCACGAGGGAAAATGGAAAATTTTCCATTTTTAGGTGGATCATGGTTTGGTCACATGGTTGGAAAAACCACGCACCAATCATGAATCTCCCTCTATTTGAGAGGGAGCCAGACCACATGGTCTGGTTGGCCACCCACATGGTTTGACAAACCTTGTGGTGGTCATGCGCTCACCCATGTCCAAGGGGATCAAGTTGCATTGTCTCTTGGAGGCACCCCACAAGGTCTGAAAAACCATGCAGTTCCCATGTGCTTACCTCTCTCTAAATGGAGGCTTGGCCACACGGTTTCCCTAGCCAAGCGCAAAGTTAGTACTAACTGTGCCCCAATCATGCACTGCACACCTTTTGGCCTCTTTTATTCTATTTTCATGTCCTAAACCCTTGGGAAACCCCTGAGGCACCCCATATGCTTGGGAAAAATTCCTTTAATGACTTTAAGGGAGTCAAACTAAAATTTTATCAAGGACATACCTCCATGAAAGGTCAGTATCTTACAACCTCCCCACCTTATAATGGCTCATAATCAAGCCATAATCCTCATGCATCTCTAAGCCCTCAAAACAAGAGTTCAAGACACGGGGCCCACCAATCAACATTCATCTCCCAAGTTTCCTTCTAGACACATCCATTTCGTCACCACAACCTGACCAAGAAATAGTCCTACCTGAAGGAAATTTCCCATACCATGATCTACCATCATGAACCCAATTCTCCTCAAAGGACACACCCACCTCAAACTCTACATTACCAACATCAAAAAAGAGATAAGTTAGAGTAACACCACTGAACTACAATAAAAAAGGGTACTGACAAGGAACTACACTACCCTGGGAGAGAGAATCAGAACACCTTTGGTCCAATACTCTCCATAACTCATGGTCCAAATTTCTTGGCACCAACTCATCCCCTTTTAAAATTTCAAAGTGACCCAAGCTCGGCATCACCCAAGAAACACATAGTTTTCCAACTACATTTCCCCCAACCAATGTTGGTCTATAACTCAAGGGCCATAACCTCTCTCTACATCCAAACATCTAAAACAAAACTTATGCATAACCTTCATCTCAAGGTATTCAACTGGTCATAACCCAAGTTAGTTCCCATCATCATATCGAAGCACGAATATGGCTCTTACCCAATTCCATCCAACCCGTAACACCTGTCACATCATCAACTGAACACTATACCACTATGGTGCTCCCCACCATGTGCCTTATCTCACCACCACCATATTACAATGTGGGTAACCTCCACCATCAAAAAACCATCAGGACCTCAACTCAGACTTTTACAACATTGCTGATCATTTTCCAACTCACCGCTCCCAAACATCCATGAGAATACCATCCCACCATAGCATCTAACCTTTCTATTGAAACCACCCATATGGGATATGCATCCACCATCTGTACATGAACTTAGGATAACATAGTTCTTCCTCAAACCCATTCCAATTTATGTAATGTACTTATCATTCAAAAACATCCAACAAAGGTGGTTTATAACTCACCGCCTTCATATATTTTCTAATCATGTTGAGTTGTCCTCAGTCGACTCATCCTGGAATGGCCATTGTCACTACTGAAACATCACCACATCACATAACCAATATGCCTCCACACTTGAATACATTATAATGTCACCAAAATACAACCACAAGAGCCCAAATTCAAAGCTTGGCTTGATCGACCACCACATTCAGGGGCCACTTGGATTTCCTAAGGAGCCCAAACATATACCTCATAGGTTTCTCATTGGAATCTTGATGCCATAACATCCCATCCTTGGTTATCCTCACACATTTAAGACTTATCATAACTCCCCACCATAGGAGTGTCGTTATCACAGGTTTCCATTAGCAAGTCATCTCACGCTTTAATCTCAATATAAACCCAAAAACTTAAATGTGGTCATCTAAATTCCACTATAGAAACAAAACAAACATAAAATGCTACTCATTTCTGGCTTCTGAGATCAGCACCTAAGGCATTCATTGATATTTAGTCCATTCCAAGAACCTCACCCATAACCGGTTGTTTGTGTACTTCCAACCATACAACTCCACATACATTAATCCATGATTGTAACCTCCAAGAGGCCCCATAACCAACCAAAACACATTAAAGTAGCTAGGTGTAAATCCAGAGCTCTCTCATCATACTTGGTATGATGACATGATATTGGTAATGATCTTCATTAACTATAAGTATGAAATAATTCATCGACAAATACCACCACAATTTATGCATCACTAATGTCCCCTCCCACTACAGGGCACCCTAACGCTTCGAGGGTCTTGGTACTTCCTACCCACAAATATATCATTAGAACCCATTCACCACAACTAAAATGGGATTTCTAATTGAACTCACCATCACTTCACGACTCTCTACCAAGTATCCATGAACCAACACTTCATGTGGTTTTGTAGTTTCCACAATTTGGAAGTCCCACCAACACGAACCTCGTGACCCATAATAGAAACACAATAATCCATCACATCGATACAAAACCAATCAGTTCCTCACATAACCATCACTTCCCACTTTGGCTACATAGAAAACGACAGACACTTATCCTAAGTCACCTATTCACCCATCCAAATGTAATTGTTCCTTCTCGGCACATTCCCACACACTGAACCTGACTCCAGATCATAAGATTCATGAATCACTAGAACTAGGCCCAAATCCCACTCATACAATTTTCCATACCTCTTGGTACACCATCCTGATTAGACTCAAGGCATTCCAAACATTCTCATCCAACAAACCAACCATTCGTGAAACATACCATCCACGTGACCAACCCTATCCATGAGTGTCACCTATATCAAAAAATCATCCATACATGCTTTTGTCTCCATTTTCATGTCTATCCCTAATTAACCTGATTTCCTTGTTAATATTATCAACACTATCAAGTCAGGTACCCTACTAATCCTACCCATAGAAACCAACCTTGCAATCAACCACAAGTACTCAAGTGTATCCCTGAGAAAGAAACTAAGGCATAACCATGAAATTTTACTAAAAACTCAATGTCACCCAAAATTAATTGATCCCACATCTAAATCATCCACTTGTGCTCCACATTTCAAGGCACCTGCAACATTGGGATAACCTCTCTCGAGGTTACCCTTGGTTTCCAAAAGTCTCCAAATCATAACCAAAACTTAAGTCGTATCTCCAAAACCATTGACTTTCCCTATAATCCCTCTAGGAAAACCCATCACCAGGAATCACTATCCACCTACCAATATTGAAAACAAAAAATGTCCACTTATTCCCTATGCACCCAAAAACACTAGCAACTTGGTCAACCCCTATCACAGGTCACATTCAAAGGTCAAAAAAAACCAACTCCCTAAATTGGAGTCACGTATAACAAAGGCTACTGGATTTTTCCCTTAATCCACCCACATCAAACCTCCAACAACTCACTACTCATGGGCGGAACTATTTACCCCATCCCAAAACACATTGTATCTAATGAACCCATGCAACCATTTACTCTAGGTTTCACACCAAGGATACCCACACACATACATTGGAACCATGATACAAACACCCACTCTGGGGTTCCAAACAGATCTCACATGGTCACATCCCATGAGGGCTACTACACCTAAATTACTAAACAACATCTCATAACCCAAAGTCCACAGCCCTTCCAAAGTACAATGAGAACATATCTTTAACCACACATCAAAATCCAACAAGGCCCCATGAACCATAACCAATGTCTCAAACTATGGCACTATCACTTCCTAAACCACCCATACATAGGGTTAAAACACAACACTAGGGTTACCCGCACCAATATCCCTAAAGGTACCATCATTTTCAAATTTCACTTCTTAATTAAACTTTACCATTAAAACCCACGGTTTTACATTTCAAAACATTCCATTTTCAAAGCCCAAGGATTTACACTCTCAAAAATCATTTTCATTTCCAAAATTTAAACAAAAAACACTTTTCTCAAATTTATATTTCAAAACATTTTCATTCACAAACCTTTATTTGAATACATTTTCCAAAATTCTCAAATTTGATTTCAGTTTCAAAAATCAATCATAAGAAACATACGGATAACGTACCAATATTATGTTCCTAGCATGATTCATGAACCCACACACCCTCTATTTCCATACCTGGATAAGAGATAAAACCTCATAAATCAATAACATCAAATCCAAGTGCACCGCTCAAGGTGGAAGTATAAACCGACCATAAAATCACAAAATAGAACATCAGTTCCCACCTCTGGAAACTTGGGTTTTCCCTCATGTGTGGGTCTATAGGAAGCTAGGAATGAGCTCATTACCAATATTTGAAAAGATCCTAGTCTCTTGTCTACCGTACTAAAACTAGTAAGATAAAATACATGCTATGATACCACTTTGTAAAGTCCCTTTCCTGGTAACCACTATATCTGGTTCCCAAATCTAGGTTGTCACATGACATCAGGCACACCTCCTCATATGCTAGAGGCTTCCAACTAGTAGCACGGGTCTAAAAAGGTACAATAAAGATACTAAATCCTCTTATCAGAGTAAATACACAATATAAGTAACATCAAAAGATGATATAACCAATAGGAATAATAAATGGATAGTATACAGTAAGTGATAATAATAACCAAAGGGAAACATGATACAATAATGATATTTATACTCTATATATCAGGTAGTCCTATAGATAAAATTTCTAATACAAAAACCATAAAACATCCTAAACACATACCCAAAATCCCAACCTGGTCCTGACCTTCCATGCTCCAACCAAATAGCCCATGCACAACCCAACTACCAGGTCCCTGTCCTAAACCTATACCAGAAAACGAGTAGCATTTTTTCAGGTGCCCAAATTCCATGGAATCTTGAGTAGGGTATGAGTAAAACTTAGTAGGCCACCATAAATGGTTTTTAAATAAATAACTAGTCTATACAATAATATATGCAAAAAAATCAAGGTGTGTTAAAGAAACAGGGAAACAAGGGAAACATGTTCACATTTAACAATTACTAATTAACCATTTTATGCTTTAAGTTTCATCATGTAAACAAACACTATATCCCGCACTAAAAATTTTGATACCCTAATCCATAGAATAAGGGGTAACACTTACTTTTATTCATAAAGAGGCATTTACTAATCAAAATATTTATCAACTTACCTTTGAGTCTCTATCCAATAAATAAGCCATGTATATACATTTGGGAAGCATAGAGCCTCGGTCCAGCATCCAAAATCATACCAACCATAGTATCATAGATCCTCAGTATGACATACTAGGTAAAAAAATACATTAGTGGGCCTAGATCATTAGTTTTATCCCAAACTAAACATGGAACCCTAGTCCATGAGTTAGAAGAATAGAGCCTTAGTCTAATAGCCTAAGTTGAGAAATACATTGGTGGGCCCTAGAGCATCATTCTAGTCCAACCCAACCAATAAAGTGGAGCATTAATCCAACATCCCAAACCATTATTAATAATTCGGAAAGCATAAATCATCAATCTATGAATCCAACTATGATTTGGCACGTCATGATCGACCATCCCCAACAATTTCATTATAAGAAATCATATCTTTATCATATCATTTATCAAAATCCTAATACCCTTATTCATTCATCATTTACAACAGTCCTAATGGACCTTAAAATCAATAAATGATATAGAATACAAAAAAATACCCATTTACAAACTATATTGAATCCACCCCTCAAAACATGGGTCTTCTTATTTGAAAATTTAAACCAAGTCCCAAGGATTTCATTTTCATTTCCAAACATTTCAAATAAAGAATTTTCACAAAAGGGGAACCACATCCTAATTTCAAATAATAATTTGAAACACATAAAGAAAACCCCCTTTTCAAATTTCATTTACAATACTTAAAACATCTTGAGGACCTCAACAAAACAACCCACTTTATTAAGCATTTAAAAACTACACTTAAATAAGGGTATTTCTCTTTGACGTCAAACACTAAAAAAGGATAAATATTACCTTCAACTCATTAAAGAACCATCATGGAATTTTCACAAGTGTGGGTCACACACACAACTAAAGTCGCCTCTTTAAATCCAATAAGAACCCCTATTTGATTCATTGTGATGTCAACACCTCCTTTTTCTAAAACATTACCCAAATACAAAACACCATTTCTCTTTATTAGAAAACCATGTATAGGTCTAAAAACCAAACACGTCATTTAAACCATTTCAAAATCCTTATAGGCATCTCTCAAAAATACAACATAATATTAATTCAATTTATCCCTTTAAGCAAGCCCACACACAAATCTATTATTGACATCCCAATCACTTTCATAATTACCCATCTCGATGCTTATCAATCTATTTCACCAATTATAAATGTTTTAAACACCCCATGGGTGGCCCTAGGTTTGGTATCACATCAAAAATGGACCTAATGGGGTCTGTGAGGGGTCTTACACCTCAACCTAACACCCAAATTACTTTCCTTAGTCATAGACATTAAAATGTAATATGTAGTGATTTCTCACAACCACATAGACATATAAAACATCATGAATAAGAGAAAAATATTTAATACCACCTACCTCATGTTCATAGACCACCGCTCATCTAAAAGAAACCCTTGATTCAAACTAGAATGGACTCAAACACCATGGAAAAGAATACCCTAGAAAATAAGGGTTTAGAGATTCAAAAGGAGAAGAAAATATACACCAAGCCTCATCTAGAAAAAGGAAGGAAATTAAGTAGAATACTTACTAGGAGCTTCAATTATCACTAAAAGGAACTCCAAATAGTCCAGGATCGAAGGAGAATCACCCATGGATTAGGGGAGAGCATCTTGTTCATCACCCAAGTAGGAGGGGGTCGAATGGAGGAGAAATTTGGATGATAATCATTTAATTCTGAGAGGTAAAATTGGGAAATTTTAAATTTTTAGGTGGAACATGGTTTGGATACATGGTTATCCAAACTATGTGCCAACCATGTGTCACCCTCTATCTAAGAGGGAGCCAGGCCACACGGTCTGGCTAACCACCTACACGATTTGACAAACCAGGTGGTGGTTGTGCACTTTACCCTATATAAGGGATCAAGTCACACGGTATCCTAGAGGAACCCCACATGGTTTGGAAAACCATTAGGTGCTGGTGAACTATCCTCTATACAAGGGGATTCTTAGCCTCACACTTACCCTGTCTAGGCACACGGTTAGTACTAAAAGTGATCCAACCATTCATTGCACATCGTTTGGCCTCTTTTCTTCTACTTTCATGTAACAAACCCTTGGTACATCCCCAAGGCACCTCATATGCTCAATAAACATTAATTTAACCACTTAAAGGGATTTAAACTAAAATTTTAGTAGAAACACACCCCCATGAAAGGTCAGGATCTTACAATGACTTTCTTCCACAATGATATATAAAGGAACAATTTATCTATGAACTCAAACTCCAGATCACATAGACAATTGTTTGAATATATTTTTTTGTTATATTTTTGTGTATTTCATCTAAAGTTTAATGGTATGAACCTTATTTATCATCTCTTGGATAATATTAGGTTCCATCATCTTCTACTTTCTAACTTTATCCTAGCATGTATGAGTCTGACACGTCTTCACATACAAATCCTCATAAGGTGCCACTTGAATGCTATAATTTAAACTATTATTATATGATAAATTCACTAATAGAAGGTGTTGATATAAAAATCCTTGTAATTACATTTAACATGATCTCGATATATCCTCAATAGTTTGAATAGTTTTTTCAGACTAACTATCCATCTGAGGGTGATAAGTAGCACTGAAAATAATCTCTCTATCCAACTCTCACTGAATTCCTCTCAAGAACCTTGAGGTAAACCTTGTATCTTGATAAAATACAATATATATTGTCAATCCATTCATTAATACCACTTCCCTTATGTATATGTTAGTTATTTGGTCAAGAGAGAGATTTTATTTAATAGTAATTAAATTCACTAACTTTATAAGGTGTTCAACTACTACCCATATGAGTTATTTAATTTGGAAGTTTTGGGGAGTCCTAAGATGAAATAAATGGTTAATTTTTCCCATTTTTATACTACTATAGGTAATTGTTTCATCATACCCTTAAACTTATTTCATTTATCCTTGAATTATTTCCATACCAAGCATTGAGATACTAATTTTTAAATCTCCCACTTCATTTTATCCCAAAAAAAAAATTAATTTAGTTCTATATACATCTTAGTTATTCCTGAATGAAAATAAAATGATGGTATATACACATTATCTATAAATTACCTCTTCAGTTTTGGTTTTTATGGGACATGTATCCAAGTTCCAAACCTTATAGCTCCATTTTTAGAAAATTTGAACTCCAAAATATTTGATACCTTTTTTATAGCACCTTATCATCCTTATGGGACTTCTATATCTTCTAAATAATATATGGTTGAGTATTAATGTGAGTGGGGTGATATAAATTTACTTTTATTATTCCCATGTTTATCTTTTATATTTCCATGAAGATTAGATCCCTTGAAATCTTCATTGTGGATAGGATTGTGAGATCTTTTCTACTCAAAGCATCTGTCACTTTGTTCACTTACCAGGATAGTAATGGATTAAAAAATAATAATCCTTTATCAGCTCTAACCACCTTAATTGGTTCATATTGGGTTATTTTGTGTGAATATATACTTGAGGATTTTATGATCTGTATATATGTCACACTTATCCCCATAGCGATAATTTCACCAAATCTTCAACATGAAGATCACTTCAGATAATTCTAGATAATGTTTTGGGTAGTTATACTCATGGATATTTAATTATTATAAGGCATAAGATATCAATTTTTCATCCTAAATGAGTACACAACCCAATACTTTCTTAGATGTGTCGTTGTAGATCACAAATCTTTCCCCACTAGTGGGTAATGTGAGAATAGGTGTTGTTATTAGTCTATTATTAAACTATTTAAATATTTCCATTCATTGGTCTAGACAAACTTGACTCCCTTTTGATTTATCTTGGTTAGTGGGATTGAAAATTGTGAGAAGTTTCTCAAAAATAGAAGATAGTACCCAACTAATCCGAGGAAATAATGGATTTCTGTCACAAATGTTAGTTTGGGTCATCCTTCAATTGCCTATATTTTTGAAATATCCACATATATCCATTTATTGGTTATAACATTCCCTATAAATGTTACTTAATATATCAAAAACTCACAATTATTGTACTTAAAAAATAACTTTTCCTTTTACAAAGTATTTATTATATAATTCAAATACTCCTCATATTCCTCCTTTATTTTAGAGTAAATAAGAATATTTTCTATAAATACTACAAAAAATTGTTGATTTAACCTATAAAAACTCTATTAATCAAGTCCATAAATATTTATAGAGTATTAATGAGTCCAAATGGCATCACTATGAAGTCATAGTTCCCATACCTTGTATGAAAAGCAGTCTCAGGCATATCCTCCTTATTCACCTTCCCTTGATAATATCCTAACTAAATATCCACCTTAGAAAAGTACTAGGCTCCATGTAGCTAATATAACAAGCCATAAATCCATGTAAAAGGATAATTTTTCTTTTTTTTAACTTTTTGAGCTCATGATGATCAATGCATAGGCGCATTAACCCAACCTTATTCTTAACAAAGAGGATTGATGCACCCCATAGTGAAGAACTTGGGCATATAAACCCTTTATATAGATTCTATTATAGTTGCTTCTTTAGGTCCAAAATTTCAATAATGGACATCCAATATAGATTCTTGTATATTTACACAACTCCATGTATAAGCTTTATTGAGAAATCAACCCCATCACTTGGTGGAAGACTAGAAAATTCTTCAATAAACACATCATCATATTCCCTTACAATGGGAATGTCATCAAGGATGATATTTTCCTAAGTATCAATTATTTAAGCCAGATATTCTTTCTCATAAGAAAATAATATCCATGCTTGAGATGATAATACCAAATAAGATTCATCCCCTTCCTTACACATATATAGAATCAGAGAGATATTTATGATACAGAGGTTGATTTCATTTTCTAGGAAATTTATATTTTCTCTAAATAAGTAAATACATTATATACCTAAAATAGCATCAAATTACACTAAAGGGAGTATCACAAGGTTCATTGGGAATTTCATATCAAAAATATGGAAATTTTAGGAATTATATACTTGGGATTCAATAATTTTCTTGTTTTTGATTTTCATTGATAGCTCTACTTATATGTTTTGTGGTGGTTTTGAATAGTTCTACTAAAATTTCATGATACAAAAGAATATATAGAACCAGAATCAAATAGTAAGTTTGATATCCTTGAATAAATAAATAGCATGAATATCACTACATTATTTTCATTATCCACCTCAGTGGTTGTGATTTCATAAGCCCTCTATTTCTCTTTAGGACTTGGAGGTTTTTTTCATCAGTTGCTATCAAGAACACTCATCTTATTTCATTGTTTTTCATAGTGTCCTTGTTCCTTAAATTTGAAAATTTGGATAGTAATATTAGGGTTGACATGATCATTCCTTTCTTCCATTACATTAGTGGGTTTCTCTTGAAAACATTTTCTGGATAGGTTTCCTTCCTTCCCACACATAAATCATTTCCTTATCCCCTTTAGGTAATTTATGGGATACTTTTTCCCACACTTTTGACAATTTGGATATTGGAATTTTTTACCACCATAATTTTTCTTCATCACAGTGCCAATATTAAAATCCATTATTCACTTATTTTCTTCTGATCCATGTGACCCATGAGATTCAACAATGTCCATTTTAACTTTTAGAGAACATTGAACAATTTCCTTATAGCTTTCAAAGTCTTGAATCATAAAATAATTTCATATACTCAGCCTTATCCCACTAAAGAAGTGATAAAATTTACTTTCAAGGGAAATGAAAAAGTTGTAGGCATTCGTGAAAGTCTTATGAAGTTCACCTTGTATTCCCTAATAGATTCATGACCCTTTTACTTGAGGTGAATGAAGTCACTCTCTATTTTAAGTAGGGGAGTTTTAGGAAAATATTTATTGAAAAACATTTTTCATAATTCCTTCCACTCCATCACTTGAATCTATTTCTTAAGCTTCATATTTTTTATCAATGTCCACTATTGATTAGATTCTAATTCTATAAAATAAACAACCAGAACGACCTTATCTTTCTCATATCATTAAAGGCTAGAGAAGATATTTTAAATGGAGCTGGTCTATTATTCCACAATTAAATTATTGGAATATCCATAGAAAGTTGAAGGCCTTTTTCTCATAAAGGTATCAATTTAAACTCGGTATTTCTTAGGGGTGTGGGTTTTCATCCTGATTGAAATTTATGTTAATAACTTGAGTTATTGAGAAATTATTATCCTTAAATTCTTAACTCCTTCTCCCATCAGGTTTGGAATATCATTTGGCTATCCATTACATTCGTCATCACATTGGTTGTTGAATTGGTTTCTCCTATTTCCAAACATTGACTAAAATAAAGGGAAAATTACAGATGGTAATTTTTAAAATATTAAACACATTAATGGGAAACCATGAACATTAAATGGATAACTCATAAATTTCATTCATTCCTTAACCAATGAATTTATAGGTTTTAATCTAAATTATCCATAGTCTATTTCATAAAATAAAATCTTATGGGTTTTTTTGTTTCTTCCATAATGGTTCATAAAGAGCTTATGAATTTACCATAGAATATCTCCCATGACTGTAAAAGTAAGTGTGTAGAAAAGACTCCTTTTCATACACCAGGTGATGATCAATTCAAGATCAATATTCCCTTTTCGGGGTTATTACACCTAGGTATAACTGTGTCAGAACCATATCCAATTATAGTATACATACAAGGTTTTATTTGATTTGAAACCACTTAATCTGTACTTTATAAAAAATTAGGGATTTTTTATATGTTTAGTCTTATCCATAAGTATTTCACTAGGGTTTTCTAATCATAATCCCCAAAAATAACTAGACTTTTCTCTGATACCAATTATGTCAACCCACATTTTAATACACCTTAATTCATGATTTATTTCATAAAAACACATTTAATGCAGTACCAGAAGATTCTGAGGCCTATTGTATTTGGGGAATTAGGTACATATCACAATAACTTGAAACATGGGTACAACATCATTATTTAAAAACTCTAAAACATACCCTTATTATCCTTGGATCTTCTTAAACTGTATCAAAAAACCTAGGGATGTACATGAGAAAGGGGTGAGTTATAAAGCTCAGTAAGGGAATAATAAAATCATAAAATTATGATAGTAATTCATGTGAGTCAATAGGTATATCAAGGTAACATAATATGGGTAAGAATTATAAACGTGAACATTGAACCATGATATAAGATGATGACATAAAGGCGATAAGGGAATCTAGCAACAATATAAAACATGACATCATAAACATAAGTCAAGGCTAATTTCCTAGAAATCATAACATGTTTTTATTGGGATAACCTCCCTTACATAATAAATGGTGTCTCATGAGATAAAAAAATGATCCAATGCATTGGAGGGCTATATAATTACGATCCCACTTGTCACATTCATATCATGTACATGCATAAGTGTTCCACATATATCACACAAAATAAGGATAAATTTCATCAATTTTAACACCATTATTAAGGAGTGTGGGTTAAATACATGTAATTCAAAAATAAATAAAGGGTAGGTACATCTAGGTTAATACTATTGCATGGAAATGGGGATTGGTATTCACTACACAAATGTTCATAATGGAAAATCATAGGAAATTTTCAACAGTATAACAAGGGTACATAAATATTCATGGAAGGGTTTAATGATATTGAAACAGGTTTTAATCACCTTTAAATCATAAGGAAAATAAGAGGGATTTATAAAAAAATATCCTAACATGAAAAATTGGAAATAAAAAGGCATAATATAAATAAGGTGCTTGAATAAAGAGGAGGAGAGGATCCCTTACCTTGAGAGGGTGATTCTAAAATCATGAGAGGAGATTCTTAAGAGAATTCGTGAACCTTGGGAGGATTTGGAGAGGTAAAGTAAGGTTAAATTCATGATCCAAGAGTTTTTATTGAAGAGTAATTGGAGTTTGGGTGGGTGTTTGTAGCAAAAGAGTGGGGATTCTTTATTAATTTCTAAACTTAGGTTTTGGACTCTATATAATAAAATAGTCCAAAACACAAACCTTCCCATTGTTTTTTCACTTGGTTTCTTCCAAAGAGGAGTGGTTTTCAATATTAAATTGGGATAATAAATAAAATACTTAAAATAATACACTTGGTGATGCGGAAGTGAGTAGTGCTCATAAATAATTAATTTTAAAACCTTAAAATATAATATAGGTTTTGGAGGATTCATTAAGGGTTTATAAAATTGATCAAATAACTTAAAAGAAACGTTATTTTAAATTTGAAACATAATTTTTGTCATGGATACTTTTTATAGTATCTATTACAATACTTTTTTGATTTTATGATGTCATAATATATACCATATTTTATTTTTACCCAAAAAATGACTATCTTAGAAAATTATAAAAAATTAACCATTGGATAATTTTGATGTGATGATTTAAAAAATAATATTTATTTTATCAAAATAATTCTCTAAATATGATAATTGAAACTTTTAAATCAAAATCTAAATTTATTGAAAAATAATGGTTTTTACGACGATAACAGTTTTTGAACCCTTATAAAAATTACATTTGACTTCATAAAATTATATTATCATTTATATTTAAATAAATATTATTTAATTAGAATATTTTATTAAAATAACACTGATTTCTAAAATTATTCAATTCATCAAAAATAGTGTCTTGATTAAAACTATATATTTCTAAAAAATATAATTTAAGGTTTATCGTATCAAAATAAAATTTTATCAAACTCATTATTTAATTATTTATAAAGTAATAATAAAAAAGGATAAATATGATCATTATTTTATTAAAAATAAAAATATAAAAATTCATAATGTTAGGGTCTAGATACCTAACCCTTTATTACACCAGTATATTACCTAAGGGTAAAGTGTGTGATGGAGACACTTTCAAGGTAAAATTATTTTTTAGGATAAAATCAGGTATTTTCTTAGAAATTTTTTTTAATGTGTTTCTTGTTCTTATATTAAAATTAATTTATTAAAATTTTATAATTTAAATATAATAAAATGGATTCAAAATTTTTAATCTTAATTTTAAAAATCTTTTTAGAATATCCCTTTTATTTTTGGTCATTTATTTAAGTTATCATAGTAAAAAATAAAGTTATCATGGTTAAGGTTAAAATGAGTTTAAATTTGTTTAATTGGGATATAAGGCTTAAAATGTATCTAAAACTTGTATTTATTTTATTTTATAAGTTTTTTTAGACCATGAACATCATATTATTTAAAATTTTACAATTTCTTTTCACTTTACTTCGATTATAACATCTATATTATTTTATGTAAATATAAAGTCAAAAATGTCATTATCTTGTTTTAATATCTAGAATATTTTGTGATAGAGATAAAAACAAATTATGTTTAGTTATAAATGTTTATTTTAAATATAAATTATTTATTTATATCATTGAAATTTATTTTTAATTATTAGTGATGGAATAATCATCTTAAATGCTTATGGAACATCGATACAGTGCTTATGCAAGTAGTAGAAAATTAATGTAAATAATTTTAAAAACTATAAAAGCTATATTTTTTTGGGTTAGTTTTAGTTTCACATAAAATTTATAAATAAAAATGAAATATTATGGAATTTTTAATGTATTATATTCGAATTCCATTATTGTAATATTGTTTTCAAAGTCAAATTAAATGAATAGTGTCAAAAATGGCATTAATGATATTTTATGTTAAATAATAATTATTTAAAAATCATAAAAAAAAAATTGAAAAAAATTAGGATTATAAATGGTCTAAAACTTTATCTATTTTCCATTTATATTACAATCTTTACCTTATGAGTAAAATTATAACTTTTTAATATTAAAAAGTGCATTACCACTGTTAAGGTAACAATTGGTTAATGAAGTGGTTAAACCAAAAGATAATGTTTAAAATAATATATAAACCCATGTAAATTTAATAGTATGATTAAATTAATATTATATTATACTTATATTCAAATAAATTTTATTTTTTAACCATTTTACATGAGTTAGACACATATTATATTATAATATTTCATCAATTTCAAAAAATGACATTAATGATATTTTATAATAAACAATATTTTATTAAATGATTTAGAATTCATAAAAATTTATCTATGGAAAACTAAATGATATATGGTTTAACATATCAATATTGGTCTATTTATGGGTCATTTTTTCTTTTATATTAACTTTCTTTTCCCCTAAAAAATAAAAAACATTGATATCACAATAATTATCAAAAGGGTTAATAATGGGTTAAAATAAAGAGATAAGGGCGAAAACATAATATAAAGTTGTCTAAATTTTATTTAATGAGAGGATTTAAACTCATACTAATATTATATTATAATTATATAAATTTGGATACATTTTTCAATGAAAATTAATTTATATTAATTTAATAATTTAATAACTTTTGAGAAGTTCCCTCCCCTCACTTATAAAAGGGAACTTCCTCTCCTCTTTTCCTCGCACATTTTGATCACTCTAATTTGGATAATATATGAAAACTTCACTCAAAAATTTCCATACCCATGTCTTATATGTCTTATTTTTGGAATAATACCAACCTTATAGGGATTAAGGTGTAAATAAATAGAGATTATCCGAAGAATAGGTATAGTTTTTAACCGAATGATTTGGTTTTATTTCTTTTTATACCTCCTTAAAATTTTATTCAACCATTATGAAATAATAACATCAATATATTCCATATACTGAGATGTTATTATTTTAATTTAATATCCAATATCCATCTTCTATTCTATAAAATGGGAAATAAATCCATCGTTTGTGTGTACGGTGGACTACCACCTCACAAACTGATGTAATTTATTTTCCATCACCACCTATTATGCATGGTTATAATGATGGATTTAATATATATATATATATGATATTCATGAAATAATTATAATTATATGTCATGAACCGTCCTCGGGGCCCGTGCCGTGACTACCCCAAACCCGCCTTCCATAGGCCAGGGGCTGGCGACTAGCACCAAAGGCGTAAATCCCAAAAGTAGGGAAGGCATTGCCTTTAATAAGTAACATACACAATAGAGTACGCAAGCGAAGTAAACACTAAGCAAAACTGAGTACAAGGTAAGTGCTGGAAAAGTAAATGGGCCAGTATAAAAACCCAACTGAAAGTACAGTAAAGCTGAAAGGAAAGTACAACAATAGTAAGAAAAATAGCAACACCGAGTCGTCCTCTGAAAATCCCACCTGAAGGGTGGGTACAGATAGTCTCCTCAGATCCTCAGGTCCGGTCACCCACTCCGTGTATGTACTGTCAAGTGGTCCACCTCCGGGTACCATCCAGCTCCTCAAGACACCACCTCGATCAGCGTTGTTCGTTGTCTGCAACCAACACAACGTAGTGCAGGCATAGCCCATGCAAGGGTGAGTATACAATACTCAGTAGGGACCCCGAGACCCCCGAAGGTCTCTCAGAATCCACGAAGGATAAACCACAAAGAAAAGATACAATCACAAAGTATCAACAATACTACTTAGGTATATTCTCATACATAAACCTAAGTCATCATTTACAGTTCGTCTCCAACTCCCAAGCACCACACAGTCCACAAAGGAAATCACAACCCAGTCACCAAAGGATAGAACAACTCAGTCCACACAGGCAAAACACAACCCAGTCCACAAAGGAAAGCAATTTAATCACATTGATGATAAGATTGAGAATCAAGACTCAGCTCATACAGGTATACACTTCATAAGGCGATAGAGATGATCAGATGTAGCCACTGATTCATCTAAGCTTTTGAACCCACATAGGATACAAGACCAGCTGAGATGTCGGACCCACAAAGGATAAAAGACTAGCTACTCTACCGGACCCACACAGGATATAAGTACAGAGGTCAATACTATTGGACCCACACAGGATACAAGAACAGTAGTCATCATCGTTGAACCCACGGAGGATTCCAGTACGGTTGTCGTCGCTGCCGAACCCATGGAGGATCCAAGTACAGTCGTCATCATCGCAGTCGCAGCCAGCTCTAGGGTTCTCGCACATAGCATGCTCGATTCCGAGAGGGTCCTCTCCTCAATCAAGAGAGATAGATTTGATACATCAACTATCACGAAGTCTAGAGTTGATGTATCCCAAAGTTCCATCATGTCAAAAGAAACCCAATGCAACAGACGGTGCGTCAAACGGACGCCCGGTCTGAGAGTTATTGGATTTTTCGTCCTAGGGGCCCGGTTGGTTTTTAAGATAAAACCAACCCAACCATACTACAATTACATCCAAAACTCAATATGAGTAATCCAAAAGGACCGTCTCAACAAAAGGATCCCAACACAATTGACGGCACGTCAATCGGATGTCTGGTCCTTGAGATATAAGTGTTTCCGCTCCAAGGGCCCGGTTGGTTTCGAGTTCGAACCAACCCGGCCATACACAAACTTTTCCTAAACCTCAAGTGTAATATAGAGAAACGAACATCTCGGTCCAAGAATTCCTATGCAACTGACGGTGCATCGATCGGAGGTACATAGCACAAGTTATGGGAAAAATACCGAAAGCGGTCCGAAGTGGGGGGTCTGGGCCCCGTCTGACCCGGCCCAACCCCCTGGGTCGGCCCGAACCGGGTCGACCCGACCTGGGTCTAGGTTCGGCCCGGTACTGCGTGGCCTGACCCGGCTCGGCGCGGCCCGGCCCGGCCCGCACGACCCACCCCAGCCCGGCCAGGTGGGGTGCGCAGGCTCGGCCAGCGGCCGAGCAGGGGGGGACGCCCCCCCCCCCCCTTTGTCCCGTGGACGCGACGCCTGGCGCCGCGTCTCCCCCAGATCCCACGCGGCTGCGGGATTCGGCCCCCACCGTCGTGGCTTCATCCGCGGTGGGCTCTTTCTGGCGGTGCGCCGGGGTGCCGCCGCGCAGGCGACCCGCGCCGCTGGAGATCTCCGTGGGCCATCGGAGTCATTCTGGTGTTCCGATTCTGCTTCCGTCTATGCCTACAATCGTCTCTGAACCCATAATTTACTGTGAAAGCCTCTAATCGCCAATTTGGTCCCATTTCATCGTCACTAATTATTCCGCGCATCAGGAACAAAATAGTGGTAGGTTTGGGCTTGTTTGTTAGCTCGCACCCACTGCGTTAGTGGTTTTAAGAAAACACCATCAATAAAACACGCCATGCTGAGGGTATAGAAATAACACATGAAGAAATTTATACCAAAAACTCCTACCTCAACAAGGAAGATGATCGTCGGCATCGTGGTACACGGCGTCGCGGTACACGGCGTCGTGGGGAAAAAATGGTTCGTAGGCGTTGTCGGAGTGCGTCGAGGAGGAAGCGGCATCTCCTTTATTGTCGTGGAGAAGAGGAAGGGTGGAACATCGTCGATCTCTGAGGAACCGGAGTTCTTCATCGTTCTTCGTCGGAGGCCGGCGTTCTTCGTCGTTCTTCGTCGGATGTCGGCGTTCTTCATCGTTCTTCGTCAGAGGCTGGTGTTCTTCCTCACACAACGAAGCTCTCCTCCTTAATAAAATAATAGGTTCCCCCTATTATTTTATTATACGCAAAGAAACTCTCCCATAATTAATTCACCACACTAATTAAAATGTGTTGACATTTAATTAAAGGAGGGAGAGATAAGGTTCCCCATAATTAAACGCGTTGGCAGTTTAAATTTAAAAAAGGGAGAAGGAAGGCTCCTCATTAAATTATGGGTTGACATAATTTAATGGATTGAGGTGACATTTAATGGTGGTTTGTCAAATTAATGGGGTTTCTTAAGAAGATTTAGAGGGAATTAAATGGTGGAGCTCATGCAGACCCCCACCTCTCTAACATCCCCACTTAGGTAGTTAAGTGGTTGTGGGCCCTACTCTTAACTACCCATGGGAGGGAAAAACCACCTTAAGAAAATAGAAATTGTTCTGACAATTTTTATTTATTTCTTAAACAAACCCCCAAAATTTATCTTCTCCTCTTTTGCGAACGAAACTATAGTAAGGGTCCCCTTAAGCAATTACCAGCGCTGCGATTTCATCGGTGCCATCGAATTTCAATTCCGAGCACCGGTTCAAAAGTTAGAAAAACCCACTCATACGTTCACTGAACGTACCCGAGCTAACCATCTAAAATTGATTCTGGTCACACCGGGCCTCGGAATCAAGCGCCGTCAGAAGCCACAGACTCGTAAAATTACAAAGTATTTAAAAAAAATCCTTGAAATTTCTAGGACTTTACATTACTCCCACCTCAGGGATTTACGTCCCCGTAAAGCTACAACATAAACTAGGGGAACAAATAAGGGTATTGAGTACGCATCTAAGCCTCCCGCTCCCATGTGCTCTCCTGAAGGTTCCCGTGCTGCCAACAAATGCACACCAGAGGAATCGACCGCCCACGTAGGACCCACTCCTGTCGATCCTCGATCTCCACTGAGACCTCCACAAAATTCGCCTCGTCATCGATGTCTAGCTCCATGTGGTCGATGATATGAATCGGGTCGTGCACGTATCTCCTCATCTGAGACACATGGAAGTCGTCGTGCACCCGGTGCAACTGAGGTGGAAGGGTCATGCGGTAATCCACTTTGCCTACCCTACTGAGGACCTAAAAATGCCCGATTAAGCATGGAGATAACTTTTCACCCCAGCCAAATCTCCGTAACCCGCGTCGAGGTGAGACCCATAGGAAAATGTGGTCGCCATCCTCAAACTCCAGTGGTCTCCGCCTCCTATCAGCATAGGACTTCTGTCTGCTCTGTGCAGTCCTCATCTGCTCCTGGATGACCTGAACCTTCTCCATCATAGTCCGAACCATCTCTGGTCCTACGAGTTCTAACTCTCCAGGGTTAGTCCAGCACATAGGTGATCTTCATGGCCGGTCATACAGTGCCTCTTAAGGTGTCATCCCGATGGTGGAGTAGTAGATATTGTTGTACACAAACTCCACCAATGTTAGGTGATCCTCCCAGCTACTACCAAAGTCAAGGACACATGCACAGAGCATGTCCTTGAGTGTCTGAATGGTCCTCTCCGTCTGGCCATCCGTCTGAGTGTGAAAGGCAGTGCTCAGGCGTAGCTGTGTCCCAAAGGCCTCCTACAACCCCTTCCAAATTCGGGAAGTAAATCGAGTGTCTCAATCGGATATGATAGATGATGGCACCCCATGAAGTTGTACGATCTCCTGAACATAGAGGCGTCCCAAGATCTCTACTGAGACCTGCTCTCTGATCGGTAGGAAGTGGGACAACTTGGTGAGTCGGTCTACGATCACCCAGATGGTGTCGTGTCCTATGGAAGTACATGTAAGCCCCATCACGAAATCCATGGATATCCCATCCCACTTCCACTCCGGGACCTCTAAGGGTTGTACCAAGCCTGCAGGTACCTGGTGCTCTGCCTTCACTTTCTGACAAGTGAGGCATCAAGAAATGAACTCTGCCACATCCTTCTTCATACCCGGACACCAGTACTATCGTCTGAGGTCCTGATACATCTTTTCTACTCCAGGATGTACCGCTAGAGGGGAAGTGTGGAACTCCCTCAGCACCTCCTCCTATAGTGTAACTAGTACCATGGTACATCCCCGGAAGAGGATGACGTGATCCCTGCCTTTAGAAAATCCATCGGGTTCTAGCCCTGAGGATATCTGAGCACATCGCGCCTCACAGTCAAAGTCTCCACATTGTGCCCCTCTGACCCACTGAAGAAGTGGAGGAGTAACTGTGAGGGACTATAGATAGTCTTTCTCATCACTATCCATGAAGGATATCTGCAAAGCGGCTAACTGCTTCGTCGCCTCTCCAAGTAGCTGAATGCATGATCTCCTGCTGAGATCATCAGCTACAACGTTCCCCTTCCTAAGAGTATAGACAATCTCAAAGTCATATTCCTGGAGGAACTCGAGCCATCGTTGCTGTCTCAGGTTCAGGTCCTTCTACGAGAAAATGTACCTGAGACTCTGGTGGTCAGAGTAGACTTTAAAGCGCTCTCCCATCAGATAGTGTCGCCACATCTTCAGGGCGAAGACCACTGCTGCTAACTCTAGGTCATGGGTGGCGTAGTTCTGCTCGTACTAACTCAACTACCATGAACTGTAAGTGATCACTGCTCACTCCTACATTAGGAAACACTCGAGCCCGGTCCCTGATGCGTCACAGTAAACTACGTACCCTACACCCTCCTCTGGTAGCCTCAAGATGGGCGCACTGGTTAATCTCTACCTCAGCTCCTAGAAGCTCTGCTGACATCTGTCTGACCACACAAAGGGTTTCCCCTTCTTTTTCAAATCTGTAAGTGGTTCTGCAACTCTGGAGAAGTATGAAAAAAAAATCTCTGATAGTACCCAGCCAGACCTAGGAAACTCTGCACCTCTGTCATGCTCCTGGGTGGCTCCCAAGAAAGTACCGCCTCGACCTTCACGGGATCCACTGCAACTCCCACCACTGAGATGACGTGCCCCAAGAAGTGAACCTCTCGAATCCATAACTGGAACTAAAAGATCTTACCATAAATCTGGTGCTCTCAGATTGTATCCAGTACAACTCGTAAGTGGTATGTGTGCTTCTCCTTAGTGGTCAAGTAAATCAGTATGCCGTCAAAGAAGACTACGACAAACCGATCGAGGTAGGGCTGGAAGATCATATTCATGAGACTCATGAACACTGCTGGAGCGTTGGTCACACCGAAGGGCATGAAAAAGAACTCATAGTGGACGTACCGACACCTGAAGTTCGTCTTCTGCAAATCCTCGTCCCAAACTCACAGCTGATGATAGCTTGACCTGACGTCTATCTTCGAGAACCAACGTGCTCCCTTGAGTTGATCAAAGAGGTTTTCAATACTCAGAAGCGGATACTTGTTCCTAATGGTCACCTGGTTCATGTGACGATAATCGACACACAGTCGCAAGCCCCCATCCGTCTTCTTGGTGAATAGGACCGGAGAAGCCCAGGGTGAAACACTGGGTCGGATGAAACCTTTCCCCTGTAAGTCCTCCAGTTGTACCCGCAGCTCACGAAGCTCAGTGGGAGCCATCCGATATGCTGGAGTGGATATCGATGATGTGACGGGGTACATGTCTATATAGAAATATAACTCCCTAAAAATAGGTAGTCCTGGAACATCGTTAGGAAAAACGTCTGCATACTGATCCACCACTACAGGAAAACTCAGACTCTTCATGTCAACTGCTCCGAAGATGAGACTACCCAACTGATGTGTGATCGGCTTCCCTCTCCTCTGTGTGAGTCCATCCTGTGCTGTGAAGGTTCCCTTCTCTCTGGTGAAGGTGAACCTAGTCCCATCTGTGCGGACACACCGCACCTTGAGCCTAATACAGTCGATCTGAGCATGGACTATAGATAACTAGTCCATACCCAAGATGACGTCGTAAGGCCTCGACGTCACTACAAGAAGATCCCAACTGAAGCTCTCACCTCCTAGAGTAAGTTCACACTACTGGCACCAGTGCGTAATCATCGATTTTGTTCCCGTAGAAGTCTCTAGTCGCAAGGATCGAGCCAACGACTCTGTCGGAATCTCCGAGCTCTAAACAAAGGTAGTGGCAATAAAATAATGACTCACACCTGTGTCTATAAGAACTTCAGCAAGGGTGGAGTAGAAACAGATAGTACCTTGAATCATCTCGGGTGCACCGTGGTCATTAGCCTCCGCTTCCTGGAGTTGAGCCTGCCTCTGCCCGCCAGCTCCCTGTGGTCGGGGTGGACCTCTTGGGGTGGTGGTGGTAGATCCTCGAAGCGTCGTCCACCACCCGCTGCTCAGCCAGCTCCTCTGCCTCATCTGCCTACTCCCTGCGGACCACCAAGGTCGAAACTCTACCTCTTCCTGGGAGGTCCCTCCACTGTTTGTTTCTCGTCTGCATGGCGGGTCGGGAAGTCACGAGCCATGTGGCCCTGACCGCTGCATGCATAACATTTTCTGCTCCTCGGAAGGCTGGCTCTGCACCGTGTACCCCGCATAGCCAAACCCGAATCCTGAGGTCTCCCACCTATCGGCCTGGTCCTCTTAGACCCCTATGTCATTTTTCGACTTCCATCTACAGAATACTCCGCTATGTGTCGTCCTACGGTGGGTCTCGCTGCTGATGGATGCTCGGCGAGAAAGCTCTCCACTAGCAGGGCTCACTCCAGCACCCCCGCCTAGGTCGGGATACTGAGTGGAATCCTCAAAGATCTGATCTCATGCCTCAGCCCCTGCTCAAAGGTTCTGGCCCGGAAGAATGGGTCTCGTACCATGTCCGTGGAGTAGTGTTAGAGGTCAGTAAATCTCGCCGAGTACTGGGCTACTGACATGCTGCCCTGTCGCAGCTGTAGTAACTCCTGGATGTGCACCGCACGGAGGACGGCTAGAATGAACTCCGAGCGGAAGAGGCTCTCGAAGTCCGTCTAAAGAAGAGATGTCACATCGTGCACCTGAAGCATCAGTCTCCACCATCTACCTACTTCTGCATGTAGGAGACTCGCGGTAAGGATCACCATGAGTTCTGCTAGTGTCCCTACCAATCTGAAGACTGTGACGATAGCCTCCAGCTAATCCTCGGCTGCCTGAGGATCCATCTCTCCGTGGAACCTAGGAGGCCACTGCCTCTGAAACTTGTGCAACACACTCAGGCAACGTGCACTCTCCGCCGTTTGGGCGGGCAGCATCGGCGGCTTGGCAGGTAGAGGTACCGTCGATGCCTCCGCTATAATGGGGCCCTGCACCGAGGCCTCGTCGCTCGGTGGGCTTCCGTCTCACACAAAGCTCGAAACCCTAGATGGATGTCGTCGTGGGTCCATCCTGAAAAGAAACAGGTGCTCCAAGGTTAATATAGTATACCTGGTGAGCTAACACAAAGTAATTACAGAGAAAACTTTTTAAACACACATGCAATCAATATTTTCATGCACTGAGTTGAAAATCAGAAGTTAGGGTCCTGGTGTATGGATATGTCGGCCGCCGCACTAACACTGGACTCCCTGGACTGATAACCACACTCATTACTCTAAACATTATTTCTCCATAGAGAAGAAATTATCAGAGTCCTGAGTTCTGCAGTAGAACCGACTCCTCTGATACCAATTTGTCATGACCCGTCCTTAGGGCCCATTCCGTGACTACCCCAAGCCTTCCTTCCATAGGCCAAGGGCTGGCGACTAGCACCAAAGGCATAAATCCCAAAAGTAGGAAAGGCGTTTCCTTTAAGAAGTAACATACACAACAGAGTACGCAAGTAAAGTAAACACTAAGCAAAACTGAGTACAAGGTAAGTGATGGAAAAGGAAATGGGCCAGTATACAAACCCAACTGAAAGTACAGTACAACTGAAAGGAAAGTACAAAAACAGTAAGAAAAATAGCAACACCGAGTCTTCCTCCGGAAATCCCACCTGAAGGGTGGGTACATATAGTCTCCTTAGCTCCTCGGGTCTGGTCGCCCGCTCCGTGTACGTCCCATCAAGTGGTCCACCTCCGGGTACTGTCCAGCTCCTCAAGCCTCCACCTCGATCAGCGTTGTCCATCGTCTGAAACTAACACAACGTAGTGCGGGCATAGCCCGTGCAGGGGTGAGTATACGATACTCAGTAGGGACCCCGAGACCCCCGAAGGTCTCTCAGAATCTACGAAGGATAAACCACAAAGGAAAGATACAATCACAAAGTATCAACAACACTACTTAGGTATATTCCCATACATACACCTAATTCATCAGTTATAGTTCATCTCCAACTCCCAAGCACCACACAGTCCACAAAGGAAAGCACAACCCAGTCCACAAAGGATAGCACAACTCAGTCCACACAGGAAAAACACAACCCAGTCCACAAAGGAAAGCAAATCAATCACATTGATGATAAGATTGAGAATTAAGACTCATCTCATACAAGTATACACTTCGTAAGGTGATAGAGATGATCAGATGTAGCCACTGATTCATCTAAGTTGTCGGGCCCATATAGGATACAAGACCAGCTAAGCTGTCGGACCCACAAAGGATACAAGACCAGCTACTCTTCCGAACCCACACAGGATACAAGTACAGAGGTCAATACTTTCGGACCCACATAGGATACAAGAACAGTAGTCATCAATGTCAAACCCATGGAGGATTCAAGTACGGTCATCGTCGCTGTTGAACCCATGGAGGATCTAAGTACAGTCGTCATCGTCGCATCCGCAGCCAGCTCTAGGGTTCCCGCACACAGCATGCTCGATTCCGGGAGGGTCCGATCCTCGATAAATAGAGAGAGATTTGATACATAAAATGTCACGAAGTCCAGATTTGATGTATCCCAAAGTTCCATCTTGTCAAAAGAAACCCAACATGACAGACGGTGCGTCAAACGGACGTCCGGTCTGAGAGTTATTGGCTTTTCCATCCTAGAGTCCCGGTTGGTTTTTAAGATAAAACTAACCTGACCGTACTCCAGCTACGTCCAAACCTCAATCGGAGTAATCCAAAATGACCTTCTCAACAAAAGTATCCCAACGCAATTGACGTCACATCAATCGGATGTCCGGTCCTTGAGATATAAGAGTTTTCGCTCTAAGGGCCCGGTTGGTTTTGAGTTCGAACCAACCCGGACATACTCAAACTTTACCAAAACCTCAAGTTTAATATGCCGAAACGACCTTCTCGGTACAAGGATTCATACACAACTGACGGTGCGTCAATCGGAGGTCCATAGCACAAGTTATGGGCAAAATACCGAAAGCGGTCCGAAGTGGGGGGTCTGGGCCCAATCCGACCCGGCCCAACCCCCCTAGGTCGGCCTGAACCGGGTCGACCCGACCCGGGTCCGAGTCTGGCCCAGTGAGCCGCGGCCTGACCTGGCTGGTTGCGGCCTGACCCAGTCCGCGCGACCCGCCCTGGCCCGGCCGGGTGGGGTGCGCTGGCTCGGACAGCGGCCGAGCAGGGGAGGGATGCGGCCCCCCTTTGTCCCGAGGACGCGGCACTTGGCGCTGTGGGATCCGGCACCAGCCGCTGCGGCTTCATCCGTGGCAATCTCTTGCTGGTGGTGCGTTGGGGCACCGCCGGAGATCTCCGCGGGCCACCGGAGTCATTCTGGTGGTCCGATTCTGCTCCCATCTACGCCTGTGGTCGTCTCGAAACTCGTACTTTACTGTGATGGCCTCTAATCGCCAATTCGGTCTCGTTTCGTTGCCGCTAATTATTCTATGCATCAGGAACAAAACAGCTGTGGATTTGGTCTTGTTCGTTATCCCGCACCCATAGCGTTAGTGGTTTTAAGAAAACACCATCAATAAAACATGCCATGTCGAGGGTATAGAAATAACACATGAAGAAATTTATACCAAAAACCCCTACCTCAACAAGAAAGATGATCATCGGTGTCGCGGTACATGGCGTCGCGGGGAAAAATGGTTTGTAGGATTCGTCGGAGTGCTCCAAGGAGGAAGCGGTGTCTCCTTTATTGACGCGGAGAAGAGGAAGGGTGGCGCATCATCAATCTCCGAGGAACCAGCATTCTTCGTCGTTCTTCGTCGGAGGCTGGCGTTCTACATCGTTCTTTGTCGGAGGCCAGCGTTCTTCGTCGTTCTTCATTGGAGGTCGGCGTTCTTCCTCTCACAACGAAGCTCTCCTCCTTAATAAAATAATAGGTTCCCCCTATTATTTTATTATACGCAAAGAAACTCTCCCATAATTAATTCACCACACTAATTAAAATGTGTTGACATTTAATTAAAGGAGGGAGAGAGAAGGTTCCCCATAATTAAACGCATTGGTAGTTTAAATTAAAAAAAGGGAGAAGGAAGGTTCCTCATTAAATTATGGGTTAACATAATTTAATGGATTGAGGTGACATTTAATGGTGGTTTGTCAAATTAATGGGGTTTCTTAAGAATATTTAGAGGGAATTAAATGGTGGGGCTCGTGCGGGCCCCCACCTATCTAACATCCCCACTTGGGTAGTTAAGTGGATGTGGGCCCCACTCTTAACTACCCATGGGAGGGAAAAACCACCTTAAGAATATAGAAATTGTTCCGACAATTTTTATTTATTTCTTAAACAAACCCCCAAAAATTATCTTCTCATCTTTTGCAAATGCAACTACGGTAAGGGTCCCATTAAGCAATTATCGGCGATGTGAGTTCATCGGTGCCCTTGGATTTCAATTCCGAGAACCGGTTAAAAATTTATAAAAACCCGCTCGTTCGGTCACTAAACGTACCCGAGCTAAACTTCGAAAATTGATTCTGGGCACACTGGGCCTCGAAATCAAGCGTCGTCAGAAGCCACAGACTCATAAAATTCCAAAGTATTTAAAAAAAATTCCTTGAAATTTCCAGGTCTTTACATTATGTAAATATAATTCAACATTTATTTTCTTACCTTTTCATCCATTTAAAAATTATAACGATGTCTGTGCATATGTGTGAATTACTACCTCTACGAAGTGATGTGATTCATATTTCATAACCACAACACATGGATGTTATATATATAAGTGTATTTAAAGAAATAATATTATAATTATAATATAATCATAATTATAGAAATAAAAAAAATACTTACCATCTTTCCATCATGTTTTTTGAAAAATGGAAATGTTACTCATGCATACGTATGGCCTACCGTCTCTATGATTGTGACGTGGTTCATCTTTCATAACAATATTTCATGGTTTTTTTTAAGTATAATTGATGAATAAAAATTATAATTATTCAATTATTATTATTATGGGTATGATTTAATAATGACCTATTTGGTCATAGTGAAACAACCAAAGTCATTTTGGACATATGAGTCAAATATCATCAAAACATCTGACGTGAACTTAATTGATTGAGTAATTATATATGACATGGTAAAAAATAAAATAAAATAAATAATAAAATTAAAAAAATTATTTATAAAGTAATTAATTTACATGATTTTATTATTCAAAAATATAGGGAATATATGTGAGTATTTGGCCTCGATATAATGCAAGATTTAACTTAAAACATCATTTTAAATGTTTACAAGATTTATATTCTAAATATTTTTCTTCTATTTACATATTCTTAAAATTATTTTATGCATGTATTTATATGAAAATAAATTAGTTACAAATAAAATTTTATATCTCTTTTGAATTTCTTACAGATATTTTCAAAATGAATGTTTTTACATATTGTATACTGAAATTTTTATCTTTCTTTACAAAAGGAAAATAGAATTTTATATTTTAACGTATACAATGTAAACAGATTTTATCACCACAAAATCTATTATTTTATGTTTTTTTCCTTTATAATATTCCATATTTTATTCAAATAAAAATAATTCTTCCCTTTGTTCTAGGTATTTTAGTTTTGAATTGGTTTTTAAAAAGGAAATGGTATTTCAATATCTGAAAATGTTTTTCATATGGGTTCAAAATATTTTTTCAAGGTTTTATGATAAAAATGTGCAAAATTAAAATTTATTATTCATGATATGGTAATTTATAATTATATATGATAAATTTTTTATCCTGATATAGATTATATGAATAGGTGGTCCTGATACATCTTATACTTACTGACTAAAAATTAACTTTTTTATTATCAAAATACTTTTAAGGAAAAGGTGATAAAATGAAAAGGTTCGATCAGAACAACCACTAAAAAACCACAAAATCAATGAAATATAGATTAATCCTATTATATAAATTCTCCCTAAATAATTTATAGGGTTTTTTCTCCTATGGATTTAACTGGGATCAAGTTATTTCTAACACAAGTGAACACAAGTTATAAATATAATGCTCTAAGTTTCCTAAAGGGATTTGTATTTACTTACAATGGGTTTAAAAGTTTTTATTTAAGAAAAAGTGTGTATTTTTAATGTGGTTATGATTTATTTCATATGATAAAATAATATTTTGATAAAGGTAAACATTTTATAGGTTTTTATGTTTTTCATTATACTACAGGATTTCTTAATTTTATGTCACTTAATAAGTTTTTTGTTCTAATCCCATGTTTTTAAATATTTTTCATACTATTTAAGGATGATTAAGAAAGTAATGTTAAAATTCATGAATATTTTTCATGAAAAGAAAAAATTTTCCATTTTAAAATCTTTATATTGTGAGTAAAATGGATACTGAGTAGATGTATCCACTTTGTAATGTATAGGTTTTTTATGTAATAGTTATTACCAAATTATCTAAAAATCTAAACCTAAAATATATTTGGGAATAAAATAAATTGGATTCTAGTCTATAGACACTATATTATATAAAGTTTAATTTTTGTTCCTTATAATTGTAATTAGAGTAAAGGTTTAGATAACTTTGGGTATTTAGATGTTTTCATTTGAGATTAAATTAAGTGTTGTGGATACCATCATGGGTTTATAAGTTTGAGTTTGATCATAAATTCAAATTCATAAACACTCCTTTTATGGTTTTAAGTGATATATTTTAAGGTGATTAATTGTATTTTGGAAGACATTTGTAGTAATATAACCCTTGGGTTTAGTATGTGTTTTAGTAAAAAATGTTATTTGAGGAATAATGATTTTATATTTTATGGACATAATTTTAAATGTATTGATAACCTTTTAGGTTAAAATGATCTTAGATGTTGAGGTAATTATGGTTAATTAGGATAAAATATATATCATATTTTGGTAACATTAAAGGATCAAGATCAATTATGAATATGATTATCACATATTTTTTTCATTTATAATGGAATTATATTGATATAGTTATAAAAAAAAGTACAACCCACAGGTAGGGTGAAAACCTTTCGCATCCGATAAGGTTATAGGGATTAAACCCACAAATAAAAGGAAATAAGGGAGAAATTCATACCACTAGCCATAAAGATAAAGATTAAGTTGATTATGAGAATCATATAAAATTTTATGGTAGTCATGTTATTTTAAAGAGAATATTTTCATATTTTTATAGAATATATGATTAAAGTATATTAATTTTGTTATGTAAATAATATTATAAGATCAAATCATTTTTATTTTTTGGGATTCTAATGTGATTAATGATATTTTTTGGAGAATTTTTATTAGGTTGAGGTATATGTAACCTTTAGGTTTAACATAAAAGACTATTTCAGGAGAATAATATTACATTTTTGGGTATGTAAGATGAAAGTAATGAGATAAACTTTTTTGGTTAAAAATTTATTTAATTTTTAATTTATTGAGGTTATTTGGGATATAGGGTTATTTATTTGTGGAATGATTTAATTTGAACTTTTTGTTTTATTTCTTCATATAATGGTTTATAAATTTTGGATATTATCCTATCTTTAGATAACCATTTTGGTTTTGTTTTAAAGATATAAGGAATAAATTTTTATCAATTTTTTGATATTATGATTGGTTGTAATTTTATTTTAGTGCTCCATGAATAAAAATTTTATCTCTAATACTCATCTTTTGGAGAAAAATATGAGATTGGGTTGAAAATTGATTAAAGTATAAAATTATAATTTTAAAGTAAGTATATTTCCTTATTTTATTAGTCTATATGGTAAATTAATTCCTCAACTCAAGTAAAATGATATTTAAATAAAAAAAATATCCTATTACTATCATTTTTTATGAATTGATAGTCTTTTTCACGCTTTATATGATTTATGGTTTTGTGGTCATGAACTTTTTCATGAACACATTCTCTATCACTTCACATCATTTGGACATTTCTTTTTTTCCTCCATGTATATAGTTTCACTTCCCAATAATTTTCTTCTATCTGGAAACTTAGTTATGTGTTATTATATATGACCTCTCTTTCTCCCACTTCTCATTAGGAAGTTTTATTTACCTTTTTTGTGACATGGGTTTTAAATATAGGTATTTTCAAATGTAAAACCCTTCATTATCGAGATCATTTTAAAATTTTGAGAATTAAATTAATTAAAGTGGAGGATAATTTAATAACCTAATATTTAAAAAAAAAATACTTTTTTTGATAGTGTATACAATATACAACTCTAAGATTAAACAAATTTTGAAATATTATTATTTAAAATTGACCTTTATAACCTATCTATTAAATTTTCAGGTAATAATAGTAAAAACCATATTATGAAAATTATATAAAAAAATTATATAATCTAAATTTATTTATTAATTCATAATAAATAAGTACACAATTTTCAATAAATTCATTTTTTGCTTCAAAAATACGTTTTCTTTAAAAATTATTTTTTATTTATTTTTGTGAGAAAATATTATAATTAATTATTTGAAATTATAAAAATGGTATTTTATAAAAATTATATGTTTTTTGGAATAATCATATTAAAATTATCTTATGGGTATATTTTAGGATTTTTATGAAAATTTGATTTTTCAGTGAATAGTGAAAAATTCCAATTTTTGTAAAACTAACATTTCTTTTCATTAAATAAAGTAATTTAAAAGTACCATTTAATCAAAAAGTAACATAATTATCATTTAATTATAAATAATCTAATTAATTACATAGGATTAATCATTATACATGTTTTTTGTATAAGTTCATTTTTGTACTTAAAACTCATTTTTCTCAAAAAAAACTATTTTTTGTTGCATTTTTCATTTTTACCTAAAATTAATTTATTAAAATTATATTAATTTAATATTGAAACATGTATCTCAAATTTTTAACCATTAGTTTTAAATTTGGTAAATATTTTCCATTTATTTTTTGGCATTATGAATAGTAATCATTGTAAAATTTATCACATTGGTAAAGGGTAATATGGGGTAAACAAGGTTAAAACTATAGGGTAAAACTTTAAAATAACCCTAACACTTGAATTTATCCTATTTTTTTGAAAAAATTTATTCTTAAGTGGTTAAATATTGTATTTTAAAATATTATTTTGAAATTGGGAACCTAAGCTTTACTTTTATAAAGATGGGTTATATTTAATTCAAATTAAAAACTATTTTTGGGTCTTTACATTTAATGGAATGGATTAAAGATTTAATTAGGTTTTATCTTGATCCAAAATTCTAAAAACCATCCTTATTTTATTATTTAACCAAAAAAACATGGAAACAAATTTATTACTTTATTTCAAAGTAAAATTATTTTTTACACTTAAATCAGGTATTTTTCTAAAAACAATTCAAGTGTTTTGTGTTCTTATATTAAAATTAAATTATTCCCCCTTCATAATTTAAACCTGATAAAAAAGATTCAATATTTTTAATCATAATTTCAAAATTTTATTATAATTCCCCTTTTATTTTTTTTTTATTTAATTAAGTTATCATGGTAAAAATCTAAGTTATAATGATTAAGGTTAAAATGAGTTTAAAGTGTTTTAACTATGAGATAAAGCATAAAATGCATCAAACACTTGTATTTATTTGTTTGGATATTTTTTTTCTACCATAACCATGAAATTATTTAAAATTTTGAAATTTCTTGCCACTTGACTTTGATTATAACATTTATATTATTTTATATAAATATAAAGTCTAAAATGTCACTCTCTTGCTTTAAATATTTACAATATTTTTTGAAATGGATAAAAACAAATTATGTTGGTTATAAATTTTTATTTGAAATATAAATTATGTTTTATCATGGTAATTTATTTTTAATTTTTAGTGATGAAATAATTACCTTAAATGTTGATGCAACACTGACACGGTACTTGTGCAATAATAGAAAATTGAAGTAATTTTAAAAACACTAATAGTAATATTTTTTGGGTGAGGTTTAGTGTCCTATTAATTTATATATATAAATAATATATTAGTGATTCTTTAATGTATTATATTTTAATTCCATTGTGTTCATGTTTTTTTGAAATTCAAATTAAATGAATAATGTCAAAAATGACATTATTGGTATTTTTAATTAAAAAATAATTATTTAAAAAACATAAAATTTTTAAAGAGGACTACTAGGATGATAAATGGTCAAAAAAAATATCCATTGTACATTTATGATCCAATTTTTACCTTATAAGTAAAATTATAACCCTTTAATATCATAAAATTTATTACCACAGTTAAGGTTAAAATTGGTTAATAAAGGGGTTAAACAAAAATATAAGGTTTAAAATAATATCTAGACCTATATAAATTTGATTGTATGATTAAATTAAGACCATATCATCCTTATATTAAAATAAATTTTATTTTGGAACCATTTTACATGAGTTAGGTACATGTTATATTATAATATTTTGTGTATTTCCAAAAATGACATTAATGATATTTTATAATAAACAATATTTTATTAAATGATTTAAAAATCATAAAAATATTATATTTGGAAATTTTAATTTTATATGGTTTAAAATATAAATATATTATATTTATGGGTTATTTTTCCTTTATAGTAACTTTATTGACCCCTAAAGAGTAAAAAACATTCATATCACGGTAATTATCAAAAGGGTTAATAAGGTTTAAGACAATAATATAAGGGTGGAAAAATAATCTAAAATTATCCAAATTTTATTGTATTAGAATATTTAGACTCATCCTCATATTATATTATAATTATATCAATTTTGATCCATTTTTTAATGAAAATCAATTAATATTAATTTAATACTTTAAGAAATTCCAAGAATTCCCCTCCCCTCACTTATAAAAGGGAACCTCCTCTCCTATATTCCTCACACATTTTTTCCACTATAGTTATTCCAATATATAAGAAAGAATCTCCCCAAAATCCCTCCCCATTTTATAGAGGTTGTGGTTTTGGAAGAATACCAATCTTAGATGGATTAAGGTGTAAAGAAAAAAATATTATCTAAAGAAGAGGTATAGTTTTTAACCAAATGATTTAGTTTTATTTCTTATTATACATCCTTAAAATATTATTCAATCATTTTGAAATAATAAAATCAGTATAATAATATACTAATATTTTATTATGTTAATTTAATAACCTATATTCATATCTAATTCCATCAGATGTAATTCATTTTCCATCACCACCTCTCATAGATGGTTATAATGATGGATTTAATGTATATATATGATATTCAGGACATAATTATAATTATTTGAATATAATTTATCATCTATTTTCTTACATTTTCATCCATTTAAAAATGATAACGTCATTTATACATGTGGATTACCAAACCCGCAAAGTGATCTGATTCATTTTTTATAACCACATAACATGGTTTTTATATATAAGTTTATTTAAAGAAATGATATGATATTTATGATATAATCATAATTATTTAAAGATAAAATAATACTTAACTTCTTTACATTATGTTCATTGAAAAATGTAAATGTTACTCATGCATTTTATGGCCTACCGTCTCCAAGATTGTAACATAGTTTATTTTTCATAACCATCTTTTGTGGTTATTTTTTTAAGTATAATTGATAAACAAAAATGATAATTATTTCATTATTATTATTCTATAGATGATGTAATATTGACCTCTTTAACCATATTCAAACTACCGAAGTCATTTTGGACATATGATCCAAATATCATCAATACATATTACTTGAAGTTAATTGATTAAGTAATTGTATATGGTATATTAAGAAATAAAATAAAGTAACAATAAAATTTAAAAAGTTATTAAGAAATTAAATAATTGATATGAATTTAGTATTCAAGAAGATAAAGAATGTGTATGATGATTCAGACTCAAGGTAAGGTACACTTTAACTTAATACCTCATTTTAAATTTTTTAAATTTTTATTTTATAGTTCTTTTTCTTCCATGTCCATATTCATAAAATTATTTTATGGATGTATTTATATATAAATAAATAAGTTATAAAGGACATTTTATATCTATTTTTAATTTCTTACAAATGTTTTCAAATGGATCTTTATATATATATTATACTAAATGTTTTTACTTTATTTACAAAATGAATAATGGATTGTTCTATTTTGAAATATACAGAATCAAAGGATTTTTTTTCAATATAATCATTATTTTATGTTTTTTACTTTACAATATTTCATGTTTTATTCAGAGAAAAAAATTCTTCCCTTTTTCTAGGTATTTTAGTTTTTAAAATGGTTTTTTAAAAGGAAACGATATTTCGATATTGGAAAATGTTTTTAATATGGGTTCGAAATAGTTTTTCAAGGATTTTATGATGAAAAGATGAAATATTAAAATGTTTTATTCATGATATGTTACCCTATAATTATAGATGAATAATGGGTGAGCCTGATACAGCTTATACAAATGGGTGAGGTTGATATAGCTTATATGAATGGTTAATCCTAATAAATCTTATACAAACATGTGAGACCGATATATATTATATGAATTGTTGATCCTGATATAGATTTATTATGAATTGGGTAATGTTCATTTTATTAAAATTCAAGAAGGATAAATTTAACCAGGTTTGTTTGTCCTATAGATTTAACTGGGATCTAGTTATTTTTGACACAAGTGAACACGGGTTATTAATATTATTCATTAATTTTCCTAAAAGGGTTTCTATTTACTTGATATATATTTTAAATGTTTTATTTAAGGAAAAAAATTGTTTTTTTATGTGGTTATGAATTATTTCATAAACTCAAATAATATTGTGATAAAGGTAAAAAAAATTGTGGTTTTTTATGTTTTTCACTAGACTAATAGATTTATTTCTTTTATATCCATTATTGAGATTTTTGTGCTCATACCATGTTTTTAAATTTTTTTCATGGGGTTTAAGGATGAGTAAGAATAAATAATAATTCATGTTGAAATTCATGAAGATTTTTCATGGAAACAAAATGTGTTTCATTTTAAAAATGGATATTGAGTTGATACTAAGTGGAATTTTCCACTTTGTAATGTATGGGTTTTTTATGTAATAGTTATAGACTAATTCTATAAAACACTAAACCTAAAATATCTTTGTAAATTAAATGAATTGAATTCTAGTCTACAGACACTAGATTATGTAATTTTTAAGGTAGGTTCCTTATAAAAATCTTCCCACTATAGAACATCACATCCTTGAGAAGTCTCTTCAAGCATTTTATCATTAGTATCGACCTACTCAGGTCACCAATTCATAACCAAATGGTCGCATTCTACCCCTTAACACCAAATTCACTCCTTAAGTGCATCATCAATCTCATGGTGAAAAAACTAAAAAAACCAAGACAATGCTCATAACCATCATTAAAACACTGCTAAAAATCTTTCCTAAGCATTTCTATCCTAATACATGCATGTGTCATCATCCAGCAATACATCTATCCTATGGTGTTACCCACCATATTATTTATCTCAATAATTCCAATTTTTATACCTTGACACTCCTCTCTACTGGAATTTCTTATCGAAACACACTCTAAATTTTATACCTAACCGCTCAGCATGTTTCCTAACTTACCACACCTAAAAATACAAGAGAACCCCATTTAAACATTGATACACATTCTCATTTTTAAATTCCAAGCCATGATTAACATGCCTCCACCATCCAAGAACACTGTAAATAAGATGGATTTTCCTTGAAAATCTCATCCAACTTCCAAAACCAACCCATCATATCCAAAATGATGTACCTAATTTAGTTTCAAACTCACTATATTCAATTACACACAAAACCATTGGTTGGACCTCCTCTGACTAACCTATCTTAAGGATTATTTCTCCCTACCACTGATACATTTCCAGATTACCCAATCATGTTTCCTTTATCCCATAAGGCATCCTATTATCGTCTAAACACTAACACCAATGTTCATACCCAACACTTGATGTGATTTTACTATCGAATCATCATTAAACCAAAACCTTTATCATTTCCTAATGCGAGCATGATTCATTTTTGACCTGACCATGTTTGATCCATCTCAAAATTACCCTGAGCTCAAATTCAACACTTGTACTTCAACTTACATCGCATCCTGATTCACATCCAACATTCTTTAAGGAATCCATATCAACTGGGATTCATTTTATAACTGGATTCCCAATTCACAAAATGATCGTCTAACCATCAGTAACATTCATTCATAAACATTTAATAGGAGGGTCATATTACCAATAACTAACATCACACTTCCCACTATATGATCATCTTATTCTCCATACCACTTAATAAAATTATCAATCAATATAGCCTATATCCCATTTGTCATCGAACATCATGATCGAATATGGAAAACCCTACCCATTCCTAAGCACTAACCCAAAATGTGACTCATAACCCATTCCCAACCCAAGTGGAAGTCATTATTCAGAACCTATTTAAAATACATTAATAATGAGAGTCACACCCTTAAACCACCAATGTTGTACTTCCCACAATATAGATTCTCTTATACTGGTCCTTGAGTGCAAACTCATCTGGTTCGTCAAGAATCATATGGTTGTATCTCTTCATGAGACACACTCTTCAAATTCCTAGTCTAATAGGACCACAACCAACTCACTAAACCCCATATATTTTCATCCCACTCACTGACATCACTTATTCAAAACTAAATAGGTGCCATGCATAAATAGTGTGCATCACCCTAACCTCCTCTAATGGCAATGGGTGTATGTCCCCATACCACCCAGTCATAATCTATGGATCATGAATTCATGATTCTCACATCATCAAACCATGACGAGGTTCCAAAATCACTTACCATGCTCCATGGTATGTAAATTTCATTTAAATAGAGTACCCTTGGCACTCCCCTTCAAAATTAGGCACTTCACTTGTTCCATGGTTAGCTACATGACCACCCGCTAACTAGAATCATTCTAAACCCATGATTTCCTACCCAAAAACCAATAATAAAACTAATCCTCACTAATCATATACATATGGGACTACTCCCTTGAGAATCACAACCTCATCTGATAAGATTTTTATATATAAGCATATATAAAAATATTTTTTTATATGATTTGTATCAATAGAAAAACATGGTTATTGGATCAATTAATTATAATATCATTCCAAGATATATGGTAAAAACCATATAGGTTTTTACTAACACTTAAATTATCCAAACCAAAATAATAACCACTACAAAGTGGTTCATTATTAAGGCATTAAATGATTGAACCAGCCCACTAGGGTCACCGCACCTCCTATGCACAAGGGTCTACATCACCATCCTCACCCTTATTAATAAGTGTCTATATGTAGATTCCCATGACCTACCATCAGAAGTAAATTCATATACATAGATTTCTAGTTGAGTATTATTCCACCAAGAACTTATATGATAAATCATTTCATGATCTATTGTTGACACTTTAAACACCTAAACCTCTGGTTGGTGACATAATAGCACACTAATAGTCCTACATGTCATGTGAATCCCTACGTGCTGAATAATAATTCATGAGATTCCACTTAACTCTATGGTACAAAATACAAATACATACTAAATCATAAATCTAAACATTATGTCCATCATATGAAGTAGAAATCATAAAACTGTAACACTACATATTGAGAGAAAAAATCTTAGGGCCCTTGTAACCTAGACTTCCTACCAAAATAAGTATTCATGACACACCACCTCGGTATCCATTACAGTCTATCACACATTCCTATATCTCTCAACTACCATATATCAAATAATTAGATATCAAAAAAAACTTCTAATACCACTTTGTAATTCCCTGCCCTAGATCACTCCAAATAATAACCAGACCAAATACCACATGAACTTAGGCATGCCTACCCATATTCCAGAGGCTTCCAACTAGTGTTAGGATCCTAGGATAGCATAATGGGGAGATAATACCCCTTATTAGAGTATGAAATCATAAATAAATAATCAAGAATCAATACATATCAGAGTATGATAAAAAGGATAATCAAACTAATCATGCCATAATAAAATGAAATTATAACATACAAGGATAAAAAATCAATCACATATTTTTCCAATAACATATATATAGTAAAAAAATACAAACTAGGCCCTACTATATCACCGATCTATACCACACTCTAATCTTCAATTCCATCTAATTTATCCTACTGGATTTTGCAATATCAGGCATATGAAAAACCTATACCTATAACAAAGTGAAGGTTTATTGGTATCCTTATTGAAATGGTAGCTCGATCAAGGTGTGAGTACATAACATAGTAGGGAACCACCAACGTTATCCCATACTATACTAGTAATGTAATGATATGTTCATGTGACCTTATCAAAAAAAACTGAACAAAATAAATAAAACTATCCTCAATGCCTACTTCAACCAGTGTATAAATGTATATAAGTGTGGAATAGATGCCATTATAACCCCAATATAATAAATACCCCAAGTTCATGTACATGTAACATGTTCCAATCCTAATAACCATCATCGATCATTAGGTATGAGACCCTGATTGAAAATACTTTCCTTGGCCAATGTTGGGGTATCTCTGAGCATGATCATCACCTCAGGGGAACCTTTATACATTCCCTAGGGAACTCATGATAATTCCTCCATCATAATGAGTATATAACCTTGTTTATAACCAGGAATCCCTCATCCTCAAGCCCTCAGGATGAACCACGTGATAGTACTTAGGTATTCTCATTTTTTAGCTAATGTATGATTCCTATAATGGGGAGACCCTGGTAAATTCTATACATCTAGGAATAACTGATTCCTAGGTTTTAAAGACCCAAACTTTTCATACATAAATATTACATCTTTTTAAATTAATATTCATTACATTACACAAACAAAATTTCGAAGATCATTATAGTGACTTTGTAAACTTTGACACATAAACACCCGGTCTGTAAGTGAGATAAATCATCTCCCACTATGTTATTTGTAACTAGAACTATTCTTAGACATATCATACATAATAAATTTCATTATAACATGGGTAAAGTAAACATAATAAATATTAATCTCATATTCTTAGTAAGGGTAGACAATATAGATATCAATATATCATGAGTACAAGGGTATGATAACATGAGAATAAAATTTTAAAACCATACCATGTATATCATAGATCATAAACCTGAGTCATGGAATAAATCTTAGAAGTTCATAAGACATGAATCATAATTTAATAAAATAACATGAACCATGATATCATAAAATTGGAATAATATATATATTTTTGGTATACACATAATCATATAAAATAATTTCCTTATTATTTTGAGGATCATTTCCAAGACTATCATAGTGGATTGGGTTCACTCTCAAAACCATTGTAGTAGTCAAGTTTCACTCCCAATACTATCAAAGTGGATATATTCCCTTAATGAACTATGATTACTCCTCATTACATTCATGTTTATCTCATGAGATATCAATCTTTAACTAATCTATTTGATGGAGATATAGGCCCAACCTGTCACATAATAAAAATCATATATGTATGTGCCACATGATTATAAAAAATTCATCATATCAAAACCCATGAAAATAAATGTGTTTTATAAACATTTAATCATATCATAACCTATGTAAAATAAACAGGTTTCATAATCATTTCATTATTTCATCATGGCATAACCCATAGAAAAAGAAATATGTTTCATAAGCATTTTATCATGGTATAACCAGTGGAAGGGAAATGGGTTTCATAAAAATATTTTCATTTGGAGAATGTTAAAAAAAATTAATAAATAATTTGGAGAATTTAAAAAAAAATTGGAAAATATTTTTAGAAAACATGTTTTTGGAATAAAAAAAATTCGACCGAAGAGAGAAATAAAGATGGTTTTTATTAAAAACATAATTTTGAACTCTTGAGTACATAAAGATAAGAAAATTAAGGAAAAATATATTATAAAAAATATATGATAAGAAAATTAATGTGTTTCTTTGGAGATATATTATAATATTTTATCATTGGAAGCATAATCATAAGTAATCCTAATAAATGATGAGATTGTAACATAAAACCCTTACCACTTTAGAAACTTCGAATCATAAAAACCATGAAAGAATAACATTAAATGAAACTTATAATATCATGAGAATAAATAAATTCATGATATTACATATCAAATCATCTATATATACACCTCATAAAAGAAGATAGGTTCATAACATAATATATCTCTCAAATAAGGTAAATTGAGACAAAAATATCTTACCTTAAGTTTCAAATTCCTTCGTACACATTAAAAACTACTATTTAATAAATATAAGTTTATTATAAATATATTAAATAACCATAAATATATATATAATACCATATATTATTTACTTATGACCTTCTATTACTTGTTTATTAACAATTCCATGTTAAAGTCGTGTTTTGGGCAATAACTACTTCATTTTTCATGTATGTTTTGATTTGTTATTTTTTGGTCCTCTTACTTTGGCCATGGTTCCATAATATCTATAATTATAAACATGATATAAATATTATATTTATTTATTTATATTAATCTATAAAATTTAAAGGTAGAAAATGAAATATACTATTCATGGAGATGGTGGGTCGTACGTGCGCATGAACATTATTTCCATTTTCTCAGAAGATTGAAATAATGAAAGGTAAATGATATATTACCATTATATAATAATTTTTATTTCATATATATCACATATTTTTATTAAACCCATCATTATTAACTTCCACGTAAGGCATGAATGAATCACATCACTTAGCAAGGTGGTAGTCTGTCGTACACACGAGCAGAGTTGTGGTATTCCCAAAAAAATAGAAAGTAAGGAGGTATATGTGATATAATAATTCAAAAAGTATAATAATATCATAAATATAATATATAAACATTTAATAAATAATTATATCCATCTTTGATAAGTGGTGATGGAAGACGAATAACATTGGTTCACGAGGCGGTATTCCGTCTTACACACGAATGATGGTTTTATATCCCATATAATGGAAGTAGAGATGGTTATAGGCCATGAAATTAACATAAAAATATATTTTTATATTTAATATACTTAGGTTATTTTATTATAATGGTTTAATAAAAAGTTAAAGAGGTGGAGGAAAAAATAAAATAAAAATGTCCATTGAAGAATGTTACCTCTTCTTCGAGTAACCTCCTTAGGTTTACACCAAAATCCTAACTAGGTTGGATTTATGGCCAAAATAATAATTATAGTATAATAGTATGTAATTAAGGAAGATATTTGGGAAGTTAATTTATAAACCAAATGGTTTTGGAAGTTTAAGAGGAGAGGATAAGGGGTGTCCTTTTATAAGTGAGGTGAGTGGTGCACTTGTAATTTTTGGAAAGAAAACAGTGTACCCATGTTTTTCACATAAAAAATGACCCGAAATAAAATATTATAGATAATTAGACATTTTAAGGTATAAATATTGAAATAAAATTGTTTTTTGAAAAGTTTTGGGTCATTTTTTATTCATATCGTTTTAGTTTGACCCCCGGTAAATAAATTTTTACCTTAACCATGGTAAATAATTTTTACTATTTTTACTATTAAGTATGGTAAAAAATTAAGTTAAAATTATTATATAATATAAATTATTATGATTCCAAATATTAAATCCATTATTCCTAATTTAATTAAAATAAGTGGAAATTTTTAATTTGAAATTAAACATGGAGACACGACGACAAAGTTGTTTTCCAAAGAGAAATTTTTCAAAAGTTTAAAAAGTTTTTATATCAAGATTAAATATAAAATTGATTATAATGACCTAAATTGTATTAATTGAAATATAATTTAACAAATTTTCTTTCAAGAACATTTTAAAAAAAAATAACCATATAAATTCTTTAAAAATCAATTTTTTAATAAAAACTAGTATTTTTTACTATTCGTCAAAAAATTAATCTTTTTAGAAAAATCCCAAAAATTCACCTAAGATAATTTTGAAATTATAATTAAAAAAATATTTTTATTTTATAAAATTAGTTTTCTATAATTTTCAAAAATTAATTTTGTTATTGTTCACAAAAAGAAATAAAAAAACATTTTTTAGAGAAAATGATATTTTCAGAATATATAAAGACTTTAACAAATATTAATTATTTTTTATCAATATTTATTATTTATATAAACCATTATACTTAATATTTAAAATTTTGTTATTATTATTCAATCCTACAAGTTTAATGGATAGGTAATAATAGTCATTTTTAAATAATAATATTAATAGTTTATCTTGTTTTTTTAGAACTCAGTATTGTGTATAACATAAGATAAACTCAATTTTTTATGTAACTTAAGATATAAAAGAAATTAAATTTATTTGAAAAAATATATATTTTATAAAATCCCATGGTATTACATTCTACCCCCCCCCCCTTAAATAAATTCCATCCTCACAATTTGAACTTGTGCTCGATAATAAAGGGTTTGATATTTAAAAATCCCTTTATGGGAAACCTGTATCATAAAAAGGTTTAATAACATTTACTCTTGAAAATAGATAAATTTATGTGATAAGGTCATCTAGAATAGTACATACTGGGTTTCAAAATAGTATAACAGAGGTGGGAAGTGAAAACATGGACATATATGTAATGTTCTGGCCTGACTGATCACTAAACCGGTGTCTGATCTGATCACTACATGGCCTCAAGAATATCTCCATGTACACTAGAGGCTATCGATTAGTAGCAAGGGTCTAATGGTGGTATAGTGGGGAGACTATACCCTCATGGTCATAGTTACATATGGTATATCTGGTGTAAATCAATGGACAACAATGAAAGCAGTATATAAGGAAAATAAAAATCAGCATAAGATAAATATAATAACTTATTAAATATGGAAAATGCCAAATACAACCATGAATGCATCTCCATGTGATGCTACCTGATAATTCAATAAAAATACAACAGGTGATATGATACAATACATGAACAAATAAAATAATAAAAAGGCCTTTTGGGTGATCTCCTTAAGCATCATGAGTACTAGCTCAGTATCGTACTCATAATTCCCAAGTACAATGCACAACACAAGCAAAATATCAAGGACTATGAACAAGAGGATTTTATCAGGTATCCCAATGCAATGGTGGTCTGATAAGGGTGTGATATATACTCAGTATGCCACCAAAAATAGTGTCTAAATCATAATCCTTTTCATGCATATAAAATAAGCAGTGTGCGTGTATAAAAAAAGTAAATCAATAATGTGAAATAAATAAATAACCAAGTTGGGATTAGGCTCCTCTAGTACACTTGGCCCAACCATACCTAATTCGGCCTAAGATAGAAATGTCTGAACCATGGGAAACTTATAAAAATTAGATATGGGGTAATTGATAATAAAACATCGTAAAACATATATCATTAGATGGACCAAACCCAATCATGTTATTTCCCTTGGTGGATGAATCCCTTAGATAAAAATTATTCATCATTATCCTTTACTATAAAAATAATTACCAAAAATTAATTAAGAAGCATTCTGGGCCCATCTGGGGAGAAACTTAATAAGGAACCCATGTATTGCACCAAGAGTGTTATATGTGCTCACTGCCATCATATTCCTTCCAATTAGATCTTTTAATGGCCTCAAAAGTATCACTCTTAGTCTGATATGAGACAACTACCTCTGAACTTATACCTAGTATCAACACGTAGGGTACTGAGTCACACTCATGGCCTAGTGTAACCATCTATCCACCGAGCCTGTCCAAGGTATCTCCCCTAGGGAACTGGTATCTCTCATGATTAGCTAAGAATAATGTGTGGTGATCCCATCCTGGTGTACTATTATCTCCCCCAGTGTGATCACAATCTATCAGTTAAGCTTATCATAAGCATGATGATCCCATACTTTGCGTTTTGTGGAAGGAAAACCTGAGTATTTCTCACGGTGTTCATAATTCACTTAATCAATTAAATTAAACAATAAAAAAGTCCATGATAGAAAGAATTCCATAATATTAACAAGGATTACTTAAGAGGGACACACCCATTATCCATTTCATTTTTGAATAAAAGGATCCACATAAACAAGGAAGCCACATCAAGGATCAAGAACACAAAGAATTCCATGGGAACACCCATACCATAAAGCCAAGAAAGGCATAGAACTCATATCACTTTTCCAATTAAATATAGAGCACATCATAGATGGTTTTTATTATAAAACATGGTTTATTATTCAAATAATTAATTTAGTTAAATTTAGGCAAACCAATTCCATAAAAAATCATAAAAAATGAACCTCAAGGTGGTTTTTAACAAATGAGTATCACAATTAAATATATAAATAAAAAATCACACCCAAAGGGGAAGATATAACAAAGGTAAACAACATTTAGAAGGGGAGACTATATGGACCCACCCTAAAGGAGTAGTTCAGGTTGAGGTCATAATCTCCAATCATACCATGGAGGGTCCAAAAAATCATAATATGGTCTAATAAAATTAACTTAATAAAATTTATAAATTAGAAGCAACGTCGGGTAAGTCTGCTGCATGGCACATGAAAAAATTTTATAAAAATGACGAAACTTGAGGGAAAATATATAAAACACCTACTTTATACCATGTATGACTCATAAATATAATATCAAGGTTTAATTTTGTCTAGTTTGAGAGAAATAGAATAAACAGACGAACACCCTCTAGCTTTATGATGCTTCTGACAGCGATCAATTTGTACGATAGATGAGGGGGATATCAAGAACCCTACCTTAGAGGAGTAGGAGGAGGATTTATACGTGATGAAGGAGGGAAAAAACTATGGATAAAAATAAGAGTATATGGATTTGGAATTTAAACTCGTTAAGGGTGAAATCATAAATTCACCCAACATACAGAGGCGCACGGTTTAGTTGCACGGTTGGCCAAACCATGTGCCAACTGTGCGCTAAGGAACTACCCAAGAACCTCCTTGCATGGTCTAGCTGTACAGTTTGGATAACTATGTGAATCCCATGAAAAATTCCATCGTCAAAAACCCACAACAAGTCTCGCAGTCATGTGTCTCCTCCCACGCGATTAGACCAAACCATGTGACATCTATTGCTCCACTAGAACAAGCTGCACGGTTTCTTCTAAGGGTCTCATGGTTTCATAAAAAAATTTCACCCTATCTTCTTCTTCTTTAAAGTGGTATTTCATGCCCTAGAACTCCTAAAACTTGATAGAAAACCCAAGAGACCCATTGGGCCTTTAACTAAGTCTAAAAACAAAACTTTAAAGTGTTAAAACTCTCTGAATTTTGTTATGATCCTTGGTTTAAAAAATGAAACACCCACCAAATTAAAAATTCAAGATTCTTCTAGAATTTTTTTTCTGGTCCAAAAACATGGGATGTTATAATCTCTCCACCTTAAAAATTCTCATCCCCAAGAAGAAATGGTAAAACAAAGAGAACATCACCCAACCTGTTCGGGTTGTGAAGTCTTGTTCAAATGATCGTGTTCTGTTTTGAATGCCCAATGCACCTCCAAGAATTTCTTAAGAATATGGTAAATAATCCATATGAGATCAATTCAATACTATTTTTTTAACTGAAACACTGAGATGGTGCCTACCTGATCTCATCTTACCCGAGACATGATCACTTCATCATCTCCTTCACCACCAGGTTCTAACATTTGTAAGGACAAAACTGAGTCATGGTATTCCTCCGATGGAACTATTTATTTAATCATGCCCTTAGAACTTTAACAGTACACTTGTAATGATTCTAAACTTAAAATAACTTTTGACTCCCAATTGACCTCAAAGGCCTGTTTGAGCTGAATTTTCATGAAAGGACTTGGCTGACACTCACCACACTTTCCATAACCCAAAAATTATTTTAAGTAGTTCCCCACCAATGGCATATGAAAAGAGATAGGTAAAACCAGTTGAACTATCTTTGTTTGACTACCCTAAAAACACTCTATATAGAAATTAGGTGCATTTCAAAAGCTAGGACTGATTCATTAAGATAGAGGCACCTAAAATTTTACTTTGAGCATGCTCATTGAGGCTCGTAATGTTCTTCCAATAAGACCTCTAGACAAAAAATCTATTTAAGTTGTCATACCTCAGCATGAGCATGGGTGCTTACCCAATCCATACCTCTAGGATCTCCACCCTTAAAAACTCCCATCCAATTCTGATTGAGGTTTAGGGTAGTCTCATAATTATCATTAGAAGTCCAAGGATCTCATCCAAGGAAAACCTTAAATGGAATTTACAAGGGAGACATCGGTATAAAGCTAACTTCCACATCTTAAGAACTCTTAAGGTTCCCAAGTGTCATCCTACTGGAGATCAGGTAAAAAGGGAAACATTTGGTGCCCATGAGTCTGCCCATAAATTTCCTACTTGGGATTCTAGGTATCAATCAAAACAAACCATGCCTCTATGGAAAACCACAGTTCTATAGCGCACTCTGATAGAAACCACTCAACAATCCTAGCGGCTTTTAAATTTAGTGTGATGTATAATTGATGCACTCTTAGTGTACCTAGATGATTTCAAGATAGAGTACATGATCATCATTTATCTGAGATTACACTAAGAATATAAGGAAGATTCCCAAAAATAGACCAGGGCACTTTTTCCACATCAAAGAAAAAGGACTCGGTACGGTCCTTGAACCAATCATCACCAACTATCGGAAATAAGAGCATTCAAATCACTACAGGTTAGATTCTTTTAGAAAATATCATCCCCACCTACTAATTAATCACCAACCTAACCACGATGAAATCACCACCCAAGTAATTTTGTGATCGCTCAAGAACAACCACCGAAGTCCATATCTAACTAATAGTGTTTTCAAGGGTTGTGTACATAGCCAATCATATCATCATTGAGCTACCTCACAAGTACCATCATGATCCCAGCTTACCATACTCATGGGAATTCAAAATAAGAATTGACCAATTCAAAAAGTTTCTTCTTGGTTGTGTTCATTCTACTTAGAAGGACACATTTAACTAGAATTTATGTGACACTCCCCACTTTATGAGTGTCCTTACTATCTGGTTTACTGAAAAAAGGAACTCATACCATGGAATATTCCCATTAACCACTAACTGTGGTTACTAGGAATGGTTAACACACTTTAGAAATCATTAAACCAAATATATATAAAACTATCTATTTAATAGTACTATATTAGATTCACATTTATACATACACATGACTCTCCTCTTGAATTATGTCCATGTGTGACATGGAATTAGGTATAAGGGACAAAATCACTTGCCAATGTGTCAAAAAACTTATTCTATTTATGACATCATCATGAGCATTAGGATGAGTCTAAATCCTCTTTAATTCTAAGTTCACTCTACTAAAATATGACCTGCAAATGTCACATAAAAAATTAAGGCTTTAACGATCACCACTGAACTCAAATGGTTCGACTTACCATTTATCAACTCGATGGTATCGTGTATACCAATTAATACTACACCAATATAACCTAAGAAAATGGAACATCCCTGATATGATTCATAGACTTATCAATCCTAATATTTCAAGTATCTGATGGTCTGTAAGAATAACCAACTCATATTTTCACCAAACCACACAACATTAAAATAGGTTGATGACTTCCTGAGTCGACCAGTATTGAAAATGAAGAAGTGAAGGTTTACATGACCTACTAAGTGGCCAAACATTCCCTTGGAATGTTTATCCCTCTAGAACTAAGCATTTAGTAATTCTCACACTCATAGTAAAGGTAAAAACAAAACATTACCACCCATTAAAATACTGGTTTCGTTTTGGAAACTAAGAGTTCTATAAGGGACAAAAAAACTAAATGGAATCATTAGCTAGAAATATCAATAACATTAAACCATGTTTCAAGGTTCTAAGGGTACTACCCACTACAGGCTAGACCCTTACCAAAACATAAATTTTGAACTCTATAAGGGAGTCACACCTGGAAAGATCACTAGGATTAAGGGAATATCACTTAGGTTTGAGCTATAGGAGAAGAGGACTATGGAAAATGATCATGTATCCATTTCAAGGAAAAACACGAAAGGATTTAAACTACTTTTACATGAGGTTTAAAGCTAAAACACTATTTAAGGTTTCATTGAGATGGTTAATTTATTTACATTTGAACTCAAAAAAATCAAAGTCTTAGTTTTAAAATATTAGATACTGATTATAAGACAACATGAGTTGGTACTCTATTTAGCTAAGGCCGCAAATCAAAAAAATAAAGTTATATTAACTTCATTTTAAGCATTATAATTTATTGAAATATCATTATAGTCAGGTCATTTCATCACATAAACCCCATTTTAAACACCATTTATTTATTTATAAGGCCTAACAATTGGATTATTTAAAAAAAGTGTCAATTTCAATCTATAGAGGGAAACACCCTTTAGGTTTTAATTTTCATTTTAATTAACTAATACCTATTTTAAGTAAATATTAAAATCAAGTTACATGGTCTTTTATTTATTAAAAAGGTATTGGCCAAATAATATGCCATCATATGCTTATATGTGAACTGTAAAAATGGATTCAGACACTTTAAATGACCATCATTACATAGCATAAGTATACCCCCATGGGGTTAAGCACTAAGGTATAACAAAGGGTGACCTACAAGGGTCTCATCAAGCCATCTTGATTTCAACTAAAACAACACAAACAATTTAATCATTTAGACTTAAAAACACTCTTAACGGGTTCATTTCATAAGAAACTTTACCCAACTAACCTACTTGGGTCTAGTTGTGCATTTAATAATTTATCCATTTGGGACTTATGCCCAAGTAAAATATTTATAAGCCTTAATAAGAAAGCCAATTCATTTTAGGATCAAAATAATTTATATTTATTCCTCAGTATCTAAGTATAAGGCTCATAATAGATAGTTTGGTCATATGGGTTACCACTTCTCAATTTATAAAACACCCATACACTTTAAAAATTACAGGTGTCTCCCATATAACAGCAACCAATTTATTTAGGGTAAAGAAAAATTCAACAACCTTAAAATTTATGCAATATCCCTTAAGGATATAAAGTGTATATATAATGTGTTAGACTCCTCATGTATTAATCATGTTTTAATGATCACAAATCTCAATAATAATTACACATCATGTTTTAATGATCAAAAATCGCAATAATAATTACACATCATGTTTTAATGATCACAAATCTCAATAATAATTACACATCATGTTTTAATGATCACAAATCTCAATAATAATTACACATCATGTTTTAATGATCACAAATCTCACTTATCTTATCAAACCCTTGTATTTATGTTTCAAGTTCTCTTACTTGATAATGGTTAAGCTTAATTAATATTCTACATATTACTGTTTAAGTTTGAATATAGTTAATTGTCTAAGTATCAAGACACCGTGAAGTTTGACACAGTAAGACAGACTGTGTGCAAGATGCTGACACTGTGAAGGACAAACCGTGACGCAGACACCGTGAAGGACACACCATGACCCAGACACCGTGAAGGACACACCGTGACCCAGACACCCTGAAGGACACACCGTGACGCAGACACCGTGAAGGAAACACCGTGACCTAGACACCGTGAAGGACACACCGTGACCCAGACAACGTGAAGGACACACTGTGACCCAGACACCGTGACATGGACACACCGTAAAGCACATACCATAAAGGAGACACCGGTTCAAAGAGACACCGTTTACATAACTACTGTGACACCGTTTCTTAACCTTTTTTCAATATTATTTAAATAATACTAACGGTCATATTTGATGTTTTTAATGAAATTAATGTTATTTAATTATAGTTGTTGCATGTCAGGAAACCGCACCTCGTACATATGGAAAGGAAATAATTCCTATTGCCGGAGCTCGTGGAATAAAAATAAAATTGAGCTGTAGTAGAGGACATGCCCGCGCTTGACACATCTCGACACACATACTACAATACACGCGAGCTCTGTACTGAACCGAAGAACAATCCTGAGCAAAACTGTGAAGAACAATTTGCACGATCCTCAAAGAAGTTCCATACATGCAATCCTACATTACTGAAGAACACGTGAAGTACTCTGGAGTCAAGAGAACATCTTCTCTCCTGGAGAAACAAAAGCTGAGCCACAACACTCTTTTATTCAACAGAAAAACCAGAGAAGGACTCAGAAGCATTTCTGATGAATCCAACAAGTACAGATCTGCACTGCCAATCACTAGAGCTTTCTAAACTTTCATATAATCTCTATAAGTGATTTATTATTTACTTTCGAGCAGTGTGTGTATTATTTTACACACACACTGTCTCCTATGATGAACTTGAGGATATCACAATCCTCACACCAAAACTCTTTACTCTTGTTTACCCACAACAACTGTGGAAGAGGTCCTTGTGTGGCCTGGTCTTTATTTTTGTTTCCCATGAAGAACAGTGGTAGAGGTCCTTGCATGGCCTGCATAGTTTTTTACTGTTGTTTACCCCGATCTAGGGTCTGGATCAATTATATATATATTTTTTAGAGGACTAAGTCTCAGCTTGAGACTGAACCTCTTGGTTATATCTGTTGTTCATTTTTAGTTTAAGTTCAAAATATACAGTATCTAATTTATATTCCGCTGCTTATTACTTTGAAATACAAATCTATTTTTAAAGTTACTTTGATAGTTAATCTAGCAAGTGTTTGTATCTATTGTAAATTAGTAGGTTAGTTTCAAAAGCTAATTTAATCTTCTGATTAGATTAACTGAGAACCAATCAATCTTTTTAGAATCTAATTGAACCTTTATAGTTTTACAAATTCACTACAGTTTAACTTGTTTTATAAATTGGGGGATTTTAATAGAAAATATTTTAACAGAAATTTTAATTGGAACTCAATTCACCCCCCCTCTTGAGTATCCACTCCGACCAACATTTGGTATCAAAGGATTTGTTTTGTTTATCAACATTTTAAACTATTATGTTTTTCAAATGTGATTTTAGTTTCATCTTTAAAGATCATAAATTTTTGTTAGTTCTAAACTTTATCTCTTTAAATATATTTTCTAAAATCTAGCTATGGACAATATACTAGAGGGTGTTGCTACCAACCGGCCACCTTTCTTCAATGGTACAAACTATGCCCAGTGGAAACTTAAGATGAAAATTCATTTAGAAAGTATGGGTTTTGATATCTGGACTGCTATAGAGTCTCAATATAAAATTCCAGAAACTGAAAGAACAACTTGGGATGAAACTACAAAAACTACTTACAATAATAATTGTAAAGTTATGAATGCCCTATCCTGTGCATTATAAGATGAGGAATTCAACAGAATATCTGCCTGTAAAACTGCCTATGAAATTTGGGATACTTTGGGTGTTTCTCATGAAGGAACAACTAATATTAAAGAAATTAGATTAAATACTTATACTATTAAAATGAAAATTTTAAAATGAAAACTGATGACAATATTTCTGATATGTATCTCAAGTTCAATGAGATAGTCAATACAATGAGTTCACTTGGAAAGGTTGTTCCAGCAAAGGAACAAATCATGAGAATCTTAAGATGTATACCAGAAAGATGGAGAGGCACATCTGTTTCCATTAGAGAACCATGCGACATTAGCACACTCCCTATTAAGGAATTAATAGGTAATCTTATGATGTATGAGGAAGAACTCAATGTGAATAAGGAGGAAGATGATGAACCCAAGAGAAAATCCGTGGCATTTAAGTCTAATGCTTCAAAGAGCATGGACAAAGACAAAGTTCAAATACAAACTGAAATTTCTACAAGTGAAGATTTAGACTCTGACAGTGATGCTGAAATGGCTCAGATAGCAAGGAGGTTTAAGAAATTCTATAGGAAGAAGATATTCTTCAGAAAAACAAACTACAAAGGTAAATATGACAACAAAGGTCACTGGAAAAATTATTGGAAGAAGTCTGATAAGGAAGATGATATAGTCTGCTATGAATGCAAGAGGAAAGGACACATCAAGGCTGACTGCCCAAAATTAAAATTCAAAAAGAAATATGATTATAAGGATAAGAAGTACAAGAAAGCTATGAAATCTACTTGGAGTGATTCAGAAGACAGCACAAGTGAATCTGAAATTTCTGATTCTGAAAAGAATTGTGCCAACATGTGTTTTATGACCAACATATACAAGGTAACCTTAGATACTCCTGTTTTAAATTCCTATTATTCTGGAGTTGATGCTGAATCTGATTCTGATTCTAAAGATATGACTAAGGATGAATTATCTGAATATTGTAACATTATGGAAGAAACATGTAATAAACTTAAGGAAAAATATAAGTCACTTAAGAAATAGCATGCTCTCACTACAAATGTTAAATCTGCCTTTGATATAGAAAAGGAAAAGAATGCTCAACTATTGAAGGAAAATACAAAACTAAAAATGTCTAATGAGAAACTTAGAAAGGACTTAGAAAAGTTCACAAATGGAAAAGATACTCTAACTAAAATGTTAGGAAATAAAGTTGCATCAAAATACACTGCTAGAATAGGCTACCAACCTGGAAAAATACAGTTCACTAAAACTCGATTTATTCCAAAATCTGGACAAAATTCTGCTAGTTCCAGTTCTGGAAATTCATATGCTTCAACTAGTTATTCACATAGTTATAGATCAAATAGAGTTTATCTTTCAAAATATTTTGATTCTGTAAATTATATGAAACCCATAAGACAAATTTGGGTACCAAATTCATTGATTTCTAACCTGTCTAGACCCAAGAAGATCTGGGTACCAAAGTCATTTCCCATCTAAATCTGTTTTGTAGGAAACTTGTTTGAAGAGTTCCCAAAAGAAGACATGGTATTTGGATAGTGGATGTTCAAGAAATATGTCTAGGGATTACTCATGCTTCATGAGCCTAATCAAGGTTAATGGAGGCCATGTCACCTTTGGTGATAATTCTAAGGGGAAAATCATTGGCCTAGTCCAGATTGGAAACACTAACTCAGTTTTAATTTCTAATGTTTTATTTGTTGATGGATTGAAATATAACTTGTTAAGTATATCTCAATTATGTGATGATGGCTTTAATGTTAAATTTGAAAATTATTCTTGTAATGTTTTTAATTCTAAGAATGTTTTAATATTTTCTGCTTTAAGAAATGAAAATGTTTATGTTGTTGATTTAAATTCTTTAGCTAAGCAAAATAGTACTTGTTTAAATGCTTTTCATAAAGAGTCTTGGTTATGGCATAGGAGATTAAGACACTACAATATACACTCACTTAGAAAACTAACTAGGAATAACTTAGTTAGAGACTTACCAAAACTAGAGTTTCCAAATGACAAAGTTTGTAATCCCTGTCAAAAGGGAAAACAACACAAAATCTCTTTCAAATCAAAGAAAGAAGTTTCAACTTCTCAACCTCTCGAGTTGGTTTACATGGAATTTTTTGGACCATCTAGAATTTCTAGATTAAATGGGAAGCACTATTTATATGTCTTAATAGATGAATTTTCTAGATATACTTGGGTATATTTCTTAGCTCACAAAAGTGAAGCTTGTTCTTACTTTTTTAAATACTCCAAGTCTGTAGAAAACCTTAGTGGACTTAAGATTAAAACCCTGAGAAGTGATCATGGTCGTGATTTTGAAAATTAAGATTTTGAATCTTACTACTTACAAAATGGCTATTTTCATAACTTTTCTTCTCCTAGGACACCTCAACAGAATGGTGTAGTAGAAATAAGGAATAGAACCCTTCGAAAAATTGCAAGAACCATGTTAAATGAGTATGACCTACCTATTTACTTTTGGGCTGAAGCTGTAAATACAGCTTGTTATATTATTAATAGAGTCTTAATTAGACCTATTATAAAAAAGACCCCATATGAACTATATAATAATAGAAAACCCAAAGTTAGTTACTTTAGAGTCTTTGGCTGCAAAGTTTTTATTCTTAATACCAAGGATAATCTGGATAAGTTTGCTTCTAAGAGTGATGAAGGAATTTTTCTTGGTTATTCTATAACTAGAAAAGCCTATAGAGTTTTTAATAAGAGAACCAAGTGTGTGGAAGAATCTATTCACATTAAATTTGATGAAACTGATCCACATGAACCTAAGTCGTCTCTTGAAAATCTTGAAGAAGATTTATCTATTCTGGACCTTAATGATAAATCTAAAGAACCTGCTGTAAAAACATCCAGTTCTGGACATATTCTAGAATCGGCTTCTGTTGAACCCGAACCTAGAGAAGAACCTGAAATTTCTAGTCCTACCTTTACTAGATCAACTAGGATTCTAAAGAATCATCCTTTAGATGTTGTTGTAGGAAATCTTGATAGAGGGACACAGACTAGAGTTTCTCTTAGAAATCAGGTTGAACATCAAGAATTCTTGTCACAGATTGAACCTAAAAACATTGATGATGCTATTAATGATGAATTTTGGGTAATTTCTATGCAAGAAGAACTCAATCAATTTGAAAGAAATAATGTTTGGAAACTAGTAGAAAGACCTAAGGACACTTTCACCATAGGCACTAAATGGGTGTTTACAGATAAAGTAGATGAATTTGGAAATATAGTTAGAAACAAAGCTAGGTTAGTTGCACAAGGCTATAGTCAAGAGGAAGGAATTGACTATGAGGAGACTTTTTCTCCAGTAGCCAGACTAGAATCCATTAGGATCTTACTTGCTTATGCTGCACATCTAAATTTCAAACTATATCAAATGGATGTCAAGAGTGCATTCTTAAATGGGTATATAGATGAGGATGTTTTTATTGAACAACCACCTGGATTTACAAACCCTCATTTTCCAAATCATATTTTCAAATTATCAAAAGCTTTATATGGTTTAAAGCAAGCTCTAAGAGCTTGGTATGACAGATTAAGTACTTTTCTAATTTCTAAAGGTTTTACAAAAGGTATAGCTGATCCTACTCTTTTTATAAAACAAATTTATAAAGATGTTTTAGTTGTACAAATTTATATAGATGATATTACTTTTGGATCTTCAAAAACTTATTTATGTACTGATTTTTATAAAATGATGCAAAATGAATTTGAGATGAGTTTAATGGGTGAACTTAAATTCTTTCTTGGATTTAAAATCTTTCAAAACAATTATGGAATTATTTTAACTAAAAGTAAATATATTAGAGATCTTTTAAAATGTTTTGGATTGGATAGCACAAAAGGTAGTGACACTCCCATGAGTACCACCTGTAAGTTGGATCTTAATGAAGATGGAAAATCTGTTGATCAAACCACTTATAGAGGAATGATTGGAAGTCTACTCTACTTGAATGCTAGTCATCCTGATATTATGTTTAGTGTGTGTATGTGTGCTCATTTTCAGTCAAACCCTAAAGAGTAACATTTAAATGCTGTAAATAGAATTTTCAAATACCTCAAGCATACTCCCAATTTAGGACTGTTCTATCCAAAAGGACAATAATTTGAACTAGTTAGTTATTCTAATTCTGATTTTTCTAGATGTAAGTTAGATAGAAAAAGAACCTCTGTAATATGTCACCTTTTAGGCAAGTCTCTAGTATCATGGTGTAGTAAGAAACAAAATTTTGTTGCATTGTCTACTGTAGAAGCTGAATACATAGCTGCTGGAAGTTTTTGTGCACAAATTTTGTGGATGAAACACACATTACTAGACTATGGATATCAATTCATACATGTCCTAATAAATTGTGACAACACAAGTTCTATTAACATTTCAAATAATCATGTTTCACATTCTAGGACAAAACATATTGATGTAAGACATCACTTTTTGAGGGATCATTACCAAAAAGGTGATATCACTTTAGAATTCATTGGTAATGAATATCAACTTGCTGATATATTCACTAAACCATTAAATTATGAGAGATTAGATTACATCATACATGATCTTGGTATGATTAATCATAAATAAGATATCTTACTGGTCTTACTGTTTAATATTTTACTATATTTTACTTTACAGTTTCATGATTCATTGTTTCTTAGTTACTGTTTCATGCTTACGGTCTCACAGTTAACACCATGTGTTCACGGTCTGTCATCTAACTGTCTCACTGTGACAGAACAGTTCACTCACTGTCTCATCGTGACTGCACAGAATAGTCATTGTCTCACCGTGACGACCACCAACTGTCTCACTGTGACAACTACTTTTCATCGTACTATAATTCCTACTCACGGTCTCACAGTGAAGACTATTTATACTTTTATTTTAACCCGTATCACGGTATTTTTTATTTCACCACTATTTGATTTCCCTCATTCTTATTTTTGTGACACTTGACATTCCCAAATGATAAAACATAAAGTTTTCACTCGAATCCTCACCCAAAATCTCTTCTGAACCTTCTCAATCTTGCAAACCTTCTCTCCTTCTCTCTCGCCTAAACCTTCAGTGAATGCCCAGGATGAAGCGTCCATCTTCACCCTCATCTGAGAAGCACCGCACGAAGAAACAGAAAAGAGCACTGAAGATTGCACCCGAAGGACCTCTAAATCCTAACCTAGTAAGTCGTACTGTAGTACCTGAAAAAGAGATTTTACTTGAATAGCTGTTATCTAGTATGTATTTGGTTCCAAAAGTCTTAAGAGAAAAATTATGGATCGAATGGTTTTCTAGAAAAGATAGACCTATATACCTGAGGTTGGTATCTCATTTTTACCAGTATGTAAAGTTTTCCTTTGATACTGGAGAAATTTTTATGGTGACAAGCTGGATCAATGGAAAAAAGTGTTCATTCTCTTCAAGGTTATGGGCTACATGCCTGAGAATTCATCATGAAGGGATTTGTGATGATTACCAGAGAGACCCTCATCCAACAACTGACATATTTGATCTAGAAAATGCACTAGAGATCCTAACTGGAAATGGCACCAAGCGACAGGCCATAGTAGTAGAATTGGATGGGGAGACAAGATTGTTGTTCAAATTTGTTCAGAATTTGATTAGTCCAAGAAAAAGAGATTTTACTGTGATGAAGTATCAGGATGTGTTCCTGATTCACCTGTTGAAGAATAACCATAAGACCAATCTTTGAAAATATGTCATTCACCACATATGTGAGCTGATTAAAGTCACTTCCAAATCCACCTCCTTGTTTTACTCAAGGATAATTTCAGTCATGTTAGTTTCCAAGGGAGTATTTGGACCGAATGAAGAAAAGATAGAGGATTTTGATTTCTGTTTATCCAAGACTATCATCAGAAGGATGAAGATTAATTGGAACCCCTGGAAGAAGTAGTGGGTTGAGGATAATGATCAACTTTATAAGAAGTATAATCCTTTTGATTATCCAAGAAGTCCAAAGAATATAATTGATCCTGGTTTGGAACCAGATGAAGTGGCTGAGTACCCAGAAGAGGAATAATAAGAAGAAGAGGCTGAAATACCTCAAGAGGAAGAAGCTCCTGTTGAGAAAAAAAGGACTGATGTCCCTGCTGATGTTCCTATTGAAATACCTTCTAGAGAGGAAGTTTCTGTTGTTTTTAGAGAAGAATCCCCTTCTTCTAGAGATGATGTTGATCAGGAAATTCAACTTGAGGCTGCAAGAGATTTTATTATCCATGCATTAGAGCAACAAGCCATGGAAGAGTCTGGTGGTGTAGAATATCTCCCTGTTGAAAAGGAAGAAAGTCTGGAAGCACTGCCTGAGGAACAATCTGTTCCTGAGTACATAACCTCTGCTGAAGAGAGGATGGAAATTTCCTTTTAGCTGACAAGGCAAGAATTTTCTGAAGAGATTAGAGCTGATCTTGTGGATCTTAAACCAATTCCATAGCCTCAAGAATCTGAAATGGAAGCACATTTTTAGGGGGAGGAACATAAAAACCTTGATATTGATGAAGTTGGACCTGCTAAAACCTCTCAAACAAATGTTACATATTCTTTGTACACTCGGTATGGGTTTCCAAGTTTTTATTATGTGAGTGAATCACAGCAAGTGACTGCAACTGGTATAGATCTCTCTTCTTTATTTCAACTGAAATCAGTAGCTCACCCAGAACCAGAACCAGAGCCTCAACCTCAACCTCAATCTGAATCTGAAACTGAAACTAATTCTGAACCGCAACCAGAATCTGCATCAGAACCTGTACCACTACCTTCACCTGCTCTCTTACCCGAGAAACAATCATATGTAACTAAGAATGATTTTAAAGTCTTTGGAGAGACTATATTAGCTGGATTTGAGATGATTATATCCTCTCAACCTTGTCCTATGACTCAACTAAGTCAGGAAGATGCCTCGATTCTTTTGGAAAATATTATTCTGCATATTCAACTAAGGATGATCCATGAAATTCAATAATTCAGAGTTGAAAATAATTTTCTTAGTGCTGATGTTTCAAATTTGAAAGATATGATAGAAAATCTTCAAATAGAACTGTCTTCAAGATTAGATCCTTCTCATGTTTCTGCTCCTGCACTTGTTGCTGCTTCTCCTGAACCAGATGTTTCCAACCTTTCTAGAGAGATTGTGTCTCAGGTGCATCCTTATCTGTTATCTTTTGATGAGAATATTGGAATAAGACACACAAAGATGCTGTAATTCATGATAGAGCTTGTAGAAAATTTGAATAAGCTCACAGATGAGTACACTGGATGTCTACAAAAAGTTTTGAAATAGCTCAAAGTTCTCACCGAAGCTCTCAAGGATTCTCTTCCCACTGGTCATACTTCTGTTCCCTCTTTGGATGATTCTCTGCTGAGATCCATAATCAAGGAAGAAATTCAGAATGCCCTTAGTGGTTTATATTTGTCTCCTTTATCTGAAATTGTGAATAACAATGATAGAGCACTTGATCTTGTTCAGATTAATTCTAAGATTGCCAATGATTCTCAATAGGAGATCACCAAGAAGATATATTTTTATCTCACTCGTATTTTCTATAAAAGTGACAAGACAGATCACTTTAAGTATCTTGTAGAGAATTTGAAAATACCTCCATTTACTCAAGATTTTAAATCTCAAGTTCAGAATCTTACTGAGTTCACCAGATTGTTGGACAAATTCATGGAGAATAAGGATGATTTTGAAAAGGCTATGCGATATCCTGGAGAAATCATTACTGATTTCATCAATCTTTTGAAGTTGTATCTTCATGTGCAGAGTATTGCTATAGTTGCTCCAACTACTGCACCCCTTAGACCTGGTCTACATGCACTAGCCTCAACTGCTATGTTAGTCAGCCACGCCCTTTCTTAGATCAGACCAGTCATTCTTGATCAACCACAGACTAGATCTTCTACAGCTCCTACTTTGGCTCCCTCCATATTTGAAGGTCTACCTTTACCATCTTTGTCTACTACCTCCATGCCTTATTCTACATCAGCTCCAGATCCTGCTGATAAAGGCAAAGATAAATCCAATCTGTGATGCCTACCAATGTTTCTTAATTTTTGATGGGATGTCTTTTTTTGTTTACTATTTTTATTTCTCCTGTATTTTTTATTAAGAACCTTCTTAATGAAAAATGCAGTGTTTCACTCCATTCTCTCTACTTTTTGATAATCCGAAAAGGGGTAAAAATAGTGAGAATAATTATCTCTTAGTCTTTTATCTCTTCTTATTATATATGCTATCTTCTTATTATATATGTTATTTTCTTATTATATATGTTATTTTCTTATTATATATGTTATTTTCTCTAACATTGAATTTTCTTTATATTTTAACTATACATGATTTGTGATCATCAAAAAGGGGGATATTGTTAGACTCCTCGTGTATTAATCATGTTTTAATGATCACAAATCTCAATAATAATTACACATCATGTTTTAATGATCACAAATCTCAATAATAATTACACATCATGTTTTAATTATCACAAATCTCAATAATAATTACACATCATGTTTTAATGATTGCAAATCTTATTAGTGTCAATTACTTTCATTATTATTTACATATATTTTGCATGATCACAACTCTCACTTATCTTATCAAACCCTTGTATTTATGTTTCAAGTTCTCTTACTTGATAATGGTTAAGCTTAATTCATATTTTGTATATTACTGTTTAAGTTTGAATACAGTTAATTGTCTAAGTATCAAGACACCGTGAAGTTTGACACAGTAAGACAGACTGTGTGCAAGACGAAGACACTGTGAAGGACACATCGTGACGTAGACACCGTGAAGGACACACCGTCACCTAGACACCGTGAAGGACACACCATGACCCAGACACCGTGAAGGACACACCATGACATAGACACCATGAAGGACACACCGTGACTCAAACACTGTGAAGGACACACCGTGACCCAGACACCGTGAAGGACACACCGTGACCCAGACACCGTGACATGGACACACCGTGAAGCACATACCATGAAGGAGACACCGGTTCAAAGAGACATCATTTGCACAACTACTGTGACACTTTTTCTTAACCATTTTTTTCAATATTATTTAAATAATACTAACGCTCATATTTGATGTTTTTAATGCAATTAATGTTATTTAATGATAGTTGTTGAATGTCAGAAAACCACACCTCGTACCTATGGAAAGGAAATTATTCCTATTGTCGGAGCTCGTGGAATAAAAATAAAATTGAGCTGCAGTAGAGGACATGCTCGCACTTGACATGTCTTGACACACATACTACAATACATGTGAGCTCTGTACTGAACCGAAGAACAATCCTGAGCACAACTGTGAAGAACACTTTGCACGATCCTCAAAGAAGTTCCATACATGCAATCCTACATTACTGAAGAACACACGAAGTACTCTGGAGTCAAGATAACATCTTCTCTCCTGGAGAAACAAAATCTTAGCCACGACACTCTGTTTTTCAACAAAAAAAACCAGAGGACTCAGAAGCATTTCTGCTGAATCCAACGAGTCCAGAGCTGCACTTCCAATCACTAGATATTTCTAAACTTTCATATAATCTCTCTAAGTGATTTATTATTTACTTTCAAGTAGTGTGTGTATTATTTTACACGCACACTGTCTCCTGTGCTGAACTGGAGGATATCACAATCCTCACACCAAAACTCCTTACTCTTGTTTACCCACGACAATTGTGGAAGAGGTCCTTGTGTAGCCTGGTCTTTATTTTTGTTTCCCACGAAGAACAGTGGTAGAGGTCCTTGCGTGTCCTGCACAGTTTTGTACTGTTTTTAACCTCGATCTAGGGTGTGGATCAATTATATATATAAATTTGAGAGGACTAAGTCTTGGATTGAGACTAAACCTCTTGGTTATATCTACTGTGCGTTTTTAGTTTAAGTTCAAAATATACAGTATCTAATTTATATTCTGCTTCTTATTACTTTGAAATACAAATATATTTTTAAAGTTACTTTGATAGTTAATCTAGCAAGTGTTTTTATCGATTGTAAATCAGTAGGTTAGTTTCAAAAGATGATTTAATATTCTGATTAGATTAACTGAGAACTAATCAATCTTTTGAGAATCTAATTGAACCTTTACAGTTTTACAAATTCACTGCAGTTTAACTTGTTTTATAAATTGGGGGATTTTAATAGAAAATATTTTAACAGAAATTTTAATTGGAACTCAATTCACCCCCCCCCCCCCCCCCCTCTTGAGTTTCCACTCCGACCAACATAATGGTTTGATTATATGGGTTAACCTTTTCCAATTCATAAAGCACTCATACACTTTACAAATTGGAAATTGGAACCCATTTAACCACAACCAATAAATGTTTTAGACAGTGAAACCAATGGTTCATGGATTATACATTTTATGATTGGTTAATGAGGTTTCACCATTAATATATGTGGGGAAGAAACCATTTAGGTTTATGATATCACACCAATAACCAATTACACATTTTAAAATTTATAACTAACCATTATAAACATAAAAATTTCATATTATTTAACATGGTAAGTAATCGTAATAATTAAACATTTAAGGATAATTCATAACCAGGGAAACACAAACAACATGATACTCATAACACTAAAATCATTGAATCATGGCATAACACTCAAATCAAGCATACTAATTGAACACTTAAACATGTTATACACAAGCATGAAATGAAATAACTAAGTATTTAAAAGCTAATAATGTTACCTAAAATCTCTAGAATGGCATGAAAAAAGTAATAAGATAACACATGAGGCACATTACAATAAATTTCAAACAACCTATAAATGAAATATATGTGACATGGAATATTCATGGCATGTGAATCCCTATGTTCCTATCATGATGAATGTAATGCTACTTCCTTGCCATACCAAGCTAAGGAAAATGATATAAATCTCATAAATTAGTAAGTAGTGGAAAATACCCCAATCACTCAAGGTGAAATCAAAATCAATTGTAACAATGATCAACATGAATAACAATCCCATCCCTAAAAACTTAGACTTTTCCCCGTACATGGTTTGATCACTTCCAAACATGGCTATTTACCAAGCACTGACACATTCCTAGTATCCTATATAACAGCCTAAAATAGTAAGATAAATAAAAAAGTAGCTATCATACCACTTTGCAGTATCCCAGACAGACTAACCACTAAACCGGTAGCTGGAACAGTCGCCACATGGCCTCAAGTGTGCCTCTCCATAAACTGGAGGATATCGACTATTAGTAAGGTTTTAATGGTGGTATAATGGGGAGACTATACCCCCATGTTCAGAGTCACACTTTGGTATATCAAGTGTAAATCAATGGACAATATCGAAAGAATTATTTAAGGAAAATAAAAAGTAGTGAAATATAAATATAATAACTAATTAAACATGGCCAACACCAAATACAACCAAGCATTCATGGTAGGAAACATATAGAAGGAAATATGATACAATACATGAATAAATAAAATAATTAAAGGCCCAATGGGTGATCTCCTCAAGCATCCTAAGCATTAGCTCAGTCCTGTGATCCTAAATCCCAGGTACAATGCATAGTACAAGAAAAATATCAAGGAACTATGAATAATAGGATCTTCTCGGGTACCCCAGTGAAATGGTGGCCCGAGAAGGGTGTGAGATATACTCATTAGGCCACCAACAATAGTTTCAAAATCATAATCTAGATTGTTCATATAAAATAAGTAGTATGTGTGTATATAAAAATTAAAGAAGAAATGTGAAATAAATAAATAACCAAGTTAGTCTTAGGCTCCTCAAGTACACCTGGCCCGAAAATACCTACTTAGGCCTAAGATGAAAAATTTATAAACCATGGGAAACTTGTAGAAATTATATATGGGGGAATTGTTAAAAAAATGTCATAAAATAGATATCATGATATGGATCAAACCCAAGCATGTGATTTGTCTTGGAAGACACATCCCTTGGATAAAAAATATGCATCATAAGACTTTACTATAAAAGTAATTACCAAAAAATAAATAAGTAGAATCATGGGCTCGTTCGAGGTGAACCTTAATAAGGAACCCATGTATTGCACTAGGAGATCCATATGTGCTCACTATCATCAGATTCTATCCAATATGATCCATGAATGGCCTCACAAGTATCACTCCTAGACTAAAGTGAGACAACTACCTCTGATCTCATACCTAGTATCAACACATAGAAGATTAAGTCTCACTCATGGCTTAGTGTAACCATATAGCAACCGATCCCATCCAATTTTTCTCCCCTAGGGAACCAATATTTCTCATTCTGAGGTAATAAGAACATGTGATGAGCCCATCCTAGCATACCAGTGTTTCCCTTATCATAAGAACAATCCATCAGTAAAGTTGATCACAAGCATGATGAGACCATCCTTAGCATTTTGTGGAAGTAAAACCTGAGTATCTATCACAGTGTTCCTAATTCAATTAATCAATTAAATTAAACAATACAAAATTTCATGATATAAAGCATTCCATAATATAAAAAATGATTACCTAAGAGGTACACACCCATTATCCATTTCATTTTTTGAAGAAAATGGGCCACATACACAAGGAATCCACATCAAGGAGTAAGAACACAAATAAGGCCATGGGAACACCCATACCATAAATCCAATCAAGGCATAGTACTCATATCACTTTTCCAATTGAAGACAATGCACCTCATCGGGGGATTTTATTAGAAAACATGATTTTTTTTATTCAAATAATTAATTTAGTTAACTTTATGAAAACTAATTATATAATAAATCATAATCAATCCACCTCAAAGTTGTTTTTAACAAACAAGAAACAAAATTAAATATATAAATAAAAATCACACCCAAAAGGGGCATCTCTTACAAAGTCAGATAACATTTATAGGGGGAGTATATACAAAACCACCCTAAAGGCGTAGTTTAGTTTGAGTTCATAACCTCCAACCATACAATGGAGGGTCCAAACACAACATAAGGTGGTCTAAGAAAATTAACTTAACAAAATTGTTTAATCATAAGTAACACTGGGTAAGTCTGGAACGCAGCACATGGAAACATTTTATAAAAATGATGAAACTTGATGGAAAAGATATAGACCACCTAACTTATAACATGGAAGACTAATAAGTCCAATATCAACATTTGATTTGGTTCAGTTTTAGATAAATAAAAGAAATGAATGAATACCTTCAAGATTTTTGATACTTCTAACAGTGAGTGATTTGGATGAAGGATGAGGTAGATATCAAGAACCCTACCTTGGAGGAGGAAGGGATTTCATAGGTGAAGAATAATGGAACACCTTATATAGAAAAATAGGAGGAAGAGAGGGGTTTGGAATTTAATCTCATTAAGGTAAAATCATAAATTCAACCAACAGACAGGGGTGCATGGTTTGGCCATAGTGTTGGATAAATTGTGTGCCAATCATGTGCTAAGTCACTGCCCAAGAACCCCCTCGCATGGGTTGGCCACATGGTTTGGCTAACCGTGTGAAGCCCATGAAAAATCCCATTGTAAAAACCTATAGCAAGTCTCATAGCCATGCGGATCCTCCCACACATTTAGACCAAAATATGTGGAACCTCCTACTCCCCTAGACTAGGCTGCACAGTTTCTTCTAAGGGTCGCATGGTTTCAAATGTACCATTAACCCTACTTACTTCTTCATTAAAGTGGGACTTCATGCCTTAAAACTCCTAAAACTTGACAGAACACCTGAGTGAACCCTAGGGCCTTTAACCAAGTCTAAAAAGAATAATTTAAAGTGTTACAACTCTCTAAATTTCATTATGATCCTTGTTTTAAAGAATAAACTACCCACCAAACTGAAAATTCAATCTCCTTCAGTAATTTTTTGTCCAGTCCAAAAACATGGGATGCTACAATATAAGAGAAAAATAACACTCAAATACCGGTAGATATTTATAGAGAACATGGTCAAGATAAAGTTAATGACTACAAATCTATAAATCCATTATAAGTGAAAAGACCATTCATTAATTATAAATAAAGGTAAATTTATAACATTTTATTTCAAGATCCTTTTCTTAAATTTGAATAATTTTCATAATATGATATAGTTAATTGAATTCATACCATTTAATAAGAAAAATCTCATCCTTTGGTTGTGATTCAATCAATTTCCACTTTATCTCTTACTTTAATAAATGAAGATGGATTTTTCTTTTATTCCCGAAACACTAGTGGATCACAAGATCCATAAAAGAATGATAAGTCATTATTTATTTCTCTAGTTATTATAAAGAATAGAATTTTTAGTATATTTTATCTAATAACATACAAATTTTAATATAATCCATTCCATGAATAGTTAACCTTAAGGATCCTCTATGTCTAACCAAAATTAAAATCCAAAAAATTAGAAATAAGGTCACTAAATTTAAAAAATCAACTTATCATTAATCCCACAAAAAACATAAAGTATCTCTTAATGTCACATACTAAATATGTTAATTCATTGATCGTATATTCTCCTAAAACATGGTAATATCCTGAATTACCATAAAACCTTAATTAAAACATACAGACTTATTCATTCCTTGAATAAAACCACATATTATTGAATATATTCCATAAATCCAATAATGTTGTAAACTCCATCAATGATAATATAAATTAATGTTTCCACAAATCATTAATCAGTTCCAAGGTCATCAATACTATCTAATTTAGTTTATTCATATTTATAATATCTTTATCCCAACATCATTATCTCAACATCAAGAACATATTAAGGGTTATCTTATATTAATCATGTGTTTTACATAAAATCTCACCTTTATATTAAATCACTTTTCTTGTCCATTAGTACCATTCAACATATTCTTACAAATCCTTAATGAAAAACTTATACTAAAAAATCCTTATATATTTTATAATTCTTAAATTCCAATACATAAACACTTTAATCATTATACTTCATTATTAAACTATTAACTAGCCTTAATCATCTTATTACTTAATAACTCTTTCCTGAAATATGAAATATGAATCATGTCTTAACATTAATCAATCTCGATTTAACCATTATTCTCATGTTTAACATAAACAAAATTGTTAGAACAATTCATACCTTTCATATTACATTTGGGGTCTCTTCATCATCAGTAGTATAACTATTACTCATACCAACTTGCTAATTCTCTTCATAATATTTCCCCATAAGACATTTATTTGTATAATTTCAATACTTTATACATTTAAAACATTCAACTATCGATGATACCTTAGGGATACCATTATTCTCATTCATTGAATTAACTAAACTTTTCATTTTTACTTAGCAATTACTTTCTTTGTGACCATATTTTCTACACTTAAAACATTTTTATGTTCCTATGATACATTCACTTGGGTATTTCTTTCCACATTCTCGATATATAGAAAATTTAATATTCTTTTTTATATGGTCTCCACCACCTAAACTATCAATGAACTCTATCCTTCTCTTATTTTGTGAGTCCAAGTTTTGTTTATGTTGCAATTTATTAATCATATATTGTGATAATTTATTAGGAATAATTACAATATCCTTCATTATATTAATTATCCCATTATGTTTCTCATCAAAACATTGTCTGTCACATTCAATATTAACCCAGTTCTTTCTGGTTCCAGCCATTGTCTAAAACTAAAAAACATAGTATAAGAAACAATAATCATAATTGGGAACCGCATAATAATAAAAAAATCACTTATATGATTTATAAATCATGGAACATTATTTTTTTTATCTATGATACCTTAGTTTTATACTAGGTCATTCATATTCATCATCTATTTAAATCATTCATGATGGTTCGTAAAGATTTTTTGAATTTTTAAAGCATATCCCCCAAGAGTGTCAAACCAAGTGTACGGTAAGGTTCATTTTCATGAAATAGGTGATGATCAATCCTAGATAAATGTTCCATTTTTAAAGTTATCACCCTTAGGTACCTCTATTCCAAATACAAATCCACTTGTAATATCCAGACAGGGATATAATTTCTTGGAAAACACTCTCTATATCCTTTACCAAAATTTCAAGACACTTTCCTAAACTTTAACTCATTCTAAGACTTATCCTTAGGAATATCCTTAGACATATCCTTATAAATATCCCTAGGGATATCACTAATGTTTTCTCATCCTAGTTTCTTTAGGTTAACTAAACTTATCCTCTAATACCAATTGTAAAGACCCAAACTCCTTATACATGGATATTACATATTTTTATATGAATATTCATTGTATTGTACAAAAACATGCCTAAGGATCATAAAGGTATAGTGTCTTTGGAAAATTGGACACATAAAAAACTGGTCTATAAGTGAGATAAATCATATCCTACTATGTTATTCATAACTATAACCCTTCTTATACATATCATAAATAATACCTTCTATCATAACTTGGGAAAAGGAAACATAAGAAAGGGTGATATCAGATGCTCAGTAAGGGTAAACAATGGAGATATCAACATATCATGAATATAAGGGTATTATAACATGATAATAACATTTGAAAATCATATCATGCCTATCATAGATCATAAAATTGATTCATGGAATAAATCTTGGTAGTTCATAATACATGAATTATAATGGAATCAAAGAACATGAACCATAAGAGCATAAAATTAGATTAAGATATGGATATATAGCATACACATAATAATAGAAAATATTTTCCTTAGTATTTCAAGGCTCATTTCCAAGACTATCATAGTGTATTGGGTTCACTCCCCAAACCATTGTAATAGTAGTGGTTTTGTGCCAAGACTATCATAGTGGAAAGAGTCCCTTACTAAACTAGGTTCACTCTCCATTCCAGTCCTATTTATCTCATGAGATATCAATATTTACCCAATTCATTATATTTAGATATAGGTATTACATGTCACATAATGAAAATCATACATACGTGTACCACAAGATCATAAATATTTCATCATATCAAAACGCATGAAAATAAATGGTTTTCATAAAAATTTCATCATAGCATAACCTGTGTAAAATAAATATATTTCATAATCATTTCATCATTTCATCATATCATAATCTATGGAAAAAAAAAAGAAGTGTTTTTAATAAGTATTTTATCATAGTATAACCCGCGAAAGGGAAATGGTTTTCAGAAACATCTTTTCCTTATAAACATAAACCATATGGAGAAAAAATAATAATAGTATCCTTGGATCATATCCCCAGAAAATCATAAGTAAAATCAAAGGTTTTCATCTTATATGGAAAATTATTTTGAAATATCAATTCAAACATTTCTTGAGGAAAATAACCTTTCTTTGAAAATAACTTTTTTTTAAATTAAAAAATCATAAAATATTATGGAAATTCCTTTCTTTTAAAATAAACTTCAGAAATTATGAAGTAATATTCAATGAAAATAATGGTCATGACATCATGAAATTTCCATTCATTTCGTACATGTTAAAAAAAAATATTCCTTTCACATTTTCAGTAAAAGCCAAAAGGACCTTATTTTGAAAATGAAAAGAAGATTTCTTTAAAAAAATTGTAAAAATTAAAACATGGGGAAAATGTATTTAATAAATAATTTTTAGAATGTTAAAAACATTTTTTGTAAAATATTTTTAGAAAATATTTTTTTGGAAAAAAAATGTTTTCGACCGAAGAGAGAAATAAATATGATTTTTCTTAAAAAATAATTTTTAACTCTTGATTACATAAATATAGGAAAATAAAGGGAAAAAAGTATTTTATTATCCAAAAATAAATAGAGGATAAGAAAATAAATGAGTTTATTGAGAGATATATCATAATATTTCATCATTTTAAGCATAATTATGAGCAATCCTAATAAACGGTGAGATTGTAATATAAAACCCTTACCACTTTGGAAACTTTTAATCATAATACACATGAAATAATAATTCTAAATGAAACTTATAATTTTATGAGAATAAATAAATTCATGATATTACATGTCAAAGGGTCTTTATATACACTTCATAAGATAATATAGGTGCATAACATAACATATGTCTCAAAGAAGACAAATTGAGACAAAAATCCCTTACCTTGAGTTTTGATTTACTTTGAACGCATTAAAACCTAATGTATAATAAATATAATTTTATTTTACATATATTCAATAACCATACATATATATATCATACCATATATTATTTTATTATGACCTTTTATTGTCCATTTATTAATAATTCCATGTTAAAGTTACGTTTTGGGTAATAACTACTTTATTTTTCATGTATGTTTTGATTTGTTATTTTTTGGTCCTCTTAATTTGATCATGGTTATATCATATCCATAATTTTAACCATGATATAAATATCATATATATTCCATATATATTTATTTAGAGTAATCTATAAAATTTAGAGGTATAAAATGAAATACATCGTTCATGGAGACGGTGGGTTGTACGTATGCATGAACGTTGTTCCTATTTTCTCAGTGGATGATTAGTCACTTAAAGTGTCTAGTATTAATTGTCAATATCTTAATATTAATGTGTTTCAAAGTTCATAAACATCAATTTTAGTCCAATTCAGAAACTGAACTTCATTTCCCATCATTAATCAATTCATGCTTAAAGTGTCAATTTGGGCCCACTCAATAAATTTCTTGTAAAAAATACATTTTTAATCATTTTAATTTTATATTTTTGTATATAATTCATAACTTTATTTTTAAAATTTTATATTTTATGTCCGATGGATGAATCCCAAGGGAAGATGGAGATTTTTGCGCCTGAATGCATAAATTTGCTGGAAAAAGCATAATGGGCCTAAGGCCCATCAAACAAATGTGGGGACCACAAACCAAGCCCAATGAAACTCATATTTTAAAATTAGAAAGATAAAAATATGATTATCATTTTATTCAACTGTGGACAGAGCTAATTCTGAAGTTTTCATGATGATAAAGGGATCTGAAGTTGAGATTTAAATGGTGGGCCCGACATGAATGCTCATAAAGTTGTCCCACCATTTCGACCATAACTTCCAAATGGCTGTGAAAAATTCCTGAAATTTTTAAAGATCATATAGGACATATGGAAGATCATATTTCTCTTTTAAAACCCCTATGGATTCTTCATTCTTCAATTACAAATACACATGTCAAAACGGTGGATGAATCTGGATGGTTTTGTGGTCAACTTTGTAACATCAATTTCCTTTTGATTCTTTACGCTCCTTTTGACTCTATTAATTTTTGGGGGTGAATTGATTATTGGGGGGTGGACCTAAGGATCCTAATATTCCTATATAAGGATCTGGTGTTGAAGGTAATAATCATCTTATATTTTCCTTTCAATTGTAATTTTCTGCTTTCATTTTGTAATCGTATCGTCAATTTTTCCCACGTAAGTTTTTCTTTCACGTTTAGTATATTAATAAAAGTTTTTCTTCTTCTTTACTATTTCTTTTCATTTTATTCACATGTTGATACTGTTGAATCTAGGTGTGAATTTATTCACACCAACGCTTGTGAATTCCTCACACAACGGTGGAGTGTACATTTTTCTTAATGTTTTTCGTCATCAATCCCGCTTCTTTAAGTCGAATTCCTGCTTACATTAATAGAATAACATCAATGAAGAGGTAAAATTTTATGGGTTGATCCTAGGGAGTCACATGGGATGTATTGAATGTTATTTGATGTTCTTAAATTCTTAAATTTGTTCTTTATTTTAAGAGTTCTTTTCTTTGATTTATCTTCTTCTTTGTCTTCACCGACTTTAACGATGACACATTTTGAGTGCTAGTACGATCCAATTCCATAGAGTGATCATCAAAGTGATCCTCTAATTGCATTGGTGATTAGCCTTGAAATTGTGTATAGATTAAATCAGATAATTATGTTGAGGAATTATTTCATTTAATGGATACCTCTTGAACTGATGAACATAAAATCCAAAGAAAAACAAATACATCCAATCAATCCCTAGAGACAACCTAGGATCGACTCATCTTAATTAATTGTTTTAATTCAAGTAATTTTGTATGTTTTGTTCTTTAAATAAAATCACTATTTCTTCAAATCAATCAATACCATAGTTGGCTACTTCATAGCCAATCCCACATCTAATCATAGTGTCTCAAGGTTACTTCTTCGGTCCCTGTGGATTCGATAACTCAAGTCGTACTACAAGCGACCGCTTACACCATATAACTTGGGTAAATTTGGGTGCAACCAAATTTTGGCACCGTTGTCGAGGACCAATTAAGTCACCTTAGAACATATTTCTATTCTCCCTCATTTCTCTCTTCTCATCCCCATTTTTCTTCTCTTTTCCCCTTTCTATTTTTTTTGACTCCCAAAAATCACGATTCCAAATTTCCAAATGAATCCAATGGAGTATAATCAAAAATATCCATTTATAAACTTAGGATGGAATCAATTATAAAATCCACATTGGGAATCACCAACCTTTTTTAATTACATTGATTAACCTTTGAATGAATACCCCACACCCAATAACATGAACGATATTTGTAATGATGAATGTTTAAAAGATCAATTTCCATACCTATCAAGAATGATTGAAAAGATGAATAATGAGGAAGTACATGATGTACAAACATTTATCAACTCTAATCCTGAAAAAATTCTTGAATAATTGTGTGCAAAAATGGTTAAAATGAATTCAGAAGTTTCATCACTGAGATTAGAAATAAAAAGCATTAAGACTTATGAGGAACCCATTCCTACTCAAGATGTCCTTTCCTCATCACTGATAGAAGAATATTTTATCCCAGAAACCACTAATGAATTTAAAAAAGAACTAACATTTGGATATGGTATAACTAAAGAAGATGAATTGAATGTTAAAGGGTCTTTAAATCAGGAGGAAATTAATTTTTTGGATTCACAAGGGGAAAATTTGTCTTCATGGATTGAGTGTTCGGAATATTGCTCCAATAATAATTTTTTAGAATCATCTATCATTGAACCATTGGGATATATAACTAATATTGAGTCTATACCCACTCATGAAATTCAAATGGAAAATTTTGGGGATGAATCATATTTTCAAAAGGAACCAATTCTTTCAAATGTTTTTGAAGAAGAAACAATTTTTGATTCAAATTTTCATTATTCTTTAGGAAAATTCAATCAAACTGAACTCGATGTTATGATACTTCCTTACCAACTCAAGAATCCCTTCATTTATTATAACCTAGATCATTCAATTATCATCCATTTTCATCAATAATCCCCAAAAAGTGGAATCACCCTTGAAATCTTAGGAATGACTCTAGATGAAACTCAATCAACCATTACCAAAATTCCTTGGACTTTCACACTCATTGTTGAACATGGTATTTCACATGGAAAAAATTTAAAAAAAAGAATTAATCTCAATCTTGTTAAAGTGGAGAAAAATGGGGTCCTAAAAATTTTTAAAGTTGTAATTGGATAAGTTGGGCGGTCTAAGTCAAGCTAACGACTTTAAATTAAGCACTGCATGGGAGGCAACCCATGGTTTTTCATGTTTCCAATAAAGTGGATCATTTTTTTATTTATTTTTTATTTTTAATTTTAAAAAATTTACCATAGACTTTTGACCTATTCTTCTTTTATGAGTAAGGATGGGTATGAAAGGGGAGCACCATATTCATCTGTGTCACGTGGCGAGATCTTTGAGTAATACCTTACCGAGAAATTTAGAAAAGAAGACAGTGTATCATCAGTTTATTTTATTTTAATTTTACTTTATTTAGTTTAAAAAAATATAAAAAAATATAAAAATAAAAGAACAGGTCGTAGGTCGTGGGGAAAAGCCTGTCACAACCGTCCAAGCCACTAAGACTCAAACCCAAGATTGAAGGGAGACTGTGGCACACGCTTTCATCATCAACCACTAGGTGAATTCATTACATGATTCTCATTTTCAAATTTCTCTTTGAACACCTCTCACATTCCCCCTTATAAGTTTTCATTAAACATTGGGGATAGTTTTATTCTATGTTGGGGGGAGATGAAATAAAAAATGATTTTTTTTAATAAGAACATGCATGGAAATAAAAATTTTATTAACCTTGAACATGATAACACGCATTGTAAACTCTGAAATTGGATATCAAATAATTTTTTATTCCTTGATTCCGATTTTAATGCAAGTTTAAGTTCATGATAATAGTTTTTGGAAATTGTAGTTGTCCGATGTGATTTTTCAAAGTTTACATTTTCATCCTCTTAATAAAAATGCCACAATACACGTCTACTGGATCATGGGTGTAAATTTGAGTTCTTGGGTCCCTTTCATTATAGAATAGGGTTTTGGGGTCACTTTTAGTTTAATTTGAGTATTCAAAAAAAAACAAAAAAAAACACAAAAAACACAAAAAAGTTTTGAAAAAAAATAATGACCACATAGAGCAATGTTTTTTCCAAATGCATGGCGTCCGGCACTTGGGGATTGTGACTCCATAGTTGTCTTGCCTAGAGTTATTCTTTTCATATCTATTGTGGTTAAAAAAATAAAAAAAACAATAAAAAAAATTGGATACTCTTCTTAAGGTTTAATTTAATTCCCACCTAGCGCTTCCATTTTTTCCCCTTGAAAAATAAAATGGGACCCATATCTTTTGTGATGCACAACACTTTATCATGATTAATTGAAATTGGATGAAATGTGGCAATGAATTTGAAGAAAGGAATGGGATTAGTCTTTGGATATGCTTATGGACCTATATTGTTTTAAATTATTTTTATGGGTTTCATAATTTTTTTGGTATGAGGTCTTTCGGTGAGTAATGTGTATTAAAATTTTTTTGGAAAAGGGGGTTAGAATTTCATATTTGTAATATATTTTGCTCGGGACTAGCAAAACTCAAGTTGGGAGGTGTGATTAGTCACTAAAATTGGCTATTATTCATTGTCAATATCTTAATATTAATTTGTTTCAAAGTGAATAAACATCAATTTTAGTCCAATTCAGAAATTGAACTTCATTTCCCATCATTATGCAATTCATGCTTAAAGTTTCAATTTGTGATCACTCAATAAATTGCTTGTGAAAAATGCATTTTTCATCATTTTAATTTGATATTTTGGTATATGATTCATCACTTTATTTGGAACATTTTATATTTTAGGTCCAATGGATGAATCCCAAGGTAAGATGGATATTTTTTCGCCTGAATGCATTAATTTGCTGGAAAAGGCATAATGGGCCTAAGGCCCATCAAAAAAATGTGGGGCCCACAAACCAAGTCCAATGAAGCTAAAATATTTACAGTAGAAAGATAAAAATATTAGGATAATTTTATTAAACTGTATCCAGAGCTAATTCTGAAGTTTTGATGATGATAAAGGGATCTGATGTTGAGATTTAAATGGTGGGCCCGACATGAATTCACATAAAGTTGTCCCACCATTTCGACCATAACTTCCAAACAGCTGTGCCAAATTCCTGAAATTTGTACAGATAATGGAGTATATATGGAAGAACGTATTTTTCTTCTATTACTCCTCCGGATTTGGCCTTCTTCAATTAAAAATACACACGTCAAAATGGTGGATGAATCTGGATAGTTTTGTGGTCAACTTTGTAACATCAATTTCCTTTTGATTCTCCACCCTCTTTTTTACTCTCTTAATTGTTGGGGGGTGAATTGATTGTTGGGGAGTGGACCTAAGGATTATAATATTCCTATATAAGTAGTTGTTTGTGAAGGGAATAAGTATCTTATATTTTCCTTTCAATTGTAATTTTCTGCTTTCATTTTGTAATTGTATCGTTAATTTTTCCCATGTAAGTTTTTCTTTCACGTTTAGTATCTTAATAAAAGTTTTTATTCTTCTTTACTATTTATTTTCATTTTATTCACACGTTGATACCGTTTAATCTATTTGTGAATTTATTCACACCAACACTTGTGAATTCCTCACACAACGGTGGAGTGTACATTTTTCTTAATGTTTTTCTTCGTCAATCCCACTTCTTTAAGTCGACTTCCCGCTTACATTAATAGAATAATGTCAATGAAGGGGTAAACTTTTATGGGTTGATACTAGTGAGTCGCATGGGTTTTATTGAATGTTATTTGATGTTCTTAAATTCTTAAATTTGTTCTTTATTTTAAGAGTTCTTTTCTTTGATTTATCTTCTTCTTTGTCTTCACCGACTTTAACGATGACACATTTTGAGTGCTAGTACGATGCAATTCCATAGAGTGATCATCAAAGTGATCCTTTAAGTGAATTGGTGATTAGACTTGAAATTTTTTATGGATTAAATCGGAGAATTATGTTGAGGAATTATTTCATTTTATGGATACCTCTTGAACTGATGAACATAAAATCCAAAGAAAAACAAATACATCCAATCAAGCCCTAGAGACAACCTAGTATCAACTCATCTTAATTAATTGTTTTAATTCAAGTCATTTTGTTTGTTTTGTTCTTTAAATCAAATAACTATTTCTTAAAATCAATCAACAACATATTTTTCCACTTCATAGCCAATCCCACATCTAATCATAGTGTCTCAAGGTTACTTCTTCGGTCCCTGTGGATTTGATAACCCAAGCCATACTACAAGCGACCGCTTACACCATATAACTTGGGTAAATTTGGGTGCAACAAATGGATTGAAAGAAAAAAAGGTAAATAATATATTAAAATTAAATAAACATTTTTATTTCATATATATCACATATTTTCATTAAAATCATCCTTATTACCTTCCATATAAAGCGTGAACGAATCACATCGCTTCGCGAGGCGGTAGTCTATCATACACACGAGCGACGTTATCGTATTCCCATATAATGGAAAGTAAGAAGGTATATGTGATATAATAATTAAAAAGTTATAATAATATCATAAATATCATAAATAAAATTTTAATACATAATTATATACATCCATCCATGAGAGGTGGTGTTAGAAAATGAATAACATCAGTTCGCGAGGCGGTAGTCCTTCGTACACACGAATGATGATTTCAAATCTCATTTGATAGAAGTGGAGATGGTTTTAGGTCATAAAATTAACAAAAAATATAATTATATTTAAGATAATGTTTTTATTATATCTTCATGGTTTAATAATAATTTGAGGAGGTGGAGGAAGAAATAAAATAAAAACTCTTGGTGAAGAACGTTACCTCTTCTTCGGGTAACCTCCTTAGGTTTGCCCAAAAATCCTTCATAGGTTATATTTATAAAAAAAATAAGGATTATAGGATGATATTATGTAATTAATGAAGATATTTTGTAAAGTCTTGGATAAACCAAATTGTTTTTAAAGTGGGAATAAGAGATTAAAAGGGGTGGCCTTTTATAAGTGAGGTGGATGGTACACTTGTAATTTTTGGAAATAAAAGGTGTACGTGCATTTTTCACATGACACAAGGATCCAAAATGAACTATTATAGATCCTTATACATGATAAGATCTAAATATAGAGATAAAATGTTATTTGGACAAGTTTTGGGTCATTTTTGACCCATATATTTTTAGTTTAACCCTCGGTAAACTCATTATTACCTTAACCATAGTAAATAATTTTTACTATTTTTACTATTTATTATGGTAAAAAACTAAGATAAACTTATTAGATAATATAAATTATTATTATTAAAAATATTTAATCCATTATTCTAAATACCATTCATATAATTGGAAAAAATAATTTAAAATTAAACTCGCATACGCGATGAGAAAGCGGTTTTCCAAAGAGAAGATGTTCAAAAGTTTAAAAAGTTCTTATATAAAAATTCAATATAATAATGATTAAAATGACCTAAATTGAATTACTTAATATATAATTAAACTAATTTTACTTTAAAATACATTTTAAAACAAAAATTAACCTTATAAATTCTTTAAACGAAATGGAAATTTTCAATAAAAACCATTATTTTTCACAATTCATCAAAAAATTAATCTTTTTAGAAAAATTAAAAAAATTAACTCTAAGATAATTTTGACATGATGATTTGAAAAATTAATTTTATTTTATCAAATCAAATTTCTAAAAGTTTCAAAAATTAATTTATTATATTTCACAAAAATAAATAGAAGAAAACATTTTTTGAGAAAATAGTATTTTCAAAACATATAAAGAATTTACCAAAAATTTAGTATTTTTTATCAATATTTTTTATTTATATAAATCCATTATAATTAATATTTGAAAAAAAATATTCCTATTCATTCCACCAAGTTTAACAGCTAGGTAATAATGGTCTTGTTTAAGTAATAATATTAATATTTCGTCATGTTTCGTTAAAACTTAATGTTGCGTGTAACACAAGCTAAACTCGTTGTTGTGTGTAACACAAGATATTGAAGAAATTATATTTATTTGAAAAACTATTTCATAAAATATTAGGGTGTTACATGGGAAACCCAAGAAATCAAATAGAATACCCTCCTAAATCCCGCAGTCACTTACCCGAGCATCAACGTCACATAGATCCTTAGTTGAACCATCACTAGTGAACCCACCTAATCCTTGGTGGTATCATAGAAAAAAAATTGAGTGGATACAATGGTCTTCCTCTAGATTTCTAGCATCCATGATTAGGGATATATTCCCACCTGATGCCTCATACTTCTATTTGAATCCCATAGGTTCAGGCATTCAAAATGTTCTGATGGTATCTCCATTTTAATCCCAGACACCCTAGACATTTGTAATGGTTTCATTGTGTCAAATGAATCAATGTAATCACAATAATTCCTAAATATGTGTTGTCATATACTCTAATTTTGGGTCTTAGGAACTACCACTAGGTATCCATTGTTTCCTCATCCATAATGGATGCTAGTCAAACTAGGAATCCACCCCCAAAATACTTTGAGACCAGATACTAGACATCTCAGGCATCCTAGGGTATAAACTATCTCAACAGGTGATTCCCAAGTGTCCTAAGAAATAAAAATATATCCATATCCAAAATTTTATCCTAGTAATCATAATAAATCACAAATCATATAAAAAAACATAATAGGTTCTATTTTAACACCCAATACCATCATTATCATCACAACCCCTTTAGGATTATAAGTTGGTTTGGGTTCTAGGTGACATCTACAACCATCACTACCCAATTTCGCATACTCTCCAGGGTTATTTTGTTAATGGTAAACCCATTAGGTTCCCCTAGGTCACAATATAATATAGACATATTAAAATGAGTCCTCAAGTTTAAGCACAAATTCTAGGTTAATACCCAATGCTCAGAGTTCATTTTACCCCCCAGCATTACTAGAATCATATCATGTCCTGACAGACCTCAGGGGAATGCTACACTAGAGATAGTCTTGATAGATATCCGAAGGACTATATCTATGTCTAGGGTCACTCTAGGCTAGTTAGCTCACCCAACCCATCCCTAAACTAACTATGGTCTATCCACCTAGGGAAAACACATCTCAAGGGTCCTCACTCAGCCTACTTGGTACATCCCTCTCATGTCATGTCACACCTCCACTTAGTGGAATCCTAGGGCTCATACACAAGGACCGCTATACCCTATACATCTTGTTTCAACTAAGGTAAACCTCCCCCCATGGGGGTTCAAGTGTCCTAGGGTAGACAATCAATCATCCCTTTGACCATCAATGGACAAGGCATAAGGCCAATGCATAAGGTCCTTAGTGGGCTTGGAACTTTACTTGTTTCAAGACATTTCAATTTAAATTAAACAAAACAAATTAAATTTTTTCAATTCCCTTGGTGGAATGAACACACATTCCATGTACCATTAAAAAATTCATAAACTCAATAGGGAGAGTACACAGACCAGCTACCTCATTTCGAAGCCCTTTTCATTTTTCAAATCCTGGAAACTCGTTGCCCGACCTCTCACAAGCTCATCGTAGCTCCAACGATCACTGTTTTCACTCCAATAAACAATCTCATGAAAAAGAATAAAAATTAATTAATTATAATCAATTATAAATAATTTTAAAAATTTATTAAAAATAGGAATAATTCCTAAATTCTCATTGGATATAAAAAAATCACTAAAACTCTAAGCAACGGGGTTTCGATCACCCTCAACACACCCTTGAACCAACACTAAGCCAAAGAACCAACTCGCACTGCTATTTTCATCATTAAATTAATTTCATTTTAATTTAAAACAAAATAAAAATATATGGTGCAATATACCTTTGTCAAAATGATAAGTATCGGTAGGTGGATTTTGTCTTAAGACATCCTATTCTTAGGATGTATGAAATACCTTGAAAATAGGTGATTTCACCATTATCTGGTGAAATCACCAATAAATCCCTAAACCAAAACAATTTCAAAATAGTAGAAAGGAATGAAAACAATGATCAAAGGGATAATGAAGCACCCTTCCTTGATTCTTCATATAAAACTCCACCAATGAAGCCCAAAATTAAAGTGGGAGGAGTAGAAGGTGGTTTTTACCCCCTTACCATGTACACAACCAAAGGAGATAAAGGGTGATACCCCTCATAAAATTTGAGTGGTGGAACTTTAATTTTACCTCATTTTAAGGCCACCAGCTAGCTGGTGGTTACAATATCTTACAAGGATGTTGTCTTCAACCACCAGTTTTTCATTGGCTTCTATAGAAAATGATTTTTTTTAGCCACCCCATCCCATCATAGGGCCCTCCTAAGCTCCCAAGATACCTATAAATCCTCATTCCTCATCCAAAAACATTCTTTTTAGGGGTTAAAACCTTTTTAGTTCAACTTTGAATCTTGGTTCTAAATTTTACTCATATACAAATTAAAATTTTTAATTTCTTATGGAATTTACAATCCATCCATACACACAACGTATTACAGAGTTGATGAAGAAGATTTTAATATAGTTACAACTGATCCTAAAGAATATAGAATCTAACTGTAAAAGGATTGTCTATAAATAAGAATATATATTCAAGGATTTAAAGAACATGATAGTACATGAATCTTTATTACATCATGAATTCTAAAATTCTATGGTTGTTTTGAAGTTGTGCAGCTATTTATTGCTGAGAACATTTCCAATTTGTATAAAAGTTTTCTTTATGAGTGCTTTCTATAAGATCCTATACTTTTTGAGGATTTCACTATAAATCTATTATAATATCATATTATAATCATTATGATTTTTATCCTTTATGATTTAGGGATTCTATGAGGAAGATGAGTTTATTTATGATCATTGAGATTGTGAGATTTTGAGCTGTGGAAACAAGCTATTGTTAATCAGTGTGATCGAGGGATTCCAAGAGTGAAAGATAGTATACCTTCTAATGGGTTTATATTTGAGACATTATGGGATATATAAGGATTTATATACTTACCAATGGATTTACAGTTTAGTATTTTCTTATGTTTGGAACGGGAATACCTTGATTCAGGTTTAAATATTCTCATTTCACTTTGGGTAAAAGTCTAATTTTATAATATACTTTAAGGGTACTTGATTTATTAATCAGTGCTCTATGTTTTATTTTTTTGTGTTTAAAAGTTCTTATTTTTTTATATTTTCACTAAGCATTCACTTTTGTTAAAAGTTTATAAAGTTATGAAAGTTTAATTTCTACTATGTATATATCTTTTACTCTAATTTTTTATGGGTTGATCAGAATATCATATATTTTGATAGTTTTAAACTTGAGGTAGTGAAAAATTATAGTTGTATTTTAAACTATAATTCATCCCCCACATCCTCTTATAGTTTACCTACCTTGAATATCTGTGACAAGACTTGGTATCAAAACTTGTATGTATATTTGATATTGATCCTAACATTATTCTCTTAATTTTCATTAGTTTATCAAAATTTGATATATCAGTTTCCTTACACTAATAGTGTGTTATAGAATATTTATTCTTTATTTTTATAATAATAGGCATTAAGCATGTTGGTAGTTTGTATAATATTAATTCAAATAGACTTCCTATTTTCAATGGTAATGATTTTGATTATTAGAGAGATCGAATGGAAACATTTTTTATCTATATCAGTTAGGGAATTTTATTATGCTTACCAAAATCTATAAGATTATATAGAAAGAAATTATGTATTTTTTAATAGAGGATGTATATAAATTTCAGTTGAAATTTTAAGTTTAAATACACCTTTTTTAATTCAAATAAGCATATACAATTAATTTTCTTCATGTATAATTTCTTGTGGTATATGGATGAAGTTATAAATTGCATACTTTGTAAATTAAAAATTTCTTGAAACTAAAATAACTATACTCAAAGATGATTATCAAGTGTTTGATTTGTTAACTAAAGGTAGTATTTCTAAAATTAATCAAATACTGGTGATAATTGTTATTAGTTTTCAATCTCTTCATGAGGAGTTATAAAATGATCAACTAGTTGATAAATTTATTGATATACTTATGAAGTAATGGGAATATAAACATACTAAAATAGATGATACTAATAATATTATCAAATCAAATTTGTATGATCTTATTGGAACTCTCATACAATATGAGAGTAGATTAAAAGAGATTTTTAAAAAGAAATAAATAAAAATGGTGTATGTTTTACTTTAAATTTCAAAGCTTTAAATTCTAGAGTTTATAATTATAAACCAGTACAATCAAAGTAAATGGTTGTGTTGAGTTAATTGAAGGTTAAATTTCTCAGTTTTCTAGAAGAATGAATAGGTATATTGGTAAAAATAATCTATGGATAGATAATTAGAAATATGGGAGGGTGAAGAATGAAAAAAAATATTAGAGACTATATGTTATGAATGTAAGAGGCTTGGACATATTCATCTAGAATATCCTAAGTTGAAAAGAAAAGATATAAAGTTTTCAAAGAAATAATATAAGAAGAAGGAAAAGAAAAGTCCAAAAGCACTCGACACTTAGAGTTCTAATAGAGGTGATAAAATTGCTTTTGATAGTTCTTCGTAAGATAATGAAAATAGCTATAAAATAATGTATTTTTATGTGAATTTTCATCAAAATGAGAAATTATTCATGGGTAAGATGACTATAAAGTCTCTTAAAAATATAAATCTTGATTTTAATTATTCTATTAGATTGAATATAAAATTGAATATAATTATTATTCCCCAACTCTTTAAGAGATGGTGTTATATGTGAAAAGTCTTAAAAAGAGATAGAAAATAATGACACAAGAATGTGTGAAAGTTAATTTTGATCTTTATAAGAATTATAAGAAGTAGAATGAACTTAAATAGGAATAAATCAAATGGAATGAATATTTCAATAAGTCCATATGTGAGTTAGATAAAGTAAATAGTATAAATAAAGACTTAAACCTTGAGTTGGAAGAGTATAAACATAAAATTGCTAAGTTTTCTACAAATGTAAAAGGTAAAGGAATAATTAAATCATTATAATATCATCATAATTTAAATTATTAGAAGTTAAAAAATTGAATAAGAGAGTAAATTTTGTTGAAGATAAGAATGATATTATCAAGTTAAAGTCAGAGATCGAAATATTGAAGAATTAATTATCTTACATTAATATAAGATGAAAGTATTTTGAGAATATATATATTTAGTTGAGAACAAAAGGTATAATTCTGAACTTGGAAATAGATAAACTATAATTTCAATATATCAATTAAAATATTTTGTTCCAAGTAAATCAAAATTTCATATCAAGTGTTATAGAGGATGAAACTAGAATAAAAGTTATTCTTTGAACATAATTCAATGTTTTAGAACTCACTATGCTTTTATCTCAACTGAACTAGAAACTTTTGAGCACCAAATACCTAAGAACATATGGGTTTTGAAAACCTTATTTACTTATTCTACTACATCCAAAAAGGTCAATCTATTTAGAAATTAATTTATGAATAAATTAAATCATTGTGTACTGGAATCTAAAATACTATATATGGTACCTATAACCTTCTTTTTGAGTTTATAAGAACTTACATATTTTAAAAATTAGATGTTTATATTAAGTTTTTAATTTTAAAATTTTTTTATAGCTGTCATTAATTAATTTTATTTAGGGGGAGTTTTTGTTCATTTTTTAACTAAATTTTCAAAAAATAAACTTTCATTTTTCAAAGAGTTGATATCTTTAAATAAATATATTAGGATCCATATTAAACAGAATAATATTAATTCAATACACTGGAAGATAACTTTAAGAGTAATTTATTCTCATGCTTTTATACCTACAGATTTTCAAAAGAACTATCATTTTAAATTGAATGGAATTTAATATTACTATGTTTCATTCATTTTTATTTCATTTAAAAGTAATGAATTTTTTTTAAGAATTTTTTTTAAAAAAAACAAGGGTTTATGAAATTAAAATTTTTATTATTTTAAATAATTTATTTAGCCATATATTTCAGTGGGAATTGATGTAGACCATTTGATCAGGGAAAATTAATGGTTGTTGTAAGCCCCTTTTGATTACTATATAAATCCATGGACTCGGAATAGTTTTGATGAATTAAATATAGATATGCTACCATAGATTTTTATAAATTTAAAAAGCACTTTTCATTTTCTATTTTTGATATGGTATCATCCAAATAAATTTTTTGTAGAGAGATCATTCATGAGAGGTTGTTCAATCAAGACTTGTTTTCAGATCATGAGTTTTTATTAAAGAAAGTGATAAAGTTTTAAGGATGGAAAGTTGTTTCCCTAAAAAGGTAATATTATGAGTTGTTTTATTCTCCCATAATTTAGGATTTCTATAGATCTGCATGGTTTATTGAGTTTGTAGGAGATAAAATCATTTCTTCTACAGACTTTTAAAATATATTAAGTTTAATACTAGAGAGATTTTTCGATCTGTTATAACTCACAATAGAAGGTGAGTCCCTCTTTGTTTATTATAAGCTTATATAATCTTTAGGTTCTTTTTTTAATAGTAAATTTATGGAAAGTCTTTTTATAATAAAGAATAAGGTTCATAAAATGAATCATATGGCATCAAAATTTAGAATTTTCATTCAATTTGTGAAGTCATTTTTTTAAGGAAGGGTGATATGGAAACCATGAAAATCCAAGATGTTTAATTATGGATTTCCTTGTAGATATTATGAATTTGAATCTTGTTAAGTTTTTTTAGAATTACAAAAAAGTGATTTACACATGTATGGTTAATTTAAAAATAATTTTATTTTCCTGGATACTGAATAGGGTTCTGTTGAAGTTGTTTCAAGTTAAATAAATTGATAATGTAGTTCATCTTGAAAGGATTAAGGAAAATATGATCAATGTGGAAATAATATCTCAAATAATATTAATGTATGACTTCAATGTAAAAAATCTTATTGAAAATTCATTGGATTTTACTCCATTGTATGCTAAAAAATCCGATAAAAGAAAAGATTATAAAGGATATTATAGAAAGTATCAATCTCTAAATAATAATAAGGGAAGAGAAAGTGAGGTTAATAAGAATAAATTTTTGTAGTATAGAGTTACTGCTTTCAATGAAGAGTTCCTGAAGTTAATTAAAACTAATAATGAAATTTGGATATAAAAAGATAAATAAATAAATAAAATGAAATAAAAAAGAGATTATGGGAAGCCTTAATTTGGTTTTTATGTGTTTTAGGATAAGTCCTTGAAAGAATAAGTTCTCTAAAAATTATATTAAGAAAAGAATAAGTACATATATTCACATAAGGTGAAATATTATCAAGTTGTGAGAGCTATTTTACCTTATGTTACTATCATAGATCATATTATTGAAGAGTGTTCTATCCAAATGAAGTTATACTTCACTAGAGAATGAAATTATTTAATATAGAAAGTAAAGGAAAGATATTCATCCCTCTCACCTTCTCATCAAGAAGTTAGAGAAGATACAGTGAAGGTTAATGAATTTATTCCACTGGAAATTATTCAATCATAAATTCATACAATTAAATTTCATTCTATAAAATTTCTTTTAGAATAAGTTCCCTTGGATAATGAAGATATAAAGATTAAATAATAAGAAAAAAAATTAAAAGGGTTGAGATTAATAAAGAGAAGGAAGTTTAAAGCGACCCTTCACCAAAATAATATATAGTTTATTCTTTTAAAGCTTTTACTTTAACTACTTATGTGAGTTATAAAAAATCAAGTTCATTAGAAAAATAAAAGTGTTATAGATTGAGTTATTATTAATCTAACAATGTTGAATGTAAAAGGATAAGGTCACCATATTTAGATGATCAGAATGGCATCGATGTTGAAAATTTTAGTGATCTTGTTAATGTTCAATATTTTTCTCCTAAAGAGAAGAAATCATTGGAAGTTCAACCTGTAGATTTTAAAAATTAGGAAGAAGATAATTTTGATAGTTCATCAGAATATATTTCAAGCTCTATATAATTAAGTATTTAATAGAAGATTAATTCTCAAAATAATCTATTGAAGAAGTTAGATGGTATATCTGAAATTATTCCAGAACTTAATGAAATAGTTAATATAATGTAAGATCATATTATCAATACTCAAATTTTAAAGTGGCAGAAACATCTCAATATCTCAGTGGATAAAGTAAATGTAAGTTTGATAAATATGAAAGAAGATTGCGATTTTCATAGCTGGGTGATGAGGGATTTCTCAAAATATTTGAAATAACAGGATGAATATATCAATTCCATTGTTGAGAAAATTGTTTCCTTACAAGAGAATTTTTAATCTTTGTATAAGATATCAGAAGAACTTGAGAAGGTTGTTAAGGACCAAGGAGTAAATATTGATGAGTATTCAAAATCAATTTAAGAGATGAAATAGGTGTTGGTTGCTCAGAATATCCAGTTAGAGGATCAAAATTTGAAATTCTAATTTCAATAAGTAAAGATAGCTAAGTAGGATCAAAAGTTAGTTTATAAAGAAGAGAAGTGAGCTGAGCGGTATAAAAAGATAAAAAATCTAAAACATGTGATTGAAAAAATTCTCAAGGACTAATTTTTTAATTTATGATTCTATTATTTAACTATTTTTTTTAAAGAAAAACTTAACTATGATTGTTTTGGGAAATTATTTTTTGTATTATAATTTTTTTTATGTATGTTATTTTATTTTTCATAGATTTTTTATTTTATATTTCATGAATATTTGATTTTACTTTGCATGGATTTTTTTTTCAAATTATTTTTCTTGGATTTTTGATTTTCTGATTCCATGGATATCCTTTTATTTTCTAATGCATGAATTTTTTATTACATGGATACTTTTAATTCTTGAAGAATTTTTTGAATGTGAATGAAAATTATTTTCCAAAATTAAATAAAAGTGTTTGTTTCATATCTTGGGATCTCATATCAAAATTTTAAGGGGGAAAGTTCATAAATATTTTTCATTTCTAAAATGGTAGTTTTTCTTAAGTTTAATGGAATTTACTTTCAAGAGTGAATTTATTCTAAAATTTTAAAAGATTATTGTTTTATACAGTTATTCATTTTTTATTTTTATAGTTTTTCTAAATCACAAAGGGGGGGAAGTTTGATAAAAAATGTTTTATTTCAAAAAAATGAGATAATTTTGAGAAAAAAATGTAGTCGATATGTTTAATTGATATAGTAATAAGGTTGAGGGAAATCTTATTTATTTCACAAAGTTTGAAATTTCATTGTTTGGGGAATTTTTTTAAAAAAAAAAAGTCATGTCTTGTGATTTTTAAAATGGGGATATTGTTGAGTCTATGATTTATTTTTATTCATTGTTTTTAAAATCTCAATACACTTTATGTAAATTTGATTTAACTTGAATATTTTCCTTTAAGTGTTTTTGGTGTATAGGATGAAAATCTAATGACCTTAATTCTATATGTCTTTTTAGTCTAATCTAAAACATGTGAAAATATGGAGTTCTAAGTTTTCATTTCAAATTTCATTCACTAGATGTACAAGCACTGTAGAAATTCAATATTGACTTCATTGAAAGATGAGAAGTTATGTTGAGTTCATTAAAAGATGATGAACAAGCATGTAATGTAATTATAATTGATCTTGAAGAATTTAGAATCTAACCAATAAATGAAATTATATAAATAGGACTATGTTTTTAAGGACTGAAATAATATGAAAGTACATGAATCTTTATTACATCGAGTATTCTGAAAGTATTTGGTCATTTTGAATTTTTACAAATACTTTTTGATGAGATCACTTCCAATCAGTGTAATTTTTTTCTTTATGAGTTTTTTTTCTAATAGATTATATTGTGTGAGGATTTCATTGTAAAGATCTGAGAATCTCCTGTTGTAATCATTGTGTCTTCAATCCTTCATGATCTAGGGATTCTATGTGAAAGAAAAATATATTTTTGATCATTGATATTGTGAGATTTTTGGATGTGGGATCAAGATTCAATCTATTGGTTTCATCGAGGAATTATGGGTTTGGAAGAAAAAAATACCTTCTAATGGTTTTATAGTTGAGGGATCATAGGGGATAAAAAGATGGAGATACCTACTGACGGGTTTACAGTCGAGGATGTCCATGTGTTTGGAATGGGGATTTTGAATTAGGTTTAAATATTATCCTTAAAATTTGGGAAAAGTTTTATTTTATAAAATTCTATAAGTGGTACTTTATTTTTGGATCAGTACTCTGTATTTCTTTATATTTCCTTTGTGTTTAAAAATTATTTCTTGTTTATATTTTCATTATGCATTTAGTTTTTTCAGGAGTTTCTAAAATTATGAAAGTATAATTTCTACTATGAATAACATTTTACTAGTATTTTTTATTGGTTAATTGGAATACCAAGTATTTTTATTTTTTAAAACTTGAGGTGGAAAAAATTTATAGTTAGTTTTTAGACTATAATCCCCCCCCATAGTTTACCTATCTTTCATTTATGGGACAACACTAGGGTTAAAGCCTTTACATCAAATCAAGTAGTATTTTCATAAGTCTCTTTACATTTTTATATCCCTTATGGTTTTCACCGTAACCTCTAATTGGTTCTAAAAATATCATTTATTTTGATGAGAATTCAGCAACAGACTCGACATTATGAATTTTTTTCATTTTCAAATTTTGTTCTCTAGATTTTTATTTTTATCACCTTTACTTTTTACTTAAATTTATATATATTATACAAATTATATCTAAAATTATTTTTTTGATTTATAATATATAACTTTCTTATTTTTTTGACACATAAGGAATCTATAAAAACATTTTTTGTTTTGCCATCATTTTCAAGATATGAATTTGAGGAAGAATTTGAATTTTTTGTTGGTGGATAGTTCATTTTGAGAATTGAGGATTGGAATGGGATTTCAAGATTTTTATCATTTTTAAATGGTGTTATTGGATGAGTTTTGAGATTCGATGGATTCTTGGGGTGTTTGGGAAAGTGTCAAATAGGACCCAAAGTGTTTGGAATCAGGGGGCTATAAGAGGGAGTTGTTGCAAACCATTTTCATCCTGAAGCGAGGTTTCATAGGGTGAAATATCATTGAAAGAGTGGGAGACCCTATTCCTTGAATGTTTCATGGAATGAACTAGAGGTACATTTCATGAAAGGGGTGTTGGGTGTTTTTTTATTTTAAAAGGGGGCTCATATCCCCTTTTTTATATAGAAATATGCACAAGGGAGGGGTGAGACGACCGGCTCTATTCTCCGTTCTTTCTCCCTTGATATGAGGTGGTTCTGAGTGTAATTTGATAGTGGTTTTGGGTGAGTCTCTCATCTACCTCCCTTTAAATTTGGTATTGGGTAATATCCCTAATTTTGTATGGTTTTTGTTAGTTTTTTTATTCTGATTCCACTAGAGCATGGTGGAATTGGCTAAGTTCATTGGGTCTTTTAATTGGATTGCATGGATGAGAACCCAAGATGGTATATGCACACTTTCATGCAATTTTTCGATTAAGGTATGTTTTTGCATGGATTTATTTATGGTTTTGATCAATTTTGGGTTAAATAAACCATTGAATTGGTGAAAATAATTGAGGATTTTTTATTGCATAAGCTAGGGGGTGGGTCAGGAGTGGACCACACCCTATCGATCATGTTTTGATGTAACGAGATTTATCGGTGAGATTTTAATAATTATACCTAGTTGGTTTAATTTTTAAATTAATTATAAATTGTTGAAAGTGTTTTAAATAATTATTCATAATGGTTTATAATTAATTATTTGATATATTGTCATGAGTTAAGGCCTTGGGTGTTTGGACAATGGCTGGTTGGACCTAGACGAGCTTGGGAAGAATTTTCAAGTTATGATTTATAAAGAAAGTTGCTACATGATTGAGGTGGGTAGTCCCTCATACATACCTTATAGTAATATGATTATTTTTATGGAATGAAATATATAGTATTTCAACCAAGAGTAATTGAAATTTGATAAATATATTATTTTATTAATATGAAATTTTTGGATTAAACCTAGTGCCAAGGTCCATTATGGACTCTTAAGTACTAGCTTAACTGGATTAGTCTCTGATGGTCATGGCCTTAATGATGCGTGTATTCCCTATGACACATGAACCCTAAGGGATGTAATGGAAATGAACTTAGTAATTATATAATCCTTAGTGATAGGTTCCCTTAGTGACCTCCAAGTAAAGGTGAGTGGTGAATTGAGATGGATAGCCAAGGGAATAGCCATGAGAGAACCATGGTATGCCTTAGGGCCTTTAGGCTGATTGAGATGACCATGGGGAAAGTTTTCCTGCCCCACTGAGTTTTGATTACCTAGTTTGGTAGACCCATAGATACTGATGGATGGGTTGGGTGTTCATAATAACCTAGAGTGACTTGGAAATGGAATGGGATTGAGTCCATATCCCTTGTGAGACTTTCCTAGTAGGCCAGTAAGGCCTTAATAAAACTTTGAAAATGATTAGGAACACTATTACCTATGATTAATGGGTGTTGAAATAAGATTAATGTTGAGATAAGAGGACTATAAAGGGTTCCATGACTATGAGGATACCTGGAGGACTTAAGAGGGTATCCTAATGATCTATTGAACCTAGTGAGTGTGTGTACGGGAAATGGGTAGTGATGATTACGGTTGTTAACTTAAAGCCTAATTTGATGATATGAGATTATTATGGCTGTGAATATTGTAGGTTGTTCACTAGATAGGCTGACCTCATATTTGAAGGATGGGTTCATGTAGATGTCCAACCCATCTGGGTGATACTAAAGATATTATTAGGATAGGATGCACCACCCATCAATATGTATTGAGATGAATGGGATTCCTATGAGATGGTCCTAGGATCTAGATCTTAAGCTTGATTTTGTCCATGGTTTGGGATTTCTTGGAATATCTCTTTGAATTTGTATGGTGAGATGTACATTACACTGAGATACCATGATTTGGGTTTCCATGGATTGGATTTGGGATTCCATGATTTAAACTACCATGGATTTGGATTTGGGATACCACTATTTAGGTTTCCATGGATTGGAGCTAATAGTAACATGATTTGGTCCACCTTGGATTTGATCCTTGAAGTTAAGATAATATTCCATGATTTGGGATTCCATGGATTTGGATCCAGGAGTACCACAATTTTGGTTGTCATGGATTTGAATCTGAGAGTACTATGGTTTGGGTTGCCTTAGATTTGATCCTTGGAGTCAAGAGGATACACTGGTTATGGGGTTAGATGTAGATTTTCCCCATATGTTTTAGTCACCATGGACTGGTTCCTTGGGACCAGGATGATATTGGGTTGGAATTTTTATGTGACATGCTCAAAGATACCTCAGCACTTGACAAAGCAGGTTTGGGTCGATCCTAGATTCAAAGGTAGAACCTAAGGATTGAAAATGGTTATTTATTTATTCTTCCATGGTTATTTATTTATTTATATAAGGATATCACATTTCTACACTAAATTTACTGGTTATGTATGGGATCGTGTTGGTGGATCTCTACTGAGTTGTACTCACACCCTACTTGAGAGACCATATCCCTTGGGTACCCAAGTAAACATCATTATTTACAAGATCGGATTGGGAAGAGGCATAAAGTATCATGATCGAGTGGGATATCTCATAAAGGATTAGATATTGGGATTATGTGAGGCTAGATGATGGTAGTAAATCCTCTTATACATTTATTTTATTCTTATATTATTTTTTATATGTAGTTGGCCCAATGGGTAGCCAGTGAGTCTGTATGACTGTATGCTTCTAAATGACATTTATTACTGATGGTTTCATTTTATTTATTTCGGTCACTTTGATGTTTATTGTTATGAATGATGTTTGGTTTATTTTCATATTATTGTGCACTCTAATATGGGGGTATAGTCTCCTCAAAATACTACCATAGACTCCTACTGTTAATCAGTAGCCTCCGGCATATGGGGAGGCATTCCTAAGGTCTAGTGGAAACTAACTCATTTCAAGAACATTTCAGTGGCCATGGACTGAGGGAAAGACATTAAAAAGTGGTATCGGAGCTTTTATGTGACTGATATCAAAGAGGGTATCAAAGTTTTATTTTGCCTTACTATTTGGGGAGATATTAGACATGTTAAATAAGAATGTGTCGAAGATTATGGTAGACCTTGGATTGGTGCGTTGCGAACGTATTTTATGATGGGAAGTCTAGGTTACTAGGGCATGGTATTGTTATTCATGGATTTAAATTTTATGATTGTATAATTTCACCTAGTATGATGCACATGAATTTTGAGATTTATGATTTATGTGTTTTTGGACCTTGGCCTGTTGGAAATTGTTCGATGTCTATGAACCATATTTAGTATAGAAGATTCACATGACATATGTGTGATTCTATGATTTTTATCACTACTGATAGAGGGTTCATTTGTTTAAAATTCCAATAATAACTTATATGGTGTTTTCCATATAACATTGAATGAAATTATACTTAGTTGAACCATAATATATTTTATTTTAATGATGGGTCATGTGGATCTATTGTGAGATACTCGATGATGATGATGATTATGTAGTCCCTCGGTGTGAGAGATGTATAGTGACCCTAGTAGGTTACTACAGGTATATGATGCCTTGGTATGAACCCCTACTAGGTGATTATGATACTGGTTCTAAAAATAAATAGGTTTAATGATTTAATGTTTCAGCGACAACCTATATAGTGTTTTCTCATATACCTTCTTGGTGGAATTATACTTAACTGGAGTATGATACTATGGGATACTTGACACAAATCATGGTGGGAAAATACTTGTTATGACCTAACCCAATGGGGCTTGAGCTGGGACTCCCCAAGCCCACCTCCATAGACCATGGGCTAGCATCTAGTGTTAAGTAGACTATCACACACTTGGGAGGCCTTAGCCTAAGGTACCTTTACACATGCACCCACATACACCTCCATGTTAAAGCGTAGAGATATATAAACTGAAAATAAAATCGTGTATATATCTATCCTAAACCAGAGTACAATAAAAGTATAAAAAGTTAAAAATAAACACCCACAAAAATAAAACTATAAAAGCATCCAACCTTCTCGGTAGGATTAGATCACTATCAAATGCACCCATCAGAAAGCTCCTCATCCAAGCCCTAGTAAACACCCTGATCAGTCTAAATCACTAAGCTCTTCCTACTCTGGGTCCTCCTAGGACTCCATCAAAAGACTAGTACTCTTCACAAGACACAACACATGCGGGAAAATCCCATGAATGGGTGAGTATAAAAATACTTATTTTCACCCTAAATACCCAATAGAAAAGGGATAAACTAAAAGTAAATAGTCTAATCACCCCAGTCATATGGAACCCAAATGAGAGAGAAACTCTATCTCAAGACCATCCTCAGCTATACATGACTAGTTAGCTCATAACACATGGTGTTTTAACCCCATAAGGTGAAAAAACTATTAGAAATCCTAGAAAAATATCCATATATACTCGTCTCAAACACCAAGTCTCATGAGGTTCCTACCTCATTGCCAGTGACAGGTTATTATTAGATGATTAAAGGCAACACATGTCTAGGAGCACACACTCCACATGTCTAGGAGCACACACTCTCATATGAGGGATACACTCTATTGGGAACTATACTACCATCCTATATGGAACATCTAAGAGATGCCACTCAATTGGGTGTTATAAGCTAATGTATCAACACCACCATCCCAAGGGCATGCATCCAAGATAACATGCTCATCATATTTCACCACTAAGAGTCATGCTGGAACTCAGCAGATCACAATAATCAGATAGGGTATCTCACCCATCCCATATGGGAGATGCTGATAACCCTACTGAAACCATAAAAGGTCTCATCACTCAGAAAGGGGATCCCTCCTTGGATCCAATGGGGGACACTATGAACCCATTCTGGAAAACCATAAAACACATCACCTCGGATAGGGGATCACTCCTAGGATCTACTAAGGGACACTACGAACCCTATTATGTAACCCAAATAACTCATTTAGAAATTTTATCACTCCCAGGATCTACTGGGGGACACTGAAACCCAATTTGACATCCTGAAGATCATATCACTCAGATAGAGGATCTCCACCTGTGTAGTGTTAGTCATGAAAATTCCAAAAACCACATCTGGTATAACTCATGAAGTAGGAAATCGTATTATAATGACTCCAAAAACCCTACATAAACCATATTATGAGTTTGGGATCATATATCTAATGATGTCTCAACCCTACTAAAATCATATGCTGAGTAGGGGTCATATAACCAATGATTCCACAACCCTACTACCATTTCCCGCTATATAGAGGATCGTATAACTAATGATTCCACAAAACCTATAGGGTGATATATATATAAAGAGGATCATCTCCCACATGATTTTGGTCATAATGATACCAAGAACTTGATCTAGGGAGATGGTATGCTATAGGATCCCACCTCAACCTCTCTGGAGGGATGCTACAACTCTAAAAAACAATAGAGGATCTCACCCCGGCCTCTCAAGAGGGATACCACAACTCTATCCAAGCTCATACTATCAATGGGATCACAATATTATACTGAGGATGTAATTCCACATGTACCCTCATAGGGATAGGCTAAGGGAACTCACTCAACCACTATTGTTCCAAATATCGCTAGTCCAAGAGATCCACAAAATTTGCATCACCTTGCATCTCCTAGGACCAAAATTTGGACACTAGTGGGTTATAAGTGGAAAACTACTTAGTATAAGATAATAAAAGCCCTAAATATAATCCCAAAACGAGTAGATACAAAAGGATTAAACCCCTTCAAGAGGAGACTACACTGCGTGTAAGGGAGTCTACACGGAATGAAACCCTTCCTGAACACCCATCCATGTCCTCTAACCACACGGCTTGTCTTGGCATGTAGGATTACATGGTATGTACCGAAAGAACACAATGTGTCTCGCCTCACCTAATCCTCGGTCGTGTATTCCCTTCACATGGCTCATTCAACTGTGTTAACCACACGGTGTGTACCCCTTGGTACATGGAATGCCCCAACTACACTGCCCCTTAGTCGTGTCTCTTCCCCATATCATTTCTGGAACCGTATGACCATGTACTCTGGTTGTGTATATTTTTCATGGTTTTGTACATTCATATGCCTTCCCTGGCCATGTCCTCAGGATACACGACATAGGGTCACTACACAGTGTGTAACCTAAGGTACATGGAATGTAGTCCCCAAAACTCATCTTCCCCAAATAGGAAGAATACATGATGTGTTCCTCTAGTATACACACTATATAGATAGTAAAATCCATTGAAAAATCACTACAAGTATCTTTTATCACCCCTATTTTCCCTAAAACACATAGATCGACCCACGAAAGGTCCCTATAAATTTTCTAAGGGCTCTAAAACCTTAAAATGATGCATAAAAAAGGTTATCGAGACTTAAAACTCAAAATTTTCTACCTCATGGGGAAACACTGAAGCTTTGGGGTTAGATATTCACTTTAAAGCTTCTGTATCATGATCTAGGAGTGATCATCATCAATATCAGAGATTGAAAGTGCCTTGTTTCCTCAATGTGGTCCCTGGGTCATCCTTTGGTCAAAAGGGGGATAGATGGATCGAATCCTCCTGGTGTGTGAGAAAATGGGGTGGGGGAGAGGGTATTGATTTATTTTTATTAAATCAATACTTCCATTTAAATCCCCACCATCACATGCCCCACCAACATGCCTCCGACCCATCACCCAGTGCTGAAAAATTTTATATTGCGCCTAGGGTAAACATGACATTATAAAATCTATTGTAGTCTCAGAACTCCGATCCAAGACTTCACTTAGGAGTTATTAAAATTTCCAAAGAAATTTTTCATGCATGATAAAATATATTTAATATTTTTAATATCACCATGTTGAGGTGCTAAAGACCTCAGAATCCAGCATCGACTCAGCACCTGACTTTGGAAATATTCTTATAAATATTCCAAAGTCTTACAGGACAAAGCCCAAGTCACTAAATCCTCCCAACCTTAAGGATTTTCATCCTCAAAAATATAAAACCTAGGCACATGGGAAAGAAATTGGGACCTTAAATGGGACTCCCACACCAACGAGATCAACAAGACCACCATAAAGGCCACCAAGAGTTCTTGTGCAACCTACAAGCATGCACTCAGGGGAACTATAGGGTCCATCATTCCTACATATAGCTCAAACTAGGTCTAAATTGTGAAATAAAGTGGGAACATGTCTCCTTAGCTGTGACAGGTGGAAAACACCAAGCACCTGGTCCATCTGAAGTCATAGGGTCTAGCGGTACACCACCTCGCTAACCTGACATAGATACCAAAAAAAATCTACTCTGAACACACAAGTCAAAGTAAATCATCCACTATACCTTGATATTATCCTCTTTTGGCAGCACTAACTCACCCACATGGTTTTTCATCGCATCTCAAGAACACGTCTAAGTGGGTAAAACATCCCCAATAATTGTGAGTCCAAATTCACAACATACCAAACCACACCCTCCTCAAGTGTCCCACATAAAAAGATGACAGAAGACATGTGAGGGTATCAAAAACAATCAGGGCTTTCCAAGCACACATTGGGATTACCATGCCCTCCATACAAAAACTCCAACACACAACCCCACCCCAAACACACAATTTGGAGGGTCTCATCCACCACACTTTAAAATTATCGTCTTTGGATGGAACTGACTCATCCTTATAGTTTTACAGACATAAAAAACATGTCTTAGTGGGTGAAGGATCCCTCTTTTTCATTCATTCGAATATACGTCAAAAAACACCAACATAGGGTCTTACCGACACCCCATGTTACCCTGAACAAACCTCGAGCAAATAGCGAAAATAAAAGAGTACCTCATAAAAGTTCCAAATAATTTTTACTAGAGAAAGTAGAAAGGACATTGATCGTGACTATATCTCTCCTAGGAGCCTCTAGGTCAAAGGCCTCTGTGGCCTACAACTTTCCTCACCCTCGTCCTCTATCTCCTTGAGCCTGGCATGGTCCACCTGGGGGTGGTGGTGACAAATCGTACTATCTGCCACCTCATGTTGCTCCAATCACTCCTCTGCAACATCCTCTACCCTACATATCCTTTTTCTTGAAACTGAACCTCTTCCAAGGCAATCTGTCAACTGGCTCCCTCTCAGTAGCATAGTGGGTTGGACAATCTCTAGCAGGATGTTCCCAGATTTCACAAGCGTAACACCGCCTCTTCTAGGCTGACCAAAACCAACATTAAATCCCTGAGTCTCATACCCTCCATCCTGATATTGCCTCCTGAAACATCTTGTATGCCTGGATCCCTAGTCCTATCGTCATCTACTAGATGTTGAGGTCTCAGATCTTGCATGCCCAGCGCTAACAGTCAGAGTTCGGTCAACTAGAAATATCTCCACCACCAAGGCATACTCAAGCACTCCATCATAAGTGGGAATTTATAGAGGCACCACTAATTCCTTGATATCCCAATTCAAGACCTTATCAAAGGTTCATGATCTGAAGTATGAATCATGAACCATATCTAGGGAGTATCGCGATGGGTCTGTTAACCTCTCTGAATACTCTGTCATAGTCATGATATCCTACCAAAGCTGTAGAATATTATGAATACACATTGAACTCAACATGGAGGAATAGAACTCCTACCTAAAGAGACTCTTAAAATCTACCCCAAGTGAGAGTCGCCTCATTGTGGGTCTGCATCACAAGACTCCACCAATGCCCAGTCAAACCATACAGAATGCTCACCACTAGGACCACCATCTGATCAGGAGGTGTCCTCATAAGGTGGAAAAAAACATGTTATTGACTCAAACCAATCATTAGCTTCCTTGGGGTGTGGATCACCCTAGTACCTTAGAGTTCTATACCTCTAGAACTTGTGCAGTGCACTCAACCTACATGCATCCTCGGACTACACTTCTAGAATAACATGTTGCTTAATGGGTGGTGGATCAACTGGTAGAACACCCATAGGTATAGCCTCAGAACCGGTGACCTACACCGAAGCCTCTCTATGGGGTGGATCATCACCATAATACCACTATAAAACCCTTTTTAACTATCATCATGGAGGAATCCTGACATATAATCAAGATGAACCATGATCAAAGAGTATATCTATAGAGATGACTCTAGAAGGAAAGTAAAAAACTAAAACTCAGTCCTATATGATTCATGTACCGTTATTTCCTAGCAACTAGTGTCCTAATATACCGAGTCAAAAATCAGGTTATCAGAGTCCTAGAAAATGGATACATCGGTTGTTGCACCAATACTGGAGTACCTGACCTGAGATTCAAACTCTAAATACTCTAAAATTGTTTTTATGAAACTCAAACCAAACTCAAGACACTATATTCTAAAAGTGGAACCCACTTTGAAACCACTCTGTCACGACCCAACCCAACGGGGCTCGAGTTGTGAATCCCTAATCCCACCTCCATAGGCCAGGGGCTGGCATCCAATGCTGAGTAGTCTATCACACGTATGGGAGTCCTTAGCCTAAGGTACATGTATACAGGTACCCACATACACCTCCATGAAACAGTGAAGAGATATATAAATTGAAAATAAAAGCATGCATACATATATCCCAAACAAGACTGTAGAAGAAATACAAAAAGGGAAAAATACATTCCCACTAAAAGAAAACTATAAAAGCATCCAACCTGCTCAGTAGGAGGAGATCATTGTCAAATTCACCTGATGGAAATAACCTCATCCAAGCCTCAGTAAACAACCTGGTTATTCTAGCTCACTAAGCTCCTCCTACTCTGGTTCCTCCTAGGGCTCCATCAAAAGGCTTGTGGTCTACACATGACACAACACGTGTTGGAGAATCCCATGTAGGGGTGAGTATAATAATACTCAGTAGGCACCCCAAATTCTCAAAATAAAAGGGATAAACTAAAAGGAAATAGTATGCTCGACCCATCCAGAGGGAACCCAAACAAGAGAGAAACTTCATCTTGAGACCATCCTCCACTATACATAACTATTAATATCATACCATATGTTGTGTCAACCCCATAAGGTGAAAACACTGCAAGGAACCCAGAAAAACACCCAGATATACTCATCTCAAACACTAAGTCTCATGAGGTTCCAACCTCATAGCCAATGACAGGTTATTATTCAAGGCTTGAAGGAAACACACATCTAGGAGAACACACTCCATGAGCTTTATTATCCTATATGACACTAGTCCGTGAGATACACTCCATCAAGAACTAGACTTCCATCCCATATGGAACATCCAAGAGATAGCACTCAATAGAGTATCATAAGATGGTGGCACAACACCACCATCCCAGGGGCATGCATCCAAGAGAACATGCTCATCAGATCTCACCACTAATATTTATGTTGGAACTCAGCAAATCATGATACTCAAATAGGGGATCTTACCCATCCTGGATGGGGGACGCTAACAACCCTAATAGAACCACAAAATTTCTCATTGCTCAAAAAGTAGATCTATCCCTAGATCTGCTAGGGGACACTATGAACCTAGTCTGGAAAACTATAAACCAAATCACCTCATATAGGGGATCACTCCAAGTATCCTCTAAGGGACACTACGAACCCAATCTAGTAACCCAAATACCTCACTTAAAAGGGGGATCACTCCCAGGATCCGCTGGGGGACACCACAACCTAATATTACATTTTGGAGATCATATCACTTAGATAGAGGATCACTACCCATGTAGTGTTGGTCACAAGGATTCCACAAACCCCATCTAGTATAACTTGTGAAGTAAGAGATTGTATCATGATGATTCCATAAACCCTACATAAATCATATACTAAGTAAGGGATAGTATATCTGACAATGTTTCAACCCTTATGAAACCATATATTGAGTAGGGGATTATATAACCAACAATTCCACAAATCCTACAGGGTTTTCCTACTAGATAAGGGATCATCGCTCATATAGTGTTGGTCAGGATGATACCAAGTACCCGATCTAGGGAGACGATATGCTATAATATCCTGCCCCGACCTCTTCAAAGAGATTCTAAAACCCTGAAAAACGATAGAGGATCCCACCCTAGCCTCTCCAGAGGTATACCACAACTCTATATAATCTCATCCTATTGAGGGGATCAAAATTCTTTACAAAGTACATAATTTTGTGCGTACCCTCATAGGGATAGATCAAGGGAACTCACTCAACCACTGTGGGTCCAAAATTCACTAGCCTAAGAGATTCAAAAAAAATTCTCACCTTGCATCTCCTAGGCACAAACTATGTCCATCATCACATTTTATGTGGAAAACTGCTCAAGATAGGATACTCACAATCCTGAATCTGATCCCCAAAGCAGTAGATATGAAATGCGGAAACTCCTCCAAGAGGTGACTACGCAACATGTAAGGGGGTATACATGGTGTGTGACCCCACCAAAACACTTGGTAATGTCCCCTGACTACATGTATTGGCTAGGCATGTGGGATTAGATGGCTTGTACCAATGGTACATGGTGTGTCTCACCTCACCCAGGCCTCGTCCATGTATTCCCTTCACACGGCTCAGCCAGCTGTGTTAACCACATGGCATGTACCCTTTGCTACACGACTTTTCCCAGATACATGGCCCCTTGGTCCTATCTTTTCCATGTTTCCATGTCTAGAACCCTATTCCCATTTACTCTATCTGTGTATGTTCACACAGCTTCCCTGGCCATGTCCTCAGGCCATATGACATGGGGTTGCTACATAGTTTTTAACCCATGGTACACGACATGTAGTCCCCAAAACTTATCTTCCCCAAATGGGAAGAACACATGGTATGTCCCTATGGTATACACACCATATATAAGGGAAATTCATTATAAATTTCCAATGATTATCCCAAATCATCCTCATTTTTTCTAAAACACACAAATCGACCCATGATGGGTCCCTAACAAGAGTCTAAGGGCTCTAAAACCTTAAAATGATGCATAAAAAGGGGGATCAAAACTTAAAAATCAAAAACTCCTACCTCTTGGTGAAAATATGAATATTATAAGTTATATTCATGCTATGAATCTACTGCACCATGATCTAGGAGTGATCACCGTCAATTTTGGAGATCGGTGGTGCCTCATTTCCTCAATTCGGTCCTCAGGTCATCCATCGATCAAAAGTGGGAGAGGGGGTCAGATACTCCTGACATGTGCACCAAAGTGGTGGTGGATAGGGTATTGATTTAATTTTTATTAAATCAATACTCCCATTTAAATCCCCCCCATCACATGCCCCGCCAACTCACCTCTGACCTGGCACCCAGCACCGATAAATTTTATGTCATGCCTAGGGTAAAAATGACGTTCTGAACTTAACCATAGTCTCAAAATTATGATCTGAGATTTCTCTCATGATTTATTCACATTTCCAAATAAATTGTGTGCTCATGATAAAATATTTTTAATATTTTTAATATCACTACATCGAGACTCTATAGACCTCAGAATCCCACACCGACTCAATGTCTGGATTCAGAAATATTCCAAAGTCTTACAAGTCAAAACCTAAGTCACTAAAATATCGTTATACATATGTGATGATATATGATATTTTGGTCTTCAAGGGTATGATTCCCATATGTTCAGGCCTTGTGAGGATCATCTTGAGATTGTGATTCTCATGGGGGTAGTCCTATATGCGGATTCCCGATGAGAATTGGTGACCTAGTAGGCAGGGTTTGGCATGTGATACTGGTGTGTATATGTGTGGATGAGATTTTTATCCTCGATGGGGTAGTATCATAAATTTATTTCTGATGAGGATGGGTTCCTATGAGTAGGCTGATGAATTGGAATGTGATTTCGGATATGGATATGTGTAGATGAGACCTTTGAGAGTGTATTTTGGCACACATTTTCCAACTGGTATTAGATACTGGAATAGTGAGGTGTTACTCGTGAGCTATAATTTATGTGAGATATGACCTATGGGTTCGGCAAGAGAGCCTAGTGTTTTTGTGATACGTCTCGGGATGTAACTGTGGCGAGTGATATGGATAAGATGAGTTTTGATATATGAGGGTAACCCAAAAGAGAGGGGTTATCCTAGGGTTTTGATTCATTAGAGATGGGAAACATGAGTATATGCTTTGAGTTATGAGATTGGTGCACATGTGGTGTTATCAAGTATGGGATATGGCATAGTGATACCTTAGATGTTGTGAATGTGTAAGGCATGGGTAGGTGACATGCCTTGAGATCAATGCACAATAGGTGTTATTAGGTATATGGTATAGGCATAGTAGTGCCTTAGGTTTTTATGAAGACAACACCTTGAGTAGTAGTATTTTGGTATTAATATTTCGTTTTTAGAGTAGGATCAGTGTGATGTCTATCCCTGTGTATATTGGATGCGATCTTAAGGGGTGTAGTAATAGAGAATGGATGTAAAATTTTGGTTTTAGAATAATGCTCAGTTCTTCAAGTGATTGTGTGATAAATTTTAGTATAGGCAGATGCCCAATTTTGAAAAGGAGTGTCAAGGGTGCTTTTGGTTGGATGAGACTATCATATGGTGAGAATGGTTAGTTTTTTAGGCATGTGAGCCTAGTTATGATGAGATAAAATTTATGGGATCATGAGTCGGGTTGTGAGATTAGGTGTTATAGGAGTGTACACCATTGGATTCAGATGAGATCGAGGTAGCACACGCTGGATACACACAGCGTTGTTGAGTTTTGAATTGATGAGCGGTCATGTGTGAGTTGAGGATCGATGGTAATTATGAATACTAGTAGGAATAGTTTCTTAAATATTTTTATGAGAATTGAAAATGACCCTTCATGGTAGAGATGACATCAGAGTTAAATTGGGTATTGTGGGATGGTTGGTCCAAGTGTGTACCTTGACACGTATTTTCAAGGAGGCATGGTGTCAAAGGTTGATAGTAGATGAGTGAGGTTTAGGAGGAGTGGGTTGTGTTTGATGATGGAACCTATTGATATGGTTCTCAAGAATTGGTATAAGAAAATCCATATGGTGGGGAGTTCACTATTGTGTGTTGGTTCATATGGCCCTCGTTGGAATTAGAATTTCAACGATTATTGGGGATGACATTCTCTTAATATAAGAATGGGTGCTAATTGATATTTTGAGTTGGAACTCAGTTATGAGTGTGAAATCCATGTCCAGTCATTACATATTGTAATGGAAAGATAATGGGTCATGGATGTTCAACCCCATGTTGGTAGGTTCATGGGAATGATAGGACATGTTACTAGATGGTTGATATGGAATTTGGATGTTGGTGAGCATGTGAATCCAATTCTATCTAGTCCCATAGGAAATACCAAATTTGGGATTCATATGAGATATTGGATGGAGTTCATACATTTTTCATCAGGCTCAGAATGATTTTGATATGATCTGAGGTTTATTTGTGGGGTGAACCAGGATTTGTGACATGGTTCAGGGGGTGGACCCAATTCATCATATGATTTTGGGGGTGAACCCAATTTATGACATGGTTTGGGGGTGAAACTAATTCATGACATGGTTCATGGGGTGAACTGTGATTCATGACATGATTCAAGGGTGAATCATGTGGTGAAAAGTAATGATTTTGTTTTTGTGTGAGGTTATATAAAGTGGATTGGGGGTCGCATCAGGTATGTCATATTTGGTATGATGGGTGATTTGTAAGGTTTGGTTGGGAATTTTTGAGAAAAGGTTGGAGTATGTGGGCCCTGTGCATGGGTGGTGGAGAATCATATAATTTAGTTTAGAATTTGAGATGAGTGGAAGTATTGGATTTTTATAGGTTTTTTCATGTGTATTTGGGTCCAGTGAGATGGAAACCAAACTGAGTGTGTCATTTTACCATTGAGAATGGGTTTTAACAGGCAATTTCATTGGTGGAGAGCACTGTGGATCAGAATTGAAACTTCTGAACTGAGGCTTATGGTGGGGATCCCCATAATATCAGGGATAAATTAAGTGGTGACACAGTGGTTTCTTGTGACATATGGGTGCAGGTAAGCACTGTCTTGGTTTTTCAGTGATAGTGATGAGCAGTGGATTGATTTTTGATGAAAAGTGCACCTCATGTTTAGAGTTACACAATGGAATCTCATTCAGAATTTTAGAGTAGAACGCATAGAGTTGATCATGGTTTGGAAACCCATGTGGGTTAGGTTTGACAATTGAATGATTTATGAGACTTATTGAGGATGATAAGTGATTTATTGAGGATATTGTAATACCCCATGTCCGGATTGGCTATGAAATTTAGAAGAAAATTGAATCTTTGGTTTGGTGGATTGTTTATTTTGAGATTCAGAACTTAGAATGGGATTATGGGATTTTTAAGGTATTTAAATGATGTTATTGGGTGAGGTTTTAGGTTAAGTTTATATTTGGGGTGTTCAAGAGAGCACCATAGGGGAGCCAGAGTGGTCGGGATGCATAAGGGAGCTGTTGCAGACCATTCATGTTGTGAAGCAGGGATTCATGAAAATAAATATCAGGGATATAGGGGGTGTTCCTATGCCTAAAATGGTTCATGTCATGAACCAAAGGTCACTCCATGAAAGGGTTGGTGTGGTTTTTTTATTTTAAAAGGGGACTTGACCCAACTTTGTTTTGGAAGGACGAGTGCATGTGGGAGGGGCTAAACGAATGGCCCTCTCCTCCCTTCTTTCCCCCTTGATCTGAGGTGGTTCCAGGTGCAATTTGGTGGTAGTTTCAATTGATTCTCTTCTCTCCCTTCCTTTTTATTTGGTTTCTAGTGGTTATCCCTAATTTTGGATAGTTTTTTATAGGTTTTTGGTTCTGATTCCACTGGAGCATAGTGGAATTGGTCAATTTCACCAGGGCTTTTGCTCAACTTTCATAGAGGATGTGTAATGGTATCTACACACCGTCGTTTTTTGTTTCAATTAAGGTATGTTTTTGTGTGAATTTATTTAGGTTTTTAACCAATTTTGGGTTAAATCAACCATGGAATTGGTAATATTAATTTGGGATTTTATGTTTATTAGGATCGGGGGTGCGGTGGGAGTGGACTATACTCCATCGCACGCATTTTGGTGTGATGAGGTCGATCGGTGAGATTTTATGAATTTTTCATAGTTTGTTTAATTTTTAAATTAATTATAGATTGTTGAAAATGTTTTGAATAATTAATTATAATGGTTTATAATTGATTATTGGATATATTGGAATGAGTTAAGGTCACGGGTATTTAGACGATGGCTGATTGGACCTAGATGAGATTAGGCAGAGTTTTCGGGTTGTGAGTTATAAAGTGGACACATGATTGAGGTAGGTGGTCCCCCATACATACCCTATGGTATTATGCTTCTTTTTATGGCATGTGATATGTGGTCTCACCACTGAGGGTGATTGACCTTTATAAAAAATTTTAGTAAAATGATATTTCTAAACTAAACACAGTGTCAAGGGTCGTGATGGACCCTTGGGATCACTTGATTGCCTCGGTCATCGATGGACAAAACCATGATGATACATGTATGACCTGTGATACGCCCTGAGGGGTGTAATGGAAATAAATTTATTAATTCTATCATCCCTGGTGATAGGTTCCCTTAGTGGCCTCCAGATAGAGGCGAGTGGTGAAATGATATGGATGGCCTAGGGAATGGCTATGAGAGAACCATAATATGCCTTAGAGCCTTCGGGTTAGTTGAGATGACCATGGGGAAAGCATTAATCCCTCACTTAGTTGTGATTACTTGGGTGGGTAAACCTGATGGAGAGTGATGGATGGGCTGAGTGTTCAGACCGACCTAGGGTAACTTGGAAAGGGAATGGGATTGAGTCCATCTCCCTTATGAGACTTTCCTAGGAGGTTAGTGAGGCCTCGATGAGACTTTGATGATGTTAAGGGACGTTATAACCTCTGAGTGGAAGGTGTTGACTCGAGTGACGTGTTGAGATAAGAGGTCCCATAAAGGGTGTCCTTGCTATGAGGAGACTTAGGGGACCCTGGTGGGTGCCCCGGTGATGTGTTGACCCTGGGTAGGGTGTGTGGGAAAAATTGGTAGTTATGATTGCGAGTGTCACCTTAGAACTCGATTTAACAATTTGAGGTCATTATGGTTGTGACAATGGTAGGTCGTTCACTAGAGAAGTTAACCTCAGATTTGTAGCATGGGTTTGGGAAAATGATCAACCTGTCGAGATGCCACTAATGAGATGATTTGGTCGGGATGCATAGCCCACCAAGATGTATTGGGATGAATGGTATGCCTAGGAGATTCTCCTAGGATCAGGTTGTTGGGCATGATTCTGACCCATGATTTGGGATTCCCTAGACTAGGTCCTTGGATCTGTATTGTGGGATGTATAGTCCACCAAGATACCACTTTTTGGGCTACCGCGGATTGGATTCCGGATACCATGATTTGGGCTGCCATGGATTTGGAGTTGGGATACTGCAATTTGGGATATCGTGGATTGGAGTCAGGAGTACCATTATTTGGGGTGTCTTGGATTTGATCCTTATAGATGAGATGATGTACTGCAATTTGGGTTGCATTGGATTCGATCCTTGGGGTTGAGAGGATACACTGGTTTTGGGGTTGGATGAAGATTTCCCCCATAGGTTTGGGTCACCTTGGACTAGTTCCTTGGGATCGGGATGATATTGGGTTGGCATGGTTACACAATGTGATCAGAGATACCCCAGAACTGACCAAAATAGGTTTGGGTTGAGCATGTGTTCAACGATAGATCCAAAAGATCGACATTGTATTTATGCTTCCACGGTTATTTATTTATTCGGATGAGGATATCACATGTCTATAATACATTTACTAGTTATGTATAGAACCATGTTAGTGGTTCCCTACTAAGTTGTACCCACACCCTGCTTGGGCATCTATGGCACTTTGGGACTTAGGCAGGCATCACTGTTTATAGGATCATGTAACATATTGGATTTTCCATGTATTATTTTTAAATATTATATAGAATTATTTCAAGACCAGGCTTTGTGACGATGTGAGATTCTGAGGCCTAGAGTTCCCGGAATAAATGTTTGAAATAAATTAAACTTTTAAACTGCACATGCAAGCAGTTTTCTTGAAAAAGTGTAATAACATTTAAATGGGTGCCCGGATCAAAAATCTGAGGGCATAGTTGCGCTTATAAAAATGAATTTACCTTAGGCGGGTCCTAACATCGATCGGCGCGGGTCATCTGTAGGAGTTAGTTTGTAGACGTTTTAAAGGAAATAAAATAAATTAATAATTTATTTTATTTTAAATGTTTCCTTAAAAGCAGTGACCAAATTCTCCCCTATTAATACCTGCTTATGGAAAGTTCGAAGGGTTAGTCACATAACCCTGTAAATTAACAATTTCCATTGGATATTTGGAGGAGAACCTGTTGGCGGAAGACAACAGCGCGATCGATCAACGCACCTCAGATTTGACGAACCTCACAAAAAAACACGATGCGGCGATCGTTCTTCAACTAAATTGAGGTATGGGTGGTTATTTTGATTCTTATTTTCACCATTCTTCAACTAAATGACAAACATAGATCAACCCACAAATAGGTTGATCTGTGGATCGTGCGTTCTTGTGGGAGGGTTATTATTTCTGTTTTTTCTGGGGTTTTATCTCAGAATTGATGTATGATGATTGTTGAATTGTTTTTGATTCACCCTATTTAATCCTTATAACGGGAGCAGATCAACACTGTGACGAATGATGGCAGAGGTTCATTCCTCAATTTGGTTTATTGAATTTCTTCCTCCTTCGCCCCACGTTCTTTGCATTCTTCGTGGGGTGACGAATAATGGATCATTGTGAAACCATTTCTCAATGAAACGACCCCAAATTGTAGATCTGGCATTGTGACGACCTAACAAAGGTGTGATGATGACAGAAGTGGACGAATCGACATGGTTCGGGAGAAATCTACCTTCGACCATTCTTCATGTGGGTGGATCAAGACTTGTCTTCAGGGATGATCGGAGGCTCGAAACCAACAGAAATGGACTTGTGGCATCGGGTCGACCTTAAACCTTGAATTTTGAAGTGATTGGACGGCCGAATTAAAGATTAGAGGATCACCCGGAGCACAGTGATGAAGAACAACAGTTCTAGAAATTCCCGAAGAACACGGCGTGTTCTCTAAAGAATATGTCATGTGGGGTCATCAAGGCGGCGGATAGGGTTACGCACTGCACATGGTGAAGGACACGGCGTGCCTCCATGGAGACACAGTGTGTGGGCCCCACCCAATGGCGACTGGAGTTTCGGGAGACATGAAGCATAGACACAGCGTGTGACCACTGTCACACAGTGTGTAGGTTTTTACATGTGAATTAGCATGTATCTCAGACGATACATGGACACGGGGCAGAGTACATGCCATGTACTCCACCACACGACTAGACGAGGCCAGTTACGTGGGTCACCCCATGTACCGGTTACATGGGTTGGCATACACGGGTTGAAGTCATGTACGGGCACATGGCCAGTGCACATGGAGCGGACCCCAGATACCTTGACATGGTGAGTGATCCTTTCTACACTCCGTGTATATGCGTTCTTACATGTCATGTTCTCCAGACTCTGGCCGTTGTACACGAGCAGTACCCGGAGTCAAGGAACACAGCGTGTGACCACTCCTACACGCTGTGTACTCCCTTCTACATGGATCGATTCTTTTGTCCACCATTCCTTTTATAGGTTTCATTTGGGTTAGTTCCCCTTTACTCGTTCCCCTGGAGGTCAGGTATCGTTTCCTTCCACAGAAGTATGATCCCTTCAGCAGGACTTTCCAAGATAGAGTCAAGTATCCCTCTGAGAGGCCCGGAGTGAGATCCTCTATCCCTTCTTAACCCTAGTTAGAGTCAGGTATCAATGTGAATAATCCTATAGGGCACCAATCCTCTACTTAGAAGGTGAATCCGGATGAGTCGTGGTATCCTCCAAGGCCCTGACAGTGATCCTCATCTATGAATCGTGATCTTTTCCCACTCAGAAGTGTGTTATCCCATAATGAGTGTATATGTTCTCTCTTCAGATCTATCAGTGCATCTTTCTCTCTCATGGATTTTCCTGATGAATGGTACTTCTCGGACATACGTCATCAGAGTTACCAGAATCGTGGAGTGAGTTCTCCCAGATGAGTGCTTTGTGGAATCTTCAAACTGAATCCCTAGCGGGGGTAAGCGGTCGTTAAGACTACAAGTTTAGGTTTCAAGTATATTTGGATGTATTTATTTTGTTATATGTTCAGTAGACATATACTATGTAGATCTTATTATACCTTTACTTTGTGTATTGATTTTTGGTTCTGGGGTCCCCTATTGAGTATTGTTATACTCACCCTTGCATGGGCTTTGTCCGCACATGTCGTGTCTTGTGAAGACGAGTAGCCTTTTGACGGAATCCAGGGTGGACCAGGATCGGACCGAGCCTTATGAGTTCCCTACTGGCCGAGGTGTTCCTATGGATATGAGAAGTAATCCCAGTACCTCTTTTTTCTTACAGGTTGGACTTTATAGTTTGCAGACTCTTGTTTTTGGTGGGCTTGTATTTTGGCCGAGTTTACCTTCTACGCTTTACTTTCTATTGTACTATGTTGGTTGGGTTTAGTTGTATGCATGCATTTTGTTCCTAAGTGGTTTTTACTTTTCACCATTTGTGGGCTTAGAGATCTGTGGGGGGTACTTAGGAAATGCCTCTCTTGTTGGTGATATGCCTACTCGGTGCTAGTCACCAGCCCCTGGCCTATTAGAGGTGGGCTTGGGGATTCGCGGCGCAGGCCCCACTAGAATGGGTCATGATAGAGTGGTATTAGAGGTGGTTGGTTCTACCTTAGGACCAAGAGTCTATGAGATTGGTTTGGGTAACAGTGTTAAGTGTTTCGAGCTCGCCTTTCAGACCAGGGACTCGAGTGTTGGTGCGGGCGGCCGACAATCCATACACTAGGACTCTGATAACCTACTTTTCGACTTGGTATATGAAAACACTAGTTGCGGGGAAATAAAATAATGGTACATGAATCATATAGGAATGGGTTTTGTTTTCCATGTATTTTGATGTTAGCTACCCAGATATACTCGTTGACCATGGTACATATTATTTCCTTACAGTATGCCTCTGTGATGCATACCCACTAGGATTCAACAGCTCGATCATGAGGATGACCCCCTCAGTGGAGAGGATTCAATAAAGGGACCAGTTCCCTAGGCATTACCTCCAGGTGGTTCACCTCCTATACCACCACTAGTGGAGCATCCTTTGGTACCTGCAGTACCGACAGACAAGGGGCACAGGCTGAGCGTGCTCCATGAGTTTTAGAGATAGAGACCCCTCAGGTTCTGAGGCGAGATCGAACCTCAGGTGGTTGAGGACTGGATTGAGATGGTGAACATAGTTTTATATATAATGAGGACACCAATAGACCATATGGTGATCCTAGGATCGATCCTTCTTCAGGTTTCAGCGGGATGGTGGTGGAGTTTGACCACGCAGACTCACGATGAGGAGACTCTTTTGTGGATGGAGTTTGAACAACTCTTTAGGGAGGAGTTCTCTCTGGTTACGCTGAGATCAGTGTGTATCCAGGAGATTCTTTAGCTCTAGCAGGGCAATTTGACGGTGGATGACTATTCGTTGAGGTTCAAGAAACTTTCCAAGTACTCGATGGATATGGTCGGGGATCAATACTTCAGAGTTTAGACCTTCGAATGAGGTATATGATGGGACATCTGAGCTAGTGTGATGCCTCTATGCATTTAGACTTATAATTGAGTGCTCAAACAGGTCTTGGTGATCGAGAGATTCTTGGTAGAGCAGAGATAGCCAGTGGCAGTCATTAGCAGGAAGACGGGTGTGGAGACCTCATCAATAGGGATCCAATGTCAGGAACAGGGTTCGGGATGTGGGAGACGTCACAATATGACCCAGGACAGGGGATCGATAACCCAGGTCTCTCAGGATGGATCCAGTCATCCTAGAGAGAGGCGATGCTACCCGTGCGATAATAGAGGACATCTCACTAGAGACTGTCCAAATCTTCGTGCTACTGATAGGGAGGCGGTGGATAGACTACTAAGGTAGAGGCGAAGAGTGGAGCAGACAGACCCACTAGGAAGCGGACGTGGAAGAGGAGCAGGGAGAGCTATAGGTGGTGGAATACGCTTTGATCTACTCCCACCACCACCCCCATGAGGTCCGCACCAGGCTTAGGGATCTGGGGGACAGGGGTGGGGACAGCTGCATGTGGTCAAGGAATATGACCCAGGGACTCCAGGGATGATTTGAGGTACAATCTGTGTCTTTTCTACCTTAGCTTCCGTACTTATAGACACGGGTGTCATTCATTCCTTCCTCACCACATGTCTTGTGCAAAACCTTGAGATTCTGGTAGAGTCGTTGACTTGACCCTTACACTTGGAGACACCTGTGGTAAGAGGCTCGATGATCACGCATCTTTTCATATAGTGTGATCTTTCCCTTAGAGGTGATAGTTTTTCATGGAACCTATCGGTGGCAGGGTCGAGGTCTTACTAAATCATTCTCAGTATGGATTGGCTATCTTCAGTCTATGCCCAAATTGACTGCTTTAGGAAAAGAGTGTGGTGTGTCTACAATGATGGGAAGAGGTTTTCCTTTGTTGATGAAAAGGAGGCCCAGGAAGCACAGGATGGGCTCATGCATAGGAGGGTGCATTCGATCACTCATGAGTTGGATAGCCTTACCCTCAAAGCATTAGATGTTGTGAGCTTCCAGCTCCCTGCAGTAGTGGCAGAGTACGAGAACACCTTTTTGAAGATATTCCAAGACTACGTCCCCACTGGGATATCGACTTTTCCATCGACTTACACCCTGGGACAGCACTGATATCCTCACCAGCATATCATATGGGTCTCGTAGATCTTTGCAAGCTGAGGGTGAAATTGGAGGATTTTCATAGTAAGGGATTCGTAAGACCTAGTGTTTTACCCTAGGAGACCCCAGTTTTGTTTGGAAAGATGGCAGACAGGAGGTTGAGGTTGTACGTGGATTACCAGCGCCTGAACCAGGTGACGGTGAAGAACAAGTATCCATTTTCGAAGATCAATGAACTCTTTGATCATTTGAGAGGGGAATGTTGGTTCTCAAGGGATAACCTTGGGTTAGGTTATCACCATCTTCGATTATGGGATGAGGATATATCGAAGATGGCTTTCAGATGACTCTACAGTCACTACGAGTACTTGGTGATGCCTTTCGGCATGATGAACTCCCCCACAGTGTTCATGGGACTTATGAATCGGATCTTCCAGCCATACTTAGACCGGTTCGTAGTGGTCTTCATTGATGACATCTTTGTGTACTCAGCATCAAATGAAGAGAATGAGAGACACCTATGGATGGTTCTAGATGTACTCTAAGAGCACCAACTTTATGGGAATCTCTCGAAGTGCTAGTTCTGGATATAGGAGGTCCACTTTCTGGGACATGTTATCTCAGCAGATGGAGTAGTAGTGGACCTAGCCAAGGTCTAGGCTATATTAGCATGGGAGACACCCTGGAGTGTGATAGAGGTGCGGAGATTCCTTGGGCTGGTAGGATACTACCGAAGATTTATCCCTGATTTCTCCTAGATATCAGCACCGATGAGCCAAGGTCAAGGCTATGTTAGCATGAGAGCCACCCTAGAGTGTGACAGAGGTGCAGAGCTTCCTTGGGTTGGTAGGATACTACCGAAGATTTATCCCTGATTTCTCCTAGATATCAGCACCTATGATAGCCTTGACCCGAAAGGGGGAGCCTTTCGCCTGGACGGAGAAGTGCTAAAAGGCTTTCTTACAGCTGAGGCAGAGTTTGACGAGCGCACTGATATTGAGGTTGCTAGAGGAGGGTGTCAGGTACGTAGTTTTCTTTGAAGCATTGGGGAATGGCTTGGTTGTGTCATGATGTAGAGACAGGTGGTGATTGCTTATGGATCGCTCCAGCTAAGGCCACATGAACAGAACTATGCGACCCACAATCTTGAGTTGGCAGCGGTAGTCTTCGTATTGAAGATGTGGTGACACTACCTGATGGGTGAACGGTTTATCATCTACTCTAACCATAAGAGCCTCAAGTACATCTTCTCACATAAGGATTTGAATTTGAGGTAGATTTGATGGCTAGAGTTCCTCCGAGATTATGTTTTTGAGATCGTTTATACTCTTGGGAAGGGGAATGTTGTGGTAGATGCTCTCAGTAGGAAATCGAGTTCGCAGCTGCTGAGTGAGGCGACAGAACAGTTGGCCTCGCTATAGTTATCCTTCGTGGATGGAGATGATGCATCTTATCACTAGTTGATGGTTTTCACCCCTCCACTCTTACAGTGAGTCAGGGAGGCACAGCTAGGGGATGTCGACTGTGAGATTTTACGTGCTTAGTTATCAACAAGACATGATCCTAATGGATATTCGCAAAGTGGAGAGCACGTCATCCTTTTCAGAGGACGCATAATTGTGCCAATGGCATTGTGGGAGAAGGTTATGAGGGAGTTTCATACATCCCCCTTAGCGGTACATCCTGGAATGGAGAAAATGTATCAGGACATCTGACGTCAGTTATGGTGGATAGGTATAAAGAAGGAAGTAGTAGAGTTTGTTTCTCAATGACTTGTGTGCCATCTGGTGAAGGTTGAGCACCAAGTTCTAGCGGGGTTAGCTCACCCCCTGAAACTGTCAGAGTGGAAGTGGGATGGAATATCGATGGACTTCATGACGGGATTACCACGGATGCCCAAGGGACACGATTCTATCTGGTTGGTCATTGACCGACTCACCAAGTCGTCCCACTTCCTAACTATCAGGGAGCAGAGTTCCGTAGAGAGATTGGGACGCCTCTACGTGCAGGAGATAGTTTAGCTTTATGGCATCCCTTCGACGATAGTCTTGGGTCGTGATGCTCGTTTAACATCCTGGTTGTGGAAGGGATTGCAGGAGGCTTTGAGACTCAGTTACGCTTGAGCACAGCGTTCCATCCCCAGACAGATGATCAGACGGAGAGGACCATTCAGGTTCTGGAGGATATTTGTGGGCATATATCTTGGACTTTGGTCACAGCTGGGAGGACCACCTACCACTAGTGGAGTTTGCATACAATAACAGCTACTACTCCACCATTGGCATGGCACTGTTCGAGGCCTTATACGGGCGACTCTGTCGTTCACCGCTCTACTGGACCGACCTCAGAGAGTCAGCACTCATGGGTCCAGAGTTGGTGCGAGCTACCATCGAAAAGGTGTAGATCATCCAGAAGCGGATGAAGACTGCACAGAGCCAGTTGAAGTCTTATGCTGATAGGCAGCGGAGACCGTTGGAGTTCGAGGAGGGAGACCATGTCTTCCTTCGGGTCTCACCTCATCGAGGGTTGCGGAGATTTGGTCAGGTGGAAAATTGTCTTCGTGGTTTATCATCCCTTTTTAGATACTGTGCAGAGTTAGAGAGGTGGCGTACCGCCACAGTTGCATTGGGTACATGATGTCTTCCATGTGTCGTAGCTGAGGAGGTACGTGCATGACCGATCACACGTCATTGACTGGGGCGATTTGGACATTGAGGATGGAGTGACCTTCACGGAGTCCCCGGTGGAGATCGAGGATCGACAGGAGAGGATCCTTCGTGGGAAAGTGATTCCCCTAGTGTGTGTCTGTTAGTAGCACGAGAATCTTTAGGAGAGCACATGGGAGTGGGAGGCTCAGATTCGGGCGTAGTACCCACATCTGTTTGAGTAGCCTTTTGTTTTGGATTTTTGGGGATGTAAAGCCCTAAGGTGGGGAGAATGTAAAGTCTCGTATTTTTCGTGTATTATTTTTAAATATTATATGGAATTATTTTGAGACCAGGCTTTGTGACAGTATGCGATTCCGAGGCCTGGAGTGCCCGAAATAAATGTTTGAAATAAATTAAACTTTTAAACTGCGTGCGCGAGCAGTTTTCTTGAAAAAATGGAATAACTTTTAAACGGGAGCCTGGATCATAAATCTAATGGTACAGTTGCGTTCAGAACAATGAATTTACCTTAGGTGGGGCCTAACATCGACCGGTGCGGATCAGTCGCAGGAGTTAGTTTTTGGACGTTTTAAAATAAATAAAATAAATTAATAATTTATTTTATTTTAAATGTTTCCTTAAACACAGCGACCTAATTCTCCCCTATTAATACCTGCTTATAGAAATTGTGCAGGGTTAGACGCATAACCCTGCAAATTTACAATCGACATTGGAGCTTTGGAGGAGAAACCCTTGGCGGATGACGATAGTGCGATCGATCGACGCACCTCGGATTCGATGAACCTCGCCAACGAATGTGACGCGGTGATCGTTCTTCAATTGAATTGAGGTAGGGGTGGTTATTTCGATTCTTCTTTTCCTCATTCTTCAACTAAACGACGAACGCGAATCAACCCACGAATAGGTTGATCTACGGATCATGCGTTCTTGCAGGAGGGTTATTATTTCCATTTCTTCTGGGGTTTGATCCGGGAATTGATTTATGATGATTGTTGAATTGTTTTTGATTCGCCCTGTTTAATCCTTCTAACAGGAGCAGATCAACGCCATGGAAAATGATGGCGGAGGTTCGTTCCTCAATTTGGTTTATTAAATTTCTTCCTCCTCCGCCCTGCGTTCTTCATGGGGCGACGAACAGTGGATCGTTGTGAAGTCGTTTCACGATGCAACAACCCCAAATTTTAGATCTGATATCGTGAAAACCTAACGGAGGTGCGACAATGATAGCGGCGGATGAATCGACATGGTTCGGGAGAAATATATCTTTGAGCGCTCTTCGTGCGGGTGGATCGAGACTTGTCTTTAGGGCCGATTGGAGGCCCTAAACCAATGGAAACGGCCTTGCGACATTAGGTCGACCATAAACCTTGAGTTTCAAAGCGATCGGACAGCCGTATCAAAGATCAGAGGATCACCTGATGCGCGGCGACGAAGAACAGCGGTTCTGGAAATTCCTGAAGAACACGGTGTGTTCTCCGAAGAACACGCCATGTGGGGTCAGCATGGCAGCGGCTAGGGTTGCACACTTCACATGGTGAAGAACACGGTGTGCCTCCGGGGAGACACGACGTGTGGGCCCCACCCAGCGGCGGTTGGAGTTTCGGGCGACAGGAATCGTAGACACGGCGTGTGACCACTATCACACGACGTGTGGGTCTTTACACGGGACTCGGCATGTATCTCGGATGATACACGGACACGGGGTGGAGTACACGCCATGTACTCCACCACACGGCCAGACGAGGCCGGTTACACAAGTCACCCCGTGTACCGGTTACAAGGGTTGAGGCCATGTACGGGCACATGGCCAGCATACACTGAGCGGACCTGGATACCTTAACACGGCGTGTGATCCTTCCTACACGCCGTGTATATGCGTTCTTACACTGAATGTTCTCCAGACTCGGGTCGTTGTACACGGGCAGTACCCAGAGTCAAGGGACACGGCGTGTGACCACTCATACACGTCGTGTACTCCCTTCTACATGGCTTGATTCTCTTGTTCACCATTCCTTGGACAGGTTTCGTTTGGGTTAGTGCCCCTTTACTCGTTCCCCTGGAGGTCGGGTATCGTTTCCTTCCATCGGAGTATGATCTCTTCAGTAGGACTTTCTGAGATATAGTCAAGTATCCCTCTGAGAGGCCTGGAGCGAGATCCTCTATCCATTCTTGACCCTAAGTAGAGTCAGGTATCGACATGACTAATCCTACAAGGCGTCGATCATCTACTTAGCAGGTGAATCTGGATGAGTCGCGGTATCCACCAAGGCCCTGACAGTGATCCCCATCTGTGTATCGTGATCTTTTCTCACTCAGGAGTGTGTTCTCCCGGAATGAGTGTATTTGTTCTCCCTGCAGATCTATCAGTGCATCTTTCTCTCTCGTGGCTTTTCCCAACGAACGGTGCTTCTCGGACGGACGTCATCGGAGCTACCAGCCTCATGGAGTGAGTTCTCCCAGACGAGTGCTTTGTGGAATCTTCGAACTGAATCCCTAGCGGGGGTAAGCGGTCGTTGTAGACTACGGGTTTGGGTTTTGAGTATATCTGGATGTATTTATCTTGTTATATGTTCACTAGACATATATTGTGTAGAGCTTATTGTACCTTTACTTTGTGTATTGATTTGTGATTCTGGGGTCCCCTACTGAGTATTGTTTTACTCACCTCTGCACGGGCTTTGTCCGCACGTGTCGTGTCTTGTGCAGACGAGCGACCTTTTGACAGAGTCCAGGGCGGACCAAAACCGGATTGAGCCTTCTGAGTTTCCTACAGGCCAAGGTGTTCCTACGGCTACGAGCAGCAGTCTCAGTACCTCTTTGTGCTTATAGGTTGGACTTTGTAGTTTGCATACTCTTGTTTTTTGTGAGCTTGTATTCTGACCCAGTTTACTTTCTGCACTTTACTTTATGTCGTACTCAGTTGGTTGGGTTTAGTTTTATGCATGCATTTTGTTTCTGGGTGGTTTTTACTTTTCAGCATTTGTGGGCTTGGAGATTTGTGTGTGTGTACAGATACTTAGGCAATGTCTCTCATGTTGGTGATATGTCTACTCGGTGCTAATCACCAGCTCCTGGCCTATTGGAGACTGGCTTGGGGAGTCGCGGCGCGGGCCCCACTGAGCCGAGTCGTGACAGATTCAGCTGGGCAGAGATTCGAAATAGCATGATCAAGTGGAATAGCTCGAATGGGATTGGAGATTGGGACGAGGTGAGGCTCGGGGATGGTAGTATATCCTCTTATACATCTAATTTATTCTTATATTCTTTTGTATGTGTGATCGGCCCAGTGGGCTGCCAATGAGTTTGTATGACTACATGCTTTTGTACGGCATTTATTATTGATGGTTGTATGTTATTGTTTTTGCTTATTCTGATGTTTATTGTTATGGATGATGTTTTGTTTATTTCTCTCTTATTGTGCATTCTGATATGGGGATATAGTCTCCCAATGGTACTACTCTAGATTTCTGGTGTTAGTCGGTAGCCTTTATCGTATGGGGAGGTGCGTCTGAGGTCTAATGTCAACTCCCCTAGTTTAAGCATCGCCCAGTGGTCACAGACCAGGGGCAGGACATTACAGTAAAGCTCTCCCGTGTTTCATGTGGCCTCTAATTGGTGCTAATGATTTCATTTGTTCTAATGGAAAGGCATCACCAAACTCAACATTATGCATTTTTCCGTTCTCAAATTCTCCATATTTGTAATTTTGTCGCCTTCACTTTTTAGTTGGTTATGAATATTCTATAACTTATCTCTAAAATTCTTCGTTAATTTATAACATTTCACTTTGGTAAACTCTCTCTCGCACAATGAATCACGAAAAACATTTAGTTGTTTCAATCATTTTCAAGATATCTTTTTTTTTTCCTATTGAAGTCATAGCACCAATTGTGGTTACGTTGTTAATGTGATTGGTATCATCCAAAATACATAAAATTCACTAATTGCATAAATAAAATTATAGAGGAATGTATCATCTTTTACCTTTTACAAAATGTTGTTTGGTTGTTTAATAAGTTTCGCACCTTTTTACAAAATCCATCGATACGTCTTTAAATGTTGTTACTTCAATAAAAATAATCTCATTTGAATTGTGATTAGAACAATGTTTCCATAACTGGACAGTCCATTGAAACCATCAACTAATATACATTAATAAAACACCAATACCAAACGCTCAGAACAAAAACAACACTCAGGAGGAACAATCAGGAGCAGATGAATGGAACCTTACACTCACTAATGAAGATTCACACACAACTGCTCATTCCAGATTCCAGATTCCAGATTCCGGGCTGCTGCACTTGCTCTGTTTCCTGCCCTGCTCATCCCCATGCATACATAGAATCACCACCACCATGCATCATCATCATCTTGTTCGAGAGTCAGTTCCCCGGCTTCGGAATGTTGAGAGAGAGAAGAACGATCGTGATGCTGCAACATTTAACAAGATATCAGTGCCATATCTCAAAGAAAGAACATCAATGGCATTAGCTGGCTGCATCATGTCATGACATTCAACACATGCATGCATACAATTGATGGTGGGGCTGCAATATCAACATCCATGCCAAGCCTCAATTCTACTGCTCAAAGCAAGAGGAATTAACTATATAAACCAATGCATCATGCACGAACATATACAGACATACATACATATACAGATGATAGTGGGGGATGCAATCACCTTTTAATGAGTTTCCAGATAGATGATCTTCCCTGAGTTTTAAGCTCGCCGGAGGGGCAGGGATGGGGCGACCCAAGGCTCGTACTGCAGAAAACAGAAGCATGATGAGACATATTTCCCCATCTTGTGTATGCAGAAGCATTATACAGTTTTCTTTAACTGTTGCCAAACAGACCCTAATCATTATTTGGTGGGGGAACATTTGGACGGCTCACCATGTTCATCGAACACCTCAGAATCATTGAAGACGTCTTCAGAAGGAACCATTCTCAGTTTCCTCAAATCTTCTGCTGACTGATTACCAGGATCTCTTCCATCTTCAGTATCATCATCGCCTTCAGAAGTAGTGGCAGAGATCCAGTCAACCAGTTCCGTGCCACCGTTTTTCCTTCCAAACTTCAAGAGGCGTTTAAAACCCTTAGTAACATCCTTGCGAGATTGATTCTGGGAAGAATTTACCACAGGTTGAGCCCCACCCCATTTTTTCCTCATTCGCGCAGCCTCGGCCTCAGTTTGAGTAAGGGGGTGGGAATTCCATGTTGCAGCGCTCCCCATTGCTGAGGTTGCAGGCAAATTGATATCCAGGGATTCAGGATACAGAAAGGAAGGCTGCAAACTAGAATTCCATAAAAGAGGGCTTTCATCAAGCAAATCCTGTACAGGAACAGGAGTGGTGTTCGTGTCAGAAACGGATCCTACAGCATCTTCATCCTCAACAACTAAGGTGTCAAACTCTTCTTCTTCATCCTCACTGCCTGCATCTATGCAATAATCAGCCTGAATATGTGATTCCAGCATTCCATCTTCGAGTTTCAAAGCCACAGGTGATGTTGAATCTGGTAAACTGACAAAACCAGAACCAGGGCCTATCCCATTGCCCTTCCAATTAAATGGTTTTAGCTCAGCATTCCTGTTTTTTCTTTTTTCAAATCTCTGGCTAGTCACGGATTTCGATGGTGTTAAAACATCATTTGGGATCAAAGTAAACCTGTCATTAAAATCTGGAGGGTTTTTTTTTAAGGGGTGTGGTTTCTCACCGGTAACAGAAGACGGCTTTGTATTCTCTTTTCTAAGGTCGGTGAAATTGGAAACCGATTGCAAACTAGGGCTTTCTAATTGCCCTCTTTGCCTCACAGGAGCAGAATTGGCACCTCTGGCGAATAATTGTGAAGATACGTAGGGGGTCATTGATGAAAAAAATTTATTAGGTGTGAGTTTCTTAGACTCACTAAATAAACTATCCTGCTCACAAAGCTTCTGTTCTGACAATTCAGACGACAGATCTTCATCCTCTTCACTCCCTGGATTATTGGTCGCCTGCTGTCAGGGGAAAGCACTACAAGGTTAATTAGAAGTATTTAAAAGAACTATGATTTGATTTAACAGACAATATTAAGAAATTAAGACCTACTTGTTCCCGCTTTTTAAATTTCTCAGCAGACCTCGCAAATTTTGCCTTCATCTCAGCTGAGCTCCGTTCCAGGCTGTCATGCATGGCCTTCATCTTGGCTTCTTTCTCGGCTCCTTTTGATCCCCACTCTTCCTTCAGCTTTGCATCTCTTTTGCGCCTGTATTTTTCATAGAATTTCCCTCTAGAATCATTTGAAAAACCAAGCTCAGAGACATTCTTCAGGCCAACCCCATTGTCCTCGCTATCTTTCAACTTTCTCCCTGAACCAGCATTCAATGTTGCCACAGGGCTGGAATACCCAACAGACTCTGCCTCTGATTTTCTAAACTGAGAAAATGCACTGGGGTCCGTGACTAAATCATTCGGTGTGCTTCTCTGATTAGAAATCAGCGGATCATCAGGAGCCCGCAGTCTGTGCTCCGCAAAAAGTTTTTCAAGCTCATTGGCTTTAATTTTCAGCTTGTCATTGAGCCCCTGATTTTCTTTCACCTGCCTTCCTCTTTGATTTCTTTCCTCTGCTTCTGTTGAGCTCAAGACCATGTTTTTATGAATATCAGCAACATCATTGCTGCTTTCGATCCTGACATGTGACTTCTTAGCCCGCTGTGGACCCAATCTTTGTCCCTGAAATTTACTTGTTGGTTCTCCCAAATCCTCACCTTCATTTTCAAAATTCTCAGGGTCTTTCTCTGATGATCCCAAGTCCCTCCCTCCCCGACTGTTCTCAGCTTTCCTCCAATGGCCTTCTGAAACTTCTTTTCCACCATGACCTTCTGAGAGAACAGCATGTGTCTGGGAATGGAACTGTGGTGAATGAACGGTCAGCCGGGTAGAAGGCCTTGAGTGTGTACGACCAACCTCTTCGGATTTATTTGAAAAGATGCCAGACAGGGCTTGCTTATGGCCAGAAAATACTGTAAACTGTGCCTCGGAGGCTAGTGGATCTATAAATCTACCGCTCGCTTGACTGGATGATGAGAATGTCGATTTATCTTGAGACGCTCCTTGGTCTGTCAATACACTCAGATCTCTGTTAGCAACAGAGGGTTTAAATTGATTCTGATGAAGTGTCTGTTTGAAAATATCAGTACCTGCAGCCCCATCTCTCGCCTGGGTTTCCCCATCAGACTGGAAATTCTGATTTGCAGAAGACTTCATTACAACCTCCCCTCCATTGCCTGAAGAATCTCCAAGACAAGTCTGAGAATCAGGATGATCCTTGAGATCTTTATTGTTGGGCACGCTTAAAAATGTATCTGGCTTTGCCTGAGAAGCAGCTGGAGAATTCAGACTTTCCTTTCTGTCGTTACCCAAATCAATGCTCATGTCACTAGACCCACTCCATCTCCGAAGAACAGCCTTCTCAGCCACAGCTGGAGAAGTGTTGGCGGCTGCATTGGGTGATTGTTTTCGAAGCTCAGTTGACTTTCCAACAATGGTGTTCCGGCCAGAACCAGAGCCTGAGCCAGAACTCTGCTTCTGCTTGTTCTCAAAAATGTTGATCCGGTCCTGCACACTGAGCCGTCTGGAGGATTGACTGGTTTGCGATGAAGATTCAGTGGCATCAATGCCCTCTTTCTTCTCCTCGTTGAACCTGGCTACTGTGTCTGCAATGCTTGGGGACTCCGTGACAGGAGACTCCTCACAAACATCCTGTGGTTCCTGCTGCCCATTTTGGCTGTGAAAGTGAGGTCTACAGAAATGTTCAGGAGAATCATCAATCGACATGTCTGAACTGTAGGATGAGCGGAGAGTGCAATCATCGACTCTGGTGTTCAAGGAGTTACAAAGCTCCGGTCGCTTCTGGCACAGTGAAAGGAATTTGGCACAAGCTTTACTGCAAATGGTAAAATCCAAAGGGTTTATAAGAGGATAAATGATTAATTACTTGGAGAAAAGGTTTATAAGAATACTTACTTTAAACGATGGGCGCCAAACCGATCAGAAAACAACTGAAGTTCACAAACTGACTGGGAATTAAAACCAGCTGAAGCTGCACGAGAACAAGCAGTGGTTAAGTCTTGCTTAAGAGCAAGTAGCCGGACATCAATGGCCCTTAACAGCTCCTTCCTGCATAGATGAGGAAGAGAAGTATCTGAAAATTTATTAACCAAGCATAAATTTTTAGCTACATTGCCAAAAGAGCAGTTGTGTTGACAAAATATTCCAGATCATAGCCCAATTCATTGCCACACGGCATGCCTGACTTTAGTAATTTACAGAAGCTGAGCAACATCGGATCATTTTTACCACCGATAATGATAAAATTTCCTGACTAGATAAGAAATTAAGCCGAGCACAAAGGCATGATCGGAGTAAAAGAGAGGGCAATTACTTTGTCGCATCTCCTACTGCCATGGTTCCCATTCCATCCCCGCCTGGCACAAAATTGGAAATCCAGTAAATCTGTCAGCAATGTCACTAGGCCAACAGTATTCATAAATATCTTTTTGGAGTGACCGACTACCATTTAAATTCCAACGCACTTAATATCTGATGTTGTACAATAACGGTGTTTGACAAATGGTTCAATAGAGAAAATCAATGATACTGGGCATTGTACATGCACAAGCCATGCTGCTGAGTTGCCACAGAAAATGAAAATCCAATAATAACTAACAAAAACAAGTATACAAATTGCATGCAGCTGAGAAAAAGAGATATGGATCCAGTTGGATGTAGTTACATTTATGAACTACTCAAAGAGAAGAGCTCATCAATAACACACTTGATTCACAAATATAGAGATGATTTCAAGCTGCAATCTTTTCTGCATTCAAAACCATTAAAGAACATACTGCAGATTTCACCCAAAAAATATGTTTATGTACTACAGAAATAATTACTTAAAGCCGAGTGATAGCAGTAAGACATACCCAAAGAACCAGAAAGTCGATCGCCAGTTCCCTAGTAAAAAAAAATAGATTCAGCAATCCCGTCAATAAAAAGGAAATTCACGTATCTTCAAATACCACTAACATGCATTTCTATCATCCAAGACACAACCTGTGAATAGATATTCAGTGCTGCTTCTAGTTGAGACATCTCCGAGTCATATGTGTTGAATAGTTCCAAGAGATCAGGTGTGCTAACAAATCGTACAAACCTGGAAGGAAGAAACCTCACCAGGATCAGAAAAAATAAAACAAAATGTTCCTTTGCCTGTGGATTCAACTAGAAAATGTGTATAACCTCTCGAGGGTGCCTTTAGTGAACCAACTTTCAGGTTTTCTATGTTTATCAATTTCAAGTTTAATCAACTGTGTTTCCAAGACAAATTGTTCTTCGACGACTTTTAAATGGGCCACAAATGGCTTCACCAGTCCGGATGCAAGCTTCTCAGTCTTTCCATCACTGGAGACTAATAATTCACACCTGAACCGGATGGGACAAAAGTAACTAATATCAGAAAACAGGTGAGAGGAGCAAAATCAATGTATATATGCATGTCCCCACCTTGATCGTCGTGGTGATAACTGGAATACAGCATAGTCCAAGGGCTTCTCGGATCTCATTTTCAATTTCAATAACAATGCCAACTTACCGGTCACTTCCAAACAATCAGATGAGCTTCTAGAGAACCAACATTCCAGGTCCTATGAATTGCTATTCATTCTTGGCAGAATGAAGCAACAAAATTCCAACTACGCATGGCAGAATCTGCGATGATAAAACATAAAATATAAGGGAATTGGAAATAGAACAGTCGAACAATAACGATCACTGCAGAAAGGTCGACTGCAGACCAGAGCGAGTAGGAGTTGATGACATCCACAGTACGAAAATCATTAACGGAACCCAGCGATTTCTTGCAGGGATTTTTTCAGTGGAAAATGATAGAATGGTAATAATTGTCATAGTAAACGCTTAGAACTCTTAAAATAATTACAAGCTGTAGATTTTAAATTATTAGAAGCCGCCAATGGATCATATTTTAAATAGCTAACATGCCAACTGAATTTTCAAAAAATGCATATGAAAGTTTGAAATATCAGAAACCATCGCAGATCTGCTTCCATTGAAGATGAAAAAAAAATGCCAAATCAATAAAGGATAACGATTGTGAAGCCACTAAAGATCAAGCTTTCACAGAGCTGGACTAGAACAGGAGCTGAGACTGAAACTCGAGCGAAAATTTTAAAAAAAAGGAAAAAAGAGAAAACCCAGGAATTTCAAAAAATCCAGAGTGTTTAACGGAAGGAACTCCCAACGGATGCGAAAGGGATTGCGAAAATGCAGCATCTGCTAGAATTGTGGAGATTAGGGATCTCAACTTGCAGGAAGGGCTCACCCGAAATCAGATCATCAATGGGAGCGACATTTGGTGGGATTTAATTTCACCTTGCGTGACCACACTTTTTTTCCATCAATGACAGCGTCCCAGGGATACTAGTTTTAGCGATTCGCCCTTTTCCTTTCCTTCGACATACGGAAACCACATCGCCAATGGCCACTGTAACCAATGATCGCCGTCTCTTCTCTCTCCCACCCCGCGCTCTCTGTCTCTGTCTCCCCCTCTCTGTCTGCGCCGCTCTCTCCCCACACTCTCTCTCTCGCTCTCTCTCTGCCGTCGGCCTTGGGTTGGGGGACTGTAGACAGAGAGATAAAGGCTGCGAGGGTGTACGGTGCTGTGGGCGTACAAAACGGGATTTACGATTTTAAACTGCAACCCGACCCGACAGAACGACGGGGACCCGGAGGCAAACATAATGACACGGATGCCCCCGATTTCGGTGTCGGCCGGCGTAATTACCTAACCACCCCCGCACCTCACCAACCGGGTGCTGGAATGCAAAAACAAATTGTTTTTATTTTTTGAATTGTTTAAAAATAATAATATCAAAAAAAATATTTAAAAATACTATTTTTTTTTATTTGTTGATAGTAAATAAATTATTTATTTATTTATTGATAATTACCTGTATTTTTAAATTATTTATTTATGACGATTTAGATGGTTTGGATTGAGATGTAAAAGAATCTGATCTCCAACTGATTTGAAATAGCCAACGAGTTTGTACCCGAGTGGTAGAGTCTCATGCTTGGCATCCAAGAGACCCATGATCAAATCTGAGTGAGGGTGAATTTTCAGGTTACTGTAAAAATATTGTACCAGTACTATAGCGGGTACTGTTCCGTACTGTAGCAGTCGGCACTATTCATCCGATTTGAGTCTTTGGCCCACCGGTTTGGAACTACGGGTCTCAGGGCTTTCGAGCCACCAAAGGATTTCGGGCCATAGGGCTTTCGGGCCACAGGGCTTTTGGGCCACAGAAAAAGACCAAGAAGTAAGGTGGATCACCGAACCAGGCCCAGATGAGGATTCAAAACAAAAATAGTAATCATCAGAGCAGAGCTAACCGGATTAGAAGAATGATAATGTATTACAACTGTCGTCAGGACCAAACATCGTGCAACTCTGCACGGGGCAATGCTAGTCGATCAGCCGTGCGAGGTGGGGAGCTAAGCGCCTTCAAGATGCAGATGTTGGGGAGAGGTCGTTTCAAGTATGTCAGGTCTCGGGCCTTTAAGGTCATATATTGGGTCGTGTATGAGTCTTGTGTCTTGGGCCTACGGATCATGTAAGGGTTCTCCTTCAACCCTTAAAAGATGAATTATCAAAAAATAAATAAAAAAGAAGGTCTTCAGGCCATTTAGGCCAACAGATTTGAAATATCTATAAATTTTGAAATATGCAAATGCAAACCAAATTATTATAAAAAAAAATTGGGTACAACCAAATAATTATAAAACTTTAACTCATTTGTATCTTGTTTAATTTGAAAATATATTAAATTAATTTCAATCCATTATTTTTTGAAATATATGTTTAACTGTCTCGATTCATTTAGATATTTGATTCTGAAATAAAAAAAAATACAATTTATTTTTTGAATCAAATATGAATTGAATCCAACTAAAATAAATTCATTTTATAATTTTATCATCATTTAAAATATAAATATAATTAATTAATAATAATTAATTGTCTTTTCTGAATTAATAATTCACTATCGGTTGAAGTGAATTTAGTTACAACGAGATGAGATCCGGTACACATATCTATTTATTTTATTTTATTTTTAAAGGGCAAAGGCCATGTATTAAAAAACAAGAAAACATACATAGCATGAGATGAGGTCATACAAGGCATAATTATCACCACCAATGAACAGTCAAAGACCTAATTTCTCTCTAATCTTAATACCCATCCTACATTCCTCATCACGTGATGCATTCCAATCGACTCGTCTGCATCCACACTTGCGATCACAACTTATGGGGTAACAGTCTCTCCTCTAAGATCTCACTTGTTGCAAAAGGCCTTCAAGATCACTATTTTCTGAAGTGGGATGTCCACAGTGTCACTCGTTGTGGGATGTCCACAATGTCACTCACTGTGGGGGTCTTCATATCCCCCCGTCTCCGGTGCTTTCTAATGTTGACAAACACTTTCATTGTGTGATTCAAGCACTTCAAAGAGATTTGAGTTTGCTACCTGCACCTCATTTGAGTAGCTCGGTTCCTGACCAAAATCAAAAGGAGGTGTACTTGGACTATCTGGTCTTACTGCATCAGTCTGCCTACTCTCAGAGAGAGGTTTGGCTTTTCTGGAAGGTACTATACGGAAACCCTCTTCATCCATCAAGACCTTGGATGAAGTATTCTTTTTTTCTTTGGAATCATTTTCCACGTTGTTAATATGTTATCAATCCTTGTCATTGTGTTGAACTAATAGTGTATTAGTCCTGTTCCTTAATGGAAGCTGAGACATCCATGAGGAGGGGGGTGATCTCACTACACCACTCTCATCCACCTACTTAGACTCCAAAACACTAGGCTGTCCAGCATCAGAATCAATCACATTTGTTGCCTTCTTATTTTTTAATTTCAAAGGAGAATCGACATTCAACTTTTGTTTACCTTTACGAACTCTCAATGCAATAATTCGTTCATGAATAAATGGTTGATTAACCACCTCCTGGATTGCAACTTCATTGAGATTTTTCTCATCCCTGAGGTTCATCTCAGTACTACCCTCTATTGTTTGATGGTTTATGTCATCCCTTGAATGAGGGGATATGTTTACCTCCTTGGAAGGGTCTTTATTCCCAATGGAGACTACAACATTATCCTACACAGAATCAGAAGATAAGCTAATTATGTTTCTGGTTGTGCCATATGTACCCAGATCAGGGGACCCTTTTCTCACGCGTCCATCATCATGTGCAACTTCTTCCTCAGTAACAACGACCCACAATTTATTCTTGGAGACAGAGCGCTGCGCATCATTAGAAGCAGCCTGCTGAAGATTAACCACATTATGATCGTTTAAAGCTGCCTCATTGTCACGGGCATAGACTTCCAGCACCGCAACATCATGAATTCTAAAATAGGGAGACTCTCATAGTACAAGTGATCTTTTAGCTTCAAAAGTACCAGCAACCAGATTTTCGTGGATAACCTCTACACTCTGGGCTACTGCCTTTTCAGCAATTGAATCAAGACCAACAGATTTCAAGCTATTGTGTTTTTTATAACACTGGACATCATCATGCCCCTTAGAAGAGCAGAAGGAACATATTACCAGCCTTTTGTAGCTTAAATTATCATGATCGATAGCTTTACAATTTGTATCGCCCCAACCCCAGTTACCCAGAGTCGGTGCATTATTACATAACATTGGCCTGATACAAGGAATCATGTCCCGAAATATCGATCAGTTTAGTAGCCTTGAAAGTACTAGATACATTCATAAGTTTCACATTACATCATGAAATAAAAACATCAACAACATTTTGTCCCCTTTTGAACACACTTATATCCTTAGCCTATCCTTACAGGTCAACCATAAAACAATTCTTCACATCCTGGGAAAAATAAAACACAGAAAGGGGTGAGTTCAGATGCTCAGTTGGATAACAATATAGCGGAAACTTTCATAAATAAGCATAAACATTTAAAGCAACGTATAAGACTAAAACAAAAGCCTTTTAAACTTAAATTTCAACATAATATGACAAAGATAAAATTAAATAATGTTATTTACTTATTCACATGAATATTCTACTAGTCGAATAATCACATGTAATATCAATAATCACTTTCATAATGATGGAATACATAATGTGAGACTTTATAACCACATAGTCAATGCTTTGTACCAAGACTACAAATAAGATTTTGTTAAGGCCTTGTGCCAAGACACTAGTTTGTCTCATGAGACCTACCGATGCACCTAGGAGCTATAGCGGGCTCCACCCATCACTCACTAAGTCTAATGCATTCCTCATATGAAAAGGTTTAAACATAACATAAATATTCGTATTAAAACTAGCATACGAAATGTCAATACTTTATTCATAAACCATGAATGGTGTAAAAATAACACATCCACAATCAAAACATATCACAAAACCTTCAATACAATATGGAAGTTTTGTATCATAATAAATCAACTTCAAACAAGCTTAAAATTCTTCAAAGGATGTTGATATAGACGAAATCAAAACTTTTTTAGAGAAATATCTCTTTCTATTTTGAAATCATTTAAAATTCATATAATTATAAAAGAAAACATTTATTTTAAAAATATTCTTATAAGCTTGTATGGGAATATTCAAGGATGATATAACAACGGAAAATAGACACACCCACCGTATAAGTTAAAAAAGACATTATTACCTTAATTTTGTCGAAAAGGTTATAAAGTACCTTGTTTGGAAAATGACAGAAAGATTCCTTTCAAAACATATATGGTAAATTAAGGGTATAAATGACTTTAAACCATAGTATAGTAAATAGTAAAAATGTTTTGAATTACATTTTTAAGAAAACACGGATGTGGATGATAAAGAGGTCTCAGTAGATACTTACGTAAAAACAACCTCGGATAATAAAGAGATTGTGAAATTAACCCTTACCTTGTACTTGTCCTTATTCGATGGTATGTTAACCTCCTTTATAATAGTTAAAACATTGTTATTAAATTATACAAGAACTATATACATAAATATGATATCATATATGATCCTCTAATATTGCTTTGTTAATAATATTTCAGTAGTATCATCATTTTGGGTGTTAACTGATTTGTTTTCCTTTATATGATTGGTTACGTAAGGCATGTTTGTTATGGATAAGATGTATTTGATTCATATACAGAATGATATTATGTTCATAAAAATTATTTTTAATCATAAAATGAAAATTATTCTTGAATGATTACGATGGGGAATGAATCTCATCACGTTCGTGGAGACGGTAATCCGTACGTACGCACGAGCGACAATATCATTATATTGATGGTGAAATCATATGTAATTGGATGATATATCATATATACAGAATCATTAACACGTTATATTTATTATTTACATCAGTTATACCCATTATTATACCCATCCAAATAATGAAGTGTTTGAATAACAAACTACACCACGACGTGGAGACGGTAAGCCGTACGTACACACGTATGGTGACTTTGTCATTCATATGATGGATAGAATAATGAATATGGTTGTACCATTTTTATAATAACATCACAGTATATAGAAGATACTGGAGTTATTATTTTATAATGGAAACAATAAATAAAGAGGAAGTGGAAGAAGAAAAGAACTTGAAAGAGGTGATGAAATATTTACCTCTTTTTCGGGTTCTTCCTTTTGATTTGATCAAAAGGGATCCTTAGGTTGACTTTCTGACTAAAGGAAGTCCTCTAGGATGAAGGGAGGAAAGTTGGAAGGATATTTGGGTAGAATTTGGCTAATCAAAATGGATTTGGAGGTGTGAAATTAAGAGAAGGGGAAGTACCCTTTTATAAGAGAGGTGAGGGTCACTTTAGGAAAAGCTTGAAATATTTTTTTATAATAAAATTATTTTCCATTTCTAATGTCTCCAAAATAATTTATTTAGAGGATAAGGTGGTTATGGGTTGAAAAACTCTCAACCAATAGGTTTTAGACAGGTTTAGGTCACCATATTAATCTTATCTTTTAGATTTAACTCTTAGTTAAATAGTTTGACATTTACCATGTCTCTTTGTATTTTTATATTATATGGTTAATAAACTTACTATAACAAGACAAGAGAACATAAAGTGGTTAATTAATTATATAACTATAATTATATAAGTTCTTTGGTAGAAAATTATATTTTTAGGACTGTTATATAATTTAATAATATAATATTTTTTTAAAAAACTCATTTATGTCAATTTTGACAGTATTTAGTATTTGGTTTTTGTGAAAGTCATAAAAACTTTATTACTTCAAACCAAATACATTTAATCAATCCTAAAATGTCATATTCACCTATAAAAGTCTTTTATGTCATAAAAACTTTGAAATTATATTTATTTTAATATTTATAATACCATTTATCTGATTCTTTCATTAATAAGGTAATTACTGCATCACCATTGTGTCATAAATAAATTTAATTATTTAATGTATGAAAATTATAAATAAAATAAAATTATGTAGGAAATATTTTTATCTTTTTAATGAGTATTTATAGTTGAAATTATAACTTATATAACCCCATTTAAAATTTTTTTTACTAAAAGATATATGTTTATGTCATTTTTGTCTTTACTTTAAATTAATTAATATAAAGTGTCATTATCACTCTCAAGTGGCTCCATGGGGTCCCAAAATTGACCCAAGGATGCCAATGGTCGGACATGTATCAACCAATAGGAATAGGACACATGTTAAGGTAATTTAATATTATTTTTTACCCTTATTTACCGGATTTACCCTTTAACCATGGTAAATAAAATATTTACTGAAGTAATTATTCATAATGTCTAAAAATAAAAGTTACCTATTTACACAATATGGTCCTCTTAATTCCAAATATGGAATCCATTTTTCCAAATTAAAAAACATATAAGTGGCATAAATTAATTTAAAATTAATTCTCGTTGTCAAAACAAAAAGCGTGTTTTTAAGAAATAATAACCATCAAAAGATTGACACTTGTTTATATCCCCAGTTTAAATGTGAAATTACATACAATGATATAAATTATATTAAATGATAAAAATATAATCTAATAATACTTTAAAACCACTCAAATGTATAATTTAACACTATAAATTATTTTGATTAAAAAAGTTGTTTTTAATTAAAATTTAGTATTTTTCACTATTCATCAAAAATTGAAAGTTTTCAGAAAAAGTACCAAAAATTCACCCTATGCTAATTTTGATATTATGAATTAAAAAATGAAGTCCATTTTAGAAAATAAAATTTATAAAATTTAAAAAAGTGGTTATTACTATTTATAACAGCTAGTTTGATTGGTCGTGGTGTGTTAAAACTCCAAGTTGTGTACAACGCAAGCTACTGCATTATTCAAAGGGAAACGTACCGTGAAAGCTTGGGGTATTACATTCTCCCCTCCTTAAAATAATTTCATCCTCAAAATTTCTATAATATTACTGCATAAAAAGATTCGGGTGGTTCTTCATCATAAGTTTCTCAGGTTCCCACGTTGTCTCTTCCATATTATAGTTTCTCCATAAAACTTTTACCAGACGAGTCATCCGGTTTCTCAGAACTTGTTCTATGGTATCAAGAATTTTGACAGACTCTTCACAATAAGACAGATCGGGTTCCAGTTCAATTTCCTCATAGGTGAGTACATACATTGAGTCAGGCATGTATTTTCTCAACAGTGATACGTGGAACACATCATGAACTTTGGAGAGACTTAGAGGCATTGCCAAACGATAAGCTACAACTCTAATTTCAAAAGTTCCGATGTACCTGGGACTCAATTTACCCTTATTACCAAAATGTATAACACCCTTCCATGGAGATACCTTTAAGAAAACATGATCTCCTACTTGAAATTCCAAATCCTTCCTTCGGTTATCAGCATAACTCTTTTGCCTACTTTGAGCTGCTTTGATGTGGGTTTGGATAATCTTCAATTTTTCCATTGTTTCCTCAACAAGTTCTAGGCCTACGAATTTTCTTTCACCAACATCATCCCAACAAGTTGGTGTGTGACATCTCTTTCCGTATAATGCTTCATATGGTGCCATCTAAATAATTGAATGGAAACTATTGTTATAGGAAAATTCTACTAGAGGTAAATATTGATTCCACATACCTTGAAAGTCAAGTGAGCAAGATCTCAATGTGTCTTCTAAGGTTTGAATAGTCCGTTCTGATTGTCCATCAGTTTGAGGGTGGTAGGCAGTGCTCAAACAAAGTTTAGTATCCAAGGCTTTCTGAAGACTTTTCCAGAATCTTGATGTAAAACAGGGATCACAATTATAAATAATTGATAAGGGTGTTCCATGAAGTCTTAAAACTTCATTAATATATAGTCTTGCTATACGTTCAAGTGGGAAATATTATCTTGTAGCAAGAAAATGTACTGACTTGGTAAGACGATCAACAATGATCCATATTGCATCATTCCTTCTAGGAGTCTTTGGTATCTCCATGACAAAGTCCATCGTAATATTATCCCATTTCCACTCAAGTATGGGAAGAGGTTGCATGACTCCTCCAGGATATTGCCTTTCAGCTTTCACTTGTTGACAAACCATACATCTTGACACAAAATCAACAATCTCCCTCTTCATGTTGTCCCACCAAAAACATTCTTTCAAATCTCTATACATCTTGGGGCTCCCATGGTGTATAGAGAAATTAGAGCAATAAGCATCATCCAACAATTCCTTTTTTAGATCAGGTATGTTAGGAACACAAATTCTCTTCCCAAATTTCAAAATTCCATCTTCATATATGAATTCACTCAATCCCATCATTCAAAGCTTTAATCTTCTTTTAAAAATCCTCATCATCAGTCTGAAAACTCTTTATCCTTTTTAGTAAAGATGGTTTGGCAACCATTTGAAAAAGTATTGACATTTCACCTTCCATGGTTATTCCCATATCCATCTTTACTAGATCTATGAAAATAGGATCCCTTTCAACTCTCATCTTGTTCAAAAATCCATGATCCTTTCTACTAAAAGCATCTGCCACCTTATTTGGCTTCCCCGAGTGGTAGTGTATAGCGCAATCATAATCCTTGAGTAGTTCAAGCCATCATCTTTGCCTCATGTTGAGTTCTTTATATGAGAAAATATACTTCAAACTCTTGTGATCAGTATAAATCTCATATTTTTTACCATAGAGATAGTGGCTCCATATATTCAGAGCAAATATTATAGCAGCTAACTCACGACCATGAGTAGAATAGTTTTGCTCATGAATTTTTAGCTGCTGTGATGCATAGGAAATGACTCTATCATTCTGCATAAGGACACAACCAAGTCCTTTCTTTAAAGCATCACTATAAATAACAAAACCATCATTCTCCGACGATAGAGTCAAGATAGGAGCATTAACTAATCTTCTCTTTAGTTCTTCAAAACATTTTTCACACTCTTTTTTCCAAACAAATTTAACCCCTTTACGAGTGAGCTTGGTTAATAAGTTAGCCAATCGAGCAAAATTCTGGACAAAACGCTGATAATAACCTGCTAAACCAATAAAACTGCATATCTCAGTTATACTTGTTGGTGATGGACATTCGTGGATTGCCTTGGTCTTTGAAGGATCAACAGAGATTCCATCCTTAGAGACAATATGGCCAAGAAAAGAAATCCCATGAAGCCAGAATTCACACTTACTAAATTTCCTATATAATTCATTTCTTCTAATAGTCCTTAGGATAATGCGCAAGTGATTTTCATGATCTTTGTAGCTTTTTGAATATACCAAAATATCATCAATAAATACTACTACAAAATCATCAAAATATTATTTGAAAACTCTATTCATTAGATCCATGAAGAAAGGGGTGAATTAGTCAATCCAAAAGGCATTACTATAAACTTGTAATGCCCATACCTGGTTTGAAATGCCATTTTTGGAATGTCTTCCTTCTTCACACACAAATGATGATATCCAGATCGAAGGTCAATCTTTGAAAAATATTGAGCTCCATGAAGTTGGTTGAATAAATCATTAATGTGAGGTAGGGGATACTTGTTCTTTATTGTTATAGCATTGATCTCCCTATAGTCAATACACAACATCATAGATCCATCTTTCTTCTTAACAAAAAGAACAAGGCTTCCCATAGAGAAAAACTAGGGAAAATAAATCCCTTATTAATCAATTCCTCTAATTGTTTCTTTAGTTTCACTAATTCCACAGTGGCCATTCTATAAGGGGTCTTCGATATGGGCCTTGAATTAGTAATTAAATCAATGGAAAACTCAATTTCTCACTCTGGAGGATGTCCAGGTAAATCCTCTGGAAACACATCAACATATTATTGCATAATAGGTACATCCTCTCACTACTACAAATTTGGGCTATAGCCACGGACCTATAGCCACGGTTTTATAGGTCTGTTTCTATAGCTTTAATATTGCCACGGTTAAATTTCAATCTACGTGGCTAAATAAAGAATACATCGCAGTGTCATTTTTTCCCCAATCTCTATCGGGATTTTCCTCCTCCCCCGATCCGCAACCCTCCTCCTCCTCCCCCGATTTGCACACTGCGCAGCCCTCCTCCCCACATCCCTCCTATCCTCCCCCAATTCGTAGCCCAATCACCGCACAATCCTCCTCCCCGACGACGTATCCTCCTCCCGATGATCTCCCCAACGATCTTGCCGTGCAACCCTCTCTCATAGCGGCGCCCTCCTCCCCGACGAACTCTCCCACAATGGCGCCCTCCTCCCCGACGACCTCTGCTCAGCGGTCTCACCATTTGCAGGTAGAAGCTTATCGCTATTCACGACCCTGACATATTGTCTAAGTTCTAGAATCTATCTTTAGCTGCGATGAAGCACTTTTGTAAATAGAGGAGTCTGTGACTGCCAGACAGGATAGGTATTGGCTTTCTAAATTTGAAAAATGCAACCCCTTTTGGTAATCTTCTCATATTTGATTGGTTTTGCTTATGAAAAATTAAATTAAATATTGGTTTGATTGTATGTTGTACTTCTGGGATGCATGCTAAGCTTAAGTATTGGTTTAATTTTTGTCAATCTCTGCCTCTAATCAGCAAGGCTGGGCAAAAATTTGTTGGATGTCAATATTTCTTAATTAAGTTTCACGTGAGAGGCTGACTTTATCATCATTGAATTTATGAGCTCATGCATTGAGTGTCGGCATTATGCGCTCAAAGTAGCCTACAAGTGAAGTTTAGATGGAGAAACTTTCCTGAACTTACCTCTTTACATATTACGTGATGAAGTGATGTTTTTATTCCATGTAAAATTCAAACACAGATATTGATTTTTGTTTTGGGCGAGCTGGAGAGAAATCAATACATAGAGTTTTTGTTGATCCTGGTGAGAGCCATTGTATTGCAACCATACATGGTGATGGGGGTGTTGATACATACTATATGCATGCAAAATGGAGCAAGCCTCACATTCTAACCAAATTGATAGGTCTTGTGGTGAACTCTGTTGCTTGGAATAGGCAGCAGATCACTGAAGGCATGTTTTTTTAAATTATTATTTTTTCCATTTTCTAGTCATTGCAGTTTAAGAAAGATTTTGATAAAATATTTTACTTGGGTATATATGTCGAACACAGCTTCTACAAAAGAGACAATTCTTGGCACCAACAATGGACAGCTATATGAGATGGTCGTGGATGAGAAGGATAAGAAGGAGAAGTACATGAAGTTTCTATTTGAATTACAAGAAATTCCAGAGGCTTTTATGGGTCTACAGGTACATCTTCCTCAACCCTTGTAATTTGGGTTTACAGTTTTCCTTCATATCAAAAGCATTATAGAAGAGAGTTTTTTCAAAAGTGGTTTGTATAGGTGAGATAGAAACCTATGAATGGTAGAGGGATAACCCATTAAAATTTTGAATGTAAGTTGATGGGATCTAAGAGGGGATGTTTGGTACACTGGAGTAACCCTTTCAGGAAGAGCTGATTCCAGGGGTTTCCTGTGAATATATGCTTGGTTTGAAGGAATCACATTTCCATGGAAAGACTGCTTCCAGAAAGGGATGAAAAAGGGTTTCCATCATTGGCTTTTGGAAAGGTGTTTCTAGTAGATTCCCATCCCCACTCCACTTCCTACTTTCATAGCCCCCAGTTTTGTAGACCACGCATGCCCTTAGTGCAAGGGAGCTTGATTCGTAGGCGGTGGCTATCTAGATAGGTTTGGATGTTGCTGGGAAATCCATACCATGTTTACAATTTCGAGTATTCCTTGCACATCTCTTTTTCATTCTGTGTCATTTTATAGATGGAAACAGTTGTTGTCACTGATGGGACTAGATATTTTGTGATGGGTGTTACTCCTACATGACTATATTCTTTCACTAGGATTGGATCTCTGGAAGTAAGTTCTCTTCTGAGTAGCCTCTCCACGTGGGACCTAGAATTTCTTACTCTTGTTTTATAAAATATGAAACATTTCTATCATACCATACTATACATCACTCTGAAGATATTAAATGAAATTATCATGTTATGATTCCACTATTATTTATGAAATTCAACCTTTCCATGAAAATCTAATGTGTTATGAGAATGGAAGTAGAACATGTTACACTTCTAGACCTTTATTGCTAATATTTGTCCATTCCATCTGAAATATTAATGCTTATTGATTTCTGGTTGATTTGCAGACTCTTTTTTCTGGTTATTTAAACTGAGCTGTTCATTTCATGGAAATTCCTGGTGAAATACCAAACAGGTAGGTTTGTTGATTTGTTTTTGGTCTCAAGGTATTAATAGTCATAGATATTTAAATTTTAGTAGATTTAAGTTGAAATAAATGTTTGAATTGTCTGGAATTTTTTTAAATGGTTCAAGTTTTATAAATTGGAAACACCCATTTATAAATGCGAAACACCCTTTTTTTGAATGTACATGAAAATTAAGGTAGTTTAAAAGCTGAGGTTTCCCACTCAGAGTAGATTACTAGTTTTTTTATGCCCATAATATTTCTTTTAGTGAACTGCATTTCTTTATCAAGCAAAGAAGGGCTGTGCATTTTTCATGGCTTTATGGTGTAGGCATCTACCATATGAACCTGAAGATGCTGCCCCGCGGATGTCGCTGGACCGGGCCAACACGCCGCGGTCACACCGCGGTCACGTCGTGGTCACGCCGCGGTCACGCCGTAATTTGGCCCTGCTCTAGGAAGACACCCTATGGTGGTTCGCAGTCCTGTTGGGATACTTCTCCTATCCCTAAGACGCACTTCTCCAAACCCTCGGTGCCAATCCCATACTCCTCTCATCCTTGCCGCCACTCTCATACCGATCACCCCTCGCCGCCGCTCCCATCCCAACCACCCCTTGCCGCTCGCTGATCATCGCTCCTAGCTCCCCGCTGCTCTCGAGGGTTCTAACTCTACTTTCTAACCGGTCATCTTATCTTTGATTCAAGTAATTTTTGTTCATTCACTTTAAATCAGTATGTATGCCTTCATTTATTTTCGATTTTTTTGGTTCCATTTCACTGCAATGTACTGTCTATTATGACCCCCTTATGAACACAAGTAATATATCATTTTAGGTTGCATTTTTGTTGTAATTTACCTGTATAGAATCATTTTGATTGATATTGAAGAGGTCAAAATGAGGTGGGGAGGAGGGGGGGGGGTGTGCTGGAGGGGGGGGATGGGCAGGGGTGAGGTGAGGAGGATGGGGGATGGACAGGGGGTTGGAGGTGGCTGTGCAGGTGGGGGAGAGGGGGGGATGTGCTGGGGGTGAGAAAAGATAAGATATGGGGGTGAAAGAACATCCATGTTGATGGAAACACCAATACATCAAGAGTTCCTTTGACTCATATAAATATCTTAATGAAATCTGACCATAACTTCTATCCCACAACATCATATTTGGCCATTCCATATGAAATATTAATGCTTATTGATTGCTGGTTGATTTGCAGACTCTTTTTTCTAGTTATTTAAACCGAGCTGTTCATTTCATGGAACTTCCTGGTGAAATAACAAACAGATAGGTTTATTGATTTGTTTTTGGTCTCAAGGTATTAATAATCATAGATATTTAAATTTTAGTAGCTTTAAGTTGAAATACATGTTTGAATTGACTGGAATTTTTTTAAATGGTTCAAGTTTTATAAATTGGAAACACCCATTTATAAATGTGAAACACCCTTTTTTTTAATGCACATGAAAATTAAGGTAGTTTAAAATCCGAGGTTTCCCACTCAGAGTAGATTACTAGTTTGTTTATGCCCATAATATTTCTTGTAGTGAACTGCATTTCTTTATCAAGCAAAGAAGGGCTGTGCATTTTGCATGGCTTTCTGGTGTAGGCATCTACCATGGAAACCTGAAGATGCTGCCCCGAGGATGTCGCTGGATCGGGCCAACACGCCGCGGTCACACCGCAGTCATGCTGTGATTTGGCCCTGCTCCAGGACGACACCTTGTGGCGGTTCACAGTCCTTTCAGGATACTTCTCCTATCCCTAAGCTGCACTTCTCCAAACCCTCGGCGCCAATCCCATACTCCTCTCGTCCTTGCCGCCGCTCCCATACCGACCACCCCTCGCCACCGCTCCCATCCCAACCACCCCTCCCCGCTCGCCGATTGCCACTCCCAGCTCCCCGCTGCTCTCGAGGGTTCTAACTATACTTTCCAACTGGTCATCTTATCTTTGATTCAAGTAATTTTTGTTCATTCACTTTAAATCAGTATGCATGCCTTCATTTATTTTCGATTTTTTGGTTCCATTTCGCTGCAATGTACTGTCTATTATAATCCCCTGATGAAGACAAGCAATATATCATTTTAGGTTGCAGTTTTGTTGTAATTTACCTGTATATAATCATTTTGATTGATATTGAAGAGGTCAAAATGAGGTGGGGAGGAGGGGGGGATGTGCTGGAGGGGGGGGGTGGGCAGGGGTGAGGTGAGGAGGAGGGGGGATGGACAGGGGGTTGGAGGTGGCTGTGCAGGTGGGGGAGAGGGGGGGATGTGCTGGGGGTGAGAAAAGATAAGATATGGGGGTGAAAGAACATCCATGTTGATGGAAGCACCAATACATCAAGAGTCCCTTTGACGCATATAAATATCTTAAGGAAATACAACCATAACTTCTATCCCACAACATCATATTTGGACATTCCATCTGAAATATTAATGCTTATTGATTGCTGGTTGATTTGCAGACTCTTTTTTCTGGTTATTTAAACCGAGTTGTTCATTTCATGGAACTTCCTGGTGAAATACCAAACAGGTAGGTTTGTTGATTTGTTTTTGGTCTCAAGGTATTAATAATCATAGATATTTAAATTTTAGTAGATTTAAGTTGAAATACATGTTTGAATTGACTGGATTTTTTTTAAATGGTTCAAGTTCTATAAATTGGAAACACCCATTTATAAATGCGAAACACCCTTTTTTTTGAATGCACATGAAAATTAAGGTAGTTTAAAAGCCGAGGTTTCCCACTCAGAGTAGATTACTAGTTTGTATATGCCCATAATATTTCTTGTAGTGAACTGAATTTCTTTATCAAGCAAAGAAGGGCTGTGCATTTTGCATGGCTTTCTGGTGCAGGCATCTACCATGGGAACCTGAAGATGTTGCCTCGCGGATGTCACTAGACCGGGCCAACACGCCGCGGTCACATCGCGGTCACGCTGCGGTCACGCCGCAGTCACGCCGCAGTCACGCCGCGGTCACGCCGCAGTCACGCCATGATTTGGACCTACTCTAGGACGACACCTTGTGGTAGTTCACAGTCCCGTCGGGATACTTCTCCTATCCCTAAGCTGCACTTCTCCAAACCCTCTGCGCCAATCCCATACTCCTCCCGTCCTTGTCGCTGCTCCCATACCGACCACCCCTCGCCGCCGCTCCCATCCCAACCACCCCTCGCCGCTCCCAGCTCCCTGCTGCTCTCGAGGGTTCTAACTCTAATTTCCAACCGGTCATCTTATCTTTGATTCAAGTAATTTTTGTGCATTCAGTTTAAATCAGTATGTATGACTTCATTTTTTTTCGATTTTTTGGTTCCATTTCGCTGCAATGTACTGTCTATTATGATCCCCTTATGAACACAAGCAATATATCATTTTAGGTTGTAGTTTTGTTGTAATTTACCTGTATAGAATCATTTTGATTGATATTGAAGAGGTCAAAATGAGGTGGGGAGGAGGGGGATGTGCTGGAGGGGGGGGATGGGCATGGGTGTGGTGAGGAGGAGGGGAGCTAGACAGGGGGTTGGAGGTGGCTGTGCAGGGTGGGGGAGAGGGGGGGGGGATGTGCTGGGGGTGAGAAAAGATAAGATACGGGGGTGAAATAACATCCATGTTGATGGAATCACCAATACATCAAGAGTCCCTTTGACGCATATAAATATCTTAAGGAAATCCGACCATAACTTCTATCCCACAACATCATATTTGGCCCAATGGTTCCAATAGTTCCAATCCTAAAAAAAGGCGGTAATCCTCAACTGTTCTAACCTTGAGAAATAGGTACCAACATGTCAGGATAAAACAAGATCTCTTTATATATACTACTTGATTATAATTTTCAGGATCTATATGAAAGAACATTGAACAAAACTAGCTTAGATTTCATAATCCATTCCAACTAATGATCTCATAACCCTCACACATGATTCTCATCTCACAACCCAACCTACTGGAGGATTCTGAATCCAATCCTTGAAGAAATCCTGATAAAGAATTATTTTAGTCCAAAACACCATAATGACTACATTCAAACACAGAAAGTATTCCACCATGGAAATTTATATGAAAAACTGATCAAAATTGAGTACTCATAAGTCGAATTTTGACTCCAGGGTTAAAATAGGGTAAACACAACAAGGAGAAAAAAGTACCCAACCTGTAATTTAGGTACATGATATGTAACCCAAAATGTCCCCTCCTTCCATGTGACATAGACTACTCAGTGTGTACTTTTCCAAAGTACACATCATGTGTTCCAGTATATGATGTTTACCCCCACTTGGGTACATTCACATACAAGGCCCCACTTAGCATGAAAAATTCCCTACTACGTGGAATGTATCACCCCATACACAATCTTTACCCCACATATGGTTCCCATGCATGTACCTATCCATATATCCCCCCAACACAAGGTCTACCCATGCACAGTGCCTATCCATGTACCTCACACTAGATATATATTTATACCCTACATGGTCATCTGCCACTAGCACACCCCGAGTCACCACTACATGGCGTGTAACCCACCCCCTTGTATTAATCTTTTAGTTCCCAAAACCCATCTTTCCCAAGTACGAAAAAAACATGATGCGTGTTCTCAAAACTACACATCATGTACATGAGTTTTCCCAAACTAAACCCCCCCAAAAATATCCCAAAACACCTAATTTCTCCAAAGTATCCATAGATTGAATCCTGAATGGGTCACCAAAAACCCAAAAAAATACGATTAAAACTTAAAATAAACTACCCTATGGGAATTTGTGGGGGAGGCAGGGGTGCTTGGCGGGGGTGAGGTGGGGAGGAGGGGGGATGTGTAGGGGGTTTGGTGGGGAGGGGGTGGGCTGGGCAGGGGGGAGGGGGGGTTGTGCAGGTGTGGGGGGTGGTTGTGTAGGTGGGGGGGGGGGGGCTGGGCAGATGGGGGAGGGGGGCTGGGCAGGGAGGTTGTGCAGGTGGGGGGTGGTGGTTGTGCAGGTGGGGGGGGGGGGTGGGATGTGCAGGGGTTAGGCTAGGCAAGGGGGAGGGGGGCTGTGCAAGGGGTTAGGCTAGTAATTTACCACTTTCAAAATAGTAAATTATCTTCAGACATGTCTTTTCTAGCCCAACGTATTTATATGTATCCAAAAATTTTACCCTTATAAAATCCCTAGACTAATACTTCTCACTCAATATAGCTCATCACTCAACTCCCAACATCTTCCATACTACTAAAGGTAGTGTCTCATACAACTATATATCACATACCAACCTTCTCACTCAATAAAAATCCATGTTAATACATTATGATCAATGTAAATCCATTTTCTGAAATAATACCATATTAACCATGGTAGGTCTAATATCACATTCCAAATGCTCCATTATCACTCATGGTTAGGTTCATCTAGAACCTTATCACTCAAGGTGAGGCCATTATATTGACCACTACCTTATCAATCATGGTAGGGTTAGATATCATGTTATAATATGATAACTTCATTATCACTCAAGTAAGGGTCCTTCTAGCACCTTATCACTCAAGGTGTTATCATTCCTTATTATATATCACTATACTTATTATAATTTCTCACCCAACATGTGTATGAAATAACAATAAGGGCATTTGGTCCATATCATAGCTCACCAGATAGGTACAAGGTTCTAGTCACTCGGGACCTATTCCCCCTACCTTATCAATCATGTTAGTGTTAGATATCATTTTATAATATGATAGCATCATTATCACTCAAGTAAGGGTCCTTACAACACCTAATCACTCAAGGTGTTGTCATTCCTTAAGATATTTCACTATACTTGTTAGAATTTGTCACACAACATGTGTATGAAATAACAAGGGCATTTGGTCCATATCATAGCTCACCAGCTAGTGTACCACCATGAGGACCATGATCCCATGTGATAAATGGTTAATTTTTATGATTCTCCCTATGGATCATCATTCAAATTTCAATGGATACAAAAATCATCTATGGAAGGTATATACTAAAATTAATGTAGTAATCTACTGGATTGTCATGGAGGATTATCTGAATGTTTGTAGTATAGATTGGGGATAGAATATTACCTTGTAATCTTATCCTCTTAGAATATGATATAAAATTTCCAAAGTGAGCCCAACAGATGATGTAAATGATTCATAACCACTGACAAACACCATGTTGGATGTCATCATAGTAGATCCCCTTGAAAATTAGGAATGTGATATCTCTCACGAATCAAGTAAATATCTATCCCCATAGAATATATGTGTCACAAAAGCGTGACCAATATCCCTCTCTTAAACACAAACCAATACCTTGATAAATGCAACAATATAACTAAATCTCTTAACATTATAGAAGTCATTGCCCCATGTATCTGATTCCCCCATCATTATACTTTAGGAACAAAAGGGTTATAATGGTCATAGTGTAAATATTCTTCTAGGTTAGTATATTGAATGATTAAATTCATCGAAAAAATATCAAATTTATCCTGGAGTAATCAAAACCAATAACCCTTATCCGATAGATCAGGATTGAGGCAGGGGATTCTTTATATATGAGTTATAAACTTGAATTTCCAATATCCCCCTCCCTATTTGATCAACAAGACAACATTTTGTTGGTTCTTGGTCTCTCTACCACATAAATATGTGAACCATACAAGGGGAAGGGATGTGAGTAAGCCTTAAAAAATGAGATGATTATTTCTATGTGTTTCTTGTGTGATTGAAGGTGATTGAAGGTGATTGCAGGTGATTGAAGTGAGTTTTTTGTGAGTTTTCTATGTGTGCAGTGGTGTGTTTTCTGTGTTTGCAGGTTGCAGTGTTCCTAAACACATAGAATGAGTGTTTTTTTGTGATTGCAGTGTATTTTTGTGAGATGGAACGTTTTTCACAGAGTTTTCATTGCATCCTGTAGTTGATTGCAGGCTACCTGCAGTTGATTGCAGGCTGTTTCATTTTAAATTAATGGGGGTCTAACCCAACGGTTTCAAAACCGTTGGGTTATACCTGTGTGTTGCTGCTGCATTTCCCAACGGTTCAAAACTGTTGGGTTATACCCCTTGCTACTGCATTTCCCAACGATTTCAAAACCGTTGGTTTATACCTGTGTGTTGCTGCTGCATTTCCCAATGGTTCAAAACCGTTGGGTTATACACCCTGCTGCTGCATTTCCCAACGGTTCAAAACCGTTGGGGTATATCCACTATATGTTTATTCCAACGGTTTTAAAACCATTGGCATACCCCTGTGCACTGATTTTTCCAACGGTTCAGCTGAACCGTTGGTATAAAAGAAATCTAAACAGCCTTTCCCAACAGTTCAGGGTGAACCGTTGGTATAAGGCTTTCCCAACGCCTCACAGCCCAACGGTTTCTAAAACCATTGGGATAAGTTTTCCCAATGGTTTGAGGGCCTTTCCCAACGGTTTTAAACCGTTGGGAAAACATGGATTCCCAGTAGTGTGTCATTCCACAAACCATGTCTGTCTTCACTTATACAAAAGTAATCTTCTCAAGATATCATTCTCTTCTTTTGATACAAAAAGGGTTTCCCATTAGTCTTTCTGGTCCAAACTAGTCCATATTTGGTTTTAGTACCTGCATTATTAGAGGCAACATGTTTATTTTGAGATTTATTAGGAGATAAATTAACCTGCCTTTTTGGAACCTTCTTTTAAACAGAAACCTCAACTGCCTTATTTCTCTTATCTTCTTCAAATAATTCTAAACTTCAAGATACTTTGATTGTGCCTTTATTAGTACTTATTCTCTCAAAGAAAGTTTCTCTTCAAGGTTACTCACCATATTATCCTCATCAACCACATTCAATTTGAATTTTTTGATTTTATTAATTTAAGTAGCTTCCCACTTGATATACTCCTTTCCTTCGATCATCTTTTCAAATAATTTCATTAGAATCCACTTCTCCTTCATGAGTTTTGTGTTATTCTCAATACATGCTTCCAATTCAGATGGGGGGTGGGGTATGCTTCATGGATGTGTTATTTCTATTGTTTATGCATGTATTAATGCAATGATTATTGATATTATGATTAACAATGTGTTTTTGTAGCTATTTTGTGTTGACATGACCACCATAAATTATCAGTCCAATGGGAGTGACTAAATGATGATATTGTGGTAATAATAGAAAGGAATTATAAAATCTATAATGGTAATGGATTCATGTATCATTCTGAGGGCAGGGGGGAGGGAGGCAAGGGGCAAGGGGGGTGTGCTGGGTTCTTTTACAAGGGGCAGGGGTAGGGTGCAGGGGGGGTGTGCTGAGGGGGGGTGGTGTGCAGTGGGCTGGGGGGGGGCAATGGGTGTGCTGAGGGGGGGGGGGTGCAGTGGGCTGGGGGGGTAGTGTGCAGTGGGCTGGGGGGTGCAATGGGTATGTGCAGGGGGGCAGGGGGGAAGTGCAGTGGGCTGGGGAAGTGCAGTGGGCAGGGTGTGTGTGCGGGGGGGGGGGGGGGGGGCAGTGGGTGTGCTGAGGGGGGGGGGTGTGCAGTGGGCTGGGGGGTGCCCTGGGTATGTGCAGGGGGGGCAGGGGGGGAAGTGCAGTGGGTTGGGGGGAAGTGAAGGGGGGGCAGGGGAAGGGGGCAGGGGGGTGTGCAGGGGACAGGGTGAGGGGGCAGGGGTGGTTTTCTGGGGACAGGGTGAGGGGTGCAGTGGGTATGTGCAGTGGGCAGGGGGTGGGCAGGGGAAGGGGGGCTGTTTTTTTTATGGAATGGGGGGACATATAACCACAGTTTTAAACAGTAGCTATATACCTATAGCCACGATTTAAAACTATGGCAAAAGGCCTATAGCCACGGTTTACAACTGTGGATATATATATTGCCTGACTTAGGATTCTTCCACGATTTGAAAACTGTGGCTATAGGGTGTTGCCACAGTTCAAACTGTGGCTATAGGTATATAGTTACGGTTCAAACTGTGGCTATAGGTCTATAGCCATGGTTTCAAACCATGGCTATAGGTTTTTCCCTATAGCCGCGCCAATACCAGCCCCGACTTATGAAAATGTGGCTATAACCTATAGCCACGGTTTTTGGGCCTATAGCCACGGTTCCAAACCGTGGATATAGCCTTATTTTGTAGTAGTGTCTATTTGAACATTCTTTTCCTTACCTATAGTTATTTCATTCTCTTCCTCCCCAATAATTAAATTTAGTAGAGCTACTGGGGGTGGATCTAGATAAGAATCAGGTGGTGATGTTTCTGCTCTAAAGATAAGGTACTCCTTATCATCATCGAAAATTGAAACCTCCTCCTTATTACAATAAATTTTCGCATCATGGTATGAAATCCAATCCATACCGAGTATTATATCAAATTAAATCATGGGTACGATGATGAGATCAACAAATAAAGAACATTTATATGCCCTAATGGGAACTAATTCACAAAAATTTATTGTGATGATACTTCCCTTAGGTGTTTTGACTGACAACTCCCTTATTAAGTCAAATTGAAAATATTTAATTTTCTTAGAAAACTGGGAAGATATAAAGCAATGCGATGATCCAAAATCAAATAAAGCATTGGCTAAACTTGAGGAAACCATTAAATTACTTTCCACCATGTCTTTAAGAGCTTCAACCTCAACAGTAGTGATCACATAAGCTTATCCTTGCTCCCTTGGACTTTTCTGAGGTAATTTCCCTTGACACTTAGGACATTCATTTTCATAATGCCCCTTTTATCTAAAATTATAGCATTCAACATTGATAGCCTCTTTATTCCCCTTGCAATCACGAGCTTGGTGGACTTGTTCAACAAACTTGTAACAGACTCCCATTCCCTTCAGGCAAGTACCAGAGTGTTTCTTCCCACATTTACTATAGTATGGATATTCAACTTTTCCCTTCTTCCCCTTATTTTAATTTCCAGAGTGTTCAATAGATCTCTTCTTCTCTTGATTTTCTTTGAAGTCGTAAGACTTAAAGAATTCTTTTTCTGTCTTGATAGCACATGAGACAATATCTTTGTATGATGAGAAGGATTGTAAGACTAATGCTCAATGGAGAAATGGATTTAACCCATCAAAGAATCGATCAATATTACTCCTTGGGTTATGTATATAATATGTTTCATGCCTTTCTAACCTTGTAAAGTTATCCTCATACTTTGCGACATTCTCATCCTCATTTTTCCTCAGACTCAGAAATTGTCTTTCCATATCCACTCGATGGTCACGAGGAAATTATTTTTCTAAGAAAATATCTTTAAACTCCCTCCATTTATTGTTTTATACTTATTCATATTCCTTTGTGTTTTGTATTAATGACCACCATTGATCTGCATCTCCCGTGAGGTGATAAAATGCCATGAAAACTTTTTCCCTTTCGCTACTCCCCAAAGCATGAAATATTTTCTCTAAAGAACTTATACATTGCTCAGCTACTAATGGATTTGTACTCCTATTGAATGTTGGTGGTTGTTGCCTCATGAAGCGGTCTAACATTGATCATCTACGTTGTGGATTAGGGTGCTCCATACAGGTAAGGTTATTATTCATAACCTAAGTGAGTTGTCCCAGTATGGTGATAAGCTGATTAACATCAGTTGCATCACCATATACACTATAATTATCTTGAGTAGGAGGGGAATCCCTACATGGATTATGTGGGTTGATATACTTTCCATTCCTTCCACTAGGATCCATTTCTAAACAATGACGTACACTAGATTAGTTTATGAATCGCAATACATAATTCCAAACTTGTAAAATAGTTAATATAAATTGAATAGTTTATGGATATAATCCATAATCATAAAAATGTTTTCTTTGAGGAAGTATATAATCATAAACCCTTCATAATAGTTTGTAAATAAAATGAGAATTATCCTAAGCATATCTCCTGGGAGTGTCATAACCAAGAGTGCAACAAGAACCGTTGTCGTGCACCAGTTCCCATTCGAGTCTAACTCAAAGCGATGTTTTCGGGTTTTACCCCTAGGTACATCTGTGCCAGAGCCACCTCTACCTTCTCTTATCCAGACTAGGATGTATTGCTTGTAAAACTCACAAAATCTCTACATTACCAAAATTCTAGGAAGTTCTTTTATACTAATCCTCAAAGTCTATCTTAGGGTAATGTTCTCTAATCAGAGTTTTTCTAAATATAGCTTCCAAGCTTTGTACTAAACTTCCTCTGATACCAACTGTAACGCCTCGACCCTAGTTACCCAGAGTTGGTACATTATTACATAACATTGGCATGATACAAGGAATCATGTCTCGAAAGACTGATCAGTTTAGTATCCTTGGAAGTACTAGATATATTCATAAGTTTTACATTACATCATGAAATAAAAAAATCAACAAAATTTTGTCCCCTTTTGAAAAAACTTATATCCTTAGCCTATCCCTACACGTCAACCATAAAATACTTCTTCACATCCTAGGAAAAATAAAACATATAAAGGGGTGTGCTCAGATGCTCAGTAAGGATAACAATATAACAGAAACTTTCAGAAATAAGCATAAATATTTAAGGCAATGTATAAGACTAAAACAAAAGCCTTTTAAACTTAAGCTTTAGCATAATATGACAAAGATAAAATTAAATAATTCCATTTACTTATTCACATGTATATTATACTAGTCGAATTATCACATGAAATATCAATAGCCACTTTCATAATGAGGGAATTCATAATGTCAGACTTCATAACCACATAGTCAAGGCCTTGTGCCAAGACTACAAATAAGATTTCATCAAGGCCTTGTTCCAAGATACTAGTTTATATCATGAGACCTACTGATGTATCTAGGAGCTATAGAGATCTCCACCCGTCACATACTAAGTCCAATGCATTCCTCATATGAAAAGGTTTAAACATAACATAAACATTCGTATTAAAACTAGTATAAGAAATGCCAATAATTTATCCATAAACCATGAATAGTGTAAAAATAACACATCCACATTCAAACATATCACAAAAAATTCAATACAATATGGAAGTTTTGTATCATAATAAATCAACTTCAAGCAAGCTTAAAATCCATCAAAGGATGTTGACATAGATGAAATCAAAACTTTTTTAGAGAAATATATCTTTCTATTTTGAAATCATTTAAAAGTCATATAATTATAAAGGAAAATATTTATTTTGAAAATATTCTTATAATCTTGTATGGGAAGCTTCGACGATTATATAACAACAGAAAATAGCCACACTCGCCGTATAAGTTAAAAAAAGACATTCTTACCTTAATTTTGTCGAAAAGGTCATAAAGTACCTTATTTGGAAAATGAAGGAAAGATTAATTTCAAAAAAAATATGGTCAATTAAGGGTATAAATGAATTTAACCTATATTATATTAAATAGTAAAAATGTTTTGAATTATATTTTTAAGAAAACACGGATGTGGATGATAAATAGGTCCCACTAGATACTTACGTAAAAACAACCTCAGATAATAAAGAGATTGTGAAATTAACCCTTACCTTGTACTTTTACTTAGTCTATGGTTTGTTAACCTTATGTATAATAATTACAACATTGTTATTAAATTATACAAGAACTATATAAATAAATATGATATCATATATGATCCTCTAATATTTCTTTGTTAATAATATTTTAGTAGTATCATCATTCTGGGTGTTAACTGATTCGTTTTACTTTATATGCTTGATTATGTAATCCATGTTTGTTATGGATAGTATGTATTTGATTCATATACATAATGATATTATGTTCTTAAATATTATTTTTAATCATAAAATGAAAATTATTCTTGAATGATTACGATGGGGAATGAATCTCATCGCATTCGTGGAGACGGTAATCCGTACGTACGCACGAGCGACAATATCATTATATTGATGGTGACATCATATGTAATTTGATGGTATATCATATATAAAGAATCATTAAAATGTTATATTTATTATTTACATCAGTTATACTCATTATTATATCCATCCAAATAATGAAGTGTTTGAATAACAAACTACACCACGACGTGGAGACGGTAAGCCGTACGTACGCACGAATGGTGACTTTGTTATTCATATAATGGATAGAATAATGAACATGGTTGTACCATTTTTATAATAACATTAAAATATATATAATATACTGGAGTTATTATTTTATAAAGTAAATAACAAAGAAAGAGGAAGTGGAAGAAGAAAAGAACTTGAAAGAGGTGATGAAATATTTACATCTTCTTCGGGTTCTTCCTTTTGATTTGATCAAAAGGGATCCTTAGGTTGTCTTTCTGACCAAAGGAAGACCTCTAGGATGAAGGGATAAAATTTTGGAGGATATTTGGTTAGGTTTGGACCAAGCCAAATGGCTTTGTAGGTGTAAAATTAAGAGAATGGGAAGTACCCATTTATAAGAGAGGTGAGGATCACTTTAGGAAAAGCTTAAAATATTATTTTATAATAAAATCATTTTCGTTTTCTAATGGATTAAAAATAATTTATTTAGAGGATAATGTGAGTATGGGTTGAAAACCTCTCAATCAATAGGTTTTAGATAGGTTTAGTTCACCATATTAACCCTATCTTTTATATTTAACTCTTAGTTAAATAGTTTGACATTTACCATGTCTCTTTGTATTTTTATTATATGGTTAATAAACTTACTATAACATGCCAAGAGAACCTAAAGTGGTTCATTAATGATATACCTATCATTATATAAGTTTTTTGGAAGAAACTTATATTTGTAGGACTATTATATAATTTAATAATATAATATTTGTTTTAAAAACTCATTTATGTCAATTTTGACACTATTTAGTATTTGGTTTTTGTGAAAGTCATCACAACTTTATTACTTAAAACCAAATACATTAAATCAAACCTAACATATCATATTAACCTATAAAATTAGTGTATGTCATAAAAATATTGAAATTATATTTATTTTAATATTTATAATACCATTTATTTGATTCTTTCATTAATAGGGTAATTAATGAATCACCATTGTGTCATACATAAATTTAATTATTTAATGTCTAAAAATTATAAATAAAATAAAATTATGTATTAAATATTTTTATATTTATAATGAGTATTTATAGTAAAAAATATAACTTATATAACCCCATTTAAAAATTGTTTTACTAAAAGATATATGTTTATGTCATTTTTGTCTTTACTTTAAATTAATTAATAAAAGTGTCATTATCACTCTCAAGTGGCTTCATGGGGTCCCAAAATCGACCCATGGATTCCCATGGTTAGACATGTACCAACCAATAGGAATATTACACATGTTAGGATAATTTAATATTATTATAATATTATTTTTTACCCTTATTTACTGGATTTACCCTTTAACCATGGTAAATAAAATATTTACCGAAGTAATTATTCATAATGTCTAAAAATAAAAGTTATCTATTTACACCATTTGGAACTCCTGATTCCAAATACGGAATCCATTTTTCCAAATTCAAAACACAGAATTGGTAGAAATTAATTTAAAATTAATTCCCATTGTCAAAACAAAAAGCGTGTTTTTAAGAAATAATAACTATCAAAAGATTGACACTTGTTTATGTCCAGTTTAAATGTAAAATTACATACAATGACCTAAATTATATTAAATGATAAAAATATAATCTAATTATACTTTAAAACCACTCAAATGTATAATTTAACACTAAATTATTTTGATTAAAAAATTTGTTTTTAATTAAAAATTAGTATTTTTTACTATTCATTGAAAATTTAAAGTTTTCAGAAAAGTACAAAAAATTCACCCTAAGATAATTTCGATATTAAGAATTCAAAAATAAAGTCCATTTTGAAAAATAAAATTTATAAAATTTCAAAAATTGGTTATTACTATTTATAATGGCTAGTTTGATTGGTCGTGGTGTGTTAAAACTCCAAGTTGCGTACAACGCAAGCTAATACATTATTAAATGGAAATGTACCGTGGAAGATTGGGGTGTTACAAAATTCATACATAAATGAGGGATTTTCTGATACTTAATTCTCAGATCTAATTCATTGTCATTCGTTGACAACATCACCTTCTTAATAAGGGTGTGTAGGTTTCAGGCACAGTAGAAGCATGCGATGGGTGGTACCCAACTTTGTTTTTGCCATGTTCAATGATCAATCTGAGATCTACATGACGATAAAAACCATGTTCAACAGAATTGAATCAAATAAGACAAACAACATGATTCATGCCTAAATTAGAGAGAGAGTATCATCACATATTATTTATAATTAATTTAATTAAATAAAAATTACCTTAATGAAATTATTTTTTCATTGATGAATCTGGTAACAGATATGCAATACACCATCGTTTCATTGTCGAAATCAAGTATATATTTCCTCTAGCAGTGATCCACACATGTTCCACGAATATCCAAATGTCACTGAAGGAATCTCCAGGTGCCAACATGATAGATCCTTGCGTTTGCATCGTCTACTTTTGATCGCTACGAAAATTGCTTCCAAAGAATTATCCTTGATCTGATGGAGGAAGATTGCTCTCCATTCTTGGAAGCGATATTATAGAAGAGAAATCTCAAGGACTTGAGAGAATTCTCCAATTCCGTTGTGCACAACCTTAACAAATGAATTGTTCTATTTTAGAAAATAACATAACTAAGTTTATATATTGCTAGGGTTAAAATAAAATAATTGCATAAATGCTCTTAATTATTTATTTAATCTTAACGAAAACCCTATGTTAAATAATAATAATATTATTATTTCTTAACATGCACCTAAATTTCGAATTAAAATTAAATATTATTTAATCAAATAATATTCAATATTTATTACTTTTCTCAAGGAACCTAAAATCCCGACCCATCATTCCAACATAATGTTTATCGGAAATTGAATAATGTCTATTTATTTATTAAATAAATACCATTGCATTATTCACCAATAAATAAATAAATATTATATTTACTAAATAGCAAATAAATATTTATATGTGATCAAACATACATGAATAATTATTAAACTACACATGAAAATAATATTTATTCAATATGTTGAATAATAAATAATAACATATTATTTAACTGAGATTCTTGATACACTTAGTGTGTGACCCTCTAAGCCTCTTTCTCAATGGAATTAGGAGAAAAAACCTAAAATACAAGGTCACCATCTAACAACACGTCAAGACACCCATAGAGAAAGAATTTAAAGTTGTAATGGCATGTTATCTCATACAGATGTTTATTGTGTAATATAATCTCTTTATCACAATATCTCTAATCAAACAGGTTGCATGCTTGTGCCATCAACCAATGTGATCGATGTCTCTTTCTTTGATTTCCTAGAAAATGAACCTGCTTATCGAAAACTGTGGCCATGGATTTATTTAGTCTATATCATTTCCATAAAATGGCTTGATATATCAACTTTCATTAAAATAGAAGGGTCAAATCCTTTCTCGTATTATTCATTAACACGACATTACTCGTGACGCACCCAACGTATCCTACCTTGCCATGAACATATGTCATCATGGTTTTTATCAATACATCAAAGTACGCAACTCATAATATTCATCAATAATAATCTTAAATTCTAAGGATCAATACACACATCTGTAGATATAAATATCCAATAAAACATAGAAACATGGATTTCCTACTGGTGAGTCTCGTTCTCATAATGTCCTATTAGATATTACCAAAGGCATACACCATGAGAAGGCGCCTCAAAGACCTATGAGTCTCCACCCCTGACATCCTATATCATTTGTGTCCCTCAAATGATATTATCTGACTATAGAACATATATTTAAGAATAGTGTCTTAGCACTTCCAAGTTCTCATCATAGTAGAGAACTTCTATGACCTTTTAGTGCGACAGCTACTCTTAGGACATTATCACATAAAATGTCATCCAGAAGAATAATCATGATGTGATAAGTAGTTTATTAATATTCAAAAAAATGAATAAACATTATCATAAATTACATAGAAGTTGTTTCTAGGGCACCAAATCCAACAGGGTGGAACTCAGATCAACTTCAATCAGGAGATGAGAAAAATAACTGAATATGGCCAACTCTGTTACCTTATCCATTTTTATCAGAATGCAATGGATAGGGAAATATCATATAATATTCAAGGGTTCTAGAGGATCCAGTTTAAGATGTGAACTCTAACCCAAGTTTGAACAAAAGAGTGACATACCTCAAATGGATTGAAACTACAATCCCATTCTTGTATATGAAGAATATCTAGTTTGAAGAATATTGAACCTAAATCCCAAGCTTTTCCTTCAATTTCTTAGAGGGGAAAAGAATATGGAATTAACCATGTTTGAAGGAGACGCATTTCCAGTTTAAAAAACCCCACATATCTGAGATACATGCTTTAATATTAGTGATTCTCCAAGGATCATCACCCTTTTCCAAAATAAAATGACCTATGATCGAATTATTTTTGATCTCTACTCATTTCAAGATCACTGTAGGATATTCTTTGACATAGACGACATCATCCTTATGCCGAATACTTCTTGCAACCTCATTCTATAAGGTTCTGGGGCTCGCAACGGAAGCTGGTGGTCCGGGGATTTTAAAATTTTTGTTGGTGCGATGGCGGAACTTGTCATCGCTAATGATCCGAGCCCCAGAGAGGTCCAAGGATCTTGTCTAAATTATAAGGAGCATGAAATTAAAATGAAAACATACCCATTTCAAATATGAATCTGCAGTCGACTGTAACTAGTCGATGGCGATCATCGCTTGAAGGATCCAAAGTAGGATCCCTCTAGATCGTCCACGCGCACTCCAAAAATCTGCTGGAACGTTGATTGTCAAACTCTGGGTGCTAGTGCGGCGATCCGATGATGCTTTCAACGTCCCGACGATCACCACATCGAGAAGCCTTTGATGCATGAGAGAGATCTTGATATGAGCTTCTTGGATCGAGAGATTCTCTCTCTAGAGAGCGGGAGGAGAGAGAGGCTCTCAACTTTCATTCCATAAAACGAATGAATAGTGATTTTCACACCAAAGAGAGAGATCCTCCTCTCTTATTTATAAAGACATTGATAAAAACCAGGTAGGGTTCCCCGACCCTCGTTTATTTCAACGTTCACTAAATAAATAATTTTGATGAACTTAACTGTGCTGATATTATTTATTATTTTTATCACATACTTGTAATATATATGAAATATATTACGTGATAAAATCCGTGCCATTTAACTGGACTCGTTGTCCCGCTTAATATTAAACGAACCTTGAATATTAAAATAATATTCATTCGATTAATATTTTCTCATATTTACTAAACTCATAAATAAATTAAATAAATTCAATCCCAAATATTTGTAACTTGAATATTAATGAATTTATTTAATTTATCAGTGATCGATAACTTAGACAATGCTTGGATCCCGTGGCGGGTCCCACTATGTCCATATACCTATTCAACTGAATAGGGTGGATTCTTGAATACGCTATTGTGTGTGACCCTCTAGGACCTTATCTCAATAGCAGTGAATAAAATACACAGACCAAGAACAGAGTCTAGCAACTCATCATGACCCCTAAAGAGATAAGGATAATCATAGCAACGATTACCATCCTATGAACACTGACTATGTACTATAATCTCTTTGTCATTAAATATCTTATAAAGCTTGACACACTCTTGTGTAATCGTCCTTATCTTGATTTATTATTTTTTGATCTATCCGAATGGATTTTCCTTTCTACTACTTTGGCCAAAGACTTATGAAGGTGGAACCATCCTGATCAACCAGACCTGAGATATACAACTTCCTGAACTTGGAAGCGACAAATCCTTTTTTGACCATTCAGCCAACGTCATACCACTAACGATGCACCCAACACAAACTACCTAGCTACGAAATCACTGCCATGGTTTTCATCTTGCATCAAAGTACGTAATCAAATGATATACATTGGTAATAGTCTCAAGTCAGGAGACCAATACACATGTCCATAGATAGGAACAACCAAGGACACCCAAAACATGTGGTGTTCCTATTGATGGGTCTGTCCTCATGATCTCACTACTAGAGATCACCAAGTGCAAACTTCATGAGAAGAAGTCTCAATGCTTATGATCCCCCAACACCTGATAGTCAGACATCTACTGTGTTCAGTCAGTAAGATATATCTAGGCTATAAAACATATATTTAAGATCAATGTCATTGTATATCGAGGTTCTCATTATAGCCTGGGATCTGCTATAACCTCTTGACATGAAAATTAATCTTTGGAAATTACCATTATTATAGTGGATGTAGAAAAGTATGCACTATAATGGTAAGATATCATCATGAATATGATACGATAATCAAAAGTACTACATAGTTGGGTCTAGGGCACCCACTATTTCAACACTCCCACTTGCACTAGAGCCAAATTTCTAACTAAACGTGTTAGCTACTCACATGATAAATACCATGCTTTTGCTGAGTAATGGGTTTAACTGCTGGGCCTACCACATTTTTGCCGCGTGGCATATCTACTATATGTGACCTCATCGGCTTGAGTAAAACTTCTCAGGATAAGGTATCTCCGAGTATATTACTTTTATCCATTTTCATAACTTGACAACTTGGCTAGTAAGAATATCATAATTCTCATTATGATAATACTTTTATCACTAGGTAAGAATACAAGAACTGGAACAAATCATTGTAATTTATAACTGCTTCTTAGCTGCCTTAGAAGCTACAACGTACTCAGTATTTGTAGGTATGGCTACCACTAGCTTTTATGAGCTTGACTCGCTCATCTCCTTTGCCTAAATGCGACACTAGATCAAATTGATCTAAGGATTACTAATTTGTGTCCCACCATAACTAGTATACCTTCTTCTCCATATTCTAGGTACATATCATTTGTACTTGCTGAAGTACAAGATGATAGTTTTGACTGCATCACTTGCTATACTCCTGGATATAATTGATATTTTCCTATAAAAATAATATCCTTGCAGTATCAATTATTTTAAATATTATGGCATATGTTATTTATCCATCTATAAAGCATATGGTATCAATTCACAATATTAATCTCTACCCATGCACTGAACATGCTAACCTAGAGAGATTATGCCATGTGACATTGGAAAAAATTCTGAACTTGAATTGTTTCAACTTGTATTTTTCAATACAATGTCACTATATGTACGAGATTAACTAGGACCAAGCAACCTTTGGATCTACCTCAGTGGATCCTGTTCTCTATAACTCATGTTTCTACTTTAAGTCAATCATTAGAGAATTTATTTTATTCTAATCATATCTAACTGTAAGATCAAAATCTGTTTTCCATATGTTGCCGAACATATTTCACTTGTAAAACATTGGCGCTCCCACTAACCTTTGGTAGACACATGGAAAAGATTCATTTATAATGAACGCTCTAAGATCATGTTTCTCACTTTAATCTAGAATTGGATTTTAGTAACTTTCAACCCTTATTGGCATCATTTGATGTCATCATCTCTTTCTGGTTGTGTCATATAGACACCTTCCACGAAAGATGATCTTGACATACAATGACCAATAAAATGATCATAGAAGTTCAGATATGACAAGTAAAATTCTAATAGATTTAGGCGTACCGACTTGGTATAACCAATCGAGAATTATTGGTAATATAATTGTACCATCCATCTATCATTTCATTTGAATACCCACTACAGTATTCAATTTATAAGCCCCTTTGCAATTTGATACATGGAATCCATTATTGAATTTTAGTTGATCTTGTCAATCTTAGCTCGTTGCCTTATACTGCTTACTTGTAGGATTTATTATTCTTAATGAATAATATATCACCGACCACGGTGAATATAAAACCATCACCATGTTTTAATTCTTCCCACGCAGTATGTGTCACTGGAAAATACCTATTCCACATGTACTTATGGAACTTGTTCCCATGACAACCATTTGTGCATCTCGAGCATTGACTAAGTCCAAGTCAATTCAGGTCCCATTATCTCTAATAGAGATGTGCACCCTTGTATAGAAATGTAGTCAAATACTTGACTACATCTTTTCTATCTTAGGTATTTAGGTAATATTTTAAGAAAATGTTAGGATAAATACCTTAGATGCACAACGTGTTTAACTTGATGCATGTTTGTTTAAATCCTAATAAACGCTTTGCATCTAAACACGTCCTATTACATAATGGATTTTCCATCATACTATGACTCGTATGATATCCATTTTTCATTTTATTTGGAATATTGGTTATGGGTTTAAGCCATTATTTTCAAATCACATCATGAAATATAATGTAATTTTCTGTAGGTTGTAACATTGATACAACTTACATCATAACTTTGATGTATAAAATGTGCATTTAGGAATTGCTCCATGCTACATTTTGTTGATAAATGTTAATATGTAATACTCTTCATCGATCCTCCTTATGAACATCAATATGGTGATATAGATAAGGTAACATGCGTTTAAGAATTACTCCACACTACATTATCATGATCGATGATTGTTTGGTCAAGATATTATTCGGCATGCCAATCCGAAGCAACTCATATCTTGTTACCAAACATATACTTCACTATTAATTAATGACTTAAAGGAAACTTATGAAGTATATTTACCTTTTGATTTCTTTGGAATAGTCCACACTATCTTGTTGAACTAACCTCGAAAAGCTTTGTGGCATACCTTTATTTCTAAAGGTTTCTTTGTATAAACTAAGGATATCAATAATACCAAAGGTGTTTAGCTGTGTCGAGCCTAAATACCATACTGGGTATATAGTTCATGTCCACTTTTAGTTTTACTTGACAAAGAATCACATTTCCACAACTGGATAGGTCTTACATTTTATATTCATCATGTATTGCCATTGATTCAAGTAGTAGTGAACTATTTGTTGAGTATGTTAACACAAACAAAATTCATTCCAAAACATGGAATAATGTCTCATCATGTCCAAATGGGCATATGAGATAAATGTTTTTGGTTATACTCCACAACTTGTTCAATTTGAATCAATCATTTGGCAATTAGAAGTTATGTGTTTCTCACCGCTGACTTAGGAATCACCCTTTCTCAGCTGCTTGGAGAAGACACTTAACTTCTAGTAATGTTTCTCTACTTACTTGGTTACTGTATTTAAATACATATGTTATTGACATAATATATTCAATACCCAAGAAGTATGTTAGAAACATTAATATACTTGATGAATATAAACTGAACGAGAAGGGTGTACTTGCTTCTTGTATTTCAGTTTTTAAACTTCCATGAATTCATTTCATTATGTGATGTAAATAACCTCCTGTTAAATAACCAACCACTTTTTATTGAAGTACATGACAAATGTTCCTTTAGCGTAACTTTCCATAATCCTTTTCACCTTTTCATTCAATGTATCATCCATAAGAATAAAATATGGCGTTATATCCAATATTCTTATTACTTGGCGAATGTTACCTTAAAGGTAATAAAGCAGTTACTCTATACCGTTCGTTTGTACCTTTAAATGAGACTAGAGTAATTGGGTGTAAAAGGTATAAGAATGGGATGACATGAAAAATTGTGAACCATCTTTCACTTTACACAATCCGAGTGCAATCATCACATTCAAATCTTGCTTCACTTTCTCCTTGGAAACTTCTTAGAGATGAGACTACATGTAATATCATCCATGTCTTGATGTAGCGACCGTGACTAACATAAGATGTTGATGATATCATTATGATAGAACCATCATATTATTTGTTCATGAGTCTCCTATAAGCAGTTTTACACCCTCGCTTCTTAAGTTGGCTTAACAGGTTATGACACAAGCACCTTGAATTTCTGTTATGGTAGTAATGTGCGCGAGCGGCTATACTACTCTTTGGAAATTCATGCTTAGTTTAAACATTAAATTTGTCTAATATTTATCGCAGTTTTATTATGGTATTTCTTATCATTATCTACAAATATACTTTAGCAGATTGTACTTTTATGTGATTACCTGTTTAGACATAATTGATTAATTTAATCATTAAATGTCTTCCACTAATTTGTCAAATTCTATGAACCCTCTGTACTAGAATCAGAATAATCTTGAGTATTCTAGTGGCAAGGATCCCTAAACCTCCCTCATAGTCTACAATCTATGGCTACACCACTATTCGTAGGGTCCAAGGTAGGCTTTTTGCTGGCCAACCGTATTAACTCACAATTCCTTGATCTGTTGAGTGAAGTCCCAACTTCAAAAAATAATTTACCGATTTACTCAATGCTTGCCTCTAAAATTACAACAATCTATATAAGACTATTTCATTACTGCAATTTTAGTTAAGTCGACCCACCACACGAATAAGAACTCCCCGATAGTAAGAGGCACCCTCAGCTAAGGCATGACCGACACCCCGAACACCCGGTTTTGTTCAAAATTGAATGATGGAAGGCTGTTTGTGACTTAATATTTTCTTTGAGGGTTTTATTGGTTTTTCTTTTAATTAATGTGATCCATTTCTATTAAACTTATTCATCTATGTTGTCGCACTCACAACTGAACTTTAATAGAAAAACGTATGCCACTTCTTTATGCATTTTATTATCTATTATTATATGTATTTTTCCACTGTTAAAATGCATAAAATAATAAATAAATACATAAAGGTAAATTACTACCCGACTGGTCTTGAGTATCTAAACGACCTAAGCGCATCATACCTGAGTCATATTCTTGACTCTTGATGCAGCTTTCCCTTTGTCTTGTATGTTTGCTTCACTTCTAGAAAATTGCCTTGTCTTGGCGGGGTCCACATCACGTCTTGGAGTTCCGCCTCATCTTAGCGGTATCCACGTGTCGTCTTGCACCGTCATGCACCGCCTCATCTTGGTGGGGTTCACATCGCTCACCGTCTTCATCCGAAGTACAAAGATACTCGCGCGCAGGTGAGGGAGACTCGGGTATAAATGTACATCATATGAATTGGACACGCAGGTCCTTATACATTTTAACTGAAAAATAAAGATGATGTGCAGACTATCCATTTAATTAATTACAATCATCACATGCATTTAAAATAATTAATTAAATAAATAATTAAATGTAGACATACAAAGGTCAATGCTCAAGACCAAACCACGGGTAAAATAAAGGGCGATAAAATTAAAATGCATTAATCAAGTATGATGGTTTATTTAATTAAATTAAATGAATTAATAAATTTAAATAATTTAATTAATTATCGGTCTTCTAATTAATTTAATTTTAATGTGAAAATTAAATTAATTTAACTTAATTCAATTTAATAATTAAATTGAGTTACTTTTATCCGGGTATTAAAATTTATTTATTTTCAACCACAATTAATATTTTAATTAATTAAATCCGGTAATTAAATTAATTAATTATATTAATTGAAATATAAGTCGGGGATTGAAACCTTGCTCCGACTCATTGCGGGTCGCGTTGAACCTGCGCAGACCCGTAACGGGTCGGGCAGAGCCCGTGCTCGGCTTAACTGGGTCAGGCAGGTTCGTCCAGACCCAAACATGGTCAGGCAGATCATTCTGGTCCTATTTTGAGACAAACTAAACCCTCCAAAAACGTGTTAGGGTTACCTACACCCGAGGTTGATCCGCGCTGGCTGTCGCTGCATGCTAAGGAGAGGAGGCGGACATCGGGTGTCCTGTCGCTGGTCGGCTGCTACATGGTCCAACGACGCGACGTTTGGAGGTGCGGGGCGAGGCCACTGCTACCTTGCATGCCGAGATAGACGCCATGCAGGTTGGGAAGAGAGGCCGGCTCCAGGCTTCGACAGCGGACAACAGGCAGGGTGGCATGCTGTGTGGTCCAGTGGAAGGAGCGGGATGGCGGGCTTCGGGGTGCTGCGGCAGGGTGCGGAGGGGAGGAGGCCAAGAGGGCGTGTGGAGTGGCGCAGGGTGTTTAGGCAGCTGAGCGAAACAGGGCTAGAGCAGGCCAGATGAACTGGGCAGGGGGCTCGGCTGGGGTGTGCCGTGCGGGTTTGCTGGGAGAGGGCAGGCGGCGGGACAAGCCGCTTGTGCGGCATGCGGAGGAGACCAGGCGTCTTCTACAGGGAGGTCTGGTGGGAGGGTGCCGTCCTAGTGCTGCAGCAGGTAGTGCCAGAGGAACACCCCATGCGGCGCTACATTGCGCTATGCTGGGATGCGGGAGGCAGGTGCCTAGGGTGTGGAGGGCGGCAGCGGCCTGGCTGGGCGGCGGGTTCTCGGCGGCCTGCTCCACGGCGCAGCATGCGGCGCTGCAGTGCACCATGCCGTGGTGCACCGTACGGGGGGAGGGGTCCAAGCGGACCCCTGAAATTCCTCTTTTTTTTCTTTTGCTTTCTTGACCCGCAGTACCCCTTTCCTTTTTTTGCTTCTTTCTTTGCTTGACCCGCAAAAGCCACCCTTCCCACTCCTTTTTTTTAAAGTCAAGTCTCCTCCAAATTTCTAAAGGCTACTCAATAGCCTTTGGATTTAATAATAATAAATTTATTATAATAAAATTATTATCATAAAATAATATTTTATTATTATTACACTATTATAATAATAAAATAATAATAATAATAAAATTATTATGCAAATAATAAAATAAAATTATAATTTGCACATAATATTTTTAGGATGAACTAAATCAATTTCAAAAGAAACATGATTAGTTCCTCAGGATGGAAAAATTAATACCCGAGATCATATCACATATTCGATCCAATCCAAAAAACTAAACTGACCATAACTTGGTCATTCGACATCGGATCGATGCACGGTTTGAACTGTTGGGACCGTCTTTAAACCCTCTACTTAATTTTCATGCAAAATTAATTTTCTAGGCTCAGAAAATTTATGCATTCTCTCTGATACCACTGTAAGGTTCCGGGGCCCGCAGCGGAAGCCGGTGGGCCGGGGATTTTAAAATTTTCATCGGCGGGATGACGGAACTTGTCATCGCCGATGATCCGAGCCCCGTAGAGGTCCGAGGATCTCACATAAATTATAAGGAGCACAAAATTAAAATGAAAACATACCCGTTTCAAATATGAAGCCGCGGTCGACTATAACTAGTTGATGACGATCGTCACTTAAAGGATCCAAAGAAGGATCCCTCTATATCATCCACACGCACTCAAAAAATCCACTGGAACGTCGATCGTCGAACTCCAGGCGCTAGCGCGGTGATCCGATGATGCTTTTGACGTCTTGACGATCACTGCATCGAGAAGCCTTCAATGCATGAGAGAGATCTTGATCTGAGCTTCTTGGATTGAGAGCTTCTCTCTCTAGAGAGTGGGAGGAGAGAGAGGCTCTCATCTTTCATTCCATAAAACAAATGAATAGTGATTTTCACACTAAAGAGATATAGCCTCCTCTCTTATTTATAGAGACGTTAATAATTACCCGGTAGGGTTCTCCGACCCCCGTTTATTTCAACGTTCACTAAATAAATAATTTTGAAGAACTTAATTCCGCCAATATTATTTATTATTTTATCACATACTTGTAATATATATGAAATATATTATGTGATAAAATCCGATCCATTTAACTCGACTCGCTATCCCTCTTAATATTAAACGAACCTTGAATATTAAAATAATATTCATTCGATTAATATTTTCTCGTATTTACTGAACTCGTAAATATATTAAATAAATTCAATCCCAAATGTTCATAACTTGAATATTAATGAATTTATTTAATTTATCAGTGATCGATAACTTGGACAATGCTCGGACCCCATGGCGGGGCCCACTATGTCCATATACTTATTCAACTGAATAGGGCAGATTCTTGAATATGCTATTGTGTGTGACCCTCTAGGCCCTTATCTCGATAGTAGTGAATAAAATTCACAAACCAAGAGCAGATTCTATATAAGGCCCCAGCCTTAAACCTTACTTAATCTTGAGTTATTACAAGATTACACATTGAGGATCTTTTCAGGTTTAGAGTTTTAGAGAATTAGATCATAAAACTTGCATTACATTCCACATTTAAACAAAGTGGTTACATAAAATATAGTATTCATTTTTCCCATCAACGGAAACATATTTAAAATAAAACATGGATTCTTTCTTGACACTTCCTTGACACTATCATCATATCATGTACCATTCCCTTGACCTGTGAAAAACATTTCAAAAACTTGGGATGAGCATAATAAGCTCAGTAAGGGTTATAAAAAAATATGAAATGAAAACATTAGTCCATGCATGAAATCATACTTTACTCATAAAACATAATCACATACCTCATCAAGTCATGACTAAATCATAGAAATCATAATACATAAAGGTAACTTGAGGCATTCATAACATTATTACATAGGGAGTAACCCTCTTGGTTACGTTTGGAATACCCATCACTGTATATTCCCTAAATCTCTTCGGAGAAACCTTAACGTTTAACTCCTCCATGTTACCCAATGCATTGGAGAGCTATATCGGGCTCACCTGCCCTTAGATTATCATGGAACCACCCGTCTTCATAACAATGCCCAAGAACCATAACATAATCGTATCACATAAAACATGCATAAAGGAAATATAACATTTACACTTTTCAATCACAAGATATCAATACAACACATTGATATAAAAACATTATGAAAACCATTTTCAATACCAAAATAAAAGAAAAGTAAAACATGGTATTTATTTTTCATTCAAAAAAAGTTATGGATTGTAGAGAAAGCCGAAACTCAAATAATGGTCACGACGGCGGAGAAGTCGTTGTCACCGCATACGTACAACAAAAAAAACATTCCCTTTTGTCATTTAGTAAATGATTTGTATAAAAATATTCCTTTTGAATAAATGTAAAAGTCAAAGGGGTTTATACACCGTATAAAAGAAAGTTGTGTATAAAACAAAATATGCCTCAATGAAAGAAGATTGAGACGAAGTCCCTTACAAAGATCATTTTTTTTAAATAAAGTAGATCTATTATGTGAATTAACTATATTTACACATAAAGAAAGTATAAATACAAGATAGTACATAATAATATCATGAAATAATTTGAAAGTAGGAGATTAACCCAAAGAATGAAAATTGGGTTAAGAAGTTCCCTTACCTCGTATCTGACTTGACTCGATCGTTATTTAATCTCATGAATAATAAACTTGAGTTAATTTCTAATTTATTAAGAACCTTTTTAAAGTTCATTATTCCTTTTATATCACTTATTACCATGTCATGAACACTATGTAATTATTTAAGTTAATAATGGTCGTTTTAACGATCATTGGTACTTGAGTCAAAAATAAACTCTTTATAATTACAAGTTTTTCATGTATCCATTATATACAGAGTTATATTCATGATTTAGATATCATATATATCATATATATCCAGTATATACATGCATTTATAATATTACATAACATTTAGAGGTAAGAAATGAAATGCACCGTTCATAGAGACGGTAAGCCGTGCGTACTCATGAACACTACTTCCATTTCTATTTCGTATTTTATGGAATGAAATCATAATGAAATAAAGGTATATTACAATTCTTGTATAATAGAATATATAATATCATTAACTCCATCCATTATATGTCCCACATATGGCATTAACGAATCAAATCACTTTGAGGGGGCAGTAGTCCGCACTTCCTAAAATGAAGATATCGCGTATACCCATAATGGAAGCTATAAAGGTATGACATAAATGAAAAATACATAATCTTAAGGAAAACATAAACATATTATATATCATATATAAATATAGTGACATCTTAATGGCCACCTTTGAAGGTGTTAGAAGAATATTGAACAATCATCGTTTTGTGAGGCAGAAATTCGCCATCCACAGAAACAGTATGTTATTTAACCATTAGATGTAGGTGTGTGTAAGTTTAGCTAGAAATATTCTTATAAAAACATCCTAGTATATTTAAGATACTGGATTTTTTACAAAAGAAATTAATAAAAAGAGTTTAGGGGGTTGGAGAATCAAAATAAAACAAAAGAACACAAGTGAAGACATTACCTTAAAAACAGGTAACTCTTTTTGATTTGAGCTCAAAGGCTTCCTTGGGAAGACTTATGCCCAAAGTGAGGATTATAGGAGTAATAGAGGGATGTGGAGAGACTAAATGGTCAGGGTTTGGCCGAGCAAAAGGCTTGAGAGGTGTGGGTAAGGTGGTAGAGGTGGGGGCCTTTTATAAGAGGAGAGGAGGGGCACTCTTGGAAAGGTATAAAATGTTACTTTATTTTCAAATGAGTTTCGGATTTTAAAGGTCCCACATTGATGTATTTTGAGGATAAGGTGATAAGAGTTCAAAATATACTCATCCAATAGGTTTTTGACATGTTTAGGTCTTAGATTTTACATTATCTTTTCATTTTATTTAAATCGTTAAATAATGAGGTAATCGCTGCATCATCATGATGTCATAAATAATTTAATTTATTTAATGTCTAAAAATTATAAAAAAATACTATGATGTATTAAATATTTTTATATTTCTAATGACTATTTATATTCCAGTAGATCATTTATGTAGACAATATTAAAAATGTTTTACTCAGGTGATACATTCTTTGTTATATTTAACTTTCTTTAAAAATAAAAAGATAAAAAGTCACTTTCACACAAAAGTGATTCCATGGGGTCACCAAGTTTGGAAAAAGGCATACCATGGTCAGACATGAGACAACCAGTAGTATTAGGATAGATGTTGTGGTCATTTGTTATTATTATGATATTATTTTATTATCCTTAACTACCCGATTACTCATTAATCAAGATAATTAAAGATAATTACCGTTGTTACTATTCATATTGTACAAAAACAAAAGAGTATTAATTACATAATCTGAAATCCATTTTACCAAATTCCAAACATATAAATTGCAATAATTAATTTAAAAATAATTCCCGTTGTCAAAACAAATAGTGGGTTTTTTTGAAACAATATCTATGAAAAGTTTGGCACTTGTTTATGCCCAATTACAAAGTGAAATTAATCCCAATGACCACCATTGGATTAAATGGTAAAAATATATTCTATTTACACTTTAAAACCAATTAAAAATATAATCTAACCATATAATTAAATTAGATGAAAAAGCGGTTTTGATGTAAAATGCAGTATTTTTCACTATTCATTAAAAAAATGAACATTGTCTAAAAAATACCAAAAAATTATCCAATGTAAATTTCAATGTACCAATCATAAATAATAAGTTTATTTTGACAAATAGAGCTTATAAAATTGTCAAAAGTTTTATTTAAAAAAGGTTTGCCACCAAAAGGTAGTAAAACAATCTTTTAAAAATATTAGTGTATTCCATGCTTAAGATTGGATTTATTTTCATTTTAAGCCTCTAAAACACTATATAATTCATAAATAGACATAAATAACTATATCTATTATTCATTACTTACTTGGGATGTTACATCCTTCCCCCCTTTAGAAAATTGCGTCCCCACAATTTATTTACTTATCGAATAAGTGAGGGTATTTATCCCTCATAGCATTTTTAGATTCCCACGTTGCCTCTTCAACCATATGGTTTTTCCACAAAAACTTTACCTGGTGAATTACCTTATTTCACAACACTTGCTCCATTCGGTCAAGAATCTGGACTGGTTGTTCTTCATAAGAGATATTCTCTTCCAAATAAACTACCTCTGGGCTCAAAACATGAGATGGATCTGGCATATACTTTCTCAACATCGAAACATGAAAAACATTGTGTAACTGAGATAAACTCGGAGGTAAATCCACTCGGTAAGCAACTGATCCAACTCTCTCTATAATTTCATATGGTCCAATGAACCTTGGACTCAGCTTTCCTTTCTTACCAAATCGCACCACACTTTTCCATGGCGAGACTTTGAGAAAAACATGATCACCTACCTCAAAAGAGAGATCCTTCCTCCTGTTGTCCGCATAACTCTTCTGCCTGCTCTGAGCTATTCTCATGTGTTTCTATATCAGCTGAACTTTTTTTTCCAACTCTTCTACCAATTATGGTCCCATCAGCTTCCTTTCACCCACTTCATCCCAGAAAGCTGGAGTTCGACACTGCTTCCCATATAACGCCTCAAATGGTGCCATCTGTATACTGGAATGAAAACTGTTATTATATGAAAATTCAACCAAAGAAAGATGTTGGTCCCAACTTCCCTGATAATCCATCAAAAAAGCAGGTAACCTATCTTCCAAAGTCTGAATTGTTCATTCTGACTGCCCATCTGATTGAGGATGAAAAGCTGTACTAAAATTTAATTCAGTACCCAACGACTTCTGAAGGCCTTTCCAAAAGTTAGAAGTAAACCTGAGATCACCATCAGATACAATGGAGAGAGTAACTCCATGTAACCTGACTATCTATTTAAGATACAAACACGAAAGTTTATCTGGGGAAAAATTATCTCGTATAGCAAGGAAATGAGCAGATTTAGTCAAGCGATCAACAATAACCCAGATTGCATTATTACCTCGAGGTGTCTTCGGCAATCCCACAACGAAGTCCATGGATATATTTTCCCATTTCCACTATGGCACTGGTAAAGGATGAAGCATCCCTTTCAGTAATTGCTGCTCTACTTTTACCTGTTGAAAAGTCAAACACTTCACAGTAAAATCAGCAATATCCCTTTTCATTCCGTCCCACCAGTAATACTTCCGCAAATCTCTGTACATCTTAGTACTGCCAGGATGAACTGAAAATGGAGAACTATGAGCTTCACATAACAACTCTCTCTTCAATTGTGAATCACAATGCACACACAATCTCTTCCCAAATCTCAAAACACAATCATTATCAATGTTGAATTCAGGAAACTTACCCTTCTAAACCAGCTCTACCTTTTTCTGCAACTCACTGTCTTGCTTCTGTGCTTACTTAATTTTGTCTGATAGAGAAGATTTCACTGATACCTGAAACAAAACAGAAGGACATCCTGCACCAACAACTTTTATTCCAAAGTTCATCAAATCAAAAACCTAATGATCTCGTTCCAAACATATCATGGTTAATGAAGCATTACTTTTTCGACTCAAAGCATCAGCCACTTTATTTGCTTTTCCCGAATGGTAATGAATTATACAATCATAATTCTTGATTAATTCTAGCCATCTCCTCTGTCTCATGTTAAATTCTTTCTGAGTGAATATATACTTTAAACTTTTTTGATCGGTATATATTTCACACTTTACTCCATACAAATGATGCCTCCAAAATTTTAAAGCAAAAACAACAGTAGCTAATTCCAAATCATGTGTAGGGTAATTTACCTCATGAGTTTTCAACTAACATGAAGCATAAGAAATTACCTGATCATTATTCATTAAGAAACAACCAAGTCCTTTCAATGAAGCATCACTGTAGATAACAAACTCACTATTCCTAGAAGGAAGTGCCAAAACTGGAGCATTCACCAATCTTCTTTTCAACTCCTAAAAAAAATCATCACATTATTTTTTCCAGATAAACTTAACACCCTTACGAGTTAGCTTAGTCATTGGACAAGATAACTGTGAATTTTTTTTAACAAACCTTCGGTAGTTGCCTGCCAAACCAAGAAAACTACGAATCTCGGTTACATTTGTGGGTCTTGGCCATTCTTTAACAACTTTTGTTTTAGCAGGATCAATAGTTATCCCATATTTAGAAACAATGTGACCAAGGAAAGAAATTTGTTGCAACCAAAACTCACACTTTCTGAATTTTCCATATAGTTTCTTTTCTTTTAAGGTTTGCAAGATAACCCTTAAATGACTTTCATGCTCTTATTTACTTTTAGAAAACACCAAAATATCATCAATAAAAACAACCAATATTTTTCACCTGAGTCAACTGAGACATCACTACAACAAAATGTTTAGTTCTGATTCTGACCATCTTAGGATACTGATTTGAAAGGTCATTTCCCTCTGTATGCCTTCCCAGAAAATCTGTTCTGTTCCCTCTATGAAAAACCATTCTTAACATAGAAATATCTTAGGAGAAGCAACATGGTAATCTTAAAATTATATATCATTTCAATCATACCATAAATTAATTTATAATTTAACAATTTCTAACTCCTAAAGTTGTCTAAACCGACCTCTGATACCAACTATAATGCCCCAGCCTTAAACCTTACTTAATCTTGAGTTATTACAATATTACACATTGAGGATCTTTTCAAGTTTAGAGTTTTAGAGAATTAGATCATAAAACTTGCATTACATTCCACATTTAAACAAAGTGGTTACATAAAAGATAGTATTCATTTTTACCATCAACGGAAACATATTTAAAATAAAACATGGATTCTTTCTTGACACTTCCTTGACACTATCATCATATCATGTACCATTCCCTTGACCTGTGAAAAACATTTCAAAAACTTGGGATGATCATAATAAGCTCAGTAAGGGTTATAAAAAAATATGAAATGAAAACATTATTCCATGCATGAAATCATACTTTACTCATAAAACATAATCACATACCTCATCAAGTCATGAATAAATCATATAAATCATAAGACATAAAGCTAACTTGAGGCATTCATAGCATTCTTACGTAGGGAGTAACCCTCTTGGTTACGTTTGGAATACCCATCACAATATATTCCCTAAATATCTTCGGAGAAACCTTAATGTTTAACTACTTCACATTACCCAATGCATTGAAGAGCTATATCGGGCTCACCCGCCCTCAGTTTATCACGGAACCACCCGTCTTCATAACAATGCCCAAGAACCATAACATAATCGTATCACATAAAACATGCATAAAGGAAACATAACATTTCCACTTTTCAATCACAAGATATCAATACAACACATTGATATAAAAAAATTATGAAAACCATTTTCAATACCAAAATAAAATAAAAGTAAAACATGGTATTTATTTTTCATTCAAAAAAAGTTATGGCTTGTAGAGGAAGCCAAAACTCAAATAATGGTCACGACAGCGGAGAAGTCGTTGTCGCCGCATACGTACGACAAAAAAAAACATTCCCTTTTATCATTTAGTAAATGCTTCGTATGAAAAGATTCCTTTTGAATAAACGTAAAAGTCAAAGGGGTTTATACACTGTATAAAAGAAAGTTGTGTATAAAACAAAATATGCCTTAATGAAAGGAGATTGAGACAAAGTCCCTTACAAAGATCATTTTTTTAAATAAAGTAGATCTATTATGTGTATTCACTATATTTACACATAAATAAAGTATAAATACAAGATAGTACATAGTAATATCATGACATAATTTGAAAGTAGGAGATTAACCCAAAGAACGAAAATTGGGTTAAGAAGTTCCCTTACCTCGTATCCGACTTGACTCGATCATTATTTAATCTCCTGAATAATAAAATTGAGTTAATTTCTACTTGATTAAGAACCCTTTTCAAGTTCATTATTCCTTTTATATCACTTATTACCATGTCATGAACACTATGTAATTATTTAAGTTAATAACGGTCGTTTTAACGATCATTGGTACTTGAGTAAAAAATAAACTCTTTATAATTACAAGTTGTTCATGTATCCATTATATCCAGAGTTATATTCAGGATTTATATATCATATATATCATATATATTCAGTATATACATGCATTTATAATATTACATAACATTTAGAGGTAAGAAATGAAATGCACCGTTCATGGAGACGGTAAGCCGTGCGTACGCATGAACGCTACTTCCATTTCTATTTCATATTTTATGGAATGGAATCATAATGAAATAAAGGTATATTATAATTACAGTATAATATCATATATAATATCATTAACTCCATCCTTTATACGTCCCACATATGACATTAACGAATCAAATCACTTTGAGGGGGCGGTAGTCCGCACTTCCTAAAATGAAGATACCGCGTATACCCATAATGGAATCCATAAAGGTATGCCATAAATGAAAAATACAAAAGCTTAATGAAAATATAAAAATATTATATATCATATATAAATATAGTGACATATTAATGGCCACCTTTGAAGGTGTTAGAAGAATATTGAACAATCATCGTTTCGTGAGGCAGAAATTCACCATCCACAAAAACAGTATGTTCTTTAACCATTAGATGTAGGTGTGTGTAAGTTTAGCTCGAAATATTCTTATAAAAATATCCTAGTATATTGAAGATACTGGAGTTGTTACAAAAAAAATGAATAAAAATAGTTTATGGGGTTGGAGAAGCAAAATAAAACAAAAGAACACAAGTGAAGACATTACCTTAAAACGGGTAACTCTTTTTGATTTGAGCTCAAAGGATTCCTTGGGAAGACTTCTACCCAAAGTGAGGCTTCTAGGAGTAATATAGGGATGTGGAAAGACTAAATGGGCAGGGGTTTGCTGAGCCAAAGGCTTGAGATGTGTGGGTAAGGAGGTAGAGGTGGGGACCTTTTATAAGAGGAGAGGAGGGGCACTCTTGGAAAGGTATAAAATGTTACTTTATTTTCAAATGAGTTTTAGATTTTAAAGGTCCCACATTGATGTATTTTAATGATAAGGTGATAAGCGTTAGAAATATACTAATCCAATAGGTTTTTTACACGTTTATTTCTTAGATTTTACATTATCCTTTCATTTTATTTAAATCGTTAAATAATGAGGTAATCGCTGCATCATCATGATGTCATAAATAATTTAATTTATTTAATGTCTAAAAATTATAAAAAAAATACTATGATGTAGTAAATATTTTTATATTTCCAATGAATATTTATAGTCTAATAGATCATTTATTTAGACAAAATTAAAAATGTTTTAGTCAGGTGATACATTCTTTGTTATATTTAACTTTCTTTAAAAATAAAAAGATAAAAAGTCACTTTCACACAAAAGTGATTCCATGGGGTCCCCAAGTTTGGAAAAAGTCATCCCATAGTCGGCCATGAGACAACCAGTATAATTAGGATACATGTTGTGGTCATTTGTTATTATTATGATATTATTTTATTATCCTTAACTACCCGATTACTAATTAATCAAGATAATTAATGATAATTACCGTTGTTACTATTCATAATGTCCAAAAACAAAAGAGTCTTAATTACATAATTTGAACCTTATGATTCCAAATATGGAATCCATTTTACCAAATTCCAAACATATAAATTGAAATAATTAATTTAAAAATTATTCCCGTTGTCAAAACAAATAGCGGGTTTTTTTGAAACAATATCTATGAAAAGTTTGGCACTTATTTATGCCCAATTACAAAGTGAAATTAATCCCAATTACCACCATTGGATTACATGGTAAAAATATATTCTATTTACACTTTAAAACCAATTAAAAAGATAATCTAACCATATAATTAAATTAGATGAAAAAGCAGTTTTGATGTAAAATGCAGTATTTTTCACTATTCATTAAAAAAATGAACATTGTCAGAAAAATACCAAAAAATTATCCAATGTAAATTTAAATGTAACAATCATAAATAATAAGTATATTTTGACAAATAGAGCTTATAAAATTGTCAAAATTTTGATTTAAAAAAGGTTTTCCACCAAAAGGTAGTAAAACAATCTTATAAAAATATTAGTGTATTCCATGCTTAAGATTGGATTTATTCTCGTTTTAAGCCTCTAAAACACTATATAATTCATAAATAGACATAGATAACTATATCTATTATTCATTACTTACTTGGGATGTTACAGTCTAGAAACTCATCATGGCCCCTAAAGAGATAAGGATAATCATAGAAACTACTACCATCCTATGAACACTGATTATGTACTATAATCTCTTTGTCATTAAATATCTCATAAAGAAGGACACACTCTCGTGTCATTATCCTTATCTTGATTTATTATTTTTTGATCTATCCGGATGGATTTGCCTTTCTACTGCTTTGTCCAAAGACTTATGAAGGCAGAACCATCCTGATCAACCAGGCCTGATATATAAAACTTCCTGAACTTAGAAGTGACAAATCCTTTCTTGACCATTCAGCCAATGTCATACCACCAATGACACACCCAACAAAAACTACCTCACCATGACATCACTGCCATGGTTTTCGTCTTGCATCAAAGTACGTAATCAAATGATATACATTGGTAATGGTCTTAAGTCAGGAGACCAATACACATGTTCGTAGACAGGAACAACCAATGACACCCAAAACATGTGGTGTTCCTATTGTCGGGTCTATCCTCATGATCTCACTACTAGAGATCACCAAGTGCAAACTTCATGAGAAGAAGTCTCAATGCTTATGATCCCCTAGCACCTGATAGTTAGACATCTACTATGTCCAGTCAGTAAGATGTATCTAGACTATAAAACATATATTTAAGATCAATGTCATTATATCTCGAGGTTCTCATTATAGCCTGGGATCTTCTATAACCTCTCGACATGACAATTAATCTTTGGACATTACCATTATTATAGTGGATGCAGAAAATTCTGTACTATAATGGTAAGATATCATCATGCATATCTAACTGTATACATGATACGATAATCAAAAGTACTACATAGTTGGGTCTAGGGCACCCACTATTTCAACAAGTTCTTGAATAGAGAGAAAGAACTGCTGGTCCAAATCTGTAACGCCTTGTTACCTTTCATACATGTATGTTTTGTTCCTTGTCTTCAGTTTACCTTTTTCATTTTGTGTGTATTTTTTTTCCTGAATTGGGAGGATACCTGAAATGGTGAAGTCATAGATTTATTGAATTTTTCTACTTTTCCCTAGGCTTTTATGCTGTTTGTTGGGTAGTTACATGACGTGTAATACCTTCCAGACTCTTCTCATGAGTATAATTCACAACATGAGTTTTACATGTCGTGTACGGGTTACACATCATGTAAAGTGAAAATCATATTTTTAATTAAGAAGGCGATGTGTTTTTCAACATAATTTTAAATTATGGGTTTCACGACATGTAAAGGTATTACATGCCATGTAATTCCCTGAGTATCAGTTTTTAGGGTTTCTTGCGGGCGTTTTAGGGATCATTTGTTTTTGAAATCCACCTCCACTTAGCCAGAGATCTTACCCTAGGTGATTTTGGGTGTTTTCTTACTATTTTGATCAATCTGTTCAGTGATTGATCTGTAGGGTTAAGCACTTCATCTCTCTGGGTAGTCTTTTCTCTTAGTTTATCTCTTATTGGTGGTTGTGACACCTTTTGTTATAGGGATTGTTGATAGGATTGCGTTGTCTATCAATCCTTTTTAGTCTTTGGTTGTGTCTTGTCTTCTGAAGGTAGATCCTGTGGTTTCCAAACCTCATTGTCAAAGGTGGTTAGGTATTATATACTCTTGAGATAGGTAGATCTATTCAAGTGTTCTAATTTCTTGAATTTCTTATTATTCATATTAATTCCTTGAGATTTTAAATGTAATTTGCATGTATTGAAATTTAAAAGGGAATGGGTTTTTATTTAAAAATGGATTTTTCTTTGAAAATGGGATTGCCTTGATTTGACATGGAAAATGGAATTTCAAATTGCCCTCTTCATCTGTCCATTCGTATGAGGATGATAAGTTGTGCTCAATTTCAGTGGATCTTGGGAAATACATCTACCTTTGGTCGAGTTCACCTATAAAAATAGTTATCATGATTTAATTAGGATGATACCCTTTGAGTCTTTGTATGGGTGGCCATGTCGATCTCCCCTGTGCTGGTCAGAGTTGGGAGAACTATCCTTGGTTGGGTCAAGTGTTGTTCAAGAGATAATATAAGTGGTGCAGTTGATCTAGAGGCATTTTATTATGGCATAGAGTCATCATAAATATTATGTGTATCATCGTCATCGGTCATTGGAGTATGAAGTTGGTGATCAATTCTTTATTATAGTTTCACCTTACTTGGGACATCATTAGTTGGGAATGTAGGGTAAGTTAGAACTAAGGTTTGTGGGCCCCTTTATGATCATTGAGTGACTGGGGAGGGTGTCCTATCAGTTGTTGTTACTGTCTAGATTAAATTTTATATACTACATATTTCATGTTCCCCAGTCAAGGAGGCATATACTAGATCCTTCCCATGTGATTAGATGGGAGGATGTTATTATTGAGCTTGATACTGCTTTGGCTGAGTAGCCAGTTTAGATTATGGATCACCAGGATAAGGTATTGCGCGGTAAAACAATTCCTATGGTCTGGGTACTCTGGCAGTGCAGACATGATCTCCATGAGACGTGGGATCACGAGTCATTGATGAGGCAACAATGACTTACTCTTTTTTTGGATCTAGGATCTTGAGCTCTTTATAGGGATAAAAAGATTTCATGGTGGGGAGTTTGTAACACCCTATTACCTTTCAAACATGTATGTTTTTTCCTTGTCTTTAGTTTCCCTTTTTCCTTGGGTGTGTATTTTTTCCCATGAATTGGGAGGATACTTGAAATGGTGAAGTCACAAATTTGTTGGATTTTTACACTTTTTCCCAAGCTTTTCTGCTGTTCACTGGGAAGTTATATGATGTGTAGTAGTAGGGTTTCATGATGTGAAATGCTGGTCAGAATCATCCTGTGAGTATAATTCACAATGTGAGTTTTTACAAGTCATGTAAGGGTTACACATCATGTAAAGTGAAAATCTAGTTTTGAATTAAGATGGTGATGTGTTTTTCATTTTTACTTGAAATGAAAGGATCCATGACGAGTAAAGGTATTACACGCTATGTAATTCCACGAGTTCTGATTTTTAGGGTGTTGTGCAGGTGTTCAAGGGATCATTTGTTTTTGGAAGCCTCCTCCACTTAGCCAGAGATCTTACCCTAGGTGATTTTGGGTGTCTTTCTTCTATTTAGATTGATCCATTCAATGATTGATCAATAGGGTTAGGCACTTCGTCTCTCTGGGTATGTCTTCCTCTTAGTTTCTCTCTTATTGGTGGTTATGACACCTTTCATTATAGGAATTTTTGATAGGATTTATTTTTCTATCAATTCTTTTCAGTCTTTGGTCGTGCCTTGTCTTCTAAAGGTGGATCTTGCGGTTTCCAAACCCCATTGTCAAAGGCAGTTAGGTTTTCTATGATCTTGTGGTAGGTGGATCTATTTAAGTGTTATAATTTTTTGAATTTATTATTGTTCATATTAATTCCTTGAGATTTGAAATGGAATTTTCATATATTGAGATTTAAAAGGTCATGGGTTTGTATTTGAAATGGAGTTTTTATTTGAAAACAAAATTACCTTGATTTGACATGGAAAATGAATTTTCAAACCCTGATGTAGATTGTCTTGGATTTAAAATTGTTTTATAAATATGAGAGCATGGTTTTTAAAATAGAAATTGACAAACCTTGCACAACGGGAACCTTAAGTACGTTGAGATAGAGACATAGGTAGCATTAGTGTGTGTAACATTACTAGAATTCAACCTCTTATATGTCAATGGTCTATAATAGACCTCCATGTTAGTTTTGATCCAACTTTATGCCATATTTTTGCTTGTGAGTGCCTAGTATGTATTGTCTTATAGGCTAGAGCCCAAATAGTAGGTGCATTATTGTTTTTGGTTGTTTATTACATGAAAGTTTATTTCATGGATGTTCAATCACATGCATATTTACTTTTAGGTATCTTTACCTAATTTGTTTCTGGATTTGACAGATATGGCATGCAGTTTGTGAAAAATTCAATGATTGTTTGAAAAGGGATTTCAAATTGATTTGTTTATAAATATTCCTATAAAACTATTTTTGTTTTAAATCTTGGATGTGCACATTCTTGTTATTAGAACTTTTATAGATCTTTTGGGTGGTATCCTACTAGGCTCTGTTACTCACACCCTGCTTCTACCTGTGGGAGGCTGTAAACCTTGTTTTGTAGGATTTAGGTAAAGGGAAGAGCATTCTGTAGCATGCATGGTTTTATTTACATAGTTGGTTCTTTTTGGGATAGTTTGAGAGGGTGACATTTGGTCACATGGATACTTGTTGTCTAGAGTTGTATTTATTTATATTTTTTTTGTCTGGATCAGTTGTATCTCTGTTTGTTTCCACATAGCACTTTGGTTTTATGCCTTGTTTTTCTTATATACGAGACTGGTTTTATTATCTTTGTTTTACCCCCACTCCATGATGGGATGACTTGGGTGACCGGTATGGTTGACTCGGGTTGGTCTATTACAATTTTGGTATCAAAGTGAGGTTACTCAGCCTAAAGTGTTTCAGCACTGCCTGAGTTAATTGTGTTTCTTGGGCATACATGAGTATGATCATTTGAATTCAGACAGTAGGTACGGAAAAAGAGCCTGACTAACTCACTCTCGTTACTAAATCCAAGTTGCAATTTTCGGTCAGAAAATATTTACTGAGTCCAAGACTGAGTGTTTAGGTTCATTTGAATAAATTTTATCAGAATTTTATTTAAATTAACCTATCTGTAATATTTGAGGACTTGGTGAGTGTAAGGTCATTTGAATAAACTAAGTAGATAGTTTATTTGGATGAAACTATTTATTTAAAAAGTTTTTGTCTTTTTTATGATAGGATTCATAAATTATTTAAATTATTATTATTTTAAAGCATTGTTTTGGATTTTTTTTTGGTTTGATGGTTTTGAAAATTTCTTATAGCTGATTGGTTATTGTCTTTTGTTTAACAGACAATGCCTCCTAGAAGAGCTCTTCTAAATACAAGAGGGAAATCTACAAGGCAGGTTCTGTAGGTGGATCCTCTAGTGGTCCCTTCTTTGGCTGAAGTAGTGTTCTATACCATTCAGACTCTGGGTCAATGGGTGAAATAAACTTAGGACAATAAGTAGATCATGGCTCAGAATTTACCAAGAAACATCCACCAGTATTTTGTGGTGACAAAGGATCATAAGAGTTAGATGAGTAGCTTGAAATAATTGATAGGATCTTCAAAATTTTAAGACTATTAAGGATTCTCAAGTGGATTTTGTCATATATATTCTCAAGGGACCATGACGAAGATGGTGAGATTTTATAGTGCAATCTAAGTTTCATGAAGGTATTACTTTAGTTTCTTTCAAAAATATTTTCCATCATCAATTTTATCCTGAGACTTTATGTGTGTAAAATACCTAGGAGTATTTGAAATTGGAGTAAGGGGAGTGTACCATTCTGGAATACTCCACCTGTTTTACTAAGCCGGTACATCTAGCACAAGAGATTGTCACAAATGATTACATGAAGTCTAGAAGGTTCCAGATGGGGATAAGGGCCGATGTTTAGTAAATGTTTGTTCTTTTGTGCCTTAAAAACTTTATATAGGTAGTGTATAAAGTAGCTTTAGCTGAGGTAGACATATCTAGAAGGGCAGGCTTGGGCAGAGCTTTAGTGGGTACAGTAGTTAGCGAGGGTGCTTTTTCTAGTCATAAAAGAAAGTGCAAGTGTCATCAGTTTTCTACAGGACCTATTTTAGGGGATTCTACAGGGAATCAATAGGTTATTTTCTACTAGTGTGGGAAGCATGGTCACAATAGGCCTCAATGTACGTAGGATCCTATAACTTTTCATCTTTGTGGGTGCTCTATCCATTTGAAGTGTTTCTGTGATAAGATGTCCCAAGGCAGTAAGGCAGGATCCACTTTCATCAAGGGGTCGCAGACTCATGTTGATGATTCCAAGGGTGGTGGGGATCATTCTTAGGCCAAAATTGATATCCAAGTGGCTATGTATATATGAATTTATGCTTAAGAGGGTATTCCAAAGGAATATGAAGCAGGGACATCTACTATTAGAGGTATGGTGTTTATCTCATCTTCTATGGTGATAGTTTTGTTTGATACAGATGCTACTCATTATTTTATATCATCAAATTTGATATACATGTTGGAATTGAATTTAGATCTTATGTTTTTCTTATGAGATATTTTCATGACTTTGGGAAATATGTCTAAACAAGGTTTCAAATGTCCCATGTGTCGGCTAGTGATCAACAACTTTGAGGTGGTTTGGTACTACTTAGTGATTGATCTTGACTTCTTTGACTTGATCATTGACATGGATTGGATGATTAACATAAAGGACAATATATAATTTTATCATCTTCAAGTATAGTTCTTATCTACCAATTGGGCAACTCATGTTTTTCAGGGTGAGTGGGACCCTATATCGGGAAGGGAAGGGATGGTTGTTCTTTATGTCAGTTTAATCTTGTGTCAGTTATCATAAATGTTTCTTGATGCAATTGACTCATTCTTGGATGGTCAACTACCTGTTGTTGAGTGTGCTTACCCTGAGGTATTTTTGGATTATTTTTATGGCTTGCCGCCATAGAGAGAGGTCAAGTTTACTATTGACCTGTTACCTGGAATGATTTCCATTTCTATGTCATCCTATCAAATGGAACATACTGAGTTAGTCAAACTTAAAGTCCAACTTAAGGATATGGAGGTGAAAGGATTTATTCATTCTAGTGTGTCGTCATGGGATTTTCCTATTATCTTTTCTAAGAAGGTAGACAAAAGTCTTAGACTTTTATTGACCATCAAAAGTTAAATCAAGCGACTATTAAGAACAAGTATCATTTACCCAAAATTAATGATCTCTTTGATTAGCTAACAGGGGATTTTTGGTTTTCTAAGATTGAATTGAAGTTGGGGTACCAACATTTGAGAGTCTGAGAAGAGGATATACCCAAGAAAACATTTCAGAGTCGATGTGGGCATTTTAAGTTTCTGGTTATTCCATTCAAACTCACTAATGCGTCTACGGTATTCATGGCTTTGATGAACCAAATATTTCATCAGTTCTTGGAATCTTTTGTTATTGTATTCATGGATGATATCTTGGTGTACTCTAAGATAAATAAGGAGCACAAAGACCATTTGAATATCATTCTTCAAACTTTGAGGGAACATCGACTATATGGTAAGCTTTCTAAGTATGAGTTTTGGATTTGGGAAGTGAAGTTTCTAGGGCATTTGATATCCAAGAGGGGTGTCTCATTTGATCCTGGAAAGGTGTAGGAAGTTGTGCCTTGGGATCATCCCAAAAACATGTTTAAGATCTAGAGATTCTTGGGCTTGGAAAGTTACTATAGATGGTTTGTTCAAGACTTCTCCAAACACACATATTTGATGAAAGATTTAACCCATAAGGGTGTAAAGTTTGAATGTAATGAAAAATGTTAGAGATATTTTGAGGAACTGAAGATGAGGTTGAATTCAATAATAGTTTTGATTCTTTCGAAACCAGGTTCGGGTTATGATGTTTTCTGCAATGCATCTGGTGCAAGTTTGGGATGTGTCTTGATGAAAGGGAAAGAGGTTGTGGCTTATGGATCATTCCAGTTACACCCTCATGAGAAGAACTAACCTACCCATGATCTTGAGTTGGTATTTGTTATGAATGCGCTCAAAATGTGGCATCACTATCTCTATGGAGAGCAGTTTATGGTATATTCTAATCACAAAAGTCTAAAGTATATCTTCACTTCGAGAGATATGAACTTACGACAAAGTTGGTGGGTTAAGTATCTTAAGACCTTTGATTTTGATATTGTATATACCCCTGGGAAAGAAAATTTGGTGGCTGATGGGTTGAGTAGAAAATTAATAACACAAGTTGTGAAGGAATTAGTTAAGTAGTGGTCTTTGACTAGTTTGTTTGTTGAGATGAACTTAGGAGTAAAGGAGGTAGGTGGAAAGGTGTTATTCACTTCGATAAAAATTTGCTCATCTTTTTATGATCAATTTTAACTCAAGAAGATGACAGACACTAAGATCCGACACTTAAGAGAAATCTTAAATGGTAAGGAGACCTCGTGCAAGTTGTCTCAGTCTCCCTGTGGAGCTTTTTGATTTTTTAACAGGTTGGTTGTTCTATTTTCCTTGTTACATGAGTTTCTAGATATTGGGTACCGATCTTTTTGGTCTGTGAACCCTGGGGCTACAAATATGTATCACGACTTGAGACATTGGTATTGGTGGTTGGGGATGTGGTGGTCAGTTGCGAATTTTATATCACAATGTATCACTTGTCAAAGAGTTAAGGCAGAACACCAGAGACCTGTGTTTTTTTAGTATTTACCCATTCTAATATATAAATTGAATGATATTTACATGTATTTCATCATTAATTTACCACAGACTCCTTGTGAGAAGGATGTTATTTGGGTGATTGTTGACATGCTCACTAAACCAAAACATTTCTTGCCAATAAAGGAGATGATGAAAGAGATTGGGGACTTGTATGTACAAGAGTCTATGAAGCTTCATGGGGTTACATATGTAGTTGTTTCTGATAGGGACTCGAGGTTCACATCCAGGTTCTGTAAAGTTTTTCAAAAGTAAATGGGTTCCCAGTTAAAACTGAGCATGGATTATCATCATCAAATAGATTGATAGACAGAGAGGGCTATCCAGGTTCTTGGGGATATTCTCGAGGCTTGTGTGATTAATTTTGGTGGATATTGGGATAGACATACACCTTTGGTCCAGTTCACCTATAATAATATTTATCAGGATTCAATTAGGATGGTTCTCTTTGAGGTTTTGTATGTGCATCCATTTCAATATCCCTTATGCTGGGCAGAGTTGGAAGAAGGGTCCTTGGTTGGGACGAGTGTTGTTCAGAAGATGAAATAGGTGGTGCAGTTGATCTAGAAGCATTTGATCATGGCACAAATTCATTATAAATCTTATGCGGACCATCGTCATCAGCCGCTCGAGTTTGAGGTTGGTGATCGAGTCTTTCTTAGAGTTTTACCTCACTTGGGACATCGTTGGTTGGGAAATAAGGGTAAGTTATCACTGAGGTTTGTGGTCCCCTTTGAGATCATTGAGTGACTAGGAAGGGTGGAATGTCATTTGTTGTTACTACATGGATTGAATTCTATACATGACGTGTTTCATGTTTCCCAATTGAGGAGGTATATACCAGATTCTTCCCATGTGATTAGATGAGAGGATGTTGTTCTTGAGCCTAATGCCACTTTGGTTGAGCATCCAATTTAGATTACAAATCTCTAGGATAAGGTAATTCATGGTAAAATGATTCAACTGGTCTAGGTACTGTGGTAGTGTGAACAAGATCTCTATGAGATGCGGGAGCGTGAGTCATTGATGAGGCAATAATGACCTACTATTTTTGTAGATCCAGGATCTTGAGCTCTTTCTAGGGATATAAATATTTCATGGTGTGGATTTTGTAATTCCCCATTACCTTTCATACAAGTATGTTCTGTTTCTTTTATTTGGTTCCCCTTTTTCATTGGGCATGTATTTTTGGCCCTGAATTGGGAGGATACCTGAAATGGTGAAGTCATATATTTTTTAAATTTTTATGCTTTTACTTGGGATTTTCTACTATTTGTTGAGCAGTTACATGACATATAATAGGGTTTCACGATGTGTAATTCCAACCAGACTCATCCCCTGAGTAGAATTCACAATGTGAGATTTTACACATCATGTAAGGGTTACACTTCAAGTAAAGTGAAAATTCAATTTTTAATTAAGAAGGCAACACGTTTTTCAGTGTAACTTGAAATGAAAGAGTTTCATGACATGTAAATGCATTATACACCATGTAATTCCCTGAGTTACAGTTTTTAGGGTGTTGTACAATTGTTTTAGGGTTCATTTGTTTTTGGAAGCCTCCTCCACTTGGCCAGATCTCTTACTATAGGTGATTTTGGGTGCCTTCCTTCCATTTAGATCGATCTGTTCAGTGATTTATTAATAGGGTTAGGTTCTTCATCTCTTTGGGTATGCTTTCCTCTCAGTTTCTCTCTTATTAGTGGTTCTGGCACCTTTAATTGTAGGGATTTTTGATAGGATTGTGTTTTCTATCAATCCTTTTTAGTTCATGGTCATGTCTTATCTTCTAAAGGCAGATCTTGTTGTTTCCAAACCCCATTGTCAAAGGTGGTTAGGTTTTCTATACTCTTGAGGTTGGTGGATCCATTAAAATGTTCTAATTTATTTAATTTCTTGTTGTTCATATTAATCCCTTGATATTTTAAATGGAATTTTCATTTATTAAAATTGAAAAGGGTATGGGTTCTCATTTAAAAATGGGTTTTGCTTCGAAAATGGAATTACCTTGATTTGACATGGAAAATGTATTTTCAAACACTAAAGAAGATTGGATTTGATTTTTTTTTATAAAAATTTGAGCATGGTTTTTAAAATAAAAATTGACAAAACTTGGATAGTGGGAACCTTATGTACCTCGATATAGAGACACTAGTAGCCTTAGTGTGTGTAACACCACTAGGAGGTAACCTATTATATTTCGATGGTTTATGGAAAGCCTCGATGTTAGTTTGGATAAAACTTTATGCCTTGTTTGGGATTATGAGTGTCTAGTACATATTGTCCCATAGGATAGAACCTAACTGGTAGGTGAATTGTTTTTTCTAGTTGTTTATTACATGAAAGTTTATTTCATGGATGTTGGATTACATGTATATTTACTTTTTAGTATATTTACCTGATTTGTTTCTAGATTTGGTAGATATGGAATGAAATTTGTGAAAAAATCTAGGATTTTTTAAAAAGGGTTTTCAAATTTATTTGTTTATAAAACTTATTATAAAATTGTTTTTGTTTTAAAGATCATACTTATGCATTCTTGTTATTAGAACTTGTATTGATATTTTGGGTGGTATCCTATTGAGCTCTATTTCTCACACCCTACTTCTACCTATGGGTGGCTATAGACCTTTTTTATAGGATTCAGGTAAAGGGAAGATCATTCTCTATCATGTAGGCTTCTCTTTACATTATCGATTCATTTTGGGATAGCTTGAGGGGGTGACGTTTGGTCACATGGAGACTTGTTGTCTAGAATTGTATTTCTTTATGATTTTTCCAGTTTTTCTTAGTTTTATCTCCGTTTGTTTCTATATAGTACTCTATTTGTATGTCATGTTTTTATTATAAACAAGACTAGTTTTGTTATCTTTATTTTACCCCACCCCATGATGGGATGACTTGGGTGGCTGGCCTGGTTGACTCGGGTTGGTCTATTACACAATTCCCAGAGGAGAGGCATATGTTTCCCTTCTTCTATCAATCTTCTTGTGCTCTTTCCCAAGTGAATTTTTGTGACTATTAAAATATCCTCATTGAAAGAAAAAATAAACCAGATAAGGATTAATCAAATTGTCCATTAAACCCTATACTCCAACGAGACAAAGAGAGAGAATCTCCCGCTTACCAACTCTATCCTCAACTAATAATTTCACTGGTACATATATCTATTAATAACGATAAGAAAATTTTAAAATGAACATTTTTTTATTGAAAAATTTAAATTAATTGAATGTAAAATCATTTAGCACTAAAAAAATACACTTTATGTAACACCCTAGTTTTTGTAATTAAATTAAATTGAATTTTTGTGTTTAAATTGGAAATAAATATGGGGAGTCTAAGGGAGAAATTTTCACATTTAGTTGGGAAGGAGGATAAATTGTTATTTTAATGGTATTTGTAGTTCATGAATGCCTAGAGGGACCTTAAGGATTGACCATTTGATATTGAGGATGTTTCAAGTGAAACTAAGAGGCAAACCAGTGAGAAAAGTGAGTGTTTAGACCATGCACCATTAGAATGTATAGTATCCAAATCGTGTATGGGGTGAATCGTCTAGTAAAACTATGCACAATTAGCCTTTTCTATTTATAAACCATTTAATTTAATCATATGGTTGCTGTTACCCTCTCTCTCACTTTCTCCATTTATTCTCCTTCTCAGGCCGCACACCCCTCCCTCAATCTCTCTCCATTATTACTTTATCCAAAGGTAATGAGAGAATTTTTTTTGTAGTTGTTTGTTTGGATCAATGGTGAGATCAATTCATTTCCCTAGTTCCTTCCTTTTTATTAATTTTTAATGGTGTGATTTAGGGATTTTTATTTTTGAATTTCATTGGGGCATAGTGAAATCCTATTGAATGCTAGAGATTTTGATCGGGGATGCTAGAGGAATCTAATGCTGGATGAATTCACCTCATTAGTGTTGTGTCTAAACACCCTGATCTAGAAGATACATTTAAGAACTTATGTAGATTAATGTTTGAAAACTTTGAAATGTAGTGATGACCAAAATAGCATATTTGAAACTAACAAGACTAATAACCTAAACCACATGTCATATAACTATAATTGATGCAAACAAAACTTTTTAGGATGGAGAAATCAAAGAAAAACACACCCACATCGGAATGTAAATGAAAAATTTAATGTGTTTTAGGACTTTCCCCACTCCACAAGAGAAACACCGCTGCTCCATAAAATTCATGTTGGTTTCATGTGTTATGAAGTGTGAGTAAAATGACAACATGAGTTGTCATGGGCCATGACTGGTATGTTATTTCATGATTAAAGTGATGTATGAGATGTTTATCACTAACTTTGCTGACATGACCCAAACTATCAGGACCCCACCTGGGTCGGTGGTAAGTAGAACATGCCGCCCCAAACCCGCCTTCAATAGGCTAGGGCCTAGCGAGTAGAACCAAGAGATCATAAAATACATGAGATGTATTTAGCCTACAATAACTTGTAACATAAATACATCTCTAATATACAATAAATCCAATACCAGTAGTAAAAATATATATAACAATTGGAATGTATACAATGTGAGAAAGAGACATCAATTCCAAGTTCAATTCCACATAGGTGAAATCTAGAAATATAAATAAATATGCAAGAGACAATAACCACTAGGAACAACTCACTCTAAGTACCGGAATCAAACTCCTCTCTAAAAGGACTTCAGGAATGAACTCCAATTCCAAATACCTCCAACACAAACCATCATCAGCTACTAAGTAATATCTCTTCAAACTCCTCTAGATCCAGGTCTTCCAATGACATATCCAAACTTTGCAACATATACACAGACAAAACATGCATGGGAATGAATCCCATGTAAGAGTGAGTATAAAAATACCTAGTGAGATTCCTTGAAAACACAAAGTAAAGATAAACCAATAAGTTATCTCCAACCCAAGACTAGAGAATAGAAAAAGGTATCCCAATGGAACCAAATTTTCTCTAATTTCAAGACAACCATGGTAATGGATAGAAACTAATATTCACATTTCATATTCATGAAGGATCATATCATATAAGAAACTAATGATACCTCGAGTGGAATAAGTCCTACAATACTTGAATTCGATAGTCCAACTACAATGCCATAACTGGAAGGACACTAGTATCCCAAAGGCATCTATATTCCAATACATCGTAAGTCCCATGAATCTTGATCTACTAGGCTTCCATAACTTCTATGATACTTCTCATGAACTGTAGTTGGGGATTGCGCCTCATCGAGGTATGTGTGTATCAATCAAGGGAGTACCTAACCCTTGTGGAGGAATGTGTCCTGAAACATGAGGGAGAACTAACTCCACTGATAAATAACTATTCCCCAACATATAGAGGAACACTAATTCCACTAATAGAGGACCCTGCCCCAACATATGAAGGAATACTCTATAAATGATATCTTAAATATTTTTCATGTGTATTTCAATTATTTATTTCCCAATAATTTATTATCATAAGTTTAATTATATCATTTTTGTATTTTTAGTGAATTTTTGGCATTATTATAAAAAGTATTTAATTATGTATTTTTAAGAATTTTTTTATCACTTTGGTATTTCAAGTATAACATTTTGAAAACTGATCAAAATTGAAAAATTTATTTTTTATAGGATGAAATTTGTATTAGGATTCAATTTCTTCAACTGGACCAAGAGCATATTTGAACCTTATGAGGCCTAAATAATTTATGTTAATTGGAAACTTTTTTGGTAGATATATTTGAACAACCCTCAATAAATGAGGCATAAATCGGGATAAAAGACTCAAAATTAGGCGATTCTAGTTGTAAATTAAATAAGAATTAGAGGTGCACATTCATAGTAAATTTATTAGAATAATTCTATTGGATTAGTTCAGATATTCCTTGTTTTAATAATCACAAAGCATGTTTATGTTATTTATAATCAATTATGTCTTTTATGGAAGTTAAATAGTTTTTTGTAAGTTATGAAAAATTTATTAAGTATCAAATTGATCATAAACCTAGACTAGTTAGACAAGTGATCGTGAGTCAGATGAGAAAAATTCTCTAAATGCTCAAGCAACCATAAGGAATCGATCAACCACATAAAGACTTTCTATTGGACGTATGAAGAAATCTGAATAAGTTAAAATTCACAATGTACTAAAGTGACCACATGAAAAATGAATTGATCATATGACCATCTAATTGGAAGTGAAAAAAATATCATAATTTAATCAAGTGACCATAAGACCAATTAGAGTAACCACACATTATATCTCAGAGTGACTGAAACTATCTCATAATTTTTGCTAAGGGTTGAAGTGAATGCATGACCAAGTGGATTGAATGAATTCTTATTCAATCAACCATGGTGGATTTATCATAAACTATTCAACTGATCACAAGTCCAAGAAACCACACACTATTTCAAACAAATATATTGTATATTCTTTTTATTATCAAATTGAAAAGTATTAAAATGATCACATGTTGCATCCAATCGACCACATGATGAAGTAAAGCGACTGTATGAAAATATTAGAATTTTGGTAAATCGATGGAGATTCCATATGACATCAAGATACCACATGTTAAAGTGAAGAGACCACATAATAATGTTTAAAATCAATTAAGTATTAGATCGACCACAAGTTTAGAGAAAATGACAACATACATTATCAAGGGAATCCAACAATAATTTTCACTAAGTGTTGGAGATACCATGGATGATCTGACATGTCACACTTTAAATGACCACATATAATGTGGGGGTTATATTTTGATATATATATTCCAATCACTTTCTATTTATAATTAAATGAGAAGTCAAAAAAAATTAATGCATCCGAATTTCATGTCAAGTATGAGAATTAATAATAATGGATTTCCAATGGATATTTTTGGAGGAAGACTTATTTTTAAAGAAGACTAAAGTTATAGAAATAAAGTGATATTTTATGAGAGGATAAACAAAAACCAATGCTCTATTCTCAACAATATTTTGTTATGTTTTCATCTAAACTTGATCACAAAATCTGATAACACTTTCTTGTCTTCGCAACTCATCCCAGAACTGAAGGAAGACACTAAGAAGAGAATATACATTTATAGAACAACTGAGCTTCAAATTTTTTCCACATAAATATTTCACTTCACTCACTCTATTTTTATTACATTTTAGTTGTGGTTGAATTTTCTATAAATTTGTTAAAATCACAAATGAGTTTCATAAAAAAGGAGGTTTCATAATTATTTTATCATGGTATAACCCATAGAAGTGAAATAGGTTTCATAAACATATTGTCATCATAAACATAAACCATCTAAAGAAAGAATAAAAATTTTATCCTTGGATCATATCCTCAATAAAGAATAAGTAACATCAAAGGATATCATATTGGATGGAAAATGATTTTGAAATATCACTTGGAAAATTTACTGAGGAAAATAACCTTTATTTAAAAATAAAATTTTAAAACTAAAACCTTATAAAATATTTTATAAATCATTTTCTTTGAAAATAAATTTTTAAAAATTATAAAGGAAGCTTTAAAAAACCATTTAAAACATTTATTGAGGAAAATATCCTTTTCACTTTGAATTTTTTTTTTAAACATAAAATATTTTTAAAATACATTTATTTTAAAATAACCCTTGAAAATTATAAAGGAATATTTAAACATTGAGTGGTCACTATGGTAGAAATTTCCATACATTCTATACACATTAAAATAAAGATTCCTTTTACATTTTTGGTAAAATCCAAATGGGTATTGTTTGGAAAATGATATAAAGCTTCATTTCAAAACATTTTTTAAAAATTCAAAAATATAGAAAATGTATTTAATAAATTGTTTCAAGAATTTTAAAAACATTTGTATAAAACATGATTTTTAAAGAAAATGAGTTTTTGATCGAAGAGAGAAATAAAGATGATTTTTACTAAAAACATTCTTTTGAACTCTTGAGTACATAAAGAGAGTAAAATGAAGGAAAAATATGTATTTTCATGACATAACCATAGGAAAAGAAAATACATGAATTTATTGAGAGATAGATAATAAGATTTCATTATTATAATCATAATCATGAGTAATCTCGATAAACGATGATATTGTAACATAAAACCCTTACCACTTTAGTAACTTTGAATCATAATCGCCATGAAATAATATATTAAATGAAACTTATAATATAATGAGAATAAATATATTCATGTTATTAAATGTCAAATAGTATGTATATACACATTATAAAAGAAGATAGGTGCATAACATAACATATGTCTCAAAGAAGGAAAATTGAGACAAAAATCCCTTACCACTTTGGTAACTTTTGTACCACAAACCCCATGAAAAATTGATCCTAAAATAGATATTTAAATCCCCCAAAAAATTAGTAGAAACATCATAAAATACATTCATGGTCAGTGTCACGACCCGTCCCCTGGGGCCCGTTACGTGACTACTCCAAGCCCGCCTTCTATAGGTCAGGGGTTGTCGACTAGCACCAGAAAGGCATATCCCTAAAACGGGAAGGCATTACCTTTAAACCTATTCAAACACAGAGACTAGAATGAAACAGGATACAAACATGAAGTAAAACTGCTATAGTAAAAATATGTACTGAAAGTAAGGGGCCAGAATACAAGCCCAATTGAAAAGATACAACTACAACTGAAAATAGAAAACAGATCCTGAGATCGTCTATGGGGCATCCTACCTGAAGGGTAGGTACAAATCATCTCCACAGCTCTCTACGTCAATATTCACCACCGTCCACCGTTAGGTCCTAGCTCTCCGAGTCTCAGTCAAGGATGCCCATCATTTGCACAAGACACAATAAGGTGAAGCCCGTACAGGGGTGAGTATAACAATATCCAGTAGGGACCCCAAGACCCCCAAAGGTCTCTCAGGATTACACAAAGGAAAAACAAAAGCATGATCTCAATCACAAAGCACAAAGAAAAAGACATAACTCAAACTAGGTATAACTGAGTACAGTAGTAAACATGACTAATCATAAAGCTATATCACCTTATTCTGTCAAGAGACACTGCTGCTGACCCACACAGGATCGATAGGTACTAACCCTTGTAAGACCCACATAGGATCGATAGGTACTAACCCCCGTAAGACCCATAAAGGATCGATATGTACTAACCCCCGCAAGACCCACACATGATTAATAGGTGCTGATCCACACAAAATCACTAGGCGCTGATTCACACAAAATCGCTGGGTGCTGATTCACACAGAATCGATTGGTGCTGATTCACATAGAATCGTTGCATGCTGATTCAAATAGAATCGTTCAGTGCTAATTCACATAGAATTACTTGGTGATGATTCACATATAATCGCTAGGTGTTGATCCACACATGACCTCTCTTCATTCTTCACGTTTCAGCCAGTCACATGATTCATACTCATAGTACACTTGTTTCTGGGAGAAACCACTCCTCAAGCCATCAGTCATATTTCAACCAGCATGAAGTCCCACAAAGAAGTTGCACAATGATTTGTCATGTCATAAGGGTTCCAACACAACATACGACACATCAACCGGACGCCTGGTCTGTAAGTTATTGACATTTTAGTACCGAGGGCCCGGTTGGATTCAGAGTTGATTCAACCCATCCATACCCCAACTTTATCCAAAACTCTTGTGGAGTATATCAAAAGGACCGTCTCGCTCCAAGGATCCCAGTACCACAAACAGTTTGTTAAACAGATGTCCGGTTCACAATATATGACTTTTTAAGCATATCTGGGCCCAAGAGGGGTCCGGGTCCGGTCTGACTCAGTCTGGCCTGACCCGACCTGGCTAGGCTGGGCCACGGTAGTTGGCGCGACCCGCGCCGGAGTCGCGCGGTCCGCCTCTCGAACAGCTCAAAGAGCCATTCGACTCTTTAAATGGAAGCACCAGGTGGCGCTGCCTTATCACCTGCAGGACCTGTAAGGAGTAGGTCCCCTCCTTGGTTGCGGCTTCGTAGCCGCGGCCTGCTCACCATGGCGCATGACGGCATGCTGCCTCCCACCTCTGTGACTGGCTGAGAGCCGGTCGCCTATCTATTCACCAGGGCACCGAGCAGCGCCGCCACCTTCCGCGGCCAGTGAGCGCCGAATGATGCCTTCACCTACTGGCGCCGCCGCATTAGTGCCACACCAACGGGACTTCCACGGGCTACCAGGTGGGCTTCGGTAGTCCGTTCTTCTTTCCGGACGTGCCTACGGGCCTCCTGGGATGTCGACGTCGTAGTGAGCCTCCCAGTTTCCGCTTTCCATTGAGTTGGAAATTTTTATCCCAAATAACGCAACATGAACGAAGCGACAGAGGGTCCGATCTTGTTTGTTTGGCTCGCGACCTCCACATTAGCATTATAATAAGAGGATATTGAATACATCACATAGATAACAATTAAACCCCATTCAAATATCCCACAACATTCACCTGAAATTTCATTCGAATCACAGATCAACTCATTTTGGCTGATCCGCATTCATCATGTTTTTCAAGAATGAGGAAAAGAATCAAGAAAATACTTGAATTTAATAACAACCCCTACCTCGGATTCGTAGGAGATGCCGCAGAGGAGGAGGGAGTGCACATGTCCGAAGGTGTTCGTCAGTGCTTGTCGTCGCCTGTCATTTCCCCCAACTTCTATCACTCAATCACATTCTTCATCAGAGCAGAAGGTCGTCGGTGCTTCGCCAGAGCTTCCTCTAATAGCTCTCCCAAAACCTAATCCTGAGCTCAGATTAAATATAGGAGAGGAGAGGATCAACACACCAAAAAATTAATTAGTTTCATTAATGAGTTTAATTAATGAACTTATTAATTTTTACCAATGGTTCGGTTGCACAACCTATTAAAAACTCCAAACTGCGTGGTTATAGAACTTAAGGGTCAAGCCATTAATGGTCTGACGTTGCACTATGGTCCCACCACTATTTGTCAAACAGTTTCAAAAAAGAAAAATAAAATAACCTTTAGTTATTTTTTTTGTAAAGTCCAAAAATTAACTTTTTCATCCGATCCTTGTCGGTCGAAGTTAAGATCCCTTTAAGAAAATATCAGTGCTATGAATTCAACGATGCCCTTGGATTTTTAATATGAGCACCAGTTCAAAAGATAGAAATCACCACCCATACGTTTACTGAACGTACCTTAAAAAAAGTTCAAAAATTATTAATAGACACCCTCGACTCGTGCCAATCAAGGTTAGGCTTTGCCTGAGGAAAACACACCCTCACGAGCTCAACGGTACTCTCGGATTTCCAATCTGAGTTACCATTTAGGATTTATAGAATTTAAAAATAAAATAATTGTTACTTAATTATTTTATTTGTGGCCAAAAACTAAATTTTATTGTTGGCCCGCATCGGCCAATGTTAGGATCTACCTAAGGAAAGCATACCCTCAAAAGTTCAATGGTGGTATTAGATTTTTAATATGAGTCACTGTTCGTGAGTTATAATCATTTGAAAAATAAAATAATTTTATTTAATAATTTTATTTACAATTATGCCATTTTTGGGTTTTCTCACTGAAGGCCTGCGCTGACTAAACTTAAGTCGCGCCTAGGGTAAACTCACAATCTTGAACGTAATGGTTCTCTAAAATTTCTGATCTAGGAACCAATTTAAGAGTTATTCCATTTTTTCATAAAAACTACTCACGCGATCTATTTTAAGCTTAACACTTTTTCGATGGATCATTCTGGGCACTCCAGGATTCAGAATCACGTGCTGTCAGATTTCGTGGTCTCGTAAAAATTATATATAATTAAAAATATATATATGTAATTTCTAGGTGTTTACATTCTCCCCACCTTAGCACTTTACATCCCCAAAATCCAAAACAAAGGCAAATTAAACAAGTGGGGGTACTGAGCACGTATGTGAGACTCCCGCTCCCATGTGCTCTCCTGGAGATTCCAGTACTACCAACGAACTCACACCAGAGGAATCAACCACCCATGAAGGACCTTCTCCTGTCGATCCTCTATCTCCCTTAGGAACTCCACAAAAGTCACCCCATTGTCGATGTCCAGCTTTCCCCAGTCGATAACGTGTAATGGATCATGCACGTGTCTCCTCAGCTACGACACATGAAAAACATTATGCACCCAGTGCATCTATGGGGGAAGAGCTAGATGGTACGCCCCCTTGACTACTCTACTGAGGACCTGGAAAGGTCCTATTAACCTTAGATACATCTTTCCACCATGGAAAAACCTCCGTAATTCTCGTCTGGGTGAGACCCAAAGGAAGACATGGTCTCCCTCCTCAAACTCCAAGGGTATTCATTTCCTATCGGCATAAGAATTCTGCCAGCTCTGTGTAGTCTTCATCCTCTCTTGGATGATCTTCACCTTCTCCATGGTATCTTGTACCAACTCTAGACCCATAAGTGCTAACTTCCTTGGGTCTGTATAGCATAGTGGTGATCTACAAGGTCATCCGTACAGGGCCTCAAACGGAGCCATACCGATGGTGGAGTGATAACTGTTGCTGTATGCAAACTCCACCAGTGGTAGGTGGTCCTCCCAACTGTGGCCAAAATCAAGGACACAAGCACGAAGCATGTCCTCGAGTGTTTGTATGGTCCGCTCTGTCTGACCATCTGTCTGAGGATGAAAGGCGGTGTTCAAGAGTAGCTATGTCCCCATCGCCTCCTAAAACCCTATTCAAAATAGGATGCAAAATGTGTGTCATAATCTGAGAAGATTACTGATGGAACCCCATGAAGTTGTACAATCTCCTGTACGTAGATATGTCCTAATACCTCTACTGATCCCTACTCTTAGATGGGTAGGAAGTGGGCTGATTTGTTGAGTCGATCAACGATCACCCAGATGGAATCGTGGCCCCTGGATGTATGTGGTATCCCTATCATGAAGTCTATGGAGATACCATCCCACTTACACTCTAGTACCTCAAGTGGCTAAGCTAAGCCTGCTAGTACCTGATGCTCGACCTTTACTTACTAACAAGTGAGGCATCATGATACGAACTCCGCCACCATTTTCTTCATCCCTGGCCACCAGTACTGACGCTGAAGGTCCTGGTACATATTCTCCACTCCAGGATGTACCTCCAAAGAGTATGTGTGGAAATCCCTCAACACCTCCTCTTGTAGTGTCACTTGTACCATAGTGCATCCTCTGAATAGAACGATGTGATCCCTATATTTATAAAATCCATTAGGAGCTTGTCCTAAGAATATATGAGCACGTCAGGCCTCGTAGTCAATGTCCCTGAGCAGTGCCTCCCTAACTCTCTGAAGGAGTAGGGGAGTAACTGTCATAAAATAGAGGTAAGCTAACCATATCTATCCATGAAGGATAACTGCAATGCAGCTAGCTACTCTATTTCCTCACTCAACAACTGTAGACTATACCTCTTATTGAGTGCGTCTGCTCCTATGTTTCCCTTCCAAGGAGTGTAGAATATCTCAAAGTCATATTCCTAGAGTAACACCAGCCATCATCACCATATAAAGTTCTGGTCCTTCTGTGAGAAGATATACTTGAGACTCTTGTGATTGAAGTAGATAGTAAACTATTCTCCCAACTATACTCTCAGCTCCCGGAGATCCACAGAAGCTATCCGATATACAGTTGTAGATATTGGTTCTGTCCTTGGGTATAAGTCAAAGCAGAAGTACCTCTCCCTGTGGGGAGGTAATCCTAGAAACATCTTTTGAAAGGATGTTCCCACACTCTGCCACTACTGTTGGGAACAGAAAACTCAAAACACCTGCTACCACGAGGGTAAGGTTAGACGAATCAAGAGTGATGAGCTGCTCCCTTATATGCATGAGTTTATCCCGTGCTGCCTAAGTTTCCTTTTTCACCGACCAAGAAAAACCCCATTCCAATGCTGTAGACATACCGCAACATTTTTATCTAAAATAATAAATCTGAGCATGATATGCGGATGACAAGTCCATACCCAAACTAACATCGTCAGGCCTTGATGCTGCCACCAAGAGGTTCTAACCGAAACTCTTGCCTCAAGGGTCATATCACACCATCGAAATAAGTGTGATTATAGAGTCTCCTCACATAGGTATCTCCATATGTAAGGGTCAAGTCAATGTTTTAACCGGAAACTCTAGGTTTTGAACAAAATTCGTGACAAGAAATTATTAGTACCTATGTCTATTAATACGACAGCTAATAGTAGAAACAGACTGTACTTTGAATCATTCATGAAGACCTTGGGTCACACTCCTTAACCACATGAAATTACTCCCTTCCCCTGTCCTCCAGCTCCCTGATCCTGGTGGGGGAAACATTGGGGTGGTGGTTATAACATGTTGAAATGTATACCACCTCTTGCTGCTCTGCTAGCTTCTCTTCCACGTCTGCTGACATTCACTGGTTGTATCTGCTCAGCCAAATAATTCTCAACCACAATGGTTCTCTCTAGCAACCTAACATAAGTAGGAATGTATAGATGAATAGTGCTAGCTCTGATGTTCCTAAACACATCTCACTCAGAGGTCCGAGCCCTGAAGTACTGGTCATATCGTATTCATCGAGTACCTGGAATGGTTGGTATGCCTTGACGAATACTCAGTTACCGACATGTTGTCCTGTCAAAACTGTAGAAGCTCTTGGAAACACAAACCCATTAGCTTTTCATGGCAAGATATCCCCCTTCTCTGAGGAAGGTTCTCAAGCTCTGTTCAAGGAAAAAGTCACCTCATCATAAGATAGGGGTAATCTAAACTTTGCCATCGCCCTGTTGAGCCACGAAGAATGCTCACTCCCGGGATCTCCATCTGATCTAATGGTGCCCTGGATAGATGGGAACTCGATCATCAACTTGGTCCGGTCTTTAGCCGCATGTGAGTCGGGATCACCTCAGAACCTGAGGGGTACTAGTCACTAAAACTCATGTAAGGAACTGAGCCTATATGTGTCCTCTACCAGTAGCGCCGGTAGTAACTGCTAACCAACAGGCAGTGGTATCGCTGGGACACCGCCCAAGGGTACCATCTCAAGAAATAATCCATGCATCGAAGCCTCATCACTCTATGGACCATCCTCATGGTCACGCATTGGAATCCTGGATGGCTATCTACGCGGTGGCATCTTGAAAGAGTATCAAGATGAACCACGATCATTAAGTTATACCTGGTGATCTGACTCAAAAGAGATCAAGAGAAAAAAAATTCAAAACATATGCAACTAGTGTTTTCATGTACCAAGTCAGAAAACATAATTTAGGGTCCTGGTGTATAGATACATCAGATGCCACACCAACACTAGACTCCCTGGACTGAAATCCGAGCTCAAGACACTTAACACTATTTCTCCCATTTAAAATACAGACTCTTAGTTATTCTGGTAGAACTGACCACCCTCTGATACCACTTTGTCATGAACCATCCCCCATGGCCTGTGCCATGACTACCCCAAGCCCACCTTCCATAGGCCAGGGGTTAGCGACTAGTACCAGAAAGGCATATCCCTAAAACAGAAAGGCATTTCCTTTAAACTTGTATAAACACACAGACTAGAACACAACAAGATGCAACCACGAAGTAAAACTGCTGTAGTAAAAGTGTGTACTGAAAGTAAGGGTCTATAATACAAGCCCAACTGAAAAGATACAACTACAATTGAAAATAGAAAACAGATCCTGAGATCTTCTACTGGGGATCCTATATGAAGGGTAGGTACAACTCATCTCCACATCTCTCCACGTCAACCATCACCACCGTCCACCATTAGGTCCTAGCTCCCCGAGTCTCAGTCAAGGCTTCCTGTCATCACCACAAGACACAACAAGGTCTGGGTGAAGCCCGTGCAGGGATGAGTATAACAATACCCAGTGGGGACCCCAAGACCCCCAAAGGTCTCTCAGGATTTTACAAAGGAAAACCACAAGCATGATATCAATAATAAAGCACAAAGTAAAAGACATAGCTCAAACCAGGTATAACTGAGTACAATAGTAAAAATGACTAGTCGTAAAGCTAGATCATCTTATTTTGTCAAGAGACACTGCTGCTGACCCACACAAGATCGATAGGTACTAACCCCCGCAAGATCCACATAGGATCGATAGGTACTAACTCCTGCAAGACCCACAAATGATCGATAGGTACAAACCCCTACAAGACTCACACAAGATTGATAGGTGCTGATCCACATAGGATTACTAGGTGTTGATGTACACAGAATCACTAGGTGGTGATTCACACAGAATCTCTAGGTACTGATTCAAAAAGAATCACTAGGTGCTGATTCATATAGAATGGCTGGGTGCTGATTCCCACAGAATTGCTGGGTGCTGATTCACACAGAATCACTGGGTGCTGATTCACACAGAATTGCTGGGTGCTGATTCACACAGAATCACTAGGTGCTGATTCACACAGAATCCATTGGTGCTGATTCACACAGAATCCCTCAATGATGATTCACACAGAATCGCTTGGTGCTGATGCACACAGAATCACTAGGTGCTGATCCACACAAGATTTCTCTTCATTCTTCATGTCTCAACCAGTCACATGATTCCCACTCATAGTACGCTTGTTTCTATGAGAAACCACTCCTCAAGCCATCAGTCATATTTTAACTAGTATAAAGTCCCACAAAGAAGTTACCCAATGATACGTTATGTCATAAGGGTTCCAACACAATATATAACACGTGAACTAGATGCCCCGTCTGTAAGTTATTTACATTTTAGTGCCGAGGGCCTAGTTGGATTCCGAGTCGATCTAACCCGGCCATACCCAAACTTTCTCCAAAACTCACTTGGAGTATATCAAAAGGACCATCTCACTCCAAGGATCTTAGTGTCGTAGATGGTTCGTTAAGTGGACGTTTGGTTCGCAAGATACGGCCTTTTAAGCGTATCTGGGCCCGAGAGGGGTCTAGGTCCGTTCTGACCCATTCGGACCGACCCGACCCGATCAGACCAACCCGACCTGAACCAGCCCACCCCGACTTGGTTGGGCCATGGTAACTCGGCCCGCCGGTTGGCGCGAACCATGCGGGGGTTTCATGGTTTGCCTCTCGAACGACTCAAAGAGCCATTCCACTCTTTAAATGGCGGCGCTAGGTGGCGCCACCTCATCACCTGATGGAACCGTAGGGGCAGATCCATTCCTTCTCTATGGCTTTGTAGCCGTGGACTACTCACTGCAGTGCATGACGGCGCGCTGCCTCCCGCCTCCGCGACCGACCGAGAGCTGGCCGCCTTTCTGTCCGCTGCGGTGCCGCCTCTTTCCACGGATGGTGAGCACCGAAAACCACCTTCACCTATTGATTCTGGTCACCGGCATCGCCACATCGGTTCCACACTAGTGGGACTTTCATAGTCCATTGGGTGGGCTTCGGTGGTCCGTTCTTCCTTCCGGACGCGTCTACGGGCTTCCTGGGATGCCGACGTCATTGGGTACCTCCCAGTTTCCACTTTCCATCGAGTTGGAAATTTGTCCCTTGAAGAATGCAACATGAAAGAAGTGGCGGGGGGTTTGGTCTCATTTTTTTGTTCTGCGCCCTCCGCATTAGCATTATAACAAATGAGTATTAAATAAATACATCACATAGATAATGATTAAACCTCATTCCACTCTCCTGCAACATTCACCCACAATTTCATACGAATCGCGGATCAACTCATTTTGGTTGATCTGCATTCTTCATTATTTTTAATAATGAGGAAAATAATCAAGAAAATACTTGAATTTAATAACAACCCCTACCTCAAATTTGTAGGAGATGCCACAGAGGAGGAGGGAGTGCACATGTCCGAAGGTGTTCGTCGCCGCTTTCCATCGCCCGTCGTTTCCCCCAACATCTATCACTCGATCACATTCTTCATCAGAAAAAAAGGTCATAGGCACTTTTCCAGAGCTTCCTCTCATAGCACTCTCAAAACCCAAGCCTGATCTCAAATTAAATAAAGGGGAGGAGAGGATCAATGCACTGAAAAATTAATGAGGTTCATTAATGAGTTTAATTAATGAACCTATTAATTTTTTCCAACGATGCGATTATACAACCTATTAAAAACTCTAAATAGTGTGGTTATAGAACTTAAGGGTTAATCAATTAATGGTCTGATGTTGCACTACGGTCCCACCATTGTTTTTCCAACGATTGAAAAAAGAAAAATAAAATAACCTTTAGTTATTTTTTTTGTAAAGTCCAAAAATTAACTTTTTCGTACGAACCTTGCCAGTAAAAGTTAAGATTTTTTAAGTGAATCTGGGTGCTGTGAATTCAACAGTGCCCTCATATTTTTAATCCTAGCACTGGTTCAAAAAGATAGAAATTTCTACCTGCACGTTTACTGAACGTACCTTAAAAAAAGTTCAAAAATTATTAACAGTCACCCTCGACCCACACCGATCGAGGTTAGGCTATGCCTAAGAAAAACACACCCTCACGAGCTCAATTATACTCTCAGATTTCCAATACAAGTTACCATTTAAGATTTATAGAATTTAACAATAAAATAATTTTTACTTAATTATTTTATTTGCAGCCAAAAACCAACTTTCACTGTTGGCCCGCACCGGCCAAAGTTAGGATCTACCTAAAGAAATAATACCCTCATGAGTTTAGCAATGGTCTTATATTTTTAATCTAAGTCACCATTCGTGAGTTATAAGCATTTGAAAAATAAAATAATTTTATTTATAGTTATGCCATTTTTGGGTTTTCTCACTAGAGGCCTACACCAACTAAACTTAAGTCGTGCTTAGGGTAAACCCACCATCCTGAATGCAATGGTGCCCTCATATTTATGATCTGGATACCTGTTTAAGAGTTATTCCACTTTTTTAGGAAAACTACTCATGCGTGCTATTTTATGCTTAACACTTTTTCAATGAATCATTCCGGGTACTCACTACTAGAAATTTAAGATTTATCCACACTTATATAGCCATAGTTTAAAAAACCATGGATAAATCCTATTATATCACCATAGTTTTTAAAAAATAGTGGCTTTAGACACGGAAATTTAACTTCCCTCATGGATTTCCTCTCTCGCTCACCGAATCACCCTCAAAACCTTCTCCTATTCCTTGTGGACTCTTCCCCGTAGACACTTACTCACGAACTCTTCCTTGCGGCTTTCGTCCGATCGTCGTCCGACCTTCATCCTCACTCGATGTTTCCACCCAACCTTAGGACGATTCTCCTCTAATGACACGACCACCCAACCTCGAGACAATCCTTCTCTGATGATGCAACCACCCAACCTCGGGACGATCCTCCTCCAACAACGCGACCACCCAACCTCCCCGTGATCCTCTTCTTCCGACGCGGATCCAGATCCGCCTCCACCTTCGGGCCACCCTCATCCTCAACTCACCAATGTGTAATGTTTTTTCAGTATTCACACATTATAGGTGCCCCTCTAATTCTCACCGGTGGGTGGTCCATGAATCAAAGCTTGTGAGTGGCCTGCGGTAGGGTGTGTGAGGGTTTGTTTTCAATTTCCTCAAATAATTATTCTATTTATGTTGTTGTGGTTTCAATTATATTTGATTTTCTCTAATGCACAACAGCATACATATGAACCAGGATGGTTCTAATTCCTCACATGCCCTGTGATTTTTTCCATGGAGAAGGGTTTCTTTGATTTCAAATCCATAGCCCCTTCAATTTTCATTGGGTAAGATTCATTTGTTTCGATTTATTTTCTTCTTAATTGTCACATTTGTCTTTGATAGAGTTTATTTGTTTTCACTTACTGCATTAGGTATGATTTTTTTGATTTTTTTTTTCTGATTTTCATTGGGATTGATTGTCTTATAGAGTTTAAATATGCAAATGCTAGAAATCAGAAGTTATGATGATATGATTTTAAGTTGGGTTGTCTCGATTCTAGTAGTGTTAGTTTAATTCCATTTATTTTTGGATTATTCCAAATATATTTGGTTTAGTTTAGGTCTATAACTTTAGGTTCTTATTTTAGTGAATCAATTTGTTTGGATTACATTTATTTAGTTAGAGCCTTGTAGATTTTATTAGGTTTTATTTAAACTAGGTTGGTTTTCTCATTTCTAGTAGTATTAGTTATATGTTCTATTTGATTTGGATCAAGTCACTTCTATTTGGTTTAGTTTAAGTCCATATCTTTTGGTTCTTCTAAGTTTAGTGAATCGATTTGGTTTGATTAGTTTTATTAAGTTAGAGTATTTGGATCATCATGGTTTGTATTCTTAGTTGATGTTATCATTGGTGAAGGTCATTTTGGGTGTTATAATCATGTGGAATTTGATGATGTTTTTTCTATTGTTGGTTTAGGATTTTCTTGATTCAATGATGAAAATGAAATTTCAGGTGAAACTGGGTCAGGAGAAGTGGTGTTCAGTATCATTGGTATGTAATTTTTAATGAGGTGATGCATATTGGAAACAGTGATTTGATTGATATAAATGGGGCTAGAATAATGGTGATAGTAACTAATGACATAGATCTTTAGGTGTCACATGATTTCAGTTCTGACATAGATCTCGAGACGTATCTTATCTCCTCCCAAATCCTATGGTGTGTGGATGAACTACTTGTTAAGATTAATTTTAGAATTTGAATTTTAGTTCCTGTTTGTAATTTATTTCTGTCTATTTTGGTAATCTATTGTGTTCATTCACACTTAACCCAAAAAGGTTTTTTCTAAAAATTACAAAACAAAGAATAATTAGAGATATCATTTAATTAAATTACATATTTTTTTATAGTTTAGGTTAGTTTGGTTAGGGACCCATTAGTTATTTTATATCGGTTCTATTCATATCAGTGGGGTGGGGACAGTAGTGGGGGTGAAGGAGGGGGCAGGGGATAGGGTGGGTTTAGTGGGGTGGGGGTGCAGTGGGGTAGGGATAGTAGGTGTGTGGGGGGGGGGGGTAGTGGGGGTGAAGGAGGGGTGCAAGGGGGAGGGTGGGTGAAGGAGGGTTGCAAGTTCAGTATTTGGTGCTAAGTCACCAAATACTTCCTCAATAATACTCTCCCTAAAGAACTGAATGACATTTGGTAGTGTAGATTTAGAGTAATCTGCAGCCACAACACTAGTTACAAGAGATGCAACATCTGAGTCTAGAACTGTCTTGTCCAATTATAAGCTTGATCCAGCCAAACCTCATGCCCATGTACCATATGAAGTAACTGAAATACAACCTGCATTCCATTGTCCTTAAATGAAAAAACAAAACCCTCCTGAACAGGCCTGTTCAATAAAGAATACCCTTGCAAAAATTCCTTTTAAGTCTTCTGGTGAATCGCTGTAATGATTCTTCTTTGCTCTAGCCTTCCATCTGATCATGGATGCATTTTTCCCAGAGTGGGAATGCTCTTTCAAGGATCTGGTATGTGAATCTTCAGAAATTGAGAAACATCTGATTGAAAACCTAATTCTTACAGGAGATTTAAGGACTTCTAAAAACAAAGTAATTTCCTTTTTGGATGCGCTTCATGGTGTTAATGTCATCAAGGATGACCTCCCCAGACCTCCTTGTTTCAAGAAATTGGATGGTGGTGGTTTCTCAGTCATCGCTAATCCAAAATCCCTTCAACAGAGAATCGATCTGTGTAAATTCTCAATTCTTGGATGTATTTTGTATTCCAAATGAGACAAACCATGGCCTAATGAAGATATAAAATTGAGGATTTCACATTGTTGGGGAGGCAATGAATGGAAGAGGTTTCTTCCATATTCTGATGAAGAGTAAGGATGACCTCAAATCAGTGCAGAAGATTAGCAATGTTAATTTGAAGCCTAGTGCACTAAGGATTTCTGATTGACATTTTAATTTCGATCCTTTCAATCAAAGGAATTAAATATCTCAAATATAGGTTAGATTAAATGGCCTAAACTAGGTGTATTGGCACCCTACAATCTTGAATGATATTGCTGCTTGTATTTGAATTCATATGAAATTGGATCAATGCACTCTTCATGGAGAGCTAGGATTATATGTCAGAATCTTGGTTGATGCTGATTTTGATACCAAGTTGTCAGACTCCATCAATTTTATTGCTAATGACCGCAAGTTGAAGTATAGGTAGAGTATGAATATGTTCTCCATTTTGCGATTACTGCTGAATTGTTGGACACAACATCTCTAACTGTAGAGTCATTTAGAAGCAAGTGAATCCCCCTTCTGATGTTAATACTTGGAAAGAGTTTAATAGGAGGAAGAAGGGAAAAGATATTGTCCTGAAAAAAAAAATGATCCACCGAGAAAAGATGGACCTGGTAAATGGGTGAAAAAACAATCAAGTACATTTGATGTTAAAAGCATAAATGGTAAATCTTGGGCCTCTCTTGTTACTGAAGTGGAAGGAGATGCTGATTTATCTCATCCCACCACTAATCTATCTATACCTGGTCCTTCCAGTAGTAATATGGCTTATGATGGAGTTACAAATAGTGGGTATGATGAAATTTTTCTTGAAATTGCCTATGATGTTGTGTGCCTTGTTGATTCTCATCAAGCTGATCATTGTAATGTCACCCCTATTAAGCATGTTGAAGTTGAAACCTCCCAGCCTGGCAATAATAATGCATGTGTTGTTTTCTAGGATTTTAGTGGTGAAGCTAAAGGTTATGGATTTATAGATAAGGAAGATGAGTCCATCTATATTGAATTTGATCAATATATTATGATTCTTATTGAATCTTTTCAGGATGAGAAACTCAAAAGTATATCTGATATAAAGAAACCAATTGTTATTTCCCAAACTGGTATTGCTCAGACTAGTTTATCTTTACAGGAGGGCAGTAACACCCTTTTCAAGGATAATTTGGAATCTTCTAGCATAAACATGGATTCTGTAGGTCTGAGTGTTGCATACAGTCCTGGTAAAACTCTTCTGTCTACTGATAATTTGGAAAATGCTAGCATAAACATGGATTCTTCAGGTCTGAGAGTTGTATACGGGTTTGGGTAGAATCCTCTGTCTACTGATATTCTAAAAGAGGGACATACAATTAATCCAACTAGAGACAACAACAAGGCCAATACATCCCATAGTGGGAGTTGTATACAGAAGAAGGTTACTCAATTTCAAAATGATCCAAAGTGTAATGAAATAGTAAGACAAAGATCTACTTATGTTGTTAATCATGGAATCAATACTGGAATTATAATTTTGAATGGAGTTAATTCTTGTATCACTCATGAGATTAATACAAGTTTGAGTTTCACTTATAAAGGTAATCCAAAGGGACTTTTCACTACTGTATCAAACCAAGGAAGGGAATTGGGTTATCCCAATACAAAAAAGTCATGCAAGGAAAGTGTTATTATAAGTAGGGATGGGAAACAATATGTTGCTTTCAGTAGATCAACCAGGAACAAAAACTCTGGTGTTAAGAATAAAGGGAGCTCTAGCTCCAAATCCATGTTTAAATGAAGATTATCTTCTGGAATTGTTAGGGATAGGATAACCCTAAAATAGTTAGTTCTCTTAAGCTTTTTGTTAATAAACACAAGCTTGGTCTTCTTGGTCTCTCTGAGCCTAATAGGATCTTTTCTGAAAAATTTTGTGCTCTTAACAAGATGGGATACCGGCTTTTTGGTACTAATTAGTCCAATAATGACACAAAAAGGCTTTGGGTTTTTTCTTATTTTAGACTTGATGAAGTCTACCTTAGTAATTCTTTAGAGTAGATGGTTAAACTTAGTTATAATTGTTTTGTAATAACAAAATATTGATTATTCATTTTTTCTTTCAATGTTTATCAAGAAATAATATCTTTATGGATGAGTATCATTGTTATGAGAAACACAATTAAGAATCCTTGGTATCCTGGTTCTTCATTAGGGATGAATTATCTAGCTCACTTAAGTGGTATGGATTTCTTGTAGTGTTTCCAACAATGCATATTCTGGTTGTCTAGACCCTACTAGAATCTGGATTTGGGTGTCTTGGTTCATCTTTAACATATTGAAGTTATATAGAATCTGAATTTATAGTTTTTCATGAAGCATCTTATATGTGGTTAGAAACAAATATGCCCAATGAATCATTTTTAGGTAGATAGGAGTATCCAATTTCTTGGTTCCCCTCTTCTTGATCTTCTTGATTTTAATTTTAGACAAATGAAATTCTTAGGCTTTATTTAACCTTGAATTTAGTTTTTGGTTTTCGGTTTTTGGTTTATTTTAGACTTTGGAGGGGGTGTGCAGGGGTTGTTTTGGGGTTGTGCTGGGGTTGTGTAAGGGTGTGTGAGGGTGTACAGGGGGTGGCAGGGGTGCATGGGGTGTGGAGGGTGTGTGTGCAGTGGGTTTGTGTAGGGGGTGTGCAGGGTATAGGGGTAGGAGGTGTGTGTAGGGGGTGGAGGGAGTGTGTTCAGGGGAAAGGAAGTGTGCATTAGAGTGGGGGGGGAGGGGGTGTGCTGGGGTTGTGTTGTGGTGTGTGTGGGGTGTGTGCAGGGGGATAAACTTGTATCGAACAAAACCAAATTAAGTTGAAACATGATCCAAAATAATTATATACCATTAACAAGAAGAATAATTGTTAATTAATAGGAATGTACTATTTGATAGTATCATTTTGAAACATGGATCTATTTCCCCCTTTCTTGCAGGAACATGATTTGACCCATGGGGCATTGTGGTTCTTATATGTTGGGTGGTGATGTGTATAGTCATAGGATACATGTATATTTTAGTTTAATTTTTATTTTATTTTCTTTATCGCATTGGCCACTTAGGTCTTTTACTTCTTTCTGTGGACAAAGGGTAATTATATTCTATGAAGGGGGGGAAATGGGGTTTAGATTGATTCAGTCTGTCGGCTTTGATTCGAGGTAAGATTATATGGTTACTACTTGTCTCGCACCTCATGTATTTGGGGATTTCAGTGTTTTTGACTCCATATTATGTTTTCAGTAGGGTGTTGGATCATTTCATGTTGGTTCAGGTGGATTTGGTTCTCCCAATCTAGGTAAGGATTTAATGCCGTTGGTTGGTTTCTCACTGGTTATGTAGCATCCTTTATGTGTTTTAATGTTTTTAATATCCTTTGTGTAGTGCGTTGATCTCTACTCGTTGGTTTCGAGTATCCAAGTTAAGGCCGACTCGCCTGCATGTGCATAGGTAAGAAAGTATATGTATGTGGGTTACCCCGTTACATGTATAGTCAACCATGGCAGTGATTATGCACGTATGGGGCTATGTGTTCCCATGTATATATATATAAATGCATACACAGGTGAGTGGAGACTAGTATATGCATATAAGCATATATACATAGGGTCTAGGTGTCCTTGCATGTGTGTAAAAGTCCGTATACCCAGTGGGGGAGCAACAACTTTTAGTTAGAAAGCTCCAAGAGCCGAAGTGGATGGTTTGGTTCTACCTTGAGGTAGGATCCCTCTTCTATCCTCTTTAATTCAAGAATGATTTAAATTGAATTTAGCTTCTTTCTTAATTCTGCTTAATTATATTGAATTTCATATCTTGAATAAGTGTTCTTTAATATAATTGTTTCATTTGATAAATAAAGTCATGTTTTTATAATAAAACCCCTCCAACGGAGGTGCGCTGTCTGCGAAAACTCACAGTGATAGTTATGTTGATCTAGTTTCTTAAATTATTTCATTTGATTTGTGCTGAACGATTTTTAGAATAAATGTTAAATATAATTAAATGAATTGTGTGATGAATCAATTCCATGATTTTATAATAAAACCCCTCCAACGGAGGTGCGCTATCTTCTAAACCAAAGAGTAGTGATAGTTATTTGTATCATGTTTAGATTTGGTTTGAGTCTTTTATATGCCTATTATTGGTGTTTGTTTTGTGACTAGTTAGTTTTTATTTTCTTTGAATAATATAAATTGGCTTATCATACTCGTTTAACTCAAATGACATTGCCTGAGTAGGCATATTCCTTGACTATGACACTTTCCTTTTCATGATTTGAATATTATAAATAAAATTTCCATGTTAGGCAAAGTGAATGAATTTTTAAATGGTTTGTGTGGGATGTATGATTCTTTTCTGTCGTTTTGTTGCCCTTTAGACGTTGTGTCATTGTGCCGCTCGGTACAACCTTATCTGGCGATCACTTGTTATAGAATATTAAATAGTTGATTTGTTCTATCATTTGCCGACAGGGCGGTGGTCAGAATGTTCTCCCGCCTCCTCCTGCTCCCTTCACTCCAGGCTGGCAGATGCTGCCCTGTAGATGTCGCTGGCCCGGGCCAACATGCCGCGGTCACACCACGGTCACACCGTGATTTGGCCCTGTTTCAAGATGGAACCCCATGACGGTTCTCAATGATAGTATTCCATGAGTCTTGTGATCAATGTTGAGACTGACTAATCACAATTTCTACCAGCGGGGTGATGACCGGAATGTTTCCCCACCTCCTCCCGCTCCCTTCGCTCCTGGCCGGAAGATGCTACCCCGCAGATGTTACTGGACCGGGCCAACACGACGCGGTCACACCGCGGTCATGCCACGGTCATGCCACAGTCACACCACGGTCATGCCGTGGTCACGCTGTGATTTGGACTTGCTCCAAGACGACAACCCACGATAGTTCGCAGTGATAGTATTCCATGAGTCTTGTGATCAATGTTGAGACTAACTAATCACAATTTCTGCTGGCGGGGCGATGATCGAAATGTTTCCCCACCTCCTCCCGCTCCCTTCACTCCTGACTGGAAGATGCTGCCCCTTCAGATGTTGCTGGGACCGGGCCAACACACTGTGGTCATGCTGTGGTCATGCCGCGGTCACGTCCTGGTCACACTGCGGTCACGTTGCGATCACGCCGCGGTCACGCCGCGGTCATGCCGCGGTCACACCGCGGTCACACCACGGTAATGCCATGATTTGGACCTGCTTCAGGACAACACCCCGTGGTGGTTCACAGTGATAGTATTCCATGAGTCTTGTGATCAATGTTGAGACTGACTAATCACAATTTCTGATGGCGGGGTGATGACCAGAATGTTGCCCTGCCTCCTCCCGCTCCCTTTGCTCCTGGACGGAAGATGCTGCCCCACGGATGTCGCTGAATCGGGCCAACACGCCGCGATCACGCCATGGTCACACTGTGATTTGGCCCTGCTCCAGTCACATCCAACCCACACCAGCCCCCTTCCACCTTCATTTCAGCCCCCTGCCACCAGCATTCAAGCCCGCAATAAGGGATGCAACAAGAGAGATTTTTGGATTGGTGTAGCCCGATCCCGTTGGGTATGATGTCATATAAAATATCCTTACCTATAGTTTTATATCTGGATGGTGGAATATCTAGAACATACGAGCCTTTTGGGCCTTGATTGCAGCCAAAAATTAGGCAAATCATTGCAGCTCTATGAAAAAAGAAGATTACACAAAGACATTTCTAAGGATCTTCTACATCTCTATAAACACATGGTAATAGTAAAACTTCATCATGTTAGTAATTTATTTTTCATGGAAACCTCCATGAATGTTTTCTATGAATGATCATCTCGTATTCAATCTTGATTAATGGTATTCCACCATCAAATGGTTTATTTATGGAAAATGGAGGTCTCTAGCATCACTCTCTCATCCACAGATGTCTTCTATCTTGATTAATGGTATTCCACCATCAAATGGTTTATTTATGGAAAATAGATGTCTCTAGCATCACTCTATCATCCATAGATGTCTGGACCCGAGCAAAAATGAACTTGTTGTTGTCTATCCAATCATTTGAATCCTACATGCCTGTAATACATAGAAAGGGTGGTGGATGTGGGAGATAGAACACCTGATTATGTCTGGTCATGGAATTTAGAATGTTTCCACCTTAAACAAGAACAATATAATAAAATCCTTAGTAAAATAGCTATGCAGCATGAGTCACCAGAGACTGTACAGGGTGGGGGGGGGGGGGCAGGGGGGGAAAGGGGTGTGTGCAAGGGGGGCATGGGTAGGGTGTGCAGGGGTCAGGGGGTGTGTACATGATACCAACTGATTCTAATTCCCACGACTCATTTAGGGGCTGTTCAGATGTCCTCAAGTTGAAACCAAATTATGCCAATTGATATCTTCATTCTTTTTGGAATTACAACCTGAGATCTTGCACTCATCTCAATACACATGTTGAAAACATTCAAGTACATGTAGCAGGTTTTAGAAATCAGCCTTGAGATCTCAAATTTCCTCAACTTCTTTTCATGTATTAATTCAATTTCTCCCCCTTAATATTATAATTTATTTGATCATTAATAGGGATGAGAGAAATTCATACCACATCAATGATTTTTCAAGCACTTTCCAGAAATTCTAGATTTGCATGGAATAAATAAGTTTGACAGCTTCTCAAGGGTATTATACACTCATCTACCTATAGAGGAGACACACTATCTTCAATCCATCAAGGAAGATCTTTCCTTCTGATGTTCTTTGGAATTACATTTGATAAATCATACCAAGATGGTGACTTTTTTTCAGATCTAGAATAGTTATTCCAGCTTACTTCCCTTCATTTGCTCTCCTCTTGAGAACTAGTTTCACCTTCAATTCCTACATTGTATGGAACAATAATAACACAAAAATAATAAATAATTAGGGATTAAGGTGGATTTCCTTGCTCATCAATGTGAGCTATTGGGTTGAGAAATTTTCTCAACCAGTTTTTCCTTTCTAATTTAGCTCCAGGTCTGGATGGACTCTTCATGCATTCACTTCTAGATTTTGAAGTAGCCTTGGGCAGTATGGATTTATTTCTTCCCTCCTCATGTGATATTTCCTTTTTAACATGATTATAGTGCACAGGCTTCTCCAGGATATGTGCAAGGGATGTGTGTGTGTGTGTGTGGGGGGGGGGTGCTGTTGTCCAGCAGGGGGGTCCAGTAGGGGGGGCTTCTGTCCAGGGGTCCAGCGGGTGGTGGGGGGCTGCTGTCCAGGGGGGCTGGGGCTGCTGTCCAGGGGGTCCAGCAGGGGGGATGGGGGAAGGGGGCAGGGGGAGGGGGTAGGGGGCAGGGTGGAAGGGGCAGGGGGCATGGGGGATGTCTACAGGGTAGGGGGAGGGGGGAGGGGAGAGGCCTGCAGGGTAGGGGGAGGTCTGCAGGGCAGGGGGGAGGGGGGTGGGGCAGTGGGGTAGTGGGGCAGTGGGGCAGTGGGGTAGTGGGGCAAGGGGGGTGGGGCAGGGGGTGTAGTTAGTCTCTATAGGTTTCTTTAATCTTAGATAAGGTTGAATAACCATTACAATCCATCTCTAACTCCCCCATTTTTTCATGATTAGGTTTCTCCAAATATTCCCTCCTATTTACAATAGATTGATTTCACTAAATCATGGCTTGATATTAGTTGCAACAAATTATATTTTGTATGATACCACTAGTTGTTATTGGTATGGCTTTAACACCTTTTATTTTAAAAATCCAGGCCATTATGTCCACTTTTCTCTTCTTTCACATGTTTATTATTGTTTGAAAATTCCATATTCACTTGACTAATTAGAGAACTATCAATATTTTTCGTTTTTTTTGGTTTATCCTTTTATAAATAATCAGACTATATGATCAAACATTCTTTCTTATCATGTTCAACCTTCTTTATAGGTTTGGATCCATTTTTTGTTATGATATATTCTATTTTATTAGAAATTGTGTCCTCTAGTAAACTTTTATTATCAGGTGGGATAAAAACTTGTATCGAACAAAACCAAATTAAGTTGAAACTCAATCCAAACTAATTATATACATTAATAGGAAGAATAATTGTTAATTAATAGGAATGTACTATTTGATAGTATCATTTTGAAACATGGATCTATTTCCCCCCGATCCCTTCACTTCTGATTGGAAGATGCTGCTCCACGGATGTCGCTGGACCGAGCCAACACGCCGCAGTCATGCTGCGGTCACGCCGCGATCACGCCGCAGTCACACTGTGGTCACGCCGCAGTCACGCCATGGTCGCGCCGCGGTTTGGCCCTGCTCCAGGATGACACCCCACGACAGTTTGGATTATTTCACTTATATGTCGATCTAGAACCTACCTAGAACCCTATCTGATAATTCTTTGGTAGTGATCAATATAAAAAGGGGGAATAGGGGTCTTTAACCCTTAATCTACTCAATAATTTGGTCAAAGATGGAAGGTTTCACACATTTTTTCATTGACTCATGGTTGAAGCAAACTGAAGAGAGTCCATAGGAATGCCTAATGAAATGGTTGAAACATCTATGAAATGGATTTTTTGATTGGAGGAGTGGAAGAAGCAACAATTAATATTCTCTAGAGTCAATTCAAAAAGATATTGAAAGGCTTGAAGGTAGTCTGGAATGGAGTTGGGATGATGATGTGTTTTCAGATCTCAGTGACAAGCAAAGGTTACTTAATGATAAACTACTGGAGGTTGAGAGGACTTATAGGGATAAAGCTATAGCTCTCTGGTAGAAGGAAGGTGATAAAAATATGGCCTATTTTCAAGCGTGTATTAAAGAGAAAAGGGTGTCATGTAAGGTTAATATCAAACTGCAAGATGGATCCTTCACTAATGATGTGGTTATCACTCGGAACTTGGACCTTAATCATTTCAAGCCTCTACTAGAAGAACCATCTTACTACCCGAAAAAGAGGTTGGATAGGGATGATGAGGATACACGATTCTAGAAGGACATCCATTGTTTGATTAATGAGATTGATAATAATTTATTTGAGGCATTGCCAACTAGGGATGAGACAAAGGAAGTTATTTTCAGTATGAAAGCTGAGAGCACACTAGGGCCAAATGGATTCCCTGGTTCGTTCTTTATGGATGTATGGGGGATGATTGGAGCTCAGGTGAATGAAGCTGTTTGGTATTCCTTCAAAGTGGGGGCTCTACTGAGAAAATCTTGTGCATCTAAGGTGGTCTTGATCCCTAAGGTGGAGCAGCCTGAAACATTGATTCAATATCACCCCATTTTCTTATGAAATTTTTTGTATAAAATCTTATCAACCATCGTGAATAAAAGGATGTATACCTTTATTATGAGATTGGTTTCTGAGGAACAAAATTGGTTTATTCATGGGAGAGGCATCCAAGTTGAGGTAGGAATTGCACAAGAAATGGTGGAGGATATCAGTAAAAAGACTCTAGGATCAAACATCATCATCAAAGTTGACATGGAAAAAGTGAATGATAGGTTTGAGTGGTGCTACCTCATTAGAATTTTTAGGATTTTTGACTTTAGTACATGGGTTTTTGATTTGATGTTTAGGTGTTTTACTTCCCTACAACTGTCCATTTCCTTCACGGGGAAGAAATTTGGATTCATCAAAATGGTTCAAGGTCTATGGCAGGATGACCCCATATCTCCTACTTTATTTATCATGGATCATAATGAAATATCAAGGAATATAAAACAAAACATGGAGGAGGGGATCATTTTTTACTTATAAAAATAGGGAAGGAGATAGTATGATATCTCATTTGATGTTCGTTTATGATATTATTTTCTTTATTAATGGTAGGAAGCACTGCTCCATAAAAGGATGGGAAAACTTAATAAAGATATATGGGGAAACAAATTGGGTAGAGGATGAACTTAGAAAAGAGAAATGTTTATATATATTGAAAATGTGGGGCACGTCAAGCCAGGGATATCTGTAATAATTTGGTTATGCATAAGAGATCTTCCTATGATTTATTTAGTTGTACCCATTTCAAACCGCAGAATCAATAAGTGTTTGTTTGAAGAGATGATATATAAAATAACAGGTCAAATATATAATTGTAAGAATGTATTTATATCCATTGGGGGTATCATAACATTGATAAACAGTGTGATATCATCCAAGGAAATGCATGTGCTCTCCATTATTAGGGTACCAAACAGAACGATCAATAGAATTGAAAAAAGCATGAAAAAGTTTCTTTGGGATGCCAATGGTATGTGTAGATGCCAATGGGTGAGCTACAAGTGGTTGGCACTACCAATTAATGAAGGGGGAGTCAACTTACGGGATATTACAGAAACCATGCATGCCATGAAAGCAAAGCTTTAATGGGAGATAATTTAATGGGATTCTAGTTGGGCGAGATTCATGAAGAACTGATACAGAGAGATGTGGAATGACTGGACCTGTGGAGGGAGTTTTGAGATCAGTTACTAGAGATGCAACTTGAGTAGTGAACACTTATTCATTCCAGGATGCTCGACACCAGATTTATCCTTCAAAGAAGTAGCTGGGTATCCGAATCTCATCCAGGAAATGCTCAACAATAAAAAATGTGAGATTTTTGACAATATTGTATTGAACGAGGAACTGGATAAATGAATCCTTATACCTCTAAAGTCATGGTGTTTTAATGGAAGTGGCTTTTGAGAATGTTTTCATGTTAGGAATGGAAATGACGAATAGGAAACAACCCTCTGGTGAAAATATATCACATCAAAGCTAAATTTCCTGGTTTGTAAATTGATGAATAGGTATCTTTCGATAGAGGACTATATATAGAAAAATGTCTATCTCTATCCTCTTTTTGCTGGTGTTGCGACAAACTAAATCTTACAACGTACACAATTGTACACCACTGAGCAGCGCTCTTGACTCTGCTCCTAGAGAGTTCCTAGGTCCATAATATGCACTAAATCCCAAAGTGACTGAACCTTTGTTATCCCTTATCATCCCTCCACCTCTCATAAAGCCATAAACACATGACCCATCCACATTGAGTTTTAGCCTAAATGACCGTGAGTTCCAACATACTCACACTCCCCTATTGGCATTTTTATTTTCATCTTCTAACAGAACTACCCTTTGAATAAAATTCATATGAGATGGGGAGGCATACCCACCAACACGGAGACTCCCTAGTTTAGCCACCTAGTTTCGTATCTGCACCTGTATCCTAGATTGAGAGAACTATTTTACCACCCTTTGTTCTAAGACTCCCAAATAACCCATAACCCAATAGAGAATTACATGATGTGTGCTTTAGCCTCCTCACCACATGTATCTATCCACTGAAACCAATTAAAAATTCATTAATCCATGGATTCAACACCTTCATTCACATCCATGAAACATGCCATAAATCTCCATAATCCTGCCAAAACATCACTCTTGAAGGAAATATTCGAGAAAGACTCTTGAATTAGTGGAAACTGACTCAAAAACTATTGTGGAAATGATGGAATGGAGGATGAAGGTACCATGGGAGATGACTTATATTATAAATAATGGGAGTATCTTGTTGGATCCTGAACATAATGTCGGGCATACACCACCTGAAGATCCACCCCAAACTATATCCACCACTCTAGACAATCGAGAGAACTAGAAGCCTATAATAGTAATCCAAAACAAAGAAGAAACACCATAAAGCCAACCCCTATGCACCCAAAACATGTTAAAAACCATATTAGAAATCACAAACCAACCAGCACCATGCACCATGCACCATGTAAGTGTATCCTGTGCTACACCATGTAGAAAAATCCAAACAGCAACACCCCCAGCTGAAACCCATCTTCAAAGGTCCTATAATTCCAAACAGAAACACAAAACTCACAACCTCACCTTCTAAATCCTCCACAAGAAACCTATAACTCCACTATGAGAATCTATGTAAGTCTCTATTGGATAAACCCAACATCTCCCAACCTCAACCTTAAGAAGCATCCAAAGTAGGGGGGGCTGCTGTCCAGGGGGTCCAGCAGGGGGGGAAACTGTTCAGGGGGGTCCAGCAGGGGGGGTTCTGTCCGGGGGGGGGGGGGTGCTGTTCAGGGGGGGGGGCTGCTGTCCAGGGGGGTCTGGGGGGGGGGGGGGCTACTGTCGAGGGGGGTCCATTAGGGGGGGGGGTCTGTCCAGGGGGGCTGTTGTCCAGGGGGGGTGCTGTCCAGGGGGGTCCAGTAGGGGGGGTGATGTCCAGGGGGTCCAGCAGTGGGGGGGGGGTTGCTGTCCAGGGGGGTCCAGTAGGGGGTGCTGTCCAGGGAGGTCCAAAGGGGGGGGGGCAGCTGTTCAGGGGGGTCCAGCAGGGGGGGTTCTATCCAAGGGGGCTGCTGTCTAGGGGGAGCTGCTGTCCGGGGGGGGGGGGGGGGTTACTGTCCAGGGGGGTTCTGTCCAGTGGGGTCCAACAGTGGGGGGGGATGCTATCTAGGGGGGTCCAGTATGGGGTGGCTATCCAGGGGGATCTGTCCAGGGTCTAGGGGGGTGTCTAGGGTCTGGGGGGGTGGTGTCCAGGGTATGGGGGGGGGGGGGGGTCTAGGGTCTGTCTAGGAGGGTGGGGGTGGGGGGGGGTGGCTTTCACGGGGAGTGGAGGTCTGGGCTATCCAGGGTCTGGGGGGGTGTCCAGGGTCTGGGGGGAGGGTGTCCAGGGTCAGTCCGAGGGGTGTCTAGGGTTTGTATGGGGGGTGTCCAAGGTCTGTCCGAGGGGTGACCAGGGTCTGTCCGGGGGGTGTCCAGGGTTTGTCTGGGGGGTGTTTAGGGTCTGGGGGGGGGAGGTTTCTAGGGTCTGTCTGGGGGGGGGGTGTCCAGGGTTTGTCCAGGAGGGGGGATTTGCAGGGGGGCTGTCCAGGGGGGAGGAGGGATTTATGTATGGTGGGGGTGTCCAGTGTCTAGGAGGGAGGGGTCTGCATGGGGGTGGGCTACTGCGGGGGGGGGGGGGGGGGTGCAGGGGGGTGGGGGGCTATTTTTTTATGGTTTTTCAGACCCTATAGCCACAGTTTTTAACAGTGGATATAGGTCTATTGCCACGGGTAAAAACCATGGCTATAGGTATAATGCCACAGTTTCTAACCGTGGTAATAAATTGTGTCCCTCCTCTAGTATAGCCATAATTCTAAACCGTGGCTATAGAGATATTACCACGGTTTGAACCATGGCTATATCTCTATAGCCAGGGTTCCAAACTGTGGCTATAAGTCTAGGATTATAGCCATTCCAAACTTATCCACAGTTTCTCAAACCATGTCTATTACCTATTGCCACAGTTTGAGGATCTATAGCCATGGTTTTAAACCGTGGCTATATCCCGAATTTCCAGTAGTGACTCCAGGCCTCGGAATCACGTGCTGTCAGATTTCTCAGTCTCGTAAAAATTCCATATAATTAAAAAAAATTTATACAGAATTTCTGGGTCTTTACAGTCAATATATACACCACATAAAATAAATAGGTGGTGAATATGGAATGTGTCTAACAGAAGTAAAAAGTGAGATGAAAATCCATTACCTTAAGTCCTGAATTCTTTTTTACAAATTATAAACTTCTATATAATAAATATAAGTTTATTATAAATCTATAAAATAATTATAATCATATTTATGACACAATATATGATTTACTTATGACCTTTTATCACCAATTTATCAGTAATTCCTTTTTAAAATCATGTTTCAGGTAATAACTTTTTTTGTTTTTATGTGTGTATGTTTTGATTTTTTATTTATGGTCCTCTTACTTTGATCATGGTTATATAATATCTATAATGTTAAAAATTACATAAATATAATATATATTCATTATAAGTTTATTTATATTAATCTATAAAAGTTAGAGATAGAAAATGAAATTCATCGTTCATGGAGACGGTAGGCCGTATGTATGCATGAACGATGTTTCCATTTTTTGAAGAATTGAAAGAAATAAAGTTAAATATTATATTAACTTTATATAATAAGTTTTATGTCATATATATATCATTTATGTTTATTTAAAATTATCCTTAAAACTTTTCATGTAAATCATATGTGAAGAACGAATCACATCGCTTCGCGAGGCGGTGGTCTACTGCACACATGAACAACATTATCATATTCTCATGGGATAGAAATTAAGAAGGAATATATGATATCATGAATCTATAAGAATACTAATATCATAAATATCACATATAAATAGTAAATCCATCATTATATCCATCAGTTGGAGGTGGTGATGGGAAATGAATGACATCGGTTCGTGAGGCGGTAGTCCGTCGTACACACAAATGATGATTTAGTATCCTATTTAATGGAAAAGGAGAAGGATTTAGGGTATTACATTAACATAATAACATCTAAATATATACAAGATACTTATTTTATTATATCATAATTTTCTAATAATAATTTAAGTTGGTTGATGAATAAATAAAATAAAACATTCGGTTAGGGACATTATCTCTTCATTAGATAACTTATTTTGGTTTGTAACAAAAGGATTATTGGGTTGGATTTATGAACAAAATAAATATTTTAGGATGAAATTATGGAATTAGTTATGTGATTTGTTTAGGTATTTTCTGAACCAATGGGTTTTGGAAGTGTGAAGAGGAGAGGAGAGAGTGTGACCTTTTATAAGTGAGGTTTTGAAAAGAAAAATGCGTTCCCACATTTTTCACATACTAAAAGATTCTAAAATGGTCCATTATATAACCTTATAGGTTATAAGGATTAATTATGGATAGATAATGGGTTTTGAACAAGTTTTTAAGTTATTTTACACCTTATCATTTTATTTTAACCCCCGGTAAACCCATTTTCACCTTAACCGCGATAATTATTTTTTACTATTTTACTATTTATCATGGTCAAAAATTAAGTTGAACTTACTAGAAAATATAAATTAATCTAATGATAAATATTGAATCCATTTTTCTAAATTACATTCACATAAGTAGAAAAATTTAATTTAAAATTAATCCCATAGACGTGACGAAAAATCAGTTTTTCAAAGAGAAAAGTTTCAAAAGTTTAAAAAGTTTTTATATCAAAATTCAGCATGAAATTGATTCTAACAACCTAAGTTGGATTAATATATATATATATATATAATTGAACTAATTTTACTTTTTAAACTATCTTATAATAATTTTTATGTTTTTAAATGCTTCAATAGAAATGAAAATTCTTAATAAAAACTAGTATTTTTCACTATTCATAAAAAAATTTATCTTTTTAAAAAATTCTCAAAAAATCACCCTAAGATAATTTTTATGTAGTGAACTCGACCCTAGTATCCTAGAGTCAGTGCCTTCTTTAATACGTTTTCATAATATACAGGTAATGGTATCCTAAAGGATAAAATAGTTTAGTAGTCTTGAAGAACCAGATGCATACATGATTCCAATATTATATTTGAATAAAAAAATTACAACATATTTTTTTTAGAATATCATTATTACATCTAGAATGTTCTTGTATATATTTTATAGCACACTTAACAGATTTCTAGGAAATGAAACAAAATAAGAGTGAGTTAAAATGCTCATTAAGGGTTAAGTACAATGAAAGCTATCATGAATCAATAAGAATAATAAATATGTAAAGGTAAATAACTAAACACACATAATATTTAGATAAATTTATTATCATGGTAAGATAAGTAATAATCAATATAGAAAGGTAAATAAATAAAAACACATTCCATTTAATCAATAAACTGAGAATGAAACACATCTATAGATAATATCATAGTGAAAATACCACAAATAATAATAATAAATGGATTTTTAATGAAGGAAATGCATAATTATTGGACATCATGTTTCCTAGGCACATGATACTGTTACCATCAATATATATCCTCAATATAGTTTAAAACTACTCGGTAAAGACCCATCTTATTTGACCAACTGCTTCATCTCATTAGACTATCGATGCATTGAGGGTCTATCTATAACTGGGACCCACCCATGTCTTGCATGTCTAAAGAATTACTCATATATTGAATAATAAATTTAATTTATAAAAAATTCACCTTATCATCAAGTATCATTATTGAGTAAAGGATTCAAATTTATCAATATTTCTCCAGTTAATCAAATAACTTTCAAAGTAAACACCGTATGTAAAAATTGTATACGGTTTAGTAAATAATCATATCCGTTACACAAGAATACTTATATTTAAGATAAATGTAATTTCCAATGAAAAATTATCACAATAAAGTGATTTTTTCAATATAAAGTTAATAATCACAAAAGAAAGTGAGACTGCACAATAACTTTTACCACTTGGTAATTTTCAAGTCAAATCCACTTGGATGAAATAATTCAAATTGAAACTTAATATAACATGAATTGTGAATGAATCATGACATTTCATTTCAAAGGGAAGTATATATATCATATAAAATAAATTAGGTGCATGAAATTATAATATGCCTCAATGGAGGGAAATTGAGATGAAATCCCTTAAAAAGATCATATCATTGAAGTGGGGATTAATAAATTAATTTATTATGTGTATCAAATTTAAATCCACATAAAACAAGTGGAAATACAACATAAAATAATAAAAGGTAATTACACACATAATCTTAGCATGACATAATCAATGAAGTAAAATTTTAACCAAATGAATGGAAATTGAGTTAAGAAATCCATTACCTCATGCTTCCTTTTGGTTGAACGTGATTTAACCTTCTATATAGTGATTTTAAACATGTTATCAACTTATTAAAGAACCATATTAATATATGATCCTTTTATAATATATTATCACCCATTCATTAATAATCTTTCATTTTTTTCATTGTTTCATGTGTTAATTGCCTTGTTTTCTCATTCACGATTTGTCATGAAAGTTATAATTATTGTGTATATTATATAGTTCCATAATCTAAAGAATAATAATCACGATATAATTATCATATTTTTACATCAATTACACTTTTAAAACTAATCATGAAAGATTTTTTTAGAAATCAAGTACGTTATAATCATGGAGACGATATGCCATACGCACGCATGAGTAACATTTCCATTTTTCAATGATCATTATGGAAAGGAGGTAATTAATATTTTATATTTAAAAAATGATAATAATATCATAAATAACATTTTATTCCTTTAAATATACTTATATATATATATCATCAATGTGGTGTGGTGATGAAAAGAGAGTCACATCGTTTCATGAAGGTGATAGTCTACACGTACATGAATGATGTTATCATCTTTCTTTGAGTGAAAAGGTAAGAAAAAAATGATAAATATTATATTTTTAGAATGAAAAATATGTAATTGATATCATAATTATGTCATTTATATAACATATATTCATTAACTTCATCCTCACTATCTTCCATGTAAATCATTAGTGAAAACAAATCACATCGCTTCGTAAGGTGGTAGTCTGCTGTACACATGAGCAACATTATTAAACCATATATCTTTCAAGACACCCACCCAAAAATCCACATTGACATGTGAGAGTAGGGAAATATTATGGGTGCCAGTAAACCCATCTCTCTTTCAATCCTCCCACTTGACAGTTCTTGCAACATCTTACAGCCTTGTCAACCTGATTTCCCACAAAAAATGAGTGAATTCACTATGTAGTGAGATCAGAGGTAGAGTTCCCATTTCCCCCCCCAAAATGAGGTTAGATAGCTAAATGATGGGTGTAACCACACTAATATCTCTTTCAATGTTTCCCACCCAATGAAACCTATAAGGAAACCAAGTTATACTGCCAACCAAATGCGACAAGACTAAAGCCAAATCTCATAATAACACATGCAAACCATAAAACTAATAGGCCCCAAAACAAATAGAGGATAAATCTGATTAGATTATTCAAGAACCATACTAAAGGCTTCTGAATCACGATGATATCTTAGACACCACCACCATTAACTACTAATACATATTCACACCTCATCACCCGTAGTAACTCCCCACCGTCAACTATTAGTGTCCCATCACCTCATGCTTAACAGGAGATAACACCACACCCTAGATTATGTATGACCCCATTCCATCACCATTTTACCAACACCCTCCTCCCCGAAACTTTCATAAAAAATAGAGTTATAGAAGATCCCAGATCTGGAACAAAACCAAATATAGATAATGGAGATCCATGCACCACTATAATTGTGAGAACAAAGAAAAGGATCTGAGATAGATCATGTATAAAAGGTGGAGGGAAGGGAAAAAAATGAAAAACAAACTACCATGTGAAAAATGGGAATGATAAGGAAATTAGAAAAATATCATATGGTCAAAGTTGCTTGTAAACCTCCACTGTCAAATCCCAACATTGAAATAATTAGAGGGAGGAGCTGTGGAAGGAAGCCGCTGTGAGGGTTTAGAGAAAAACCCTAGGGGAAGGGAGCATAAATCCAAAGGAGTGAAAAGTGATTTTCTTAAGGGTTATATTCCTTTAATCACATGTTTTTTAAAAATTTCAACTTTCCACTGAATCAATTTTCTTGGTACCATTTGACAAATGATTTCAAATCCTATAAGAAATAACACTATAGTACAATCATTATATGATTAATGATTCTTATAATAAGAATATAATCAATAAAATACTTTCACAACATATTTATTATATCAAAATACATAAGAAAATTAATCATTCCACTTCATATTTATTAATATCATAAGCTTGACCATGATCCCTTAGATTCTTCTGAGGTACACTCCCTTAATGCTTGGAAAATTCATTTGCGTAGTGCCCCATCTCCTTACAATGGAAGTATTTACCATTAAAAATTTCTTTCTTTCCCTTGGAATCATAAGCATTGTGTCATTTCTCTCCACACTTTTAGAAAAATCCCATTCCCTTCAAGAAAGTACCAAGGTGTTTATTTCCATAATTATCACATGTGGGAAAATTCTTTTTCCCTTCTTCCCTAATCCTTCTTTACCTTATTCCATTTATCTGTTTTTTTAATCTTTATTCTTCTTATTCTTTTGATTTAAATTGAATCCATAAGACTTGTAGAATTATTTCTCTATCTTGATATCATATAAAACTATTTCACCATATGAAGAAAAAGTTTGAGAGACTATCACTCTTTGGAGACTTGGTTTAAGACCTTTAAAGAAATGATCAATATTGTACTCTATATTGCACATGTAATCTATATCATACTTTGATAACCTTATAAAGTAATTCTCATACTTAGTAACACTTTCTTATTCATTTTTATTTAAGTTGAGGAACTTTCTCTTCATTTCAGTTTAATTCTCATGAGGGAAATATTTTTCAAAGAATGTATATATAAAATATTTCTATTCCATGATTTCTATTTATTATTCCCCCTAGTATTCTAGATCAATGACCACTATTGATCAGAATCAAATTTGAGATAATACTCTACAAGTGTAACTATTTCCTTTTAACCCCATCCTAAATCCATAAATTTATTCTCCAGAGACTTAATTAATTGCTGAAGTTCCACTGGATTAGTATTCCTACTAAATGATTAGGGATTATATTGTATAAAGTGATCCAACATAGGGTAATATAATTGTGTAATAGGTTTATCCATCCAGGAAAGATTATTTTTCATAATCTGATTAAACTTCCCTAATATAGACATAATTTTCTCAGTTCCAATACTAGCTGTATTGGCTTACTTAGCAGGTAAATCTATACATTAGTCATGAGTATTGATACCCATGTTCCTTCCAAGTTCTATTTCGAAATAATGGAATACACAAGATTAGATTATAACATTATGCAACATAATGTATAATCCCAAAACTAGTGGAATACTTATCATAAATTGAAAAATTTATTCATAATTAATCTTATAATCGTAAACATGATTTCTTTTGGGATATCTTTATTTTTAAATCCTTCATAATAGTTTGTAAAGAAAATGTGAATTATCTTAAGAATATCCCATATGAGTGTCAAACCTGGTGTATTGTAAGGAACATTATCATACACCAGGTGATGATCTGGTCAAGCCCAATGCATTATTTTTGGAGTTAGGTACCTCTATTCTAGAATCATGACCACTTATAGTATCTAGACATGAATGTATTTCTAGGAAAAAAATATAATCTATTCCTTAACAAAACTTTAGGATGTTCTTCTATATTTATATTTAAATTATATCATAGGGTTATTTTCCCTAATATATGTTTTTCTTAATCTAGTTTCCAAGGTTTCAACTAAAATTCCTCTGATACCAACTATAGTGACCCCAATCCTAGTATCCCAAAGTCAGTGACTACTTTAATACATTGGAATAAGATACAAGGAATCACATCCCGAAGGAAATAATATTTTAGTAGTATTAGATAACTAGATGCATACATGATTCTCATATTATATTTGAATATAAAAATTATAACATATTTTTTTAAGAATATCATTATTCCCTTTAGAATATTCTTGTATATTTTTGTAATAAACTTCATGGATTCCTTATAATAGAAAAAAAATAAGGGTGAGATCGAATGATCAGTAAGGGTTAAGTATAGCAGAATCTATCATGAATCAATAAGAATAATCAATATGGAAAGTTAAATAATTAAACACACATTCCATTTAAATAACTTGACTATCATAGTAATATAATATAGAATCAATATGGTAAGGTAAATAACTTAAAACACATGCCATTTAATCAATTAACTAAGAATGAAATGCGTCCATAAATAATATCATAGAGAAAATATCATGGATAATAATAATAAATGAATTATAAATGAATAAAATTATTTATTGGATTTCATGTTTCTTATTCACATGATATTTTTACCATTGATATTTATCCTCAAGATATTTTAAAACTACTAGGTAAAAATCCATTTGATTTGGCCAAATAATTCATCTCATGAGACTACCAGTACATTGATGGGATATCTATAATTGAGCCCCACCTATGGTTTACATGTCCAAATAATTTCTCATATATTGAATAATCAATTTAATTCATAAAAAAGTGCCTTATCATCAAGTATCCATATTGAGAAAAGGATACAAACTTATCAACATTTCATCAGTTAATCAAATAACTTTCAAAGTAAACATTGTATATAAAAATGGTATATGGTTTCAGAAATAATCATATCCATCACAAAAGAATATGGATATTTAATATAAATATAATGTATTAAAAAATTATCATAAGAAAGTGATTGTTTCAAGATAAAGTTAACAATCAAAAAATATAGTGAGATTGAACAATAACTTTTACCACTTGGTAATTTTAAATTAAAATCCCATTAGATGAAATAATTAAAATTGAAACTTAAGATACCATTAATTTTTAATAAATCATGATATTACATGTAAAAGGGTAGCATATACACCATATAAAATAAATTGGGTTCATAACCTTACAATATGCCTTAATGAAGGGAAATTGAGACGAAGTCCCTTACAAATATCATATCATTGAAGTGTGGATCAATCAATGAATTTATTATGTGTATCAAATGTAAATCCATATAAAACAAGTTTAAATAAAACATAAAATAATCAAATGTAATTACACACATAATCTTAGTATGACATAACCAATGAAGTATAAGTTTAACCCAATGAATAGAAATTGAGGTAAGAAATCCCTTACCTCACGCTTCCTTTTGGTTGAACATAATTTAACCTCCTATATAGTGGTTTTAAACATGTTATTAACTTATTATAGAACCATATTAATATTAATAATATCACATATTATAATTTTATAATATCTTATCACCCATTCGTTAATAATCTTTCATCATTTTCATTGTTTTATGTGTTAATTGCCTTGTTTTCTCATCCGTGCTTTGTCATGAAAGTTATGTTTTTTGTGTATTTTATATAGTTACATCATATAAAAAATAATAATCATGAAATAATAATCATATTTATATATAAATTATAATTTTAAAACTAATAATTAAAGATATTTTTGAGAAATTAAGTTTATTACGATCATGAAGACAGTAGTCCACACGTACACATGAGTAACTTTCCCATTATTCAATGATCATTATGAAAAGTAGATAAGTAATATTTTATATTTATAGAATTATAATAATATCATAAATACACTTTTATTTCTTTTAATATACTTATATATATATATCATCTGTGTGGTGTGGTGATAAAAATAGAGTCACATCGTTTCGTAAAGGCAGTAGTTCACACGTATATGAATAACATTATCACCTTTCATTAAGTGAAAAGGTAAGAAATAAAATGATATATATTATCTTTTAAGAATGATACATATTTTATTAATATCATAATAATTTCATGTATATCACATATATTCATTAATTTTATCATTATCATCTTCTATATAAAGATTTAGTGAAAATAAATCACATCGCTCTGCGAGACGGTAGTCCGCCGTACACACGAGCGACATTATCGTATCCCCTAAAGAATGTAAAGTAAAAAAGGTATATATTATATAATAACTAAATAGGTATAATTATGTTATAAATATCATATATATACTTTATATAAATTATCATACCCAACTATGAAAGGAAGTAATGGAAAAATGAATAACATCAGTTCACGAGGTAGTAGTACACTGTGCACACAAATAATGATTTCATAACCCATTTTATGGAAGTAGATGTAGTTATATATCATTAAATTAAAATAAAAAAAATATAATTATATATAATATAATGAGTTTATTATATCATCATGGTTTAAAAATAATTTAAGTAGGTGGAGTAAGAAGTAAAATAAAAATGCTTGTTGAAGAACACTACCTCTTCTGCGGGTATCTTCCTTAGGTTTGCAACAAAGACTTCCTACGTAGGATTTATACCCAAAATAAGGAATCTAGGATGATATGAGGGAATTTATTTAGGTAGGCATTTTCAAAACCAAAAATGTTTAAAGATGTGAATAAGAGAGGATGGTGGGTGGCCTTTTATAAGTGAGGCGAGTGACACACTTGTAATTTTTGAAAAGATTCAATTATACCCAAGTTTTTATCATGAAAAAGGATAAAAAATGGACCATTAACAAAACTATAAGATATATGGTGGAAATATTTATATTCAATTGGTGTTGTAAAAGTTTCTAGGTTCTTTTTAAAACTTATCTTTTTTAGTTTAACTCCTGATAAATCCATTTTTATCTTAACCGTGGTATTTTTTTATTGTTTTCACTAATAATTTTGGTAAAAAATTAAGTTGAAATTATTAGAAATTATAAATTATGATGATTAAAAATATTTAATCCATTTTAAAAAATTTAATACATAAAATTTACAAAATTTAATTAAAAATTAATCCCGTAGACGCAACAAAAAAGAAAGTTTTCAAAGAGAAAATGTTTAAAAGTTCAAAAAGATTTTATGTCAAAATTCAATATGAGAATTATTAAAATGAAATAAATTAGATTAATTGATATAAAATTGATTTAATTTTACTTTAAAACCAAATTTAAAATATAATTTAAATTTAAAATAATTTAAACAAAAATACAATTTTCATTTAAAATTCAGTATTCTTCAATATTCATCAAAAAATGAAATATTTCAGAAAAATACCAAAAATTAAAACTAAGATAATTTTTATATGATGATTTTAAAAATTATTTTCATTTAATCAAATAAATTTTCTTAATGTTTTATAAATTTATTTTAAATTATGCCTGCAAAGCGTGACTAAACCGTCTTTTAGAAAAAATATAGTTTTTCAAAAAACATTTCTTTTTATTTTAAATGATTCTTATTTTATTTCTAATTAATAGAAAAACATAATTTTCATAATTTATTTACTACTATTTATAGCCACAAATTTAACAGATATGTTATAATGGTACACTATATTATGGTTTATTTTGACTTGGGGTTGCGTGTTCCACAAGCTATCGAAGAGATAAAATTTAAAGAAATATATTTTGTGGGTTGTTTAAGCTTGGTGTTTCATTTAACATACACTATAGAAAATAATTTTATTATTTTAAAATATCAGTTTGTTACATTTTAAATTCCTATTTTAAAAATAAATTTATTTTTTCAAATAAATTTTCTAAAAGTGGAAAAATAATTTTAAAATAAGTGCACAAAAGGCAACAAAATTGCTTTATAAAAAAAAATAGTTTTAAGAAAAAAATTAGATTAATCCTTATATATTGTCTAAAAAACACATAATATGAATATTTATCATTTTATTGAATACATAATATATACATTTCATTAAAATAATTCACCAAAAGTGATTTGCTTAATCTATTGAGGTAAAATGTGTTCGTGTGTATAAAAATATATTTTCAGAAAAAGATTTCCTTTATTTTCAAATAGTTTTTATTTTCATTTATAATTAATTGGAAGCCAAATAATTCATTTTATATACATGTATAGACCATATATTTTAATTATTTAGTTAATTGGAAACCAAAGAATTCAGTGTTGCATGTAACGCAAGCTAAACTCAGTGTTTCTTGTAACACAAAATATCAAAAAGATTAAATTTATTTGAAAAAAATATTTCACAAAATATTGGGGTGTTACATTCTACCCCCCTTAAAATGAATTTTACCATCAAAATTCATCACTTTGGTACCAAAAACTATGGATAATTCTACCCCGTTTCATCATTAGTTTCCCATATAACATCCTTAAACTAGTGTTTTTTCCATAAAACTTTGACCAGGTGAGTGGTCTTGTTTTATATAACTTCTCTGTAGGATCTAGAATCTACACTAGTTGTTTATTATAAGAAATATCATGCTTAAACAGTATGAACTCTAAGTTTAGAACATGTGATGGATCAAGTATGTAATTTCTCAAGAGAGATACATGGAATACATCGTGAACCTAAGAGAGGTTCAATAAAAGTGATGATGGATATGATACCATCCCTATATGATCAATAATTTTAAAGGAACCGATATACCTAGGGCTTAGATTTCATTTATATTGTAATCAAAATTTAATCCTTTGGTTGTGCCTCAATCAATTTACACTTAATCTCTTACTCTAAAAAATGAAGATGATTTTTTAATTCCTGAAGCACTAAAGGATTAAAATATCGATAATAGATTGATAAGTCATTCCTTATGTATCCAGTTATCATCATAACAAAATAGTTAGTACAAGTTATCCAATATGAATAAATATTCATATGGTGAAGTAATACATTAATCTCTAAAAATTTATCCAAAGTTCAACTTAAATGATTCCATAAATGATTAATCTTATGACCCTTACAAAATTCAAAATTTATAAATAAGGTTACTAAATTTCCCAAAATCAACTTAACATTAATCCTCAAAATATTATTAAGCAGCTCTTAATGGTCACATGAAAAATATGTGAATACCTTGTTCATATTTCTTATGAATCTTGTTAATAAACAAAATTACCATAAAACCTCAATGAAAACATGCATGGTTCATTATTCCTTGAATAAAACTATAGATTATTGAACATATTCCATAGATACAATAATTTTGTAAACTCCATAAATGATAACATAAACCACCTTTTTAACAAATAATTTATCATTTTTGAGGTCATAAATACTATCCAATTTACTTTATACATATCAATCATATCTTTATACAAACTAAACACCATTTTCTCAACATCAGGAACATATTAAGGGCTATCTTCCCTTAATCATGTATTTCCAAAAAATATTACCTTGACATTAAATCACTTTTCTAGGTCATTAGTTCTATTCAAAATATTATTGAATATCCTTAATGAAAAATATCTATATAAAAATCATTATATATTTCATGATTCATGTAACACAATTCTTGAATTCCAATACATAGACACTTAAATCATTCCACTTAATTATTAAACCATTATCTAGGCTACATCATCTTATTTCTTAAAACCAATTTCCCAAAATATGAAATATTAATCATGTATTAACATTCATCAGCCTTAATTTAATCATTATTCTCACATTTAACATAAAAAATATTATTATAACAACTCTTACATTTTATATATCATTCATGGTAACTTCATCATCAATAGTATAACCATTACTCATACCACCTTTTGGATTTTATTCACAATCTTTCCCCTAGGACATATATTTGTATAATTTATATACTTTCAACATTTATAAAATTAAACCATTGTTGATGCCTTAGAAAAACCATTATTCTCATCCACTACATTAACTACACTTTTTATTTTTCCTTGTAAATTACTTTATTTGTGTCCTTTTTTACACATTCAAAAAATCTTCTCATTCCTTTAAGACATTCTCTTAAGTGATTCTTCCCACATTATTGACATATAGAAAAATAATTATTCTTTACTCTATGGTCTCCACCACCTGAGCACTTGGTGAACTCCATCCTTCTTTTATTTGGTTAGTTTGAGAGTTGGTTTAGGTGAAAGTTTTTAATCATATATCGTGATAACCAATTAGGCATAATCATAAAATCCTTCAATCTAGTCATAATACCATTTGGTTTCTCATCAACACATTATCTATCACATTCAATGTTAATACAACCCCCTTTGGTTCCCTCCATTTAATAAAACTAAAAATCATAGTGTGAGTAACAATATTCATAGCGAAAAACCACATAATCATGAACAATCACTTATAGGTTGTCTAAATCATGACACATTCTTTTAAATATATGAACACTTAAGCTTAACCTAGGTCATTCATGTTCATTATTCAAATACTTCATGATAGTTCGTAAAGTGTTTGTAAATTTCAAAAGCATATCTCTTAGGAGTGTCAAACCAGGCGTGAAAAAAGACCCATTGTTGTGTACCAAGTGATGATTGAGTCCAGCTCAATACACCCTTTTCAGAGTTATTACTCCTGGGTATCTCTGTTCCATATCCACATCCACTTGTACTATCCAGAAAGGAATGTAATTTCTTTTAAACCACTCAATCTATCCTTTAACAAAATCCCACGACATTTTCCTATACTTTGACTCATCCTTAGACTTATCCTTAGAGATCTCACTAAAGTTTTCTCATCCTAGTTTCCAAAGGTTAACTACACCTTACTCTAATACTAACTATAAACAACCAAACTTCTCATACATAAATATTATATCTTAATAGAATAATATTCATTACATAACATAACGATCCATGCTAGAATCATTTAGGTCTAGTGCCTTTGGAAACTTGAACACATAAAAAATTAGTCCATAAGTGAGCTACATCATCTCCCACTATGTTCTTCATAACTACCCCTTCTTATACATATCATACATAATAACTTTCATCATAACCTAGGGAAATGAAACATAATAAAGGATGATATCAGATTCTTAGTAAGGGTAAACAAGAGAGATATCAATATATAATGAGTATAAGGGTATGAGAACATGAGAATAACATTTTAAAATCATACCCTTAATATCATAGATCATAATCTTGAGTCATGGAATAAATATTGCAGTTCAGAAGTCATGAATCATAAAGTAATCAAAGAATACGAGCCATGAGAACATAACATTGACATAAGAAATAGATTTTTGTCATACACATAAGCATAGAAAATGATTTCCTTAGTAGTAAAGGATCATTGATAAAACTATCATAGTAGAATGGGTTCACTCCCCAAACTATCATAGTAGTAAATGTTCACTCCCTAGAATATCATAGTGGATAGATTCCCTTACTAAACTGAGTTCACTCCCCACTACAGCCCTGTTTATCTCATAAGATATCAATCTTTACCCAATGAATTGGAGGGAGATGTAGGTCCCACCCATCACATAATGGAAATCAAACATATGTGTTCCACAAGATCACAACACATTAATCACATCATAACCAAAGAAATAAAATGGGTTTCATAAACATTTCATTGTAACATAACCTGTATAAAATAAATAGGTTTTACAATCATTTCATCATTTCATAAAATCATAAACCGTAGAAAAAAAAGCGGGTTTTATAAGAATTTTATCCTGGTATAACCCATGGAAGATAAATTGGTTTCATAAAAATCTTGTCACCATAAACATAAACCATATAGAGAAAGAATAAAAATTGTATCCTTGGATCATATCTTCAGTAAAGCATAAGTAACATCAAAGGATGTCATCTTAGATGGAAAATGATTTTTAAAGATCACTTGGAACATTTAATGAGTAAAATAACCTTTATTTGAAAATAATTTTGTAAAACTAAAACTTTATAAACTATTTTGGAAATCCTTTTCTTTGAAAATAAACTTTGAAAACTTATAAATGAAGCTTTAAAAAATCAATTAAAACATTTCTTGAGGAAAATATACTTTTCAATTTGAAAAACAATTTTATTTAAAACAAAAAAAATTTCAAAAAGATTTTATTTGAGAATTTCAATTGAAACTTATAAAGTAACATTTAAAACATTGAGTAGTTATGATAGTAGAAAATTCTATACATGTCGTACATGTTAAAATAAAGATTATTTTCACATTTTTGGTAAAAGATAGAAAATTACACAAAGTTTCCTTTAAAAACATTTTGTAAAAAGTAAAACATGGGTAAAAATTTCTTTAATATATCCTTTTTATAATGTTAAAAATATTTTATTAAATTTTTTTTATAAAACATGGGTTTGGAATAAAATGAGTTTTTGATCGAAGAGAGAAATAAAGATTATTTTTCTTAAAAACATTATTTTAAACTCTTGAGTACATAAAGAGATTAAAATGAAGGTAAATTATATATTTTCATTAAATAACTAGATTAGAATAAAATAAATGAGTTTCTTGAGATATAAATCATAATATCTCATCATTGGAAGCATAATCATGAGTAATCTTGATAAATGATGAGATTATAACACAAAACCCTCATCACTTTGGTAATTTTGAAACATAAGCCCCATGAAAGAATAGAGTTAAATAAAACTTATAATATAATTAGAATAAATATATTCAGGATATTACATGTAAAAGTGTCTGTATATACACCTCATAAAATAATATTGGTTCATAACATAACATATGTCTCAAAGAAAAAAAATTGAGACAAAAATACCTTACTACTTTGGTAACTTTTGAACCGCAAACACCACAAAAGGGAGATACTCAAATGGATATTTAAATACCAAAATTTTTTAGGAGAATAATAATAAAATACATTCATGGGGAGTATATATACCACATAAAAGAAATAGTAACTGAATATGACATGCATCTCATAGAAGTAAAAAGTGAGACAAAAATCCCTTACCTTAAGTTCTGACTTCCTTCGTACACATTCAAAAATCCTGTATAATACATATAAGTTCATTATAAATATATTAAATAACCATAATAATATGTATCATACTTTATATGATTTACTTATGAACTTTCATTACTCATTTATCTACAATTTCTTATTAAAATCATGTTTTGGGTAATAATTGCTTTGTTTTTCATGTATGTTTTGATTTGTTATTTTCGGTATTCTTACTTTGAACATGGTTACATAATATATAAAATTTTAACCATGAAATTAATATCATATATATTCATTATATATTTATTTATAGTAATCCATAAAATTTATATATAGAAAATGAAATACACTGTTCATGGAGATGGTAGGCCATACGTACGCATGAATGTTGTTTCCAATTTCTCGATGGATTGAAAAAAAATTAAATAATGTATTAACTTTTTAGAATATTTTTTATTTTATATATATATCAAATATTTTTATTTAAACCTATCCTTATTACCTTCCATGTAAAGAGTATGTGAAGAATGAATTACATTACTTCGCAAGGCGATAGTCCGCTGGATACACGAATAAAGTTATCATATTCCCACAGAATGTAAATTAAGTAGTAATATGTGATATAATTATTCCAAAAGAATAATAATATAATAAATATAATATATAAATAATAAATCCATCATTATATCTATCTGTTAGTGGTGGTGATGGAAAAAAATAACATCGGTTCGTGAGGTGGTAGTCTACCGTACACACAAATGTTGATTTCATATCCCATTTGATGGAATATGGGAATGGTTTAGGAGATGAAATCAAAATAATAACATCTAAATATATTTAATATACTTAGGTTATTATATTATCATATTATAATAATAATTTAATGTGGTATAAGAAGAAATAAAATAAAACATTTTGTTAGGAACGTTACCTCTTCGTCATACAACTTCTTTTGGTTTGCACCTAAAAGATTCTTAGGTTGGATTTATGACCAAAATAAGGATTATATAATGAAACAATAGAACCAAGGAAGTTATTTTGTCAAGTATTGACTGAGATAATGGGTTTGGAAGTGTGAATAAGAGAGGATAGGGGGTGACTTTTAATAAATGAGGTGAGTGACACACTTATAATTTTTGAAAAGAAAAAGGCATACAGACATCTTTCACATGATTAAAGGATAAAAAATGGGCCATTATAAAACATTATAGGTTATAAGGTTGAAATATTTCCATAAAATATAGTTTTTACAAGTTTCTAGGTCATTTTACCTCTGATCGTTTTAGTTTGACCCCCAGTAAACCAATTTTCACCTTAACCATGATAAATAATTTTTATTATTCTTACTATTAATTATAGTAAAAAATTAATTTGAAATTATTATAAAATATAACCCCACAGGCATGATGAAAAAGTAGTTTTCCAAAGAGAAAAGTTTCAAAAGTTTAAAACGTTTTTATATAAAAATTCAATATAAAATTGATTAAAATAAAATAAATTGGATTAATGTATATATAATTGAAATAATTTTACTTTTAAAACCATTATAAAATAATTTTTAAGTTTTTAAATGCGTTAATATAAATAAAAATTCTTAATAAAAACCAATATTTTTCACTATTCATTGAAAAATTTATCTTTTCATAAAATTAAAAAAAAATCACCCTAAGATAATTTTGACACGTTGACTTCAAAAATTAAGTTTATTTTTTAAAATAAATTTTCTAAAATTGGAAAATATTAATTTTAAAATACCTGGGAAAAAGGCAACAAAACTATTTTTTAGAAAAATACAGTTTTAAGAGAAAAATTGGATTAATCCTTATCTATTATATAAAAAAACATAAGATTAATGTTATTTATTTTATTGAATATATAATATATAAATTTCATTGAAATTAGTCACTAAAAGTGATTTATTTAATTTATTAAGTTAAGACACATTTGTGTGCATAAAAATAGATTTTTAGAAAAATATTTCTGTTATTTTCAAATTGTTTTTATTTTCATTTCTAATTAATTGGTCACAAAATAATTCATTTTATATACATGTGTAGAAAATATATTTTCATAATTTAGTTAATTATATTCATATCATCTATTCCAATAGCTAGGTGATAACTATCATATTAAATAATAATATTTTAATAATGTGTCATGTTTCGTTTAAACTCGGTGTTGTGTGTATCACTAACTACACTCAATGTTGCATGTAATGAAATATAAAAATAGTGATGTGTGCGATGAAATTTAAACTTGGTGTTTCATGTAACTCAACCTAAACTCGGTGTTTCATGCAATAAAAAATATCCAAAAGATTATTTTTTTTGAAAAAAATATTTCACAAAATCTCAAGGTGTTACATACTAGGATACATGATGTGTATGGATAAGAGAAACATGATTTAATTTCAAGTATTCTAAATTAATTATAATATATTATTAAAAATAATACATGATGTCTCTAAAATCACATGACTTGTTTAACTACTTAGGATAAAGGTGTGTACTCTAGATACATACTGATTTTCTACGATGGTTGTACACAACATCTATAGGGAACACACTGTGTGTAATCCTTACACAACTAATAGGCATATATGATATGCACATATAGATCCACTTTAGTCATTATAAATGATGAATGTAAAGGAAAACACACTGCATGTGGACCTAAATTTATTACATGACATGTACATGTTTAGACACAGAAGTATGTATCTTGGAGATTCATGGAATGTGTCCCAGGGTTACATAGTGTGTAACATTTAAAATGTCACATATGACAAGTTTGAGTCACATAATGAGAATTTCAACATGAATTTTAGAGATATATGTCATGTGTAATTAAAAGATATGTGGAAACAGTGGATGGTGAAGTACACGATGTGTGACAAGACAACATGTCACGTAGTAGAAAAATATTTAGAAACTCAGAAACTTCATCTTCATTCCATGGAAAACACTATAACCTCCATTACTAGCCATAATTACACTATCATATGAATTTGTTTCCCTTATATCCTTCAACACACATCATCAGGTTAATCTTTGACCAATCATCATTGTCTAATCTATGATCATGCAACTATTCTTTAAACCATATCTAGAAATCACTAAATCATCATCACCATGCACCTGAACCCATAAACTCTCTAGTTTTCATCCATTATAACATCATAGAATCACCATAATATTAAAACATGAAGAACTAGAGAATATTTAAGAAGGTGGCGACTGGAGGAATACACAACCACCAAAGGGTGGGATCACATTCAAGTTCATCAAATTACACAAATATGGGACCATATTATAATTTTTTATTTATGTGGGAAATGTTTCTAAATTAGTTATAATTATTAAAATTGAAAATTAATACATGAAGAAATAAATTACTAAATAATAATTTTATCAAAGCTAATTATTATTTTAAATAATCATCACCAAGAATAAACCGTGTTAGAGAAGTAATCTAAAGTTCCCAAATATATTGTGATAAAGAATTGTATTTGTTGTCAATATGTTAATGAGGATTAAATTCAATATATTTTTAGAGACAATTATGAGTCCAATGAGTTAAGAGTTTGAAGGATACCATGCTTGATGAAGAGTACCATGAAAAGGTGGATTGAAGAAATCATTGGATATGTTTCATATGTAGCTTGTAGTTTCTATGGATCACTTGTATGTGTTTCCTACCATTAGATTTCTTGAGGAGTATCTATTAATAATTTATCAATGGTGATTGAATTAGGATATTAGGATACTACCCATAAATAAATGGGAAAATAATATTATGATGTTTCTTAGTGTTTTGGAAGCAAATTAACATCTGATGATTATAAAACCGAACTATATATGAATTAATCATAAGTGTTGTTGGCTAAAGAGAGCATCGTATACTATAGGTTATTGATGAGGTTGGGAGATGGCTATGTTAGAGAAGAATTAAGTTAGGTGGAAGAGTGAGAAACCATACTTGTGTTATTAAACATGAAGGCTTCTATATATATTGATTAACATAGTTGGATGATGGTTAGAGAATGCTGAGCATGAAGCTGAGATAGGGGATGAATTTTCTAGTAATTATATAAGCCGCATTTTTGAGAATAAGTATTAAGAAGTGATGATAAATTAGTTGAGGTAGTAAAGCTTTATTAAAATACTAAATAGGAGTTCATATACTAGAAAAATACTCTGTAAATTATATTAAAGAGTTTTGATAAAATTTGATAAATTCCCAGAGTCATTTAAGTTGTTATGAGATAAGTTGGAGTGGTTGGAGAATCCATGATAATATTTGAAGAATTTATAGAAATTTAAAGCTATATATTATTTAAGAAATTTACAAAGTACTATATACATAATTATATTCTTGATGTTTCACCAAGTTTTTAAGAGTAACTTTGAATTTTTTAAGAATACATAAGATTCGATAGAGATGTAACTATAGTAAAGGAAATACATAAGGGTTGTCCAGAACTTGAAGACTGAAAATTAGAAAAGTACTTAGTCATACTAGGGTATGTCAAGGTAATATTATTGATATATAAAGGTTATAAAAATATTTAAATGGATATGTAAGGGTGATTGGAGGGAATTGAGATTTAGAAAAGAACCAGAGTCGCACTGTGATACATAAGAGTGACCTCAAATTTCTAGTGTATATGGAAGAGTTAACATGAATATTTTGAAGGATATTTAAAAGTATACCGATACATAAGGGTAAATTGGTATTCTATGATAAATTTAAGAGTAATAAGAATATATTATAAAGGTAATCTAGAGTTTTAAAAAGATGTGGAAGGGTCACCAGCTACTTACGAAAGATTATCCTATTCATAGAAATGATAAAATTTATAGAAGAAGAAATCAAAAGGGTAATTAAGCCAAGTGATTCATTTTTGATCTTCAAGTTCTTAATATCATGATGCTGGTTATTGATTTGTAATTCAATGTGATTCAAAATGGGGATTTCATGATAAGAAATCAAGAGGATCACTCTCTGATTATTCTGACGGTTTCAAATATGAAGATTTGAAAATCATTTTTGGTGATCAAAGTTGGTTCAATTATAGAAATTCATGGAAATATTTTCAACTAGATTAAATTATAATATGGGTATTTATCGAATAACATTTGATAAAAATTTCTAGAAGATAAATAATATTCCTAGTTAATAGGGAGCATGCCCATGTGATTCTTTCAAGAAATTAAATGATAATATTTAGGAGATAATAATGCTGATTATCATGAAATTTATATATTAAAAATATAGAAATAATATTCATGTGATTTTATTAATATAAAATAGAGAATAAGAAATAATAATAAGGAATTTTAGATGAGAAAATGATATAGTAACATTTATGAATATCCTATATATCAAAGAGAGTGTGTGAAAGAAACCAAAAATATTTAGGAAAACTGATATTATGTGCCAAGGAAGAAGGAGAATAATAGGAAGAAGAAATATGATGAGGTATTACTAATGTATACCCACTTATCATCAAAGATAAAAGAAAATAAATAATAGGAAAAAGGAGTGAGTTGATCAAGGCCAACACCGATACTACACAAATATACATTTTGTGCATCAAGACTCTTATAGATTGAGTAGATATTGCAATTAAAGATCATAGAAGGCTCAAAGAAGATTGAGTTGAGTGAGAAAGTCCTGCACTCAGCATCTTGTATAATGTTTTGAGTTTTAGATACTTGAATAAGGCCAACATACATGCAACTGTATTAGAATACACATTAGTAGTAAAATAATTGTTTTTGAGGAAGAATATTTGATTATTTGATATAATGACATTCATATACAGATTTTAGGTCTTGTTTAAGAGTTATCCAAAAGTATCCTTTGTAAACTAGAGAGATAAAGTGTAAAGAGAAAGTTAGGGATGCTGTAAAAATACTAGGATATAGTAAAGGCTTTTCAGAATATTGCCCACATGTATTCACTTGATCATATTATAGTGGATATTTGTGTCTCAGACTCAACCTGAACAAAATAAGGAGTAGATACCTACATTGGGACCAAACCTTGTAAAAATAAAATATACTACTATCTTGATTTATTTATTGATTTTCATGTGGTGTTGTGTATTGAAAATTCATAAGAAAATTCATTCATCTTAACTAATAGAGAGGTTCAAATATTGAGAGGGGAAATTAAAAGAGAAAAGAATTATGTAAAAAGGGTCACACTAATTGACCTCCCTCTCAGAGTGACCACACGATCCTATTGATTAATTTCAAGTGGTATTAGATCTAATCCATGTTCCCTTTAATTGGATCTATTTTCATTCCTATTTATCTTTATCAAATAAATATAAAGTTCAAATTTAAATAATTTTCCAAGTTTCCTCATATAGAGAGTACAAATTTCATCCCTATTAATAAAAATATAAAGGTTTCAACCAAAACCTTGAAGAACATGAAGAATAAAGAAGAAAATAAGTTGAGGAAGAGTTCAAAGGATAAAGAGGGCACACCACTATTTAAAGGTAATCAAACGGGTAATTTATCCTTTATATCGGTTTAAAAGTGTCCACTTGAAGAATAAATTTTAGGCTGTTAAGAGTAAGTGAATATTGAGTCACTGAATAATTTTTACTTAAAAATAAAGGAATATTTGAAAAACATACCTATTGTAAGATCCCAAAATTTTTTGGAGTCATATCAGGATTCAATTTAGGTATTTTTTATTTTATTTAAGTACCTTTAATTGGAATTATGACTTGAGGTGTGTTTGGGTGGAATTTTAACAAAAATATGAAAAAAGGGGCTCTACATGGTTGGTGCATGGTTAGGGAAAACCGTGCATCCAACCCAACAAACCATGAAAAACCAAGAAAAGGGGATTTTTACAGCTAGCACATGGTTTGAAAAACCATGTGACCAAACCCAAGAAACTATGAAACCATGAATAGTGAGTTTCTACATGGTTGGCACACAATTTGTCAAACTGTGCACCCCTTCCCAGAAAACAATACAGACAGTTTTATTTTTTTTATCCAAAAATTAGTTTTAAAATCCCTCAAACCCCAGAAACACCTCTTATTTGACCTAGATTTAAGAATTTATGTTTTTTATGATTTAATAGCTTCCTGGAGGGATTCCAAGTCTTTAAATCCTTTTTTCTTTGAGATTTAAATCCCAAAAATGAAGATCCTCTCTTCTCTCGGTAAGTGGATCTCATCCTGATGCCTATCCCATATATTATTCTCTCTTCACTCGATATTTTGATGGAAGTTATCCACTATTTATTTAGATCTAAACCTATTTTGTGAGATCTAGATCTATAATTGTAGATCTAGATCTAGATTCATAAGATCTTAATATTTTTGATATTGATTTTGGGATTTATATCTAGAATTCGATTTATGTCATGGTGCTACTTGATTTTAAGGAATTATGTTTGGTGAACAATGGTCAATGAATTGATATAAGTGGTATATTATTTAAAATCCCATAGTCTTGATATCATTATTTTTATGTGATTTTAAAATTTCCAAGTTTCGTTATTAATTGAATTTATATAGTGAATTTAATAAATGTGATCAATTGATTGATTGAGGAATTGGGGATTCGATGAAAAAATGGAATTGGGGAATTGTGATAATTAATTAATAAATTAATTATTAGGAAATTGAATAGATAATTTGAATAATTAATTTTTGAATTAATTATTGTCATGTTAAGATTTATCAATGAGAGAGATTAATTAATTGTAGAATTAATTGATGTGTTGATGATATGATTGATCAATTATGTGATTAAATGAATGGTAACATGGTCATTAAAATTTTGTGATTAAATGAATGGTAACATAGTCATTAATTTGTGAAATAAGAATGGTAACATAGTCATTCAAATCATGTGATTAAATAAAATTTAACATGGTCATTCATTTATGAAATAAGAATAGTAATATGGTCATTCAAATTGTGTGATTTAATGAATGGTAACATGGTCATTCGTTTGTGAAATAAGAATGGTAACATGTAAATTCAAACAAATGGTATCCCTTGGGGATATGTCATATTTCATCATGGGACAAAGTAGGTATTGAGGCACATGTATCTACAAAACATGAGGTTTTATGCAGTCAAATAGAGAATTTTTAATAATGTGACAAACTATTTATTTGTTCATTATACTTATTATTATTAAAAATGAATAAACTATTGTTGAATGGATTTGTTTTAGACACTATTAGTGGTGGCCTATTGAGTTGGACTCAAACCCTATTTGGGATTCCTGATCGGTACATTAATAGACTTTATTGTTGTAGGATAGGTTAAGGGAAAATGCCCTAAATTAGATTGCTGATTAGGGATGAAGCTTGGATGAGAGAACCAAATGTGGTTTGTGAGCCTCTTAGGAGTTTTTAGTGTCTTTAATTTCAATTTTATTTTAGACACATTGAAACTTACTTTAGCATTCCATGTTTCCCTTTCAATTGAATATTGTATCTCTTGTTTTGGTTATCTTGTGACATTGGTACTATTTGTGGTTATATATGCTTCCGTATTTGTTTATTTATTTCCGATGGTATATTACTCTAATAAAATAGGGTATAGTCTCCCCATGAACAACTTACTAGACCCTCACTACTATTCAGCATCCTTTAACATATGGGGAGGCATACTTGAGGTCATGTGACCGATCGGCTCGGGGCACCATTGCGTGGTACCCGAATTGGGACGTTACAGAGTGGTATCAGAGGCAAAATTTATTTTCTTTTTATTTTGAATTATAATTTGGGAAAGGTAGATAGGAGACTAGGGAGAGTTAGGGATTGGTAATGAGATCATTCATGGTATTTTCAAACCCATGTATTAGGGAATACTCAAGTAATATGGGTAGGATTATTGTTATTTTTGTTTTCTATTACAGTTGAATATTATTCCACCTTGGGTGATGAAGTTGTTGTGTGATGTGATAATTATTTTGAGGTTTTTAGAGTTTTGACTTGTGTCCTAGTATGAAATGAGATTTGGGTCTACATGAATCGTTATAGAAACTTAGGTTTATTGTGACATGAATCATTTTAGGCACGCACGAGAAAATGAGTTATGGGTAAGTTGTTGAACTTGAACTATTTTTCTTGCTTGTGAAATTGAAATGAAAATGGTTCTTAACATGAAATTTAAAAATATTGTAAAAAATGACACAAGATGAGAATAATTTGGTTTCTAAATGAGAAAATTAAATTTGAAAATGTGTTTACCCTTGTTAACCAAGACGTAGGTGTAATATGGTTAAGGGTAGTGATAACGCCTCAATTTTGATTGTGTGGCCAGACTTGGAAAAAAGGACTTATAGTGACTTATTATGGGTTTTACTCTTACTTAAATGTTATAAAGTTGTGTTTTGGTTCCTAATATGTGTATTTGTAATTATATAGATATGCCTCCATGATGAAGCTTATTGAGAGGGAGATAGAAGGAGATGGTTGGAGATGGTTTACCAGTAGTGGAACCTGAGGTACCGATTATTCCAGTTGAGTAAGTGAGGAATTAGTTCTGGGATAAATTTTCTCACTTTAAGTAATTAATGTAAAGAGACCTAGGTTGGGTTTTTATAATAATGTTTTATTTTATGAGGGTGTTTTAGTTTTATCACCCTCCAAATTTTATTGGAGAGGGTGGACCTAAGGGAGCTGAGTTTTGTGTTGATTCCATCAAGATGATACTTGACCATCTGTATAATCCTACTAAAAATAGGGTCAATTTGACCACTTATATTCTATGAGGATCAATGAAGCTCTAGTGGGACATTTATTTGTGGACTGGAAAGGATAATGGTATGCTATGGAAGGAATTTTTTGGAGAATTTCTTAGAGAACTTCTATCCAGAGACGTTGAGGCAGGAGAAAGAAATAGAGTTCATACAGCTGACTCAGGGGAGAATTTCCATGATGGTTCATGCTATAAACTTCACATATTTGTGGTTATTTTCTCCAATATTATAGGGAGATGAGGAATATACTAAAAAATTCTTTCAATATGAACTTAAGTTCAATATTAAGTACTAATTCAATCTCTTTAGATTAAAGAAGTTTACTGAGGTGGTGGATCAAGATTTCATAACTAAAGGGGAACTGAGGTAGGATTCTAGTACTAGATATATATTTGCTACTATACATGTATATAAAGAAACTTGGGAAAGGGAAGAAAATATGAGGGCTCAACGGACCAATATTTTTGTCTTGGAATCTTAGAAAAGCTTGGAAATGCAGCTTGAAGTTGAGCTATTATAAGGTGGGGAGATTATAAGATCCCAACTATTTATGGAGACATCTCAGGATTAAATTCAGGTATTTTTTTTATTTAAGTACATTTTGTTTGAATTATGAATTGGGGTTTGTTTGGGTAGAGTTTTAAGAAAAATATGAGAAAAAGGGGCTTCACACAGTTGATGTACAGTTAGGGTAAACTGTGCACCCAGCCTAGAAAACCATGTGAACCCAGAAAGAGGGGATCTGCACGACTAGCGCAAAATTTGAAAAAACATGCACCCAAACCTAGGAAACCATGAAACCATAGAAAATGGGGGTCTACATATTTGGTGCATGGTTTGTCAAGATGTGCACCCCTTCCCAGAAAACCATGTGCACGATTTTATTTTTTTATCTGAAAATTAGTTTTAAAATCTACCAAACCCTAGAAACACCTCCTATTTAACCTATAATTAGGCCTTGAAATTTTTGGATGATTTCATATATTCTCAGAGGGATTCTAAGGAAATTTTACCTCCTTTATTCAAGATTCATATCCCAAATTGATGATCCTCTCTTCTTTCGGTAAGTGGATCTCATCCCGATGCATATATCATCCATTATTCTCTCTTAACTTGATCTTTTGATGGAAGTTATCAACTATTTATTCAGATATAAACCCATTTAGTGATATCTAGATCTATATTCATAATATCCTAATATCTTTGATCTTAATTTAGAGATTTAGATCTGGAATCCGATCCACGTCATGGTGCTGCTCGATTTTGAGGAATTCTATTGGGAGAACAATCGTCAACGAATCAAGGTAGGTGGTTTATTATTTAAAACCCCATAGTCATAATATCATTATGTGTATGTGATTGTAAAATTTCTAGGTTTTGTTAGAAATTGAATTTTTTTAGTGAATTTAATTAATGTTATCAATTTATTGATTGAGGAATTGGGGATTTGATGGAAAAATAGAATTAGAGAATTGGGATAATTAATAGATAAATTAATTATCAGGAAATTTAATAGAGAATTAGAAAAATTAATTATTGAATTAATTATTGGAAAGTTAATATTTCTCAATAAGGGATATTATTTAATTGTAGAATTAATTAACATGTTGATGATATGAATGATTAATTATGTGATTAAATGAATGGTAACATGGTCATTCAAATTGTGTGATTAAATGAATGGTAACATGGTCATTTATTTGTGAAATAAGAATAGTAACATGTTCATTCAAATTATGTGATTTAAAGAATGGTAACATGGTCATTCATTTATTAAATAAGAATGGTAACATGGAAATTAAAACATGTGGTATCCCATTGGGATATATTAGATTCTGAAACAGGATGAAGTAGGTATTGAGGCATGATTATCTATGGAACCCGAGGTTTTATACAGTTAAATAGAGAATATTTAATAATGTTTTAAACTATTTATTTTTGAATTATATTTATTATTATTAAAAATTAATACACTATTGTTGATTGTATTTGTTTTAGACACTGTTTGTGGTGGACTAATAAGTTGTACTCTCACCCTATTCAGCATTCTTAACCGGTACCTAGATAGACTTTATTATTGTAGGATAGGTTGAGGGTAATGACCCTGTATTAGATTCCTGATTGGGGATAGATCTTGGATGAAGGAACCAGATGTGGTTCGAGACCCTCTTGGTAGTTGTTAGTTTTTTTACTTTTAGTTTAATTTTATATACTTTTTCACTTACTTTGGCATGACATTTTTCCCTTTCAGTTGAATATTATATCCCCTATTTTGGTTATCTTGTGACATTGGTACTATTTATGGTTATATATTCTTCTACATTGGTTTATTTATTTCTTATGGTGTATTACTATAATAAAAGAGGGTATAGTCTTCCCACGATCAACTTACCAGGCCCTCGATACTAGTAAATAACCTCTAGTGTACGGAGAGGCACACTTGAGGTCATGTGACTGACAGGATCGGGGCACCATTGCATGGAACCATAATCGGGATATTACACTTATCAAGGTTTTCACATATCTAATTTCATATATCAATGGTCTATAAGATGAGAAATCATAGCTGGAGTTGGAAGATAATGAAATGGAGGAAGCATTGGCCACAAAGTTGCAAAATAGAAACACTCTCATCAAAGATTTGAAATCCAAGGAACAAATTTTGTTGTTATACAAAGAAAAAGAAAACCTGAATAAAGAATACTTTAAAGAATTAATTTATGAGAAATATAAAACAAGTAAATATTATGAAGAAAGGTTCCATGCATTTGAAGAAACTCAAAGTGATTCCATCGATTTTAAAAATGATCGGTTGGAGATTAAGGCTAAAAGAGTGTATGAGATTTAAAATTCTTTACAATAAATGAATAGATTTAATTAAAATAACCTTATTATGATGAAGAAATAATGTAAGACAAAATTAAATCTATAAAGGATGAAAAAATATCCTCAATATGAAATTCCTTGATATTGAAGTTAAATTAGAAAATATGGAGTAGGTTCAAGATGTGTCTTCACAACAAGCTGAGAGAAGAGTTTCCACCACACATAATTCCAAGGAGGATTCTTGTGATAAAATATATATACCTTTTTTAAAGGATAAATTGAGTTCATTTTATAAAATATCCACTATAAGATCATAATAAAAGGTAACTCATGTCCCAAATATCTATTTCTATACTAATGTCAGTTCATTTTCTAGTATATGTTACAATTCATAATATGGGAAAATTTGGATGAAAAAAATACTAAGAATCACATCACCATATTGAGTTTGGATATGATCATGATCATGGATACCTGTTCCCCAAAATAATCTCAAAAGAAGGGTTGTTTTGTCTAAAAATAGCAAGGTGACAATGCTGGATAGATTGAAACTAAAGGAAAAATAATAAGGTTTATTGGATATTTTTGGTGTTATAGAAGGTTTGAACACAGGGACATGGATTTTTAGTATAAAATTTTATCCACTGGAAAAAAATAAGGCCTGTACTAAGGGGGTAAAAATTTAGAGTTAAGATAAATCTGGCTGAGGAAAGATAATGTACAATGAAAAGGGAAAATCTATCTATCAAGAACAAATTTGAAAGATTAAATAAATTTTGTGGAAACTACAACATAATTGGACATAATAATAAATTTTAAAATTATATCAAACAATCATTTTCCATAATATATCAATGGAATAATACCACAAAATATGAAGAAAAATCAAAGGAAGAATGGAAAGTCTACCTTGGGGTGAAAGCAAAAGAAAATTGTTAATAATGCTAAACCTAAGAAGAATTTTGTTAATGGTGTCACAATAATAAGAAAGATATATTTCTACTATGTTATAAAATTCCAAATCATGGACCTTTATAAAATTTTCATGAACATCAAAGTTGTAGGAAATAAACTAGAATAAAATGGATAATCAATCCAGAAAGAAAAAATGATCGATTTAGTGGAAGACATGTAAGAAGAAGAACTTGAGAGGTCAACTAAATAGGTTAATCAAAATATTAGTGAGAATCTATGTGAAAGGTGAAAAAAGATTATAAACACTCTTAATAAATGCATGAAATGGATATTAGGATAAAATGATACGATGAGAAACAAAGAGGATGTACCATTGACTCCTTGTGCTAAGAGTTATACTATTAAAAATAGGTTTCCTCATATGGTAAAATATAATAATTTTCTAAAGTAATTAATGATAATATGGAAAAAATAGTTAGAAATGGGAACAAATATAGAGAAAACACAAAATAATAAATTTTTCTTTCTAGTTAATGTGAAAAAATCTAATTCCATATAGGAAGATAACAAAATGTAAAAAGAATACCATATCGAATAAAGAATCTCAAGTATGTAATATTTAATAAAGATCAATCATAAAGATTTTTAATAAATTTAAAACTAAATCTAAAAGGGTTTCTGGGTTGAGAAGATACTCTCATACCTATTTCTCTCATTAAAAGTCAATGAAAGAACCACCTTATTCCCATATCTATTGTTTTTTGTGTTTTCATGCAAATAATTGAAGGTGATCTATATAGGGGATAAAAATAATTCTATGAAAGTATTATAACATGGATCATTATCCACCATGGAGTGATTTTACTAACATCATGATGTATCCTTGGAACATTTCAAGGTGTATCGAAGCATGCTTAGAGTTCATTTTAAAGAAGATTAACCATGATGAAGTTTTTTTGGAGTTTATCACTTGAGAGGGAGATGAATTTAGAAAACTTCTAGATGATTCTATTTCATGAAAATTTTAGTTTTTGGATAAATTTGAAGCTAAAGTTTTATAAGCACAATTTCCCATAATTTTTTTGATTTTATCAAATTTGATTATTAAGAGGGAGTGCATGGTAAGTTGGAAAGTAAATTTATGGGGGGAAGAACCTAATTTCACTTGAATACTTTTGATATATTTTTTGATTTGAGTGTAGGAAAAAGAATAGAAAATTTTATTGAAATTTCCCCTATAAATAGTTATTTGAGTTGGTGTCACATGTTGAATAGTTTTATGTATTTTTTTGTCTAATTTAGTAACTCTTGTTTCTTACATAGAGAAAGATCACACAGATTTAGAGCTGATTTATTTATGGATCATTGCTAATAGAAATATGGTTTCACCCTTCTCTCAAGTGGATTAGGTTTTAATAAGGTGGAGAAGATGAAATTTTAATTATGGGAAAATCATGATATGAGTAAAACCTTCACTCACCCTTACACCTTTTAATCTATTATTAATAACGAAGAGACATATATTGAATTTAAAAATAAAATTAGTATAATTAAAATGGGAACTAAAAACAAATCCAAAGGGGTAGATTAAATTTTTTAAATGGATTGTGATGAAGAGTTATATTTATTGTCAATAAGTTAATAAGGATTAAAGTCAATATTTGTTATGAGATAATGAAGAGTCAAATGTGTCAATAGTTTGTGGGATCCAATGATTGATAATGATTACCATGAAAAGGAGATCGAAGAACTCATTATAGATGTTTGAGATACAACTTTTAGTTTCTATATATCACTTGTATGTACTGAATTTGATTATATTTTTTTAAGTAATATCCATTCATAAGTTCAAAAATGTGATTGAATTAGAAGATTTGGATGCTGCCTGTAAATAAATGGGTACAAAAGATTGTTATGTTGCTTAGTGTTTTAGAAGTAACCTATATATATAATGATTATAGAGACAAAATTTATGTGAATTAATGATAAGTGTTTTTGGATGAAGATATCACAATCTACTATAAATTTTTGATGAGGTTGAGATATGGATGTATGGGAGAAGAATCAATTTGGATGGAAGAGTTAGAAGTTAACCTTGTGTTATTAGGCATAAAGGATACTGCATATATTGATTTACAAAATTGTATAATACTTGGAGAATTATGAGTTTGAAGTTGAGATAGGTACTACATTTGTTATTAACTATTTAATCACTTTTTTTTGAGAATAATTATTGAAAAGTTTTGAGAAATGAGTTAAGGTAGTGGATCATTATTAAAATACCAAAGAGGAGTTCATATGTTACAAAAGTGATTTGGTAATTATGATGAAGAGTTTTGAGATTTTTTTATAAATTCCCAGAGTCATTTAAGTAGTTTTGAGATTATCTATAGTGGATGGAGAATCCATGATAATATTTGAATAATTTCTAAATAGTATTGAAGAAGTTTTGGAAATTTATAGTTGAATATTACTGAAGAAATTGAAAATTTACTATATATGTAAGGGTATTATTGAAATTTCACTTATTATATAATAGAAACAATAAAACATGGAATAATATGAAAGATTTTATAGATAGTTATTAGTAACAAAGACAATATGTAAGGGTTGTAAAAACCTTTAATACTATAAATTGACAAAGTATCGAGTCACACTAGGATATGTCAAGGTAAGTTTCATGATATGTAAAGGTTATCATAATTATCAAAAGGATATGTAAGAGTAATCAAAGGGTAGTGATATTTGAAAAAGTAACAGATCCATATTATGATATGTAGAAGTGAATCCAAATTTCTAGTGCATACAGAAGAGTTAACATAAGGATATATAAGGGCCACCTAAATATTTTTAGGGATACATAAAAAATTTCAAGATGATATGTAAGGGTAAACCAGTCATAAAAGAGAAACATAATAGTAACAAGAAGCTCATGTAAAGGTAAACTAAAATTTTCAAAATATGCATAAGGATAACTAGATGTTTATAAAAGAGTAGTTCGTTCCTAAAAATAATAACATCAGAATAAGAATTCAATAGGGTAATTAAGTTAGATGATACTTTTTTGATCTTCAAGTCTTTAATATCACGATGTTGGTGATTGAGCTATAATTTAAGTAGAGTTATAAGGAGGATTTAATGATATGAAATTTAGAGGATCACTATTCGATTATTCTATATTTTCAAATATGAATATTTGAAAATCATTTTTAGTGATCAAATCTAGATAAATTATAATAATTTATGAAATTTTTTCAACTAGATTAAATAAAAATATGGTTATTTGTGGAATACCAGTCAATTTTTTATAAAATAAATAATATTCCAAGATCTTGGAAAAAAACCCATGTTATTTCATTTAGAAATTGAATGATAATATCAAGAATATCATAATTTTCATTATCATGAAATTTATATACTCAAAACATATAAATAATATTCATATGATTCTGTTAATAAAAAATGGAGTAGAATAAATAATAAAAATTTGTGTGAGTTGAGAAATAAATGCTGTAAAATTCTTAAACATACTATGTAATGAAGAGAGAGAGATTTAAATAATCCGATGATATTTAGGAAAGTTAATCCTATGTTTCCAGGAATAAGAAGATAAGGAGGAATAAGAGAAGGAGAAAAAGGTCGATGGGGTAACACTACTATATAACCAATTATCATTGAAGACAAAAGAGAAGAAAGAAAATGAAGAATGAGAGATTTAAATAAGACCAACATTAATTATGCACAGATATACATTCTATGTGTTGTGACTCTTGTATATTGAGGATATTCTATGATTGAAGATTATATAAGGCTCAAAGAAGATTAATTTCAGTGATAAAGGAAAAAAATTCACATCCAACATAAGTCCTAGAAGTTTGGATACTTAAAATTCATGTGACTATAAAAGAATACATATTGGAAGTTGGAGACTTATTTACGAGGAATAAGATATGATCATTTGATTCAATGAAATCTAAGAGTAGATTGTAAATATTGTTTAGGAGTATATAAGGAGGAACCTTTCTAAATTGGAATGATCCAATATAAATAACTAGTAAAGAGACTTTAAATCTACTAGGATATGGTAAAGGCATTTTAGAAGATAAACTACCTGCATTCACTTGATTATATTATAGTAGAAATATGTGTCTCAAAATAAAACCAAACACAAAAAGTATTGGATACCCATATTATGAAAAAAATTCAAAAAAATATTGTGTGCTGATGTCTTTATTTATCTACTGATTTGCATGTAACATTGCCTATTGGGAATTTATAAGCAGGTATATTAATCTTAATGAATATAGTGGTTTAAATATGGAGAGGGGAATTATTAGAGAAAATTATTGGTAAAAAGGTTCACATAGATTCATCCCCCTCTCAGAGTGACTAGAAGATTCTCTCAAGGCATTTTAATATCCAATGAAAAATCTATGAAGAAAAAAATTCATAAGAAATATGAAGGTTTCATCCCCAAATTCATCCCATGCTAGAAATAAAATATTTCAACAATTAAACCAGTATGAAAATATGGGAAATTTAATCAAAGTAAGAATATTTTTTCCCTCATACACTGATAAAATAAAATAAAATAATTATTTATTTTTTTTTCCTTTGAAAACGTCATTTTTTTCCATGATATAAAAACCTCAAATAATCAAAGTTGCACAAAAAGTATGTTTGAGATAAAATAAAAGTTTTTTTTATTGTGTGTAAATTGAGAGAAAAAGAATAATTTATTTAATAATATTATTATTTCTCTAATTTTTTATCATTTTCATTCACACATAAAAATGTTCTTAGTGGGGAAAAATTATTTTGGAAATAAATAATTTTAAAATAAACACAATTTTCCTTTAATTGACACCGAAAAACATCACCAAAGGAAAACTGATAAAATAATTTTTTTCAGCCATTTAAAATAATCACAAGTTTCCCCTTGATAATAATACTTAATTAAATCAATTCTAAATATTTGGTAAATATTCATATTTTAATCATTATGTGATTTTTATTCATTTGATCACTGTAAAAATTTTAAGTGATTTGATCATGAGTGGAAGGGAATCAAATCACACAATATAAATGAGGTGAACACAATAATAAGAAGCCATACCTTGGTAGAATGTTTCTAGTTCTAGATTATTAGGACACATTCCTCAATTATTAGTGTTTCCACCACCATGGGGGACACCAAGAGCACATATTTCTTCAGTTGTTCAAGGAGAGAAAATGATGAATTATCTTATCCTAGGATCTTTCATCAATGGTGATTTAATTACATTCATTCATATTTTCTAATGGAGGGAGTAAAAGAATTAGATAAATGGGAGAGTTCTTTCTATAACTTCACTAATAATTTCCCCTAATTAATTTCTCATCTTTAACACAAATTAAAATTTCTTATAATGACTTTGGAATAAAAAAATTAAAAGGTTATATAATTATTCATAAAAAATATCCAAATTCTGTCTCATAACCACATGACATATAATTTTCCATTTCATCATGGAACATCACCTCCTCTCTATTGGGCATAACAAATACAATAAATAGGTTATTTTTATTTAATTTAAAGGGTGTAAATTCTCAGTCCTAGGGCTTAAATAATTTCTCATAAAATTATAACTGTCAAAGGAAAATATCCCCATTATGGACACAACCATGGTGTTGGTATTTAAATTCAGGACTTTATTTAATAGTTATTAAATGTTCCCACAAACATGTCTAAAAATAATATATTTAATATATTATTTATTTTTGAAATACCACAATACTAAAATTAAATGAACTAACTTCGTGACCACCTCTAAAAAAACCCTTAATGATTTCCAAATGAATTATTATATAAATCTAGGACACTATAGATAGATTTTGTTCTCACACTCATGGGATAAATATTTATTTATTTAATAAAAATTAAATACCCCCAAGAATTCAACTAGCTCAAAATTTTACTAAAATTTAACCCAAGGGTAAATACCATATTATGAGTTCTAGGGAATCGTCAAGAATTTTTTTCTAAGGTAAAATTATAGGATACATATACTGTTTTACCCTCTTTAAGTTACCCGACTTGTGAAACTCAAAAATAATTTAAGTATCATTTATGAAAAATCTGGGTCACTAAATACTCCAAAACATAGATCAAGTATACAAATTAAAACATCACACAAGGATGTTTAGTCTATAACCAATTCTCTTAAATAGTTTTAATGGGAGTAAAAATATGAATGAAATAAAGTAAGAGTATCTGAGTACCCTTCTATGCTCTACAGAAGTTTGTGATTTAATAGATTTACAAAAAATTCAAGCATTAATCAAATGTAATAAAAACACATAGAGAGGAATAATTGAAAGCTTGATGCAGAAATTTTTTGAAGCTCAGTTGTTCTGTAAATGTCTCTTCTCTTCTTGGTATCTTCCTTCAGTTCTGAGATGAGATATAAAGATAGGAAAGTCTTCTCAGATCTTTTGATGAAGTTCAGATAAAAACACTGCATCATATTATTGAGAACAAAGTACTTTTTTACATTTTTCCACTCATAAAATACCACTCAATTTATATAACTTCAGTATCCTTTAAAAATAACACTTAGACAAAAAATATCTATTGGAAATCCATCATTTTGAATCTTCATACACTCCATAAAGTCCAAATGCATTAATTGCTACTGAATTTGCATTTAATTCTATATAGAAAGTGGTTGGAATATATATATTAAAATATAAATCCACTTTATACATGTTCCCTTAAAGTGTGCCACATAAAATCATCCATGGTATCTCCAACACTTAGAAAAAATTCTAGTTGGATTCCCTTGATAAGTTGTGTGGTCGCTTGTTCTGAACTTGTGACTGAGCCAATAATTATTTTATTTTTAACATTATCATGCAGTTTCTTCACTTAAACACGTGATATCTCTATTTTATAAAGAATCTCCACTAGTTTTCAAAAATCCATATATTTTCATATATTATCTTTACTTTATCATGTGGTTAATTGGATGTAATGTTTGGTATCTCTTATACTTTTTAATTTACTAACATAAAGTATATACCACATGGTCAGTTGACATAACATGTGGTTTATTCACTGATACTTATGGCCAATTTAAGATTTTATGATAAATCCACCTCGGTTGATAAAATAAGAATATGGTCAATTCACTTGGTTGTGTGGTCGCTTCAAACCTTAATGAAAATTCAGAGACCATTATGGTCACCTTGAGATATAATGTGTGGTCACTCTGATTGGTATTGTGGTTTCTTGAGTACTTTGTGATATTTCCATCATGGTCGATTAGATAGTCATATTATCAATTCATTTTTAATTAAATATCTTTTGTACTTTGTGAATTATAAATTCTTCAAATTTATTCACACTTTCAATAGGAAGTCTTTATGTGGCTGATCAAGTTCTTATAATCTCTTGAGCACTTGGATAATTTTTCTCATTCGACTCATGGTTGCTTATCTAACTAGCCTAGATTTATGGTCAACCTAATACTTAGGGAGTTTTCCATAATTTCTAGAAAACTATTCAACTTCCATAACATGAAAAACTGATTAGAAACAACATAAACATGATTTGTGATTATTAAAAAAAATAATATCTGGACTAATCCAACATTTCCCCCCATTTTGATGATAAAAAATCATGGAATAAATAAATAAAAAAATTACTAATGAACCAATTAAATATGAAAATTCATACAATTTTCTAATATTCCATAATTTACTCCCCCTCTTAAGATTATCAAAAATATTTGCATAAATGGTGAGAAATTAATGGTAGAAAGTAATGAAATAAAGTACAGAAAAGAAAGAGACAAGAGTTGAATAAAAGAAATTTCATTGATATTAAAAAATATTTTTTTTATATAAGGCTCTATTAGAGTCCCAAATAATAATCTAAGCCATAAAAGTCATGAATAGTAGTAGGATCAATAGGTTATTTCACTTTGATATAAACTAAAGTAGGAGGAGTAAGGAGAGGATAAGAGTAATCTCTTGGAATCACAAGGGTCATGGTAATAGTCACAATCTAAATAAGGTCATGAGAAAGGATGATACCAAAAGCTAATGTAGGAGGTGTAATATATTTATTTGTGGCAGTGGTAGAAGTAGTTGTAGAAGCTGAAATAGAGGAAAAAACTGATTCTCAGACAAGATAAGGGTATATGATGGGTGCAAGAAGAGCTGAAGGTTCTAGAATTGGATCATCAACAACATATAAATAGGGATACAAGAGTGTGGTAATGTCTGTCACAACTTTAGATTCATGATCAATACACTACAAGACCTCATCCTTATCTAACATAAACTGACCCAACTGAGGTTTCATGATCAATAGATTTTCCACAATAGCTTTGAAGGCTATGGTTAAGGGAGACATATTAAGATCTTAGGATAAGGATATAAACCAAATTTTCAGATATGTCTTAGTAAAATTTATATTAAGATAACACTTTATATCTCCCTTAATGACATCCTTATCATTGGTAGTCTTCACTATTTATACCTTAACCAAGTTATAAATATTTTCACCATGTGAAACAACATCCATTTGTACATGATTCCTTATATACTTAACATTTTACAAAAAAAATTCATTTTATCATGCAAAACTCTTCTGATAGTGGGGAGACTACACTCTTCATATTGAGTTAGAGTACAATAAAAATAATAATAACCATAAATAATTAGAGTCATCATAAATAATAATAAATATAAAAGACATGTTAGATAATAAATGGGATCCCATGATGGTAATCCAATTAGAGTAATATATGCAGGTAAATAAATAAAAAACTTTAGGCCCCACTGGTGTTCATCCTAGTCCACCACCATCTCTATGACCCTCAACTCAGTATCCTACTATAGGGCCCTTTCCCTTCACTAGATTCCTCATGAAATCTGCAAGCACACTGAAATGAATGAGTAGGGTGTGAGCACAAGACTTATTAGGACACCAATAATGTATCCTTAACCTAGTGAGATCAAGTATAAAAGTACATTATATAATAATAATCAATGTGTAACAAGTAAAAATCCAAAATCCAAAACTAAGTGGTCATGTTCTAATCAAGATGCCAAAACCCCCTGGCTATTCCTGTTTCAACTCCATGTCATAAAATGTATATTATGTTAGCAGGGATCAGAACCACCCACAAGGCTATTGGAATGTCACCCAAAATTCACAAGGCATGAAGTGAGTAACCTACTCAGAATCTACAAGGCATTGAATAATACTCAGAACCCACAAGGTATTGAGTATTTATAACCTACTCAGAATCTATAATGCATCGAGTAATAATAAAAATCCACAAGGCATTGAATATCATCCATATTATTAGAAATCCACCAGGAATCAAGTAGAGGCTAGGTTACAAGGCTATCATGCACTTCCATCATCATCGTAACCCATGCATGTACCCCTCAAGGAGAAATCAAACCATGATATCCACCTATCATGTATACAACATACCAATCCTCAAAAGGGAAAACATGAAAAGTCATAGCATGATAATAAACATTAAACACATCATGATAAATATAGAATCATTATATATAGAACATGTTAATCAAATATCATCATGGAAAATCTAGTTATCTCAACAATTCTCATGGAAAAAACATCATAACAGTGTCACAAGCTACACAAAAACACACCCTAATGTGATCACAAGTCAAGTATGTATATCAAATATTCCAACATAATAATCATGCCATGGAAATATGTGTAATGAGATCTCAAGAAGGTAAGGAACTTCCTACCACATGGTTTTCAATGTTAGTGTCAAGGTTTTTTGGAGTTTTCGTCACTGTACCACATCCACACACAAACTAGAACACATTCGTACACCAAATACTCCTAGAACTATTTCTAAACATTATGTTAAGGGTTCTAAAGTATGGTTAGAAATACAATACCAAAGTGTAAAACCACTTCTTACTTGAGGTCAGTTGTTGGAAAAACCCCAAGTTCTACTAGAATAACTAATGAAAGTTAGGTTTCATGGCATAATATGGGAGATGCGACATAGAGGGTGTGTTGGAAAAAATAACACAATATAGAAAAACCCATTATGGTGTAGTGATGTTTGAGAATATGGTCACCATGGTGGAAGGGAGACACCATGGTGCACGGGTGCGCTAACCGAAGGACACCATGGTATGGGGGACACTACTATGACATAGGAGTGCGTTAGAGGTTGTATTACATTTTTAAATGGGAGGTGATGTATCATAGAAGTAGGCTAGGATGTACACCTATATGGTGTAAATGTGAGGACTACAATCATGGTGTCATTAGTATAGCCGTTTGGGTTCCTAGATTGGGATGATCTTGAATAAGGAGGGAGTTATATTTTAAAGGAATCTATCGAAGTTCCAATCCATGTGAAGGATATTCATAAGGCCTCATCAATTACCCCCTCTTTAATTACAAAAAAACTTCCCCCAGATTCAAAATATAATAACCTATTTAAGGATTTAAATCAAAATACTGAAGACTCATCCAACTGTTTGTAATTGATGTGGAGTAGATCTTTGTGGTGTGGTATGATCTTATATAGTGAAACCTCCAATTAGAAATCCCTCCACAACCGAGGCTATGGTGTAACCTTACCCAAATAACCTTCATTACGACATATTACCTCCTGATATGGTGTGGCCTCAAATATTTATAACCCTTATGGTACAATTATATCTACCATGACATAGGAGGACACTCTGCAGCATTTTCTTATGCACTATGGTTAAATGAGACTTTTTTTGGAAGTATACTTGACAAAAAACCCTTTTAAGAATCCAAGACAATTCCAAAACATGGACTAATCCAAAAAATAGGAGATAAAGAAGGAAAACAAGGCTTCTATTAAGGGAATAAGGTTTCAAGTTTTTACAATTCCCCCCTCTAAAGACTTATCATCCTCGAGAAGCGTCTCTAGAGTTCTTGTTAAAACAAGTTTGGACATTGAGGTCAAATATCATCCTCTCACTCCCAAGTCTCCTTTTGGATTTCCCCATGCTACCACTGAATCTAAAAAAGTATTAATATCTTACCTCAAAGAATATTTTCACCCCAGTTTACAATCCACACTAGACTCTTCTTATAAGATGCATTAGGATCTGAATCAATGTCCTCACAATTAATGACATAAGCAGGATCAACCATGTATCTTTGGAGTTTTGACACATGAAAAACATCTTTAATACCTTGGTAGTGATAAGGAATATTCATATGGTACACCACTATCCCTATCCACTCAATGATCTCAAATGGTCCCATGAAACATGGTGTTAAATTTCCCTTATTCCTTAGACGTCTATGCCTCAACCAAGGAGTCACTATTAAGAAAACTCAATCACCGACAAAGAAATAAAAGGGTCTCCTTTTATGGTCATTATATGATATTTTCCCACTATAATTAGTTATCAACCTCTTATGAATTAGCTACACTCTCTTGGAGGTCTCTTGAACCATGCTGGGGGAAACAACTGCTGCCTCACCCACCTCATGCCAATAATGCAGTGAACAACATGACCTCTCATAAAGAGACTCATAACGTGACATATGAATTTAATCCTGGTAACTATTTTCACATGAAAACTCAAACAACTATATGTGATCATCCCATGATCTGCCAAAATTTAAAATTCAAGCTCAAATCATATCCTTTAATATGCATATAGTTTGATCATACTATTTTTCTATCTATTTGAGGATGGTACACTATACTCAATCTCAGTTGTTACCCTAGGGCCTTCTATAGGCCCTTCCAAAATCACGATGTAAAAAATGCATCACTATTTGAAGCAATTATCCAGGGAACTGTTTGCAGATGTATGACATTTGGAGACAAAACCAACAATGTTTATCTTCATCCCTAGCCACCATAACTAGCATCTAAATTCATGATACATCTTGGTTTCACTAGGATATAATTCCCATATAGAGGTATGGTAATATCTCATGAGATCCTCTATGATGGAAGTAGGGACTACTACTCTTCCATATACCAAGATCACATCATCATCATCCATTAACCATCTGGGCATCTGATCACTACCAACCAAACATTATTTCATCATAACATACTTTGGGCCAAACTCCTATATAGGTTTCATCTAGTACACAAGAAAGGATTTGATCACTAAATGAGTTCAAGTTACAAACCCATGATCCTTAGAAGCATCCATCCTACAATTATCCTACAAGATCATCAAATGCCACTACTCCTATAAGGGTTTCTCACCAAGCTCTTACTTATCCTGAGTCTTAAGGATAAGAGAATTTGCAATGATGTTACCCTTCCTAGTTGCATATTCCATATCAAAATAGAATGTCTACATATACTCAACCCAATGCCTCTGTCATAGGTTTTGTTCCCTCTATGTGAAAATGTGGTGAAGGCTATTATAGTCTGTATAGACAAAAAATATCTCCTCGAAGGGATAAAATCACAAACACTATATATAATGAACTATAACTACCAAATACAATTCATGTTTAGGGTAGTTATTCTTATGGGATCATAGATGATAAGACCCATAGGCTACGAGCAACTCTTTCTACATCAACACCACTCCTAGGCCAACACCTAATGCATTATTGTACACTGTATATTCGATCCTAGGCGAAAGTATCAGTACTAGAGTTGTCATCAACCTTATATTTATCTCTAGGAATGCCTATTCACATTGATCCAACCATTGTAACTTCACCCCCTTCTTTTTTAGAACTTTCATGGGTGTTGATTTTTGGGATAATTCCTAGATAAACCATTGGTAATATCCCCCTAAGCCCAGAAAAAACCTAATCTAAAACATGTTCTAGAGATACATCCAAGATACGACTATCCCGACCTTTACTAGGTACATGGATATACCCATCTCAAACACCACATGTCCTAGGAATTTCACCTCATTAATCTAGAATCCAAACTTCAACAACTTGGTGTAGAGTCGATGTTCTCGAAGAATGATTAGGACTATCTCCAGGTTCCTAGAATGTTGCTCCTATATCAGAGAGTATATGAGGATGAAATTGAAAATACTATGATAAAATAGTCCAAGTATGGATATAAGATCTTGTTCACAAGGTCCATGAACACAACTAACAAATTAATTAGCCTGAGAAACATCACCAAGTACCCATACATTCCAAAACCTACTCTGAAACAATATCTTCGTAATGTTATCATCTCTTACTCACAACTAGTGATATCCTAATTGATGATTAATATTAGAGAACCATAAGGTTTCCTATAACTAATCAAAACAATCATTAATCATGGGAAAATGATATCAGTTCTTTATAGTCACCTAGTTCATCTTCTGGTAATTGATGTAGAGTCAAAGACCACCATCCACCTTCTTGAAAAATAACATAGGTGCACCCCATGGTGAAGTACTCAACCTGATAAAGCTTTTTCTCTCCAAGTCGTCTAGATATATATTGAGTTTCATCAACTCATTTAGTGTCATATTATATGGGGGTATCAAAATGGGTTGCACACCCGATATGAGTTCTAACTCAAAATAAAATTCCCTATCAGGAGGGATTCACGAGAAGTCATCTATAAAGACCATCCTAATAGAGGTCCATGATTGGAGGAAGGATGATGGGTCTTTCAATAATCTCATCCAAGCCCTCCATTTTTATTGTAACCATTCTGAGCTAACTCAAGTTCAGTATAACTCTACATACTCCTAGTTCCCAATCTATAATGATCAATTACCACTCTACCTTTGTCAAAGTGAATAAAAAATGTCTTCTATAGTAGTCTACATGATCTAAAATGTTTTTCAGCTAATCCATTCTAAGAATCGTGTTGAATTTTATAATCTCCAGTATCATAAACTTCTACAGATTACCATAACCAACAATAACTATAGTGCACTTTGTTTATCACTGGTGATGGTCCACATTCATCTCCAATGGTGTATCAAGGGAGTCTAAATAAGTGGAAAACTTGACCAGAAGTTCAAGTATAGAAACTACTTGTGTAGCTATAAAATAATGAGATACAACGATATTAAACAAATTTGTATAAATAGTGGATGTGATCAAGAATATACCTAGAACTGTAGAGGTCTTCTATCCACCATCTACTAGAACTTGGTCCACTATGTTGATTTGGATTAAATAAACTCAATGGCTCTCTCCCTAAGGTACCTGACTAGAATGTGTCCACTGCTAAGAATTTTGAATAGATCCCTAGATCAATGATCTAGCTCATTCTCCTCGATTACGGTTCCTCAAACTCAAATTTTTTAAGAAAAACTATTGAATATGCTCTATATTTCCATACTATCGACACATATTTTGAGGTGTAGTATAGAACTTATGATAATATATGAACTTCTAAAAGTTTAATCTTTGTTGAGATCCTCTTGAAGAAACCAATGGAGAAAAAATCTTCTCAATCAGTAACACAGTGCTATGATATATTTCTATCAGCTTCGTCTTCTTCTATAAAAGGTACTCATGACAGCTATAGGGGTTCCAATAGTCTACATATAAGAGAGGAAAATAGTAGCTTGACCCTATTCTAGAACATTCTCTATCATTAGGTCCTTATAAAGTACTTGAGTGTAAGTCATCAGATCGAAGTTCCTGACCTGAAGTATCAACTCTTATCAAAGCCCAATCTGAAACTTCCACTCCTTTTGTGCATAATCTATAGCCAAGAGAGGTGATAAATGAAGATGTTTTGTGAAGCATGTATAGTAAAAAAACACTACCATTGATCCCTATCAAATATCCACGAACTCTTGTGATTAGTATAACTTCATCATTCATGAAAAAAATTCCTAGAAGAAAAGGTCCCTGAATACCATCCACGTGAGACCCTCTCTCCTCCTATATTAGAGCATAACATCCCACCAACATCCAATAATTCCTTACATGATAAAGTTCACAAGATTCACCTTCTGATCCTACAAAGTATCTACTAAGTTGAAGATACTTTCAATAAACCAAATATAGTCCTCAAAATCCTAAGGGCCTCTAGTTCCTTGAAAAGTTATAGGATTATAGAGCTTTAAGTACAAGAAATATCCAACCATAGTCTTAGTAACTCCTCTGCTTTGGACATGCACAATCCTAAGGTGTCCCAACTGAATGGGTTCTACAGCCTGAATCACTTGTTTCAGTATGAGCGGTGACATAGCAAAATCTTGTGTTTCCATAGCTGAAAGTACCATAAAACACTGCTGGAAAATTTTATTTTCCCAACACTTGTATACCAATGGTTTGAATAAACTGTTGGTATACTTAATTTTTCCCAATGGTTTCTTAAAACCATTGGGATAATGGGATGAGAATTAGATTTTTCCAATGGTTTACTCATAACGTTGGGAAAATATTGGAAAATCTATATATATACCAATGGTTTTTAAAAACCATTGGTATATACAATCTTTCCCAATGGTTTTAACAAACTGTTAGGAAAGTTACCCCCAAATAGCAGCACTTCCAGAATCCCTCTGCCCGATTGCATCTATAAACCTAATCTCTGCCGACGCTCTCTCTTCACCCTAAGGTATCTCTCAAAGCTCTATCTGCTGTCAATTAATTCTTTACTTCTACACTTCTAATATTTAAGTGGAATTTCATGCATCTATTTTTGTTTGTTATCTATTTTGATTTCGTCTAAATGAGATCTGCGTTGTCTGCTTCTTCCTGTATTTATATTTCTCCTATCACGTTCCCTTGCCACAAGACCCTTCTACAAAAGCTGATCATGAGAGTGAGGTTTTATATTATTTAATGTGATGGGGGCCTTGGGTAGAAGTTCCTTCTAGTGGAATCCTTTACATTTGTACAGTAAAGAATTCTAGTGTGCCATGTGGATAGTGAAAACCCATTTGAGGTGTTGAATAATTGAGGTTCTGTTTTTTGTGGGTTATGTTATCTCAATTATGAGAGGTATTGGTTGAATAATTAATCTAGTTTTATGGGGGATTTCATGTATAGTGTAGTAGAAATATGATTCATCGATTTCATGTATAATGTGATAATCTGTTTCATTGATTTCTATAATTTATCTTGCTGTCTCTATTGATAAATGTAAGATGTTGTCTTAGTGTGGTTTTGTTTTGGTAGAATTTTTATAGTAACACCTCTTCATAAGAATATATATGGTGACATCCTTAGTTTTTTTATTCATGTAGTACATGGAATGTGTTTGAAAGGGATAATGGTATGAGTGACTCTTTGGGGTTATACTATTGAGTGAGTTGGGTAAGTTGGAAATTGTTATGTGAGTTACTTATGGCCTATGGGGTATGGCTACAACCTATAGGGGTGTTATACTGGGATGTGTATGAGGGTGGCTGATGAGATTGGCCATATATTGATTATGTCCTATGTGATTGTGTATAACATTAGGATATTTCTGAGTTATAAGGTATTCCTTGGGTGGTATGGTATATGGTCAGATGGGATAAGAAAATTGATGATGATTTTTTTATACAAATTTCACTTAGGAGGGGGGTGTGGGCTGTCCAGGGAGGGAGGGGAGTTGTCCACCCCACCCCACCTTGGAGAACCCCCTTGGACACCACCCCACCCCCTAGAAACCCCCACCCCCTGAACACCCCACCCCCTTGGACACCCCCCTAGACACCACCCCACCCCCTTGGATATACTCCACCCCCCTAGATAGTCCCCCCCTGGACACCACACCACCCCACCCCCTGGACAAACCCCACCCCCAGACCACCCCTCCTGTGCACCACCCTACCCCCTGGACACCCCACCCCCTGAACACCCCCCCAGATAGCCCCACCCCCTTGGAAAACCCCCACCCCCTAGACACCACCCCACCCCCCTGGACACCCCCACCCCTGGACACCCCCACCCCCTTGGACAACCCCCCTGGACACCACCCCACCCCCTGGACAGCCCTCCCACCCCCTTAGACAGCCCCCCTGGACACCACCCCACCCTCTTGGACAACCCCCCCTATATCTAGTTATAAGGATATCCTTCTATTCTAAACCTTTATCCATTTATTTCACTATCTAGAAAGATCACTGTCATTATTCCCTATTTCTAGGGATTTTGTAAAATTTTATGATTTACACTATTTGATATTGAATCAATGACTAATACTTGATTGGTAGATGCCTGTGAGTATATATAATGTAGCACCACCGGTTTTAGGTATGTAGCCTTTGTTTATTATTCTTTATGTGTTTAAAGTGCATGGGATGGGTTGGAAAGAGGTTGGGTGAGTTTAGAATGGTTTTGAATAAGTTTGAAGGATTTTCTTAGGGAGCACAGTTTGAGCACGGTTAGAGGAAACCATGAAGGTTCTCCAGAAAACTGTGCAGGTGGAGACAGTAGGCTTCACACGGCCTACGCACAGTTTTCCAAACCGTGTGAGGCAACCATGCGGACCCCTCATCTCGAGGCAGTAGCGTGCACACAGTTAGTGTATGGTTTGTTAAACTGTATGATCCAACCATGCAGCCACTTAAAAATAGGGTTTTAAAACTTGGGTTCACTCAGGCTTGCCTCATTCCTCTCTAAACCCTCTCCCACTTGAGCCTCACTTGGAATTTTGGGTTCTCAGGGGTTGAAGGTGATCTCCCACTGATTTTGGAAGCAAATCGAAGGGTTTTCGTGGTGGTTTAAAGGTGGTTTCTCCCGGGTAAGTCTATCCTCTTGGTTTATTTGTGATTTACTCTTGATCTACATCTAAATATCTCTATTTTTACTAGATCTACACCCGTTTTGTGTAGATATAGGGTTGTGGTTTCCTGGATGTTGATTTTAAGGCTTGTGGATATTAGGTAAGGAGATCTAGAGAGATTTTGTGGTTCATTCTCTGGTTTTGAGGAGTGGTTGCTTGTGGGTCGATTTCACCAGAACTGTAAAGGTAGGTGGCTTCTCTCTCGACTCCAATTTGTTATAACTTAAAGCTTGGTTACAATAATTTGTTTTTATTGAAATTAATTGTGGTTTTGAGGTGTGAAATTGGTTGGAAATCCCTTTGGGGATGTTTTGTGGTTTCTTTTGGGAAAAAGGGGTTTTACGGTTGAATGTTCTTTTTGTTAAATTTTAAAATATAGATTTTAAAATTTGTTACTTGGCTTGGGTTAAGGAAATGATTTATGAAAATGGTTTTCAATAAAGAGGTTGTTTTATTGAATCGGGGTTTTGTCGTGGAAAATGATAAATGAGTGATTTTAATAAATGGGTGATTTATTGAAGTGGATTGACATTTGATGGAAATGGGTAATTGAATATTGTTGTGGCATCAGTGTGTTATGTTTGGTTATGAATTTGATATGTTGTGTGAAATTGGTGAGAAGTACCACTATAAAAAGGGGATGGATAGTGAATGGAAGGGCCACCATCTATAGCAAGTGGGAGGGAAGTACCACTATAAAAAGGGGATAAATAATGGATGGAAGGGACACCATCAATAGAAAGTGGGCAAGAAGTACCACTTGAGTGGATTTGTTAATGAATGGGTTGGACAGTAAGTTCCACCATGGTTTGTTGTGTGCTTTGTTGGTGATGTTTGTAGATGGGGCTTGTGAGTGAAATATGAAAATGGTAATCGGCTTGTGGCATGGTTGACCACCTACCTTGATTCCGGAGAAAATCACACTCTTAATTTGATGTCTCAAATCCCAATATAATATCTCTTCAAGATTCACCCTAAATCCCAATAAAAAAGGGTTTTAGAGCTTTGGAAGAATATGAGAGAAGAGTGAAAACCCTAATTGAAAAGAGGAAGCAAGGAGACGCGATTTTAAGTAAAAACCAATAGACATTTGGAAAACCAACCAAATACTTTATGATTGTATTGATCCTTTATCACAAGGATCCATGAGTCATTTTTGACATGTATGAGTAAACCCCATCTCAATCCGAGGCACGGTGTGGCCGATACCACTCAAAGTGTCTCACTTTTATTTGAATTGGACAACATTTTAAGTGAACACAAAAACTGACATATGTGAAAACAAACCAAACACATTAATATTATGTTGATACTTTAGTACAATGATCCATGGGTCATATTATGATGTGTACAAGTCAACCCTACTTCAATCCAAGTCACAGTGTGGCCGGTACCACTCAAACTGTCTCACATTTATTTGAAATGGACAAGATTTTAAGTGAAAACAACAACTTTCATACGAAAAAACTGACGAAATGCATTAAGATTATATTGATACTTTAGGAAAATTATCCATGGGTCATTTTTGATGTGTACGAGTCAACCCCGCCCTCAATCCGAGGCATGGTATGGACGGTACCACTAAAACTGTCTCACTTTTATTTGAAATGGAAATGATTTTAAGTGAAAACAACAACTTGCATACGGAAAAATGAACAAACACTTTCTTATTGTATTGATAATTTATGTAAAATGATCCATGGGTCATTTTTGACATGTATGATTCAACCCTACCTCAATCCGGGGCATAGTGTGGCCGATATCACTCAAAGTCTCTCTTTTGTTTAAAATGGACACTGTTTTAAGTAAAAACAACATACATTCGGAAAACTAACCAAACATATTCTGATTGTGTTGATACTTTATAACAAGAATATATGGGTCATTTTTGATGTGTAAGAGTCAACCCTATCTCAATAAGAAGGATGGTGTGGCCGTTACCACTCAAAGTGTCTCACTTTTATTTGAAATGGACAACATTTTAAGTGAAAACAACAACTTGTATATGGAAAACAGACCAAACACATTCATATTCTGTTGATAATTTATTAAAATGATCCATGGTTAATTTTTTACATTTAAGAGTCAATTCCACCGCAATCCGAGGCACGGTGGGGCTGGTACCACTCAAACTGTCTCACTTTTATTTGAAATGGACAAGATTTTAAGTGAAAACAACAACTTGCATACATAAAACCAACCAAACGTTTCATATTGTGTTGATACTTCAGGAAAACGATTCATGGGTAATTTGTGACGTGTACAAGTCAACCCTGCCTCAATCCGAGGCACGGTGTGTCCGGTATCACTCAAATTGTCTCACTTTTATTTGAATTGGAGAACATTTTAAGTGAAAACAACAACTGACATACGGAAAACTGACCAAACACATTCAGATTCTATTTATACTTTAGGAAAACGATACATGGGTCATTTTTGATGTATATGAGTCAACCCTACCTCAATCCGAGGCACGGTGTGGCCGATACCACTCAAAATGTCTCACATTTATTTGAAATGGACAAGATTTTAAGTGAAAACAACAAATTGCATATAGAAAACTGACCAAACACATTTGGATTATTTATATAGTTTAAGAAAATGATCCATGGTTCATTTTTGAAGTTTATGAGTTAACCCCGCCTTAATCCAAGGCATGGTGTGGCTAGTACCACTCAAACTGTCTCACTTTTATTTAAAATGGACATGATTTTAAGTGAAAACAACAACTTGCATACGAAAAACTGACCAAACTCTTTCTGATTGTATTGATACTTCATGAAAATGATCCATGGGTAATTTTTGAAATTTAAGAGTCAACCCCACCTCAATCCGAGGCACGGTGTGTCCGGTATCACTCTAAGTGTCTCTCTTTTGTTTAAAATAGACACTGTTTTAAGTAAAAACTACAGACATTCAAAAATCGGACCAAACATATTTTGATTATGTTGATACTTTATCACAAGTATCCATGGGTCATTTTTGACGTGTATGATTCAAACCTGTCTCAATATGAGGGATGGTGTGGCCATTACCACTCAAAGTGTCTCACTTTTATTTGAAATGGACTACATTTTAAGTGAAAACGACAACTTGCATATGGAAAACTGAACAAACGCATTCAGATTCTGTTGATACTTTATGAAAACAATCCATGGGTCATTTATGACGTTTAAGAGTCAAATTATCCTCAATATAAGGCATGGTGTGGCTTGTACTACTAAAACTGTCTCACTTTTATTTGAAATGGACAGGATTTTAAGTGAAAACAAGAACTTACATACGGAAAACTGACCAAACACTTTCTGATTGTATTTATACTTTAGAAAAATGATCCATGGGTAATTTTTGATGTGTAAGAGTCAACCAAACCTCAATATGAGCCATGGTGTGGCAGGTATCACTCAAAGTGTCTCACTTTTATTTGAATTGGACAACATTTTAAGTGAAAACAATAACTGGCATAGGGAAAACCAACCAAACGCATTCAGATTCTTTTTATACTTTAAGAAAGAAATCCATGGGTCATTTTTAACGTGTATGATCCAACCCCGCCTCAATCTGAGGCATGGTGTGGCCGATACCACTCAAAGTGTCTCACTTTTATTTGAAATGGACAACATTTTAAGTGAAAACAACAACTGACATATTGAAAACCAACCAAACGCATTCAGATTCTGTTGATACTTTAGGAAAATGATCCATGGGTCATTTGTGACATGTAAGAGTCAACCCCTCCTCAATCAGAGGCATAGTGTGGTCGGTACCACTCAAACTGTCTCACTTTTATTTGAAATGGACATGCTTTTAAGTGAAAACAACAACTTGCATACAGAAAACCAACCAAATGTATTCGGATTGTGTTGATACTTTAGCACAAGGATCCATGGTCCATCCTCACACAATATACTTCTCATGTGATAAAATCCTACCCCTATTCTCAAACAAATGACATTTAATATGCCAATCCCATCCTCAAACAGTGGGTTCTAGGACCAAACCAAAGTCCCTTTGGGAACCCAATACCAAAGACATAATTGAATATTCATACCCACTACCCAAAATGGGGATTCATCTCACATCACACTCAGGAGACCAAATTACAATTAGCTAAATACCCCCTTATTCCAATTGAAAAGTTTATGAAAAACATGTAGGCTATTCTGGTAACCCATCTCATATGTCAAGATTGGCCAATGTTTCCCACTAACACATCAGGAACCATTTATACTTGGATACATAGTCATTAGAGAAATATAAACATCCCATGTGCTTCCTATAACTCATCTTAGGTCTAAGAACATGACCACTACCATTTTATATCTTATGGGTATCATGATCCTTGTCCACTCTACCCAAGTTTTTCTATTGGTTTTAAGATAGTCAACCTAAGACCATGAGTAAACATCCCATGTGCTTCCTATAACATGTAGGTTTTTTTCTCTTGTGTGTATTGGTGTTGTGGTTTAAGTGAGGAGTGAATTCTAAATTTTGAATACTGTTATGTGTGTTATTGCTTTTCAATTCTAAATTTCTAAATTCTGGATGTATTGGATTCTGGATGTATTGGTAATAAATTCTAAATATTTAATAATTTTATGTGTATTAAATTCTAGATGTATTGGATTTTAATTTTGTATTGGTGTTATAGGTTTTATTTCATTTCAATTCTAGATGTATTGGATTGTGGATGTATTGGATTCTGTATTTTTCTCTTGTGTTGTGGTTTGAGTGAGGAATGAATTTTAAATTTCTAAATTTCTGAATTATGGATGAATTTTAAACATCCCATGTAGGATTTTGGATTTTGGCAGTGTATGTGTTCTTGCAGATCATGGAGAGTTGCAGGTTGGAGGGGGTTGCTGGCTGCTGTGGAGCTGCAACATATGTATACCAATGGTTTTGAAAACCATTGGTATAGCCTTTTATTGTATATTAGACCAACGATTTTGTTATAACCGTTGGTATAAACTTGTACCAATGGTTTTAAAAATCATTGGTATATGCTTTGGATGTATATTGCACACTATATACCAACATTTTAGAATTGTTGGTATAAGCGTAACATATACCAACATTTTGTGAAACCATTGGTATATCTCTTACTTTAACACATATACCAATGGTTTACACAGAACCGTTGGTATAAGCCTTTACCCACGGCTTACTTGGCCACGGTTTGGGAAACCATTGATATATAATATACTAACGGTTTCCAGGCCTTTACCAATGGTTCTGAACCATTGGTAAAGGGTATAATTCCATTAGTGAAACATCTCTAAAGAAACATATCTATAATATAAGGAATATTATAAACATAAAATGTCCTATCCAATATTAGGGATCACACAAGATTATCCTAAGAGTCCACCCTCAACCCAAAGTATAACCCTCATAACACTAACCCTGGTATCTATATCTATATGTTATTTACAATCATCATATATATAATAACAAAATAGCATGATCAATTCAACTAATTAATTCTAATAAATATATATCACACAACATGGAAACACACATATATTACTCAAATAGAAACTATCCTAAACAAATAACACAAACTAAGGAATTCAATTAATGAACTACTATACACCACAACAATAGGTATATATATGGCATGTGAACCTATGTGAATATTCATGATGCATGAATGTATATTAAATCTCATAAATCACATATCAGCATCAAGTGAATCACTCAAGATGAATTTAATCAACCGTAATAGAAAAAAATAAATTCCCACTTTTATGACAAATTAAAGGTCCACTATACAGTGCTGGATAGACATTGTCATAGTTCCTCTTCCTAAGTTCTAACCATCATATCCCCTATCTCTATTATTCCTAATCAAGGAAAGAGAAAATAAAAGTTAATAAAACTAGTGATCATATACCTTTTTTTAACATTCCCACCTTATCCATCGGGTCTGAGTTGGGTGCTATGTGACCTCATGAGCACCTCCCCATATGCAAGAGGCTATTGACTAGTAGTGAGGGACTAAGTGCAATAGTGGGGTGATTATACCCTCTATATAGAGTCACAACACAATAATAAATAAATAATAATAACAATAAATAATCAGAGAAATCATGCATAATAATAAAGATAGAATATATTTTAGATAATAAATGGGCTCCCAAGGTGGTAAGCCAACTAGAGTAATAAGTATAGGTAAATAAAAAAATAACCATGGGTCCTAAAAGTGTCCACCCTATTCCACCACAAGATCTATGTTTTTTATCTCAAAAACCTAATATGAGTCCCTTCTCCATTATTATACGCCTCATGAAATCTACAAGTGCACAAAAATGCTTGAGTAGGGTGTGAGTACATGACTCGGCAGGACACCACTAATGAACCCTTAACCAAACATGCTCAAGTATAATAGTGTACTTCATAATAATAATTAATTTATAAAAAGAATAAAAATAAAATCCAAAATCAAACAATCATGTACTAATCAAGATGCAATAAACCCCTAGCCGTACCAACTTTGGCTCTGTGCTGGAAAATGTATAGAATATTTGTAGGGATTAGAACTAGCGACAAGGCTATTGTTGTGTCACTCATAATCCAAAAGGTATAGAGTGAGTAACCTACTTAGAATCTACAAGGCATTGAGTAATACTCAAAATACACAAAGTATCTTGTATCACTAACCTACTCAGAATCTAGAATGTATCGAGTAATACTCAGAATCCATAAGGCATTGAGTATCAACCATCTACTTAGAAATACATAAGGCATCAAGTAGAGGACTGGTTATAAGGCTATCATGCACCACCATCATCACTATCACACACCATGCGCACACCCCTCAAGGAGAAATCAAACCACAATGACCACCTGTCACATATACAATATACCAACCCTACAAAGGGAAAAATGATAAGTAATAACATGATAATAACCATAGAACACATCATGATAAATATATAATCAGCATATATCCAACATGTGAATCAAACATCATCAAGAAAAATCTATCTATCTCAATAATTCTCATGAAAACAACATCATAATGGTGTCACTATCTACACACACATCCACATGTGATCACAAGTCAAGAGTGGATATAAAATATGACAAAACAATAATCATAACATGGAAGAATTTGTAATGAGATCCCAAGAAGGAAAATAACCTCCTACCTCATGGTTGTTAACATCAAGATCATGGTGTTTTAGAGGTATCATCACCATACCATGTTTACACAAAAACTGGAACATGCTCGAACACCAACGATTCCTAGAACCAGATCCAACCATCATGTTAAAGGTTTTAGAGTAAGGTGAGTAATACAATATAGGAGGGTAGAACCACTTATTACCTGAGTTGAGCCACTAGAAAACCCCCAAGTTTTACTAGAAGAACTTTTGGAAGTTAGGTTTCATGGATCAAGTCAGTAAATTTGGCATAAAGGGTGGGTTGGAAAAGATTCCATGGCATAAGACAACCCACTACGATGTAATGGTGTTTGGGAAGAAGGTCACCACAATGTAATAGATACACCATGGTTCAAGGGTGCACTGAAATAAGGCCAACAAAGTATAGGGGATATTTCTATGGTGTAGGAGTGAACCAAAGGTTACCCTCTATAGTGAAGCAGAAGGTGATTTAGCATAGAAGTAAGACAGGGAATGAACCTCTATGGTGTAAAGGGGATGACCATAGTTGTGGTGTCATATGTGTATCCCTTTAAGTTCTTCAAATAGGATAATATTGAATGAGGAGGGAGATGTATTTGTAGGGAATCCATCAGAGTTATAATATGCATGAAGGATCCTTATAAAGCCTCATCAACTCCCCTATTCAATTCCAAAATTCCTTTCCCTGATTCAAAAGGTAATATCTTATTTAATGATTTAACCCCAGAAGACTGAAGACTCATCCAACCACCTATAATTGATGTGAAGTATAGTTATGTGGTGTGGTATGAGCTGCTATAGTGTAACCTCTAATGAGACATCCCTCCATGGACTAGGATATAGCGAAACCTTACCTAGATGACCTTCATTAAAGAATAGTCCCTCATACCATGGTATGGAATCAAATTCCTATAACCCTTGTGGTGAAGTCAGATCAACCACAACCTAAGAGGTGACTCTATAAAATGTTCCTATGTGATATGGCACAATGAACCCTATTTTTGTAGTAGATTTTCCAAAACACACTTTTAATACTCCAAGCCTATTCCAAAACATGGCCTAATAACAAAAAAAGTGATAAAGAAGGAAAAAAAAGATTCCATTGAGGGAATAAGGTTTCAGGGTTTTATAATGAGCAAACACACACTCGATATTAAATACAAAATATTCCTACCTATCATATTCATTAGCACTACTAATACTAAGATTTTTTTCAACACATCCATAAGATCATTATTGAATTGAATGTACTCGACTGGGGTAATGATTGAAGTATAAGTATTTTTAGCTGATTGGGGTGGAGAATATGTAGATTGATGAGGTAGAATAGGGATAGGGTTAGGATTTGATTCATTGAACTCTAACTCAGAAGCTCTCAATATATAGTCTTCATTATCCGAAGAGTCATATTGAAGCTTCTGAATATCTTAAACTAAATAATCTGAATATTCAATATGTATAACTTTAGTCCTATGAGATGAATCATAAACGAGATCACCATGAAGAAGGTTATCCGAGTCATATTCAGGAGAAGAAGGTACAACTATTCCTTTTAGAGTAGATCCAAATAACTATTATAACAGATCTAGGTGACCTTGTTCCTGAAGAACTAGAGAGGAAGGAGCCTGATCAACCTTCTATGAGGTATTGAGAATAACAAAAATAACTAGTATGTAATGACCCAAAATTTATAAGTTATATTTTTTCCTAAATAAATATGTGTTATATTATATAGTATTATACACATGCAACACATAGAGAAAACAGCAACACTTTATTTCATTAAAAAGACCATTACATTAGTTAGCAACTAAACCGATGAAAATTGAAAAAATTAAAATTGGACAAAAAATAGATTTTATGAAAAGTATAATGAGAAAATTTGGATCCTTCCAATTTGTTATAATCATCACCCGCACAAATAACACTATATAAAAGAAATAGAATAATAGTAAACCAATCGACATTATAGAAAAGAAAAATGTTAAAACTTGAGAGGGATTGAGGTGAATATTGAATGAAGGAATTAAGTGGTATTTATAAGAGGTAATATGACTATTATAAAATTAATAATACTGTTAGAATAGTAATTTGATAGTTGGAGTAGTAGCCTAACCATTGAGAATAGTAACATGCCCATTTTGAATAGTAACTTGATCGTTGGAATAGTAATTTGACCTCAAAATAATAAAATGTAATATAAATAATATTTTTTATGAGTAATTTAAGAAAAAATATATCTTATAATACCATAAAATAAATATCAAGATTAAAACTCAAAGAAATTATAAGCACATTTTTAATAATCTATATTTTAATGTATTTCATAAAAATCGTAATTTTTATATTAAAAATTAAAATTACCTAGTTTATAAAATTATTTTGATAAAATGAATATTTTTTTAGAATCAGTACATATAAATTATCTAAGGGTGATGTTTTGGTAATTTTATGAAATACTTCGATTTTTATGTGAATAGTAAAAATATTGTTTTTCAAATTCCACATGTTTTATGACATAATGATGATGAAATAATGAAATAATAAATAATAAATTTATTATTTATTCCCAAAATCAATTTAATAAAATATATGACTCATTTAAAAACAATAATCATAATTTCCAAATCAAAAAGTAATTTTTCAAAGTCTAAAGTCTAAAGTATTCCATTAAAATAATAGTTTTCTATTTTCAACAATTTCTTTTGATTAAACAAATAAATTCATATTATAAAGTGTTTTAAATTATTTAAATCATGTTATTTAATTAAAATATTATTAATAATTTCAAATATATAACTATTATATGATTTACCAGAGATATAGTATTTTATTCAATATTTTAACTCAAAAATACCCCTCCTCAAGTATAAATAATCCCTCACCCCTACCTTGGAAAACCACTCATACCTTACATAAAAAATCCAAAAAAGTACCCAAATACTCTCTCTTAACCCCCTAATAATACTTAAATTTGTTTTTTAGTAAAATAACTCCAAATATCAAGGGATTTTATTTTGGTACAGAATAAGTAACACTGAGAAAAGAGTATGTTTTGATCAACTCTTCTCTTATTTTCATATTTTATTCCTCTTTTTTCCAATTCCTTTAAAACCCAAATATTTTAAGATAAATTAAGAAGTATTTTATAATTATATTAATTATGTTAACCTACTAAAATGATCATATTTATGATAATTATTTTCCTCATTTTTGACAATTTCCCATCAACAGTCAGTTAACCGCTAATGAGGACATTTCCAATTACTTACTTATCACCAAGCTTATGGATTATTATAATAAATAATAAATAATATATAAATATTTAATTAAATTTATTCTAATCTCTTGGATTTAGTTTTATTTTTTCATAAATGACCTTGAACATAAATAGAGAAATTAAAACAAATGAGCTATTTTTAAGGAAAATATGATATCAAAATGTTTCACCTTTAACAAGGAATATTATAAAATAGAATCCAATAATTATAATGGATAAATAGTGACAAAAATTAACATAATTAAATTCTAGTTATTTTTTTAATAAATATAATTTTATTATTTAGGAGGTGTAAAAATGCTAAAATAAAGCAGGATTTAAGGTAAGGGGATTCTCAAACCCAAACTCCATCTTTTGGGATATCTCCTATTTTATATTTTTTCTATATATATTTTCATATAATGTCATTAAAATTTACTTCCACTATCCTTTAAATTTTATTTTTGGGGATATAAATGTTTCTACTCTACCAAAATGTTTTCTAATACATTTATAAATCTTTTTAAAAAAGACATTAATTTCCAAAAACGTCGCAATGACTCCTCTTAAGTTGTTTCTTATCCACTCAATAAAATTGATGATTTATGACAAATTATGATTTCACTTATTTATTTTGGAACAAAATTGGTTATTTAAGAACATATTATTTATGAAATCTTTATGAACCCCATTCATTTCCATGATTTTATTTCATTATTATGATTATTTTACATTATATGCTGCATGCATGATTATGCGAATTTTATGATGTGATGGGTGGGATTGAAATTATATATCCCTAAAATGAATTGGTTAATGTAATATATATCTTTATATTATGTGTATTATGTGTAAAATTTATTCTATATTTGTTCAGAATTATGATGTTACAATTTATGCACATATGCTACCCGTGAACATGATGCTAGCTTTGTTCATAGTTATGTATGGTATTTTACCACTATGTTAGGATGTTTCATTATTATGAATATTACACATTAAATTACTTTATAAAATGTTTACCTCATGTTTATTATGATAATCTTATTCTTATGACATGATGATGATGATTATGCTCACCCATGTACTATTGATTCATGTCTCTTATTCCTTCTATGTTATCCCTCCCCATATTTGGATTTTAGTTCACCCATTTCTTTGATGTATATACTTAGGTGATTACATGTACTAAGAATAATGTGAGATATTTTTGGAGGATAAAGAGGAAGGATTTAAATAATGTTTAAGTTTTATTATGTACAAGTGATGTATGAGCCTAATTTTGGCAAGATACTAAACTTTTTCAATCCTTGAATGTATTAATATTATTTTTTTATCATAAAAATTATGTAATAGACATTTAAGAAAATATTTAGTCACTATAGTTGGTATCATAGTTAAATTTTAGTTAATTTGGTAGTTAATATTAGAAAACATTAGTGAAAACCCTAGGGATAAGTTTGAGTTTTAAGAGAAACATCTTAAGTTCTGTTAAGGTATAATAATGTGTGATTTTCAAGAAATTAAATCCCTATTTGGATGCTACATTTAGATATGGTTATAGAATAGTTGTACCTTGGGGTAATAACCTTGAAAAGGGAAGACTGGTCATTGAATCGATCATCACCAAGTTCAAGATAAAGAGGCTACGATACACACTTGGTTTAACACTCATAGTGGATATACATCAATTAATTACAAGCTTGATATAAACCAATATGAAGGATAATTAAATAAAGTAATTATTCCTCTTAATGTTAGAAATGGATTAATATACATGATCCTAGAAGTATAATTAGAGAAAAAAGATAAATATAGGGATTCTATAAGACATGAATTTAGAATTAATTTATGCATAAGAATAAATTATTTATTCATACTTTGTTTACTTATGTTTTTTCAAATAATTTCTATTTTAGAAAATAGTGGGAACTATCAGAAACTGGACTAATAAAACATATGATAGGAAATGATATTATTGTCCAAAAAAGATTCTAAATTCAATGGTAGGTGGAGTTAAAAACTTCATGGAGATGATTACTCAACTATATCAGGATATGAACAATAACCTGAACCATGTAGAATATATTCCTTCACCCAAGAAGGATAAAACAACCATTAAGTCATTTATGAAAAAATGACCACTGACATTTAGTAGATTTTAAGTCCACTTGTTATGGAATAATGAGTTAACTTAATTGAGATAATATTTTATGTGATCTACTATTATAAGAAGTAAAAAGTTACCTTGGCCATATATAATTTAGATTGAGAATCTAATTTATGGTAGTAATTGATAAAAAATACCAAGATTAAGGATGAAATGAAAGAAATGGAGTGGGAAGACTTTAAAAAATATTTATTTACAAGTATTTAACTTATAATCTTTGAATAAATATGGAGAGAGAATTCCTAGAGCTTAAGAAAAAGGTGGGTGAATCTATCATGACTTATGAGTAAAATTTATCAAGGATTTCCATATAATCCTTAGTTTTTATTATAAAAAATGATAGAAAAATAGATATATTATTTATTGGTTTAAAACCACACATCCAAAATGATATATTTATTTGAGGGTTTGGGAGTTATGAAGAATTAGTTTTATTTGATCTCAAAGTATATATGAATTTTGTAGAATGGTCCATGGATATGGAGATAAGAAGATACGAATTAAATTTCAAGCCAATGAATCAAATGAAAAAGTAAGAAAGAAGACCCAACCACCCACATGTCAAAAATTTGGGAACAAGAATCTTGGTAGTTACCTTAAAGGGATAGGTAAATACTTCATGTTTAGGAGAGAATCCCACCAATCACATGAATTTACAAGATATATGAAAAATCCAACCAACATGATAGAGGGAAAGAAGGAACCTCCCAATTCACCATCGATGGTATAATTCTTCAACTATAGGGATAAAGGGAACTATGAAATCCATTACACTAAACCATATGCTTTTGAGTGCAATCAGTGTTAACAACCACCAAATCCAAAGAATAATGGTAAAGCTTATACCATTATTTCCACCATAGTGGAACATGAAAATGAAGTCATACAAGGCACACTTCCTATTTACCCAAGAATTTAATTTTTTATTTGATTTTGGTTCTATTCATCCATTTATATCCTATAAGTTTTTTAGAACTACTGAATTAAAACCTTGATACCATGAAGTAGATGTTGGTCATGTGTTGTTCCAATGACATTCTTTAAATTCTTATTGATTTTTATTTTCACAAATATTCTTGTTTGTTTTAATAATAAAACTACTTTAAATGATTTTAGGATTATATTTATTTATAAATTTATATTTTTTAAAGTTATTTCAGGTTAAAAATTTATTTAAAGTATTATGGACATGTTTTTTAGAATTCTAGAAACATTTTTCATACCCAAAGTTTTAAGTAGAATATAAGGTTTGTAAACCCGACTTTTGTACCCTATGTTTGGAGTAAAGTATGAATAAGGAACCATACTTATGGTATCAAACCTACATCTAAGAAACTAATATATAGTTCATTAACCCAATGTTTTAAAGTCAAATGTATGTTGTTAACCATACTTTCAAAGTCTACCCTATGTTTTACTCAATCAAATATAGAGTTTAAATTCAAGATATTTACCACGATTTCTATAATTGTCTAATAAAAATTAATATCTATTTGAAATATTTTTAAAGACTAATTCAAAGGACCTTATTAAATGGATTAGATCTTTCATATTTCTAAGGGATGTTATGATTTTATTTGGGTGTTCAAATTCAAATTCAAATCATCTGGAGTGGTTTTATTATCACATTTTATCTACCAATATTTTTAGATTTGTATGAATTAAAGAAAATGAACTTTTATTTTCAAATAATAAGAGTTTAATCTTTCTAAATTTGAATTTATTTTTATCCAAAATTATGTATTTAATATTAAAAAGATATAAACTTTAGATACATACATGATTTTGATTTTTTTTCTATTTGATCAATATACTACAATATTTTTGTTGTTTTATCACTTTAAATATCATCTGTAACTAGGATCTCTTCAGAGATGTTATTTCTTGAATAATTTTATCTAAGAATAAGAATACCCTTTATATGTTAATTTATACTACAAATGTGAACTAAATTTGTTTCTCAATAAATCAACCAATTATTTTCTGTTGAAGCGTTGACTACTTGTACTCAGTCATGGTGTAACATTAGCTTCTCATACTAAGTTGTGGATATTTTAGTTCTCTATAAAAGAACCAAAAGGCCCTATAAAATCCTTGAAATAAGGTTTCAACTACCTACACTTATTTTTAATGGTCCAAGGATAATATCACTTATTTAGTGAAAATCACCAAGCTCACTAAGAGAGAGTTGGTGGATTGGAATTAGGGATATTTGTGACCCAAATCACTATAAATATTGCTATTTTATTCTCCCATTTTTTCTACATAACTTGTTCAAATAAAAGAAGACTTTATATCTTTAAAATACATGAATAGGGATAAAATTTGATTCTATTAATATTTTTAAAGGACACAATTCACCTTTCTCTTATGTGTCTTTATATTATTCTAACCTAAAAATTTCAATCAGAGGAGTAATTTTTAAAGAATTATGATCATATCTAGAAAGCTTAAGTCAAAGGTATATAAAAATAAAGTTTTATATAGATGAACACAAATAATACATTTCAATGATGTGAGCACCATACTTCCATGGGGGAAAACTATGACTCTTGGAAATCAAGAATGATTAACTATTTAAATAATATTAGGTTCAACATCTATATGAATATTATCCAACCTTATAAAATTCTTGTATAACCAGAGAAGTGAGATGATTCTAAGGAAGAGGCATAAAATTTGATTTTATCAAGATTTTAAAGGACATAATTCAACTTTCTATTACGTGTCTTAATATTATTCCGACCTAACAATTGGTATTAGAGGAGTTATTTTTGAAGAATTATGATTAGCTCTAGAAAGATTAAGTCAAAGTTCTATAGAAAGAATGTTTTATATGGATGAACTCAAATAATTCATGTTAATGATCTGAGTTCCATAATTCAATAGGGAAAATTATAGTTGTTGGAAAGAAAGAATGATTATCTATTTAAATAATATTGGGTTCAAATTCTATATGAAGATTATCAAACCTTAGGAAATTCCTATAGAACCATATAAGTGAGATTCTACTTAGAAAGATGAATAAAATGTTAAATAAATATTCATGAATGATATTATATGTGGACTTATTTTAAATAAATTTAATCATGTATAAAAATTTTCTACTACCTATGAGATGTGAAAAACTACCACAGGTGCTTATAAAGGAACCAAAAATTCCAAGTAATTAAGATATAACACTACAAAGTTAAAATTTGACACCTTCAGAATATATGATTGTGAAATAGTCACTCAAATGAATGGAAGATTTATTGAAATAGTCAATGAAGTTACTACATTAGGATATCCAATTACTCAACTAGAACATGATTTAAAAGTTTTAAAAGTTTTATCCTAAAAATGGAATGGAATACCTGTTTCAATTAGAAAATATAATCCTATCAAAGAATTAAAAATAAAGGAGTTGATTGGAACTCTAATGATGTATGAAGTAGAAATGAAAACTTAAGAAAAATATCATAAGATGATAACAAGGGAAAATATCACCCTTAAAGTAATTACTAAAAAATAAATCAAAATATAAAGTTTTATCCTCAAATGATTTGGACTTATATGATTCTGGAATGGAACTGGCTCATCTAATCAGAAGATTCAATAAATTTTATAAGAAGAAGAAAGGAATCAAAAAATATTTCAACAATGTCAAGAAGGATAGTCAAGGTCTTAAAGAAGTAATATTCTATTAATGAAAGAAAATGGTGCATATCAGACCTAATTATACACAACTAAAAGAGTGGGAAATGAATATGGAAAAGAAATAAAGGAAGTATCAAAAGAAAAAGTACTATGAGCACAAAGGAAATAAATCTACTGAGGCTACTTGGAGTGTTTTTGAGGACTCCAATATCTCTTCTAAATCTAATTCAAAAAAATATCCAATAAATCTAAAATAAAATATATGCTTTATGTATAAAGATAAAGAATAGGTACAATCTTATTATTCTTTTACATGTAACTATGAAAGTTGTTCTAATAGTAAAATATCTACCTACTACCTAATTATTTATAAAAATTACGAATTTATAGTAAAAGAACATGAATCACTAAAGAAAATTTATAATTATATCTTAATTAAAAAATATACCACATTAAAATAAAACTTATAATTAAAATAAAATTTAGAAAATCTACTTCAAATTACACTATACATGAAACTAAAATTAAATAGTTGTAGGTAGAGGTAAAATCCTTCAAAAGTAATTCTAGTATATTAATAAAGGGAGGATAATATCTAAATAAAATTATTAGTAAAAATGTTTTTAAAAAGGAAAAATATAGTATAAGAAGAAATGAAGAAAAGTTTAAATTATATAGAAATTATTTGGTAGCCTGTTCTAAGAATAACATCATGTCAAGAGTCACCTGTTTTTTATTATGAAATTAAGGTCATTATGATAATAATTGTTGTTTGAAAAATCCTAAAACCAGCAATATGAAAAATTATTTTGTCTCTAGAAATATTTCAGAATCTAATACTATAAATTTTGGTAAAATTAGGTAGATTTGGTTACCTAGATCATTTATTATTGAAATAACTAAACCCAATAGTATTTAGGGCACCAAAACAAGATTTTTATTTAATATTTTTATAGGTTAAAGGATATAGAAAAAAAATTAAGTATGGTATATGGATACTGGTTTCTCAAGGAACATGAGTGTAGTCTCTTCTAAAATTCATTCATTGGAAAAATTAGAAAGAGGACTAGTTATCTTTGGTGATAATGATAAAGGAAAAATAATTTGAGTTGGACCAGTTGAAGATCCAAAATCAATTCTGATAAAAAAAGTCCTATATGTTCAAGGGTTGAAGAATAATTTGTTAAGTATATCTCAAATTCATAATGATGGTTTTTATGTTTATTTTTTTAATAATACATGCTCTGTTTTTCAAGATAAAATGATTAATTTTAGAGTATCTAGAACTAAAAATGTTTATACTTTAGATCATAATTCCTTATAGGAACAAAAAATGAATTTATTAACAACTAAGATGAATGAATCCATGATTTAGAATAGGATACTTAGATATTGTAAAGTATTTTATTTATAAAAATTTTATAATAAACACTTATTTTATAATTTTCATAGTCTTAAATTTGATAAGGATAGATTTTTCCATGCATACCAAATAAGAAAGCAGTATAAGTCATCCTTAAATTCTATTAACAAGGTTGTTATATCTAAACCACTATAACTTATCCACATGGATTTGTTTAGATCATATAGAGTATCAAGTTTAGATATAAGATCTTATGTTTGTTTAATTGATGTTTTTTCTAGATTTACCTAGGTTAATTTTCAGAAATTTAAAGTGATGTTTTCTCTGTTTTTGTAAAATTTTGTAAAATTTTTCAAAATGAAAAAGATTTTAAAATAATTTCACTAAGATGTGACCATGGAGGAGAGTTTTAGAATCAATAATTTAATTATATCTTCATATAATTAGGTATTAAACATACCTTCTTTTCTCCAAGAAAAAATTAACAAAATGTAATTATAGAAAGAATAAATGGGACTATTTAAGAAATGTCAAGAACTATGTTAAATGAATATAATATTTTTACCTATTTTTGGGAACAATATGACTGCTTAATATATCATGAATAGAGTTTTAATTATACCATTTCTTAAAAATACACCCTATGAGTTATGGAGTAACAAAAAACCTAAATTTGGATACTTTAAATTTTTTATATGCAAGATATATACCTTGAATACTAAGGGAAACCTTGGTAAATTTCATCTAAAAGTTTAAGAAATAATCTTTTTAGGATATTATGCTACTTATAAAGCTTATAGAATGTTTAATAAAAATTCAAGGATAGTTGAAGAATATTTTCATATGAATTTTGATGAAAGTTATCCTTTTGATCATAAAAAAATAGATGAATTTACTATTTTTTTAAATGAATTGAGACTTAAATTTATTAAAGAAGACTTTGAAAATAAATTAGAGTATGATAAAATTATGTATAATTTATAATAACATGAAACTGGTGAACCAAAAAACATATTACCTAGACAAACTAGAACCTTAAAGGACCACCCTTTGGAAATTATTATAAGAGATCTATATATAGAAGTTATGAATAGGAGGAGTGTAAGAAATATAGTCAAATTCCCTACCTTCCTTCTTAATTAGAACCTAAATCTATATAATAAGAATTAGAAGATAAAAGTTGGTTAAAATATCTACAAGAATAAATTAACCAGTTTATAAGAAATAAACTTCCAGAATTATTTAATAGGCCATAAAATCATCCAGTAAAATGAACCAAATGGGGTTTTAGAAATAAGAAAGATGACCAAGGAATAATTAATATAAATAATGAAATTTTTTTAGCTAAAATATATAATCAGGAAGAAGTTATAGATTATGATAAAACATTTCCACTATTTATAGATTAATACTTTTATAATATGTATCTTATATGAATTTTATATTATATCATATTGATGTAAAACATAATTTTTTAAATGGATATTCAATAGAGGAAGTCTATGTTGAAAAACCTCAAGGTTTTGAAAATCCTCATTTATCAAATTATATTTTCAAATTTACTAAAGTTATTTATTTTCTTAAACATTCACCAAGAGCATGTTATGAAATATTAAGTTTTTTTCTACTGAAAACTGCCTTTTTTGTTATGTTGGAATATCTTACTCTCTTAAAGAAAACTGTTTGTTCTGATATTTTATTAGTATAAATTTATATATATGATGTTATATTTGGTTTAAAAAATATAAAACTTTGTAATTATTTTTAAAAACCTATGTAAAAATAATTTTAAATGAGTATGGTAGGAGAATTAAATTTCTTTCTTGGTTTTAAAATACATCAAAAAATATTATGGTATTTTAAATCAAAGTAAATATACTACTGATTTATCGAAAAAATTTTTACTTGAAAAAAATAAGTCTTATACAACTCCCATATATACTAATATAAAACATGATTTAGAAAAAACTGGGAAACCAGTTTACAACAAGAAATACAGTGGTATGATTGGCAGTTTTTTATATCTTACTACTAGTAGAATATATATTATGTTTTATATCTGTCTTTATCTAATATTTAAATAAAACCCAAAGGAATACCATCTTACTTATGTTAAAATATTTTTTAGATATTTAAAATGAATTATTTTTCTATCTTTACTTTATCAAAAAACTTTTGATTTCAATTTAATTTGATATTCAGATGCTAATTTTGGAGGTTGTAGGTTATAAAGAAAGAGTACCTCAAGAGCTTGTTACTTTTTAGTGAAGTACCTAGTTTTATGGTCTTTTAAGAAACAACATTGAGTTTCATTGTCAATATATGAGGCTAAATATATTTCTTCAAGTAGTTTCTATGCACAAGTGTTGTGGATGAAACACACACTTTTATAAATTGGACTAAATTTTGACAATACTCCTATTATATGTGTCAATACAAGTGAAATTAATATTTCAAAAAATCATATGAGTCAATCAAGGACTAATAATATTGATATAAAGCATCATTTTCTAAGATATCATGTTCTAAAATAGGATATATCTTTGGAATTTGTTAATTATGAATATCAATTTGATGATATTTTCACTAAACCACTTCCCACTTCTATTTTTGAATTTATTAAGGGGGATATAGGTATATTTAATTTTAAATAAAATTTAATTTTCTTTAATTAATCAACTTTTTTAATTAAAATTTTACATTAATAATTTTTATTTATTTTATTGATTATGCTTGTTTTATAAGTTTTAAATCTATGTTAAAATTTATTTATTTATTTATAATTAGTTGTTTAATAAATAATGAATTTATTAGTATTTTTAGAAAAATTATCATTTCAGAATTAAATTCCCTAATGATTACTTTGAATATTTTGGTTTGATAAGATAAATTTATATTAAGAAAACCGTAACAATTTCCCCTCTTTCTTTTATCCAAAATATAGTTCCCTTTAAAACTTTTGATCTCTTAATTTCTCTTCAAACCCTAAAAACATAAAACCCAAACCTCAAACCTTTACATTTTTAGTTATATACATGAAAAATATAATAGAATAAGGAAATATGAGTGAACTTAATCACCAAAGATCTTTAGGATCTAAATGAAGAGTCATTCATGGAAATGTTGTAGATTTTGAGTGGCTATTATAGACAAATATAATATTAGTGTAATATCTAGATTTTCAAAGTTTGGAATTTATTTTCAGCGGTGAAAATATATAGTACATTTTCAACATAAAATTGAAATATTTTTATGAAAATGATCAGTTTATATTTAGATACATTGAGGATATAGTCTCCTCAATGGTAAACAATGTGGCGTTTTCAGTTTCTTTAGTAGAAATAGCCCATATTTTTTCATTGTCCCCATGAAGGGGTTTTCACTTCATTATTTGATCAATTTGAGATGAAATTCATAAATCTAAGGATATTATGTGTTTTATATTTTTTTCTACCCTTGTGAGGAATATGTTTTTGAAATATCTTGTAACTAAACATAAGGTACTAGTCAAGTTCATTCAATCTGCTATACTACCCAGGATAGCCGAGCTGAAGAAAATTCTTTTTCCTAAAATATAAATCATTTTTTATTAAGTGAAATTAAGTTGATTTTTTGTAGATATATTCTAAGGTATTTTCATCATTATTGTAAAAAATAGACAAGAATGTCCTTTTATCTGTATAGAAGGTTTATTTCTTTATTTCTATATAAAAAGAATAAGATCCATGACATTTAGTCTGCCGTCAGAGGTCAGTATAGAAACATTATTTCTACTACAACCTTAAGAAAATTTTGTTCCTTTTGGAGCAATATGAAGGGAAAGATGATTCCCATAGGAGCTGAAAATCAAGAAGAGTATGGTACTCATGATTAGAGAGAGCATAGAATCCAGAAGTTTGTTGGATCAGTGCAATTTCATGTTGAAGAATTAGTGAATTTATAATAGAATAAGTTGGAGATATAATTAGGAGAATAATAGTAGATATAAGTGATCCATCAGTGGAAATAGGTGTTCCTTAATCTCTTGAAGAACCCTCAGGTGAAGTAAGTGGTGCAAAAATTGTTTAAAAAACTATAAAAAGAGAAGATCCTATGGTTAAAGAAAAAGAAGATGAGGTTGGAGAAGTTGAGAAAATAGTATTTATAGGCGTTTTAGTTACTTCTATGGAAATACTAACTAAGATTTGGTATTATAATTAAATCATCTGAAAGAAGTAAATACTATTTTTAAAGTTGAGTTGGAAGTTTCTAGAAAATGTTTTAAAAATTTGAAAAAATCATCTGTTATCAGAGAAAGGTTAGAATAATTTTAGGATCAAATAAAAATTCTGAGAGAAAATTAAATTTATAGAAGATATTTTTATTATTTTAAGAGAGATATTAATGAAAAAATTAGGAAAATAAAAGTAGTGACAATTTTAAAGTATGATTTTATAAAATTAAGTAAGTATATAGGAGGTTAATTTGAATCAACAAGAAGTAGTTCAAGTCAAGAAGGATAATTTAATTCTGGTTATCCAAATTATCTAGATTTAATAAGAATATTTGAATCTATTATAGTTATTTTATATGATGTAAATGATCAAATTAAAAACCTACTATGTGATAGTATTCCACTTCACACTCTATTGTGAAATCAAACAGATCTTTTTAAAAGATTAACATATGATGAAATAAGTATTCAAAACTATGTCATTCAGCTGGGAGATATGATGCTAAAGTTTTTGTAGTAAAAATAGACTATCCATGAATTTTTGGAAGTAAATTTAGTTAGAGATCTAAAAATGGGTTTGGAATCAAAATTATTGATGAAGTAATGGGTAGGAACCTTAAATCAAACTTTTGGGATGCTAATGGAGAAAATCAAGGCTATTCACCAGACTTTTCATGATTCTTTTTCATCTGAAACCTCATCTAAACTAGAGCCTTCAACCTCATCCAATACTACCACTTAATATTTTTAAGCTAAATATTTCATGTAATTAAGGAAAATTTTTAATGGAATTATTTCATACATTATATTATGTTTATTTGTTTCTTGTTTATCTATCTAAATCTCTTGATTTTTTAGGAAATATATTGTATTAGATTAAAAAAACATTCAATTATAATATTGTGCAATAATAAATATGTTATATTTAATTTATGATATCACATAAAGGGGGAGATATTTGTGTAAACACAACATTTACCATTTTTTTATGGGAAAATAAAAATTTTCTATATTTTTTTTTATAATTTATAAAATTGTAAATATGAAATAATTTTTTTGTATATATATTTCTTATATTTTATATGTTTTTTTATCACCAAAAGATGGTATATTTTTGTCCACTTGTTTTTCCAATAATATTCTTTGAATTATCATTGATTTTGAGGATCACAAACAACCTAGTTTGTTTTACTAATAAAAATACTTTAATTGTTTTTTAGGATTATATTTATTGTCAAATTTATCTTATTCTAAAGTTATTTTAGGTTAAATTTTTATCTAAAGTATTTTGTATGTGTTTTTAAGAAGTATGGAAACACTATTTATACCCTATACTTTAAGTAGAACGTAAGGTTTATGAACCATAATTTTAAAAAGGAATTATAATTTTTACCCTATTTTTGGAGTTAGAGTATGGATCCGGAAACATAATTTTGCTATTAACCCTACGTCTGAGAAACTAATGTATGGTTTATTAACCCAATATTTTGAATTCAACCATATATAGTCAACTATACTTTTGAAGACTACCCTATATTTGACTCAGTCAACCGTGGAGTTTAAATTTGAGATATTTTCTATGATTTATGCAACATTATCACCAGAATTAATATGTATTTTAAATATTTTTTTTTAATTTATGGTTTAAATGACCGTATTAAATAGATTAATTAATTTTTTTTCTAATGGAAGTTATTATTTTATTTGAGTGTTAAAATTCAAATTCAAATCATCTTAAGTGGTTTTATTATCATGTTTTATCTGGAAATATTTATGGAGATGTTTGATTGGATGAAAATCAAGTTTTCTTGTTAAATACCAAGAGTTTTATTTTACAAAAGGTGCAGTGATTTTTATGAACAAATATGACTCTTTTATTAAAAATATCTAGAATTTGGAGACATATATGTTTTGTTCTTTTTCTATTTAGTCAACATGATACAATATTTATATTGCTGTATCAATTTGAAGATCATTTTCAACTAGAATCTTTTTAGAGATATTCTTTCTTAAAGATTTTTTTTCTACAAATAATCCTTTGTCTACTAGTTACCCAAAAATCGTGATCTAATTTTTTTTTGAAAAAATAAAATAATCCTTTTCTATTGAAGTATTGACTGCTCATATTTATTTACAGTGGAGTGTCATATTCTCATACTAATATTTTTATATTTTGATTCCATGTAAAATAATTAGAAGAACCTATAAATGCCTTGTTGTAAGGTGTCAACTATCTGCATTCAGTTGTAGAGGTCTTAGGATAAGAGGACCAATTTAGTGAAAATCACCAAACTCACTGAGAGAGAATTATTTGAGTGGACTAGGGGATATTTGTGCCCTGAACCATTATAAAAATTATTGTGTTATTTTTTTCAACTACATATTTTTTTAAATAAAATAATTCTACATATATTTACAATAAAAAGGTATAAACTTTAATTACATAAATATTTTTAAAGGACACAATTCACCCCCCTTTTGTGCATCTTCATATTATTTTAACCTAACAGTAGAGTCATCTATAAAAACACCTACTAGTGTGATCAATGAAACCCAAGTGTTGAACTCTTCTCCCATTATCATCTGTTGAAAGATTCTTCTAGCGAATTTCATAATCCTTCCCTTGGTGGAATTTGACTCTATACTAGGCATGGATTGTATATCTTTATATAGATCTTACATCAACTATTAGGGAAAGTAAATCTATTAATATATTCCAAACCATCCCATGCTACTGTAAAAATTTAAGGAAGATCATGAATCCCCTTTTGAAAATACCTTAATGGTGTGGGTGTTGATACCAAGTTAAGAAGCATACCTTTCCCAAATGGTTGAGTCAAAGGAAAGTATCAATATTTAGGAAATTACTATTACAAAGGAATATACCAATGCATTTCCTGAAGTGTTACCCAACCTTACCCAAAATTATGAGGTGTATTTATCAATAGAACTTATACAAAGAGACACTCTTATCTCTAAATCCCCTTATAGGATGGACCTGATTGAATTGGAGGAGTTAAAGAAGTAACTAAAAGAGAATTTGGACAAAGGATTCATATACCCTAGTGCATCTCCTTGAGGGTGCGCTAGTGCTATGTCAAGAAAAAGGATGGATCAATGAAACCATGTATTGATTACCAGGAGGTTAACAAGATCACAATAAATAACAAGTATCCCCTACCAAGGATTGATGGCTTATTTGATCAACTACGAGGAGATTAATACTTATAAAAGGTTAATCTCCATCCTAGATAACATCAAATGAAGTGAAGAAAGAAAATATTCAGAATCTAACTTTCTGTATAAGTTATGAACACTATATGAGTTCCTAGTGATTCCCTTCAGACTTACTAGTGCATCAACAATCTTTATGGATTTGATGAATAGAGTCTTTAGAGACCACCTCAAAATTTTTTTGGCATTATTTATCGATGATATTATCATTTACACTAATATAAAGTAGGAACATTAAGATCATATAAAGATTGTACTGATAACATTAATAAATGATAAAATATACACTAAGTTTAGAAATTGTGACTTTTGGATACAACAAGTCACATTCTTAGAGAACATGATCACAAGTGAGGGAATTTTTGTAGACCCTTCAATGACAAAGGCAATTAAATAATGGGATCAAACCCTCTAGTGTCATATAAATCCATAGTTTTATTTTATTACTTGGGAACTATTTATGTATTGTGAGAAATTTCTCAGGATTTTCTAGTCCACTAAGTTAACATGGAAAGGGATAAAGTATGTCTGGATAGAATAATGTGATGAAATATCTAAGGATATCAATAAAAGGATAATCACTATGTCTATACTCATACTAACATAAAGTATACAAGGTTTTGTGATATAAAAATATGCTTTAAAGAAAGTCTTGGGTTGTGTATTCATGAAAAATGAAAAAGTGATAGCCTACGCCTCATGATAGTTGAAGATACATGAGCAGAACTACCCGAAACATGACATGGAGTTAGAATATGTGATATTCACCATAAATATTTTGCAGAACTACCTCTATGGTGATAGGTGTGACATATATACATATCAAAAGTTTCTAAAGTATATATTTACATAGATGGAGATCAACATAAATCAATAAATATGGTTAGAGATAATAAAGGACTACAATTTATTTATACACTACCATATTAAAAGGTGAACAAGGTTAAAATTATGATTTTAGTAGAAAAGAACCTATTAATATATCCATGTTGTGGATTTAAAAATACCTTATATTCATGGATATGAAAGGATGGATCTAGAAATCATAATAGCATGGAATAAATCCTATATTTTCCAAATGATTTCCCAACCATCTATTAAAGAGTAGACCAAGGAGGCATAAAGGGATGATCTAGAGCTTCAAAATAATGTGGAAGTAGTAATGTAGAAGAATCTTCATGAATTACACATTGATTAAAACCATTTCATTTGGTTTGGAACTAAAAATTATGTTCCTTTATCAGCCAAGATAAAGAAATAGATTTTGGATAATGCACATAACTCATATTTATCCATTTATCCTAGAAGTACCAAGATATACCATGATCTTAGAGAGGACTTTTGGAGGTAAAAAAATGAATAAGGAGATCGCTGAGTACACCTAAAAGTGCTTGGTATGTCAACAAGTTAAAGCAGAGTGAAAAATGTCTAAGGGGATGATGTAACCATTTCCCACACCCACATAGAAATGGGAAAATATCACTATGGACTTTGTCATTGGTCTCCCAAATACATCTAAAGGAAGCAATGTGATATGGGTTATGGTGGATAGACTCACCAAGACTGCCCACTCCATCACTATTTGGTAAGATTTCCCACTTGAAAAACTTTCTAAGATATATGTAAAAAAAGTGGTGAGGCTGTATGGGGAACCTATTTTGATCATATATAATCATGATCCAAGGTTCACTTCTAAATTCTTAAGAATTATTCAATAAGATTTGAATACTAGATTGAATTTCAATATAGCCTATCACCCCAAAAATGATGTCTAATTTGAAAGGATCATTCATACACTTGAGGACATGCTGAGAGCCTTCTTGATAGAATTAAATGTTGTATGTGATCAATATATCCAATTAGTTAAGTTCTTATATAATAATAATTTCCACTCAAGTATTCAAATATCTCCATATGAAGCTCTATATGGGAAGCAATGTAGAACTCCTACTTGTTAGGATGGAGTTAGAGAAAAAAATATACTTGGACCCAATAATGTACATGAAATGGTTTAAACTATACAATATCATATAAAATCTTCTTAGAGTCGGAAAAAGATCTATGATGATAGATATTAAAGGGACTTAAAGTTTGAAGTTGGAGATAAATTTTTCCTTTGAATATAAATACAGAAGAGAGTCATGCGGTTTGGAAAGAAAGGGAAGCTTATCCCTTAGTACATTATCCCTTTTGAGATCCTTGATCACATAGGAGTAGTGGAATATTATATGGAACTTCCACCAAATATGTCTCAAGTTCATGATGTGTTCCATGTATTTCTCTTAAGGAAGTACATACCCGATCCCTCACATGTACTGGATCTGGAGGTGGTAAAATTATAGCATAAAATCTCTTATGAGGAGAATTTGGTGAAGATATTGGATTTTGAAAACAAATTTATATGAAAAAAGATGACTCATATTGTTAAATTGTTGCAGTAGAACCCTAAATATAAAGAGGTGACATGGGGACTGGTGGAAATGATGAAACATAAGTACCCTCATATCTCAACAGAGAACATGAGTTGAAATTTCAGGGTTGAAATTTATATAGGGTGAATAATGTAATGACCCAAAGTTTATAAGTGATATTTTTTTCTAGAATAAATATGTTTTATATTATATAGTATTATACACATGAAACACATAGAGAAACCAAAAAAATTTTATTTCATTAATAAAGACAATTACATTAGTCAATAACTAAACCCATGAAAATTCCAAACATTAAAATTGGACAAAAAATAGAAAATAATAAAAGTTCAATAGGAAAAATTGGATCCTATTAATCTACTAGAATCATCACCCCCACAAACAACACTATTGAAAAGAAATACAATATTAGTGAACCACTAAACATCTTAGAAAAATAAAATATAGAACCATGATAGGAATTAAGGTGAATATTTAATGAATTAATGAAGTGTTATTTATAAATAGGTAATATTATCTTTGGAATAATAATATGACCATTGGAATAGTAATGTGACCATTAAAATAGTAACATGACCATTGGAAATAATAACCTGACCATCGGGAATAGTAACTTGACCGTTGAAATACAAATTTGACCTTAAAATAATAAAATGTAATATAAATAATATTTATAACAAATTTAAGAAAATATAAACCTTATAATAACATAAAAAAATATCAAGATAAAAAACTCAAATAAATTATAATCACATTTTTAATAATCTATATATTAATGTATTTCATAAATATAATAATTTTTAAATTAAAAATTAAAATTTCCTAGGTTATAAAATTATTTTTATAAAATAAATTTCATTTTTATAATTATAACATTGAAATTATCTAAGGGGTTTTTATTAATTTTCTGAAATACTTCAAATTTTATGTGAATAGTAAAAATACTGTTTTTAAAAAATCACATGTTTTATTACATAATGATGATGAAATAATGACTTAATAAATTATAAATTGGTTATTTCAACCCAAAATAAATTTAATAATATATATGGGTCATTTGAAAATAATAAACTTAATCTCTAAACCTATAAAGTACTTTCCAAAGGTCTAAAGTATTCAATTAAAATATTTTTTTTTATTTTTCTACCTTTCCTTTTGATTAAAATAATAAATTCGGATTATAAGGTGTTTTAAAATATTAAATTGTGTTATTTAATTAAAATATGATTAATAATGTAAAAAATATCATTATTACAAGGTTTAACTTATATATAATATATTATTTAATATTTTAACTCAAAAAATACTCCTCTGCTCAAGTATAAATAATCCCTCACCCTCCCATGGAAAATCACTCATCCCTTACTTACCAAAGACAAAATTTTTCCCCAATACACTATATTAATCTTCTTAGAATCCCTATGGAAATTTTGGAGTAACAAAAACTCCAAAAATTAAGGGATTTTAGTGCCTTACAAATGAAGCAACACCGAGAAAAGAGTAAGTTTTGATTAACTCTTCTCTCATTTCCTATTCTATTCCACATTTTTCAATTCATTTCAAACCCGAATATTATAAAATAAATTAATAAGTATTTTATAATTATATTAAAGTTTTTTACTTATTTAAATGATCATATTTATGATGTATATATATATATATATTTCATAATTCTCTTCCTCCTCTTTTAACAATTTCCCGTCAATAGTTGGTTAACTGTTAATGAGGGTATTGAAAATTATTTTATTATCAAAAAAATTATGGATTATTATAATAAACCATATATAATATATAAATATTTATTTAAATTTATTATAATCTCTTTTAATTAGTTTTATTTTGTATAAATTATCTTGAAAAAAATAGTGAAATCGAAACAAAACATGACATTTTGAAGGAAAATATGATATCAAAACACTTATCCTTTAAAAATGAATATTGTAAAATATAATCCAATAATTATAATGGATCAATAGTGATATAAATTAACATAATTCACTTATGTTTACATGTTTTAATAAACCTATTTTTATTATTCAGTAGGAATAAATGTGATAAAATAAAGCGGAAAAAAAGGTAAGGGGATTCTCGAACCCAAAATCTTTCTTTTGGGTTATCTCCTATTTTATATTTTTATATATTAATGTTATTATAATGTCCTTAAAATGTACTTCTACCATAATTTACATTTTATTTTCTATGATATACACGTTTCTACCCTTTTGAAATGTTCTCTAATCCATTTACAAAGTTTTTTCTAAAAGACTTTAATTTCCAAAAACATAACATTGAATCCTCTTGAGTTGTTTCTTATACACTCAATAATTTTGATGTTTTATGAAAATTTATGATTTAAATTATTCATTTAGGAATCAAAAATGTTATCCAATAATTTATTATTTACAAAAACTTTATAAAATTCATTCCTTTTCATGGGTTTATTTCAGAACTATGATTATTTTGCGCTGTATGTGGCATGCATGATTATGAGAATTTTATAATGATTAGTGGGAAAAAAATTATATATACCTAAAATGAATTAGGTAATGTGATATATATATTGATATTATGTGTATTATGTGTGGACATGATGCTATATGTTTTCATAATTATGATGTTATGATTTATGTACATATGTTATGTGTGAACATGATGCTAGCTTTGTTCACAATTGTGTGTGGTATTTGAACACGATGTTATGATGTTTAAATATTATGAATATACCACATTACATTACTTTATCAAATGTTTACCTCATGTTTATGGTGATGATACTATTTTTATGACATGATGATGATAATTATGCTCACCCATGTACTGTTGATTCATGTATCTTCTTACTTCTATGTTATACCTCTCATTATTTGGATTTTAGATCACCCATTTCTTTGATGTATATCCTCTAGTGATTATATATACTAATTATAAAGTGATAGTTTTATGAGTATAAATAGTAATGATTTAAATAATGTTTATGTTTTATTATGTAAAAGTGATGTATGAGCCTAATTTTCCCAAGATACTAAACCTTTTGATCCTTGAATGTAATACTATTATGTTGTTTATTATAAAAATGATGTAATAGACATATAATAAAATATTGGGTATCTATAAATTCCACCAGGTTTAGGTGTGTTATCACCATTATTATCATCCCCATCATCATTAAGAGTAGGTGGATCTATGTTAATTAGATGAGGGTCAGGAGGTATCGAATCAAAAATATATTCTCCCTAAATATCAAACATGTAATGAATATATGAAAATTTATTATTATCCTTGTAACTCTTATATTTAGTAATGTTGGGTCTAAATAACACATAACTATAGGTCTTATCACCCTAAGAGGTTTCTAACCCTACCCCTATCAATTCATGCTCTTTTGGAACATTTGGATCCTTAGAAACTTCTGAACCAGGAGAGCAGCCCATGCTCACTTCAAAAGCTATTTTAGAATCTTCATCAACATCAATAGTATATTGATATCCATTCTCATTAAACTAATAATTAGCTTCAACTATATCATCTGGATGAATCCGGGTTCTATTGCAACTTTTTGTCTGATAGGGTTCTTTTTAGTATTGAAATGCTTATAAAACTTATCCTCATCTACTGCCCACATATTTTTATATCTAAAGTGATTTTAATTCTATTTAAATTGGTTTGGTTAAGAAAAATACAACATGAAAGTATTTAATTTTCTACTCCCTTAAGAATAAGTCTCTTCTGTTTGAGTAGGGATGAAATAAACTTAGGGTAAGGTCGATTATTAATTCTTGAGTAAGACTTACTAAAATATTATATATGTATCATAAGAAATCTAAGTAGATTTATTTTAATCACATGAACCATAAAATATAGAAGGAATATGTCTTAATTACTAATAGTACTAAAATATGGAATTATGTATAAACTTTAGCAATGCCCTACATTATCCATTTAGTTCATTATCACTAGGACTTTGAGAGATTATATTACTAGTTAGTTCCACTAAAATACTTCTAATATCAAAGTGTGGATGATTTAAAGTATAATAAATTTATTAATTACCGCACCCACCTTGATGTGCTACTTTTAATCTCTCAACCTAAATAATTAAAGAAAAATCACATTCATGACTATAAAAAATTATTTAAATGATATATGAATAATTTCTGAATTTAAACAACATATTCACATGAAATTGATTCACTAAATGAGGATAAAAAAGTTGATTATCCTCAAAGAACCAGTCAATACATCCTTTTAAAACAACATCTCTACAAATTATAGAATGACTTGTTCTAAACCACTCAATATCTACTTCATTATCTAGAACGAGTTCATGTGAAAAAACATAAAACTTTGAGAAAATTCTACATCCAATTGTTCTTGCCTTAAATATTTTGGAAGCATCAGAATATTAAGGAGAATATTCCTTAAAATATCACTTTATCAAAACCACTCACAAATGAGATCTAAGGTATAGAAAGCTACAGTTTCTGTGAAGGAAGGGTTGAAAGAGGGATCAAATTTGGTTAGAATGGAACATAATGATTCAGATTATGTTTCAGGATATTAAAATAATTTAGGGCTTGATGTACAAAAAAATGCAGGAAACATATAAAATATACTTAAAATAATTTAAAACACATGTAATAGCTTTAAAATAAAAGAAAAATAATTAACTGAGTATTCAATATATGCTGAACTTAACATTATATATGAATTTTATAAATGAATACATTAAATATATACCAAATTAAACATAAATTAATTAAACATGATTGATCATCACTAACTCATATATAATATAATTTATCCTCACATAATTAATAAGTTTTATAAAAATGTTAGAAAGATGATGTTCTATGCCAATGAATTCAGGAGTGATATGCCCTTTCTGAAAAATAATCTTTCAAAAAGTGATGTATTATATGAATTTTCTTTGTCCTAGACTAAGATACATGATTTTTAGAAATATTAATATCACTTGTATTGTCACAATTTATAAGGACATGTCTAAATTGATATCCATAGTCTAGTAAGGTGTGTTTTGTCCACAAAATCTATGCAAAAAATTTCCTAAAGCTATGCACTCTGCTTCAGTAGTAGATAATTAAACTGAATTCTACTTTTTACTACACCAAGATGCTAGAGAGTTTCCCAAAAAATGATATGTCCAGAGATATTTTTTCAATATAACTTACAACTACCAAAATATATATATGAATAGCTAATTAAATCAAAATCATGCCCTTTGGAATAGAGCAGTCCTAAATTGGTTATGCATTTGAGGTATTTAAAAATTATTTTAACAGTAATAAAATGATATTATTTAGGTTTTTCTAGAAAAATTTCTCACATAAACACACTAAACATAATTTCAGGACAACTAGATGTTAATAAAAGTAAACTTCCAATCATACCTTTGTAAATGGTTTTGTCAATTGGGTTTATAGTTTCATCAATATCCAAGTGGTTATCATTAGAGTATCACTTCCTTTTGAGCTATCCATGCCAAAAAGCTTTAAAAGATATTTAATGTACTTACTTTATTTTAAAATAATTCCTTCTTTATTTTTAAATATTTCAAAATAAAGAAATAATTTTAGTTCACCCATAAAAGTCATTTAAAATTCATTTAATATTAGTTTTGAAAATTTAGTTTATAAATAATTTCTGTACGAACCAAAAATAATATCATCAACATATATTTTTTCAAAAAAAAAACATCTTTTGATAAATAAGGAAATATTAAAAAATAACTTTTTGTAAAACCATTTGAAATAATAAAAGTGTTTATCCTATCATACCATGCTCTAGGAATATGTTTTAAAACATAAAGTGATTAATTCAATTTGAAAATATGATTTTGAAAATAAGGATTTAAAAATATAGGGGGTTATTAAAAAAACATCCTAAAAATATATCCATTTAGAAAAGAAATCTTCACATCTATTTTATATAATTTTAAATTTAGATGGTATACATAAACAAGTAGTATACTAATGGATTCAAGTCTAGTTATAGGAGAAAAATTATCTTCATAATCAATGCATTCTTATTTAATATAACCTTATTTTACTAATCTAGCTTTATTTCTAATAATATTTCTAGATTCATCAAACTAGTTTTTTATACCCATTTAGTGAAAATAATCAAATTGTATTTCAATATTTCAACTAGTTCCCATACTATATTCCTTTCAAAATGATTCAATATATATTACATAACCATCACCCAATGTTTATCATCAATTTTATAATTACTATTGTTGGGTTCTAGGTATTATAAAAAGGATTTATGTTCAACCTAGTTTCCAATTGATGCTCGAGTTTGAGTTTCTCTATTTATATCTCCTAGAACAACATCTATCTCTATAAGTTATAATAGTTATAGGTATACTATATTTGTTTAGGTTTTCCTAAGGGTCTGGTTCCTATAAATGGTTTTCAATTTGATATTTTCAAATAAATCAACAGTAAAGTCCTTGTTCTTAGAGGTATTATTGATATTTAAATTATAAATGTAATTCTATAAGTTTTTTAAGGATATTTTAGGTTCATGTGGATCTGTCTCATCAAATGTGATATGAACAGATTCTTCTATAGGTTTTGTTCTTTTATTAAAGGCCCTATAGGCTTTTCTATATATAGAATAACCAAGTAAAATTATTTCATGACTCTTGGATGAAGACTTATCCAATTTATCCTTCGTATTAAGAATATAAACTTTATAGCCAAAAAATTTGAAACAATTTACCTTAGGATTTCTTCTATTATGTAATTTATATAGTGTATTCTTTAAAACATGTCTTATAAATACTATATTAATTACATAACAAGTTGTATTTACAACTTCATCCTAAAAATATTTTGGCAGGTCATATTCACTTAGCATGGTTTGAGCTATCTCTTGAAGGGTTGTATTCATTATTTCAGCCACCCCATTCTTTTGAGGTGTTATAAGAGTATAGAAATTATGATTATATCCATTTTGTGAGCATAAGGGTTAAAAATATTGATTTTCAAACTCACAACCATGATCACTTCTCACACTCTTAATGGAAAGTCTACTATGGTTATCTAAAAATTTTGTATACTTTGTAAAACAACTACAAGCCTCACTTTTGTGAGTAAGGAAGTATACCCATGTATAATTTGAATAGTCATCAATAATTACATATGAATAATGTTTGACTATTAAATTTTAAACTCTATATGGTATAAACAAGTCCATGTGAACTAGTTCTAGTGGTTGAGTGGTAGAAACCTCTTTCTTTGGTTTCAAAGAAACTTTATGTTGCTTTATATTCTGGAAGGTACTGCATACTTTGTATTTTGGGAAAACTAGTTTAGTTAGATCCTTAACTAAGATATTTTTGATTAGATTTATAAGGGATTATATATTGTAGTGGACAAATATCTTATTCCAAAACCAAGATTCACGATGATACGAATTATAACAAGAATCATTTTGAGAAAATAAATAATTTAAATCAATTATATAAACATTATCAATCCTTAAAGTAGTAAAAACCAAATTAAACTTATAATCATAAATATTATAAGTATTATTATCAAACTTGACACAGAAACCATCATCACACAATTGATATATGATTAAAATATTATACTTCAAGCCATCAAAAAATAAAACTTTATAAATTAAGGTCTTAGAATTACAAACTTGACCAAGAGTAATAATTTTTCCTTTTTCATTATCACCAAATGTGACATGACTACCATATACTTTGTTCAAATTTTTAAATATTGATAAATACCATGTCATGTGTCTAGAAAACCCACTATTTAGATACTATAACTTTTTAAAGGTTATTTTCAAGCAATTTTCCTATAATAAATCATATACACATAGATTTTGGTACCCATATCTTTTTGGGTATAAAAAATTTAACAATTAAAGATTTGAGAATACACATCTTTTTGACATATTTATTCACATATTTATAAACAGATTTTAAATAATTAAATAAATAATATCTTTTAGTTCCAAACTATATTGTTCCATATTTTGAAGTTCTAATTATATTATTTACTATAAATTTATTTACAACATTTGAACTATGAATAAAATTATTTTTATAAAGTTTGTTTTTTTGTCTAGGATCAAAAAAATATCTTAATTTTATCACAACATAACTACCTATAATTTTATTGAGGGTTTCAATTTTTACTACAAAACCTCGAATATCTTTTTTTAATTGCCCATTTACTAATTTTGAGTATTTATTTTCTTTGATAAGAAGCTTATTTTTTTTTCTTTTTCAACAAAAATATATGATTTAAAAATAATAGATAAAATCATGATAATTATTTAAAATATTATATTTATCTTTAATCTCTTCTAGAATTTTTTAATACTCAAATATATCTTCATTGGAAATATTATTTTAATCACGATTTTCATGTTCATAGAGATCAGAAATATGAGTAGATGAAATAGGTTTTACCTATGGAGAAGTATCCATGAAAAATATATTTACTTTTTCATTTTCATCTTATAATATTGTATCTGAGTAACTTGATTAAATGAAACAAACATTTATAAATGAAACTCCCATTTTGAATGAATAAATGCCTTATCAATTAATGTAGTTATAGAAAACACATGCACTTACTTTGGTGATTTTGAACCTCTACAAGTTATATACTATCAAATTAAAAATACCACTAAACACCATAATATTTGATAATATATCCATTGTACAATTACCTATAATATTAGTATATTAATGGTTGATAAATTCCAATTGGCAGAGATGAAATAAGTGATGACCTCAACTTGTAGGATCGTACCCTATGAATCTCATCTATTAGAGCTTCTAAGGGAGATAAAATCATTGGGATTTTCCCTTGACCAAGACCAAACCAAGATTCAACAACTAAAACATGAGTGAAATTGTTTATGGGAGAAGTTAAAGCTTATTAATATCACATCCCAAACCATATTTTCTGAACCACCCTAAGAAAGTGTAATCATCGAACACCTTACCCTTTGGGTTTATGCTGGTGTAATAAGGGATTATACATAAAGAACTTAATTTGTATATTCTTATTTTTAATAAAATAATTATTATATTTATCCCTTTTGATTATTAATTTATATATAAAATTATATATTATTTGATGGAAATTATATTTTGATATGAAGTAAAAAAATTATATATTTAGAAAATATATAGATTTAACAATTTTTTTATAAATTAAATAACTTTAAAATAAATATTATTTTGATATAATATTCTTATTAATTAATAATTATTTATATAAAAAAGATGATATAATTTAATGAATTACAATTTAATCGTTATAATATTCAAAAAATTGTTATTATAAAAAAACCCATTATTTTTCAATAAATGAGGATTTTGATTTAAAATTGTAAATTATCATATACAAAAAATTATTTTGATAAAATAATAATTATTTTTTGGAATAATCATATTTAAATTATCCAAATATTATTTTCTCATACTTTTATGAGGTAATTGAATTTTTGGATAAAAATAAAATATTGTATAAATATACAGTATGTATCATGGCATCATAATGAACCAAAAGTGATGTAATATATAAAATAAAATATATAACCAACCAAATATATATTTAACCTTTAAAATAATGTGTTTTTAAGTTATTTTACTAATTTTATGAAGACTTAATGAATCACCCAAAGCCTTTATTATATTTTAAGGCTTTAAAATCAATTCTTTATAAAGATGAATCACTTCCACATCAACAAAGGTATTATTTTAAGGAGTTTGGATATTATAATTATAAAATAATTAAAACCACTCTACTTTGGAAGAAACCATGATAAAAAACCATGTTATTTTTTTAGTTTTTATTAATTTATCATAGATTTCAAAACCTAGGTTTGGAAAATTAAAAAAAATTCCCTCTCTTTTGCTATAAAAACACAACCAAACTCCCATTCCTATTAAATAAAAAATCACTAAGCAAAAATTTACTCTGAAGTTTTCTTTATATATCCCTCCTACGGTTACTTCAAGCTATTAAGAAGCTCCTCCCAATATTTAATATGCACCCTATCAAGGTAAGGGATTCTCTCATTCTCCTCTTTATTCAAGAACCTTCTTTATATCATGACATTTAATTTACAATTTTTCATATTTGGATGTATTTTTAGACATAACTATTACTTTCCTTATTATGTTCAAGTAATTATATACCCCTTTAACTCTCATTAATCCCTTCTATTAATCTTTATGTACCACCATTATGGTACCAAAATTTTCCTATGTTTTTTCATGCCAAACAATTATGTAGTGATTACCCATCCCCACTTCCACTCAATGGTATTCACCTAATGTAACTATACTTCATTGATTAAGTAATTCAATGTATGTATCTCACACTCCTTAATCTTGATATTAAAATTTATGGAATACGTCCTTATGTTTTATGATCTATCTGTCACACTTACTCATGTACATGATATGAGTGTGATGGGTGGGCCCATAATTCTATAGCCCTCCAATTTATTGTGTAATGTTTTTGTCTCATGAGATGTTATGTACGGGATTAAGGAGTTAACATAATCCATTATTGAAAATTTTCCACCATGTGATGTTGTCTTGATAGTTATCCTTAACTTATTCTTATGTCATGTTTTATGTTGTTTCCACATTCCTATATTTAATTGATGTTATCATGTTATATCATGACTCATTATTAAAGATTATGATTATCACCCCATTTATATCTCTTTGAAATTACTATTTACTCTCATGTATTACTTTCATCATGTTATTCTTTGATTATTCCCTTACTGGTCTTTATAGATCACCCCTTTCTTATGTATGTTCTTAGGCTATCCCATGCAATTTTAGATGATCCATGGAATATAAGAACTTTTTATAGAGTTTTTAAATAATTTTGTATTTATTTTGAAAGTTTTTATGTTATGTACCTAATTAAACAAATACACTAAGACTAATGATCTTATGGGGTTTTATTAAGTGTATATTTATGTAATAAATTATGAATTAAAATGTATTAAAATATGGATTGTCATACCCGAGCTATCCTCAAAAGCACTCCAAGTTCCCTTTATTACTTTCTTGTGTTTACTTCATTTATCTTCATATTTTTTCTTATTTTTAAACTTTTAATAATCATATTTGACATTTTATTTTATTCTACACTCATAACAGGTAACTTTAAAATTATCATTATTCTTCCAATATCCTTTTTTGTCATACTTTACTTTGAAATTTTATTTCCTAAAGAACTTATTATTCTTGTAAAACTTCTTGAATCATCTTGCCAAATGGGCCATTTACCCATCACTATTAGAGTCACTATAACATTCACTGGTTCTCTCTTCTTTGATTACCTTTTTAGATTTTTCTTGAAATTATTTTAATGTGATTTACCTTTTGGGTTCAACATATTCATCATTAACTTTAAGTTCTTCCTTATACATCAACAATTTTCCTATCATCTCATTTATTGTAAGCTTTCTCTCATAACATGTTTATTGAATGGATATGATAGTTCATATCTATCTATTGGGTAAGCATCTTAATATCCCCATCACTTGAGACATTTCATTAATAGTCTTTCCCAGTGCATGCATCATATTTTTAATCTCATTAAACTTGAGATACATTTGAGAAATAGACTCATCAGTATTCACCTTAAATATATTATACTTAATCGTATAAGTATTTAAATGTATTTATTTTACATTATATGTTCCTTCACGAGACATAGATAAGGTATACCAAATTTTAAAAAGATTTTAACATTCATATATTCTATTAAATTCATATTCTTATAATGCAAGGTATAAAGAATTCATTGATTTACAATTATAGTCATAGGCAACCTTAATGGAATCACTCCATCCAACAATAAAAACTTTAGATTTTTCATATTGATCTTCTATTATAGTTCAAATATAAAAACCTATACTTTAAAAATGTATATTAATTTTTATTTTCCATTGATCATAGTTAGTACCATTAAAATATGGAGATCTATTAGCATTATTTACCTAAAGTCTATTATTATCGATAAAGATATAAATTTAAATCTTTTTGGTTAAAAACATAAAGAAAATTAAAGCTAAAAATAAGAAATAAATGAACTCCTATGATACCAAATGTTGGTTGGAGTGGATTAATCAATAGGGGATGGGTGAATGGAGTATCTAGTAATTTTGATCATTAAGTCAGCCGATGCACATGTCAAAGTGGAGGAAAGCAGATAATCTCTTCAAAAATAAAAAACAATACTTATTAATAAAATTATAACTTCAGTTATACATGTCTAAATAAGATGATATTTTGAGGAAAAATGAACAATATATAGTAGAATAAGATTCAAGATTACCATTTACACATATTCGACCATTTATTATGAAAAAAATGATTTTTTTGAAGGGTTGATTCTTGAGGGAGAATTTTACACACCTATGAATTATAAATATATATCTCTATTTCCTTTGAAGGGGATCAACCCCTAGATGGATGAATTTGGATAAAGTTCCACTGATTTTTTTTATTTTCCTTTCATGTTATAATTCTCACTTAGATAATTTTAATACCATTTCTATCATTTATCTTTCACTATTTATTCATATCTCTCTTATCGCTTATTTTCTTTCCCCATTTCATCCTTAACATTGAACTCTTATACTCATGATAATGAGTAACTAACCCAAGTAACTTCCCAGGGGAGTAATCTGGAACTAAACCTAATTCACTATGTTTATTTCTTGTTGTTTCTTATTTTCATATATTTAGGTCGAGGTAGATCTTATGTGGGAAAGGAAAATTTGTGTCTCCAATTTCTACAAAAGTCTTAGACTTTTATTTTATTTTATTCTACCTTGATTGAGGAGATAGATGTTTGGTTTACTTGGTGATCATTAAGTTCACTTCATATTCACAACCTGGGTAGAATATGATGTTCATACATATGATGGAAGTAAATATGAAACCAATTTAAGGAGATGAAGGTTCACTTCATGTGATTTTATTGGGATTATCTAATTTTTTCCAACTTCATTATATCTACATTCCTTATATTTTCATCTAAATTTCATATTTTTTTAGTTTTTCCTTATATAAACAAAATACCAAAATTTCAACTACTTTAATAAATAAAAAACACTTAAATATAATAATTTAGTTATGAATAACGAGTGTTTGATTTGAAACAGATCCTCTAGTGAGACAACCTTGGTTTTCTACTATGATGTACTTGGAAAAATAAATCATATCTTTTGCATCACCCCAAAACATGTGCATTAAAACTTGGTGCCTTTTCAAGGGACTAAACGATCATTCAATTACTATTTTTATTTGAATTTTATAAATAATTTCTTTATTTTCACATAAAAATATATATATATTAAAAATTTTCATAATGTATTCAAACTAAAATTATTTTGAATGGATTGACTACTCTTAGGTGATATAAGAATAAAAAGTTCACATTGATGAATATTCACAATTATAAGTACTTAGAGATACAATAAAAAATCTAGAGAGAAAAAAAGGTTAGTTGAATATGTCTATGTATCTCATGAGCTACAACTGAAGCAACCCGAACCTGAATTGGAAATGGGACTAATGGAGGAATAAGTAACCCCACTAATTTCACAAGTTTAAGAAACTGAAGAGGCTGAGAATGAATTACTTGAAGATCCATTAAACCTATCTCAACCATTATTAGAAGAGGTTTCTAAATAATACATTCCAACTGATATACATGTGGGAGATTAAGATGTTTTGGATGAGTATTGGATAAATTTTTTATAACTTTAAAAGGTAAGTGATTATCTTATATATGATAATGAAAAATCAGCACCTATATACCTATCTCTTTCTTTGGAAGAAGATGATGAAGGTGAACCTATGAAGACTAAGTTACTATTAGATCTACTAGAAGAGATAAATTTATAATCTGACTTACTTGAAAGGGAATATTATTATATTGTCTCTTCATGTTTTAATATTATTCAAGATGAATTGTTTTTATAATTCTCCTTTTATAAAATTTATAAGATATCATAAATGGTGTAGACCTTAAATATTCATGTTAAATAAGGAACCACCCAATATGTGGTGATCAAATAAAAATAAGGGATCAAGGAACATGTGGTGATGTGACTATATCCTATACAAAAATTTTCATATGATATGAAAGAGGGTGATATAGAAGTTAATAGGGGAAACCCTATCTTATTTTCCCTACCACTATGTACCTCAATTTTTATCTTTATTCTATTTTGGGGGTTGGTACATTTTTTATTTTATTTAAGGGTTCCCAGTTTTAGAATCCCCTCATGGACACTAGAAAAAGTCACATGGGGTGGTTCAACTCAAAGAAACTCCATCCACCACCAGATTTGGGATAAAGTGCTATAACTAACTAATTAGTGGTAGTGAAAACCGAGCATCTGCTTGGGGGTGTAAACCAAGATTTATCGCTTTTCTTTTCTATTTATCTTTATTTTTATTTATTTTTATTTTAATAAATTTATCATATTTTTTTCTTGATTTATTAGGTTTGGAGTGAAAGTTTCTAGGAGATTATCTCAAATCTATTACTAAAAAATAAATTAGGTTGCATATCTAATTTTCATTATTTTATTTTATATCCAATTTAAATTATTTATAAAAGTTTTTATTGATATAATTAGAACTAAAAATATGGTCGTAAATGGAATAAATGTGGGGGAGAGAACCTTTTTAGTTTAGAATTTTGAAATTTTTATATCTTTTTCAAAAAACAAATTGTGTTTCTTTTTTAATTTTAGTATGTTTTTAGAACTTGTGAGCTCAAATTATTATCTTTACCATTTTTGAAACTCATGTCAATGAGTGAACCAATTTATAAAATGAGACTAAACTTAAATGATTTTTTAAAAAAACTTTGTTTCAAGTTCAAAACTTTCAGAATTTCATGAAAAACCACTAAAATTTGAATAACATGGCATATATAACTATCTTAATTTTTAAAATCACCTTATTTTTAGGCTTCTTAAACTTTTTTACATTCAACTCACTTCTTGATAGAACCAAACCATGCTTGAATAACTATAATTTGATTTATTTCTATCAAAACTTGAGGGTTTTAGGTGCTTATGTTTTAAATGATTATGACATTTATTTGATTTTAAAATTCCCGATTCTCAAGAAAATCATTTTTATTTTGAATTTCCTTATACATTTAATCCTTTAAAGCCTTTATAAATCCATGAAAAACCTTTTTAGGTAGCCAAATTATAAGCCACTTATCACGATCCAACCTACTCTATAAGTAAAACTGTAAGAACTAATTGAACTTAAGTATGAGGGGATATTGCCTTGTGTGTACCAAATAATTTTGTTATACTTTGGATATATAATAAAGGCTGAAAAGTTTATGTTGAATAAAAACAAGTGAATCTACTATTTATATTTGTGCACATATTTTTGAAAAAAATATTGAGAAAATTCCATCGAGTTGAAGATGCTAGAAAAATAAAATAAAATAATTTATTTTTGAATATAAAAGGATATATTATAATTTTAATGAGGAGTTTGAAGTCACACACACTATTTTTAACTCAAAATAAGTCCTAACTTCCTTCAAACATAAAATTTGGATGAATTTTGAAAATAAAAAAGAAATTAAAATCAGTGATGGTAGTTGAATAGACTCATTTATTCTACTTAAATGTTGAATGGTGTGAAATTTATTTGAAGTTTTTATCATAATTAAAGATAATTTTTTATGGGAGTATTTAGGAGGCCCATTCTTGAGTAAATTAGATTCATTCATTTTTCTATTAAAAATCCATACCTCTTTATCCAACCTCAAAAATTTTGACATATAAAACCCAATAACCCTTAAACTATAAAAAAACATTAAAATACTTCATGATAAGCATAAGTAATTTAATCACATTGATCCTAGATTTATGAAATTATCAAGCCTATGGTGGACCATTCATGTTTTTGGAAGAGAAAATCCTTGTTGAAAATATACACCTGTGTGACGATGGAAAACTTATGTGTGGTAAGTGTTTTTTGTGCATGGGAGGAGAAATAAAAAGTGAATGAATTGAATGTACTAATTTGAAAATTTTAAATAAAGTTATTTGAATATGAATTATATTTTTTTTGGTGTGAAATTGGTGGATCTAATTAGAATGTGTTTTGAATTTTCTTTGATTTGATTTTGATGTTTACTTATCTAGTAGTCTAAGTGGTAAATGTGATAGAATTGATATAAATGATATTTTAAATATTTTTATTGTGTATTTAAATGACTAATTATATAATAATTTGTTATTTTGAGATGTATTATATCATTTTTAGATTATTTTTGAATTTTAGAAATTATTGTGAAATATTTTTAATTATGGATTTTTAAATTTTTTTTTTATCAATTTGGTATTTGAGGCATAATTTTTTTTAAAATGATATTAATTGAAAAATTACTTATTAGAATTATATTTTCATTGGGATTTAATTTATTTAACTAGAATAAGATAATATTCAAACTATATGATTCCCAAGTATTTTATACAAATTGGAAAAATTTTTAGCTGACGATTTTGACTAACCATCAATAAATGTAGCATAACTTAGGATAAAAGAATCCAAATTATTTAATTATAGTCTAAAATAAAGGAGTAATTATTTATGTGTATTTATATTAAATTTCATAAAATAATTTGATCATTAAGTTAATCGATATTCATGTCAAAGTGGAGAAAATTTATTAAACTCTTTAGTTAGAAAAAGTTTTATTTAGTAATAAAATGATAACTTTTCATACACGTATCAAAAAAAGATAATATTTTGAGGGAGTATGATAAAGAAAAATTTATACAAGTTTCTAGTAGTTAATTTGATGATATCTGACCATTTATTATGAAAAAAATTTATAATTTTTTGAAGGATTGATTCTGGATGGAATATTTTCCACACCTCTTCATTATAAATATATATATCCATTTCCTTTAAATGGGACCAAACAATATTAATATAAATCAAGATAAAGTTATACTAATTTATTTTATTTCTTTTCTTTACATTCTATAATATATACTTATATAATTTTAATAATATCTCTCTCGTTTCTCTTTTATTGTTGCTTCATCTATCTTCTCTTTTATTCTTTCTCCCCATTTCATTATTCACTATGAACTCTTATATTCATGACCATGAGTAGCTAACCTAGGGAAATTCCTAGGGAAATAATCTAGTGATGAACCCAATTCATTGTTATTCATGCTTAATGTTTATTATTTTCTTAGAGTTAGGTTGGGGGAGATCTTATGTTAGAAAGACACCTTTGTTTGTCCACTTTCCACTCTTTTTTGCATTATTATCCCTCAACCAAGGATATGGATGTGTGGGGTACTTGGTGATTATTGATTACAATTTATATTTACAACCTGGTTAGAATAGGATATTCATGAATATTATGGATTGTGTTCATTATTTAAATATGAAACTAATTTAAGGTGATAAAGGTTCACTCTCAGTGACTCTAATTGGAGTTTCTACTTTCTTTCTAACTTTATTCTATATGTATTCATTTTGTTTTCATTTTTATTACATATCTACTTTTATTTTTTAATTCCATCAATAAAAAACCAAAATTTCTTTTGATTTTATAAATATAAAACAAAAAAATATAATAATTTTATTAATAAGAGTGAGCGTTTGAACTACAACAGCTCCTCAAGTAATATTACCATGGACAACCACCATGTTATACCGGGAAAAATTAATATCATCTTTTGAACCACCCTATGATAGGAATGTTAAGTACCTAAACCCAATTCTTGTAGAGAACCACCATAACCCATGGGGTGGGTGGGGGGGGGGAGGGGGGTACCTAAATCCATATCTACTATTAACATCCCACCTTCTATTTATCACAACCTCTACAAAGCTAAGATCCTCAAACTAAATGAGTTGTAATGTAAACATCCTCTATTGTTTGAGAGAATTGTACTATGGAACCATATGTGAGAAACTAATTAGAATAGAATAATCATATTTCTAAGAATATAATCTGAGTGAGTAATCATAAATAATATTATAGATAGCCTAGTACATAACATGTCCATTGGCATACATAATGTGAAGGGATCTTGGGAAAGTCTAGTCATGTACTACCGATGCTCATACCATGTGAGTTAAAAATACAAGATATGTACAATAGGTTACATAATGTGTATATCAAAGAGGAACATGATTTAATCTCATATACACTGAAGCAATTATAATATATTCTTATATAGACTACATGATGTCTTTGAAAATACACAAATTTTAGAACTAATTGGGCTAAAGGCGTGTAATTTGGATACATTTCATTTTTCCTCAATGGTTTTACATGATTTATATAATGAACACACTATTTAAAAGGCTTACATAGACACTAGGCATGTAGGATATGTATACATAGATCCACTTTATTCTCTACACATAGTGTGTGTAAAGGAAAATACACTGCACGTGGGAGCAACTTTATGGCATGAAATGTACATGGTTACACACAAAAGTATGAAGCCTATAAATTCATAGAATTTGACCTAATGTTACATGGTTTGTAACATTTAAAATTTCATATATTCCAATTTCAAGCCACATGATGAGTCTTGTAGTATGATTTTTAGTGATACAAATCATGTGGAATTAAAATCTATATGGAAATAATAAATGATGATGTACATGATGTGTAACAAGACTATATGAAATGTATTAGAAAAATATATATAAAATAAAAAACATCATCTTGAATCCATGGATAACATTGTCACCTACATTACTATCCACGCTTCAACTGTAGGAAAAAATTACTTCCTTCAGATCCTTTAATGCACGACATTGGGTTAATCTCCAACGAATTGTCACTTTTTAATCTGTCATCATCCAACTATTCTTTGAACCACACCTTGAACTCACCATATTTTCATAAACATGCACCAAGACCCACAAACCCTTTGGTTTTCCTCCTTTATAACATCACATAATAACCATAAAACTCAAACATGAAAAACTAGAGAATATTCAAGATGGTGGTGATTGGGTGAATACCCAACAACCCAAGGATGGGCTCATATTTGAGTTCATAAAAGAATATGAGTATGGGTTAAGATTAGAATTTTCAATTAATGGGGGAAATTCTTCTCAACAGGTTATGATTATTTGAATTATGAATTACTATAGAAAGAAATAAATTACCAAATAATAATTTTAATGATTCCAATTATTATTTTAAATAGTCATCACCAAGAATAAACCATATCAGATAAGTAATTTGATGTTCCCAAATGGACTATGATGAAGAGTCATATTTGTTATCAATTTATAATCAAGGATTAAATTCAATACGTGTTGAGAGATTATGAAGAGTCCAATGTGTCAAGATTTGGAAGGATACTTTGTTTAATGAAGAGTACCTTGGAAAGGTGGATTGAATAACTCATTGGAGATTTTTGAGATGCAACTTGTAGTTTATACAGATCGCTTATATGTGTTTCCTTCCATTAGATTTATTGGGGAAGATCTATTCACAAGTTAGAAAAGGTGATTAAATTAATAGATTTTGATAATTCCCATAAATAAATGGGAAAAGAATATTGAGAAGTTTCTTAGTATTTTGAAAGTATCATAATATCTGATGATTGTAGATTTAGACTATATATGAATCAATGAAAAGTGTTGTTTAATAAATAGAGCACTATCAACTATAGGTTCTTGATGAGGCTAAGATATGGCTATATTGGATAAGAATCAAGTTGTATGAAAGAGGGAGAAACCATACTTGTGTTATTAAATATGAAGGTTTCTATATATATTGATTAACACACTTGGATGATGGTCATAGAATGTTGAGTTTGAAATTGATATAGGTGTTTCATTTGTTGTTAATTATCTAAGAACTATTTCTAAGAATAAGTTTTGAGAGGTGTTGGGAAATGATTTGAGGAAGTGGATCTTTATTATAATAATAAAGAGAAGTTCATATGATATAAAAATACTCTAAGAATTGTGATAAAGAGTTCTAATAAAGTTTTATAAATTCAAGAGTCATTTAAGTTGATTTGAGATAAGTTGGAGTGGCTAGAGAATCCCAAAGAATATTTGAAGAAGTTCTAGAAATTTAGAGGTGTATATTATTTAATAAATTAGAAAAGTACTATGTATGTAATGATATTCTTGAAGTTTCACCGATTATTTAAGAGTAACTCTGAATTTTTTAATAATACGTAAGATTTTATAGAGATGCATCTGTGGTATAGAAAATACACAAGGGTAGTCCATACCTTAAATAATAGAAATTAGAAATGAAATTAGTCACACTGGGGTGCACCAAGGTAAGATTCTCAATATATAAAGGTCATCAAAATTTTTAAAGGGATATGTAAGGGTGATCAGAGGGAAGTGAGATTTAGAAAAGTACCCAAGCTTCATAGTGATACATAAGAGTAACCCCATATTTCTAGTTCATATGGAATATTTTTTAAGATTATATGTAATGATAAACTGGTCTTCCATGAGAAATTCAAGAGTAACAAAAAGATCACATAAAGGAAATAAAAAGTTTTCAAAAGATGTGTAGAGTAACCAATAACTTATAAAAGAGTATTATATTCATATAAATGAAAAAAATTTATTGACGTAAAAATCAGAAGCATAATTAAGCTAGATGATGCTTTTTTGATCTCTATTTTCTTAATATCATGATATTGGTTATTGAGCCGTGATTCAATTTGAGTCAAAATGAGGATTGAAAAATAAGAAATTTAGAGGGTAACTCTTTGATTATTTTAGGGTTTTCAAATATGAAGATTTGAAAATAATATATGGTGATAAAAGTTAGATTGATTACAAAAAATCATTGAAATATTTTCAACCAGATTAAATGAGAAAATGGGTGTTTTTGGAATAGTATTTGAGAAAAAATTCTATAAGATAAAGAATATTCCAAGATTATTGGGGGCATTCCCATGTGCTTTTTTTGAGAAATTAAATGTGAATATTGAGGATATCATAATGTTTATTATTATGAAATTCAAATATTCAAAATATAGAAATAATATTCATGTGATTTTTATAATATAGAAGAGAGAATAAGAAATAAGAAGAAGGTGTGTGAGATGAGAAACCGATATAGTAACATTTTTGAAGTGAGTGTGAAAGAATCCAATTTTTTTAGGAAAGATGATATTATGTGTCAAGTAAGAAGGATAATAAGAGGAAGAATAATAAAAAGAGATTAAATATGATGAGGTATTGCTACTGCATACCTAATTATAATTGAATATAGAAGAAAATAAAGTTGATGAAGAAAGAGAGTTGAGTAAGGTCAACACTGATACTATATAGATATACATTCTATGCATCAATACTCTTGGATGATGATGATATGATACAATTAATGATCATATAAGGCTAAAATAATATTTATTTGATTGAGAAATTCAAACACTAAACATCTTGCATAATTTCTGTAAGTTTGGATACTTGAACAAGGCCGATGTGCATACGATTATAACAGAATACACATTATTAGTCAAATAACTATTATTGAGGAATAAGATTTGATTATTTGATTTAGTAATATACATTTGAAGATTGAATATATTATTAAATGTTTTTTTAGTTTCATCCTTTGTAAACTGGATGGAGATAGTATAAATAAAGAGCTAGGGAGATTGAAAAACTACCAGGAGATAATAAAGGTTATTTGGGTAATTGCTTACCTGTATTAACTTAATCATATTATAGTGGATATCTGTGTCTCAAAATTGACCCAAACACAACACGTATTATATAACTACATTGGGATCAAACATTGTAAAAATACCATGTGTTTCTATCTTTATTTATTTATTTCTTTGTATGTGATGTTTTATTTTTAGAATTCATAATCAAATTAATTCATCTTAACCAATAACAAGGGTTGAATATTTATTGGGGAAATTAAAAGAGAAAATAATTTTTCAAAAAGGGGTACACTAATTCACCCCACTCTCATATTTCCTACATGATCCTATTGGGGAATTTGAAGTGGTATCAGAGCTAATCTAGGTTCCCTATGAGTAGATTTATTTTATTTCCCAGTTGTCTTTATCAAATATATATGAAGTTCAAATTTTAATAAGGTTTTGAGTTTCCTTATATAGAGAATATAATTTTCATCCTTATCAATACCAATATGGATTTTTCATCCAAAACCTCTAGGAATAGGTAGATAAAAGAGGAAAAGAAGATGCAAAATATTTCAAAGGATAATGAGGGCACAACACTATTTGATGGTTATAAAAGTGGTTATTTATCTTTCATATCAGCTCAAATGTGTCCAATTAAAGAATCAAGTTTAGGGTATGAAGAGTATGTTGATATAGAGTCACTTACTAAGTTTTAATATTAAATAAAGGAATATTTTAAAAACATACCTATTGAGGTTTTCATATATCTACTCGCATACATCAAGGGGATACAAGATAATAAATCACAGTTGGAGTTATAAGATGATGAAATTGAAGAAGAATTGTCCATGAAGTTTCAAAATAGAAACACTATCATTAAAGATGTGAAATCCAAGGAACAAATTTTGTAGATCTATAAAAAAATACACCATAACTAAATAATACTTGAAAAAATAAACTGATGATAAATCCAAGACAATTAAAGATTATTAAGAAAGGTTCCATGAATCCGAAAAAACTCAAAGTGATACCATTGATGTTAAAAATTCTCAATTGGAGATCAAGGATAAAAGAGCGAAGGAGCTTAAAAATTCTTTACAAGAAAAGAATAAATTTCATTAAAATAAGATTATGATAATGAGTAAAGAATATAAAACAAAATTAAATCAATATAGGATGAAAAAAATATCCTCAATATGAAATTCCTTGATATTTAAGTTAAATTATAAAATATGGAGGTGGTTCAAGCTTTGTCTTCACAAAAAACTAAGAGAAGATTCATTTCAAAAAAAATTCCAAGGGGGATTCTTATGATAAAATACATATATATATATATTGTGAAAGAATATTTTTAGGCAATCCTATAATATATCCACTACAAGCTCATAAAAAAATATAACCCATGTTCCAAAAATTTATGTCTATACTAATTCTAGTTCATTTCGTAGTACATTTTATAATTCAAAATTTGAGAAAATATGAACAAAAAAATGCTATTAATCCCACCACCACATCAAGGGTATATCTGAGCATGAGTATGGATAGTTATTACCTAAAAGGATCTCAAAAAAGGTTATTTTTTCCAAAAATATCAAGGTTTCAAAGCTATTTATATTGAAACTGAAGGAAAAATTACAAGTTTTATTGGATATTTTTGGTTCTATAAAAGGTTTAGACATAGATACATGGATTTTCAATAAAAAATGTTAGTCACTAGAATACAAAGAAGGATTATACCAAGTGGGTGTAGATCCAGAGTTAATAGAAATCTTATTGAGGTATGATAATTTACCCTGAAAAAACAAAATCTATCTTGCAAGAAAAAATTTGAAAGATTAAATAAATTCTATAGAAATTTCCATATAAGTGGTCACAATAATAAAAAGTACTAGTATATCAACCAAGAATATTCCACATGCTATCAATGGAATTAGACCACAAAAGATAAATAAAAATAAAAGGAATATAGTGAGTCTTCCTTGGGGTGAAATCAAAATAAAAGTGCTAAGAATACTACACATAATAATAATTTTTTGAATGATGTCACACTAAGAAGGAGGATATGATTCTACTATGGGAGAAAATTCCACATCGTGTACCTTTAAGAACAATTCATGAACATCAATTTTGGAGGAAACAAGATGGAATAAAAAAGATAATCCATCCAAGAAAGAAATAGAAGGAATGGTTTTGAGGGATACATATAAGAAGAATAACTTGAGAAGTTTCCTAAATAGGGTAATCTAAATATTGGTGAAAAACTATATGGAATGTGAACATAGATTAGAAAAGATCTTAATAAATGCCTGAAATGGATATTATGATAGAAGGATATGATGAGAAATAAAGATAAAGTACCATTGAATCCATGTTCTAAGAATGCTACTATTAAAAAGAAGTCCCCATATATAAAGAAATACGGGCATGTTCATAATGAATGAATGACCATAAGGACAATACAGATAGAAATTTAAAATAATATGGAGGAAAAAATTAATGAATTTTCCTTTCTAGTTAATGTTAAAAAATCCAATTCCATATAAGAAGATAAGGGATGGTAAAATGAGACCATGCCGACTAAAGAATATTTACTATGTAAAATCAAATAAAGAGAAATCATAAAGAGTTATCATAAATTTGAAACTAAATTGAAAAGGGTTTCTGGGTTTAGAAGCTAGTATCAACCCTGTTTCTCTCATTAAGAGTCAATAGAAGACCCATCATATTCCCATATCTACTATTTTTTGTGTTTTTATGCAGGTTTTTGAAGGTAATCCATTTAGGGGAGAACTAGAATATTATGAAAGTCTTATAACATGGATCATTATACATTATGAAGTGATTTTATTGATATCTTGATGTATCCTTGAAAAATTTCAAGGTGTATCAAAGCATTCTTAGAGTTCATTTTGATAGAGATCAACCATGATAAAGGTTTTTGGAGTCTATCCATTGAGGGGGATCTGATATGAGAATACAGCTAGATGATTCTATTTCATGAAAATTTGAGTTTCTTTATAAATTTGAAGCTAAATTATGATAAACACACTTTAACATTACTGTTTTGATTTTATCAAATCTGATTATTAAGGGGGAGTGAATGGTAAGCTAGAAAGTAACATGATGGGGAAGAACCCACATTCACTTGAATGCCTTTTATTTACTTTTTGAGTTGAGTATTGGAAACAAAATTGAAAGTTTACTTGTAATAATCCCTAAAAATTTGTATTTGAGTTGGTGTCACATGATGAATAGATTCATGGGATTTTTTTATCCAAGTTAGTCACTCTTATTTTTTACACTGATCTAGCATACATAGACTTGGAATTGATTAATTTATGGATCCTTGATAAGATAAATGAAATTCCACCCTTCTCTCAAGTGGATTAGGTTTCACTAAGGTGGATAATATAAAATTTCAATCATAGGAAAATCTTGATATAAGTGGGACTTTCCCTCACCATTACACTTTTTCATTTATTTTTAATAACAAAAAGACAGACATTAAATTTAAAAATGAAATTAGTATAATTAAAATGGGTATTGACAAAAAGTCCAAAGGGGGAGATTAAAGTTCCCAAATTGATTTTTATTAAGAGTTTTATTTTTTATCAATATGTCAATGAGGAGTAGATTCAATATGTGTTGAGAGATGATGATGAGTCCAATGAGTCAAGAGGTTGAAGGATACCCTGTATTATGAAAAGTACCATGAAAGGGGGATTTAATAATTAATTAGAGATGTTTGAGATATACATTGGAGTTTCTATGGATCATTTGTATATGCTACCTTTACTTTAATTTTTTAGGAAGATCCATGAAAGGGGGATTGAATAACTAATTAGAGATGTTTGGGACATTTTCCATAAATAAATGGGAAAATAAGATTTAGAAATTTCTTATTATTTTGAAAGAAACCTATATATCTGATGATTTTTGAGCTAGAGTTTATGTGAATCAATGAAAAATTATACTGGCTAAAGAGAGAAATGTCAATTATAGATTCTTGATGAGGTTGAGAGTTGCTTGTGTTGGAGAGGAATAAAGTTGGCTAAAAGACTGAGAAAACATCCTTGTGTTATCAAGAATGAAAGGTGTTACATGTATTAATTAACACACTTGAATAATAGTTAGATAATTCTAAGACTGAAGCTGAGGTAAGTGTTTCATTTGTTGGTAATTATATAATCATTATTTCTAAGAATAAGTGTTGAGAAGTGTTGAGAAATGAGTTGAATGAATGGATCTTTATTGAAATACTTAGGTGAAGTTTATATATTGACGAAATGATTTGGGGATTATGATAAAGAGTTTTGATAAAGTTTGATAAATTCCTAGAGTCATTTAAGTAGTTTTTATATGAAATAGAGTGGTTGGATAATCCCTAATAAGATTTGAAGAAGTTCTAAATAGCTGTGAATAAGTTCTAGAAATTTAGAGTTGCAGATTGTTGAAGAAATTGAAAAAACACTCTATATGTAAGTTTATTCTTGAAGTTGCACTAATTATATAAGAGAAACTATAGAATTATGAATAATATGTAAGATTTAATGGATAGTTATAATCAATAAATATAGTAATTAAGGGTTTTACAAACCTTCAATACTAGAAATCAAAAAAACACTAAGTCACATTGAGATATGTCAAGGTAAGTTTCTCAATATGTAAAGGTTATCACAATTTTCAAAGGGATACATAAGGGTACTGAAAGGGTAGTGAGATTTTATGAAGTACCAAAGTCGAACTATGATAAGTATAATCAACTCCAAATTTCCAATGTATACAGAAGAGTTAACAGGAGGATATGTACACGCCACTTAAAGATTTTAAAGGACATGAAAAATATTTCAAGATAATAAATAAGGGTAAACTAGTCATCCATGAGAAATATAAGAGTAACAATAATCTCAATTAATGGTAAAATAAAGATTAAAAAAGATGCATAAGGATAACCATATTTTTATGGAAGAGTATTCCATTTGTAGAAATAGGAAAATTTATAGAAGAAGAATTTAAAAGGGTGATTAAGTCAGATGATGCTTTGGTGATCTTAAAGTATTTAATATCATGAAGATAGAAATTAAACCATTATTTACACTAGGTTAAAAGGATAATTGAATGAGAATAAATTTATAGGATCACTATTTTATTATTATGGTATTTTCAAAAATTATGATTTGAAAATCATTTTTGGTGATCAAAGCTTGAGAAATTATAAAAATTTATGGAAATTTTGTCAACCAGCTCAAATGAGAACATGGTTGTTTTTGAAATAATATAAAAATAAATTTTTACAATATAAATAATATTTTAAGATCATGGGGAACATACCCATGTGTTTCTATTGAGAAATTTACTGATAATATTAAGGAGATCACAATGTTAATTATTATCGAATTTATATATTCAAAACATAGAATGGGCATTGGGAAAAAAATTGGGGCCTACGGGCTATGTAATGGGTCTACCTCTACCCAGTTAAAAGAGGTCTTTGATTTTATTTAATAATAAAATGAGTCTTTGGCCCCAACCTTTAAAAAAACATAAGAGGCTAGAATGAAGAAGAAAAATGTGAATGAGTTAAGAAATTGATACAGTAATAATTTTGAAGATCCTATATATTGAAGAGAGAGAGAGTGAGAGTACCCAATGATATTAAAGAATGATGAACCTACACATCAATTAAGAAAAAGAAGATAATGAAAAAGGTTTATGGGGTACCAATATTGCATAAAAAATTATCATAAAAAACAAAAGAGAATAAAGTATAGGAAGAATGAGAGAGTTAAGAAAGATGACATTTCTGTTACACTAATATACATTCCGTGTGTTGAGGATCTTGAAGATTGAGGAGCTACTATGTTTGAAGATTACAAAAGGGTCAAAGAAAAATGAGTTGAGTGAGAAAGGAAAAAAATCTACATCTAAAAAAAGGTTCAGAAGTATGGATAGTTGAACAAGGTTAATGTGCATGTGGTCATAACAGAATACAAATTAGCAGTTAAAGAATTATTACTGAGGAAGAAGAAATGATCATTTAATGCAGTGACATATAAGATTAGATTTTAAATCTTATTTTGGAATATGTAGAGAGTAACCTTTATAAACTGATGGGATATAGTATAAATATAAAACTACCTAGAGATAGTGAATGATTTTTGGAATATATACTACATGTATTCACTTAGTTACTTTATATTAGATATTTTGTATCTCATACTAGACCCAAACACAACAAGAAGTGGATACCCATATTAGGATAAAACCTTGTAAAAATATCATGTGTTGTTTTTTTGATTTATCTACTAAATTTCATGTGGTGTTTCCTATCGGTAATTTATAAGAATATCTATTAATATTAACCAATATAGAGGTTTAAATATTGAGAGGGGAAATTAAAATAGAAAGGAATTTGGTAAAAAGGGTCACACTGATTCACCCACTATGAGCGACAACATGATACTATTGATGTATTTTAAGATCCATGGACAAATCCATGAAGAAAATGTACAAGAAATTTGAAGGGTTCATCTTCAAATTCATCCCATGATAGAAATAAAATATTTAAAAAATTTAACTCACATGAATAGAGGGGAAATTTAATCAAAGTAAGAATAATATTTCCCTCATGCACTAAGAAAATAATAGAATTCAATTATTTACTTTACCTTTAATTTGAAAACCTAATTATTTCCATGATGTAAAAAACCTCAAATAATTAGAGTCACACAATAAAGATGTTCAAGGCAAAAAAAGTTTTTCTGTTGTGCATCCCTTGAGAGAAAAAGATTAATTTATTTAATATTATTATTCTTTCTATAATTTTGGTTTATTTTATTTCACACAAAAACACATTATTCATGGGGAAAAATTATTTTAGAAATAAATAATTTTAAAATAAATACTTTTTTCATTTGATTTCCACCAAAAATAATTGCCGAAGGAAAACCAATGAAACAATTTTTTTACCCTTTTAAAATCCTCATGAGTTTTTCCTTTATAATAAACCTTGATTAAATTACCACTAAATATTTGGTAAATAATCATATTTTAATCCTTTTATGATTTTCATTCATTCATTCACTATCAAAACTTTAAGTGATTCGATCATTAGTGGAAGGGGATCAAATCACACAATATAAACAAGGTGAATAAAACAATAAGAAGTCCTATCTCGATGGTGTGTTTCTAGTACTATATGATCAGGGAAAATTCCTAAATCATCAATGTTACCACCATCATATAGGATTCCATGAATAATAACTACTTATGTTGTGAAAGTAGTGGAAATGATGAATTTTATTATCCTAGGATCTTCCATCAATAATAATTTAATTGCATTCATCCCCATTTTCTAATGGAGGGAGAGAAATAATTTGAGAAATGGGAGAGTTATTTCTATAACTTCCATCATAATTTCCACCAATTAATTTCCCCTCTTTAATGTGAATTAAACCCTCTCATAATGACTTTGACATGCCAAAATTAAAAGGTTCTGTAATTATTTATAAACAATATCTAAATTCCACATCATCACCACATGACATAGAATTGTCCATGTAACCATAACATATAACCGCCTCTTCATTGTGCACAAAAAATAAAAAATAATAATTTATTTTTATTTAATTTAAAGGACATACATTCTCAATCACAGGGTTTAATGACTTTCCAAGAAAATTATAACTCTATAAGGACCCCCCATTCTAGATGCAATCTCAGTGTTGGAATTTAAATTCGGTATTCTATTTAAGATTTATTAAATGTTATAATATGATTGTCTAAAAATAATATATTTAATATATTATTTATTTTTTAAATATTTCAACACTAAAATTAAGTGAACCAACTTAATGACCACCTCTATAAAAATAGTGAAATGAAATCTAGAAATATATATATATATATATGCTCATAAAAGAAACCCAGATGATTGAGAAAGGAGATCTTCATCTCACAGCTCAACCTCAGGAAAAGTGTCTTCCATTAGTTCTAAAAGGGGTCTATCATGGATTCCCAACATCTCGTGTGTCTGCACAAAGAGTAAACATTTGAAGCCACACCTTTCCACTGTGCCTCATAGTTATGGTGGAACAATATCTATATAGAGGACCCATTCCCTAGTATGACAGTAGGGCTCCACTCAGTAAATAGATAGAGGACCCACACCCTAATCCTTTAGGGGGGTTATACTCTACGGATAGAGGATCCATGACCTATCACAGTAGAAGGGTTCCACTTGATTAATAGATATATAGAGGACCCATTCCCTAGTCTATTATGATGGTTCCAATTTATGGATAGAGGACCCATGCCCTTTCCTAGTAGGAGGGTTCCATTTTGAGGATAGAGGACCCGTTCTATGTCCCAATAAGTGGGTTCCACTCTATAAAAGTATATATAGAGGACTCATTCCCTAGTTTATTATGGGATTTACTCTATAGTGATCCTAACCAATAAAATCCGTCATTGAGCACTACTTAAAGAATCATCATGCTTAGAACATCTCACATCATATTTCAAAAGAAACTGAGAAGACCACCATCACATTCTATGTAGAAAACACTGAGGATAGGCTAATCGCAAGCCATAATATGTGTCCATAGGAAGGAGATACAAGAGGTAGAAGTTTCCTAAAGAGGTACATGATGTGTAGGGGACACACATTGTATGTGGTCCCATTACTCTTCCTATACCTATCCTTTACATCACATGGTTCAATATCCATATAGTATTACATGATGTGTAAGATTACTACATAGCATGTCTCAGCCTCCCGGGGCCTATCCATGTTCTCCTCATCATGACTGTGTATATTGTACATGTTCTACTCCCTACATGACATTTTAGGGTTAGGATGGTCTTTGGCATGTGCTGCTTGTTCAAGCCCATGTAATTTCCAAAGTACACTAAATATATCCCGTTATAAACAATATATGGGGACACATGGGCTCTAGGGTGTGTACTTTATGAACATGCCAAGCTAGAAAGTTATGGTTACATGAAATGTGATTCCTCCACATGACATTCCATATTTAACTCCAACATGAAACCCTAGCCACTGTAAAAACTAGACTGCATGGTATGTGTTCATCCCAGTACACACCGTGTAGTCAGGATTTTTATAGAATTACATATCTACTAAGTGGATCCCTAATCCACCATTTCATATGAAAATAACATAATTTCACTACCCATAATCATTGTAAACCTTCTCCGACCATCGATTATATCCCTCTGGTGGTCGAAAACTGAATTCTGATCCTCCTGCATGAAGTCATACGCACCAACCGTCATTCGGGGTACCTCATGTTGCCTCACTAGATTTTTGATCCAAGGTGGAATAACCCAAATCCCAAAAAAATTCCCAAACCATTACTGAAATATCAATCCATCCACCACATTTTAATCCATCATGAATTTGGGGGTTTGATGACGTTCAAACCCACCTAGAAAAGTTGAATTGTGACCCCATAGACCTATAGTGAATAACATGAGGAATGATCAAGGAAAAGAATAAAAATGAAGGTGAAATAATTTTTGGTAAAGAATTATTTGAAAAAAAAATATTGTTGATAACCAAGGTAATAAACATGGAATAATAAGAATAAATTGGATAAAAAATTTAAATCTGATAAATGAGCTCATGCGAAGGATTTATTTAAACATAGATCAATGAATAAAGGTTTGATCATTATCAATAACTTAATCATAAGGTAAGAAAACAAAAATTCATATTCCTAACTTGATTCGGATCACTCATTGGAGAAGAACACATTCACCAATGATAGGGAAGATCTGTTGTGTTTTCTATGCCTTGATTCATCTTGATCTGGATCTCTATGGTCATCCGATATTGATTCCCCAATGAAGGGTGGTAGAACCTCCTCTCAAAGATCCCAAGGTTATGCGGTTAACATTGTAAATTCTTCATAACAATGTATATATAGAGTTTTAATCATTTTATTTCATTTAATTCAAAATAAATAATTTAATTATTTATTTAATTAAATGTATATGCTAATGGTCTCTTCTATCAGACATCCCGCATCGACCAACTTTAGGCCATGATAAGGATAAATCACATGCTCTGAATTCAAACATGGTCTAAATGTTTTTATATGAGACTCTATTTAGTATATATCTCATTATTTATGAAAAAATATGTGTGTGTGATATAAAATATATTTAATATTTTTTTTAAATTAATTATGGATACACCGAGCCTCATAATCACATGTCGTCTTAGTGTCTAGCACTAAAAATATTCCACGATATATTTCAAAGTATTAAAAGGTAAAAAAGTCTCTAAATTATTACATAATTCAGTATTTTCATCCTCAAAAAGAAAAAACTCATAAAAATGTGGGGATACAAAGCCCACATATGGTTCTCCCGCTCTTAGGAGAACTCCTACATGCTTCCCTGCTACAACAACACACGAACCAGTGGAATGGTCTATCCATACATGATATTCTCTTATAGATCCTATATCCCCACCAGGTGATTTGTGAAGGTGGATCCATCCCTAATCTATATATTTCCTCAGTCAATAATTTGTGTAGGATCATGCATGTATCTCCTCAGTTGTGACACATGGAAGATGTCATGAACTTTATTCAACTGTGGGAGTAAGGCAAGGAGGTATGCAACCTCACTAACTATCTACATGATCTCAAATAGTCTAATGAACCTTATGGATATATTTCTTCTTTGGATGAATCTCTGCAATCCTCATTGTGGGGAGACTCTCAAGAAAACATAGTATCTCTGATCAAACTCCAAGGGCCTATAATACTTATCTGTATAAAATTTATGCATACTCTAAGCTATACTCATATATTCTTGGATTACTTGGACCTTATCCATCATATATTACACCATCTCTGAATTAATAAGAGATGTCTCAACGATCTCAAACCAACATAAGGGTGACCTTTAGGGTCTCCTGTATAGGGACTCAAAAGGTGACATGTTAATAGTAGATTGATAGCTATTATTATAAGAAAACTCCACCAAGGGTAAGTGATCCTCCCATATTTAGTAAAAGTTTAATACTCAATACCTAAACATATTCTCCAACACCTATATAGTGCACTCAGACTACCCATATGTTTGGGGGTGAAGGTTATAATCATCCCCATCTTGGTATTGAATACCTCTTGTAGGCCTATCTAAAATTGTGATATAAAATACACATCACAGTTGGATATAATCATTAAGGTCACCCCATGAAGACATATGATCTCCCACACATACAACTGTCCCAAACTCACCAATGATCTCTGATCCCTGTTAGAAATGAAGTGTGCTAACTTTGTTAGTCGGTCATCTATCACCTAGATAGTGTCATAGCCTCTTGTTTTCCATGGAATCCCTTTCACAAAGTCCATGGATATTCCATCCCATTTCCACTATGGGATCTCAAGAGGTTGTAAAAAACCTTCAAGAACCTGGTGACCAGCCTTCACCTACTAATATGTGAGGCATCGAGAGAGGAACATAGCCTACTCCACCTCATTCTATCCCACCAAAACTACTGCTAAAGGTCTCTGTAAATATTACCCACACCGAGGTGTATAAGAAAATGAGAGGTGTGAAAATCCCTCATCACCTCCTCCCACATCATGACTAGGACCACCTTCCATACTTAGAATAGGTTGAAATGATTCCCTTCTCTAAAAAATTCATCTGGTGAATCTCCTGATGATATCTGGTCATGTAGAACCTCATAGTTGATGTCTCCCAATTGATCCTCCCTCACACACTAGAGAATAAAAGTAAACACCATCTACTGAAGAAAATTATCACCCTCCTCCTCGACCAAGGTTAGCTATAAGGAATCCATCTTCTTAGAATCCTCTTCTACCTGATGAGAATGAGATTTACAACAAAGGGCATATTACACCATGTTTCCCTTCCCAAGAGTATAGAAAATCTCAAAGTCATAACCCTATAGGAACTCAAACCCACGACTCTATATCAGGTTCAAGTCTCTCTACCTAAAGATGAACTAGATACTTTGACAGTCTGAGTAAACAAAAAAGTTCTCTCCTAGATGATAGTGCATTTATATCCTCAGAGAAAAGACTCCCACAACTAACTCCAGGACATGAATCACATATTTCTTCTCATGGGGTATCAACTGGCTTGACCCATATGCGATAAGTACCTACCACTACATCAATACACAGCTGAGCCCAACTTTATAGGAATAAAAATATACTACATAATCTATGCCCTCCTCTAATAGTCTCAAAATAGGATCACTTGTCAGCCTTAGCCTCAACTCCTTAAAGGATATCTATCACTGCATAGTCCAAGTAAACAGAATACCTTTCCATGTTAGGGTGGTAAAATGGGATGAAATCTTGGAGAATTCTTCCAAAAAGCTTATTTAGTACCCCACCATGACAAGAAAACTCCACAACTATAACACGCTCTTGGTTGGATCCCAAGAAATCACTACAATAATTTATGATGGGTCCATAGCTAATCCATTCTTAGAAATGACATGACAAAAAAATTAAACCTCATGGATCCAGAATTGGAAATTCAAGATATTATAATAAATCTGGTACTCCTGAAGTAAGTTTAGGACCATCCTCAAGTGTTCTCCATGCTTTTCCTATGATGTAGAGTAGATGAGTGTTTAGTCAATGGAGAAAACTACAAATCATCCCAAGTATGGGTGTAAGATCTAATTCATCAAATCCATAGAAGTAGAAGGAGGATTATTTACATCAAAAGTCATATCTAGGAACTCATAGTGTCTTTAGTGACATAGAAATGTCATCTTCGGTATATCATCCGTGTGAAATCTCATATACTGGTAGATGGACCTAAAATTGATCTTAGAGAACTATATCACACCTCACAACTGATCAAAGAGGTCATAAATCCCCGATAAGGGTACTTTTTTATTTATCGTTTCTTAGTTAAGGTGAATATAATCCACATAAAGCTCCAAGCTACCATATTACTGTTTTAGGAATAACACCGGAGCTACCCAGGGGGACACACTGGGTATGATGAAACCTTTTAGTCAAATGTACTCTAACTAAAACCGAAGCTCTTGAAGCTTAGTTGGGGCCATTTGATATTCCTCAGAAGATATTGAATTGGTCCTGGGGTGTAAGTCGATAAAAAACTATATCTCCCACTTTGGAGATAGTCCTAGAACATCCTCTGGGAAGACATCCAGATAATCCTACATGAGTGAAGAAATATAGATGTCTAAAGATCCCCCTATGATAGGGGAAGCCTCTCAAACTGATGGGTGATGGGTTGTAGTTTCCTATTCACAAGTCCCACACACTCCACCAAAATATCTCTCTCAACCAAAAAGGAAAATTCCATTACATATGTCTGAAGGAATATGACTCATATATAGTGAAAAACGACCTAGGATTAAACCATGAAAAACTAGTCCATACCCAATATGACATCATATGGTATCATTATGAAGACCAAGAGGTCCTATGAGAAAATATCTCCACCAAGAGATATCTTGCACTACTGGTAGATAAATGATACCAAAGAAGCATTCCCCATAGGAACCTGGAGGTAAAGATAATGGGATAAAGTTCCAAATGCATTCCAAAACTCTTACACTGAGAGTAAATATATGAAGTACTGACTCACACCTATGTCTACTAGTATAGAATAAAGAGTAGAATAAACACAAATTGTAACACTAATCATCTAATGAGCTACCAGGTCATAAGGCTATATAGCTTGTAGTTTCCCATGACCCCAATCACTATCTCCCTAAGCTTGAAATGGGATACCTGGTGGTGTTAGTGGAAAGTTCTCATAACTTCATCCACCACCACCAGCTTCTATAGGAGATCCACCTACTCCTCTACCAGCTCCACCTCCCTAGGGGCCACCCTGCCCTCACATGGGAGATCCATGATCATGGTGATACCTCTTCCATGGTGGTCCATCCATTATTATTCTTCCCTCATCAATATTTCAGGTCAAGAAATCACATGAAATGTGACCTCACCCATCACATTCATAGCACCACCCCTCTCTGGGATGCACTGGTCCTATACACGATCCATGTGTTTCATGACCATGTGTCTAAGTCTGGTCATGATAAGATCTCATATGCCAAGATCATGTCGAATTGTGCCTATTAGCTTCTAAAGATGATTCTTACCTATGATAGCCACTACTAGATCTAGTTATATGGAATCCCTCATATAGGAAGATCTATGTCACCAAAACCCATTCTAACACTTCAGCACAAGGGTACCCTGCCCAAACATCCATGCATTGATGAATCCATCTTGAATCATTGGATGGATTACCAAATAAGGTTAGTGAATCTCACAACATACTTAGCACACTACAAAAAAATTCCCCTTTAACAGCTCTAGAATCATCCTTTATTAGTACTAAAAAAGTGCTGACTACCTTAGCACGGTTAAAAGTCCATGGATTTTATCAGTGCTAAAAAATAACTGATAAACGGTAAATTTATTAGCACAAATAAAAGTGTTGATAAAAGACCCCATTTATAAGAACTGAATAAAGTATGATTTATCAATGCTTTTAAATGCACTGCTAAAGATAGACTTTATCAGCACCAATAAAGGAGTCTTTAATCAGCACTTTTAAAAGTGCTGATAAAGGGTAACTTTAAAAGTTCCTTTAAGAGAATTGATAAATCGTACTTTTATCTGCATATTTAGTAGCGCTGATAAAGGTGAAAACTATAGTGTGATGCTGCAACACACTGCATCACCAGAAACAGGTGCAATGTGCTGCAACAACACACTGCATCACTAGAAAAAATAACAGAAATTACCAAAATAAAATAAAAATACTGAATTTAAATGAAATAAAATTTCTAACACAAATACAAGAAAAATAAAACACTATTATAGAGTATGTCAATTGTTTTTTACTAAAATTAATGTAAAATTTGAATAAAATGGCCCACTTGGATTCATACTAGTCACACTGTTAGTTGAATTGATGTGTGACTGATTCCTACACATCAAAAATGAATTATGGATCATTATCATAAAGTAACAAAACAATTAGAATGCTTTTTCTCAGTTTTGAGTATGTTAGTTGTTTTTTTGATTAAAATTAATGTCAATTTTGAATAAAAAGATGCACTTGGAGTCATACTAGTCACACTGAGCATATTATTGAGGTGAAGATGATCCCTATATGTCAAAAATGATGTATAGATCATTTTCCAAAAGTACCAAAACAATACGAATATGTTTTATTGGTTTTGAGTATGTCAATTGTTTTTTTCACTAAAATTAATGTCAATTTTGAATAAAAAGACACACTTGAAGTCATACTGGACACAACATATATAGCATTGAGGCATGAATGAATGATACATGTCCCAAATAAAACATGGATCATTTTAGTAAAGTATCAAAACAATCGGAATGTGTTTCCTTGGTTTTGAGTATGCCACATGTGTTTTTTACTAAAATGTCATTTTAAATTGGAAAAGAACACTTTTAGCCATATAGGTGGAATCATGTGTGGGTTTGAAATGAGACTAATTCATACATTCCAAAAATGAATTACGAATCATTTTCCCAAATTATCAAGATAATACAAGTGTGTTTTCTCATTTTTTAGTGAGTGACACTTTTTTGTATTAAAATTTCAATTTTAAACTGATAACAGACTCTTGGAGTTATACTGATCAAAATATGCATCGTATTGAGGTATGGTTGATCCCTAAATGTCAAAAATAATTTATAAATAATTTTACTAAAGTACCAAAATAATCCAAATGGGTTTTCTCAGTTTTGAGTATGTCAGTTGTTTTTTTCACTAAAATTAATGTCTATTTTGAATAAAAAGATGCACTTGAAGTCATACCAGTCACATCATGTGTCAGATTGACATTATAATGATTGATACATGTCCCAAATGATTCATGTATCATTGTATTGAAGTATAAAAATAATCATAATGTGTTACCTTAGTTTTTGAGTACACCACATGTATTTTTTACTAAAATGTTTTTTGAAACTAGAAACACGCACTTTGAGCCACACATGTGGCATCGTGCGAGGGTTTTACATGATACTGATTCATACACCTCAAAAAACGAATTATGAATCATTTTAACAAATTATTAAGACAATATGTGCATGTTTTCTCAATTTTCAATGAGTGACACTTTTTTTGTATTAAAATGTCAATTTTAAACTCACAACATACACTTGGAGTCATACCGCTCACACCATGTGTCATATTTATGTAAGACTGATCACTAAACATAAAAAACGATGTATGTATAATTTTACTGAAGTAATAAAATAATATTATTGTGTTTTCTTAGTTTTGATTATGTTAGTTGTATTTTTCACTAAAATTAATGTCAATTTTGAATAAAAAAATGAACTTGGAGTCATACTGGTAACACCGTGAATTAGAATGAGGTGCAGATGATTGATAAACATCTCAAATGACTCATGAATCATTTTCTTAAAGTATAAAAATAATTGTAATGTGTTTCCTCGGTTTTGAGTACTCCACGTTTGTTTTTACTAAAATGTCATTTTAAACATGAAACACGCACTTTGAGCCACACAAGTGGAATAATGTGTGGGTTTGACATGAGAATCATTAATACATGTTAAAAATGATTTATGATTTTTTCCAAATTATCAGGACAATCTAAGAGCGTTTTCACAGTTTTCAGTGACTGACACTTTTTGTATTAAAATGTCAATTTTAAACTAATAACGGACACTTGAAGTTATACTGGTCACACTGTGCATCAGATTGAGGTGAGACCAATACCTACACATAAAAAATAATGCATGAATCATTTTAATAAAGTACCAAAACAATCCAAATGTGTTTACTCAATTTTGAGTATATCAGTTTTTTTCCACTAAAATTAATGTCAATTTTGAATAAAAAGACGCTCTTGGAGTCATACCAGTCACACCGTGCATCAAATTGATGTTTAGATAATTTATAAACATCATTAATTACTCATTTATCATTTTACTAAAGTATCAAAACAATTGGAACCTTTTTCCTCTCTTTTGAGTACGCCACACATGTTTTTTTTACTAAAATGTTATTTTAAATTGGAAACACGCACTTTGATCCACACAGGTGGAATAGTGTTTGGGTTTGACATGAGACTAATTTATTCACATAAAAAATGAATTTTGAATCATTATAAAAAATTATCAAGATAATCCGAGCGTGATTGCTCAGTTTTCAGTGAGTGGCACTTTTTTTGTATTAAAATGTCAATTTTAAACTGATAGTAGACACTTGGAGTCATATCGGTCACACCGTGTGTCAGATTGATGTTTAGTTGATACCAACACATCAAAAATGATGTATAGATAATTTTAATAAAGTAATAAAACAATAAAAATGTGTTTTCTTGGTTTTGAGTATGTTAGTTGTTTTTTCCCTAAAATTGATATTAACTTTGAATAAAAAGACGCACTTGGAGTCATATCGGTCACAACATGAATTAGATTGAGGTTCATATGATTTATATATGTCCCAAATGACTCATAGATCATTTTTCTAAAGTATCAAAACAATCATAATATATTTCCTCGGTTTTGAGTATGCCATGATTGTTTTTTTACTAAAATGTCATTTTAAACTGGAAACACGCACTTTGAACCATACAGGTGGTATTGTGTGTAGGTTTGACATGAGACTGATTCATACACATCAAAAATGAATTATGAATCATTTTTCCATATTATCAAGACAATATGAGTGTGTTTTCTCGATTTTCAGTGAGTTTCACTTTTTTATTAGATAGCCAATTTTAAACTGATAATAGACACTTGGAGTCATACCAGTCAAACCATGTGTCAGATTGAGGTGAAGTTAATACCTACACATCAAAATTAATTTATGTATCATTAACCTAAAGTAACAAAACAATATTATTGTGTTTTCTCATATTTGAGTATCTCAATAGTTTTTTTCACTAAAATTAATGTCAATTTTGAATAAAAAGATGCACTTGGAGTCATATACATCACACCGTGTATTGGATTGAGGAACAACTAAATGATACATGTCCCAAATGACTCATGTATGATTTTACTAAAGTTTCAAAACAATCAGAACACGTTTCCTTAGTTTTTAGTATGCCACACATGTTTTTACTAAAATGTCATTTTAAACTGGAAACATGCACTTTGAGACATACATGTGGAATCGTGTGTGGGTTTGAAATGATAAAGATTCATACACATAAAAAATAAATTACGAATTATTTTAAAAAATTATCAAGATAATATAATAATTTTTTCTTGGTTTTTAGTGAGTGAAATTTTTTTGTATTAAAATATCAATTTTAAATTGATAACAGACACCTGGAGTCATATTGGTCACATCATGCATCATATTAAGGTGAAGTTGATATCTAAAATTTAAAAATTATATATGTATTGTTTTAATAAATTACTAAAATAATTTGGAAGAATTTTCTTAGTTTTGAGTATGTAAGTTTTTTCACTAAAATTAATGTCAATTTTGAATAAAAATATGTATTTGGAGTCATACCGACCACAACATGCATCAGATTGAGGTGTAACTAGTCCTTACACATCACAAATTATATATATATTATTTTAATAAAGTACCAAAACGATATGAATGCATTTTATTTATTTTTAATATGTTAGTTGTTTTTTCACTAAAATTAATGTCAATTTTGAATAAATGATGCACTTGGTGTCATACCATTTACACCATGCATTAGATTGAGGTGAGACTGATCCATACACATCAAAAATTATGTATGGATAATTTTATTAAAGTAACATTATAATTAGAATGTGTTTTCTGGGTTTTGAGTATGAAAGTTGTTTTTTCACTAATATTAATGTCAATTCTAAATAAAAAGATACACTTTGAGTCATACCGAGCATACCATGCATCAGATTGATACATGTCCTAAATGACTCATGGATTATTTTACTAAAGCATTAAAACAATTGGAAAATTTTCCTCAGTTTTGAGTACACCACATGTGTTTTTTACTAAAATGACAATTTAAATTGGAAACACGCACAATGGATATTATCTTAAGTGAAAAGTTTTGTGTACAATTTTTAAAAAGTGTTCTAAAAAAATCATGGTATGATCTTTATTTTATTTCATTTCCCAATAATTTTATTATTTTCAATCCATCACTTCTTATCCTCCTCTACCTCAGTCTCCACCTCAGTCTTCACCTCTTCCTTATCCTCCATGTTGGTATTTGGCTCTGACTTTGCCTCTAACTTTGGCTCCACCTCTACCTCTACCTTCACCTCTGCCTCCAACTACACCTCTATGATTTCCCAACAATTGTATTGTTTTTAGGTCAGTACTTCTAAACAAATTGATTTCCTCTATTATTATTCTCATTGATAAAGAGATCAAAAATAATATATAATAAATTTGAAACTAATTCTTCACACCCAAAATATCTTTTTAAGGTCACAACTCATACTAGATCACAAAAATAGTGGTTAATCACTTAAATTTGTTATCATCATGCATTCTGACAAAAAATACGCTTCCCACTCATCTCTAAAAAATTTGTTTTCTTCATTTGAGTAACACCATTTTCGGCAATCTTGATAGTACTGAGAAGATATATACAAACAAATTATTATGAAATATATTTAATGAAATTGTAATTAACTTTGGAAATTACCTGTTGAGGTTTCCTAGTCTTTTCATGCTTTATGATTTCTCTCATAAATTTTCAAACATAATATCCATAATTGATTTCATTATATTGTTTCAGACACTACAGAAACATTGACTAAAATAATTAAATTGTTTTGAAATGTTTTGATAGTTAAATATTTCTATACATACCTTAATTTTTTTTCCATTTGTATTAATCCGTGAGCTTTATCCCTTTAGAAATTTACTTCATGCCATGATCTATCATATATTGAGCAACCACCCTATCATAACAAAATTCTCATTAAAATATAAAATGAACATATAATTTGAATTTTATCTATAAAAAGTTGATTGTAGTGTATTATATATTCACAATACACATCATGTGTGGTCTATTTGTTTCATATCCATGAATTTAATCCAATAAATAAATATTCTGGGTGTTTATATTGATTTATATCAACATCCAGCGCCTCCTATTAAACAAAAAACAATTAATTAATGTAAAAAATAAAAATATATTTTATGTGATTAGATTGTAGAGTTTTATCCGTGCAACGTAGGAATCAAAAAGAGTCTATCTTCTGATGATTTTTTAATAAACGCTTCAAGTAACTTGCCTTTTTCTTCTTAATTACTTCCTCTTTCAAAGTAATTTCTGGCATAGAAATGATAAAAATATTAATGAATCCAAATCATGATTCACATGATATTTCCTTTATATAGTTTTAATATAAAAACATGTAAAAATATGAATAGTTATTAACTTTAATAAACATATTTATCCCACTATTTGGACAAAAATATTATGAAAATGTACCTTATGTATATATTCACAACTGAGATACCCAACCATTCATGCTTGAGAATCTCAGTTAGAGGCTCGATACCAATTACATCTATGAAGGAATATCCATATATGTTTTCTTCATATTCAATGTAATACATAGTTTTATCTTTTAATGTGGTCTCTCCATGAAGTTGTAATGATAATAAATGTTTCTCTAGAACTGGAAATGAGAAGGTACTCTTGGAAGGCCATTTTGTTTTCTTGGTTGATTCACTAGATTTTCTTGATTCGACCTTTAGTTTCTCCACCACTTTATCCATCTGTAATATTGTACCTCAATTCAGACCTTTTGTCATCAACTACTAAATTTTTTTCATATGAAATTTTTTGTTAAATATGTACCTCATGTATATTTATATGATTAGACAATTGTGCTATAAAATATCCAATAAAATCGTTAACCGTTGTAATATCTGGACCATCAAGTGGAATAGAAAACTTAGCAGTCGGCTCATAAGATACCTCAATCACCAATTTCCTATGATTTTTTTGGGAGGGGTTGATTATGTAGTTGGTATCCGGGGATATTATACATTGTACCCATCACAACATGATGGTACGTGGGTGTTGATAGATAAAAATAACATAAAACTATTCCCTATATAAATTTAGTAATATAAAGTTATTATAAGTTGTTTGTTTCACATTTAGGAGAAAGAGTAATGAAAAAATAGATTACCCTAGGTAAGTTATGTAGTTGGGTGTAATTACTAGCCTTAAATCTAGAGCGATCATTTTCTTTATGTGCGTATATTTGCTCCACCGCCAGTTTTCTTTGATGCTTTCTTATACATTGGTCTGCCAAACCAAACCATAAAATAATATCTTGTAGTGAGTATATTTGTGTCTGAAATCATCTCATCATATTATATGTATCTTCATGTGGTTTTATCTTCTCAAAATATGTTTGAGGAGAGGTTATAAAACCTAATCCTCTAATGTGATCATATTGTTCCAGCCACTTCAAAGCTACCGAAAGTCACTTTTCTTCTGGTATGGTCTTTGCTGATTCTTGTGTCTAAGCCATATAAAAAATATGAACATATTTATTTTTCTGGAATATTGTTATAAATCATAACAAATTACAATTATTTCATACTTACACATGCTTCTCATACTTATTTTGTGTTTTCATCAACTGATTTACCCACCTTATTTACACGAGTCTCTTTTCACAGTACATGATGTGGGATGGAAGTGGATTCACATTTTAATTCACCAATATGTATAAAAAAAGGAACCTATGTTGTTTCATATCACATAATTAACATTTTATTATTTATTTAAAATCCATAACAATTTCTTCTCTAATGAAATAAATAATGTGTACCATGTCCTCCCTTTGCGATAGGGGTACGTTGGTTTTGATGCATGTTCTTTATTTTTAGTACTCTTTTGATATTTCATAAATTAAAAATTATTAATCAAGTTGGATAAAATAAATAATTTCAAATAATATATTATCAATTGTAATGTACCTAAAATGATTTCTCATTTCAAAAATTTCTAAAAGTAGTCTATGTTTCCTTCTTTATAATGTGTTCATAACTAAGTGGTGGGTGGGGATTTATTTTCCCATCAGCATCCCTAAGATGTAACTTCTTAGGAAGATCCTGGAACCCTCTGTGGGATTTTCTAGTGGCCATTAAGACAAAATTTTATGGAAATATTCTAAAATAAATGAAGTCTACACAAAATAATGAAAACTAAATAAAATTTTCATTATATAATTTTTTAGAAAAATAGAGAAAGTATATTTTAACATTACCAACATATCTTTCCAAAGGATTTATTGTGTTACAGGTCGGATGTGGCACCATGAGTCAATATCAATCAATACATTCATCCTCATTGTGACCCTAAGATAACTAATGAACATTGACTTGTTGGGGTCAATAGTTTGGCTTCATTAAATCCAACCAACATCAAATATTACACCCATAATTATTTCCTTTATAATTTTATTCAAAACTATGATATTGTGTCATTTTTTTTCATCGATATGTTATTAATCCCCTAATAATTTTTTAGTTTCATCATCAGCAGTTTGTTCTTCCTTAGGATTAGTACCATCATCATTTTCAGAAGAAATTTTTTGTATGAGTAGTCAAACATTTAATTTGTCTTTAATAACAATAATACAATAAACTCCATGAATAAAAGTACACAATTGCATGCATCTTGCATGAAAATTGTTACTGTCTTAAACATAGATATAATAATTCAATACTACAGTACAACAAACCTTCACTACCTTTACTTAATCCATCCTCACATTCTTGATTTACTTTTATCTCTTGATGATGGATTTGAGGATACTCATTCCCTCTTTCAAACTAGCCTTCCTCCCATCACTATTCGGGAGGTATGTCATTAATGAACTTTGGAACCACAATGATGGGAGGAATTCTAGTTTGAAAGAGGGAGTCCAAATCATCATCAAGAGATGGAATAAAATCATGTGTCTAAGGATTAAAGTTTCCTAGGAACCTACACTAATGGAATCACTCAAAAAGTCTACTCAATTGAAGAGGAATTATAATACATCCTCTCTAATGGTATTGAATAAATTAATCTCACCCCACCTACATTGGACATCACTTCTATCTACTCAAGGATTCCTCACCTTCTAATTTTTTATATATTCTTTAATCCACCATAAGATCCCTCCAATAACATACATCCCTTTAAAGGGTGTTTTTTTAACTTATGCTCAGTATTGATCTATACTTTTTTACTATTATAAATGAAATGAATCTATTAAATTTAATCCTAAATTTATTATTGTGGTATATTAAAATAAAATCTTAGAGTAATCATAGATACTTACCATCATTGAAGATTATACCACATAGCTTGAAGTAGATCTATAATTACCTCTATGACATAAGGATCAATATAAGTCCTAGCATACAGAGGATGTTCATTGGATCCTTCTTATAGAGATATAAGGGACATAGTGGCGATGTATTCTATATTAATGTAGAGATTCACATAATTTTTCCCATCCAAAAAACAATAATCTTTCAAAAATAGACACAAAGTAAGCAATATTAAATGTGAACACCATACCCCTCTCTCTCATTCATTTCATTTTTAATAAGTCTTTTCATACTTTATATATAATCTAAAAGATGTTATAACATTTATTTTAATTATAATTATGAAACAACTAACTAATAGTATCGATAAAGGGGGTTACTAAATAAACTCAATCAATTAATAAGTTATATAAACCTAATCATCACTAATAAGTAAATAAGAATGAATTATTTATTCACTATTCATGTTTCTATTAATATAAATTTATAATTGATTCTAGAAAAAAAAATAAAAAAAGACACATAAGAATATGACATTTCATATATTTTTATCTATTCCTACCTATCAACTCCTAAATAAGAGGCATGAGACTCAAGAAGATAAGTCAAGGAAAAACTAAAAAAAAACACAGACTTCATATAGTAACTCAAGTATCCAACATAACTATGTTATCCAGAAATATTTATGGATTAATTATTATGTTTGGAAAGTTTTTTCTTTTTTGGATATAATCAATAAAAATATCCCTATTTTCACTCTGATTCCATTTTGTAATTTGTTTAACCTAATATACTCAAATAGTTCCCAATTCAGGTCAATAAATCACCTTAGACACACTTCCCAATCACTAAAGTCTCATGTCAATGCTAAGGGATATGGATAACATGTTTGAGAAATGGGTTAACCTCTTCAATGTTTAACTAAACTCACTTTTTTCATTCTATAAAGCCAGCATTACCTTTATAGTATCATGTGGTGAAAAATATATTTTATTTGTCCATACATAACCATACACATATGTTGAATAACATTTCCATTTGAAAACACCCTTTTCTTTCTTAGAAACCATTGTCAAAGGTAGAAAATGATGAAATAGAATCACTTGTTGTATTTCAGTAGTTATGAGAAGAGATGTAGGGATAGTCATTATTAAGAATTGCGTAAAAACACAAAACACAGAAACCAAAATATCAAACAATGATAGAGGAAAAGTAAAAGATTACATACATTGGATTCTATCCTTGATTAATCTGAGGGAACATAAAGGATTCACACCAACAATATAGGAGTTCCACAAGATCTTGATAATCACGAGTGACTGAGTCGTGGTTAGGGTTTTTAAATAGACCGACAACACTTTTAACAGCGCTTTCAAAAAAGTGATGATAAAGATTGTTTTTTATCAGTGCTAAATTTATAAGCTTTGATAAAAGGAATATTTATCAGCATTTTTTTAGCACTGATAAAAGTTTTATAATTCTAATTTTTAAATAAATTTATTATAAATTTATAATTATTTAAATAAATTTATTATAAATTTATAATTATTTAAATAAATTTATTATAATTTTATAATTATTTAAATAAATTTATTGTAATTTTATAATTATTTAAATAAATATATTATATTTTTATAATTATTTATATATATATAATTATTTATTTATAATTATAGAAATACTTATTTAAAAAATACATATTTATTTATTTATTTATAATAATTATAAATATATAAATTTATAAACATAGTAAATATACATTTATAGATATATTTATTTATAAATATTTATTTACAAATATATTTGTAACATTATTAATGGATATATACACTTAAATACATGAATTTTAAAAATTAGTGAAATTGAATAATTCAAAATGAGTACACTTTAAAAATATTGAAAAAATGGATAAGTTTTATCAATTAAATATAAGTTATTTAATATATATATATATGTTTATATATATTAAAGTTAATGAATACATATTGAAAATACTAAAACATAGTAAATAAAGAAAAACGAGAAGGGAAAGATGGCTCCGTTCTCGCCTGGTTGGCTCCCCTGACTGGTTTCCTCCTCCCCTAAGGTTTATTCCTCTCATGATGGATCACCGCCACTCAGAACCTACTTCTTTCTCCTTCCATTCCCTTTATTCTATGTGATTTCCATCATCGGTTCCTCCTCAGACTCGTTCTCTCAGGTAGATCTATCTCGTTCAGCGTACGTGGCTTTGGGTGTTCTTTTTCAACAGTGAGTGGTTGACGACGCATTGGCTCTTCCTTGGCTACCTCTTATGCATTCTAAACTTGCGGTCAGCTACTCCCTTCTAGGCCAGACTGAGAGCGTCTGATTCAAGGAGTTTTTGGGCTTCACAGTCCGACGACCATGGATCTCCAAGTGTCTACCTCTTCTTTTAGGGTTTTGATCCCATTTCCTATTCAATCTTTATTTATTCTAATTTTCCTTATATTTTAATCCCCAACACTATTCTATATTAGGTTATATACTTCGACACAAGTTTTAGTATTTTTGGATGTTTTTGTGGTTTTTGATGGGTTCGGTTTGTTTTGATGCTGGTTGTTCGCTGTGGGTGTTGGTCATCGGTGTGAAGGCTGTATTGCGTGTTTCTCGAGTGGCTCGCTAGTTCTGGATTTTCTTCTATAATGGGGTGGGTTCTGGTGGTGGCTCAGATGGAATCAACATATAGTGGTTTGGGCTGATACGAATGGCGCAAAAGGGTATGCTTCCATGTGGCTTCTATTCGAAGTCTGATGGTTTTTGATAATGGTGGTGTGACATCTCCTTCAGTGAAATTGTTGTTTTGAGGTTGACTATGATGGCGGTGATGGTGTTTGATTACTTTTTCATTGATGGTTCTAGGGTTTCTTACTATTGTTTCGGCCTGTAATAACCCGTTCCTTTCTCTACTCTGGACCCATAATTCCCTTTCTCTCTCCGAGGTGGAGCTGTGCATAAGAGTTCAAGGCTCTTTGGGATGTGAGTTTGAACGGGTGGCTTTGGGACGAAGACGGTGTCGAAAACTTTTTTTTCGAAGGTATGGATGTGTTAGGATCTAGAATTTATGGTGGTAGTGGTTGGCATTGTGCGACCGATGGTGAAAGAGGGATGTGCTCTATCTCGTGGTCTGAGTATGGTGGTGTTTGATAGGTTTTAATTTTGAGTTTTGGAAATTTTCTGGAAATCCTATGAAATTTGAATTTGCAGTGGGTGGATCTTACATTGGTTAAATTTTTAATGTTTGGAGTTATTTTGTTTCACACTTACCCTTTAAAAGTGTCATTTGAAAATAAAAATATGGATTCTAGCATAGTAAATAAATAAATAAAAATAAATAACAGAAAATAATCAAATTCAAAAATAAAATAAAAGATAAAAAATATTAAAAATGAATACCCTAACTGTAATATTAAAAAAATTGACTGATTAAAATCATAATATATTTTAAATGTATCATGTTATAATGAAATTATGAAATATACTAAAATTTGAATAAATTATATAAATATTAGTAATATGTGTTTATATATATTGTGTAAATATATTTGTGTGTGCATTTGTGTATAAAAATGCATTAACACACACACACACACACACGTATGTATGTGAAATAAATGAAACACACGACATTTGATATAGGTTAAGTTAAAAAATTAAACAACATTAGAAATGAATAAGACATTTATATGTTTTTAATTAACATTTTCTATATATTATGATTATACATTTGATATATCTATATTTAATATATAATATTTATTAATATTTATAATATATATATTTATATTAAATTTATTCATTTTAATCAATAATTATTTAATTAATAAAATGTTTCATATTTTTCTTAATTTACTCATTTTTTTATTTTTTCATTTTATTCTAGACCTTTATCAGTGCTAAAAAACATTGATAAAGGGAAAATATTATCTGTTCTAAAAACATACTGATAAAGAGAACCTTTTATCAGTGCTAAAAAAAAATCACTGATAGAGGTTTCCTTTATCAGTGCTAAAATAAAGAACTTATAAAGGTTACCTTTTATCAGTGTTAAAAAAAGCACTGATAAAGGGTGCCCTTTATCAGCTCTTTTTTTAGCGTTGATAAAGATGGACTTTATCAGTGAATTTCTCTAGCACGGATAAATGTCGGTGCTGTTAAAGGCATGTTTTGTAGTATTGGAAACTATCATCCCCCCTTACTATAGCTCCAAAAGATCCTAAATCTAGACTAAGCACAAGCATTATGGGTAATACTCCTCATTAAATAGCTGTTGGAAGTTAGACCATGAGAGTTTCAACTCATCATGCACCTATGTGACTGGAACCCATCAGTTCTAAGCTACTCCATGGAAAATACTAGTTACCAATGCAACCACATGATCAATCGGGGTCCAGATAAGTCTGAAAACTTTGATCACTGAATCAATCTAATTCTGTGCTACCTAGGCATCTAGATCACTATATAACCTCAACATCCTCTAGTGCTAGAACTTATAGAGTGCTCTAAGTATGCATGCATCCTCATCCTGCTCTACTCGTATAATCTAATACTCAATAGGTGGGGGTGATTCTACCTACCCTTATAGAGGAAAGATCTCACGTGATGGCCTCTTAACTGTGATCTCATCACTCATATAATCATCATCATGATCCTTAATCGGTAACTTTGATGGATATATTCATGGTGGAATCCGAAAAATCTAATCAATATGTACCATAGTAAGATGAGAATATATATATATATATATATGGGGAGATAACTCAAGAAGGAGAGTCGAAATACTCAATCCTATATGATGCATGTACCAAAGTTCCTTGAAACTAATGTATTGGTATGTTAAGTCGACAAACAAGTAGTTAGGGTCCTACTGAATGGATAAATCAGTTGCTTACCCAAAATTGGGTTCTCTAACCTAAAATCTACACTTGAGACACTTTGACACTGTTTCCCTGAGTTCCCAACCAAACCTCACAAGGTGACTGAAAATTCCATTTTTTTTTATTTTCAATGTGCCGCTTTTTGGGTGAGCGGTAACCGAAACAAAGGGCGGGATACAAACCATTGAAAAATAGATTCGAAATTCAAAAGTCAAAAAAAAAACTACAGTCACAAACCCGATGAGACCTCGAAGCGAGAGGAACCCGCATCAGCCAGAAAGATGCCATCAATATTCCTTATGTGACATACTAATCACCCTTGCCATCAACTCACCATCGTCACCATCGTCAGCCAATACCACACCTGATGCCGGAGAGTACTCCACTGCCACCATGACCGATGTGAACAACCTCACCGCATCATCAAACCACCAGCACAAATGAACCAACCACATCAAAGCCACCATTAACAACTTGTCACTATTATAGAAAACTCCGACGAACGACACCAAAACCAGGAATGAACACACCCAAGACCAGAAGAAAATCGATATCACCACAGAAACTATCCATGAGGTTACTGTAGCCATCTCCAAAAAATGCCATCATCGAAGGGCCACGCAAGGCATGCCGATGGCCGCCGAACCGCACATCCCAAAATATCGACATAACTTGCACTCCCAATCCACCTTGGAGGGGTGTAGAAGAATGCGAGACCAGGGAAGGGAAGGAGCGGCTGAGGGCTCCGAGCCGGCGTCGTCGATGACGAAGAAGACCATAGACAACAAAATCAAAGGCAACAGACTCAGGAAGTGCCTGAAAGCCTCCGACTGCCAACAAGGTGACATGACTCCAAACATCATCCAAAGGTCAAACCACCATTGATACCAATCTATCATGACCCAACAAATTAGAGCCCACCTGGCTAGGAGAGAGTTAAGATGCAACTACCCCAATCCTACCTCCAGAGGCTAGGGGTTAACAACATGCACCAAAAGGCATACTATATGGGAGGCCTTTGCCTATTGTACCTATATGTATGAACCAAACCATCTCCATGTAGAAATATAGAGTAATAAATATAAAATATAGTAACATCAAGAGTAACAATAATGCATGTAACAAACTCTAGGGAATATAATATTAAAACACCATAACATGAAAAGTAAAGGGGAAAAATAAAGACCAAATAGAAAGATGTCTCAACCTAACAACAAATGGAAAAGTAAATGATGAGAGATAATGACTCCAAATCTCCAAGACCTGACCACCATACATGGTCAAATGCACCAGGGTATCCCTATGCTTCTCTGAAATCATCACCGACATGTCCATTATCTGCATAAGACACAAAACATGTGGGTAAAGACCATACAGGGGTGAGTATATACATACTTAGTAGGATGACCCAATGATTGGAGGGGGGGGGGGATATGATACATGATCAATGTATACATCTCTAACTATAATAAGATAGAAATGAAATATGAAAATAGAGATATATATGCTCATAAAATAAACCAAGATGAGAGATAAATGGGATCTCTATCTCACAACCCAACCCTAGGAAAAGAGTCCACCATCACCTCCAAAGGGGGTCAATCATTTATGCACAACATCTTACGTGTCTATCCAATGAGTAACCATGTGAAACCACAGTTTTCCACAGTTCTACATAGTCATGGTGGAATAATCTATAGATCGAGTACCCATGCCCTAGTATGACAGGAGGGTTCCACTCAGTATATTTATAGAGGAATCATGCTCTTGTCTATTAAGGGGGTTCCACTCTATGGGTAGAGGACCTATGACATATCCTAGTAGAAGGGTTCCACTATATGGATAGATAGATAGAAGACACAAAACCTAGTCCACCATGGGTTTCCACTCTATGGATATAGGAACCATTACCTATCCTAGTAGGAGGGTTCCACTCTGTAGATATAAGACCCATTCCCTATCCTAGTAGGAGGGTTCCATTTTGTGGATAAAGGACCCATACCCTATCCCAGTATGAGGATTCCACTTTGTAAAAAGATAGACAAAGATCCATGCCCTAGTATTTCAGGGGGGTTCCACTCTATGGAGATCCTTCCCAATCACTACCATCATCGAGCACCACCTAAAAAAGCATCACACATAGAACATATCACATTGTATCTCAAAATACAATACGAATTCCACTATGTTCTATGTAGAAAAACACTCAGGATATGATACTCATGGGCCAAAATTTGAGTATAAAAGAAAGAGATATGATAATTAGAAGTTTCCTGAAGGGGTAAATGGAATGTAGGGGATCTACACTGTGTTTGGTTACACTCTTCTTCATATCCATATCCTTTATAGAACATGAATCATTGGCCATATAGCATTACACAATGGTTAAGAGTACTAGACCACATGTCTTAGACTCCCAGGGCCTACACATATTCTCCTAGCCATACCCATGTATTCTAGCCCTATTCCATCACATGACATGTGACACACCCTATATGGAGTGTTAGTGTTAGGCTGACACTTGGAATGTTCCACCTGTACAAGCCCGTGTACTCCCCTAAGTACATGGAATGTCTCCCGCCATATATGGTGTGTGGGGGAACATAGTCTCCTGTGCATGTACCCTCTGTACATGAAGATCCGGTTAGATAGGGTTACAAAGTGTGTGGTCCCTCCACACAACATGACATATTTAAGTACAACCCAAAACACTAGTTGGTGCATAAATTGGACTACATGGCTTGTATTTATCCCATGACATGTTGTGTAGTCAGTATTTTCATAGAATTTCAAATCCACTACTGGAATCACAAATCCACCATTTTCACCACAAATCATGATGTTTGGCCACTCGTAATTAGTGTAAATATTATTCATCCATTTATTTTGTCCCTTTTGTGGTTGGAAATAGATTCTGGTTCTCCTATATGTTGTTGTACTCACTATCCGTTGCTCGGGTCACCTCTCACCACCTCATTGGACTTTTGATCCATGTTGGAATCACCCACATCCCATAAAATTTCCCAAAACATTCCCAAAACATTAATCTATTTTAAGTATATGAATTATTCATGAATATAGGGGTTTGATCGCACTAGAACCTACCTAGAAAATTTGAATCATGGCCCTGTAGAACTACGATAAAGAACACAAAGAATAATGGGGGAAAAGAACAAAAACGAAGGTGTAAAAATCACTGGAAAAATAATTATTATCCATTTAATAAATATTGTGAATAACTGAGGTGAGAAACATGGAATTAAAGGAATAAATTTAATATAAAATTAAAATCTTATACCCGATATCATGGAAAGGATTTATATAAATGTAGATCAAATGATAAAGGTTCGATCATGCTCAATAATTTAATCATAAGGGAAAAACCACAAATGTAACACCCCAAGATTTTATGAAAAATATTCTTTTTAATTTCATTAATGTCTTGTGTTGTACGCTACACCAAAAGGATCTTGCATAACACACATCCTTGACTTGCCTTGTATTACACACAATCACGACCCTCCTCGACAGCGTGTGTAGTACGCAATACCGAGTTTCACTAAACAACGATATGCTATTAAAATATTATTAAAACTAGCCGTTATGAATAGTAATAACCACTTTTTGAAATTTTTTAAATTTTATTTTTCAAAATGGACTTCATTTTTAGATTCGGAACATCGAAATTAGCTTAGGGTTAAATTTTGGTACTTTTCGGATAACTTTCATTTTCTGATAAATAGTGAAAATTACTAAATTTTAATTAAAAACAACCTTTTTAATCGAAATAATTAATAGTGATAAATTATTAATTTGAGTGGTTTTAAAGTATATTTAGAATATATTTTTACAATTTAATACAATTTTGGTCATTTGATATAATTTCACATTTAAACCATACATAAACAAGTGTCAATTTTTTGATAATTATTATCTCTTAAGAACACGCTATATGTTTTGACGACGGGAATTAATTTTTAAATTAAGTAATGCAACTGATATGTTTTGAATTTGGTAAAATAGACATCATTTTTGAGTTCATAATATCAAATATATCTTAGGCCTAATTTTTGGTATTTTTCTGGAAACTTTCATTTTTTGATGAATAGTGAATCCACTAAGTGGTAGTTTCAAAAATGAATTTTTCATAAAACTTAATTTTACTGCTTATGTGAGTGGAATTTCAAAAATCCGAGAGACAAGGTTGATGTTCGTAAGTAAAATGTGGTTCAATGAGATGAAAATAATTTTTGGTGAATAGTAATTTTTTACTTTTTTTTACCACAGTTAAAAGTAAATAGGGTAATTAAGGGTACAAATGATATTATTATTTCCCTAAAACATGTCCTAATTCTATTGGATAAGTTTAATTCGACCAAAAAAAACCTTAGGAATAAAATATGACCATTTAGGACCACTTGGATTAGATTAGGACATTTATTACTAATTTATTTAAAGAAGGGTTAAAATAGTTAAAATCAAAGTTTAATAAGTAGATAATTTTTAACATAATGTTATACATAAGATAAATTAGACTATAAATATTCATTATAAATATAAAAATATTTCATACATAATGGTATTTTATTTGTAATTTTTAGACATTAGATAATTTAATTTATTTATAATACAAAGATGATGCAGTAATTATCTTATTAATGAAATATTGATATAATTGATGTTATAAATACCAAAATAAATGTAATTTGATACTTTTTATGAATTAAACTAATTTTATAGGTTAATATGAAATGTTAGTATTGATTTAATTAACTTTTTTCTAACTAATAATTTTGTTATAATTTTCACAAAAATCAATTACTAAATAGTGTCAAAATTGACATAAAATTGTTTTTAAAACAAATATTATATTATTAATTGTTATTTTATTCCTAAAAATCTAAGGTTCGGCAAAATGACTTAGATAAGGTTATATATATTAATAATAAACAACTTGGGGTTCGTTTGGCTTGTTATAGTAAGTTTATTAAAGTTATAGTGTAAGAACACAAAAAGACCCGGTAAAAGTAAAATTATCTAACTTAAAGTTAAAACTAAATGATAAGGTTAAAATAGTAAACTAAACTTGTCCAAATTCTATTGTATGAGAGGATTTCGACCCATCCCCAACTTATCTTCTAAATAAATCAATTTGGAGCTATTTAAAACCGAATTTGGCTTTATAATAAAATAATATTTTTAGTTTTTCCAAAAGAGCCCCTCTCCTCCCTTATAAAAGGGCACCTCCTCCCTCTCTTCCTCACACCACTTTGAGCCTTAAAACTCGGCCAATACCTGCCAAATTCTCTTCTCCACTTCCCTAGAAACATCCTATAGGTCCTGGTCTTCTTCAAAGACCAATTTTAGTGCCCTAAGTGGAGGCCTCAAAGAGGCGCTTCAAAGAAGAGGTAATGTCCGTTACCGATTATTTCAACTTTATTTCTTATTCCACTTCTTCTTCTTAGGTTGTTTCATTATGAAGTAATAACATCAGTATCAATCATATACTGATATGTTATTATAAGTATGAAACAACCCTATTTCACCATCTATCCATCCTACAGAAAACAAAATCACCGCGCGTGCGTACGTACATAATACCATCTCCACGCCGTGGTGTAATCTATTTTCCACCACCACCTTACTTGGATGGGTATAATGGTGTACATAATAACTATATATGATTATTATAAAGTGATATTTATTCTGAAATAGTATACATACACTCCAATACAATTCCACGATCATGAGAACGATATCATCGCTCGTGCGTACGTATGGACTGCCGTCTCCACGACGCGATGAGATTCATTCTCCACGTTAACCATTCATGAATGATTTTAAAGTATATATAATAAGTAATCATGAAATATATGACATAATAATGATACTGTATTTATTTGTATATATATGTATTTCATCTACTTAATTCCATTCAACTCAATAAGGAAACGAAAACAGCGTTCATGCGTACGTACGACCTACCGTCTCCATGAACGGTGTATTTATTTCCATTTACTGATCTATTATATATATGTATATTATGAATATATATTATATATAAATCATGTTTTATATTCTGGAATTAAGTAATCATGATCTAAGTAATCATATTAATAATTACAAGTCAAAACACAGATGACAAATGAAACGATTTTACCCAAAACGTTCTTTAACATGGAATTTACAAAAGAACAGGTAATATAAAGTCATAAGTGAACCATATATAATATCATAACAATGATTATGATTCTATAATAAGTCAATGCCATTATTTAAATCATTATATAGGAGGTTCGGACACTTACGAAGCAAATCGGACCTAAGGTAAGGAAAATATCACAATCTCATTTTTATCTGAGATTGTTTATACTTTGGCATTTACTGGGGTGTATTTTATCATCCACATCCATGTTTCCTCAATATTTAATATTATTTCCATCCACCTAAAATTTTTTAAATCCAATTTTATCCTTCGGTGAGTTTTTAGTAAAAGATATGAAATGAATCTTTTTTCGTTTTTCGTATGAGGTACTCTTTGACTTTTCCAACAAAAGTACGGGAAGAATGTTTTTTTAACTTATACGGAATGAATGGATTTTTAAAACATTATTTACAAGAATCTTCCTTTAAAAGTTTTCAAGTTTATTTTTAATCAATTTCTTTTAGTTTAGAATTGTATGACATGTTAAGAAAGGAAAAGTGTTTTTGAAGTAGAAAGGATATTTTCCTCAAGAATGGAGTTCAAGTGTTTTATCAAAATTATTTTCCATCTAAGATAATAAAGGGTTATGTTTCTATCCCTATTATTACATTGATTTGATTATTTTGTGATGGAATTATTTTTATGAATACCTTGATCTTATATGAATTGTTTTATGATGTCACGATGTTTAAGAATCCTATTTTTATTACATGGGTTATGCAATGATGTATGATTTTTGATTTTGTGGAACACATAAGAATGATATCATTATGAGATAGGTGGGACCTATATCTCCATCCAATGCATTGGGTAAAGATTTTATATCTCATGAGATAGACATGGCTGGAAGGGAAGGTTAAATCAGTTCAGTGAAACAGGACTGAAATGAGGAGTGAACTCAGTTCAGAAATGGACTTTGTCCACTAAGATAGTCTTGGCAATGAGTCTTGACTAATAAGAAATTATTCTCTATGATTATGTGTGTATTCCACAAAGTTTCATGTTTTAAGTTATGATTATTGGGATTACATTTCACTATTATGATTTATCCCATGTTATGAAATTATGATTTCTTTTTCAGGTTAAGATTTCCAAAAGTTATGTTCTTATGTATATGATGTGATTGATATTTCTTTTGTTTACCTTTACTGAGCATTTGAGCTCACCCTTTTATGTTTTATTTTCCCCAGGATATAAAGAAAGGTTTTAGGTAAAAAAAGGAAAGATCTTTATGGGAGATGTTGAAGATCTTTCACCACGATTAGAAGATTATATTTCGAGTTTCCAAAGACACTAAAATATTACGGTCCTTGTGTGTGTGTTTTTGTTATGTACTAAGTATTCCGAAAAAGTAATGTAATGTCCATGTACGTTAAGCTTCGGGTCTCTACAGTTGGTATCAGAGGAAAGGTTTAGTCAACCTTTGGAAACTAGGATGCGATAACTTTAGTGAGATCCCTAGAAATATTTCTAAGGTATGTCTAGGGATGTCCCTAAGGTTAAGTATAAGTATAGGTTATAGTACTATAATTACGGAAACCCAAGATGTTAGATATTGAAGTTACTCCCCCTTTATTATATTGTTTTCCCTAGCATGATTTTTTCCTCTCACACTATTCTTTTTGGGTTTTAGATGATGGCTGGAACCCGAAGGAACCATGTTGATCAATGTAATGGAAAATGAAATGATTGTCCTCATGAACAAACAAATGTTATGGGAGATGGAGTGCAAAATCTGATTGCTATACTTACACAAGCTATGAATCATTCTGGACTTCCAAATGAGTAGAGAAGGGAACAATATTCTATTGAGTCCTTCATGAGGCAACGCCCACCTTCTTTCAGTGGGTCTTCTGATCCACTTGTTTCTGAACAATGGATCAGTACTACTGAAAAGATATTTTCAGTTATTCAATGTTCTTAACATGATGAAGTCATCTTAGTAGTGTATCGTTTGGAAGGTGATGCTGATCAATGGTGGAATCTTATCAAGAATACGAGGCCAAGAGATGAAATTGAGTCCATGGAATGGGACGAGTTCAAGAACTTATTTTTCAATAAGTACTTCCCTCGTATTCTTCGAACAAAGATGGAGAAGGAGTTTCTTGAACTAAAGCAAAAGGATTATGAATCTGTTGGTATATACGAAGCAAATTTTACAAGGCTTGCAAGGTATGCATCTGGATTTATCATCCAACCTGAAAGTAAAGTTGATCGATTCTTCAGTGGCTTAAAACCAAATCTTTTAAGGGAATTAGCTATAAGAGACTTCAGTAGCTATGAAGAAATTGTGCGTTGTGCTATAAAGGTAGAAATGTAAGTTGGTGTTACTTATCCATATCATAGTTTTGACAAGAAACGAAAGATGGAGTTCAAGGAGAAATCTCAGAATAATGGTGAAAAGAAGATGGATGTTTCCTTATGCTCAAAGTGTGGAAAGAAGCATGGTGGAGATTGTCTTAAAGGGACTAGAAAATGTTTTAAGTGTGGAAAAGAAGGTCATAGAGTAGCTGAGTGTCGAAGTAATGGAAAAAGGGTTTCTAATGATGTAAATAAAGAAAAGACTACAGAGAACGCACCACCAACACTTCAATGCTTCAAGTGCAATTAAATGGGGGCATTATGCAAATAAATTCCCTAATCCAAGGGTTAGTGATGATCGACATGAGCAACCACTTAAGGAAAAGGACAAAGGGAAGTCACATGCGATCATTATTGGCGATGTTGAATATAACAACAATGTGGTGGAATGATTAAGTGTTTATGTAATGGGATTCCAAAATAATGTTGTATATAGTATCATGGAATATTGGAATATTTATGTATTGGTCTATTATGGTTTTCAATGGTACTGGTAACCATGGAATGTGATTGATATATTTTTGGAAAAAAAGATGATATGCGCATAATGAAAGGAAAACAAGAAAATGAAATGTTTGACCGTATTCATGAGCTCATGACTGATATAAGGAGAAGGTTATATCATGGTTTGAGTATATAGAATTTTTGGATTTTGGTATGTCGAAAGAGTTAACTTTTGAATGCATTCATGTTTTCACTAAGGTTCAATGGGTATTCATTATTCAAGAGAATACATGATTAAGGTATTCACATGTTTGTAATTTGGCCAACAAGACATATCTCATGATATATGGGGATCAACGATGGTATTAACATGCTAGTTGTATGAACTCTTTGGTAATCGTTTTCACTATAATATGAGATTGGACATCAGTATTTTGGATAAGACTAAAGATTGGAATGGATTATGATGGACATAAGTTAGTATTGTTTAAGGATAGAAGTTTTTTCGATATTATTTATGGGATGTTATAGTAATATAGCTTTAGAAAAAGGACAACCAGCAGGACAGACGACAACCCATCGCGTCGGACAAGGCTGTGGGAATCAAACCCACAACTGAAGTGTGACTGGCCTTTATCGCCTACCACTGGCCTACAGGAAGTCCCTGTTTAGTAGAAACTAGTTTTATTATATTAAGCAGTATGATATATGAAGTATAAGTCCATTTTAGGAACCATATATGATTAATCTCACTATAGATGGACTTATGTATTTTTTGATAACTTTTCTAACCTTTTGTTTGAGACAGATGGAATGACCCATCATTCTATCACATGATCTGCTAACACATCACGAATGAAAAATTCAACTTCATTTCATTAAGAGATGAAGTGGAAATTTTCCAAAGAACGACCAACGGTGAGACTATACCAAAATCACGAAAGTATTTCTTCTAATTCCAATTTCATCAACTTTAGGGAAATGATCTTGAAAACCAAAAATGTTGTCCTATTGCTCTTATATCTGATGAATCAGATGGTACCTTAGATCGTCACAAATTTATGGCTTTGTGATTGCTGGCTTTTCCATAGCCATGTTCTCTACCACTCTCCATCAGAACATGATGGTTAGATTTCTCTTCTATATCCATATTTTCACCTATGTGGAAACCCAGTGATTAGTTTATTTGGGTAACCGTTACGTTTCATACTTTTGTTTTTAAAGATTGGTTTTGGTATTCCTTTTTACAATGTGGGTTTCTATTAAAGAAACTTTCGAGTAGTAAACCATTTATAACCCTGATGAATTATGAGGGCGAAATTCATTTTAAGGGGGGTAGAATGTAACACCCTGAGATTTTATGAAAAATATTATTTTTAATTTCATTAATGTCTTGTGTTGTACGCTACACCAAAAGGATCTTGCAAAACACGCATCCTTGACTTGCCTTGCATTACACGCAATAACGACCTTCCTCGATAGCATGTGTAGTACGCAATACCGAGTTTCACTAAACAACGATATGCTATTAAAATATTATTAAAACTATCCGTTATGAATAGTAATAACCACTTTTTTAAATTTTTTAAATTTTATTTTTCAAAATGGACTTCATTTTTAGATTCGGAATATCGAAATTAGCTTAGGGTGAAATTGCGGTACTTTTCGGATAACTTTCATTTTCTGATGAATAATGAAAATTACTAAATTTTAATTTAAAACAACCTTTTTAATCGAAATAATTAATAGTGATAAATTATTAATTTGAGTGGTTTTAAAGTATATTTAGAATATATTTTTACAATTTAATACAATGTTGGTCATTGGATGTAATTTCACATTTAAACCATACATAAACAAGTGTCAATCTTTTGATAGTTATTATCTCTTAAGAACACGCTATATGTTTTGACGACGGGAATTAATTTTCAAATTAAGTAATGCAACTGATATGTTTTGAATTTGGTAAAATAGACATAATTTTTGAGTTCATAATATCAAATATATCTTAGGCCTAATTTTTGGTATTTTTTTGGAAACTTTCATTTTTTGATGAATAGTGAAACCACTAAGTGGTAGTTAAAAAAATGAATTTTTCATAAAACTTAATTTTACCGCTTCTGTGAGTGGAATTTCAAAAATCCGAGAGACACAGTTGATTTCAGTAAGTAAAATGTGGTTCAATGAGATGAAAATAATTTTTGGTGAATAGTAACTTTTTACTTTTTTTTACCACGGTTAAAAGTTAATAGGGTAATTAAGAGTAAAAATGATATTATTACCCTAAAACATGTCCTAATTCTATTGGATAAGTGTAATTCGACCAAAAACAACCTTAGGAATAAAATATGACCATTTAGGCCCACTTGGATTAGATTAGGACATTTATTATTAATTTATTTAAAGAAGGGTTAAAATAGTTAAAATCAAAGTTTAATAAGTAAATAATTTTTAATATAAGGTTATACATAAGATAAATTCGACTATAAATATTCATTATAAAGCTAAAGATATTTCCTACATAATGGTATTTTATTTTTAATTTTTAGACATTAAATAAGTTAATTTATTTATGACACAAAGATGTTGCAGTAATTATATTATTAATGAAATATTGATATAGTTGATGTTATAAATACGAAAATAAATGTAATTTGAGACTTTTTATGAATTCCACTAATTTTCTAGATTAATATGATATGTTATTATTGATTTAATTAACTTTTTTCGAACTAATAATTCTGTTATAATTTTCACAAAAATCAATTACTACATAGTGTCAAAATTGACATAAAATTGTTTTTAAAAAAAATATTATATTATTAATTGTTATTTTATTCCTAAAAATCTAAGGTTCGGCCAAATGACTTATATAAGGTTATATATATTAATAATAAACAACTTGGGGTTCGTTTGGCTTGTTATAGTAAGTTTATTAACCTTATAGTGTAAGAACATAAAAAGACACGGTAAAAGTAAAATTATCTAACTTAAAGTTAAAACTAAATGATAAGGTTAAAATAGTAAACTAAACTTGTCCAAATTATATTGGATGAGAGTAATTTAACCCATCCCCACCTTAGCTTCGAAATAAATCAAATTGGAACTATTTAAAACCGAATTTGGCTTTATAATAAAATAATATTTTTAGTTTTTCCAAAAGAGCCCCTCTCCTCCCTTATAAAAGGGCACCTCCTCCCTCTCTTCCTAACACCACTTTGAGCCTTAAAGCTCGGCCAATACCTGAAAATTTCTCTTTCACACTTTCCTAGAAACATCCTAGAGGTCCTGGTATTCTTCAAAGACCAATTTTAGTGCCCTAAGAGGAGGACTCAAAGAGGCGCTTCAAAGAAGAGGTAATGTCCGTTACCGATTCTTTCAACTTTATTTCTTCTTCCACTTATTCTTATTAGGTTGTTTCATTATGAAGTAATAACATCAGTATCAATCATATAATGATATGTTATTATAAGTATTAAACAACCCTATTTAACCATCTATCCATCCTACGGAAAACGAAATCACCGCGCGTGCGTACGTATGAAATACCGTCTCCACGCCGTGGTGTAATCTATTTTCCACCACCACCTTACTTGGATGGGTATAATGGTGTACATAATAACTATATATGATTATTGTAAAGTTATATTGATTCTGAAATAGTATACATACACTCCAATATAATTCCACGATCATGAGAACGATATCATCGCTCGTGCGTACGTACGGACTACCGTCTCCACGACGCGATGAGATTCATTCTCCACGTTAACCATTCATGAATGATTATAAAGTATATATAATAAGTAATCATGAAATATATGACATAATAATGATACTGGATTTATGTGTATATATATGTATGTCATCTACTTAATTCCATTCAACTCAATAAGGAAATGAAAACAGCGTTCAAGCGTACGTACGACCTACCGTCTCCATGAACGATATATTTATTTCCATTTACTGATCTATTATATATATGTATATTATGAATATATATTATATATAAATAATGTTTTATATTCTAGAATTAAGTAATCATGATCTAAGTAATCATATGAATAATTACAAGTCAAAACACGGATGACAAATGAAACGATTTTACCCAAAACGCTCTTTAACATGGAATTTACAAAAGAACGGGTAATATAAAGTCATAAGTGAACCATATATGATATCATAACAATGAGTATGATTCTGGAATAAGTCAATGACATTATTTAAATCATTATACAGGAGGTTCAGACACTTACGAAGCAAATCGGACCTAAGGTAAGGAAAATATCACAATCTCATTTTTATCCGAGATTGTTTATACTTTGGCATTTACTGGGGTGTATTTTCTCATCCACATACATGTTTCCTCAATATGTAATATTATTTTCATCCACCTACAATTTTTTAAATCCAATTTTACCCTTCGGTGAGTTTTTAGTAAAATATATGAAATGAATCTTTTGTCATTTTTCGTACGAGGTACTCTTTGACTTTTCCGACAAAAGTACGAGAAGAATGTTTTTTTAACTTATACGGCATGAATGGATTTTTAAAACATTATTTACAAGAAACTTCTTTTGAAAGTTTTCAAGTTTATTTTTAATCAACTTATTTTAGTTTAGAATTGTATGACATGTTAAGAAAGGAAAAGTGTTTTTGAAGTAGAAAGGATATTTTCCTCAAGAATGGAGTTCAAGTGTTTTATCAAAATTATTTTCCATATAAGATAATAAAGGGTTATATTTCTATCCCTATTATTACATTGATTTGATTATGTTGTGATGGAATTATTTTTATGGATTCGTTGATCTTATGTGAATTATTTTATGATGTCACGATGTTTAAGAATCCCATTTTTATTACATGGGTTATGCAATGATGTATGATTTTTGATTTTGTGGCACACATAAGAATGGTATCATTATGAGATGGGTGGGACCTATATCTCCCTCCAATTCATTGGGTAAATATTTTATATCTCATTAGATAGACTTGGCTAGAACGGCAGGTTAAACCGGTTCAGTGAAACAGGACTGAAACGAGGAGTGAACTCAGTTTAGAAATGGACTTTGTCCACTAAGATAGTCTTGACAATGAGTCTTGACTAATAATAAAGGATTCTCTATTATTATGTGTGTATGCAAAAAAGTTTCATGTTTTAAGTTATGATTATTGGGATTACATTTCACTACTATGATTTATCCCACATTATGAAATTATGATTTCTTTTGCAGGTTAATATTTCCAAAAGTTATGTTCTTATGTATATGATGTGATTGATATTTCTTTTGTTTACCCTTAATGAGAATTTTATCTCACCCTTTTATGTTTTATTTTCCGCAGGATATAAGGAAAGGTTTTAGGTAAAAAAAAGGAAAGATCTTTGTGGGAGATGTTTAAGATCTTTCACCACGATTAGAAGATTATATTTCGAGTTTTCAAAGACACTAAACTATTACGGTCCTTGTGTGTGTGTTTTTGTTATGTACTAAGTATTCCGCAAAAGTAATGTAATGTCCATGTACGTTAAGCTTTGGGTCTCTACAACAAATTACCTTGATTAAAATGGATTTTTGATGAAGAATTTGTTCTCCAATGATGGGGAAGATCCATTACCTTCATCATGCCTCGATTCACCTTGATCCGAATGTCGTTCATCATCTGATATCGATTCTCCAATGAATTGTGGCATAATATCTTCTAAATGATCTCATGGTTATGTATCTAATCCTGAATATTTGTCAAATTAGAGTATATATATAGGTTTAAAAATTATTGGTCATTTAATTCAAAATAAATAATTTAGTTAATTATTTATTTAAAAACACCCTCCAATGGCCGCCTCTATCAGATGTCCTACACCGATCAACTTTAGATCAAATCTAGGGTAAATACCACACTCTAGATTCAACTGTGGTATTAAATTTCTAATTCAATACTCCATTTAGGAGATATCCCATTATTTTTTAAAAAATATGTGTGTGTGATATAAAATATATTTAGTATTTAAAAAAATTAATTTAGGGTGTAGACCTTGGAATCATGTACCGGCTCAATGCCTAGATATGAAAATATTCCTTGATATATTTCAAAGTCTTAAAAGGGAAAAATAGGGTCTCTACACTTATAATTTCACCAAAATTCAACCCATAGGTAAATAAAACATACTGAGATCAACACAACCATAATTTTTCTGAGGCCAACCTCTAAGTTAAACTTACCATTTTACCCTCTTTAAGGGACCTAAACTGCAAAACTCAAAAATAAATTAAGTATCATTTATGAAAAATTCAAGTCACTACCTATGTTTTGTTTTTTGATCCATTATAATGGTCACATATAGGAATAATATAATGGTATAAGAATTTTTATGCCATTTTGTGGCATAATTTAATTTTAGGGGTGGTATATATGATATTCCTTTATATGAAACAATTTACATTGAGAGGTAGAATATGTAATAGACTTGGTACTATTGGAATTGAGGATTGGATATATATGATATTACAAGATGATATTCTATCAAGGATATAGATGTGTTTATTCCACGTGCTCGGTTATCCTTGGGTGTGTATGGGATTTCATAATGAGATACAATCTTGCTTCTTGATCATCAAGTACTAGCATTAGATAAAATAGGTATAACTTATTTGGGTAACATGGTTGCACCTACTCTTTTACTGAATTACTAATGTTGATAGTAATTGAATCATTTGGTCTTTACACTATTATATATATATATATATATATATATATATATATATTCATATACTGACTTCTTGAGTTGGCAGGGTTTTTTGTGGTTTCTATTAAGCATTATATTCTCACTTACTGTATGTACATTTTTGTGCGTATAAATAAGAAGAATGATGTTTCATTTAAATGAAAGAGGCCACTATTGCTGGGATTTGGTGTTTGGAGACACTTTAGAGCCTAGTTCATGAGATTGAAAATTATTGAGGAGTAAGCTATTCATACTTTATTTTTTCATATATTTAAGTTTTATTTATCATATTATATCATATATGACTTACCTTTAAGTCCTTTTTAACTACATGACTTTTTTGGCATGTTAGGATGTTATTTTGAGCTTATAGAGTTGATATTGTTGTATTACACTATTCAATTATTATTATCTATTTATTTAATGTGATAGACCATTAGAGGGTAAATCACTCCTCAAGAGACATCTTAGAATCTTAACACTAGTCATAAACCTCTAGTGGTTAGGGATTTCACTTGAAGAAATTTAACATTTCACCTCAATGGTGTGGTCTCACTGGGGTGGGACAATACAAAATGGCACTAGAGTAGTTATTTCTTAGAGTCCTGGTATTTAGGTTGTGGTAGAGTGGAGACTAGTAATTGTGACTTAATATAGAAGTTATGTGTGGGTGCCTAGAAAATATGAATATAATGGAAGAACAAGATACCTAGCATCATGGGATTATATTTTATAATTTTATTAAATATTTTGGGTTGAATACTGACCCAGATAAGGATGAGTAGTGGGGAGATTACGTATGATATTCTTAGAATATAAGATAATGGAATATGTGTGTGTGTATATATGTTTGTGAGATTACTTAGTGTGACTAAATAATTTGTATATGTGTGCAACAAGAAATTCATGATAACCTTTCTTGATGAGATTTTATTGTGTATTCTAATGGGTGTTTTGATTCTCTTATGGAACCATTACACCAAGTAGAAGATACAATAAACCTTAATAAAATGATATTTAGTAGGAGTGTTGTAATGAGGGGCACATAGAAGTGTAAATAAATCATATTCCCTTGGTGACTGAACCATATAACTCATTAGAAAATAAGGTCACCAAGAGCTTGTTGAAGGTGATGTAAGTGTAGAGAGAAGGCCATCTGAGGAATTGTCTATAGTCTATGATGTTGTTTGTGATATTTTAGCATTGTTTCCTCTTTTTTTATGAGGTGGGATTAGGCCTTATGGATTTGAAGAGTGACTAGAGGGAACATATATGATATTGTAATTGATCAATGCTCTGGAAGGGAATAAGGTGAAGATAAATTCTTTTATGCTTGAAGGTCTAGCTTAGTGATAGTGGGATATCCTAGATCAAGTGATAAGAACCAAGGGGTTGACCTAGGAGGTATTTCAGGCCCTCTTCCTTGAGTGTTTTTATCCTCAAACATTGAATATGGATAGGGCAATGATTACATGATTTAAATGTGTAAATAAAGGAAACAATAAAATTTTCCCCTCCCAATCCTAATGAGTGTCACTTAGATGGAAATATGAGATATCTCTAGAGGTTTTTTGTGGCATTCTTAGGGGAGTGGAGGTCATGGTTCTGATTTTAGATAGGAATTGTGGGCATGGTATAGTGCTCCACAACAAAGTGTGAGTCATGTTTCATCTAGGAGATCAAGCTGAGGTGAAAGTATAAGATCTTAAGGGCAGGCTCAGTGGGGAAATATAGTGTAAGGGAACTAGGTATCTTAGGGATAGGGCCATGGTTCTGATTATGGGATTTTTTTTAGTTAAGAAGATGATAGTAGATATCAGTGAGGGTTCTTTAATAGTAAAATATATAATTATTGTTAACTATAACCTAGATTATGTTCCATTTTATTATAGTAAATATCATTATTTTATGTCTATTTATATGGTTTTAAACCTATATTTTTCTATTGAGATGATTTTTGGAGTTCTATCTACGGATAATCAAGGAAGAAGGATCCAATCAATAGGTTCTTGTCTTATCTTATTGATGTTTTTAGTGTTTATCATTTCTAGGTTTTTGTTATTATAGAGATGAGGGGTTTTAATTTGATTATTATGATGGATTAGTTTTTACATTTCTATGAATATATTGATTTATACTGATTAGGTGTGACATTTTATCCTTCTAATGGAGAGTCAAATATATTTATAAGAGAGTGGCATTATCATGCCAACATGATAGGCCATGATTTAATATATCTAAAGAGGATTACATATCATGTAGTGTGGAGGTATATCTAAAAATATAAGAGTTATAATGGTTATTTTTATCCTCCTATGGTAGATTAGTATTGATATGTTTTTCCTATGGATTTTTTGGGGTTACTACTTGAGTGGGAGGTGGAATTTGTGATCGACTTGCTACAGGGTACTGAGCCTATTTCTATTTCTCCTTACCAAGTGGAACCAAATGAACATAAAAATTTAAAGTCTTAGTCATAGGATCTTGAGACCAAGGGATTAATTCAAAATATTATGTCTCCTTAGGTTGATATAGTACATTTATCCAAGAAGGTTGATGGGAGTTTGCAGTTATGAGTTGATTACCATAGGTTGAATAAGGCAGCCACCAAGAAACAATATCCTTTACCTTAGATCGACGAACCATTTGATCAGTTAAGGTGAGATTTTTTGTTTTCTAAGACTGATCTCCAATCTAGTTATCAAAAATTGAGAGTGTAAGATGAGGATATACTTAAAATGACTTTTTGAACATGGTATGACTATTATGAATTTTTAGTGATATTGTTCATGGTGATGAACACACCCAAATTGTTGGTATGATGATTCTCATATTTAATCCATATCTGGATTACTTTGTGATCGTGTTGATTAATGATATTATAATATATTCCAAATATTATAAGGACCAATAGAGGTCATTTGGATATTTTATTAGATACTATGTAAGCTCAACTCATGTATAGAAAGATATTTAAATTTTAGTTTTGGATTTAGGAGGAAAAGTTCTTTGGGAATGTGGTTTTAAAATTAGAGATATTAGTGGATCCTAATAAAGTAGATTCTATAATATCTTAGGATATTAACAAGATTTTTTTTCAAGTTTTAGAGTTTCTTGGGTCTTATGGGATATTATTTTAACTTTATTTATAATTTTTACCACATAGATATGCCTATGACGACACTGAATTGGAAAGAATTGAATTTCCTGTGGTGTGGTGAATGTGAGGATTCTTTCTAACAGATAAACATAATATTGAAATTATGGAATATTCTCACTTTACTAGAGCTAAAGAAATTATATGAGGTATATTATGATTCTTTTGGTGTGGGTTTCAGATGTGTGTTCATGAAATATGTCCATGTGGTGGTTTATGGTTCTTTAAAACTTTTTCCACACAAGTAGAATTACCCCACTCATAATCTGGATTTAGATACAGTTATTCATGCTATTAAGAGTTGGTGGAATTAATTTTCTAGGGAAAATTTTATCGTATTGACCAACCAAAAGTTTTTGAAGTAATTATTTTATTATTGGCATATAAATCATTAATAAAGGATATGATTTGATTATCTCTGGTTGTTTGAATTTGAGAATATATATACACATGGGAAAGGGAATTCTATCACCAATTCTTTGAGTTGGAATTACAAGGTATAAATTGTTTGATAATTGAAAGAGAATGGGTGGATTATTAATCCCTTCTTAGAGATACATCTTGACGTAGTTAATAAAAAATGACATGTTGTTCTTACACCTTTATCTATCACCTCATCCTTGGTGGAGTGGTGAGGGAGGGTCAGAGTTCTAATTCCAAGTGAAAATTTTATAATAAAAAGCTATATGGTGGGGATAAGATGCTTTGATGGGTACTTGGATGTGACATAGCAGATCCGGTTCACTCAAAAGAAGCTGAACCCGGTTTGCCAGATGACCTCAAGCACACCTCCCCATATGTTAGAGGCTGCTAAATAGCAATGAGGGTCTATGATGGAATAATGGAGAGACTATGCCCTCATGATCAGAGTGTAACACATCAGTATGATCATATCAATCAATATAAGAAGAATAAAATATAACTAAAGAGTGGAAGAGTAAACATACATCATATAAATAACCAAGTAATACCATACATCAATTTTATATACAAAAATGATGATCATGGAATTCTATATAAAAGGGGAAATATAGGGGGATCAGGGGAGAAGACATATACAACATTCTATACAAAATTAAAAAAATACCCAAGACTATCTCTAGTAGAATCTTGAGTATAGGCTCAGTCCACTTTCCCCATACACCATTCTAGAAAGGTAATTAAGAAACCATAAAAGGTTTATTTCCCTTTTCCCTACCTACATTCATGAATTCTATCCAGATATCAAATGGAGAGACAATAAGGGAATGAGATAAAATTAGTAGGCCACCACCAATGATTTTTAATTCTATACAATCTGTGAATACATAATAAATAGTGTTCAAGTAACAATAAAAGCTATAACTGAAATGCAGTATATAAATAACCTACATAGGTCCGAGTTCACAAGGAATGCTTGTCATATACTACCTACTTCATCCTAATGCAGAATATTTCTGAGTAATCAGTCAATCATGATTTATTTTATAATAAAGTATTAGGGCTGGGATCATAGTCCAAGCCTCCCCCATAAATTATATCTAAGCATGATTTGTATGAAAAGTCTATCATAAATATAGAAATCTCCAAAAGAATCCAAGCTTGAACTTTGTATTGGAAGACACGTCGTATAATTGATTCATTATCATTATAATAAACCTAAGACTATCCTTGGAATTACTAATTTGGAAATATCTCTAGGTATAACATGAACTCAACACCTTACAATCCTATCCTAGGTATTCCTTATAGGAACCCTGGTATCACTCTAGGTGTGGTACAAAGTCATCATCCTCTGAGTCCATCCTGGGCAGTCCAGTAAGGGATACCAAGTGTCACTCATGAAATATATAATGTTCTTACCTCTAATTCCATCCTTGTAAGTCCACATAGGGAGTCCAAGTATCAGTATTGGCACATAATATCATCTGCACTCTGAGCCCATCCTTAGAAATTCACATAGGGAGTCCAAGTATCACTCGTGGAACATATAATCTAGCTTCCAAATGATTCCTTCCATGGAGTTCATATAAGAAACCGTGTGTCACCCAAGGAACAAGATAAATTCATTCACAAATAATTTAATTAAATAATTCTTTTAAGTTCGTTCATGGAATGATGAGTTAGAACCAATGCGTCACTATCAGTGTGGAAATATGAATAATCATGGGCGAAAATACTAACCATACAATTTAAGTTAACATTTTAATTAATTTGACCATCACATTTATATATGTAATTTAATCACCTTAGAAGGTGGCTCAAATAAAATCATAGTCTTAGAAGATTAGCATTATATGAATCATCCTATTCATCTTTAATTAGGAATTTGGATTTAAAGAACACCCTAAACCTAAGTGAGAAGAAACAATGACCAAATGTGTACATATATGGTCTTCCATTCCCTATTTCATTCAATTCAATTTACATTTCAATGAATTCATTTAAATCCCAAAAAATGGGTAAAGTAACACAACTTAAAAGGTAAATCAAATCATATTCCACCCATGGTGGTTTTATTTAATTTAGCAACACACCCATGTGGTGGTTCAATTCAAGGTCTTTAACCTTTAATGATACATAAATGGGTCTCATGAGTCATATATTTTAAGCCTACCCATTTAATTTAATAATAAATCCATTTCATCACTTAGAAAATACAGTTCATGACATAATGGTGTTATACATAAACATAAAGACTTTAATGGAAAAAACAAGACTACCTACCTCATCTTGGTAGTTGACTCCTTATCCATTATTAGACTCTAATTGAGGACAGAATGGAAGAAATAGAGAAAAATAAAAAACTATTGAAAATAGGTCTTATAATCTCACACTAAAATAACTCTATAGAGAGTAAGATAAACAATAAAAGGTGAAATAGGAATAAAGATCTTATCAATGGCTATCCAATGAGACCAACATTGGATTGATCAGAGTCTGGATGGAGGAGATCCTTTAAGGCCTAGATTTAGGCATAGAGAGGGCTCCAAGGGAGAGGAGATGCTATGAATGGAGAGAAAATAAAAATTTAGGGTGATTTATAAATATATAGGGTCAAAAATATCATTTTTACCAATATTAAAAGGTTTCATGATTTGGATGCCTGATTGGACAATCCATGAACAAACCATGCACATCCCACTATCTAGGGGACACACCCTAGAAAACCTACAATGCATGGTTAGAAAAACAATATGCATCTCATGAACACCCTCTATCTAAACCCCAAATATAAAAAACCCCCTTTCATGGTTTAGAAAAACCATGTGGCACCCTTATAGGGCCATACCGTTTGAGGCACACGATTATCATTAACTATGTTCTCACAGTGTGCCTCTACTGTTTCTTCCAAAAACTAGATCTTTGGTCTCTAAATAAGTCCCATACACCTCCAAACCCATCCTTAACTGACAGAAAAAATTTATGTGTATATTTTTAATCCAATAATAATGAATTGTTGATGTTTTTAAATGATAAAACCCATGTATTTAAACGTTTTAATAAAATAATGGGAAATTTGGATTATAGAATGAAAATGAGCTAAATGGTGAAAGGTTCTTAATTTTGGATTTTTTGATAGATTTTTACATCAAGGGTATTTTAGTTATTTATTAAAAAATATAATTCAAAATTGAGTGTTTTTTTAGAATCCTTATTTTATTTCCTTCAACTTTGGATTCTAAACTAGGGGCTTATTCTATCATCTAGAGGCCTTAAAAAATCAATGAAGTTGAAGATTTTTCGGGGCGGACAACATGGACCCCACCACTGCAACAGAACCACATATCGACCTACACACCTTCAATGAAGGTGATTCCACCTGTGATATTACAAGTACACATAGGAAAGAATATAAAAATAATTTGAGGGAGTTTTGAAGCCATTAAGGGTTTCATTGAATGTTATACTTTTGGAGGAAGCTTCCTGGAACCTTTTTCTGGAAAAAGAAACCTCCAACGAAAAAATCATAACTCATACAACTGGTGGAAAAATGATCTAAAATTTAGAGGGTGAATGTCAAAAACATTTATAAACAAATTTAATAAAGGGTTCCACCTGTGAATCATCTAATTAATGGGTCAACAACACAAAAAATTGTGGAGGACAAATTCTACCTATAAAAGGAGTGGAGCTTCTACCTCTCAAATCATTCTTTCCCATCCCCACACCATCTGGGGAACCGAGGATAGGAGGCCAAGGGAAATTTAGATTTTTTTTATTTCTTTATTTTATTTTTTATTTTAGTTTTATTTTCTCATGTAATTCATTCATATTTTTTATATTCAAGTGTTTCTATTTCTTCTTCCACCCCTCTTCTCTTCCAATTTCAATCTCATTCTCTCTCTTCCATCTTTCCATCGTGATCTATATAAACTTCACCATGGCAATCGAATAAATCGAGTCTTGGATATGGGTGAAGTTTTCACTGTGTTATTAATTATTAAGCTTTAATTTAAAACGTTTTAATTTTTTTTGGTGGATGGAGGAGTATTGCACGGGTGCAACCATCATCCACCACGACACTATTTCAAAATCCATTCCTTTTTGTTGATTAATTTTTTTCCCTCACTTCTCTTGGAAAAACCCTTCATAAAGTGAAGTTGGGGTTTCCTAATGAGATGAAATGACATACAGTGGATCCTGGTATTTTAGGAATAACATTCTCGGTTGAGGTGTTACTCTACTTGATCATTGGAGGAGGTGTGGTTTGGTGTTCTAAACTCATACTAAAGTCACACACTCTTTAAATCAATAGAAATTAATTCATTAAAGAGGTGTCACTAAATGGATTATAAAATTGAATTTAAACAATAAATAAATAACAAATTAACCCATGTTATCCAACCCTTGGACAAAGACCTTTCTTCACTGATTTCATTCTATTGGCATCTATATTTGAATTCTTCATTTCATTATTTTAATTGCATGTTTTCCAAAAACTTTAAAACTTTATTTAAAATAAATATTAAAAAAACAAAAAGGAATTAGATTAGGTGAATTAGAATTAGTGTTTAAACCAACTGTGAAGATCCTTAAGTGAGACGACCCTGATCAGCCACTGTGTTGCATTATGAATATAAATTTTCCTTTTCCATGCCCTACAACAGGAATGCATCAAAACTGGCGCCATTTCCAGGGAGCTAAATAGTTTATTAAATCACTTTTTTCTAAATTCACATATTTTTAAATATTTTTCTTTGTTTTCTTTATAAAAAAATCTAAAAAACCATTTTTTTCCATGATGTTTTTGAATGAACATCTTTTAAATTCATGGAAATATTACTCACAGGTGCAAGAACACTAATTAGATTACATTGAGGAGGAACTCCAATAAAGGGGAGACTCTCTTATGGTAATTTTCAAGAAGTTACAAAAAGGCCAAGATACATGGATGTTACCACAAGTTTTGATGAGTATGATCGAAGAAATCCAAATTTACTTGCAATGATTCAAGGCCAAGAAATAAGTTCCCATGGTTTTCACTGAAGTCATCCAATAAGAAGAGGCCAAACTAGAGGTGGAGGAGACTGACTACCTACCTCCATACAATGATAATAAACTCCAAGAGGAACTTTACACCAAGGAAAATATTCATGACAAACCTACTCAGGGAGATGATACAATCTTGAACTCAACCTAATTTGATTTTATTGAAACTAATTTGAGTATAACTCCCAACTATTTTGAATTTTTATAATCAAATGACTCTTATTATGCCTTGGAGGAAGATGAGGGAAAAGAAGATTCACCTTTTGAGAAACACTTGAATCTCTCTAAATACATTGAACATTCATTAGAGGGAGTACAAGAAGATAAAGAGAACGTTGCACAAGTAGCAACAGAGGAGGAGGATGAGGCTCCATACTTCATCCTACCCTCGCCATGCAAGTTATACTACATTGAAAAGGGGGAATATTTGGTTTACTCTATCCATGGATTTATCCTCAACAAGAATGTGGATGTGGATGCTGGGAAAATCCACATGTGGTGGTTCTTGTCAAATAATCTCAAACCACCATCAAATTATGGATAATAGCAGGTACTGCCCACTGGTGGTAGTAAAAATTCTAGGCCCACTAGAGGGATCATACCAAGATTTATCTTTAAATGTTTTTTATATTTCAAATTCCTTTTTAGATTATTCCATCATGAAAACCACTCCTCTTTATCTTTTTGAGCATTAATAAAATGATCCTTGTTATTAAGTGAGTAATTATCTTTTGTAGGTTCATATATGGGAAAAGGAAGCCTTAAATAGAGGAAGAGGACTCAAGTCTTATTTAAAAAGGGAGTTTACTTTTAAAGTTTAAAGTTTTAAACTCCTTACATTTTTTGGTCCAAAACATGTTTTGAGCTTTAAATATAAAATTGCATGTCCACACTTGAATAATTTCTTTACTTGACTTATCTAGGAGACATGAGTTTCTTAGGAATCTTATTATGCCATGTTTTAGATTTCAATTTTAATGATATTGAATGAGTAAAATAGAAAATTGAATGATTAAAGTGAATCATGGATATTGAAATGATGACTCATGATTTAAGGGAATTAGTTTATTTATGTAAATGAAATTTCCCAACAATTTTCATACTTTGAATTTATGAGATTCATGCGAATTGATTTGTTGTTATTAATAATTCCTTGAGTGATTATCCAATATCATAATCTCATTCCTGAGGGGATTTATAGACCAAGTACTTCCTATTTATTCTTGAGCATATTTCTTGAGTGATCTGGGGGCATGTCACTGACAATAAATTGCATTGGAACTTGTCGAAGGTATGACTATGAAAAAACATAATTAAAATGATTGAGACATCTTTTGAAAATCCTTTTCCTCTTAAATACCACCTTTACATCAATCCTTATTTTAGACCATAGAGACCATGACTGAACTTTGTAGGGATGAGCCATGTTTCAAGCCATTTTTATCCATTCCTACCCTACTCTTGGTATTTTCATGATATTTTAAAAATGAAGTGTGGGGGTGAAGGGAATCATGGTGGAAGGGATATTATTCATTGTAAGGAAAAAGTATGGGAGAGTTATCATAGGAATTATAAAAGGTTGTGGAATCAATCATTATACTCTATTGTCTTCCCCTCTTGATTAAAAAAAATGACAAAAAAATTAAAAAAAGAACAAAAAAAGAAGATAAAATGGGTTGTGATTTGGGAGAACAAAAAATCATCATTTTCTAGACTGATGATCTTCTAATACTGTGTGGTTAGGTTATGGATGTGAGTTTTGATCTAATCATAACATTAAAAAAAAGAAAAAAAATTATAATATTTAAAAAAATCAAGATGGTGCATTAATCATTCATTATGCTTTACTTTGATCACAACCTTACTTTGAGTTTTGGGGGAAGAGGGTATTGCTACTTTGAAGGGGAGAATTTCATTACACTTCTTGATATAATGAATTGTACATAAGAGATAAAACTCCACCTTGAGCCTTAATTTTTAAATAATTGAATCCTACCAACCTTAGTCCTCAGAGTAATTTGAACCTTTATTGAAAATTCCGCATGATTTTGTGTGCCTTTTGTCTTTATAAAGAAGAGAAAGTAGTTATTTTACAAGATTATGGATAAGGAGCATGTTGCCGTGATATGAGAATAATTATACTTGAATTGTATCATGATATATGAGAGAAATCATCCAAATGTGAGGTAAATCATGACTTGACATGTTTAATAATAATGAATTTATAAGCTTGAAAGAATGAAAGAAGAGGTTCTATCATTTTTCAAAAAGGGGAAAGTAAAATATATGAATCAATTATTTCTTTAAAAATTTGGAAATTAAATTGATATTTTATGTGTATTTTTGAAAATTTGATTTAAATTGAATTTTTTATTACTTTATAATTTGAATATTGCTAGTATTGGTGTCCTCTGAATTCCATGTTGATATTTTATGCTTGAGGGCAAGAATGGTTTAAGTGTGGGGGTATTTGACAGAGCAACTTTATGTGCATATTTTTAATCCAATAATAATAAAATTTTTATGTTTTTAAATGATAAAACCCATGCATTTAAACGTTTTATTAAAATAATAGGAAATTTGGATTATAGAATGAAAATGAGCTAAATAGTGAAAGGTGCTTAATTCTGGATTTTTGACAGATTTTTATATCAAGTGTATTTTAGTCATTTATTGAAAAATATAATTCCAAATTGAGTGATTATTATTTTTATAATACTTATTTTATTTCCTTTAACTCTGTATTCTGGAACAGGGGATTATTCTACCATCTAGAGGCCTTAAAAAATCAATAAAGTTGAAGATTTTTCTAGGTGGATAACATGGACCCCACCACTGTAACAGAACCACATCTCTGCCTACACACCTTCAATGAAGGTGATTCTACTTGGTATAGAACTAAGAAAAATATAAGTTCCTATAAAAAGAACTTGAGGGAGTTTTGAATTCATTAAGTGTGCCATTGGATGTTATACTTTTGGAGGAATCTTCCTAAAACCATCATACAGAAAAAGAAACCTCTAATGAAAAAAATCACAAGTCATACAAATGGTGGAAAAATGATCTGAAATATTTAGGGTGAACGTCCAACACATTTATAAACAACTGTCATGAAGGTTTACACCCATGAATAGGCCAATTAATGGGTACAAAAGGTGACCACTTGGGGAGGACATATTCTACTTCTAAAAGTCAAAGAGCTCCTACCTTTCAAATCATTCCTTCCTATCTCCACACCATCCAGGGAACAAAGGAGAGAAGGCCAAGGTACATTTAGATTTTTTTGCTTTATTTTTTTTATTTTTATTTTAGTTTTCTTTTCTCATTTAATGCATTCATATATTTTATATTGAAGTATTTCCCTTTCTTTTTCCACCCCTTTTCTCTTCCAATCTCAATCTAATTCTCTCTCTTCCATCCTTCCATCATGATCTCTATGCACTTCACCATGGAAAGTGAATAACTCAAGTCTTGGACTAGGGGGAAGTTTTCATTGTGTTATTAATTATTCAGCTTCAATTTAAAATGTTTTAAATTTATTTATAGTGGATGGAGGAGTATTTCACGAGTGCGACTGCCATCCACCAAGACACTATTTCAAAATCCATTACTTTTCATTGATTAATTATTTTTCCCTCCCTTCTCTTGGAAAAACCCTTCATATCGTGAAGTTGGGGTTTCCTAAAGGGATGAAATGGCATACGGTGGATCCAGTTCTTTTAGGAATAACATTCTCAGTTGAGGTGTTACCCTACTTGATTATTGGAGGAGGTGTGGTTTGGTGTGCGGGATGCATACTAAAATCAGGCACTCTTTAAATCAATGAAAAGTAATTCATTAATGAGGTGTCACTAAATGGATTATGAAATTGAATTTAAACAATAAATAAATAACAAATAAACCCATGTTTTCCAAACCTAGGACCAAGACCTTTCTTCCCTGATTTCATTCTATTTTCATCTATATTTGAATTCTTCATTTCATTATTTTAATTGCATGTTTTCCAAAACCTTTAAAAACTTCATTTTAAATAAATATTAAAAAAAAATTAGATTAGGTGAATTATAATTAGTGATTAAAACAACTTCGACGATCCTCAAGTGAGATGACCCTGGCTAGACACTGTGCTACATTAGGAATATAAAATTTCTTTTTCTATGAACTACGACAGGCGTGCATCATTAACCCATAAGGAAAATTATTTGGATAAAACTGAAGAAATTAAAAAAAATAAAAAGGTTATGTGCCTTATAGAAAATCTGAGTTCTTACAATATTCCCCCCTTAATAAAACTCATCCCTGAGATGTCCTTCCAAGGGTGGTAAAGTATCATCTATGAATAACTCCAGCCAATGGGAACACATGTCAGCCTCCCTGTCCCAAGTATCATCATGTATGCTGCCATTCTTCCATAGCACCTATACTAGAGGAACTGACCAACCTCAGAGAAAATTCATGCCGTGATCAACAATATGGATATAATTATCCTCAAAGGATGAATCAAACTCAAATTCAACCTCCTCAAGCTGAAAAATATGAGATGGATATGAATAATATCAGTGAAGCTGTGATACATGGAAGATGTCATGTGTAGCTCGATACCTCTGAGTTAATTACAACTGATAGGCTAACGATCTCACTCTCTACAAAATCTCAAAGGGCTGGATATAATGAGGTGATATCTTCCCTTGTTTTCAAAACCATTTATTTCCCAGTCTACGTGAAACACATAAGAAGACTAGACTCCCTTCCTTGAACTTTATTGGTTAATAAAGACGATCGATGTATGATTTTTTCATATATTGATATATATAAATCCACTTCCTAAAAAGATGAAACTATTCTGAAGTCTCCTATATGAGAGGATAACCTAGTAGTGATAGCTTTCCTACCTCTAAGAAGTACAAGGGTGAATGGTACAACCTATTGTATACAGACTCATACAGATCCTTCTGTATGGTCGTATGGAAGCTGTTATTATAATTGAACTTTGTGAGAGGTAAATGTTTTTCCTAAGAACCTATAAAATAAAGGATTCATGCTTGGAGAATATCCTCCAAAACTTTTATCATATGCTCAGACTGACTGTCAATATATGGTTGATTGGATATACTCACTAGTACCTGTGAACGCAATTTCATTTTCAACCCCTTCCAGAACAACAACATGAATTGAGCATCCATTTTTGATATGATAGAATATAGAACTTTATGGATGCTTATGATATCATGAATATAGAGCCTCCTAATCCCATCTATGAAGAAGGCCTCCCAAATAGGTAAGAAATCAACAACCTATTTTATTATTTCTATGATCACCCATATAACATCACTAACCTAAGGTGATTTAGGAAATTCCATCATGAAATCCATGGCGACGTCATCCCATTTCCACTCAAGAATAGGTAATGACTGTAAAATCCATACTAGTCACTTGTGTTCTGCCTTTACCTGCTGATAGGTGGAACACTGAGTAACAACCTCATATATTTCCTTGTCCATCCCCATCCACCAGCATTGGCAGCATAAGCCACGATACATCTTGGTAAGACTAGGATGTACTACCGATATAGAGGCATGAGGCTCTTACAACAACTCCTACTGGACATATGTAGGAACCCATATGAATCCTTGAATGTTCAAGATATCATTTGCATCAACGAACCAAATAAGAGGTGGGTCATTACCTATAATACTCTCCCATAGAACTAAGCCCTCAGAATTTGATAGTTGCCTCATATTCACTCTCTACAAAAATAAATAGGTCACTGATAACGATACAAGTTAAGAACATTAATGATAGTCATGAACCTCCAAAATCATATTATAAAATAGGGCCATTAGTTTCCACTCACTAATAGCCTTTTTAACAGCTTGTGTTTGAGTTCTCCTACTCAGAGAATTGACAACAACATTTCCCTTTCCAGGCATATAAGAAATATCTAAATCAAAATACTATAGGTATTCGACCCACCTTCTTTGTATAAGATTAAATTCACACTATTTAAAAATTTACTTGAGGATTTTGTGGTTTTTAGACACTATAAAATTATCTCCAAGTAAATAATTCCTCCAACAATACATGGCATAAACAATAGTATCAAAATCTAGATCATGCATTGGGTAGTTACACTAATGAGGCCTCAAATACTGAGACCCATACAAAAATAATATATCATACTACATCAAAACTACCCCTATACCAATACCATATGCATTAAAATACATTGTATAGCTTCTTCCTGGATATGAAAAAATTAGGATCAGTGTTGAAGTCATTGTCCTTTAATTTCCTAAAAGGATGTCTCACAGTCATCTATCCACATTAATTTCACACCCTTCTTAGTCAAGATCATAATAGGTGATTCTAGGTGTGATAAGTCCTATATGAATCCCCTATAATAACAAAATATCCCCAAGAAACTCTGTATATCAAAGATGTTCTTTGGATGCTCCTAGTGAACTAATAATCTCACCTTCTCTATGTCAACCGATACTCTTGTATCTAAGATAATATAACTGAAGAAGTGAACTTTATCCATCCAAAAGTGCAACTTTGTGAAATTATCATATAAATGATGCTCTCTAAGTATATTAAATATGATCTCAAGATGTTTTGTGTGGTAATTTTGAGTGTGATAATACACCAAGATATTTTCCCAAAATAATAACACAAAAAAATCTGGATATAGATGAAAAATCCAATTCATCTGTGCTATGAAAATTTCCAGCACATTCACGAGGCCAAATTACATGAAAAAAATACTTGTACAAGCCATATATACTATGTAATGTTGTACATGGTATATATGATGGTATAACACATAACTGATGATAACCTAATCTTAGATCAATCTTAGAGAAAACTCTTGCTCCTCAGAGATGGTCAAAAAGATCATATATAAGAGGCAATGGATATCAGTTCTTAACTGTAAGTAGGTTTAACTGGTAGGAATCTACACAAATCCTAAGGGTATAATCCACCTTCTTGGTGAAAAGGACTATTTAACCCCCTAATTAAGAATGGGGTCATATAAAACCCTTATCTTCAAAATCCTCTAGCAGCCTCTTGATCTACTACAACAAAGTAGTAGCTACCCTATAAGAAGTAATGGATACTAGTGTAGCTCCTGAAACTAACTTGATGAAAAACTCTACCTCCCTATTATAAGGTAGTCTTAAAAAGTTATCCAAGAAAACATCCTTGAATCATTCTATAATTGGAGGTAAATATTCCTAACATATTCCTTGATCATCCATATAAAAGCTAGCAATATGGGTTGTCATCCCACCAAACCCATGGTGCTCTGGTCCAGCTCAGCTTTCCTAAACATCCTATTCACCCTTGTGAATATATTTCTTGCCATCTTGTGATGTAAAAGTCACCCTTTGGCGATAAAAAATCAATATAAGCATGATGGGGAACCAACCAGTCCATCCTGAGAATGATTTTAAACACTGTCATCTTGAGGACAAAGAGGTCCCATACAAAGCGACACCCACTTATCTTGAGGGGGAACTCCAAGCATTGTCATACACTTTCTGATCAAATTCCCAATAGATTATCAAGTTTCATCACACCATTGAAAAATAGAACATCAAGCCCAAGGATCACCACAACAGACACATATATGAAGGAATGAGAAGCACCTATATCAAAAAGAGAAGACACTAATGTTGAGGACACTAAAATAGTACCTATCATTATAAAATAACCAATAATATGCTCCTCAAGTATTGGTAGCACTACATATATCTATCCTGATCCCCATACTTGAGATATATCCTAGCTACACTGAGCAGGTATGATCTGTTGGCATTGTAAATCTGGTGTCTAGATTCCCTAGCCACAACCACCACCCTGACCTAATCGGTCGGCCGCACTCCTACTCCATATTTGATGAGAATATACTAAACCCACTCTTAATTTTGGAGTCGGTGAAGACCCTATCTCACTATCTAATAATGGAAAATCTTTGATAAATCACTAAAGATGACCCATCTTGCAGCAAGATCAGTATTCAAGTAGGTCCTAGGTACACTGGGGTCTTGTATGTCCTGGTCTACCGTACTGATGAAACCTCACCTAGCTACCTGATTATGCACCCTGAATACTAATATCACTATGTAGATGATCTAGAAGATGCTTCCTACCATTGGTAGATGTAGTTATAGATCGAGGTGTCGAACCACCCTGGATCACACTCTTTAACCTATATTAGGTTATTATCCATGATAAACACCTAGTTCACTATTCTAGATATGGTAGTAAGCCAGAATACATTCACCTATGATCAGATCTCATACCTAATACCATTCTAAAATCTTCTGGCTTTAGATAACTCTTCACCTGACAAAATAGGCATGAAACGTTGGAGCTCCATAAAATAGGAAGAATATTCCATGACTAATAAAGTTCCCTACTTCAAGTATATATAATCCCTATCTCTATTGGTACTAAAAATATCAGGATAGAAATAGTCCTAGAATCACATATAAAAATACCTCCAAGACATATCCCGATGATGATCTATTTGGGTAATAACATTCCATCATCTCTTGGGGGAAACTCAAATCATATATGTAGTGATCTTCACTCTCCTCTCGGGAGGTGTCTCAATATGCTTGAAAATAGACATCATGTCCTCTAGCCATGACTCTTCAGCCTAGGGTCCTTCATCCCCTGAAAATATGGGTAGATGCTCTATTGAAATTTAGGCATCAACTCTACCATAGTTGAGGAAAGTCGTGGGGTTCCCTGAATAATCTATATAAATCATAGGAAACCCTAAAAAACTGGGCATCATCACCCATATTATTTATACCTAGAAGTTCCAAAATAGGAATTACTAGAGGTTATACTGGTATCCCTAGGCCCATGACCTCTGAAGAATGGTCATCACCACCCTCCTAGCACACAACTTGAGGCTATCATTGGGGCATGTCTTTATAAATTCCAAACACACACCTCAAAACAAGATTTGATAACTTCTAGAAACACATATATATGAATAGCATAGGTAAAATCCTCTCTATATAAGATTCACACCCCTCTTCATACTCCTAAAGCTAGGTTTGGGTGATGTATAGATCATAATAGAAGTAAGATACACTTCCTAATTTACACTATTGAGGTCATGTCAGGGTCAAGTTCTCAGGTATAAGTCAAAATACTTGGTATACAAAGCATCAATTTCAAGTTATAGAGGAAAAAACCCTTCAATTTAAAATTTGAATCCCCATTTAATAGTGACCATTTCGTTTTAGAATTCATTTTTATTTAATTTCATTATCATTTACATTGTAAATCCTTTTAAATGGTTGGGTTATACATATCACCATTTCCAATTTATAAATGCCCATATACTTTCTAAATTGAAATGTAGCATTCATTTAATCATAACCAATTATTTATAAAATTACTACATGAAACTTTATCACAATTTCATGAAAATAGCAATAAAGGTACCAAAACATGCTATAGGAAATGCACATAGTAATATAAGCATGAAATGACATATACATGAAATATAAATCCTAAAGTGACTATTATAATGCATGATAAAATACTTCCCTACCATATCATAAAAGGGTAAAAATACATAGTTAAAAGGAACATCAAACATCAAGTGCATCACACAATGGAAAAATAAAGGCAATTATAATAAGAAAAATCTAGAACAACATGTCCCATCCTAGGTAATTTGGCTTTTTACTATATGTGGGTTAGAAAATCCAATGAACAAGCTCATAAAAAAATCCTGACACATCTTATTTCTCATTTATACCATCCCAATTAGTAAGGAAAGGAAATTAGTGAAATAAACTTCCTTTGATACCACTTTGTGACTTCTCAGACCTAGTTCACTCAAAAGTAATTGAACTCCGTTGGCCCCATGACCTCAAGCATGCCTCACCATACACTAGAGGTTGCCGACTAGCAGTGAGGTTCCATGGTGGAATAGTGGTATGACTATAATCTCATGATTAGAGTGTATCACAATAGTATAATCACATCAATCAATAATAGAATAAAAAAATATAACTGAACAATAGAATAGTAAACATCCATCATATAAATAACCAAGTAATCTCATCCATCAATTCCATATACAAAAATTATGATCATAGAATTATATACCAAAGGAGAAATACGAGGGGATCAGGGGAGAATGGATATACAATATGATATAAAAAATGAAAAAAATACCCAAGGCTATATATAGTAGCATCCGGAGCATAGGCTCAATTCTCTTCCCCTGTACACCATCCTAGAAAGGTAATCAAGAATCCATATTAGGTCACTTTCACTTGTCCCTACCTACATCCATGAAGTCTGTCCAAGTAATAAATGGAAGCCATAGTAGGGTGTGAGATAAAATTAGTAGGCCACCACCAAAGGTGTCTAATTCCATCCAGTCCATGAATAAATAATAAATAGTGGGAAGGTAACAATAAAAATTATAAATGAAATGTGGTATATAAATAACCCACATAGGTACGAGTTCCTATGGAACACCCTTCCTATACTACCTCCTTCGACCTAAGCCCAAATATCTCTAAGTAATCATTCAGTCATGATTTAATTTATAATATAGTATTGGGACCTATATCATAGCCTAAACATCCCCCATGAATCATACCTAAGAATGATATGTATGAGAAGGCCATCATAAACATGTAAATATCTGATCGAATCCAAGCTTGTACTTTAGTTTGGAATATATATCATATAATTGATTCATTATCATTATAAGAAACCTAATTCCATCCTTAGTGTTTCTAATTTTCAGCCCAATTATTTCTCCAAGCATAAAATGAACCCAAACCTTACAAGCCCATCCAAGCCATTCCTCATAAGAACCATGGTATTACTATAGGTGTGGTACAAAGTCACTCCCCTCTAAGTCTATCCTTGGGGTCCCATTAAGATATCACAAGCGTCATTAATGGCCTATACAATGATCCTCTCTATAATTATATCCTTGTAAATCCATATAAGGAGTCCAAGTATCACTCATAGAGTATAATATAATCTTTCCTATGATTCCTTCCTTAGTAGTCTACATAGGGAGTCAAAGTATCACTCATGGCACATATAATCCAGCTGCTAAATGAGTCCTTCCATGGAATTCATATGATAACCCATGTATCACCCAAAGTGAATAATAAATTCATTTAAAAATAATTTAATTAAATAACCCAATTAATTTTGTTCATGGAATTCTGATTGAAAACCCACGTGTCACTATCAACCTGGAAATGTGAATGGTCATGGGTACAAAGACTAACCATGCTATTTAATTTCACATTTTAATTCATTTGGACATCACAATTATATAAGTAATTCACTCACCTCAAAAGGTGGATCAAATAAAATATTAGGCTTAGAAGTCCTACCATCAGATGAATCCTACCATTCTTCTTTAGTTGGGCATTTTTATTTAAATAACATCCTAAACCTAAGCAAGGGGGAATAATGTCCCAAGGTGTACGAACATGTTATATCATTCCCTATTTTATTCAATTCAATTTACATTTTAATGAATTCATTTAAAATCCCAAAATAATGGGGTAAAGGAACACACCTTGAAAGGAAAATCAATTCATAGTCCACCCATGGTGGTTTTATTTAATTTAGCAACACACCCACATGGTGGTTCAATTCAGGTCCCTTAACCTTTAATAATATGTAAATGGGTCTCATGAGTCATATCAATCAATACTACCCATTTAATTTATGAATACATCCATTAATATGTGTAACTTAGAAAATTAAGCATGTGGAATAATAACATAGTACATAAAAACCAACATTTTAAGGGAAATGAACATGACCACCTACCACATCTTAGTAGTCAACTCCTCATCTATTGTTGGAATCTAATCTAGGATTGAATAGAAGAAACCAAGAAAAAGAAAAAATGAACTGAAAATAGTTCATATGATCTCACAACAAAATAACTATATCAATAGGAAGATAAAAAATAAAAGGAACAAGGGTAATAGAGAGATTATTAGTGGATATCCAAAAAGGCCAACAATGGCTCAATCAGAGTCTGTATGGAGGATATCCTTCAAGGCCTAGATTTAAGTGCAAAGAAGGATTCAAGTGAGAGGAGGTGATACACATTGAGAGACAATAAAAATGAGGGGTGTGTTATAAATAGAGAGGGGAAAATTTTATTTTGACCAATATTTAAAGGTTTCATGGTTTGTCAACACTATTGTACAATCTATATGCCAACTGTGTGCACCCTACTATTTAGGGGACACACCTTTCATGGCCTGCAACACATGGTTAGAAAAATCACGCACAACTCATGCGAACCATTTGTCTCAAACTTGCATAGCCATAACCCACTTTCATGATTTAGAAAAATAATTTTACACCATTATAGGGATTCACAATTTGAGGTTCATGGTTAACACTAATCGTGCACTAACCGTGCACCTATGCTGTTTCTTATAAAAACTGGATCTCCGGGCTTCAAACAAGTCTCAGATGCCTCTGAACCCATATTTAACCTATAGGGTAAATTATAAGGATAAAAATAAAGAAATTAATGTAAATTAAATGGTTATGTACCTAATATAAAATACAGGTTCTTACATTGATGGTGATTCTTCCTTGTATTTCTCGTGGACGATTTTTGTTCCTACTATTTGATGAGAAGAGGTGATAAGAGACTTTCATATGTATAAGTGGGAAATCTATCTCGTTTTGACTGAGATGTACCATGCTGTTCAATGAAAATTTTATTTTCTAAGAATGAAGTGGGATATGGATGGGTTAATTTCAATATGATTTACCTTTTAAATATTTAAATCTGAGAATAAGAGGCCAACATGTGAGCTTTAATCCATGCTTATGCTAGAGTGGAAGTGAGACAGAGTCACCATGGATTTCATGATAATATTTATGAGGCCATTCGTTAGCCATTTTAATAGGATAATATTCATTATTATATTATTATTTTCATGTGATTAATTATTCATAAACATTGGTATTAGTTTATTTTACAATTTTAACTTCTTTTCACATTATGTTTATAATTATTACTTACATTTCACTAATAATTGACAAATTTTTCGACTCCTTGTAAAAAAAACTTTTCATAATTTTGTTTTGATTTTATATGATCATGGTACCAATGTTATTGAGGATATTTCATATTTATAGAGAACATGTAGATTAACATTAGAAGACACACATCCTGTGTTGTGAACCCATAAAATTCTGGGCGAAGTGAACTAGAAAACAACCCATTAAAATGCATGTAGTGGCCATGATATAATCCAAATGAAGGTGAAATTGTATTTATGGATAGATAAATCATGGAAAACATTTAATTAAACTATTTAAAAATATAATTCAAATGTTTCATGGGTAATACAGGTAGCCCAATTAGAAGATAAAATTCTTCGAAAGATTCAGCAGCCCAAAATGAAAACCCACTATTTTGATCATAACTCTACGAATATGAGTCAAAATGTGAATAAATTTAGATATATAGTTGAATAAATAATTGTAAATATTTTATTCTTATATAATTCACTAAAATTAATTCATTTATAAGTTCATTTTGGAACATCTATTAGATGGATGTGATTTTAATCTGATTTTAGTTCAAGGGTGGAAAATTCCACATTCCACAAGATTTTAACCACCCTATGCCTACCTTAATAAAGTGGGATTACTTGTATTATTGGGGAGTAAACCCAAGGATACTAAAATTACCATTTAAGGTAGTATTGGTGAAGGATTTATAAGGAATTCATTCTATGCTTTCAATTGTAATGTTATGCTATAGTTCTATCTCCACAAGTTTCATTCTCTCATGTAAGTTATTCGAATCACATTAGTTTCTTAATAAAATGATGATTATTATTATATTATTTTCTTATTGTTAACACATTGATAATTTTTTCAAATGGTTTCAATTTATTCACACCAATATTTGTGAAATTCTCCAGAAAATAGTGGAGTGTTCATTATTTAATTGTTTTTACTTCTTTAATTCCACCCTTATAAGCCTACATTCATATTACATTGAGATATTTTCATAAATATAGGGATAAAATTATTATGGTTTGATCCAAGGGAGTATTAAGAGACTGATCTAGTTTTTATTTCTCATTCTATCAATTTTTAATCATTTATTTTAATTGATAATTCAATTTGATGATTAATTACTCTTTTAAGATCAATAAATTTCAAGGATACACATTATGAGAGATATAACAATCCTATACCTTATAGTGTTCATAAAAAATATTCTCAAAAATTTTAAGTGATTATAATTGTGATTTCATAAGAATTAATTAGTGGGGGTGAGGGAAGTTCTTATTTTATTTAATGAATTCCACTCAAATTAAAGAAATTTAAATCATCGAAATAAATCCATCCAATCTATCCCTAATAATAACCGTGGATAAAATCATTCCCAAAATTCATTTTAGCTCATATAGTTTCATTAATAAAAATTAAATCAAACCCTAGTTTTTTTCACTTTATATCCAAAACCACTTTGTAGAATGGCTATGTATATTGGATTTTTATTAGGGATCTGAGGATTTGACAGCCCAAACAATACTACAAGTGACCTCTTCAACCCTATACTTGGGTAAATTTAGGTGAGACAAAATTTTGACACTATTTCCATAGACCTAAGTAAGTATCCTTAGAATCACATTATATTCTCACCCAATTTCTATATTTTCACCCTAATTTATCTTATCTTTTCCTCTATTTTTTTGGTTTATGTCCTCCTATACCCATGAAAATTCAAACCAACTATTTAGGGTGGAAGGTTCCTAGGTTGGGGATTCAATAATACCTAGGGGTCTCTTCCTTTAAATATTTATCTTCTTAATCCTCTATATTCTAAATTTTATTCTAATATTATGGATAATATTATAATAAAACCTATTATAAACCAGGTTAGGAACCAAAATCAAAATCAAAATTAGGGAGTCCCAATATTTGGGAATATTGTCGATCAAACCATGATAGATTTCCACACACCTACCTGGGCCAATTCACCCTATTACATTAGACACGATTCTCTATGAGGTTCCCACTATTTCTTCAAACACCATTTCCTAAACCACCTTCCATACTTTCGAGGGATGGAGTTGGAAATTATATACCTTCATGTCAAGGAGTTTAATGAAATAGTTCAGACCATATACACCCTAAATTAACTTTAATTAGCTAAGATGAGACTCTTTACCTTTTTATTAAATGATTAGGCCAATAATTAGTTAAATAATATAATACCAACATCCATCATTTCATAGGACCAATTAAAAAGATAATTCTACTTAAAAAACTCTCCCCACCACAAAACAATTTCTCTGAAAAAGTGCATCCAAAACATTGTTAAAAAATATGGGGAGTGATTTTATGAAACATGGGAAAGGTTTAAAGACACATTGATCATAATACTACACCATGGTTTTCAATTCTAGAATAAGTGGAAATATTTTATGAATGGTTAGGGCTAGGAAATAAATAGTTCATTGACATAATGTGTAATGTAACCTTTAAAAAAAATCCCTAAATGATTCTTATGAGTATATATATGTTTTATCTAAATAGAACCAAACATAGTGAATATCACCCTACTACGAGAAGATTCAAAAAGATGGAAGGATGCATTCTTAGGGAAGAAGAAAACCTTAGTTATAAACTTGTTTCCCTTACTAAGAAGGTTGAGGATAATGATCTTAGGAAGTTCCATAAAATCCAAATTTTCAAACCTATTTTAATTTTTTTTTGATAAACATGACCATAAGACTAAAAGAAGACTAACCATTACTTATAAAAAAGGATTTTATTCTAGGAAGATGACCTATAGAGTTTAATCCTCTAAAATTTTAGAATACATAGTACCAAAACACTTTCAATCCAAGGTACAAAGACCATCCAGACTTTTGTTGAAAAGATAACCAACAACCTGATTAGCCATAAGGACAAAATACCTACCCTCCATATAATTTTACAACCCATAATCAGTTTTAACCACAACAAGTTAAATACCAAAATCTTTTGGTCTAAATCTAAAAACCAATCCAATGACCTAAATATCCACCCAGGATAAAATAACCGAATCAAACCCCTATCAAATTTTCCCTCTCATAATACTTGAACAACTATGTAAAATATATAGAGAAAATGAATTCTGAAGTTTTATCATTAAAACATGAACTACAAACCATTTAAATTATCAAGGCACCCATTCCCACACCAGTCATACCTTTACCAACCTTAAGGGGAGAATCCACTAGAACAAAACCATCTCCTGAACAACTCTAAGTAGTGACCATCTTAAGAAGTGGTAAATCCATTGAGAAACCTAAACCAATCATTACAAAACCATATAAAGCATCAATATATCATGAAAATGATGGAGAAACACTCACTAAATATGAAAAATTTAATAATAATGTAGAGAAACCCACACATCCCCAAACAATCTAGTAACCCACTCCTTTCCCTCAATGCATGATAAGAAAATACAAACTTAAATAAATGAAACATTTAGGGAAATATTATCACACGTTAAGCTCTAAATACCCCTTATTGAGGAAATAAAAACCATACCTATATGTTCCAAGTAGCTGAATAACCCATGTACATTTAAAAGGAAGTTCTCACATAAAAACCAAGTCCTTATAGTTATTAATGTTAGCAGAACAATTTACAAAACCATTATTCATAAGTTAATAGACCCATGATTTCTATACATCAATGTTGAAATAGGAGATAAAAATGTTTTTAAGGACTTGTGTGATTTAGGATCCAGTGTGAACCTCATTCTATATGCAATGTATTGTTGGTTAGGTCTTGAGAAACTCCAACCCACATCTATCACTCTTTAACTTGTTGATATAACTGTTCTGGGTCCTCAGGGGATCTTAAGAGATATTTTGATGAAAGTTGAGAACTTCATATACCATACTAACTTCATTGTGCATGAAAATAATCCAAAATTAGGTAATAGGGAGAAAAATAAAATCATCTTAGGTCATACCTTCCTAGAAATAATCAAATCAGATATCCAAGTAAGGAATGAGAACATGAATATAAAATTTGGGGATACAATCCTAAATCTAAACATTTATAATGAAATATCTCATTTTAGAGATGATGAGGAGGTTCATGAGGTGAATTAGATATATAGTGTTAAATGTGAACCTAGGGATCATCATGGAATTTTTAAAGGATGTTTATGTCAAGTTGAGATGGATTTACTCTTTATTATGAGGGAAATTTGTATCCTTTTCTTGAGTCTATTTATGATAGCTACTTTGATGATTTTTCAGGATAAATCATCAATTAAAAATTTTGAGAAAAAATAAATTTTGAGTCTATAGACATTATAGACATTGATCTGAAAAATTTAGTGGCTAAAACATTTGTTCTAAAGGAACCAATTATGTATGAAACTCTTGAGAAAAAGTTTATTTTGATTTAAAGTACCAAAATTCTTATAAAGGTGTTAACCAACCTGATATTGAATTCAAGTTCCTTTATATGCCACTTAAGTATGAATTATTTGGGGACAATCAAACCTTATCTATTTATATTTATTGTTCTCTATAACCCAACCAAGTGATAATTCTTCTAGATGTCTTGAGTAGGCATAAGAAAGTAATTGTATAGAACCTTTCTGAGATACCTATAATTATGAAAATCATTGGGACCCATATTATTATTCTATGAAATTATTCTAAACCATGTTTTTATCCCTAGTAGAGACTCAATCATAATATCATGGATGTGGTGTGTAAAAAATACCTCAAATTTTTGAAGGCTGGTATCATCTACCCTTTTGATAAGAGTGAGTGGATAAGACCAATTAAAGTGGTTGATAATAAGGATTTAATTAATGTGATCACCAATGAATATGGTGATCTTATCCCCACAAGGGTGATTATTATATGGATAGTGTGTATTGACTATAGGAAATTAAACTTATATACCCAGAAAGATCATTTTTCTTTGCCTTTCATTGATCAAGTCCTTGAGAGAGTGGCAGGGCATGAGTTATATAGTTTTTTGGATAGATACTTATGGTATAATCAAATTGTTGTATTTTTATAATATCAAGGAAAAAAACCTTCACCTATACATTTTTAACTTTTTTTCTTTCAAGCACATGCCCTTAGAGTTGCATAATGTCCCTAGTAGTTTCCAGCGGAACATGATGATAATCTTCTTTGACATTGTTGGAGATTATTTATAGGTATCTATAGATGAATTATCCATATTTGAGGATAAATTTCATGGTTTCTAAAGAAAATTTGAGATGTTTTTTTCTAGATGTGAGGATAATAATTTCATCCTAAACTAAGAAAAATTCCATTTCATGGTAATGGAAGGAATAATTTTGGGATAAATGGCCACTAATTGAGGGATTAAAGTTGATAAATCCAAGGTAGATATCCTTAATCACCATCTATATACAAAAAATAGTCAAATAAGTGAGGTCCTTCTTAGAAAAAACTGGTTTCTATAGAAGGTTCATTAGAAACATCATCTCTATTGCATAACCCATTCGTGATCTTCTTGTGAAAATGCTCCATTTATATGGAAAAAAAGATATGATTTTTTTCTTGAATCATAATTCATGTCTAATCTCTCTACACATCATGAAATATCTCAATTGGAAACTTTCTTTCAAAACAATGTGTTATGTGAGTGAATTTTAGGTAGGATAGATCTTAGGACAACATTGTGATAAAACCCCATTTATCATTGATTTTTCAAGAAAAACATTGAATTATGCCCAAATAAACTACAACACCACTGAGAAAGATTTTATTATTGTTTTCTATTCATTGGAAAATTTTAGTTACTATCTATTAGGTTCTTCCTTCACTATTTTCAATAATTATTTTGTATTGAAATATTGTTTCCACAAACCGAATGCCAACCTTTATGTGTCTGATTTATTTCTAGATAAGCACTTATATTCTATTAGTTACTACACATGGTATGGTTATATATAAAACTACTTGGTTATGGGTTTCATTCCAAAATTATTAGGGACTTATGATATGATGTAATTCATTTTTTTAAGCACTATGGGTTTGATGATCCATAACTCTACAAGTAATGACCTAATCAAGTCATTAGAAGATTTGTTCTAGAGGCTGAGCAGGAGGCCATTATAAAATTCTTCCATGGAGAGGTATATGGAGGTAATTTTACTTAAAAAAACCACTACAAAGGTCCCTTAAATTGGTTTATTCTGGCATAAACTCTCTAAATATTCATATACATTTTTTAAAAAACTTCCTTGATGTTAATAACTAGTATCCATCTCTAAAAGGAATCAAATACCCCTTACTCCCATTCTGGTTATAATAATATTTTATTATTGGGTAATTGATTTCATGGAAATATTTCTAAACTCCAAGGTATATCTTTACATCCTTCTAGAAATTGATTATGTCTCAAAATGAATTGATTTAATTCCCATAAAATCTAATGATCATCAAGCTATAATTCTATTCTTCAAAGAAAACTTCTTTTTTGGATTTGGTATTCCTAGGGATATCATTGGTGATCATGGAACCCATTTTAATAGTATTATCTTATCAAAACTCATGTATAAATATGATATATCTAACAAAGTGTTTAGTGTTTACTATCCTCTAACCAATTCTCAAGTTGATTTGGAGATTAAGTAAATTAATCAAATCCATGAAAAAAGAATCAGTCCCTCTAGGAAATATTAGTTTGAGAAACTCTTGGATTACTTTTGGTTATATCATACCACATTCAAAACCATTATAGGAATGTCTCCATATAGGTTAGTTTATAGGAAATCTTTCTATTTTCTGGTTGAAATTGAGCACAATTATTTTTAAGAAATAAAGAAAATGAATTTTAACATTTCATTATCCAGAACAAAGATGAAGTTATACATTAATGAACTTGAGGAGCTTATGATATAAGATTATAAAAATTCAAGTATTAATAAAGTTTGATTTCAAGCCTACCAATATAGGAAACTTCAAATCAATCACCTTGAACTAGGAACATATGTTCTCCTATATAGTTCCAAACTTCATTTTCATCGAAGGAAGTTAAATTCAAGATGGTCAGGGACCAACATAGTACATCATGTTTACCCCCATGGTGCATCTGATATTCAATATACTACCAATGGATATATATTTAAATTTAATGTTCATAGGATAAAACTATTCATAGAATCATTCTATAATAATGAAATTGAAGGAATGTTAAATGAATCAACCTATCAACTAGATAAAAGTTGATAAATTAAGGTTATAAGTTGATATAATTACTTTATTATTACTTAGAGGAAACCAAGTTTTTATATATTTTATTTTATTTTATTTTGAGTGTCTTTGTGTTTAGAAAAATGGATAAAAAAATTAAAAACAAAAAAAAGTTCCAAAAGGCAAGGCCATAGGTCAAAGGTGGGAAAACCTACCATGGGACTCCAACCTGTGACTTGAGGGTGACAATGAAGAGAATATATCAATGAACTATGAACTATCATGATTATAATATATATTAATACAAAAAAAGGACAAGCCATAGGTCATGGGGAAAACCCCATCACATCCAGCAAGTCCATGGGGCTCAAACCCGTGACTGAAGGGAGAAAGGGGAGCACACCTACCATAAACCTATGAATTGTTCTACTTCCAAGGTTCTTAATTTTTGTATATTTATTTTTATTTATTAATTTTTTTGTATATTTTTATAACTATATTTTTTTGTTTTTTTACTCGTTCATTTTATCAGTCTTTAGTGTGATAAAATAAATAGGTACATTTTTTTCCTTCCTTTTTTTGTTTGTTTTTAAATAAGAGACCCCCATGGGGTTTAAATTGTAATCTAATTATATTTTTGTGTGAGAAATCATGGCTCTCATGGTTTAATGTTTATAGTCAAATTACATACTTTCAGGAGTTTGAATACAATCCACTATCAATGATAATTATTTTCAAGTGACATAGAGATCAAAGGATTAATTAGTTGTATAAAAAACTTCATCATCAAACTACCAAGTTAATTTGTTCCATAATTTATTTTTTATATTTAATTTTTGAACTCATATCCTTGAATTAAAACCCTTATAAATTTTCTTTATAAATTCTAGAGACAGTGTAATTCTAAGTTGGGGGTGAAAAGAAATATTTTTTTGCCTAGATGAAAATATTATGTGAATTAATTTAAAAATAAAATTATTTAACCTTACATGTGATAATTTTAATTAAAACATTAAAAATGAATATAAAATAAATTTTTATGCCTTGATTTTAATTTTAATTCATGTTTAAGTTCACAAGAATAATTTTTGTAAAGATTGGTTGTCTGATGTGAATTTTGGGGTATTAGTTGAGTTCTTAGGGACTCTAATAATTAATATAGGTTTGATAATAATTTTAAGCTTAATATAAGTATTCAAAAAATAAAATAAAAAAGTAAATAAAAAAACAATAAATTTGTTCATAGAGTAATTAATATACCTAATGTGTGGCTTTCATCACTTGGAAATTGGGAATTAGTTGTCTAAACCATAGTTGGGTGTTCTATATCTATTGATTGAGTAACCTTGACATGATTATGAACCCCATGACTTTTTTAATACACAACACATCATAATGCCTAAATGAAATTAGATGAAATGCGATGTTGAATCAGAAAAAAGTAATAGGATTGGGCTTGTGATATGCTTCTGAAACTAGATTTTATTAAATTATTTTAATGGGTTTCATTATTATTTTGTGTAAGGTGTTAATGGTGATCATTTTATGTTAAAATGCTTTTAGAAAAGTGGATTCAATTTTTATTGTTTTGACATACTTTTTGATCATGACTAGAAAAACTCAAGTTGAGGAGTTTGATTAGCCATTGGAAGAGGCTAATATTAAATATTTATATTACTATTTTCATGTTATTAATTTTTAATAAACCCGAGTATTAGTGAATTTTACAATTTGAAATTATTTTCACATCATTGTTTCATAGTTCCTTGAAATGTGTGTTCTAATTTTAAGAATCTCTACTTCCAGGCAGTTTCTGTTGGATTTATTCATGGAACTAGGAACTTCCAACAATTCTTTATCCAAAAGGGACCTTATTTCCAAAGGCATACATTCATTAAGTTTAAACTTTACGATACTCAGTAATGTGCATTGGTCGAGAGGATGGGAGGTCAGACTCATCACACCCTATTGGGAGGAATTATTGTCTACTTTGGGACTCTCTTTGTAAATTTAAGATATTTTCATGAATCCTTATTAATTCACCAAGTATAACATAAGTTTCCCTTGGAATTTGCAATAAATTATTAGCATGTATAAAATTTAGAATCATCAGCATGTATTCAAGCTTCTTCATTAATGGAGATAACCATATGTATTTGAGGTTCTCCATCAATGGTATCCTCTCATATACTATTTAAAGATTCTTTTAATCATTGTTATGATGATACTAGTTTTTAATCCACTTAGCAGGGCACTCTAGAATTTTCCATCATCTGGGGAGATGAATGTTTGTTTTGATATTGGGATCATACCCATGAAATGGGTTACCTACGTATCCTTTTGAAAGGAATCAGAACCTTTGTAGTTCAGTGCTGCCTAATGGGACACATCATACCTTTTAAGGTCACGTGTTAAGGACCTAATCATATAGTTTAATGTCATGTAGTAAGGAAATCTAATCGAAAGGTTCATAGTCAAAGTTTGGTGTGGGACTTATATCAAGGTAGCCCAAGGAACTTGGAAAGGATATGGGGTTCCAAGTTAGATTAGACCCTTTTGGGAATATGGCCCAAGGAGAACAAGGTGGATTTGAAGTGTTGGGTTTGAACCTCAAGGAGGCTTCAAACATATCCCATGTGGATGGGAATCAAATCCCACGTAGTTAGAGAAATTTCATTGGAGAGTATAGTCTTTTGAGAGAAATGATTTTGGGCTTACTTACTGAAAAAGATGCCTTAATGACTTGGGGGTTTAATTTGGGGATTATTCCTAAGGAGTATGCCCATATTAAGGGAATTGGGGTTTTATTTCTAAAGAGGATATCCAGTGAGCTCAAGCCCTGAAAGGTATTCCTATATATCTTGGTTTGAACCAGAATCAAAGTTATCATAGTTCATTCTAGTGAGTGTTTGTGCACATTTTTTAATAATCATGAATCTATAAGCCCACGCGAGTCATTCTCGGTGTGAGAAAAAAGAGGATGTGAAAGATTCAACAATGATACATACACTTTTCTTCCTCTATTGGTAGAGGAGGAAAAACTTATGACAGCCAGGATGGATGAGGTTTAGGCGACCTAAGAAGAGGTTGAGGCGATGATCCCTCCCTCTATTCACTTTACATTGGACAAGGGTACAAATGAAAAGAATAAGAGATAAAGGTTAGGGGTTACACTAGGATATATGCCCTAAAATTGATCCTAGTAGGGGGGGGGGAGACTTCTCCTTTTCTTGTATGGAAAAGAAAGTGTGAACTTTATCTTCCCTACCAGAGATACGAGGTTTTGGGTCTTAGAGAAGAAAAAGGGGAGGACAAACCCCAAACCCTAATCCTCCAAACCGGGAACTTCCCAGCACTGTTCTTGGGAGAAATTTCCATGTGACTTCGAATATAAAAACCCACAACACTCCTTGAATCTTAACCCCATTGTGAAAAAAATGTGGGAAACCTCTGACTGCAGAAATACCAACCCAAATAGGAGACACGCTGATGTGCCTTTCCCAAAGGTTTGATAAGTCAAGAGGTTTTGGTGGAGGCTTCAACTTAGTCCATTTAAGATGAAGAAACCAAGAAAGGAGATAACCTATCATGAATGGATTTAAATAGGGTACTTAAGTTGGTATATAGGCTTTATACTAAGATTTTTTGCGTAGGTACCTCACACAAGTGTGCCACGTAGGTACCTCGCGTTTCTGCACTGCGTAGCTGTACTGCATAGATGTGTTGCATAGGTGTGTCGTGTAGGTTTGTATGATGACTGGAGAATATATTTCACATATGGGAACCAAACCTATGTAAATTTTTTGAAATACTTTAAAAACATGATTATCCTGTTTAATTATATCTTCTCTCGTACTTTAGAGAGCTACCTGAGACAGTTTGATGGATTTGGGTGAAAGAGCTATGCAATGGGAGATTCAGGGAGTATTTTAACTTTTTTAGTCTTTGAAATGGAAAGCACAAGGGTCCTATTTATAGACATGGAGGGGACCTAGTCTAAGGGAAGTTTTCCACGCAGGTCCTCCGCGTAGGTTCTCCGCATAGGTCTTCTGCGTAATGGTGAAGAAATTATATTATCGCGTAGGTCCTCTGTGTAGGTCCTTTTGTGAAATTTATCTGTATTATTAGTGCCACAACTTTTGATCTTTAAGTTTTTTTGGGCTCCCCAACAAGTCAAATCAAAGGTATTGAAGATATATACACTTCTTGAGGTGATAAATACACCATGTATTCTCGGAAGAAACTCGGATATTGAATTTAATGTGTTGACACCTTTTCATCATCGATCTTGGAAATCCACTACCTACTCCTGGATGGGGGAATCATTCCACATATCCATCAGTATGGAGTAGTATTTTGGCACATAGAAATCTAGCCTGAATCTTCTTACTTCATGGTGAAAACATATTTACTCATACATTGAAATTTTTTGTCTATGTGAGAGTCATATCGTCACTCTAGGGAAAAGTGCATGGAACACATTTCATTGTGTCTACAAAATACCCCCTTATAATTTGATTCATTCAGAAAAAAGAATCTTGTTCTAAGGTTAAAGTAGTGAACTTCGATGTATTCTAACGTCATTTTATTAGATTTGGAGCAACGTCATGTTTGGAAGGATGCTCAAATTTTTTCCTAAGCCACAGGGCTTAGAGAGCATAATTTGACTGCTGCTACGGTCATATGGACAAACCTACATACATTGTATCTTTTGACTTTCTATTGATCAATATTACCTAAATCATACAAAATGTATATTTAGTGAGCTGAGACTCGACTTTTGTTCAGAGTTACCTTTACGGGTTCTCAATCTGGTAAGTACCACGTCTCTTGTTTTTGGTAGTTTAGAGTCATGCATGTTAGACTATAAAGAGATAATGTTTAAGGTAGAAATAACTTTGACTATAAATTTTAAAATTAGATCCCAAACAAGACTCAGTGACTAAGAATTTCTGTAAAATTATTTAGATATTTCAAAGGTGAATCTTGAGACATGATTTTTGTGGTCACAAAATTTAAAACTTATATCAATATAAGGGGAGTTTCTTCCAAGAACTAATTTAACATTATTTAACAAACTCATTATGGGAGTTGTGTTATGTAGGGACAACTGGGGCATATTATCTATATCCAAATAGTGGTATCTTTTTACTGACATTCCCATTATGTAGGCAACTTATGAAAGGCCACCTAAGGTCACGTACTGCATAATCAAGAAAAAGAGATCTTAAGAATTTAACATTTTACTATTGATAGACAAGGGATAATAAGATTTGGGTGACTCAAGACCATAGTGGGTGTATTTTCCAAGGAAAGGGATTGTAAGAATAAAGGGCTATTTTATGCCAACATATGTCATGAATAGGAAAACCACTTCTATAAAAATTTGGTGTATGAAGAATGGTTAAAATTTATCAGAAGGGGGAATTTCTGATATAAAACTATGTAGTTTTAAGTCATGCAGTGAGGACATTGTACTGTCCAATTTTAAGTCATGTAGTGAGGACATTGTACTGTGCAATTTTAAGTCATGTAGTGAGAACATTGTATGGATTTAATTTAATATATTTTATCTTTGACCTTGGAAACATACTACCATATTTAGGTATGGAAGGGAAAGTTGTAAACTGTGATTTGGGAATTTCTAAATCAGAATAATGATATGGTAAGAGGGATAAAGGAATTAGAGGATGTATTTTCCAAGAATGAAGTTACCATTTTTTGACAAACCCGTTATGGAGGTTGTGTTATGTTAGGCCAACTTGGGCATATGCTGCATAGCCAAATAGTGGTATCTTTTGACTGATAGGCCCATTATATAGGAAAATTTTATGCAAGGCCACCTAAGAGCACGTACTGCATAGTCAGGAAAAAGAGCTCCTAAGAATTTGACATTCTATTGCTAAAAGCCGAATAAAGTTTATGGAGATTCATATTTTCCAAAGCATAGAGCTTAGTTTATGGATAAAGGTACCTAAATATAGAGAGGGTATTTCCAACCAATATTTCTAAAGAATCAGAGGAATAAGACTTCTAAGAAGGTCTGACCCAAACATAAGAGGTATTTTGTCTATAGTTTAAGGTCATACAACTAGGATAAAAAATGGAAACAATATATGATATGTGGCCAAGTGATTCCAAGGTTATTTCATATTTCTTTGAACACATGGAAAGGGAAATGTGTAAACCATGGTATTTAAGAGTTTCAGATATAGAGAAAGATAATGGGACAAATATATCTAAATGACTATTTTAAAATATAGATTTTTATATATTTTCATCAAAGTTTTAAGGGGAAAATGATACTATAACCAAGAACGAAATTACCATCATTTGAAAAACCCATTATGGGGGCTGTATTATGTAGGGCCAACTAGTACATATGCTACATAGCTAAATAGTGGAATCTTTTGACTGATGAGACCGTTATGTAAGAAACTTATGAAAGGGCACCTAAGGTCATGTTCTTCATAGTCAGAAAAAAGTGTTCTCAGGTATCAGAAACTTTGTCACCATAAACCGTAAAGAATATTATGAAGATCTGGAAAAAATCCAAGATTAAGAGTGTAAAATATAGAAGGGGGTTATTCTTAATGTACATAAGAAATATTTGAATCAATATTGTCCATGAATCTAACGGCCTTTACATAGATCTGACTCATATGTAAAATGGAGACTTTCTTTGTTTCCTTTTGAATTAATATTGTGATGTGCAGTTTAAAGTCATCCAGTGAGGACATTAGACTATGCAGTTTTAAGTCATGTAGTGGGGATATTGACAGCCCCATAAGAAATTGAGACACCTTATTTATATAAAGAATCCTTTCACCCAATTCCTAATCCCACGTGAGCTATGCTCAGTGTGAGAAACAAGGAGCAATAATGGTTTCTTTTATAACACAAAGGTGACATAATAGAAAAATAGGGGTGTCAGATTTACATGCAGTTTAACATCATGCGATAAGGACGAAGATGAAATGATGTAAAAAGAAAGAAATATTGTAACTAGACTAAGGGATAAAACCCAACTACCACTATGTGTCTTTTTAGGGGCAAGAATCAAGGCATATGTAGTTATTTAAACATTCCTTATGCATGTTTGATTATTAAATAAGGAATAAAGAGGGTTTTTTTTACCATGAATGGGCCCAAGATTGGAGATCTAGGCATCTCTACGTATCTCATATAGATGAGAATCAATCTGTATGTATTTATTTAAACATTAATTTCCCACACAAATCAAGTTTGACATGGGAGATGGGGGATTTAACACATTCTAGAAGAATGATTAAATTCAAGACATAATATAGTATGAAAATCAAATCATGTATCTTAAAAGAGAACTCTGTATAGGTCTAGTTCATATAAAAGAGAATAAAAAGGGAAATAAAAATTTTGTGATTGTGGTTGGGCCCAAAATTGGAGATCTAGGCGTCTCTACGTATCTCAAATAGATGAGAATCAAGCCACATGTAATTATTGAAAAAAGGTCCCTATGCAGATCTGAATCAGACATAGGGAAGGGATGGACTCATGTGCCACTAAAGAGTAGCAATGATGTCCATGATTCTTGCTCATGGAATCTCATAACGTCAAGTAGAGAAGACCTTAGTTGTACATTTTAATATCATGTAACGAGGAAAAATGGTGCTACACATTTTAACATCATGCATCATGGACGCTTATGGTTGTTATGAATTTTAATGTCTTGCAACTAGGAATTTGTACTGTGTAGTTTTATGTCTTGTAGTAAGGACATAGGGGATGTGTAGTTTTTAGTCTTGCAGCAAGGACGATGTATGTAACTACATAAAGTATTTCTTCAAGAATCTCGCATTGGTTGGAGTTTTAATAAGCTCTCTATCCATTGAGATTAATGCATAAGCTCCATTTGAGTAGACATTATGTATGGAATAAGGTCCTTCCCACTTTGACTCAAGATTTGAAGGTTTTTTCCTTGGTATCATTAGTGTCATGAGGACCAATACCAATTATCCTTGAAGAAATGAATGGAGGTAAACTTTCTTGTTAAAATTTCACACTATTATGTTTTGATAGACTTCTAAATTATGCAAAGTATGCAATATTTTTTCATTTAATCATTCCAACTCATTAAATTGTTTCTGAGACCTCTCATCTGTAGAAAATTGATCACATATTGCAACTCTGAGTGAAAGAAATATAATTTCAATTGGAAAGACTAATTCTATTCCATATACTAATGAATAAGGGATTTCCTGGGTGGAAGTATGAGTAGTAGTCTGATAAGCCCATAAAGCATGAAAAGATATATCAGGCTAAGATTTATTATCTTTGTCCACCATCTTCTAGAGTATATTTGATAAGGTCTTATTGAAAGCCTCTATCTGTGATGATGTTAGTTTTGATAAAACTAACTTTGCATTTGGCTCTGAGTTCTTTAATAGGAATTTCCTCAGCCCATTTAGAAAAGAATCTAGTAGCAGTAAGAATATACTTGAACTTCTTAGCTATAGCTGGAGGATAAGGTCCTACTACATCCATTTCCCATGTAGAAAATGGACAAGAGTATTTAGCTGTATGTAGCAACTCCGAGGGTTGATGAATGAATTTAGCATGCATTTGGCAGGGATGACATTTCTTAGTGAAATTTGTGCAATCCTGCATCATTAAAGGCCAAAAGTATCCAAGCCTTTGGATTTGATCAGAAAACCTATGCCCAGACTTGTGAGAATCACAATATTCTGAATGTACTTCTTTCATGACAGCTGTAGTTTCTTCTCCATCAATACATTTGAATAGGATTCCATAAAAGCCTCATTTGTAGAGGATCTTCTGGTTATTTGGACTATCATAAAGAGTAAAGTTGGATTCTCATCACCGGATCTATTCTTTTTCATCCCTATCTGGTAAAAGTACTCAATTTTGATGATATTCCATGATGGGTGTTCTTCATCCTATGATATGACCATACGACTCAGAAATAGGGCTAATTTCATTAATTTTCTTCATTATGGTTTTAAAAACAGGTGAGACCATACAATGATGAGCTATATTTATGATTTTCTCATCCCGATTTGGATCTTTTAAGGCTATAGATGCATTAGACAATTCATCAACTTGGGCATTTTGTGATCGCAGGACATAAGACAATGTTGAATCTGAGGGAAATTCAGCCATTAATCCTCTGACATTATCACATAGAGGGATTAAATCTTTTTTTGGATAGAATATTACCCATTGATCTGTTTTATTACCAATTCTAAATCACCTTTTACTTTAAAGTGACTCACTTTCACCTAAAGTTCCAATTCCAAGCCTGTAATGAGATCTTGATATTCTGCTTCATTTTTGGTACCTCCTTATGATAATTGGAAGGAGTAAGGCAATACTACCTTTTTTGGGGAGTTAAAGACAATTCCTAACCTAACTTTGTTGAGTTTAGGGTTTTCCATTCTCTTCCCTGTTGGACTTCTGGACACACCATCAAAGTAAATTTCTCATGTTTGGGGATTATCTTGAATAGAGAAGACCTCTTCATCAATAAGTTTAGTATTCAATGATGTATCTTCCACAGATGGATGTTTAGAAAGGAATTCAACCAGATCTTGGCCTTTTATTGCCTTCTAGGGCACAAACTGGATATCAAACTGGTGCAAAATAACTTGCCACTGTGCGAGATGCCCTGTAAGAATAGGACGACTGAGGATAAATTTGAGCGGGTTATTATGAGATACTAATTAGACCTCATGATGTTGCAGGTAGTGCCTCAATTTTTGAACTGCAAAGATTAATGTCAGGCATCACTTTTCAATACTTGAATATCAAGTTTCTTCATCAAGCATAGTTCGAATGAGATAGTAAACACTGTTCTCATTCCCAGCATCGTTCTTTTGGGCAAGGAAGGCACCTAGTGATTTCTATAAAGATTTCACATAATGAATAAGTGGTCTCCCTTAAACAGGTGGTGTAACACCCCAAGATTTCATAGTGTGTTAGTTCTTCAAAATAATTCAATAACTTTCACTACATGCAACACCAAGTTCAAGCACACCATGACTTACCAAACAAGCCATTCAAAAGAGGTTATGAATAGTATTAGATAAATTTTAATGTTTATATAATCCTTATAATTTTAGAATCCATATTATGAGTTTCTTAGATATAATGCAAGAACAAATTCATTTTCAGTATTATCAAATTTAATAGTGAACCCTTTTTAAATACAATATTTTAAACTTTTTGACTAAATGGGGACATCAAAAATTTAAAATGAAACATCCCAAGCTTCCACGGTACACTTTCTTTGAATAATATAGTAGCGTGTGTTGTACGCAACCTTGAGTTTTAACACACACCACAACCAATCAAACTAGCCGTTATGAATAGTAATACCTACTTTTTGAAATTATATATATTTTATATTTTAAAATGGACTTCATTTTTGGTTTCGGAATATCGAATTTAGCCTAAGGTGAAATTTTGGTACATTTCGGATAACTTTCATATTTTGATGAATAGTGAAAATTACTAAATTTTAATTAAAAACAACTTTTTTAATCAAAATAATTAATAGTGATAAATTATGAATTTGAGTGGTTTTAAAGTATATTTAGAATATATTTTTACAATTTAATATAATGTTGGTCATTAGACAAAATTTTACAATTAAACCGAACATAAACAAGTGTCAATCTTTTGATAGTTATTATCTCTTAAAAACACGCTTTTTGTTTTGACAGCGGGAATTAATTTTAAATTAATTTCTGCCACTTCTGTGTTTTGAATTTAGAAAAATGGATTCCATATTTGGAATCAGGATGTTCAAATTGTGTAAATAGGTAACTTTTATTTTTAGACATTTTGAATAATTACTGCGGTAAATATTTTATTTACCATGGTTAAAGGGTAAATCCGGTAAATAAGGGTTAAAAAATAATATTATAATAATACAAAATTACCCTAAAACGTGTCCTAACCTTATTGGTGGATACATACCCGACCATGGGCATCCTTGGGTCAATTTGGGGACCCCTTGGAGCCACTTGTATGTGGTAGGGACACATTATATTAATAAAGTTAAAATAAAAATAAAAATGGCATAAGCTTACATCTTTTATAAGAACAATTTTTACATAGGGTTATACATGTTGGATTTTCGATTATAAATATTCATTAGAAAGCTAAAAAGATTTCCTACATAATGATGTTTTATTTATAATTTTTAGACATTAAATAATTTATTTTATTTATGACACAATGATGATGCAGTAATTACTAAAATAGTAAAAAATTAACATAATTGATATTATAAATACCCAAATAAATATAATATGAAACTTTTAATGAATTAAACTAATTTTATATGATAATATGATATATTAGGATTTATTTAATTGACTTTGTTCGAAGTAATCAATCTGTTATGAGTTTCACAAAAATCAACTATTGAATAGTGTCAAAATTGACATAAAAGAGTTCTTAAAACAAATATTATATTATTAATTGATATTAAATTCCTAAAAATCTAAGGTTCGGCCAAGAGACTTATATTATGATAGGTTAATCATTAATGGACCACTTGGGGGTCGCTTGGATGTATATAGTAAGTTTATTAACCATATTATATAAAAATACAAAGAGACATTGTAAAAGTGAAACTGATTAACTTAGAGTTAATACTTAAAGATAAGGTTAATATAAGTACCCAAACCTGTCTAAATTCTATTGGTTGAGTGGTTTTCGACCTATCCCCACCTTAACCTTTGAATAGTCAACTTTGGAGCCATTAGAAACCGAATATGAATTTATTATAAATTAATATTTCTAGCTTTTCCAAAGGTGCCCCTCACCCCTCTTATAAAAGGGCACTCCTCCTTCTCATTTCTTCACACCTCTAAAGCCTTTTGGTTCGGCCAAACTCTGCCCAAATACTCTCACAACATCCCTCACTTCAACCTAGAGGCCTTAGTTTGATCAGAAAGCCAACCTATGGAGCCCTTTTGATCAAATCAAAAGGAAGAACCCGAAGAAGAGGTAATGATTTCACCACCCTTTTCTAAGTTCATTTCTTCTTCCACTTCTTCTTCCTTTGTTCTTACCATTCTGAAATAATAACTCCAGTATCTCACATATACTGTGATGTTATTATAAATATGGTACAATCATATTCAGTATTCTATCCACCCTTTGAATAACATGTCACCATACGTGCGTACGTACGGCTTACCGTCTCCACGTCGTGGTGTAATTGTTATTCAATATAATATTATTTGGATGGGTATAATAATGATGTATAACTCATGTAAATAATAAATATAACATGTTAATGATTCTGTATATATGATATACCATTCATTTATATATTATTTTAATATCAAAAGAATGATATTGTCGCTCGTGCGTACGTACGGACTACCGTCTCCACGAACGCGATGAGATTCATTCTCCATCGTATCCATTCAAGTCTTATTCTCATTTTAGGGTTAAAAATAATTTTAATATCATTCTGATGATGAATAAGATATAATCTATCCATTACAAACATGTCTTACACAACCAAACATTTAAGAAGAACGAATCGATTATCACCCGAAACGACGATAATACTAAGATATTATTAATAAAGCAATGTTAAAAGATCATATATGATATCATATTAATGTATATGATTCTTGTATAATTTAATAACAATTATTTCACCATTATACAGGAGGTTAACCTACCCCAACCAAGGAAAAGTACAAGGTAAGGGTTATTTCACAATCTCTTCATTATCCGAGGTTGTATTATACGTAATAATCTACTGGGATCTCTTTATCATCCACATCCATGTTTCTTCGAAATGTATTTCAAAACATTTTTACTATTTACAAGAATATGGGTTAAAGTCATTTATACCCTTGTTTGACTTTTTATAAGAGGTTTATAAAGGAATCTTTCCGTCGTTTTCAAAACAAGGTCCTTTTTAACCTTTTCGACAGAATTGAGGTAAGAATGTTTTTTTTAACTTATACGGCGGGTGCGGTTACTTTCCGCCGTTATAAAATCGTCGAAGCTTTCCTTAAAAGCTTATAAGAATATTTTCAAAGAAAATGTTTTATTTTATATGGCTCTTAAATGATTTCAAAAATAGAAAGAGATATTTCTCTAAAAAGTGTTTTGATTTCATCTATGTCAACATCCTTTGATGGATTTTAAGATTATTTGAAGTTGATTTATTATAATACAAAACTTCTATATTGTATTGAAGGTTTTGTGATATGTTTGAATGTGGATGTGCTATTTTATACCATTCATAGTTTATGGTGAAACTATTGACATTTCGTATGCTAGTTTTAACCCGAATGTTTATGTTATATTTCAAACTTTTCTTCAGATGAATGTGCTAAACAAGTATGTTCCGGGTTGGGGACCGGTAAAAGTAAGCCCTCCAGGTTGGGGACTGGTTAAAGTAAGCCCTCCAGGTTAGGGACTGGTAAAAGTAAGCCCTCCGGTTTGGTCTCCGGTTATTAGAGGTACTCCGGGTTGGTGTCCGGTTATTAGAGGCACTCCGGGTTGGTGTCCGGTTATTAGAGGCACTCCGGGTTGGGTTCCGGTTAGAAGTAACCCCTAGGTCTTGGGATGAGGCCTAGACAAAGAAATTAACGTTTAGCATTATGCATTCCAACATTATGAAAGTGGTTATTGATATTGAATGTGATTATTCGATTAGTAGAATATCCATGTGAACAAGTAAATGGCATTATTTCATTTTACTTTTGCCATACTATGTTGAAGTTCAATTTTAAAGGGCTTTTGTTTTAGTAATTCATTGCCTTAAATGTTTATGCTTATTTTGAATGTTCCGCTATATTGTTATCCTTACTGGGCATTTGAGCTCACCCCTTTTCTATGTTTTATTTTTCCCAGGTAGTGAAGAAGTAAATTATGAATGACTTGCAGGGATATTATGAGGGGTTAATAGTGTGGATATGAAGACTTTGTTGTTGTAGTAGTTTTTCACTTTGAAATGTAATGTAAAACTTTATGATTATATCTAGTGTTTCCAAGGCTACTAAACCAATCGGTCTTTCGGGATTTGATCTTTCTTGTGATCATGCCAATGTTACGAAGTAATGCACCGACTCTGGGTAGCTGGGGTCGGGGCGTTACAGGTGGCATTAATACCAGTGGACTCAAGAGATATTTCTTAAGGGTATCAAATGCTTCTTGGCAGTCTTTAGTCCATTGATAGGTGATTCCCTTCTTTATTATTCTGGTGAAGGGTAAACAAATTCCAGATAAATTGGCGATAAAGAACCTAATATAAGCCATGTGTCCTTGGATTTCTCTCAATTCTTTAAAATTTCAAGGAAGTGACATGCCAAGGATTGATTTTTTTTCTCACGATCAACTTTGATGCCACAATGGCATAAAACTAAGCCAAAGAACTTTCACGAGGTTACCCCAAAAGCACATTTCAAAAGGTTCATCTTCAAACTGTGTTGCCAAAGTTTATTGAATGTAATATCCAGATCATCCAAGTGATCAGAACATTGTTTGTATTTGACCACCAAATCATCTATATAACATTAAACAAATTTCCCTAATAAGGGTTTAAAGATATGGTGCATGGCAAATTTATATGTTGCACCTTCATTCTTTAAGAAAAAGGGCATTACCCGATAGAAAACACACCTTGAGGGGATCTAAAGGCTGTGAATTCTTCATCCTCTAGGGCTATATGGATTTTATTATACTTAAAGTAGCCATCCATGAAGGAAAGAGCTTCAAAGCTAGCTATTACATCAATTAAAAGCTATATGATTAGAACTGGAAAATCATCTTTAGGACAATGCCGGTTAAGATATCTTAAATCAATGAAAACTATGATTTTACCATTATTATTTTTCATTGGGACAATGTTGTAAATCCATTTGGGATATTGAAATTTTCTGACAAAGCTAACCTTTATAATCTTATCAACTTCAGCTTCAATTTTATAAGCTTGAGTTGGGTGTGTTCTTCTTGCTGCCTACTTGAATCTGCGATATTCTTATGGAAAACCCAAATGATGAGTGGCTACACCAGGATTAAGACCTAGAATTTATGTATAATTACAAGAAAATATATCTTTATGTTTCTTTAAAAATGAATTATACACCTTTTTCTCTTCAGAAGTCATGGCCACACTAATTAGAGTGGGGTGTGGATCTTTTTCTGTAACCAGATTTATTTCTCTGTGCTCATCCACAGTGGGAAATACAACTTATTCAAATTCTAGAGGAGCATCCCTGAGATCTTCATCTTCTTCTTCATTACATGTTACTTATTTTGTTTCCACTTTCATAGTAGATGATGAAACAAAACTTCAAGAGTTAGGGTATGAGTCGGTATTTGAAAATCCTGAAGAAGATGCCACTATTTCTGATCGTACTAATGATGAAGGATCTTTCTGGGGTAATAAATAGGAGACGATGGACTGGGAATCAACATCTTTTTCTTTCTATAGAATTGATACAAATTATTTTATTCTTATTTAATAATTAGAGACTTTCTGTAGTTCCATATATGAAATGAAAACATCTCCATTTAAGCTTCCATCACTACTTGGTGAATCAAAAATTTCTCCCATTTTGTTAGGATTGATTGCTGCAATTGACATTATGAAAGTTATTGTAAAAGTTATTGGATTTACCTTTAACTTTTAAATTTTATTGATAGGCAACACATAATCTATACTCAAATGTATGAATGGGTTTTCTGGGATCTTTTCTAGTCTATTCGAAGCATTAACTTTTGTTATCTTCTTTGTCGTGGACCTCATTCCCTTTGTGTGATAAAACTCTGCCTCAATGCATTGAGATTAACACATATTAAATAGATCCTTATCACCATATAATGTCCTGATTTGACCATTGAAAAAGTACTTAAGACATTGGTGTTATGATGAAGGTGTGGTTGTATGTTGATGTAGCCAAGGCCTTCCAAGTAGAATGTTAAAGGCTGTTTCCTGATGAACAGCCATGAAATATAAATTAGATACAAGATCTCCAAACTAAGTTTTGAGTGTAATCTCACCCATAGGTTCTTTCTCATTCTTTTCATATCCTTGTAACATTAAAGTAGAAGGAGATAAGTTAGATTCAGTCAGGACGAATCTTCAAAGTGTACGAATGGGAATGAGGTTGATTCTGAAGCCATTATCAATAAAGGATCGTCAGATGTCTATATCATTGACCTCTCTAGATAGATACAAGGGTATAATATGTCCATGTATAACATCATCTTCATCTTCATCTGTAAATGATATGACTGCATGACATTCTGCAGGATCATTCTCTATATAGTAAATTTCAGCAGTAACAACTTCAGTTTCAAACTCTTGAGGACTTAACAAAGCCTCAATAAGTTATTCTTAAAGATATTTTGATAGACTTAAGGCATCCAAAATTTAAAACATAGATGGTACTTGGGCCAATTGTTTCAGGACATCATAATTTTGATCCAAAGGTCTACGTTTACTATTATGGAGATGCGGTTTTTAAGGTGACTTGGAAGTTGATGTTTCTGATGTAAATATACCATATGTCTGAAAAAAAAGTTGAAAATACTCCTGGATTTGGTATATTTGATTGATTAGGTCTATTTAAAATAGTGTCTCCTAGAATACTCACATATTCCCATATATCTTCGATCTTGGCCTCTTCTTATGGTTCCACAATTAGGTACAAGGAACTCATGCTCATTATAATCAGAATCACCATTGGCATAAGTTTCCATTATGTGGATCACGTTGACATAACCAAAGATCAATTCTTCATCTGATGAAGATTTTTCCTGAAAATTTGGTTCTAGTTGTACCATTTGGTGGGGCGGTGCCCGTTATTTTTAAGAATATGTCATGAAATCTTCCAGGGTCAAGGAAAACTTTGGAATTAACATGACTCATCTTCTTCTGACCTCTCTTTGTTCTTATGATCACCTCATTTCTTTAAAAATAAACCTTTTGATGAAGGTGGTTTTTATGTGGCAGAAGTGGTGGAAGAAACAATCAGTTGTTTCAACTATGTTCATAGAATGTCATGAGTTCAGTTGATCATTTTCCTAATGATCCAATCATCACATTTCTATATATTTTTTCTTTTAACTTCCTATCATTCTCCTTCTTCCTTTGGATCAGTAGTAGTAACACATGCTACTTGAGATAACAAACTTTTCATTTTCACTTGTCTAGAGTCTACCATTTTTTATAATAGGTCATTAAAAAAAACAATATTGAATGGTATGCCCCAAATTTGGTGAAAGGGACAATAATTTGTAAGATCTTCATCTCATTCCTTGTTTGGTTTCTTCAACCTTGGAAACTGAACCAAATTATTTTCCAGATCTGAGATGAAGTAACCGGGAACTTGTTCGTTCTAGAAGGAATAAAATTTTCTTTTTAATTCCTCAAACTATTTATTCCTTTGATCTCCTTGATTATCTTGATGAGTTGGTCAGTTCTAATGATTCTCTGGAGGCGGATCCCATCGATATGATAATGGTTTTGAAGTGGAAGTAGGTATAGGTGCTTGCTTGAGTGTAACAGTAGTAGCATCTACTTTCCATATTCTCCTTCCCAGAGCTGATGTAATTACATGAGTTTTATCCTTAGTTTATATAATAGAATATTCTATATATTTATCAATTTAAGTTAGGTCACTAAGCCATCCTGTGTATTTTATAGGGATCAGTCGTGTGCGTAAATCATCACGCAGATTTTACACAAAAATTGGCAGAAACTCTTCTTGATGGAGTGCCAGACTTAAGGAATACATTAATACTTTCCATATAGAAATTAAATCTAAAACTCTTTCATTTTCCCATTGTTTGAAATTGGTGAGATAAAAAACTATCATCTTCGGTAGCGTTGAGCTAAATTGAAGAAGGAATTTCTGACGGATATCTTCCCATCCAGTAATTGATTGAGATTGTAAACTTGTATACCATACGAAAGTTGGTCCTTTTAATGACTGCAAAAAACACCTAATCTGGTTGAGGATTTCCCATCATGTGATCACAAAGAGAAATGAAATGTGTTAAGTGTTCTTCCAGATCCATGAACCATTAAATATTGGAAACATGGTATTCAAAAAATTTGGTGGGGGAGTAATCAGGTCCACCCATTCAGGGTAAGATTTCTTTTCTAGTTGGACTGGTGCACGCCTTTCCTCAATAGCTTCCAATCAATTCATTAATGCCTCAATTGTGTTCATAAGCTTTTGGGGAATATCTAGATGAGTTGGAACCTGTGTAGGTACAACAAATGGAGCTTGATCATGTGGAACAATCGAAAAAACCACTGGTGATGGTGCTGGTATTTTCCTTGGATAACCCATGGGAACATGCTTATCAAGATGTGTTTGATCTTGAATTGGTTGTGTACCCAATGATGGGAATTCATTATCCATATCTATAGTTAGCACAAATCCTCTTTTCTGAGGAGCTTCTACAGGATGTGAAAGTTGAGGGTCTTCCTATGGATTACGTCAAGCAGAAATGCTGCTTTGAAGTAACTCTGTATTGAGTCTTTTCAACTCTTTCATCTCAACTTATTGCTGTGAAAATATATCTTCAAGTGAAAGAGATTGAACTTCTCCAATAGAAAAGTGAGATTCAATATGACTTTTACCTTTCCCCTTATTAGATTCCTTTCTGAGGGGTGGGAGTTGGTTATTTGAAGGCATACCTAGATTTGGGGTAAGACTCTGATTTCGGGTATATACACCTTCTTTATTTACTTCAGTGTGTACCATATTGTGGATAAGAACTTCATCTTATGAGTCCCCTGAACTAGACTCATTTTCTGGAGAATATTCTATAATGGTGTTAATTACATTTACTAACACATAATTCATTGATGACATTCTATCAGTATATTTGTAAGATCATCTCCCTTTGTATCTTCCATGAGACTCTACTCTCCTATATGAAGGATTCTTAGGAGCAGTTTGATGGATAGTAACCTGAACTAAATCCTTGGATAGTTCAGTTGTGCTCTTTCTTTGTTGCTTCTTCCCTAATCGGGAGAAAATTGACTTCTATTGAGGAGGGGATTGTAGATGTTAAAAATCCCCCAGCCTTGTAGGCTAGGGATGTTCCTATTATTATTCTTCAAAGCTTTAAACATTGTTTAATGAACTTGAACGTTTAATTAAATGATCCCCCATCCCTACAAGATGGGGTGGTTCTTGAACTGCTATGGCTGAGATTTGAACAACTGCTCTTATCATTTTAGTAATTTTGGTTCGGACATTAGCTGGGTATATTATTCGACAACCACTCAAATCACCTATTTCAGAATATTGTTGTTCTATTTCAAACATTTGTATTATCTTATGGATGAAATCATCTAGGTGAGAGGCCTACTCAAGATTATCAGATGCTTGATGTTAAAGTAACTCAATAACTTCTTTTCATTAGGTCTGACTCTGATGAGACCTGGTTGAGGCCTGTTCTTAGTCATACATTTTATTACATACAAAATATGTTGATTGTGGATGACCGTGGGCAATAACATTTCCTGAGAACACTTTTTGTATAATTTATTGATTCTAGAGTGCAGTGAAATGCAATGCTCCATGTGCACCGCATCCTCTGATACGAACAACATATGGGGAATCAGAAATTAACTAGCCTAGCCTCTTTAGAGCATTGAGGCATGCACACTGAAGGATTTTCTACTGTTTTCAACCTTTAGATGTTGAGAAACTGAGAGAGATTCCAAGTAAATTTGGAATTGAAACCCTTCTATTACCATTACATGATATTGATATACATCATATGGTAATAATTTAGTTTTAAAATGATGAATAGTTTTCCATAAGTTGAGGTGGATATCATGAATGCAATATTCTACCATCAATTCTAGAATTTTATACAGAGAAATTTCCAAAGTCCAGAACATGACTGGTATTTCTCCTTTAGCCAATTTTCTTCTCATGTTTAACACATCTTCATCATCTTTCACTAGAGGTTTCTCCACTTGGTCTGACCAAAGTGGACACTCTGTATTAGAATACAAATGACCCAAGGGAGGTTTGGATAATGAATGTTTCCTTAAGATGTATTCTGGTTGAGAAAGTGTTTCACCCATTAATGACAAGGCATCAGACATGACTATTCTTGTATTTGAAAGTGCCTCGAGATAGGAGGGCTTTCTTATTGCTACAGTATCAATTATAGAATTATCTTAACAGTAAAAAATACTACTACAGAGAGGAATTTCACAGCAAATTCCATCATGGGAAGGACCACCATGGTGGATTACAGTAAGGTATAAATCCTCTTATTCCTTGGTCTTCTGGCCACATGGAGGGTTTTTGTGGCTGTCATCTAGATATAGGCTCTCTGGATTGACCAGATTTTCATGAAGAAAGCCTTCATGATGAAGTTTCTAATGTGTAACTTTATAATTACTGCTACCACTCCCATAATTTGGTAATGAGAGGATAGGATCTTGAGTTGCAATAGATAAATGTCTGAGGTCTTCAAGAACTCAATCATTAAGAGGAGCCAAATCTCAATTTGTCTCTTAATTTTCCAACCGTTTTTACAAGACTTCTTCTTGGATGTTCTCTTACACTTAGTTGGGACCACTTTCTAGGAGAAGTGGTTATCATGGACAGGTGTATATACCTGCCTTGGATCGGCCACCAGAACAGACCAATTACCTCCAATTGGAAAGGGTGTATGTTTCCGATATTTTTGTCCGTATGATATGGGGGAGTATGCCCTATGACCCTGATGGACTAGAATAGAGGTCTGTATCTTCTATGGGATGGAATGCCGATGTGTCATCTCATATGTGGGGAAAAATTTATGTGTTTGTTCCTCTGGTACTACTGAAGTAGTTGTTATAATATCCTGCCATTCTTCAATAATATGGGTAGGAATTTGCGTCTTCCCTTTCACCATTGATAAGATATGTTTGGTGACTTTAGCAGTCAAAATAGGAATATATGTCTATTATTCATCGTTAGTAGGTGTATGTGCCTACTTCTGTCCTCCTTTTCCTATCAATGGGTATTGAATGTACTCATGCAAGGGGGTAAAGAGTTGGATATACCCCAGATTTTTCGTCAGATCTTTCTGAATAACTTCTCCGGGTGCTGCCAAATGAGACTGTTGGAAGGCTTGATGAAAGCTGATAAGTGTATGTGCCTACTAGATATTTACCATCAAGTATGGTTAACCAAATTCCTTCAATACTGGAAGATGAGACTACTATAAGAATTGGGGATTGTAAGTTGGTGTATGTTCCTATTTACCAGTTGATACCACATTGGATCGACATGATTCTTTAAATATAGTAAGATGAGGCTGCTGACTAGATGATAAATTGTAAGTAGGTGTATGTGCTTGTTCATAGTACTCCACTAGATTTATCTGGTGGGATTGGTGGGTTGCTTCCAGATGAGTCAGCTGGACAACAAAATTAGGGCGGACGAGAGTATGTTTTTGCTCATTGTTTTCCATCAAGTTAAGTTGATGGACTTCTCCAGAGGGGGTATAGGTAATAATTTTCATGAACCAAGCCAGGTCGACCCTAAACTGATCACCCGATCTGGTCCGCGACATGGCCCGAGATGCATTTCCGATCCTCCTGGGATGGCGAAAAGTGCCAGGGCATCAAAAGAGAGAAAGAGGGAATGATTTCACCAAATAAAAATAAATAAAGAAGTGGAAAGAAAATATAACAACACAAAGTAAATAAACAACACGAAAAGAATGAACGACCAACAAAAAACAACTAACCTGACCACGACCAAAAAAACTCATGCATCTGAGAGTCGCTCACCAATCTACAACCAACTCTCATCCACGGCGAGCAAGCTCAAGTTGAACCTACAACAGAAACTAAAATCAGGAAAATACTATAGGATTGAGTATTAAAACTTAGTAGGCATACCCAAAAAACTATTCCCAATGTACTACCTTTAAATAAAGAATTTACTAATTACAGTTTTGAACTAAATTATATAAAATATTGGTTTCCAAACACGCTTTCATTTCTAAAACAAGTAACATTCCATTGCCCTTTTTAATTTAAAAACAAGTTTAATGTTTGAAAGGAATAGGTACATTGCATTTTAAAACATTTTTTTTGAAAAAAATTTAGAAATCTAAATTTCAGTTGTTAGTCAAAAGGAAAACCACACACAACACACAATACAGACTAAGGGAAATGGAAAAAGTGGCACACAGGGGCCAGAAACCGAACTAGAACTCTCGATCGTCTGCCACATACAAATAAACACCAAAGAAACATGGGTCGAACCTAGGAGCTCGTGAAAAATCCCTTACGTACCATACATGTGACTCATCCTAAAGGAATTTCTTACTCAATAAAGTCATAATGCCCTAACACCCGGTGTTTCCATATATGGCCAAACTGAGGGTCCCAATCCCCTAGAAGAGTATAATCCGTACTAAGGGCCACTAGCCAGTGCATAATATAAACTAGTGCAACAATTGTTGTCAGAAGATTCACTCACTATGCCAAGTTCCCATGTAAACACATATAATAAAAAGGAAAGGGGTGATTCAAAAAAGTCAATCAAGTAGCACAAACATCACACACAAATCATTTAGTCAATTTAAACCAAATATCTTTAGGTTTTGGGCATAGCAGAAGCGCGTTGGTGGGTTTTCCTAACTTTAATTTTAGCGTTAAATAACGTTCAATCTAAGATCCATCATGATAATAAAATTCCATATCTTCAGGATAGAAAGAATAACGAAAATAAAGACAAGGTTCCTAGAACCATTGATAGGATCATCATATGTTGGTTATAATTAATTTAATTAATTGACAAGAATTACCTTGATGGAATTCATTCTTCATTGATGTTTTCTGATCACGTTTAATATGATTCGTCATTGCATCGCATAAGCCAAGTGTAGACTTCCTCTAGTGGTAATCCACACATGCGCCACATATCTATGGACGTCGTCAAAGGAATCTCCAGGAGCTAGTGTAGAGAAACCTTTTCTTGCATTGCTTGCCTTAGATTGCCTTGATCCCATAGAGGAGGATCTCTCTTGGTCTTGAGAGCATTATTGGAGGAAGGAGTTCTCTTGGCCTTTAGATAATTTTCCAGAATTGTTGGGCACAAAGATTCTCACTTGAAAAGTTTTAGGGTTGTGAGGATATTTATAATCGGGTTTGTGGTTATAGAGTTATGACAATAAATAAATGAATTACTTGTTTTATTTATTTCATTAACTCTTATTGAAAACCCCCATGTGGAATGATTAATTCCTTGACATGCTCCCACATTGATTATAATAAATATCATTTAATAAAATGATATTATTTCCTCAAAATCTCTTCTAGAAAAAATACATGATGTGTAATCATTAATACACTACATTTACTTGTTTTTCATTTCCTTTATTTCCTCCACCACATTTATTAGACCTTGAATAATGGCTATTTATTTCTGAAATAAATGTAACTACATTAATTTCTAATACATATATTATTTTGCCGACAATATATTCTCTCGAATAACTAGTGTCAAAATAAATGTGATCAGACATACTTGAATAATTATTAAACCATAGTTGAGAATAATCTTTATTCAACTTGTTAAATTAATATTTAACTTGAGATAAATGGACACACTTAATGTGTGACCCTCTAGGCCTCTTTCTCAGTGGCATTAGATGGAGCCTGCCTAAAGTCCAAGTTTAGTATCTAGCAACAGTCCAAGGTACCCATAGAGAAATAAGTTAATGCCGCAATGATGTTTCACCTCCTACGAATACTTATCGTGTAATATAATCCCTTTGTCATGATATCTCGAATCAAGCGGGTTGCATGCTAGTGATATCAACCCATGTGCTCGATTATTCTTTCTTTGACTTTCTAGAATTGAACTCGCCCATTCCTTACCATGTCCATGGATTTATTTAGGGTATATCAATTCCATCAAAGGGCCTGAGATATCTACTTCCATTATGAAACAGAAGAGACAAATAATTTCTCACATTATCTATTAATGAAGTATTACTGGTGACACACCCAACATATCCTACCTCACTAAAAATAGTGTGTCGTCACTGTTTTCATCAATACATCTAAGTACGTGACTTTTAATACCCATTAATAATAATCTTAAAGTCTTAGGACCAATACAAAAATCCACAGATAGGAACATCCAATTACACTATGAAATGTGGATTTTCTACTGGCGAGTATCATTCTTATAATACCCTCCTGAATATTTCCAAGGGAGCACAACATGAGAAGGTTCCTCAAAGTTTTATGAGTCCTTACCCCTAATGTCCTGTATTATTTGTGTCCCTGAAATAACATCATCTAGCCATAGAACATATATTCAAGAACAGTGTTATGGCACTTCTGGGTTCTCATCATATTAGGGATCTACTATGACCCTTTAATGAAACAGCTATCCTTAGGACATTATCACATGAATTATCACGCAGAAGAACAATCAAGATGTGATAAGGTATTTATTAATTAATAAAGTTCAATGTATTTGGTTCTAGGCCACCAAACTCCAACAGACTCCCACTTAGACTATATCCAACTGCTAACAACCATTAACCCACTAGCTCTCACATGATATTCATGCTTATACAGAGATAGGTTTTTAGTCATGGGGTCCACCACGTTCTCTTCGTGGACACTCTGCTCACTAAAAATTCAACCCTTTGATAGAAATCTCTGAAGAGGTGATACTTATAGAGTATTTTCTTTATCCATTGATGTGACCTTGGTTCTTTTGCCAGAGCCACCACTGCAGTATTATCACAATAAAACGTAATAGGATATTTACTGCTAGGAACCACATCAAGATCCTGGACAAAGTTCTAAATCCAGACAGATTCCTTGGCTGAATCAGAAGCCTCTATATATTTGGACTCTACTGTAGAATCAGAAAAAATTGGCTGCTTTGACCTCTTCGAGCTCACAGCTCCTCCATTGAGACAGAAAACATATCCAGATTGTGACTTCAGATCGTTCTGATCTGTCTAAAAACCAGCATCAACATACCCTCTGATGATAAGCTTCTCATCTCTTCCAGACACCAGTAACATATCCTTAGTTCTTCTCAGATACTTAAGGATAGTATTAATAGCAATCCAATGATGTTATCCTGGATCTTCTTGATATCTGCCTACCATGCTCAGTGCATAGGCAACATCAAGCCTGGTAAATAACATGGCATACATGATGGATACTATAGCTGAAGCGTATGGGATCTTACTCATTCTATCTTTCTTCTATTGTGTATATGGACACAACTTCTTAGAAAGATGTAGGCCATGTGAAACTGAAACTAATCCCCTCTTGGATTGTTCTATACGAAATATCTTTAGTATCTAGTCAATGTATGTACCCTGACTTAGTTGAATCAGCCTCTTGGATCTATCACGAATGATCTTGATCCCTAGAATGTAGGCTGCTTCACCCAAGTCCTTCATGGAGAAACACTTGTTCAACTAGTCCTTAACTGACTGTAATAATGGTACATTGTTTCTAATAAGCAATATTTCATCAACATATACCACTAGGATAATGATCACATTACCATTAAACCGCTTATAAACTCATGGATCACATTCGTTCTTAGTGAAACCAAATTCATTTATGGCTTTATCAAATAAAATGTTCTATGACCTAGATGCTTGATTTAATCCATAAATGGATTTTTGAAACTTGCAAACCCATTTGGATTCACCTGGTGTCACAAACCCTTCTGGTTGTGTCATATAGATATCTTCCTGAAGGTTCCTGTTAAGGAATGCTGTTTTGAAATCCATTTTCCAAATATCATATTCATGGTAAGTTTCTATAGAAAGTATGATTCTTATGGATTTAAAAATGGTAACTAGTGAGAAGGTTTCATCATAGTCAATTCCTGGATGTTTTCTGAATCCTTTAGCCACTAGCCTTGCTTTATAGGTTCTAACTTGACCTTCCATATCCAGTTTTTTCTTGAATACCCATTTTCATCCAACATGATTTACATCAACTGGATCATCGAACAGAACCCAAACTTGGTTCTGATACATGGAATCCATCTAAGAATTCATAGCTTCTATCCATCTTGCAGCTTCTGAGATTTCTACTGCTTACTTGTAGGTGAGAGGTTCATCATTGTTCAACAATAATGATTCACCATCCTCGGTGACTAGGAAACCAAATATCTTTGGTTCCCTTACCTCTCTTGAGCTCCCACGCAATACTTATGTTTCTAGAACCTCTTCCACGGGGGCCTGTGGAAATTTTTCTTGTACCAACTCTTGTGTATCTTGAGCATCAACTTTGTCGAAGTCAATCTTGCTCCCATTATCTCTTTTTAGGATGTGCTCCCTCTCATGAAAGACGGCTTGTCTGGCGACAGTTACTTTCTTGTCTTGAGGGTTATATAGGTAATATCCTTTTGTTTCCTTAGGATATCCTATAAAGACACACCTCATGCCCTTTGGTTCTAGTTTGTTTCCTGAGAAGGCCTTAACAAATGCCTCGCATCCCTACACACGTGTATGCTACAAAATGGGTTTCTTTCCATTCCATAACTCAGAGGGAATTCCATTTTCTACCTTAGTTGGTACTCGGTTTAATGTGTATACTATAGTTTGTAATGAATATCCCCAAAAGGATAATGGAAGATCTGTATGACTCATCATCGACCTCACCATGTCTAACAAGGTGTGGTTCCTCCTTTCACTAACACTATTCCACTGTGGTGTATAAGGATGATTGATATGAGATAGAATCCCAGACTCCCATAGAATATCGATGAAATCTTGGTTCAGATATTCTCCACCTCGATCCGATTGAAGTTTCTTTATCTTCTAACCAAGGTGATTCTCTAATTTATTCTTGAATTCATTAAATTTATCTAAGTCTTATGACTTATACCTCATTAAGTAGACATAGCCATATCTACTATAATCATCAGTAAAAGTAATGAAGTAATAATATCCACCTCTATCTTCTACTGGAAATGGTCCACATACATCCGTGTGCACAAATCCTAGAAGCTCTGTGGCCCTTTCACCATGTCCACCGAAAGGTAGCTTGGTCATTTTACCTTGTAAACAAGCGTGACATTTATTAAGTGGTTTTAGCTTATTAGAGTCTAAATAACCATCTTAGAAGAGCTTTGTCAAGCGCTTCTCATTTACATGACCAGGATGGTGATGCCACAACTGGGTGATGTATGAGTCATGTGAGTTTGTTTCGTTATCGATTGCCAACACTTGGTTTTCATAATTTAATACATAAAAACCATTATTTAAATGTTCCATACCATAACATACATTGTTCTTATAAAATAGACAATCCTTATTTCCAAACTTGAAAATAAATCCATCCATATCCAAACAAGATACAAAAATTATGTTCATGGTAACACTAGGCACATAATAATAGGTATGTAAAACCAAAATCATCCTAGTCGGAAGTGAGAGGTGGTAATCGCCAATAGCCAAAGCAGCTAGGCTTGTGCCATTGGCAGCTCGAAGATCCACCTCTCCTCTATAAATCTTTCTAAATCTACTTGGTTCCTACATTTGAATACAGATGTGATCCCCACAAGCTGTATCTAATACCCAATGTATAGAAATGGAAATATTACACTCGATAACGAATACACCTTTAGCGTCCCCATGCTTCTGAGTGCAGTTACACTTCTAGTGGCCTTGATTGCCACATGCAAAACATACTTCCTCCCTTTCCTTTCTCTGCCTATAGATATTCCCCTTCTTGGAGGGACGATTCTCGGGGGATTCAGACCGTTTATAAGTCTTTATCCCCTTTTCCTTGTCCTTACTTTTCTTATTGATCATAAGGATTGTGGGTTTTCCATGCCCCATTTCTTTATCTACCTAGTGAATTAAGGTTAGAAGTTCTGATAGAATATTCTCACTATTTCTCCTGTTATAATTGACAATAAAGCTAGAGAAGGTCTAAGGCAGTGATGATAGGATGAGATCTGTATGCAACTCATCCAGGAATTTAATCCCTTAGATGTCCAGATGTTCAATGTAGCCAATAAGCTTGACTACATGAGGCCCAACTAGCACAGAATCTCTAAGTTTAGTTGTAAACAAAGCACTGGAGATCTCATATCTCTCTTGTCTCTCCTTCTCTTGGTATAGATCCTTAAGGTGAGACATCATGCTATACGCGTCCATGTTTTCAGGTTTCTTCAAGAGCTCATTAAACATGGACGATAGCATGAAACACTGGACATCTGTGGCATTATCCATATGTTTCGCATAGAGAGATATTTCCTCATCACTAGCTTCTTTCCTAGGTGCAACTAGAACAGGATCTTCCAGCACATACAATTTCCTATCGTGGCGAAGGATGACGCGTAAACCCCTCTACCACTCTTGGAAATTGGTGTCGGTGAGAAGGTTTTCCTTCTCGAGCATGGTTCACAATGATATGTTTGAAGTCATTTTTCTTGTATTTTCTACAAATTAAGATGATCAAAGGTTTTAGTACTTTATAAAACTGAGACAAATAAATAAATTAATACTTATTAGTCTCCCACTATTTTATCGAAATCCAATAGCCCTCACCATTGAATTCAAGAATATTATATTGTCTGAATATTATAATGGAAAGGATCCATATTTCCCTTCGCATTACCCCAACTAGGGTTGGTCAAGAAACTTGAAGGGTTTTAGGTAGGCATTACAAATGCCAACTGCATTAACACGCATCTCCTTGATCCGCTAAGTGGACTCCCCAATCCTGAAATCCTTTTATTTTGGATTTCATCAACCTTTGCCTCTTGGTCACACCAAGTCCTGCTATGGCAGTCAACCCTTGATGTAAATCAAGTTAATTCAACCCAAAACCTTGAATTAAAATTCTCCGATAATTGAAAGCACCCAAACTAGGGTTGGTCAAGCACTTTGAACTATGGTTCGATTCTAACCAAGATTATGGAAGGCTATACCAACTTAATATTTATTTGAGGGATTTTATCCTTATACGTAAATTTCCATTTTTTTATCATTGATTACATGCTTGTTAATATTAAGTGGGATATACTTAAGTGATTAACCATGTCTAAGATAATATTTACGCATACGCCGTCTTATTTTAGTTCCATCTTGAATGTTTGTTTAATTCAATAATTGTGTGACCATGACAACACACCCATAATAAATAAACCCTGCAAATGACAGAAATAAAATAAATGGTATGATCATGAGCTTGTTCTATTGGTTAGTTTATCTAGCAGTTGATAAACTAACCCAAGACCTAGGGGAGAAACACCTTGAACCTTTCGAGTTTGTGTTTACATCTTTCCACCTGTCAACCTTTATTTCTCCTTGGATTGGTTTCACCTTGGCTCCTGACTTGAGCCGCCTCCACTAGCTTGGGAGCTCCATCCATTACATATGCATTTATCTCACATGCAGGTGAGGGGTAAAATGGGTTTTACATAAAATAATCCTTGGGTGGGCAGACCCTACATATTAATGAGGATAAGGCTCACAGGCCAAAAAATTTAATTTAAATAAATAAATTAAAAGAAACCATTCACATACAATGGTATTGGTCTAGCTCATGATCATCCATACATGCAATGATATTTACGCATAAATAAAACTAGCATTCAATTCTTTAATCGTTCTTGCTTAAGATAAACCACGCTCGAATAAATTAATTATCTTTAATTAATCAATCATTTTATCTTAATCCCTTTTCTAAATTTCCTTGATATTCTCATCCATCATAATTTTAAACAAATAAGTTCATTTAAAATTATATTTGTAGGTAAATTGTACCTTGGTGGCAACCCGGTGAATTCCCATTCATTACACAGATGTTAAATTAAACATATATATATAAAACACCTACCACATGTTGTGCCTCAGATTTACACCTGCACTATGGTACATGTCTCAAGGGTTTGTATAATATAATAATAAATTTTAATAAATCTGTGTAATTTGGATGATTACACGAAATATAGTTCTGACTACATGTCATGTAATTTTGTTCACCGTCTATCCAAAGTACACTCCCGGGGACATGATGTGTAGATGTGCTTCGGAAATTTTCGGAGTACACGGCGTGTTCAGTGGGACACACACCGTGTAGTATCCGCATTACATGGTTTCCAACCGGGAAAGTCGTGTACGGGGTACACAGTCTAACCCTAACCTAAAGGAACTACATGACATTTTCAGTGGACCACACGTCGTGTAATCTAGAAACCATGTTCCACCTGTTCCTTGTCAACACACGGTGTCATTAATGACCTAGGTATAATCCAATACACAACCTGATTTCGAGGACCAGTCCGATGCATTGAACATAGACTACATGGCGTGTACTTTCGAATACACACCATGTATTCTTGTGTTGTATGACCAGGAATGTTTGGCACCTCCGGATGAGATCCTATATTTTATTTTAATCAAAGTTAAAATAATTTTTTTTTCTTCTGTAAGGTGAACGAGAAATGAGAGAGGAGGAACAGATCTCGAGATTCATATTTAAAGAACAATCAACATGAATTGAAATAACTAAATTATTAAATGCATAAATCACCAATGAAAAACTCAATAATTATAATCAAAGATATGACCTCTCTGATACCACTTGTAGGTTCTGGGCGCAGTGGAAGCATGTTGGTGGGTTTGCCCAACTTTTATTTTAGTGTTAAATAACGTTCAATCTGAGATCCATCACGATAATAAAATGCCGGATCTTCGAGATAGAATAAAGAATGAAAAGAAAGAGAAGGGTCCCAGAACCATCGAGAGGGTCATCATATGTTGGTTATAATTAATTTAATTAATTGACAAGAATTACCTTGATGGAATTCTTTCTTTGTTGATGTTTTCTGGTCACATTTCGATGTGATTCATCATTGTGTCGCAGAATCTAGGTGTAGAATTCCTCTAGCGATGATTAACACATGCACCACGTATCTCTGGATGTCGCCAAAGGAATCTACGGGTGCTAGTGTGGAGAATCCTTTGATTGCGTTGTCTACCTTAGATCACCTTGATCTGATGGAGGAGGATCTCTCTCAGTCTTGAGAGAGTTATTGGAGGAAGGAGTTATCTCAACCTTGATTGAATTTTCCAGAATTGTTGTGCACAACGATTCTCACTAGAAAAGTGTTAGGGTTGTGAGGATATTTATAATCGGGTTTGAGGTTATATATTTATGACAATAAATAAACGCGTTACACATTTTATTTATTTCATTAACTCTTATTGAAAACCGCCATGTCTAATGATTAATTCCTTGACATGCGCCCATGATGATTATAATAAATATCATTTAATAAAATGATATTATTTCCTCAAAATCCTGACTGAAAAAACTAAACGATGTGTAATCATTAATACACGGAGTTTACTTGTTTTTCATTTCCTTTATTTCCTCCAACACATTTATTAGACCCTGAATAATGGCCATTTATTTCTAAAATAAATGTAACTGCATTACTCGATAATAAATATATTATTTTCACACAATATATTCTCTTGAATAACTAGTGTTGAAATAAATTCAATCAGGAATCCTTGAATAATTATTAAACCACAGTCGAGAATAATCTTTATTCAACATGTTAAATTAATATTTAACTTGAGATACATGGACACACTTTGTGTGTGACCCTCTAGGCCTCTTTCTCAGTGGCATTAGGTGGAGCCTACCTAAAGTCCAAGGTTAGCGTCTAGAAACAAGCCAAGGAACCCATAGAGAAAGAAGTTAATGCCATAATGACGTGTCACCTCCTAAGAATGCTTACCATGTAATATAATCCCTTTGTCACTATATATCTAATCAAGCGGGTTTCATGCTAGTTCCATCAACCCATGTGCTCGATTATTATTTCTTTGACTTTCCGGAATTGAACTCGCCCATTCCTTACCATGGACATGGATTTATTTAGGCTATATCAATTCTATCAAAGGGCTTGAGATATGTACATTCATCATGGAACATAAGATACAAATCTTTTCTCGCATTATCTATTAATGCAGTATTACTCGTGACGCATCCAACGTATCCCAACTTGCTGCGAACAATGTGCTGACACAATTTTCATCAATACATCTAAGTGCGCGATTTGTAATACCCATTAATAATAATCTTAAAGTCTAAGGACCAATACACACGTCCACATATCAGAACATCCAATGACACTATAAAATGTGGATTTCCTACTGGCGAGTCTCATTCTCATAATATCCTCCTGGATATTACCAAGGGTGCACAGGGTGAGAAGGTGCCTCAAAGTTTTATGAGTCCTCACCCCTAATGTCCTGTATTATTTGTGTCCCTCAAATAACATCATCTGGACATAGAAAATATATTCAAGAATAATGTTATGGAACTTTCGGGTTCTCATTATAGCAGGGATCCGCTATGACCCTTTAATTCAACAACTTTCCTTGGGACATTATCACATGTATTGTCATGCAGAAGAACAATCAAGATGTGATAAGGTATTTATTAATGAATAAAGTACAAAGTAGTTGGTTATAGGCCACCAACTCCAACAATATCACCCCTGAGTCACCCCAAAAAGAGTTTTCCAAAGTAATTTATTTTATTAAAGTTCCAAACAGGCCTTCACCAAATTTAAAGAAAATCCTCATTTCTCAAGAGAACCAAAACACTTGTTCACATTTGAAAAGAAATCATTTATCAATAAACTAGGACTACATTTGAAATTCCGTGAATTACGTTTAAAGGCCAAACAAGCATTCTTTCACTACTGGGTGTCCATTCATCAAGAAAATATTTCAAGTGTCATGTATAAAATAAACATCTCTTTTTACACCATGTAATCATTTAAAAATTAATTATCTTATATTATTTTCCATTTATTAGAATTAATAAAATATCAAGCAATTAATAAATTCTGAATTTAAAGGCAGGTGCAGTGGGGGACCAACCTCAACTTGCAGCTCAAACACGACAACGCAACATGCCTTGCACAGGCGCACAAGCATGCGCAAACTGATGATCACAGTATTGCGGGGTTACCCTACTAACGCGCTGCAATAAATGCACAACAAAAAGGTACATAAACACGGACCCAAAACAATCCGAATGAACAACCAGTGCAAAATAACCACCTAGGCATGTTTTAAAAACATATTTCACACCATCTGCACTATTTAATTAAATGTTTGCACCATTTATAAAACACCACCAGGTGACGCAAAAAGGGTTTAGACCAAAAAACATGTCTTATTTTATATAAAAACACTACTTTAAAAACAAATTCATATTAAATAATTTCAAAATAACACTTTTTTACCATCTAAATAATTCAATAAATCATTAAACGGTTTATTAGATCATTTCAAGAAAAAGTAAAAATTCTTTACACTAAAATACACAGAAAATCCCCCTTTTGAAACCAAACGTACACCAAGAACCATTTCACACCCGAATTTGCATAACATGAATGAACTGATAAATTATTTAAACAGCTCAAAGAACATTATTAAATAGCACACTTAGGGTTATCACATAAAAATGTCATTTTAAGACTTAAAATAGGTTTCACCATACTAAACACCCCTTTCACACATTACATTTGAGTGAATAAATCATGTTAAATAGTTTATGAAATATATCAAATTAGCACCAAGGGTTTATACCAAAAACACAATTTTTTCCATACAGAACGTCACTCTAAACCAAAAGCGCAAGATAAACTTATCAAAACATTTTTTCCATTATTAAAATAATTTGAAATTAATTTCAAGGGTGCAAAACAAGGCAAACACACCAAAATAATAATTTTCCACTTGAACGCATGTCAAAACACTCCAAAAATACACTTCACACCACAAAATTTGATCATAAAACACATTTATAAAACCAAATAAACATATTAAATTAATAAATTGATGCAAGGGTATGGAACCACCTACCTTAGGTTATAAAACATCAATATCTTGGTGAAAACAAACGCACATCAATCGCACCACAAGAAAACATGAATAAACCCTAAAACAATGGACCGAACCAAAATTATCAAGATCGGACCTCAAACAACTCAAAAACACCAAATAAAAACCCTAAGAACAATGAGAAAAACCCTAGAAACGAAAGATAAGAGTCTACCTAAAGTGGAGTCACACGTGAAAGAGAATAGGGATGCTGGCCGAGGGAGGTTGCGATCGTCGACAGGACTGGTCGGTTCTCACTCACCGGATAGGTTTGAAGCCAGGAGGGAGGTGGTCAGACTGGAGCACAGCTGGTCGAGGCCAAACGAGAAGAGGGACACCGATACTACAGTAGCACTGGCTAGTGAGGTTACCGGCGAGGCAGCGCCGGTTGGTAAGGTGGCCGACGAGGCGGTGCATGTTTTAAGGAGGAAGAGGGCGAACTAGAAACATGTGAGGAGGGGGGGGGGAAATGAAGTGCTGGTAAAGAGAAGAATAGGGTGGGGGTGCTATCCAACCCTAAGGAAATGAAAAAAATATACAAATTAAAAAGAAAAAAAATAATAAGATTAAGAATAATACTAACATAAAAGAATGTTAACCATCGTGATAATTAACTGCTTTATTAATTGATGGGAAACAAAATAATTCTTTATAATAATGATAATAATAATAATAATAAACTAAACTAAGAATAATAATAATAAAGTAACTTAATTACCATCAATAATAAGAATAATAATAATAATAATAAAAACATCTTAATAAAGTTAATCATACTAATAACAAGAATAACATTCTCAAATATTATTATTATTATTGCCATTAAAACATTTCTTTTTTTTACATTATTCTTATTTCATTTTATTTTCACTTTATTATTCATTTATTTTTTATTTTATTATTATTAATTTATTTTATATGATTAAATTGAATTGGACGAGGCCTCGCGGTGACCCAGGCGAGGCCGCTCGGCTTCAACCGCAGGGCGTTGGATGCTGCCAAGGAAAAAACATTCATTTCTAAAAAGGAAATTGATTTTGTTTTAATTCGGGTTTCAACCCAAACTACCCAAAGCCCAATAAAATTAATAAAATAAATAATTTAGAAATGGAGGGTGTGACAATTCTCCCCACCATAGCGCTTTTCGCCCCCAGAAAGGTACGATAAGATCAAGACCCAAAGATGAAACTACTTAAGTGACACTCACCCCTAAAAGATTAAGCACCTCCAGTTGATCGCTCTAAACAAACACCGAACTCCCATGACATGCAACTTATCCTCAAAACACGAACACTTTAAACACCACCAAAATGAAACCCAAAATGAAACTCTGATACAGGCATGAGGAGTCCCAAATGGGATCCCCACCATAGGAATCAAGCCAAACTAAATTCAACGAGACCCGCGATGGGTCTCCCCACCATAAGGATTGACGAGATTAACCGAACTTGAAAGCTTTCCACACGGACCAGAAACCCCACCAAAAGGGTAGGGGAGTGAAGGGTCCAACCAATAGAACATCAAAAATACCATCACTACTACCTCAATGATGTCATACCCTCATAATAAAACAAAACATGCCACACCAAAGACCAAAACTAAACCATGATCCTTCTTCACCACCAGGGTTCTCCTGACTACGTGCCAGCTTCACTCCGGAGCCTATGGCTAGAGCACTGATTATTGAAGCATCTCCTACCTCGCAGTCAGGCTTCATAAATTCCCAAACATAACACATAAACTATAATTTCACTAAACACACTTCCAATAAAATAAAAGTTTCAAAGAGGTTCGATAATAACCGTTCTTACAACTGAAGGAAAAAAGAAACACCACAAAATGCCACAAGAGACAACCACTACATCCAGGGAACACTACAAAGAGAAAACCTCAAACTGATCCCCAAACATTTACCTACTCCTACTGACGGGATGAGGTAACCTTCAACGAGCTAGGTCTGGATTCAGCGCCCTTCTTGGAAACACCTCGGTAGAATTGCAACAAGTGACCCAGACATACATAGGTGTGTTAGGGTCTTGGAGCACTCGGGAAAGTTGGCCTCTTGTGACCCTGTCTACCACACTGGTGACAGATCACGAAATTGCATTGTGAAGAACATAGCTGAAGGTCTGAAGGTCTCTTTATTCCTCTATTAGACCCACCAGCATCAGGTTGCTTCTCATTCTTCCCATTGTCACACTCTGCACTGCCTCCCAAGGTCGGGGGAGGATTCACCATCTCAAGTCCTCCTGCTAGCTTAGCTTCAGGAAGAAAGGATTTCCCCACAAAATCTGAGAAGGTGGTTAGGTTGAGCTCTTCCACTTTTGATCGTAGTTCAGGTCGGAGTGCAGACACAAATTATCGAGCCTTCCTAGGATCATTTTCAACAAACCATTGGTCATATAGAACCAGGTCTATGAAATGTCGATAGAATTCTAGGACCGATTCAACACCCTGCTGAAGACAACACAACTTCATCCTCTTCCTCAGCTTCGTCACATTACAGAAGTGTTGTTGGAAGAACGATGACTTGAAAAAATACCACGTTAGATCTTGCTGAGGTTTATTCCAAGACACGAACTTCCACCATTTCCAGGTTGGGCCATCAAGCATAAAGGTATCCAACTTCACCCTTAGCGACTCAGGAAACCCAATGAGGTTGAAGTTCCTCTCAATATTTTGAAACCACTCATCTGCCTCAAGTAGAACTACTTGACCATAAAACCGGGGAGGGTTCAACTTCTGGAATTCCAGAACATAATCCATAGGCTGATCAACTGGATAATTTTTTAGGGGTGCACCACCTGAAGCTGTACCTTGGGCATCCATCAAACCTTCATGGGGGTGATCACTATGAAACTTGGAAACAAAGAACTTAATTAAAACATGGTCATCACCATTTTAAATTCCACTTTTCACAATCTTCAAAATAAAACTTTACAAAATAATTCTTAGAAATAAAGAAAACCCCAAACGATCCACAAGGAGAAACTAGCAACGATGGGTGGCTTGGACATATGGTTGGAGGCCATATGCCAGTCACGCAACCATCCCAAGGAGCACTCTAGGGTAATGTATCCGAATAAAAATGGATTTCTAGACCATGTGAGCTCACGAAGGTCACTTTACTGGATTCCATTTCATTTCCCAACATAAAATAACTCAAAATAACCAAAATGCACCGACAACCCAAACATCCCATGGTGACCCGAGGCTCAGAACAAGCAAGGGTTCATGAAGTCCTTCTCGTCCGTTTTCCCTGAGTCCCAACAATTCTACTCCTTCTTCCATGAAAACCCCAAATAACAATAGGAGCTCTAAAAAATAAGGTTACTCAAGAGAAAACCTACCTCTGATACCATTTTGTCACGAACCAAGCCGGGTTGACCCTGAACTGATCACCCAAGCCGGTCCGTGATATGGCCTGAGAGGCATTCCTGTTCCTCCTGGGCTGGTGACAAGTGCCAGTGAATCAAAAGAGAGTAAGAGAGAATTATTTCACCTGATAAAAATAAATAAAGCAGTAGAAATAAAATAGAACAATACAAAGTAAATATACAACACGAAAAAAAATAATGACCAACAATAACCAACTAACCTGACCATGACCAAAACTCCTCGTGACTCCAAGAGTCTCTCACCAATCCGCAACCAACTATTGCCCACGGTGAGCAAGCTCAAGTCAAACCTTCAATAGAAACTAAAAATAGGAAAATACTATAGGCGTGAGTATTAAAACTCAGTAGGCGTGCGCAACAAACTTTTCCCAATGCACTACCTTTAAATTAATAATTTACTAATTCCAGGTTTGAACTAAATTATATAAAATATTGGTTTCCACACACACTTTTATTTCTAAAACAAGTAACATCCCATTGCCCTTTTTAATTTAAAAACAAGTTTAATGTTTTAAAGGAAAATGGTACATTTCATTTTAAAACATTTTTTTTCAAACAATTTAGAAATCCAAATTTCAATTGTTAGTCAAAAGTAAAACCACACACAACACACAATACACACTAAGGGAAATGGAAAAAGTGGCACACATGGTCCAACAACCGAACTAGACCTCTCAATCATCCTCCACATACAAATAAACACCTAAAGAAACATGGGTCAAACCTAGGATATCACAAACAATACAGAACATACCAAATATGTGACTCATCCGGAAGGCATGCCCTACTCAATGACGTCATAACGTCCTAACGCCCGGTGGTTCCCTACATGGCCTAACCGAGTGGCCCAATCCCATAGTAGAGTATAATCTATACTAAGGGCCACTAGCTAGTGCATAATCTAAACTAGTGCATCAATTTTTCTCAGAAGATTCACTCACCATGCCATGTTCCCATGTCAACACATATAATAAAAAGGAAATGGGTGAGTCAACAAAGTCAATCAAGTAGCACAAACATCAAAAACTAATCATGTAGTCAACAGACACCAAATATCACCCCTGAGTCACCCCAAAGAGAGTTTTCCAAAATAATTTATTTTATTAAAGTACCAAATGGGACTTCACCAATTTTAAAGAAAATCCTCATTTCTCAAGAGAACCAAAAAACTTGTTCGCGATTCAAAAGAAATCATTTATCAATAAACCAGAACTACATTTGAAATTTTGTGAATTATGTTTAAAGTCCAAATGGGAATTCTTTCACTACTGGGTGTCCATTCATCAAGAAAATATTTCAAGTGTCATGTATAAAATAAACGTCTCTTTTTACACCAAGTAATCATTTAAAAACTAATTATCTTATATTATTTCCCATTTATTAAAATTAATAAAATATCAAGCAATTAATAAATTCTGAATTTAAAGACAGTTGCAGTGGGGGACCTACCTCAACTCGCAGCTCGAACGCGAAAACACGACATGCCTCGCATAGGCGCAAAAGCATGCACAAACCGATGATCATGGTAACAGGGGGTTACCCCGCCAATGCGTTGCAATAAACACACAACAAAAAAGATACATAAACACAGACTCAAAACAATCCAAATTAACAACCATCACAAAAGAGCCACCTAGGAATGTTTTCAAAACATAGTTCGCACCATCTGCACTATTTAATGAATAGTTTGCACCATTTATAAAACACCCCCAAGTGACACAAAAAGGTTTTATACCAAAAAAAAGTCTTATTTTATATAAAGACACTACTTTAAAAACAAATGCATATTCAACACTTTCAAAATACCACTTTCATACCATCTAAATAATTCAATAAATCATTAAAAGTTTTATTAGATCAGTTTAAGAAAAACCAAAAATACTTCACACCAAAAAACACATAAAATCCCCCTTTTGAAACCAAACGTACACCAAGAACCATTTCACACCCGAATTTGCAACACATGAATGACCTGATAAATTATTTAAACAGCTCAAAGAACATTATTAAATAGCACACTCAGGGTTCTCACATAAAAAATGTTATCTTAAGATTTAACACAAGTTTCACCCTACCAAACACCCCTTTCACACATCACATTTGAGTGAATAAATCAAGTTAAATAGTTTATGAAATACATCAAATTAGCACCAAGGGTTTATACCAAAAACACAATTTTTTCCATATAGAACATCACTCTAAACCCAAAGAGAAATATAACCTTATCAAAACATGTTTTCCATTATTAAAATAATTTGAAATTAATTTTAAGGGTGCACAACAAGGCGAAAACAACAAAATAATAATTTTCCACTTGAATGCATGTCAAAACACTCCAAAAATAAACTTCAAACCACAAAATTTGATAATAAAACACATTTATAAAACCAAATAAATATATTAAATTAATAATATGATGAAAGGGTATGGAACCACCTACCTAAGGTTAGAAAACATCAATATCTCATTGAAAAACCAAAAATGCACGTCAATCACACCGCAAGAAAACACGAATAAACCCTAAAACAATGGACCATACCAAAATTATCAAGATCAGACTTCAAATAACTCAAAACCCCAAAATAAAAACCCTAAAATGAAAAAGAATCTAACAAGGAAGGAGGAGGGTCTACCCGAAGTGGCGTTACACGTGAAAGAGAAGAGGGACACTGGCCGGGGGAGGTCGCAGTCATCGACGAGACTGGCTGACTCTCACTCACCGGATAGGTCTGCAGGCGGGAGGGAGGTGGTCAGACCGAAGTGCGGCTGATCGAGGCCAGTAGAGAAGAGTGATTCCACTACTATGGCAACATTGGCTAGTGAGGTTGCCAGCGAGGCAATGCCGGTTGGTAAGGTGGTTGACTGGGCGACACAGGTTTGAAGTAGAAAGAGGGAGAACGGACAACACATGAGAAGGGGGGGACCCACGACGCACTGGTAAAGGGAATAATGGGGTGGGGGTGCTAGCCAACCCTAATGAAATGAAAAAAATATACAAATTAAAAAGAAATACAATAAGAATAATATTAATACTAACTTAAAAAAATGTTAACCATATTGATAATTAACTACTTAATTAATTGATCAGAAACACAATAATTCTTTATAATAATGATAATAATAATAATAATAAACTAAAATAATAATAATAATAATAATAAAGTAACTTAATTACCATGAATAATAATAATAATAATAATAATAATAATAATAATAATAAAATCATAATAAAATTAATCATATTAATAACAAGAATAAAATTCTCAAATAATAATATTATTATTGCCATTAAAACCATTCTTTTTTTTAAAATTTTTCTTATTTCATTTTATTATTAATTTAATTTTTATTTTATTATTATTAATTCATTTTATATGATTAAATTGAACTGGGCGAGGCCGCACGGTGACCCAGGAGAGGCCGGGTGGCTACGACCGCAGGGTGTTGGATGCTGCCAAGGGAAAAACATTTGTTTTTAAAAAGGAAATCAATTTTTTTTAAGTCGGGCTTCAATACGAACTACCCAAAGCCCAATAAAATTAATAAAATAAATTATTTAGAAATGGAAGGTGTGACAAGAACCTTCTCCCTGTTGATCGGACATTGTCCCTGGTGGTTTATCTTGCATGCCAGGGTTTGAGAAACCTGGGCCAAACATCCAGAGGAAACACCCCCATCATGTTGGGGGTTCACTACTGCATAATTATACTGGTGGCGATTATTGGCGGGATTCCTCAGGAAGGATCCCTGTATCCTTGAATTGAGGTCATGAGTGACCTATTCATCTACCTCCTTGTAGTACGAGAGGGATTGGCTGTTGCGTTCCAGGGATAAAGGCCTAAAATGGTTGAAAATAGTGGTTGACACCATCTGCTTCTTGATCATCAGTTGTCGTTGGCCAGATGATCATGAATTGTTATTGAATTGGAGGGCCCGTTGGGAATCCACCAAAGTTGGGATTGTATCATGTTGACAGTACTCCTTTACAAGCACATTGGATACCCATCATTGAAGATGTTGGGTGGGTGATGGTTTCCTTACCATGGATGAAGATCCATCTTAATCAGTGGTCGGAAAGTTCATAGATGTCATCTTGAAGAAGGCCATTTTTGGACTAAAGGGAATTCTGAGAAAAAATGAGAACAATAATAAATTCCATTAAATTGATATCTTTTATATGGATACATGCATGACTGATTCCTTTTTCTATCCTTTCTTTATCAATGGATAGGGGCCTGACAGGTGGGTAACATTATTAACTTGGTTAAGGATTCACGTTGGGTTCACCATTTTTGTTTCGTAGTTATTTGAAACATGTGTTCTAATTTTAAGAATCACTGCTTCCAGGCAGTTTTCATTGGATTTATTCATAGAACTAGAAACTTCCAAAAGTTCTTTATCCAAAAGGGACCTGCTTTCTAAAGGCAAGCATTCATTATGTTTGAAATTTATAATACATATAAACGTGCATTTGTCAATAGGATGAGAGGTCAGACTCATCACACCCTTTTGGGAGGAATTATTTTCTACTCTGGGATTCTCTTTGTAAATTTAAAATATTTTCAATAATCCTTATTAATTCACCAAGTATAACATAATTTTCCCTTTGAATTTTCAATCACTTATTAACACGTGTAAAATTTAGAATCATTAGTATGTATTCAAGGTTCTTCATTAATGGAGATATCTATTTGTATTCTAGGTTCTCCATCAATGGTATACTCTCATATACAACTTCAAGATTCTTTTAATCATCGTTATGATGATACTGGTTTTTAATCCACTCAGCAGGGCACTCTGGAATTTACCATCATCAAGGGAGACAAATGTTTGTTTTGATATTGAGATCATACCCATGAAATGGGTTAACTACATATCCTTATGAAAGGAATCAGAACCCTCATAGTTTGGTGCTGCTTAGTGGGATACATCATACCTTTTAAGGTCATGTGATAAGGACCTAACCGTACAATTTAATGTCATGTAGTAAGAAAATATAATATAAAGGTTCTTTGTTAATGTTTGCTGTAGGACTTATGCAGAGGAAACCCAAGGAACATGGATGGGATATGGGTTTCCAAGTTAGATTATACCCTGTTGGCAATATGCCCCAAGGACAACAGGGTGGATTTGAAGTGTTGGGTTTGAACCTAAAGGAGGCTTCCTACATATCCCATGTGGATGGGAATCAAACCCCACATAGTTCGATAAATTTAATAGGAGGGTATAGTCCTTTGAGAGAAATGAGTTTGGGATTACTTATTGAAAAGGATACCTTGATGACTTGGGGATTTAATTTGGGGATTATTCCTAAGGAGGATGCCCAGATTAAGGGAATTAGGGTTGGATTCCTGAAGACTATATCCAGTGAGCTCGATCCCTAAAAGGTATTCCTACATATCCTGTTTTGAACAGGAATGAGAGTTATCGTAGTGCCTTCTAGTGAGTGTTTGTGCACATGTTGTAATAATCACAAATCTTTAAGCCCACATGAGTCATTCTCAGTGTGAGAAACAAGAGAATGTGAAAGATTCAACAATGATACACACACTTTTCTTTCTCCGCTGGTGGAGGAGGACGAGATTACGGTGGCCAGGATGGATGAGGTCGAGGCAACCTGGGAAGGGGGTGAGGCAATGATCCCTCCCTTTATTCACTTTACATTGGACAAGGGTCCAAATGAAAGGAATAAGGGATGAAGGTTAGGGGATTAAACTAGGATGGTTGCCCTGAAATTGATCCTGGTAGGGTAGGGAGAATTATCCTTTGCTTGTATGGAAAATAAAGTGTAAACTTAACCTTACCTACCAGAGATATGAGGTTCCGAGTCTTAAAGACCAAAAGGGGAGGACATACCCCAAACCCTAATCCTCCAAACCGAGAACTTCCCAGATCTATTCCTGGGAGAAAGGTCCATGTGACTGCAGATATACAATCCCACATACACTCCATGAATCTTAACCACATTGTGAAACAAATGTGGGAAACCTCTGACTGCGGAAATACAAACCCAAATAGGAGACACGCTAATGTGCCTTTCCCAAATGTTTGATAAGTCATGAGGTTTTGGTGGAGGCTTCAAATTAGTTCCTTTCAGATGAGGGAACCAATGAACGAGATACCCTTCCATGAATGACTTTAAAGAGGATGCTTAGGTTTGTATATAGAATTTATACCAATCTCTACTACATAGGTACCTCGTGAAAGTGTGTCGCATAGGTACCCAGTGTTGCTACTCTACGTAGCTATACCACACAGATGTGTTGCACAGATGTTCCACACAGGTGTGCCACATAGGTTTGTATGATTACTGAAGAATATATTTCACATAGGGGAACCAAACCTATGTAAAAAATTGTGAAAGACTTTAAAAACATGCTTATCCCATTTAATTATTTATTCTCTTGTACTTTAGAGTGCTAACTGAGGCAATTTGAGGAATTTGGGTGAAATAGATATGCAATGGGAGCTTCAGGGAGTCTTTGAACTTTTTCAGTATTTGAAATGGGGAGACCAAGGGTCCTATTTATAGGCATAGAGGGGACCTAGTCACAGCGAAGTTTTCCGCGTTGGTCCTCTGCATAGGTCCTCCGTGTAGGTCTTCTGTTTAGGGGTGTAGAAATTCTATTACCGCATTGGTCCTCTGCATAGGTCCTCTGCGTAGGTCCTCCACATAGGTCCTCCACATAGGTCCTCTGCGTAGGTCCCTTTGTGAAATTTATCGGTCTTCTGAGTGCCATAACCTTTGATCCCTAAGTCTGTTTGGGCTCCGTGACCAGTAAAATTCAAGGTCTTGAAGATATCTACACTTCTTGAGGTGATAAATACACCATGTATTCTCGAAAGAAACTAGGATAATGAATTTAATGTGTTGAAACCTTTTCATCATCGATCTTGGAAATCTACTACCTATTCCTGGATGGGGGAATCATTCCACTTATCCATCGGTATGGAGTAGTATTTGGGAACATATAAATCCATCATGAATCTTCTTCTTTCATTATGAAAACATCATTACCCATAAATTGACATTTTTTGTCTATGTGAGAATCATATCTTAACTCTACGAAAAAGTGCATGTAACACATTTCATTGTGTCTACAATCATGTTTATAATTCTTGTTAACATTGCACTAATACTCAACACATTTTTCAACCCATTGGAAAAAAATTGTTCATAATTTTGTTTTGATATTTTAGTATCATGATACTAATATTATGGGGAATATTTCATCCTTATAAATAACTTGTAGATTTAAATTATAAGACACTCATCTTGGGATATGAATCGATAATATTTTAGGTGAAGTGAATTGGATAACAGCCCACTAAGATCCCCGTAGCATCCATGATCCAAACCCAATGAAACTAAAATTATAAATATGGATAAATTAAATCATGAAAAAAACATTAAATTATGTCCATATATAATTAATAGGTTTGAGGTTTGACCGAGGTAGGCCAAGTGGAAGATAAAATCCTGGTCCAGATTTGGTTTCCAATAACATCAACCCATCATTTTGATCCTAATTTCTATAATATGTGTCCAAATGGGATGAAATTTTGACAAATATTATAATAAATATTGTTCTAAATTTTATCATTCTATGACATACTCAAATTCATCCATTTATAAGCTAGTTTTGGTGCCTCTATTGGATGTATGCAAGTTAGCTCTAATTTTAGGTCAAGAGTTGAAAAGCCAACATTCCACAATATTTCCACCATCGTATTTCTTAATTAATAGATTGGAATGAATTTGATACCTAGGAAGTATACTCAAGGATTTTAAAATGATTATTTAAGGTAGTGGTGATGAATTATTTGGAATTAATTTATTTTTTGTTTTCAATAGTAATGTTATGCTGATGTTTTTTCTTCACAAGTTTATTTTTCTCATGTAAGTTATTTTAATAAAATTAGTTTTTAATAAAAATTTTATTATTCTCATATTTTATTATTCTTATTACCACTTTGATACCATTTTCTTATGATGTGAATTTATTCACTCCAATAGTTGTGAAATTTTTCACACAGTGATGGAGTGTTTGTTATTTCATTATTTTCACTCCTTCAATTCTCCCCTTATGAGTTTAATTTTATATTCTATTGAGGGATTTTCATAAATAGAGGGATAACCATATTATGTGTTTATCCAAGTGAGTAACAAGGGGATATTTCAGATGTTATTTATAATTTTATCAATTTTTAATCATTAATTTTAATTGAGAATTAAATTCAATGATTATTTACTCCTCTATGCTCACTAAATTTTAAGGCTACGCATTCTAAGTGATAGAATGAACCTATAACTTAGAGTATTCATGAAAATTATTATTCAGGTGTTTAGGAGATTAGAATTATGATTATATAATCATTAATTAAAGTGTGATGAGGGTAGTTCTTATTTTATTGAATGAATGCCACTTGAATTTAAGAAATTGAAATCATCAAAAAAAAATCATCCAATATTACACTAGTAATAAAATTAGATCAACTATTTATTATTTATTGAATTCACTTTGGTCCTTAGTGTTTTAGTAATCCAAATCAAATCAAAAATCAAATTTGTCCACTTTATAGCCAAAACCAATATGTAGAATGTTTGTGTTTAGAGGTATAATATTAGGTATCTGAGGATTCAACAACCCCAACTATACTAAAAGTGACTAATTCAACCCTAATCTTGGGTAAATTTTTGAGTAACCAGTCATGCAAGGGAAAATATATGGTATTTTTTATTGATTGGTTAACAAAATTTATCATTTCTTATAGATCAAGGAGACCTATATAGATTAGGATCTTGGGAAGATCTATGTTTATGAGGTAGTAAGACTCCATGAGATCCCCCTATAATTATTTTTGATCATGATTCAAGATTCACTTCATATTTTTAGAAAGGTTTTCAAAAATCTTTGGGCTCTCAAGTGAAGTTGATTACAAATTATCATCTACATATGGATGACCAGTATAAGTGTGTCATTTAGAACCTTGAGGATAATATATGAGCATGTGTCCTTGGCTTTGGTGGTGTGTGGGAGGATCATGTTCAATTGGGGAAGTTTTTTATAACAATAACTACCATGAAATTATTCAAATGACATCGTTTGAGGCTTTATATGGTAGACCTTATCACTCTCCTCTCTGTTGGGTGGAATCTAAGGAAGTGTACTTGTTCAAACCTATCTTGGTGAAAGATATTTTCAATAATGTATATATTTTAGAACCCAATATTTTAGTTTATATTTTAAAATAACACCATGTTTAATAGAGCACACCATACATAACCCCAAGATTAAATGAACTAAAAAATAATATTATTTAAATATGACTATTATAACATAGTTGTTGGATTGATAGATATGAATAAGAATAAACACATTATGAAGTAATGTGAGAGAATCTTTAATTAATATAAATAATGAATTCAATCAATAATTTTAACATTAATCTAAATTTTTTACTAGGTAAAGAATGTTGATAAATTCATTTAATGCTTTAATAATACTTGTCTTCTAAAAATGATTTTAGGTGTTTTATACACATGTAACTAGAATTAATTTCTATTAATATTAAAAATATTATTTAAAAAATTATAATAATTTTTAAAATACTAAATTCAAAAAATCATATTATGGTGAATTTTTTGAATTTTTCTGAAATGATTGATTTTTAGGTGAATAATGAAAATACTGATTTTGGTGAAAACTACCATTTATTTTTTTTAATTAAAAAATTTCATTTTATTTTAGATTGGAATGAAATTAAAATAAGTATAATTTGTTAAAAAACAATCCAATTACGTTCATGAGTATCAATAGTATACTTTATTTTTGTGTAAATTCATTTTTATGTTTAAAATGGTATTTTTCGAAAAACTATGTTTGATGCGTTTGGCATATTTATATTAAACATAATTTCCAAAATCTATAGGAATTGAATCTTAAAAAATGGATTTCATATTTATAATTAGGAGTTTAAAATTATTTAAATAGTTTAATTTCATTTTTTATCATAATGAATAGTAAACATAGTAAAAATTAGTCACCGTGATAAATGGTAAAATGAGTTAAAAAAGGTTAAAAATATGATATAACGCTTCAATATCATCATAATAATTGTATTTATTTTATTGGATGAGTTTATTTTTACCATACTCATCATATATTTGAATATATGGAATTTTGGTGTTATTTTCCTTTGATAATGACATTTATATCACTTTAAGTAAAGAATAAATACAAAATGCCACTCTTATTCTTTTAATAACTATAATATGTTTTATTTGAGGAGTAAATAAGTGTTGGATCTTTATAAATGGTTATATTTAATATTAATAAATTAATTTTATGATACAAATTTATTTTTTTATTTTTAGTAATGGTATAATTACCTAGAATTCTTATGCAACATTGACTTAGTGCTTATACAAAGCAGTAAAAAAATCAGGTAAATGATTTTAAAAACATTAAAAGTATTATTTTTAGGATAAATCATAGCGTTAAAATAATTTAATGAATAATGATAAATTATTAGTAGTGATGAAATTATTTATATTCAAATATCATTATTATATTGATGACTTTAAAGCTAAATTTTATGAATAGTCCTCAAAATGACCTTAAATGTTATTTAATTTTTAAAAATTACGTTTAAATCACTATAAAATAAAAAATCCTATAATAACTCAAATTGATATGAAATTTCTAAAGTATAATTAATTATACATATATGATTCACTTTTAATTTTTAAAATTACCTTGATGACCCTTAAGGATTGATTTTTTTTACCATGGTTAAGTTTAAATGGGGTTAATAAAGGGGTTAAAATAAAATATAAGGTTTAAAATTCCACTTAAAATTGTATAAATTTTATTGGTTGAATTTATTTTTACCTTATCCTTTTATATTCTAATAAATTTAAGTTTTTTTATATTTTATATGATTTAGACACATACAATATACTAATATTTCATGTATTTACAAGATCATCACCCACCTCACTTATAAAAGGGAACCACCTTGCCTATCTTCCTCACACTTCATGATTCATTTATTTTAGACAGGATGTAATGACCCAAACTTTCATTAATGAAAATTCCTCTTGATCTGATTAAATGTACTATTATGTAAAATAGTTATATAAAATATGAACTTCTTTGGTTTTATGTTTTTAGATTTTTAAAATACCATTAAGAATTGTGACTGTTTCTAATATAGCTTTTGAATAGTGATCACATGATTATTATAAATATAGGGCTTTAACAAATCCAATTTACTCATAAAAAGGAAGTGATGGCCTCATCTAGTAGACTTATACTGTATGAAACCCATTTTTAGGAGCTTATAAAGGATGTGGCATCATTGGGATTTTCTATTAACCAAGCCCAATCCGAGATTCAACATGTTAATCTTGAACGGAACTGCCTACAGGAGAAGTGGAAGTTGATATAGATTACCACTTGAGTGATGTTATCTGAGCCACCCCAAGAGTCTGTCACCATCATGCACCTTATCCTAAGGTCTTATGTGGGTTTTTAAGGGGTTATGTAACAAGACTCTAGTACTAAGATTATGTACATTATTCTTGTATAGAGAATATACATTCTTTTTATTATTGTTACTTTGTAAATAGTTTTTAAAGCATAAATAGTATTTTTAGTTAATATTCAACTAAGAAATCCATTTTGACGAATTAATGGATTTTTAAATTAAATAACATTTTAATAAAATAATAATATTATTATTATTAAATTACTTTTATTAAATATAAATTATCATATAATTTTATGAATACAATTGTAATTTTTATTAAGGTTTGAAAGCTTGTTTTTTTCAAAACGCATGAATTTTCAATAAATGTCAGTTTTTATTTTAAAAGTAATAATTCAAATATTTAGAAAATTATTTAGATAAAATGAATATTATTTTTGGAATCAGGACATTGAAATTATCCAATGGTGAATTTTTCATAATTTTCTGAGACAGTCGATTTTTTGGGTAAAAATTAAATACTCTTTAAATATATAATGTATTTTATGACATCATAATGACCCAATAGTGATTTAATAAAATACTATAAACATTATTTTTGAATAATATATATTTTAAAATTAAAATAATTTGATTTTGGGTTTGTTTGATTTATTTTACAAAGCTTCAATGGACCCTTCAAGACTTATAAAACATTTTATCTTTTTAAATTGTTTTCCTTGAGCGTATGACTCACCTCCACATATGCAAACCTATTATTTTAAAATATTTGGCCATTTTAATTATAAAATATATTTTTCCACTCCCCTTTGGCAAAAAACATGGGCAAAAACCATGGTTTGGTTTGTGTTTTTTATTAGTTTAATGTGAGGTGTCCCAAACCTAAATAATAAATAATTCCTTCTCCTTTCCTATATAAACTCTACCAAGCTCCCACTTCCTATTCACTAAAAGCCCTTGGAGTTCATAAAACCTCTTCCTTACTCTCTCTATAATCCTCCCAAGGCACCCCAAGCTCCCAAAAAGTCTCTCTCAAGCCCCTCTCAAGCCTTTGGGATCACACTTCCAAGTAAGGGATTTCTTCCTTTCTAAATTTTGTCCAAGTTTATTTATATTGTTATATCATTTTTCTTTAAATTAAAAATGTTGGGTTAGGATTTAACACATCCTCCATAATAACCTATTAATTTTTGAAAAATTATATGTCCCCTTTATCTCTCAATAATGCCACCAATGTACACCCGTTACTATGCCGGAATTTCGTAATGAATTTCTCTCTCCGTATTTACATTCAAACAATTATTTTGTATTATGTATCTAAATTCCATTACATTTTTTGGGACATGTATCTATATGACCCCCTTACTATCCATTTCATATACATATTATTAGACACCCATTTCACTGTCATCATCAATTTTTATGAATTCTTATGTCACACCATTATGCTGCCGAAATTGCACCGCAATTTTCCAAGCCAAAGTCATTGTGTAGTGAATACCATGTCCATTTATCTATCAAGGGTAATCACATTTATGCACATTTAATTATTGTTTAAATAGTTTCATGTATGAATTCCAAACTCCTTTACTGTGTAATAAATGATTATGTTTAATGAATCCATGTTTTATGATCCCTATGACACACTTATGCATGAAATGAAATGATTAAGTAGGGTGCGCCCTGATAGCGCTCCAATTCATTGAGTAAAGTATAGTATTATGATACGTCATGTGTAATGGGTGTTGAATCATGATAATTTAAGTGCAATGAGAGTTTACTCGTGCTTAATGTGCAATGAGGGTTTACTCATGCTTCATGTGCAATGAGCCTTGGATCATGCTAATTCAATGTTAAGTGTTGTTGCCACTTATCCATGTTATGATTATCATGATTTTTCATGACATTATGATCATGTTTCTCTATAGAAGAACTATACACTGTGTAGTATTGTTGGAGGTACTGTTCGGTACTCTAGCAGCTGGAACTATTCACCCCAGGCCACCAGTTTGGGCTTGGAGTCCTTAAGGCTTTTGGGCCACCCAGACCTTCGGGTTAGTAGGGATTTCGGGCCATATTTAAGGCCTTTGGGCCACCTCAAGGCCTTTAGGACACATGTAGTTTCCCCAGATAGACTAAAAAAAGGAGCAGCCCCAGAAGAGGATTTAGAGCAGGTGCACTCACCGGAGCAGAGACAAATAGATTTTTCAGAATGAGAGGGTATGGCTATGCCATCGGGACCAGCCTGTGCTTGCACAGGAAGCCTAGCCAGACAACCATGCAAAGGTAGAGAGCTACTATCCTGACGCAGATGCTAGGGAGGGGCAATTCCTTATAGATAGTCTGGTTGAATTTCCTAATACCTTTGGGTCATGTAATATCCTAAGCCTATGAGCCATGTAATTTCTGAGCCTATGGGCCTTGTAAGGGTTCCCCCTCATCCCTTGAAAGGGGGGTTATCAAAAATCAATAAAAATTAAGGCCTTCGGGCTATTTAGGAAAGTATGTAATAAAGAGCAGGGTTGTTATACAAGATATTTCCAAATAACTTCCTATATTACTTATCTACTTATTATAGATTCTTTTATTCTACTAATACCATCCTAATAAGTCTTAATGTGTAAGTCAAAGGTGGATTTCCAAAGAAGAGGTATAACTCTTAACTGAGTTATTTAATTTAATTTTTACTTATACCTATTTAAATTATATCCTAACCATGATGATATAATAACATAATTATATTCCATATACCAATATTTTATTATGTTGATGTAATAACCCTTATTAATCTTCTTTTCTACCCAATGGGAATTAGAAGCATTACTTGTGTGTACGTGTTGACTACCACCTCCATGAGGTGATGTTATTTTTTTTCATTTCCACTTTAAATAGATGGTAATAAGGATATATTTAATGAATATATAAGATATTTATAATAAAATAATGATTCTATAATGTTTAATTATAATTTAAATTTCTTTCTTTATAACAATTAAAAAATTGAAACATTACTCATGTGTACGTATGAACTACCATCTCTATAAAATATTGTAATTAATTTTTATCACTTCATTATATGAATGGTTATAAAAGTTTATATAAGGTATAAATATAATAATTATTACATTATTAATATTTTTGATATGATGAAACCATGGCTAAGGTGCATGGACTGAAACTACTAAACTGAAACATGTATGAAAAATAGAACAGTTAACACCAAGGATAATGACGTTAATAAATATTTGTTAATAAATAGTTGATAGAATGTTATAATCGAATCATATATGGTCTAATAAATCTGAATATATTTCTTTTATATATTTATAATAAATATAAATTTATTATACATGAGGTTAATAGTTCATACAAATCATGTTAGACATAAGGTAAGGGTAATTTCATCTCATTTCCACTTCAATGAGACATGTTTTACATTATGAACCTAATTTATTTTACATGGTGTATATACTACCACTTTTACATGTTATATCATATATTTATATTTATTAATGTTAGTAAAAAAATTATTCAATTTTTATTCATTAAGGGGTTTTTATGTGTGTAACACACCGACCCAAGTTACCCAGAGTTGGTACATTATTACATAACATTGTCATGATCACAAGAGATCAATTCCCGAAAGACCAATCATTTTAGTAGCCTTGGAAGTACTAGATACATACATAAGTTTTACATTATATTATGAAATAAAAGAATAACATTATGTATCATTTAAACACACTAATATACCTTAGCCTATCCCTTCAGGCTAATCATAATATACTTGTTCGCAACCTGGAAAAAATAAAACATAAGAAAGGGGTGAGCACAAATGCTCAGTAAGGATAACAATATAACAAAAACTAACATAAATAAGAATAAATATTTAATTCATTGTATAAAACTAAAACATAATCCTTTTAAACATAAACTTTAGTATGATATGACAAAGATAAATCAAATAATTCTATTTACTTATTCACATGGATATTCTACTAGATGAATAATCACATGTAATATCAATAACTAATATCATAATGATGGAATTCATAATGCCATATATCATAACCACATAGTCAAGGCCTCATGCCAAGACTATATATAAAAATATTTTCAAGGCCTTGATCCAAGACACTAGTTGGTCTCATGAGACCAACCAATACATAGAGGGACTGTAGCAGGCCCTACCTATCACTTACTATGTCCAATGCATTCCTCATATGAAAAAGGTGAAACATAACATAAACAATCGTATTAAACTTGCATACGATATGTTAAAAATTTAACCATAAACCCTGAATGACATAAAAATAGAACATCCACAATCAAAAATATCATAAAACTATCAATAAAACTTGGAATATTGTATCATAATAAATCAACTTCAATTAAACATGAAATCCAATAATATATGTAGACACATATGAAATAAATACAAAAAATATTTGAGAGAAATATCTATTTCAACTTTGAAATCATTTAAAAGTTTCATAATTATAAAATAAAGCATATATTTTTAAAATATTATTATAATATTGTAATAGAAGCTTAAAAGGTGTTATAACAGTGGAAAATATCTGCACCTTCCGTATAAGTTAAAAAAGCATTCTTTCCTTAATTTGTCGAAAATGTCAGAAAGGATCTTGTTTGGAATGTGATGGAAAGATTAATTTTAAAACATTTTATAAAAATTTAAAAAAGGTATAAATGAATTTAACACATAGATTAAGAAATAGTAAAAATGTATTTAAATACATTTTTAAGAAATGTGAATGTGGATGATGAAGAAGTCCCAGTAGATAATTACGTATAAACAACCACAGATAATAAAGAGATTGTAAAATTAACCCTTACCTTCTACTTTTACTTAGTATAAGGTATGTTAAAATAATTTATAAAGGTTAAATATTTTTTATTAAATTATACAAGAACCACATTCATAAATATGATATCATATATGATTCTCTAATATTTATTTGTTAATAAAATTTCAGTAGTATCATTTTTTCAGGTGTTAACTGATTCATTTTCCTTTATATGTTTATTATGTAAGTCATGTTTGTTATGTATAAGATGTATTTGATTCATATAAAAAATGATATTAAGTTTATAAAAATTATTTTTTAATCATCAAATGAAAATTATTCTTGAATGGTTACAATGGGGAATGAATTCTCATCACGTCATGGAGACGGTAAGCCTTATGTACGCACAAGCAACAATATCATTCTATTGATGGTGAAATAATATGTAATTGGAGGTATATTATATATAAATAATAATTAACATTTTATATTTATTATTTAAATAAATTATACTCATTATTATACCCATAAAAATAATTAATAGTTGAATAAAAAACTATACCACGATGTGGAGACGGTAAGCCGTACGTACACATGTATGGTGACTTTGTCATTCATAGGATGGATAGAATAATGAATATGGTTGTAAAATATTTATAATAACATATAATTATGTATAAGATACTAAAGTTTTATTTTATTATGGAAACAACAAATAAATAGGTAGTATAAGATGAAAAGAACTTTGAAAGAGGTGATAAAATAATTACCTCTTCTTCGGGGGCTTCCTTTTGATTTGAAAAAAAGGGATCCTTAAGTTGAATATCTGATCAAAGTAAGGACTCTAGATTTAATTGAGGGTAGTTGGGAGGATATTTAAGTAGGTTTTGTCCAATCTAAATTTCTTTGGAGATGTGAATTTAAGAGAATGCGAAGTACCCTTTTATAAGAGAGGTGAGGGGCACTTTAGGAAACACTTGAAATATTAATTTATTATAAAATTATTTTCGGTTTATAATAGATATAAATGGATTTATTTCGAGAATAAGATGGTTATGGGTATAAATCATCTCAACCAATATGTTTTAGACATGTTTATATCACCATATTAACCTTATCTTTTAGATTTAACCCTTAGTTAAATACTTTAACTTTTACCACGCCCTCTTGTATTTTTTTACTACATGGTTGATATAGTTACTATAAAATGAAAAGAGAACATAAAGTGGTTCATTAATGACACGTGAAAAATTATCTAAGTAACTTGTCATAATATTATATTTTTAGGACTATTATATAATTTAATAAATGAGTATTTGTTTTAAAAACTCATTTATGTCAATTTTGACACTATTTAGTATTTGTTTTTTTAAAGTCATAACGACTTGATTACATAGAAAAAAACATTTAATCAGACATAACATGTCATATTCACTTATAAAATTTTTATATGGGAAAAAATTTTCAATTTACATTTATTTTTATATTTTTAATATCAATTATTTGAATCTTTCATTAATAAGGTAATTACTACATCATCATTGTGTCATAAATAAATTTAATTAATTAATGTCTAAAAATTATATATAAAATACTATGATGTAGGAAATATTTTTATATTTATAATTAATATTTATAGTCGAATTTATCATATGTATAAACCTATATTAAAATTGGGTTAGTTATTAAAATTTTGAATTTAACACTTTTAACTCTTCTTTAAATAAAATATAATAAATTTACTAATCTAATCCAAGTGGATAAAAAAGGATCATATTTTTTTCATAAGGTTTATTTTGGACGAAAAACACTTATCCAATAGAATTAGGACATGTTTTGGGGCAATTTTATATTATTATAATATTATTTATACCTTTAATTACCCTATTTACTTTTAACCAGGGTAAATAAAATTCAAAAGTTACTATTTAAAAAAACTATTTTCAACCTATTGAACCAAATTTTACTTAGCGATGAAAACCATGTCTGTAGTATTTTTGAAATTCAATTCATAGAAGCAGTAAAATTATGCTTTATGCAAATTTGCAAATGTACCTATAAGGTGGGTAAAAGACGTTAAAAAGTTCATTAAAAATTTATATATCTAATATTATTATAAAATGAATAAAATTAATTAAATTGGATTAATATAGGTATTATGTATCTATTTTGACTTTAAAATAGATTTAAATTAAAAATAATTATTTAAAAAAAGTCTGTTTTAAATAATAACACAATGTTTTTCACTATTAATAAAAAAATTGAAAGTTTTCAGAAAAATACCAAAAATTCACCCTAAGCCAATTTTGATATTCCAAATCCAAAAATAAATTCCATTTTAAAAAATAAAATATATAAAATTTCAAAAAGTTGGTATTACTATTCGTAACTGCTTTTCAAATGGCTCGTTTGATTTGTTGTGGTGTGCAAGAACTCAGAGCTACGTACAACGCAAGCTATTGTATTATTCAAAGAGAAGTGTACCATGAAAACTTGGGGTGTTACATTCTTCCATACTTCAAATAATTTCATCCTCAAAATTTCTGGAATATTATTTCATAGAAATATTTGGGTGGTTCTTCATCATAAGTTCCTCAGGTTCCCACATTGCCTCTTCTATTTTATGGTTTCTCCAAAGAACTTTTACTAGATGAGTTATCCAGTTTCTCAACACTTGTTCTCTAGTATCAATAATCTTTAAAAGCTCTTCAAAATAAGACAAATTGGGTTCCAGTTATATTTCTTCATTGGTGAGTACATGCGTTGGGTCAGGCATGTATTTTCTCAACAGTGATACGTGGAACACATCATGAACTTTGGAGATACTTAGTGGCATTGAAAAATGGTAAGTTATAACTACAATTTGTTCTAAAATTTTAAAAGGTCTGATGTACCTGAGACTTAATTTACCATTATTACCAAATCGTATAACACCCTTCCATGGAGATACCTTCAAGAAAACATGATATCCTACTTGAAATTCTAAATCCTTACTTCAATTATCGACATAGATCTTTTGCCTACTTTGAGCTGCTTTGATGTGGGTTTGGATAAACATCACCTTTCCATTGTTTTCTCAGCAAGTTATGGGCCTATGAGTTTTCTTTCACAAACATCATCCCAACAAGTTGGTGTGTGACATCTCTTTCCATATAATAATTTATATGGTGCCATATGAATAACTGAATGGAAGATATTGTTATAATAAAATTATACTAGAGGTAAATAATGATCCCACATACCTTGAAAGTCAAGTGAGAAAGATCTCAACATATCTTATAAGGTTTGAGTAGTCTGTTTTGATTGTCCATTAATTTGAGGGTAATAGGCAGTGCTCAAACGAAGTTCAATATATAGGGTTTTCTGAAGACTTTTCAAGAATCTTTATATAAAATGAGGATCACGATCAGAAACCATAGATAGGGTTACACCATGAATTCTTAAAACATCATTAATATATAGTCTTGATAAATGTTTAAGTGGTAAATCTTATCTTATAGAAAGAAAATTTACTGACTTGGTAATACAATCAACAATAACCCATATTTCATTGTTCCTTCTAGGAGTCTTTGGTAGCCCCATGAAAAAGTCCATCATAATATCATCCAATTTCAACTCAGGTATGGGAAGAGGTCGTATGACTCCTTTAGGATGTTTTCTTCCAGCCTTCATCTCTTGACAAACCATACATCTTGACACATAACCAAGAATATCTCTCTTCATGTTGTCCCACCAAAAATGTTCCTTCAAATATCTATACATCTTAGTGCCACCAGGGTGTATATAGAAATTGGAGCTATGAGAATCATCCAACAATTCCATTTTTAGATTAGGTATATCTGAAACACAAAGCCTCTTCCCAAATTTCAAAATTCCATTATCATATAGGAAGTCAACCAATCTCCTATCATTCACAACATTAATTTTAATTTTGAAACTCTTCATCATCAGTCTGAGAACTTTTTTATCCTTTTTAGTAAATATGGTTTGGAAACCATTTGAAAAAGTATTGATGTTTCACCTTCCATGATTATTTCCATATCCATATTTACTAGATCTATAAATATAAGATCCCTTTAAACTCTCATCTTATTCATAACTCCATGATCCTTTCCACTAAAGGCATCTTCCACCTTATTTTCCTTCCCTGAGTGGTATTTTATTGTAAAATAATAATCCTTGAGTAGTTAAATTCATCGTCTTTTCCTCACATTGAGTTGTTTCTCTAAGAAAATATACTTAAAACCATTTTTATTAGTATATATCTTACATTTTTCACCATAGAGACAGTGTCTCCATATATTTAGAGCATATATTACAGATGATAACTCAAGATCATGGGTGGGATAGTTTTGTTCATGAATTTTTAGCTTCTGTGATGCATAGATAATAACTCTATCATTCTGCATAAGGACACAACCAAGTCCTTTCTTTGATGTATCACTATAAACAACAAACCCCTCATTCCCCGATAGTAGAGTCAAGATAGAAGTATCGAATAATATTCTCTTCAATTCTTCAAAACATTCTTCACACTCTTTTGTTAAAACAAATTTAACCCCATTATATTTGAGATTGGTTAATGGCTTAGCCAATCAGGAAAAATTCTAGACAGAATGCTGATAGTAACCTTCTAAACCAATAAAACTACATACCTCAGTTATAATCATTGGTGCTAGACATTCTTGGATTGCCTATGTCTTTAAATGATCAACATAGATTCCATCCTTAGAGACAATATTTCCAAGAAAATAAATTTCCTAAAGCTGGAATTTAAACTTGGTGAACTTTGTATATAATTCATTTATTCTAAGAGTTTTCAGAATAGTGTGCAAGTGATTTTCATGATCTTCTTAGCTTTTGGATTATACCAAGATATCATCAATAAATACCACTACAAAGTCATCATGATATTCCTTGAAAACTATATTTATTATATCCATGAAAACAAAGGGTGTATTAGTCAGTCTAGAAGGCATTACTATAAACTCGTAATGTCTATACCTGGTTCGAAATGTTGTCTTTGGAATGTCTTCCTTCCTCATGCACAACCGATGATATCCAAATTGAAGGTCAATCTTTGAAAAATATTTACCTAAATTAAGTTAATTAAATAAATCATCAATGTGAGGAAGGGGATACTTGTTCTTTATTGTTATAGCATTGATCTCCCTGTAGTCAATGTATAACCTCATAGATCCATTTTTATTATTAACAAAAAGAAAAGGGTCTCCCTATGGAGAAACACTAGGGTGAATAAATCATTTATTACTCAATTACTCTAGTTATTTATTTTGTTTCACTAATTATATAATGTACATTCTATAAGGGGTCTTTGATATAGGCCTTGAACCAGAAATTAAGTCAATAGAAAACTCAATTTCATCTTCTGGAGTATTTATAGGTAAATCCTCTGGAAACACATAAACATATTCTTTCACAATAGGTACATCCTCTATTTGAACATTCCTTTCCTCACCCATAGTTATTTCACTCCCTTCCTCCACAATAATTGAATTTAGTAGAGAAACTAGAGGTGGATCTAGAAGAGAATCAGATGGTGATGTTTCTACTCTAAAGACAAGGGATTCCTTATAATCATAAAAAATTGTGACCTCCTTCTTGTTATAATAAATTTTCGTATCATGATCTGAAATCCAATACATACCGAGGATTAAATCAAATTCAATCATGGTTATGACAATAAAATCAGTAGATAATGTATGTTTATATTCCATAATGGTAACTTCTTGACAAATCATTATTGCTATGATACTTCCTTTAGAAGTTTTGACTGATACATCCCTTATTAATTCAAATTGGGAATATCTTATTTTCTCAGAAAACTGGGAAGATATGAAAAAATGCGACGATCCAGAATCAAATAAAGCATTACCTAATTTTGAGGAAATGATTAAAGTACCTACCACCACATCATTAGGAACTTCAACCTCAACAATAGTGATCACATAAGCTTAGCCTTTCCCCCTTTTGTTTTTCTAGGGAAAATTTCATTAATGCTTAGGAAAATCATTTTCATAATGTACCATCTCTTTACAATTATCGAATTTAACATTGGTATATTCTTTCTTCCCATTGCAATCATGATTTTGGTGGCCTTTTTCTCCACATGTGTAACAAACTCCCATTCCCTTTAGGCAAGTATCAGGGTGTTTCTTCTCACATTTACTACAAGGTGGAAATTCAACTTTTCCCTTATTCCCCTTATTTCATTTTCTAGAGTGCTCATCAGATCTCTTCTTCTCTTGATTCAATTTAAATTCATAAGTCTTAGAGAATTAATTTTTTGTCTTGATATCACATGAGACTATATCTTCGTACGATGAGAAGGATTGCGAGACTAATGCTCATCAGAGAAATGGTTTTAACCCATAAAATAATTGATCAATATTAATTCTTTGGTTACATATATAATCTTTATCATGCCTTTATAACCTTTTAAAGTTATCCTTATACATTGAGTCATTCTTATCCTCCTTTTTCCTCAGACTCAAAAATTACATTTCCATATCTACTCGATGTTCATGAGGAAAGTATTTTTCTAATAAAATCTCTTTAAACTCCCTCCATTCCATATTTTCTACTTGTTTATCTTATTTTTTATTTTTAATTAATGACCAACACTGATCTATATCTCCTGAGAGGTGATAAAGTGCCATGAAATTTTTTCCTTCTCACTACTCCCCAAAGCATGAAATATTTTCTATAAGGAACTTATCAATTTCTCAACTACAAATGGATTTTGAGTCCTATTGAATGTTGGTGGTTGTTGCCTCATGAAGTGGTCTAACATCAATCCTCCGTGTTGTGGATTAGGGTACTCCATATAGGTACGGTTATTATTCATAAACCGGATGACTTATCCTTGTATGGTTATAATCTATTCAGTACCAGTTGCATCACCATCTCTACTATAATTATCTTGAATTAGAGGGAAATACCTACATGGATTATATACGTTGATATAGTTTCTATTCCTTCCACTAAGAACCATTTCTAAACAATGGCATACACTAGATTAGTTTATGAATCACAATGAATAATTCCAAACATGCAAAATACTTAACATAAATTGAACAATTTATGCATATAATCCATAATCATAAAAATATTTTCTTTGGGGAAGTATTTACTCATAAATCCTTCATAATGGTTTGTAAATAAAATGTGAATTATCTTAAGTATATCCCATGGGAGTGTCAAAAATAGGTGCGCATTAAGGCCCATTGTCGTGTACCATGATACCCCAAGTCAAGCCCAAAACCCCTTGTCAGAGTTTTCACTCCTAGGTATATTTGTGACAAAACCATGTCCACTTGTAGTATCGAGACAGGGATGTATTTCTTGGGAAACCCACATAATATATACATTACCAATTTTTTTGGATGTTCTTCTATACTAATCCTCAAAGTCTATCTTAGGGTAATGTTCTCTAATCAGAGTTTTTCTAAATCTACTTTCCAAGGTTATAAACTTTCTCTAATAAAAACTTAAATGCCCCAACCCTAGTTACCCAGAGTCAGTGCATTATTTCATAAAATTATCATGATAACAAGAGATCATGTCCTGAAATATCAATCAGTTTATTAGCCTTGGAAGTACTAGATATATACATAAGTTTTACATTATATTATGAAACGAAAAAAACATTGTTTCTCCTTTAAACATACTCATATCCCTTAGCCTATCCCTGTAGGTCAGTCATAATATACTTTTTCACATCTTGGGAAAAATAAAACATAAGAAAGGGGTGAGATTAGATGCTCATTAAGGATAACAATATAGAAGAAACTAACATAAATAACCATAAAAATTTAAGCCAATGTTTAAGACTAAAACACAATCCTTTTAAACATAAACTTCACATTATAGGGAATAGATAAATAAAATAATTCCCTTTACTTATTCACATGGATATTCTACTAGATGAATAATCACATGTAATATCAATAACTAATCTCATAATGATGGAATGCATAATTCCAGACATCATAACCACATTTTCAATGACTCGTACCAAGAATATAAATAAAAATATTTTCAAGGACTTGTTCCAAGACACTATTTGTCTCATGAGACCTACCGATGCATCGAGGGGCTATAGTGGGCTCCACTCATCACTTACTATGCCCAATGCATTCCTCATATTAAAAGGGTGAAACATAACATACAGATTCATATTAAACTAGCATACAAACGGTTAATACTTTAAATATAAACTATTAACGACATAAAAATAGCACATCCATAGTCAAACATATCATAAAACTATCAATACAATATGGAATATTTTATCACAATAAATAAACTTAAATTAAACATAAAATCCAACAATATCTGTTGACACATATGAAATCAATCCAAAATCTATTTGAGAAAATATTTATTTCTGCTTTGAAATCATTTAAAAGTTGCATAATTATAAAAGAAAAAATTTATTATGAAAATATTCTGATAATATTGTAAAGGAAGCTTTTAAGGTTTTATAATGGCATAAAATAGCCGCACCCACCGTATAAGTTAAAAAAAATTCTTTCCTTAATTTGTTGAAAAGGTCATAGAGGACCTTGTTTGGAAGCGATAAAAATATTTCTTTTAAAACATTTTATAAAAATTAAAAAAGGTTATAAATTACTTTAAACCATAGTCTATTAAATAGTAAAATCTTTTGAAATACATTTTTAAGAAACATGGATTTGGATGATAAACAATTCCCAGTAGATACTTACGTATAAACAACCTCGGATAATAAAGAGATGGTAAAATTAACCCTTACCTTGTAATTTTCCTTAGTAAAGGGTATGATAACCTCATATATAATGGTTAAATAATAATTATTAAATTATACAAGAACCACATACATATATATGATATCATATAAGATCCTCTAATATTTCTTTGTTAATAATATTTCCGTAGTATCATTGTTTTGGGTGTCAACAGATTCATTTTACTTTATATGTTTTGTTACATGTGTCATGTTTGTTATGGATATGATGTATTTGATTCATATAAAAAATTATATTAAGTTCTTAAACATTACTTTTAGTCATAAAATGAAAATTATTCTTTAATGGTTACAATGGGGAACAAAACCTCATCGCATCGTGGAGACGGTAAGTTGTACATACGCACGAGCGACAATATCATTATATTGATGGTGGAATAGTTTGTAATTGGATGGTATATTATATATACAGAATCATTAGAATGTTATATTTATTATTTACATCAATTATACTAATTATTATACCCATCCAAATAATGAAGTGTTGAATAAAAAACTACACCAGGACGTGGAGACAGTAAGCCGTACGCACGCACATATGGTGAATTTGTCATTTATAAGATGAATAGAATAATGAATATGGTTGTACCATATTTATGATAACATCTTAATATGTAGAAGTTACTATATTTATTATTTTAGTATGGAAACAACTTTGAAATAGAAAGTATAATAAGAAAAGAACTTTGAAAGATGTGATAAAATAATCACCTCTTCTTCAGGTGCTTCCTTTTGATTTGAAAAAAAGGGATCCATAGGTTATCTTTATGATCAAAGTAAGGATCTAGGTTTAATTTAGGGTAGTTGGGAGGAAATTTTATCAGGTTTTGGATGATCCAAATGGCTTTGGAGGTGTGAATTTAAGAGAAGGGGAAGTACGCATTTATAAGAGAGGTGGACGACACTTTAAGAAAAGATTGAAATATTAATTTATTATAAAATTATTTTTGGTTCATAATAGATTTAAATGGATTTATTTAGAGTCTAAGATTGGTATGGGTCTAAATAATATTAAATAATAGGTTTTATAAATGTTTAGGTCACCATATTAACCTTATCTTTTAGATTTAACCATTAGTTAAATAGTTTAACTTTTACCATGTCTCCTTGTATTTTTATACAACTTGGTTAATATAGTTACTATAAAATGCCAAGAGAACCTCAAGTGGTTCATTAATGAGATATGTAACATTATATAAGTAGTTTTAACGAATATTATATTTTTAGGACTATTATATAATTTAATAAAATAATATTTGTTTTAAAAACTCATTTATGTCAATTTTGATACTATTTAGTATTTGGTTTTTGTTAAAGTAATAAAAAATTGATTACTTTGAAAAAAATACATTAAATCAACCCTAAAATTTCATATTCACCTAGAAAATTCGTGTATGACATCCAAAATTTCAATTTATATTTATTTTAATATTTATAATATTAATTATTTTAATCTTTCATTAATAAGGTAAATACTATATCATCATTGTGTCATAAAAAAATTTAATTATTTAATGTCTAAAAATTATTTATAAAATAATATTATGTAGTAAATATTTTTATATTTATAATGAATATTTATAGTTTAATTTATCTTATTTATAACCCTTTATTAAAAATGGTTTAGTTATTAAAATTTGAATTTAACACTTCTAACTCTTCATTAAATAAAATATAATAAATGTCCTAATCTAATCTAAGTTGATAAAAAAGGATCATAGTTTTATTATAAGGTTGATTTTGGTCAGAAAACACTTATACAATAGAATTAGGACATGTGTTGGGGTAATTTTATATTATTATAATATTACTTTTACCTTTAATTACCATATTTTCTTTTAACCCTGGTAAATAAAATTCAAAAGTTACTATTCACCAAAAATTATTTTTATCATATTGAACCACATATTAATTACTTATGATAACTGTGTCTGTCATATTTTTGAAATTCAATTCATAGAAGCAGTGAAATTACATTTTATGTAAATTTGCAAATGTTCCTAGAAGGTGCCTAAAAGATGTTAAAAAGTTCAATAGAATTTTATATATCTAATATTATTATAAAATAAGTCCAATTAATTAAATTGGATTAATATAGGTATTATGTACCTATTTTGAATTTAAAATATTTTTAAATTAAAAATAATTATTTAAATAAAAAGTCAGTTTTAAACAATAACACAATGTTTTTCACTATTCATCAAAATTTTAAAGTTTTCAAAAAAATACAAAAAATTCACCCTAAACTAATTTTTATATTTTGAATCTAAAAATGAATTCCATTTTGAAAAATAAATTTATAAAATTTCAAAAAGTGGGTATTACTATTCATAACTACTTTTTAAATGTCTAGTTTGATTGGTCGCAGTATGCTATAACTCAAAGCTGCGTATAGCGCAAGCAATTGTATTTTTCAAAGAGAAGCGTACCGTGGAATCTTGGAGTGTTACAATTCAAAATTTACCAAATTATTAAATATTTATTTCACATCTCATTTTTGATCGAGATTATTTATGTTCACATTTTTTATGAAATAATTTATGATATGTTCTCTTTAAACCTCATATATTTTAATCTATTATGGTTACTTATGGGGTTTCTAGGTATTCATATAATTTTATATCTCTTTGGTACTTAAAATGATCCAAAAAGCCATACTTAATTCCTCTATGGTCGATTTTTTTCTTCCATGTCCATATTCTTTAAATTTTTTTCAAATAATGTTATATTATATGATCAAATGATTATTTAAAGTAATTTTCAACTATATTTGAATTTATTTTCAAATTTTTAAAAGGAATATTCGTGTACTTTTTCAAATGAGGTACTTTTGTACTTTTTAACAAAAACATTGAAATAAATCATTGTTTTAAATTTTTATTTAATGAATGGATTTTCCCACCATAATGAATGTTCTTTGATTTATATATTCATTTATAAGTTTTCATGGTTATTTTAAAAGGAAATATTTTTATAAACATTCTAGAAATTTTTATCTTTTAAAGATACCAAAAGAAAATGATATTTTCCTAGTTTTGAAAGGAAATTTTGAATGTTCTTTTAATGGTATTTTTCATCTACGTCAAAATCCTTTGATATTTCTTATGCTTTACTAGGGATAATATCTAATGATAACATCCATGTTATTTCTATATGTAATATGATTACATGACTTTGAAATATTTATGAAATATAGTTCTTTTATATGGGTTATTTTATAATGAATTTATGGTCTTATTTCAGCTGTTACTGATTTATGGTTTTGTGGTCATTAGATTTCTCATGACCACATTGCCTATCACTATACATCATTTCATCAAACATTATTTTAACTTCCATGTGAATATTTTTATTATCGTGGATTTATATAGTATCATTTCCACTAATTTGATGGTGTCTTAACTATATATCATTTCTATATACTATTTTAATTGAAGGAAGCTTATTATTTCACTTATTGGGGAAATATTAATGTTCCATATTCTGGATTCAATATAGTCATAAATTTATTAACAATGCATATTGAATATTTATTATATTATTGACTCAATATATGAGTAATTCATTGAATATATGTAAGTTATGGTAGGGGTATGATTTCAAATATCCTCTCGATGCATTGATAGGTCTCATGAGACAAAAAAGTTAGAATGATGTATTGGCCAAGGTTATAAGATCACATCATAATATTTGGGTATTTGGGGTATTCCTTACATATTTATATAATATTTATTGATTAAGAGGACTTAGATACATGAAATATGTCTTAGTTGAGAGGCCTTGATGGTAAGATCATGAATGTACAACATTATGCATTTAGTTCATTGAGAATTCAATTATTATTATCCATGTGATTATTTAGTTGATATTATACATGGATTTATTTCATTCTCAAATTTTTTATTAAATGAAAAGTGTTTTTATCATCTACCCCTACATATTGTTTATACATTATTTACTCATGATAACTTCCATTGTACGTAACCCTTACCAATAATTTGGGCTCACACTTTATTTTGTTTTCCTTTCCTTAGGATATGAATAAGGGATCATTGAATGAAACTCAAGTATCAAAGAAAGTTTTTCATTCTATGTTTTTATCTTCCAATTTAATATGGAAGTAATGTATGTATTTATTTTCTATTATTATTAAACTGGTCGATCCATGAAGATGTGATCACTTTTATCTTTTACTGATGTAATAGCTAAGCACCTGCTCTGGGGTATTGGAGTTGAGGATGCTTTAGTTGGTATCAGAGTAAGTTTAGTTGGAACCTTGAGAATAATATTTTCAATTAACATTATTAACATGAGAATTATGATAATCCCTTAAAGTTTTGATAACTTTTTAGGTATTTATGTTCCATGGATCAATATTTATTATGAGTTTGGGATAAATAAGTGTGTTCCATTTTTTAGAGATGTAACGTAGAGGAAGGAAGGGAATCAACACCCATGGCCAATGTAGGGGTTACCCTACTAGGCATGATAATACAGTGGGTGTTAGAGATGAGATGATCATGGACATATTAGGGAAACCAACTCATGTTATGATTAATATCCATATAGATATAGATTAACCAAACAAGATACAATCTGAATAGAATGATCTTATAATTATGTATGAATTTCTATATTAAGTTATGACTAACAATCTAAACTTGACTAAACTTCTTAACACATTAAATTAGTGAAAAATGGAGTTTCAAGAATGTTCTGGTAATAAAGATGATGTAAGAAAAATGATTCAACATCCTACATGTCTAGAATATGGGAAGAATCACTTGGGTATATCCTTAAAGGGAATGAGAGTTTATTAAATGTGTGGAGAAAAGCTCATCATTCTTTTAATTTCAATGGAAAAAAATAATCTACTAATGTCTAGTTATTTAACTGTAGATATATAGGGAATTATGAAATCTAATTCCCTAAGTATCCAGGATGAAACAACTATTTTTTGGTATTTATTAACAATATCTTGAAATAATCCAAGTATTATAAAGAGAATGATAATCAATTGAGAACCATTCTTGAATATTTTAGAGGAAAATGTGTTATATGAAAAATTTAGTAAGCATGAATATTTATTTTAGAATGTTTTTTTATTGGAAATATTATCTTCATCGATTGAATATTGGTTGATCTTTATATGAAAAAAGATAATAAAAGAATAGCCCTTATAGATGAATTAAAACTTTAAGGATTTTTATTTGGGGTAATTATAGTTAATTTTGAGAATATATGATTTTTATGTACTGGTATTTATAAATGGTAGTTTTGAATGAGTATTAAGAAAAAACATCCAAGGATTGTTCTAATTATATTTAGTTGTATAGAAAATTTAGAAAATGAAAATTTTGGAAGCACATGTTTAATGGTATCAATCACCCTAAAAATTTATTTTTATGGAAATGTGATATTTTTGGAAGAATGTATATATAACATTTATATTTATTTTTTGATGTGATAATATAATCCTTAGTGAAATTTACTGTATTTTATTATAGTTTATATCATGATAATTCAAGTTATTTTGGGAAAATTTATATTTTGTAATATGTGATTAGGTAATATACATATTTAATTATGTGATTGTATAAGTGATAAATATTTTTTGGGGATAAAATGAACAATAAGTGATCAAAACTTTCTGATTTTTTATTCAAATTTAATCAAGAATATTTGAGGAGTTTTAAGCTGATCCTTGGTTATTATTTTAGCTCATTCTAACTATTTCAAATTCAGATAGTAGAAATAACTTATCTTCATTTTTTGGATCTTATAATGGATTAAAATTTGATTATAGTTCCTCATTAATAAAAATTAAACACAATCATGATAATTCACACAGAAGGATAAAATCATGTTTATATAATGAGAGTAAATCAAGTAAGTAAAATTTATCTTATTTTCTATCCTAATGGTAAATGAATTTATTAAACTCAAGAAAACTAAAGAAAAATATATTGAGTCTTATATAGAAAATAATACTCATTTACCAAGTTATATTTTCAAAAAATAATTTTCAAGTATGATTATTGTATAGTTACATTTATAATAAGTTTCATGGTCATAACCTATAAATTAAAGTTCATGATAAAATCTATATCTAATTTTATTACTATGTTAAGATATTTTCAATTTAAAAAAGAAGAATTAAAATTTATAGGATTGACTTTATATGAGGAGTGGAGAATGTATTACACTAATATTTTAGTTTATATTTTAAAATAAAACTATATTAAATAGTGTACACCTCACACAACCATGATCTTAAACAAACCATGAAATATCATTATTAAAATATGACTGTTATAATCTCGACATTGGATTGATAGGTATGAATAGAAATAAACACATTATGAAGTATATATAAAATTAGTTTTACTTAATAAAAATAATTAATTCAATAAATAATTTTAACATTTATCTAATTTTTCCTACTAGGTAAAGAATATGAATAAATTTATTTTATTCTTTAAAAATAATTTTCTTATAAAAATGGTTTTTAGGCATTTTATACATGGGTAATTAGAATTAATTTATGACAGTTTTATATATTTTATTTTAAAAAATTAAAATCAATTTTAAATTTAGAACATCAAAATTATCTTATGGTATATTTTTGGAATTTTTCAAATAAGATAAATTTTTTAGGTGAATAGTGGAAAATACCGATTTTAGTGAAAACTGTCATTTGTTTTCTTTTAATTAAAAGATTAAACTCTATTTTAAATTAGATTGGAAGTAAAATAATTCTTATTTGATTTAAAATAATTCAACTAAGTACATGATAATTAAGTTTTGATTGATTTTGGTGTAAATTCATTTTTATTTTTAAAAAGAGTATTTTTTTTAAACTATTTTTGATGAGTCTTTCATACTTAAATAAAAATATTTTCTTCAAATTCTATGAGTTGAATATTTAAATATGGAATTAATATTCATATTAATTAATTTAAAATTCTATAAATATTTTAATTTCATTTTTGGTCATAATGAATCGTAAACATAGTAAAAATTGGTCATCTCAATAAAGGGTAAAATGGGTTAAACTTGGTTAAAACTATGATTTAATGCATCAAGATCACTATAAAACATAATATTTAATTTATTTGATGTGTTTATTTAAACTATAATAATCCCATATTACAATATATTCTATTTTTGTTCCATTTTCCTTTGATAATGACACTGATATTACTTTAAGTAAAGAATAAACAAAAAATGTCACTCTCATTCTTTTAATATATTTAATATTTTTTATTTGAGGAGGAAAGAAGTTTTAGATGGTTATAAATAGTTATATTGAATATGAATAATTATTCTTTATGATATTAATTTATTTTTAATTTTTAGTTATGGTATAATTACTTAGAATTCTTATGTAACACTAATGTCATGCTTGTATAAAGCAGTAGAAAAATAAAGTAAATGATTTTAAAACATTAAAAGTAATATGTTTTGGATGAATTATGGTGTTCCAATAATTTTATGAATAATTATAAATTATTTTTAGTGTTTAAATTATTGAGATTCAAATTTTAGTATTATATTGATGCCCTTAAAGACAAATTTTGTGAATAATCCTAAAAATAACTTTAAATGGTATTCGTGCTTAAATTTTTTAAATCATTATAAAACAATAGAAAAATATATTAACTAAAAATTATGGAAAAATTTATAACCTATCATGAATGATCCGTTTATATTCCACTTTTAATTTTTAAAATTACATTTATGACTTTTAATGATGGAAAAATTTGTTACCACAGTTATGGTCAAATAAGGTTAATAAAAGGGTTAAACCTAAAGAAAAGGTTTAAAATAACACTTAAACTTATATAAATTTTATTGGTAGAATTTATTTTGACCTTTTACTCCATATATTAAAATATATGAACACTTTGGATCCATTTTACATGATTTAGACACATATTATATGTTAATATTTCATGTATTTACATGACTACCACTAACTTCACTTATAAAATGAAACAAACGCTCCTATATTCCCCACACATCACGAGACAATTATTTTAGCCAATATATATCAAAATAACTTACTATATTACTTATAAACTTTTTATATCTTATTATATTTCCCTAATAACTTCCTAATATGGATTATGGTGTAAGCCAAAGGAGGATTTCTAAAGAAGAGGTATAACTCTTAATCAGATTCTTTCATATTATTTATTCATCTAAATCTTTAAATTATATACTAAATATGATGATATGATAACATAATTATTTTATATATACTTAAATTTTATTATTTTTATATCAAAACCCTTATTCATATCCTTTTTCATCGAATGAAAAATAGAAGCATCACTTGTGCGTATGTGTGGACAACCACCTCCACAATGTGATGTGATTCATTTTTTATTTACATTTTACATGGATGGAAGTAATAATAGATTTAATAAACACATATGATATTTATTTTATAATTATAATTAAAAAAAGTTTTATTATTATTTACCTTTATTTATTTCCAAACTTTGAAAAATGGAAACATTATCCATGAATATGTATGGACAGCCGTCTCCACGAAGTGATGTAATTCATTTTTCATCACCACATTATATGAATGGTAATAAAAGTGTTTATAATGTATAAATATAATAATTATGACACTATTAATATTATATATATGATTAAACCATGACTAAGGTTCATGGATCAGAAATATCGAACTAAAACATGTATAAAAAACGAAACAATTAACAATGAGATGATGATGTTAATAAATTATTATTAATAAATGGTTGATAAATTGTTATAAATGAATAATATAGGGTAAAATATATATAAATATAGTTCCTTTATATTTTTATAATAAATATAAATTTACTGTAACATCCCAAGTAAGTAATGAATAATAGATATTCTTATCTATGTCTATTTATGAATTAGATAATGTTTTAGAGGCTTAAAATGAGAATAAATCCAATCTTAAGCATGCAATACACTAATATTTTTAAAAGATTGTTTTACTTACTTTTGATGGAAAACCATTTTTAAATCAAACTTTTGAAAATTTTATAAGATCTATTTTTCAATATAAACTTATTCTCTATTACTGGGATATTGAAATTTACCTTGGGTTAATTTTTGGTATTTTTCTGACAATGTTCATTTTTTAATGAATAGTGAAAATACTGCATTTTACATCAAAACTGCTTTTTTATCTAATTTAATTATATGGTTAGATTATATTTTTAATTGGTATTAAAGTTTAATTATAATATATTTTTACCATTTAATCCAATGGTGGTCATTATAATTAATTTCACTTTGGAATTGATCATAAACAAATACCAAACTTTTCATAGATATTGTTTCAAAAAAACCCGCTAATTGTTTTGACAACGGAAATTATTTTTAAATTAATTATTGCAATTTCTATGTTTGGAATTTAGTAAAATGGATTCCATATATGGAATCATAATTTCCAAATTATGTAATTAAGACTCTTTTGTTTTTGGACATTATGAATAGTAACGATGGTAATTATCTTTAATTATCTTGATTAATTAGTAATCGGGTAGTTAAGGATAATAAAATAATATCATAATAATAAGAAATGACCCCAACATGTATCCTAATGATACTGTTTGTGTCATGGATGACCATGGGATGCCTTGTGCCAAACTTAGGGACCCCATGGAATCACTTTTGGGTGAAAGTGACACTTTATCATTTTATTTTTAAAGGAAGGAGAATATCACTAAAGGATGTATCACCCGAGTAAAACATTTTTAATTTTGTCTAAATAAATTATATCTTGGACTATAAATAGTAATTTTAAGTCTAAAAATATTTCCTACATCATATTATTTTTTTTAGAATTTTTACAAATTAAATAAATTAAATTATTTATGACATCATGATGATGCAGCGATTACCTCATTGATGAACTATTTAAATAAAATGAAAAGGTAATGTAAAATCTAAGACTTACACTTGTCAAAGACCTATTGTATGAGTATATATCTAACCCTTATCACTTTAAACTAGAAATATATCAATGTGGGACCTTTAAAATTCGAAAATAATTTTAATATAAAGTAACATTTTATAACTTTCCAAGAGTGTGCCTCCTCTCCTCTTATAAAAGACCCCCACCTCTACTTCTTTACACACACCTCCCAAGCCATTGTCTCAGCCAATATCTGCTCATTTTATCTCTCCTCATCCCTCTCTTCATCCTAGAATCCTATCCTTAGTTAGAAATCTCTTCAAGAAACCCTTTTGGCTCAATCCAAGAGGAGTTACCCGATTTAAAGGTAAATACTTCTCTAACGTTCTTTTGTATTATTTTGCTTATCCAACCACCTAAACTCTTTTTATTCCTTTATTTTGTAACAACACCAGAATCTTCAATATACTAGGATGTTTTTATGAGAATTATTCGAGCTACACTTACACACACCTTCATCTAATGGTTAAAGAGCATACTGTTTCCGTGGATGGCGAATTTTTATCTCATGAAATGATGATTGTTCAATATTTTTCTGACACCTTCAAAGGTGGCCATTAAGATGTCACTATATTTATATATGATATATAATATGTTTATTTTTTCTTTAAGCTTCTGTATTCTTCATTTATGGCATACCTTTATGGTTTCCATTATGGGTAAACGTGATATCTTCATTTTAGGAAGTGCGGACTACCACCCCCTCAAAGTGATTTGATTCGTTAATGCCATATGTGGGACATATAATGGACAGAGTTAATGATATTATATATGATATTATACTGTAATTATAATATACCTTTATATCATTATGATTTCATTCCTTTAAATACGAAATAGAAATGAAAGTAGCGTTCATGCATACGTACGGCTTACTGTCTCCATGAACGGTGCATTTCATTTCTTACCTCTAAATGTTATGTAATATTATAAATGCATTTATATACTGGATATATATGATATATATGATATCTACATCATGAATATAATTCTGGATATAATGGATACATGAACAACTTGTAATTATAAAGAGTTTATTTTTGACTCAAGTTCCAAGGGTCAACAAAACGACCATTATTAACTAAAATAATTACATAGTGTTCATGAAATGGTAATAAGTGATATAAAAGGAATAATGAACTTGAAAAGTTTATGAATAAAGTATAAATTAACTCAAGTTTATTATTCAGGAGGTCAAAGAACGATTGAGTTAAGTCGGATACGAGGTATGGGACTTCGCCTCAATCTCCTTTCATTGAGGAATATTTTGTTTTATACAAAACTTTCTTTTATATAGTGTATAAAACCATTTGACTTTTATGTTTATTCAAAAGTAATCTTTTTCATACGAAGCGTTTTAATAAATGACAAAAGGGAATGTTTTTGATGTACGTATGCGGCGACAACGACTTCTCCGCCGCCATTACCATTATTTGAGTTTCAACTTCCTCTATAAGTCATAACCTTTTTTTTAAAATGAAAAATAAATACCATGTTTTACTTTTCTCTTATTTTGGTATTGAAAATGGTTTTCATAATGTTTTTATTATATAAATGTGTTGTATTGATATCTTGTGATTTAAATGTGGAAATGTTATGTTTCTTTTACGCACGTCTTATGTGGTACGATTATGTTATGGTTCTTGGGAATTGTTATGAAGATGGGTGGTTCCGTGATAAAATAAGGGCGGGTGAGCCTGATATAGCTCTCCAATGCATTGGGTAACGCGAAGGAGTTAAAAGTTAAGGTTTCTCCGAAGAGATTTAGGGAATATACTGTGATGGGTATTCCAAACGTAAACATGAGGGTTACTCCCTACGTAAGAATGTTATGAATGCCTCAAGTTACCTTTATGTCTTAGGATTTCTATGATTTATTCATGATTTGATGAGGTATGTTAAAATGCTTATGTTTTATGAGTAAAGGATGATTTCATACATGGACTAATGTTTTCATTTCGTACTTTTATATCTCTTACTGAGCTCTTTATGCTCATCCCAAGTTTTTAAAATGTTTTTCACAGGTCAAGGGAAAGGTACATGATGTGATGATAGTGTCAATGAAGTGCCAAGAAAGAATCCATGTTTTATTTTAAATATTTTTCCGTTGATGGAAAAAATGAGTACTATATTTTATGTAACCAATTTGTTTAAATGTGGAATGTAATGCATGATTTATGTTCTAATTCTCTAAAACTCTAAACCTGAAAAGATCCTCAACGTGTATTCTTGAAATAACTTAAGATTAATAATGTTTAAGGATGGAGACTTATAGTTGGTATCAGAGGTCGGTTTAGATAACTTTAGGAGTTATAATTCTATTAAATTATTATCCAAAAATATTTTTTTATTGTCAAATTGAAATGATATAGCATTTGAAGATTACCATGTTTCTTCATCTACGACATGTTTGTTCAGAATGGTTTTCCACGGAGGAAACAGGGAAGCAGTGATAGGAAGGCATAAAAAAGGAAACGACCTTTCAAATCAGCATCCTGAGATGGTCGGAATTGGAAGTGAACAGCTTGTTGCTGTAATGGAATAGTTTACTCAAGCGATAAATGGTGGCAGTATCCATGCATGAGATCATCCAGATCAACCGCAGATGAACATATCAATGGTGGAACATTTCATGAGGCAAAATCCCCCATAATTCAGAGGATCATATGACCCTGTGCTAGCTAAAGGGTGGATTAAAGAATTGGAGAAGATTTTTGATGTCATGGGGTGTTCAGACAATCAAAAGGTTACTCTTGCTATTTACCATTTGGAGGGTGAAGAAGATCAGTGGTGGTCGATGGTTAAAAATATTAGGGATGCTGATGAGATTAATGCTCTTGACTGGGATGAATTCAAAGGTATGTTTGTTGAGAAGTATTTTCCTAAGGCTGTTTGACTTAGGATAGAAAAACCATTCTTGTAATTGAGGCAAGGGGAAGACTCAGTGGCTTCTTATGAAGAAAGCTTCACTCGATTGGAAAGGTATGCTCTAAATTTTATCCGAGACCTTGATAGTAAAATAAATTGTTTTTACTCATGATTAAATCCAAAATATTGAAGGGCTTTAGCTTCTTGTGAGTTCGAAAGTTATGAAAAGCTTGTTCGATGTGATGAGAAGGATGAAATGGAGTTTGCTGATGATCAAGTGTTCTATAAAAACCAACAGAAGAAGAGACCGAGGTGGCAGGAGAAAGGGAAGAATTATTCAAAAAGATATAATGGTAAGAAAACTAAGTTTCTAGTTTGTGATAAATGTGGTAAAAGGCATGCTGAAGAATGTCTTCTGAATTCTGGGAAGTGCTACCGATGTGGTAAGATGGGACATTAGGCACGTTATTTCACTGAAAAAGATCAAGGTGATGGTAAGACCAAATTTGATTTATAGTTAGTGAAATGTTTTAAGTACAATGAGATGGGTCATTATGAAAACAGTGTCTGACAAAGAGCTCGAGTGATGGGAAGCAGTTAGACTACAAGAATAAAGGGGTGGTGAAATCCTTTGCAACTACTTCAGCAGATGTTGGGCCATCAAATGAAGTGGTATCAGGTACTTTGTTTGTTTTTTCAGATAATGCCAGTGTTTTATTTGATTCAGGGTCTACACATTCCTTCATCTATGAAAACTTTTCTAGTAAATTGGGAATACCATCTCAAGAAATTACTCCTGAACTTTTGGTAAAAACACCTGGGGGAAATGTTGAGGCAAAAAGAATTTATAAGAATATTCTTATCCTTATCCATGGAAAGAACCTACTTGAAAACATTATTGTTTTACCTCTAGTAGAGTTTGATGTTATCCTGGGTTTAGATTGGATCTCTATTTACCATGCTAAGATTGACTGTAGAGCTAAAGAAGCTTCTTTTCAGAAAGACTTTCAGTTTGTGTACAAGAATGAACCCATACTATTGATAACATATCAAGAGGCTGAGAAACTTGTAAAATATGTAAATGAATGTTACCTTGCACATACTGTTGAAAACAAAGGAACTGTTCAGATTAATGATGTGTCAGTGGTAAATGAGTATCCTGATGTTTTTCCTGATGAGTTTCCTGGAATAATACCAGATCGAGAAGTTGAATTTACTGTTGACTTAGTTCCTAATTCTAATCCAATTTCAAAACCCCCTTATCGAATGGATCAAATTGAACTTTTAGAGTTGAAGGAGAAATTGCATGATTTATTAGAGAAAGGTTTCATTTGACCTAGCACATCACCCTGGGGTGCTCTTGTCTTATTTGTTAAAAAGAAAGATGGTTCTATGAGACTTTTCATTGATTATAGAGCCTTGAATAACATCAATGTTAAGAACAAATATCCTTTGCCTCATATCGATGATTTGATTGATCAGCTCAAGGGAGATCAATATTTTTCAAAGATTAACCTGAGATCGGGGTACCATCAGTTGAAGGTAAAAGAAGCAGATATTCTGAAGACCGCGTTTCGTACAAGATATGGACATTATGAATTTGTAGTTATGCCTTTTGGGCTAACCAATGCACCTGCTATATTCATGGACCTTATGAATAGAATTTTCCATGAGTTCTTGGATAAGTTTGTGGTTGTTTTCATTGATGATATTTTGGTGTTTTCTAAAATTAAAGAGAAGCATGAAAGAAATTTAAGGGTTATTTTGAAAACCTTAAAAGAAAAGAAATTGTATGTTAAATTCAGCAAGTGTGAGTTTTGGTTTCAACAAATTTCTTTCCTTGGTCACATTGTTTCTAAAGATGGGATAAATGTTGATCCTGAAAAAAAAAAGGTTGTTAAAGAATGGCCAAGACCCACAAATGTAACCGAGATTCGTAGTTTTCTTGGTTTGACAGAATATTACCAAAGGTTTGTTAAAATTTTTTCCCAGTTATCTAGTCCAATGACTAAGCTAACTCAAAAGGGTGTTAAGTTTATCTGGACAAAAGAATGTGATGATTGTTTTTAGGAAATGAAAAGAAGATTAGTGAATACTCCAGTTTTGGAACTACCTTCCAGGGATGGTGAGTTTATTATCTACAGTGATGCTTCATTGAAAGGACTTGGTTTCATCCTAATGCAGAATGACCAGGTAATTTCTTATGCTTCACATCAGTTAAAAACGCATGAGGTAAATTACCCTACACATGATTTGGAATTATCTGCTGTTGTTTTCACTTTAAAAATTTGTAGGCATCATTTATATGGAGTAAAGTTTGAAATATATACCGATCACAAAAGTTTAAAGTATATATTCACTCAGAAATAATTGAACATGAGACAGTAAAGATGTATACAATTAATCAAGGATTATGATTGTACAATTCATTACCATCGGGGAAAAGCAAATAAAGTGGCTAATGCTTTGATTTGAAAAAGTAATTCTTCATTAAAAATGTTGATTTTGGAACGTGATCCTTTGGTTAAGGATTTTATGAAATTTGTCATATAAGTAGTTGGTGGAGGATGTTCTTCTGTTTTGTTTCAGTTATCAATGAAATCTTCTCTATCAGACAGAATTAAGCAAGCATAGAAGCAAGACAGTGAGTTGTAGAAAAAGGTAGAGCTGGTTCAGAAAGGTAAGTCTCCTGAATTCAATATTGATAATGATTGTGTTTTGAGATTTGGGAAGAGATTGTGTGTGCCTTGAGATTCACATTTGAGGAGAGAGTTGTTATATGAAGCTCATAGTTCTCCGTTTTTAGTTCATCTAGGCAGTACAAATATGTATAGAGATCTTTAGGAGTATTACTGGTGGGATGGAATGAAAAGAGATATTGCTGATTTTATTGTGAAGTGTTTGACTTGTCAGTAGGTTAAAGAAGAGCGACAGTTACTGAAAGAGATTGTTCATCCTTTACTAGTGCTAGAGTGGAAATGAGAGAATATATCTATGGACTTCGTTGTGGGATTGCCGAAGACAACTCGAGGTAATAATGCAATATGGGTTATTATTGATCGCTTGAATAAATCTGATCATTTTTTTTCTATATGAGATACTTTTTTCCTAGATAAACTTTCTCATTTGTATCTTAAAGAGATAGTCAGGTTACATGGATTTACCCTCTCCATTGTATCTGATCGTGATCCCAGGTTTACTTCTAACTTTTGGAAGGGCCTTCAGAAGTCATTAGGTACTGAATTAAATTTCAGTACAGTTTTTCATCCTCAATTAGATGGGAAATCAGAATGAATGATTCAGACTTTGGAGAATATGCTAAGTGCTTGTTCGATGGATTATCACGGAAGTTGGGACAAACATATTTCTTTGGTTGAGTTTTCTTATAATTACAGTTTCATTCCAGTATACAGATGGCACCATTTGAGGAATTATATGGGAAGCGGTGTCGAACTCAAGCTTTCTGAGATGAAGTGAGTGAAAGGAAGTTGATGGGACCGGAATTGGTAGAAGAGTTGGCAGAAAAAGTTCAGCTGATACAGAAACACATGAGAACAGCTCAGAGCAGACAGAAAAGTTATGCGGACAATAGGAGGAAGGATCTCTCTTTTGAGGTAAGTGATCATGTCTTCCTCAAAGTTTCACCATGGAAAAGTGTGATGCGATTTGGTAAGAAAGGAAATCTGAGTCCAAGGTTCATTGGACCATATGAAATTCTGGAGATAGTTGGATCAGTTGCATACCGAGTGGCTTTACCTATGAGTTTATCTCAGGTACACAATGTTTTTCATGTTTCAATGTTAAGGAAGTACATGCCAGATCCATCTCATGTTTTGAGTCCATAGGTAGTCCAGTTGGAAGAGAATATATCTTATGAGGAACAACCAGTCTAGATTCTTGACCATAGGGAGAAAGTGTTTCGGAATAAGGTGATTCATCAAGTAAAGTTTTTGTGGAAAAACCACATGATTTAAGAGGCAACATGGGAATCTTAAAATGAAAAGAGGGATAAATACCCCCACTTATTCGATAAGTAAATAAATTGCGGGGAAAAAATTTTCTAAAGAGGGAAGGATGTAACATCCCAAGTAAGTAAGGAATAATATATATTCTTATCTATGTCTATTTATGAATTATATAATGTTTTAGAGGCTTAAAACGAGATTAAATCCAATCTTAAGCATGGAATACAGTAATATTTTTAAAAGATTGTTTTACTGCCTTTTGATGGAAAAACATTTTTAAATAAAACTTTTGAAAATTTGATAAGCTCTATTTTTCAAAAAAGACTTATTCTTTATGATTGGGACATTGAAATTTACCTTGGGTTAATTTTTGGTATTTTTCCGACAATGTTCATTTTTTAATGAACATTGAAAAATACTGCATTTTACATCAAAATTTATTTTTCATCTAATTTAATTATATGGTTAGATTATATTTTCAATTGGTATTAAAGTGTAATTATAATATATTTTTACCATTTAATTAAATGGTGGTCATTATAATTAATTTCACTTTGGAATTGGTCGTAAACAAATGCCAAACTTTTCATAGATATTGTTTCAAAAAACCCCGCTATTTGTTTTGACAACGAGAATTTTTTTTTAATTAATTTTTGCAATTTACATGTTTATAATTTGGTAAAATGGATTCCATATCTGTAATCAGAAGGTACAAATTATGTAATTAAGACTCTTTTGTTTTTGGACATTATGAATAGTAATGATGGTAATTATCTTTAATTATATTGATTAATTAGTAATCGAGTAGTTAAGGATAATAAAATAATATCATAATAATAACAAATCACCCCAAAATGTGTCCTAATGCTACTGGTTGTGTCATGGCCAACCATGGGATGCCTTGTGCCAAAATTAGAGACCCCATGGAATCACTTTGGGTGAAAGTGACACTTTATCATTTTATTTTTAAAGGAAGGAGAATATCACTAAAGGATGTATCACCCGAGTAATTTTTTTTTAATTTTATCTACATAAATGATATCTTGGACTATAAATATTTACCAGAAATCTAAGCAGATTTCATACATCATAGTATTTTTTTTATAATTTTTATACATTAAATAAATTAAATTATTTATGACATCATGATGATGCAGCGATTACCTCATTAATGAACGATTTAAATAAAATGAAAAGATAATGTAAAATCTAAGACTTACAATTTTCAAAGACATATTGGATGAGTATATTTCGAACCCTTATCACCTTATCCCCGAAATATATCAATTTAGGACCTTTAAACTCCGAAACACATTTTAATATAAAGTAACATTTTATAACTTTCCAAGAGTGCCCCTCCTCTCCTCTTATAAAAGGCCACCACCTATACCTATTTAAACACACATCCCAAGCCATTTGATCAGACAATCTTTGCTCATTTTATCTCTCCTCATCCATGTCTTCATCCTATAGGCCTTACCTTAGGCATAAATCTCTTCAAGAAACCCTTTTGGTTCAATCCTAGTGGAGTTACCCGATTTAAAGGTAAAGACTTCTCTAATGTTCTTTTGTTTTATTTTGCTTTTCCAACCCCCTAAACTATTTTTATTCCTTTATTTTGTAACAAAAACAGTATTTTCAATATACTAGGATGTTTTTATAAGAAGTATTAGATCTATACTTACACACACCTTCATCTAATGGTTAAAGAGCATACTGTTTCCGTGGATGGCGAATTTCTACCTCACGAAACGATGATTGTTCAATATTATTATAATACCTTCAAATGTGGCCATTAAGATGTCACTATATTTATATATGATATATAATATGTTTATGGTTTCCTTAATCTTATTTATTTTTAATTTATGGAATACCTTTATGGTTTTCATTATGGGTAAACGCGATATCTTCATTTTAGGAAGTGCGGACTACCGCCCCCTCAATGTGATTTGATTCGTTAATGCCATATATGGGACGTATAAAGAATGGAGTTAATGATATTATATATGATATTATACTGCAATTATAATATACCTATATATCATTATTATTTCATTCCATTAAATATGAAATAGAAATGAAAGTAGCATTCATGCGTACGTATGACTTACCGTCTCCATGAACGGTGCATTTCATTTCTTACCTCTAAATGTTATGTAATATTATAAATGCATGTATATACTTGATATATATGATATATATGATATCTACATCAATAATATAATTCTGGATATAATGGATACCTGAAAAACTTGTAATTATAAAGAGTTTATTTTTGACTCAAGTGCCAAGGGTCGACAGAACGACCATTATTAACTTAAGTAATTACATAGTGTTCATGACATGGTAATAAGTGATATAAAAGGAATAATGAACTTGAAAAAGGTTCTTAAGCAAGTTGAAATTATCTCAAGTTTATTATTCAGGTGGTTAAAGAACGATCGAGTCAAGTTGGATATGAGGTATGGGACTTCGTCTCAATCTCCTTTGATTGAGGCATATTTTTTTTATACACAACATTCTTTTATACGGTGTATAAAACCCTTTGAATTTTACATTTATTAAAACGGAATATTTTTTATATGAAGATTTTTACTAAACGACAAAAGGTAATGATTTTTTCGTATGTATGCGGCGATAACGACTTCTCCGCCGCCATGACCATTATTTGAGTTTCGGCTTCCTCTACAAGCCATAACATTTTTTTAAAAATGAAAAATAAATACCATGTTTTAAATTTCTTTTATTTTGGTATTGAAAATGGTTGTCATAATGTTTTTATTATATAAATGTGTTGTATTGATATCTTGTGATTGAAATGTGGAAATGTTATGTTTCCTTTACGCATCTTTTATGTGATACGATTATGTTATGGTTCTTGGGCATTGTTATTAAGATGGGTGGTTCCGTGATAAACTAAGGGTGGGTGAACCCGATATAGCTCTCCAATGCATTGGGTAATGCAAAGTAGTTAAACGTTAAGGTTTCTCTGAAGAGATTTAGGGAATATACTGTGATGGGTATTCCAAACATAACCATGAGGGTTACTCACTACGTAAGAATTTTATGAATGCCTCAAGTTACCTTTATGTCTTATTATTTCTATGATTTATTCATGATTTGATGATGTATGTTAAAATGCTTATGTTTTATCAGTAAAGTATGATTTCATACATGGAATAATGTTTTCATTTCGTACTTTTATATCCCTTACTGATCTCTTTATGCTCATCCCAAGTTTTTGAAATGTTTTTCACAGGTCAAGGGAAAGGTACATGATGTGATGATAGTGTCAAGGAAGTGCCAAGAAAGAATCCATGTTTTATTTTAAATATGTTTCTGTTAATGGAAAAAATGAGTACTATTTTTATGTAACCACTTTGTTTAAATGTGGAATGTAATGCATGATTTATGTTCTAATTCTCTGAAAATCTAAACTTGAAAAGATCCTCAATGTGTATTCTTGAAATAACTCAAGTTTAAGTAATGTTTAAGGTTGGGGCCTTATATTTACTATATAGGAGGTTATGATCACATGTGAAGCAAGTTGTTCTTAAGGTAAGGGTAATTTTGTTTAATTTTGAGTTCATTGAGAAATGTTTTACATTATGCACCTAATTTATTTTACATGGTGTATATACTGAACCTTTTAAATGTTATATCATAGATTCATATTTATTCATAGTATTCAAAGTTTTTTATTCTGTTTTTCTCTTTTAAGGGATTTTGATTCAAAAGTTTCCAAATCAATAGGGATTTATTTCACATTCTCATTTTTAATTGAGATTGTTTATGTTCAATTTTATATTAAAATAATTTATAATCTATTATCATTAAAGAAAATATATTTTTGTTATTTATATTTATTTATGGGTTTCCATGTCTTATTCCAATTATTCCCTTATTTAATACTTTAAATAATTAAGAAAGTGTTTTTTAAAAAAGTCAACTATATTTCCTCTTTGGTCGATGAAAATTTTCTTCCATATCTATGTTCTTTAAAAAAAATTCAAATAATATTAATTTCTAGGATCATATGATTATTTAAATTATTTTTCATCAATATTTTACTTTATTTTCAATGTTTTCAAAGGAATATTCTTATCATTTTCTGAACGCGGTACTTTTATACTTTTTACCAAAACTCTGAAATGAATCTTGATTTTTAACATTTATTGAATGAATTATTTTTCACATAATCATGAATATTATTTTATTTTAAGAATAATTTATTGTTTTACATGTTTAATTTCAAATAAAATATTTTTCTAAATATTATGGAAATTCTTAGTTTTTAAAGATTCTGAAAGAAATGGATATTTTCCCAGTTTTCAAAGAAATGTTCGAATGTTATTTTAAAGGTATTTTTCTTCTATTTCAACATCCTTTGATTTTTCTTATACTTAACTGGGGATAAAATTTAATTATAAAATCCATGTTATTTCTCTATATATATTATGATTATGTGATGTTGAAAATTTCATGAAAGCTATTTATTTTCCATGGGTTATGCTATGATGAATTGATGATCTTCTTTAATCCTTTATTGATTTATAGTTTTATGGTCATTAAATTTATCATGATCAAATTTCCAATTACTCTCCATTATTTTATTGTAAATTATTTTATCTTTCATGTCCATATTTTTATTATTATAGATTTTGGTAGTATCATTTACACTACTATGATTTAGTTTGAATCATATACCATTTCTATATATGGTGTTAATCAAATTAATCTTGTTTATTTCATTTATTGGGGAAATATTGATGTTCCATATTCTTGATTAAATGCACATATATTTATTGATAATGAATATTAATTATGTATTATATTTTTGTTTCAATATATTAGGAATGATTTGGATATATGTAAGTGACAGGTGGGGTTCAGTTATAGATATTCTATCGATACATCAATAAGTTTCATGATACAAAACAATATAGCATGATGTACAAGCTGAGTTTATAATATAATGTCATAATAATTGGGTATTTAGAGTATGAATTTTCTATTTATGTAAGATTTCTTGGTTGATATGGCTTGACGATGTTCTATATTTCTTGGTTTAATGGAATGTATTTTGATTATCCACCCTTCCATATTGTTTATGATTTATTTACTCACGATAACTTCTGTTGTATGTATCCTTTACTGGGAATTTTATATCACCATTTATTTTGATTTCATTTTCCTAAGATATGAAGAAGGGATATTTGATTGAAAATCTGAATGAAAGAATGTTTTTCATTTTTTGATTTTATATTCCAATGTAATATTTAAGTTATTTATATGTTTATTTTACATGGATGGTAAACTAATAGATCCTTATAGATTTTACACCTTATATCTTATACCAATGTAAAAACTAATCGTTGAATATGGGTACTGAATTTTTTTCCTTCTTTAGTAGATGATAAAAAAGAGTTTAATGGCTACTTAGAGTTGATAAAAGTATTATTCTAGGCATATATTGACCTCTTGAGTTTTTGTTTGGGAATCATTTTTTTCTTCTAGTATCACCTCAGTTGGGGAATCAAAGAATTGGTAAGAAAGTAATATTATATCCAATGTTTTCCGGTTTATTTGAAATTATGAAGAGTATTGAGGAAGTTTCATACTGATTGGGACTACCTATAGATTATGGCATTATGGATGATATATTTCTTGTATTTTGATCAAGGAAGTATAAAACATATCATTATCATGTGATTTAATGTGAGGATATAGAGTTAGAGTTGAATGATTCTTTTAAGAAGAATCCAATTATGATTTTTTATAGTGAGAAGCAGATTCAGGGAAAGGTTTTGCCTCTTTTATGAGTCCAATGAAAATATGGTTGTGTATAAGATGAGACTTAGGAATAAGAATCCAAGATAAGATTCTAATGATTGGAATTGTTAATTAGGGACATTATATGATGATTCTTGGGAATAAGAAGCCTTATGGTGGGGAGTTTGTAATGATCCCTTTCCTTAAGGTATGTATTTCATTTAATTTCAAGCGCATAGTTTAATTTTGAACCTAATTTAAAGTTTTTTTTGGAGTTTAAGGTGAATAGAAGTGAATAGGGAAGTGGTTGGTGGTGGATCATGTTGGAAAAATCCATCAAAGTCCATCGGGTACTTGGTTATAGGGTAATGGGTACTTATTGGTCAATCTAGGGGTGTATGTTCACTGGATCTACCACCAAGTTCCCATGAGCATACAAAAGGTGGTTAGTAGGATATATAGTTTTCAGTTATTCCTATGTAGGTAGTTGGTAGAGACCAAGTAGTTTTTTTAACGAGGGACAATTATATATTTTTATAGTAATGGTATTTAGTTCTTATTACCAGATTCTTTTAATTTAGGGATAATTTGATGATATTTCATGGAATTTTGTAGACCTAAATCCTTATATTCATTATCCAACTTCAATATTTAATTCTAGATTTTTTTGATTTAGTATTTGAGATCTGATTGTTGGGTTGTCTTAATATTAGTAATTTCATCTTTAATCTTACCTTTTTGTGTGGAAGTAATTATATCATTTTTTACTGCGTGGTTATAATTTTATTTCTCGTACTTCTAGTTCATTATATTTTATAATTATTTAGTTCTTAGAGTTTATAAAGGATCACTACTTGAGCATATTACTTGTGTTTATTATAGAAGTAATCCTTTTTCTTTACTCACATATTTTGGCATGTGTTTATATGTGAAATGTGGATTTATTAGTGATTAAATTCATTTCATGTGTTTTTTGTCTTGGATATTAGTCTAAGTGTTAAAATTTATATTTATTAGGATTCACTTAATATTAACTATAACCCTAAGATAATGACATCAGGTTAGAATAGAGGTCAACCATTTTTAAAATAATGAATTACTAATGAAAAGACCAATTTGGTGTGAAACAATTAAATGGATGGAAACATATTGATATTAAAAGATTAAACATGGGATAGAAATTTGAAATAATGGGATATTTTCTTGGATAAATTTTTAATTCTACTTCATAAATTCATGTAAGGAGTTTATGAATTTTTGACATTTCATTGTGATATTTTGACACCATATAGGGTGTTTAAAGTGAGTTGTTGATACTATAATCAATAATTTTATGTGTGAAGATGATAATTTTAATGGGAATAAGGTATCTAGGTTTACTTGAGAATTTATCCTAAGATTGTGTGGTTAATGTGTGATTTTTGTAAGATGTATAATTGTGTGATGAAGATAGAAATGGAAATTTAAATTATTTAAGGGAATAATTAACCATATAAATGTTAGCTAATAAACGTTGGATTAAAATGTGGAATGTTAAGACCTTTTTGGTAGTTATTGATGTGTGTTTTGTTACTAAATTTATGAGCGTTGATTCTAGAAATGGGTTTGTAAAATTCATATTGGTAGCATACATTGTAAATGGTGAATAAAATGACAACATGAGTTGTCATGGACTGATAATGTTATGTTGTGTTATGATTTAAGTGATGTATGTTATTTTTATCTGTAACAATATTATATTTTGTTTATCCATGATAATGGTCACTTATAGATGACCTATGGTGGGTCAATATGTGTTATACCATGTTGTGGAATGATTGAACTTAAGGGGTTATATATATGATATTCCTTGTTATAAAATGGTTGGCCTTGAGAGGCCAGATATGTTATATGCCTGAATTAGTATGGTTATCACTAAGGGGTTGGATACATATGATATTATAGTATGATATGACCTTGAGGGGAAATATTTTTCTATGTGATGAAGCATTGAATTTTAATTTTTTTTGAATTTTTTTTTTCACTAAAAATAACCTCAAAAATAATCTAAAACATAGGCAATTCACACATTTTTTTACTTTTTGTAATGTGGAATTTAATTTTAAATTGGTCAAAATCATGGTTTTTACATGATTAATTAATTTTTGTGTTTGAATGAGAATACATATTCAAATAATTATTTGAAATTTTTGATCATAGCCTACACTAATAATTAGGATTTTTCACTATTCATATTGAAGATTGAAATTTACAAACATGATACACAATCTCATGGAAAACCATGTAGCATTACTCAAATGAAAAAGGATAGAATTAATTCTCTTTCTTCTACCAAACATGCATCCATTACCCCTTATTTCATAAACAATCTTCTTTAGATTCCTTATATGGGAAATATTCTTCTATAATAAGCCCTATTCCATTCATTCTTCAATGAGACAACTAATAAGAAACCACTTACCTTACAAAAACCATATACCTTCCTCCATTCATGATGTCAAGGACCATGTGCCCGACTCCTTTCATAAAGAAAGTGACCATACTCTTACATCTATACACCTCTTCAAGGTTTTTAATGTATAAGAATCTCGTATTAGGAAAATTTATAACTCATATTTTGTTGGATTTGATAAAATATTAACAACATAAAATACACAAATGTCATAACCAATGATAATTTTTCTAAAGAATATTTAAAAATAAAATGATAGAACCAAGATAAGATATTTTTACATCAATTTTATATTTATTTTAATAACATAAAGAAATACCTTGATCTTGAGTTCTTTCTTCGATGAAGGTATTGACTGTTTAAATTTTATTTGGTAGCTTTTTTCATTATGTTGATAAGGACTCAAAGTATAACCCCTCTAACGGTGATCCAAAAATGTTCCTTTGATATCTGAATGTCACTAGAGGTAATCTAGGTTCTAGAATAGTGGTACCATTCATGTTTCATTGCTCCTTTGATTGACAACATGGTCCTTCAGTCTAGAAGGATCATCTCTTGATCTCTCCATATTGAAAGAAATAGAGGAAGATATAATCTCTTAAGCTTAATATAAAACCCTAGATAAATTCTTTATTGAGAGAGAATTCTCTTGGAATGAGAATGTTGTGAAAAATGACCAACCAATCACAATTATCAAAATAGATTATTTATAGAACCAATGTTACGGTTTCATATTAATTAATCATGCAAAGTCCCTTAATAATATGTTAAGCCCAAAAGAACCACATGTCATGTAAAATAAAAATACCATTATTTTATTCTATGAAATGTGCTAATTGGGGTAATGATAAATAGTATCTGATGTTTTTTTAAATTAATATTTATTATCAAACATAGACTTGGTCCTCTCTTCATTATCAACACTTATGAAATACCCAAATAAATAAATAAACATTCTATTCAGCAAATAAATAAATATTATACTCAGAAACTGAAGAATAAATATTTATTTAATATCTATATGACAAAAAAATAGTTTATTTAATAAAAAATTATTTATTTATTATATATTGAATAATAAGAGATAAATAATTGTTATATATTCACGTAATTAAATATTTACCTTACAAAAAATAATTATTTTATATTTGTAATTATTTAAAAAATATTTAATGAATATTAACTCTTAGTCTAGGGAATAATATTTATTATACTTGTTAAATATAATTAATATTTTATTAAGATCAATGGAAACACTTTTCATGTGACCCTCTAGACCTTTTCCTTAGTGACATTAGGCAGGCTGTCCTAAAGTCTAAGATTATTGTTTAGTAATGGGTCATGGAATCCATAAAGTAAGAAGGTATGTCTCAACAAAAACAACCACATATAAATTCTTATTGTGTAATATAATCCCTTTATCATGATATCTCATCAATCATGTTTCATTCTTGTGTCACCAACCTTAATTCTTGATATATCTTTCTTCAATTATATACAATGAATATAACTAAACTTCCATGACCCCAACATATTCATTAATAACATAATTATTATGATGTACCCAATGTAATCTACTTAACATAAACATATAGCATCATAGATTTTTTAAATACATATAATTGTATAATTCATGATATGCATTAATAATAATATTAAAGTCTAAAGACCAATACACACATTCATGTAAAAGATTATATGATGACCCATTAACATAAAAAATTATTTTTAGCAAGTCTATCCGCATAATATTACATATTTTAGATCACCAAGTGTTAACTTAATATGATAAATCCTCATTATTTTATGAGCACTCACACTTGATAGTCAAGAAACCATGTTCCGTGCCATAGTTCATCATCCTAACCATAAGACTGATATTTAAGAGATATTGTCAAGAATATCAAGGTTCTCATCATAGCATGGAACTAATATGACATATTTTCTTAATGAAATAGATAACCTAAGACATTATCACATTAATGTTATTTAAGAAGAAGAATCAATATGTGATAAGGTATTTATTAATATTCAAATTCAAGAATATACACACAATCTAAAGTAAAAAAGTAGTTGGTTATAGGGGAAAAAATTAAATATAATCCCACTTTCACAAGATCAAATTTCTAATGACTAGTTAGTTATCACATGTTAGACATGATTTCATTGATAAAGGTTATAGGTGTTGGTACTACCATGTTTCTATGACTAGGTTTGGTAAAGACCCAAGTTTGTGTGGAGAATACACTTAGTGAGACTTCCCTACATTGAGAAAATCACTCACATTATGACATTATTGAGTATGCACATGTTGTTCTCATTTCAAGAACCTAACATCTTGATTAAATACATAGTCTAATATTATCATAATAAAGATAAAACTCTTTATTTTTGTATAACCCTAAAATAAATAGGGTGTTGTTAAGACTCTTCTTAAGATACATCAAAAACCACAATATACTTAGATATTGTAGATATGAAAACCACTATCTATAATTATTTTGTTTTGAATATTACCTTAGCCTTACTATGATACTAGATCAAATTGAAAAAAATAAGGATAAGTGTTCAATTCCCATAATCACTTGTATTCCCACTTCTCCAAACACAAGGAACTTATCCAATTATACTTTTCCAAGTACTGTATGATAGTTATAACTTCAAGCTAATACAATTATATTGAAACTATTTGATATTAACCTATTATTCATAATGCATTAGTAATATAAAATGTCTGTACATATCATGGTATATGAGATAAATTCCTAGAACTTAACCTTGTGGAATTATATTAATCTCAATAATAACTTCTTATTCCCATGAATGTTCTACTAGAAGGATATATACCAATAATTTTTTTTATGAATTGGTTCAATATGATTTTTCAATGATTTTTTAATATATACACTATGATTATATTTAGTAGACCCATGAATCTATTTTTGAAGATCTTTTTACCTAGAACATATTTGCTACTCAAATTCATATTTGGAGAAATTCATTCCTTAGTATTAACAAACTAGTAAGACATAGTATTTGTTTTTCCATATATTATCAACATATAGATCTTTAAAATTTATAGTTCTTATACTAACCTGTTAGAGAGACATGTCACTCATTCGTTTCCAAATGAATATTCTATGATCAAAATGCATGATTTATTCATAAAAATGAATTTATATAATTTTCATATATTATTGTCATTTATTGATTTCAATGACTTTTTCTAGTTATTCTATATTAGAATATACCATAGGCTATACTTTTGTTCATTTAATATAGATATATTCCATAATTTTTCCTCTAAATGAGGTGGTCTTGACAATCAACATCCTAATATGATGATCATAGAAGTACTATTTTGACAAGTGTAATTTAGAAGGACTTTAGTCATGATGATTAGTGTATAGTTTTTTTAATAGACTAAACCATTCAATAATCAATCATGCTTTATCAATAATGCCTTGTACAATCCATGTATAGTTTTTCTTGAATACTCACAATCAATATCAAGTCTTAGAAATATTCAAAATAAGGAGTCCCTAAATATTGATACATGGAGTCCATTACTTGAATTTATACATATTTTTAACCTTATAATATTTCCATTTACCACTTCTTTTTAGGGATATTTATTCTAAAAGAATAATATATGTATTTTTCACCATGGCAAGAATATATCACATATTTGGTTATGACTTACTATATAGTATGTGTGTCTGGAACTACTCCTCCTATTGACCTCAGTGGAGTCTAGCATTAATATTCCAATTCATGTGCATATAGATCCTTAACCTATAGAGGTTAAGTTTTATCTAGATATACTTAAATACAAAGGATTACTTTATATAAACATAGTTGGTCTTAACTAGAAATCAACATCCTTAGTGGCTATAGGATTATAAACTGAGATGAACCAAGTGTTTGATGTTCATTTGTAGATAAATATAGCTTTTAAAAAATGGTTTTAAACAAGAAATTATAGTCGTGTCCTAATATATTGTTATTATATCTAAATTGATATGATATCTATTAGACAATATAGTTGGCATATTATTAGTTGTTTTACTTCTATTTTCAAAGAATGTTTTGGAAGAAATTATTGAATATTTTTAATATATATAAAACTCATCATTGACCTAACTTTTAATACCATTATGATATTAATATATATAAGGAAATTTTAGTTTAGGAATAACTTTACTTAATATTTATGATCAATTATTACTTGTAGAATATGTTTTGATGATAATCTAGCTTGAAGATTTATCTATATTGACCAAGTGAACTCATTTACTTCATTGAGTATTTTTAAAAATTTCTTAAAGGAATATCTTGAAGTATATGAAGTTATCTCCAAACCTTATATTTTACCCACCACTGGTGATGGGGTGGTAAGGGTTGGGGGGGGGGGGGTAAGAGATAGGTTACAGGGTCAAGTTCTTGGACCTGTGTGTTTACTATAGTTTCTTTCCATATGTTGTGTTCTATGGTGGTGGATATAACCAAACATATATTATATAAATTCACCTTTAGTTTCACTTTGTAATACTTCATGCTATGTATTTGAGATAACTCTCAAAATTGAATGAAACACCTTATTATATAAAGGTTTCTTAGTCTAAAACATAAGTGTGTTATATACTTAATATTTTTGGCTATAAAGAGTCTAAAAAATACTTGGTATATCCCATATTATATTTTTACAAAGAATTATCTTTCCATATCTAGGTATGAGTATTATATTCTTATTCATCATTCATTGAAATTGATATATATGGTTCAAAAGTTATTGAACAGAAAGTTTAGTATGAAGTACCATACCAATTTTTTTTTCAAAATGTAAAATAATTTATTATTGTTCATACTTGGACACTAAGACAAATGTTTTGGTAACACTCATTATAAACATGAATAAATCCATTTTAGTAATCAAAATAAGTGATCTACCATTGGATAACATAATAATATACCTTTATTGTCTCCTTTTGAGTTCACTATATAACATTTCTATTCTTGATCATTTCATATATTTAAATACTTGTATATTGTATTTTAATATGAAAGTGATGAATAAAAACTTGATGAATATACCAGAAATAGATATAACTATTTTATTCTTCAATTTATTTTATTTTCTTTCCAAATGTCCATTATTTTCACAAAAGAAGAAAATAGCCTCCAATTTATTCTTCAATCTATAAATCCTTTGACACTTTTAAGGAAACTATAAAGGATATTTTAGATTTATATTATCCAGGGAATATTAATCCTTGTATCTTATTATTTTAACCATAAGGGGTGGAGAAATATGTTTCAACCAATACATATATAATAGGTGAAGTATAGATAAAATATTTCTGAGTTACTTATCCATTTTTTTATTCTGGCTTAGATGAATAAGGATATCCTTGGTGGTAAGGATAATAAAATAATATTAACGTATAATTTATTATCCATGTAGAATCCCAATTTCACTAAATGATCAATATACCCATGCATTATGAAACTTTGATAATTAGATAAACCCCCTTCTTACAATTGACACTAATATAGTCCATTCATAATCCTATTTATTTCAAGTATTTCCCTCTCTTTATAATGAAAATGATGATGGGATATTATGGTGTAAGAATCCATTTACTTATGTTGTACCATCAAATATATTTCAATAATTTATAATATAATAAAAAATACATATGAATAATCCTCTACATTTCTTTGATAGGCATCCTTTCACCTTTTCTCACCTGCTATGATGGCAGAATAGGAATATGGGATTCCAATTCAAAATAAAAAATTTATCATAATACTGAATTGAATAAAAAATTATACCATTCCTAAAAAAATTTATTTATAAGAAAATACCTTGAGTTAATAAATTATCTTTGTGTATTTTTGGTTTCATTTTCCATTCTTCTTATAAGAATAAAAGGAAGGATTTAGTTTTACCTTGATTACCAACTATGTGAAACATAATAATTTAATCTTATTAGGTCTTTAAAATTTTATCAAGTCTACATGTGTAACACCATGGTATTTTAAAATAAGAACATTAATTTCAATAGAATGCATGAAAATCAACTCATAGCTTACACAACCAATGAATTGTATTTCTTTAAATTTAATCTATTAGATAACTTATGGAACATGAAACCCCGAGTCTAAATGAATTGTAATATAGTATATCATTATAACCTTGTCATTAAATTGGAAGGTATGAACATTAATAACAAAATTATGAAAATCATATTTCTTACACATTTAAAAACAAATTCATAGGTTATATATTGATAAGAATCATATAAAATAAAAAATAAATTTTTTCAAAAAATAATATTTTTTATAAAAGACGGTTAAGTCGCGCTTTTCACACATAATTTAAAATTAATTTCTAAAAATTTAATAAAATTTATTTTATAAAATGAACTTAATTTATTAAATTATTATATAAAAATTATCTTTGGCTAAATTTTAAGTATTTTTCTAAAATGTTTCTTTTTGTATTAATAATAAAAAATAAGGAATTTTAATTGAAAAATTCCTTTTCATTTAAACAATTTATAATGTTAAATTATATTTTTAATTAGTTTTAATGTAACATTAGATAAATTTTATATAAATTAATTCTATTTAGGTTATTGTGAAAATTTTCTTATTGATTATTGATATAAAAACTTCATAAAAAATTGAACATTTTCTCTCTAAAAACCCGTTTTCCCATCATGTCTATTGGATTAATTTTAAATTAGAATTTTACACTTATGTGAATTGAATTTGGAAAAATATATTATATATTTGGAATCATAATAATTTATATTATCTAATAATTTAAACTTTATTTTTGACCAAAATAAATAGTGAAAATAATAAAAATTAATTATCACAGTTAAGGTAAAAATGGGTTTATTGTGGGGTTAAAATAAGAAGATATGGGTTTAAATGACCTAAAAAATTGTAAAAATATTATCTGATTGAAATATTTCCGCCTCATACTTCCCAATATCTAATATAGATTCATTTGGAAGATTTTTTAATGTGAAAAACTATCATTTTCGATTCTCTTGGGAAATTTCAAAGTAATTTCCAATGAGGTCCCCTTTCCCCAGTTATAAAATGGCATTCACCGAACTCACTTATTCACACATCACAAGACCTTTGGATTTAATAAAAACTAAATAATTTTCTCCCAAACATACTTATTAAAATTATAGATATTTTTTGTCCCAAAAGACCATCCCTAGGGTCCTTAAGAAGAGATCAAAAGGAAGTTTCTCTTAGAGAAGGTAATTGTCTTAACAAAGATCTTTCATTTTATTTATTATTTTTCAACCTTAAATTATGAATTAAAACTTAAAATATAATAAAAAAAATTATATACCATATAATAATATTTTATTATGTTTATGGAATAATATTTATCTATCTCTACTTTCATAAAATGAGAAATGAAAATTCGATCATGTGTACAACGGACTACCCCCTCGCAAACCGATGTAGTTTTTTCCATCACCACCATTAAGGGATGGATATAATGATGTATTTAACACCTTTATATGATATTTATGATATTATTATACTTATATAATTTTAATATCACATATATGTTTTTATGTACCATTCCATTTAGAATACGATAACATCGCTCGTGTATACGGTAGATTACCGCCTCACAAAGTGATGTGATTAATTTTTCAATTATGATTTACATATAATGTAATAAAGATAAAACTAATGAATATATGTGATATATATGAGATGATATTTATTTTTTAAATTTAATATATCACCTACTTCCTTACCCTTTCACTCATTAAGGGAATGGTATTGTCGCTCGTGCGTACATATGACCCACCATCTACACGAAGCAATGTGATTTATTTTTCATGTTCAAATTTTATAAATGGTTATAATAATGTATCCAATAAGTAAATATAATATTTATATAATTAATATAATTCTATATATTATATATAAAAATATTATATGAAAATGAACTGGAACTTTCATGACAAAACGCGCATGAGAAAACAAGGGAATTAACACTTGAAATAATGAAAATAATGAAATATTATTAACAAAAAGGTGGTAAAATATAATAATAGGATAATATATGATATTATAAATATAAATATGGTTTTGGAACATGTTAATAACATTCTTAAAATCATTATATAGGAGTTTAAAGCACATTAAACTAAAATAAATCATGAGGTAAGGGGGTTCGTATCAATTTCCATTCCATTGAGAATTATTTGTTATTATAAAACAATTCAATTTTATATGGTGTATATATTGCCCACTTGAAATTTAATATCATTATTCATTCATAATTCATGGTATTGAAATTTTTAATTTTCATTATTTCTTTCTATGGGATTTCAATTTAAAATTACCAAATGGTAAAAGTTATTGTACAACGTCACTTTATTTTGTGATTGTTAACTTTATATTGAAACAATAACTTTATTGTGATAATTTTTCATTGAAAATTAAATTTATATTAAATATATTTATTCTTATACGATGGATATGATTATTTACTAAACTGTATACCATTTTTACATATGGTGTTTACTTTGAAAGTTATTTGATTTACTAGAGAAATATTGATAAATATGTATCCTTTACTCAATATGGATATTTGATGATAATAAATTTTGATTCATGAATTAAATTAATCATTTGATATGTGAGGAATGATTTGTACCGATAATAATGGGTGGGGCCTTGTATAATATAGACCCTCGATGCATCATTAGGTCTCATGAAACAAATAAGTTAGCCAAATTAAAAGGGTTTCTATGTGTAGTATTTAAAATGACATGCGAAAGGTCTTGATATTAGAGGTATCATGATTCCTAATATCATAACATACAATAATTAAGCATTTACTTCATTAATAATTTAGTTATCATTGTCTATGAGATTCTCATAATGATATTATCTTCACATGCATTTCATTCTCAATTTATTGACTAAATGGAACATGTTTTCAGTTATTTACTTGGCCATGTGTATTATTCCTTTTATATTCACACTATCTAGTTATTTAAATGGCATGTGTGTTTATTTATTTACCATAACATATTGATTATTATTTATTAATTCATGATAGCTTCCGTTGTATGTAACCCTTACAGAGAATTTGAGATTGCCCTTATTTTGTTTCCTTTCCCTTGGATATGAAGAAGAATTATTTGAATGAGTTTTAAAGGATGCAGTTCATTTCATATTGTAATGTATTATGTTTTATTTTATACTCAAAATGTAAAATGGGTACTATGTATGTATCTAGTTTACCACAACTATTACACTATTCAGTCCTTTGGGATGGTATTCCTTATATATTATTCCAATATAATAAAGTCAACATCATATTTAGCCTACTAGGGTCAGGGTCACTATAGTTGGTATCAAAGAAAGTTTAGTATAAACCTAGGTAACTAGATTTAGAAAAAAATATATTAGGGAACATAAGCCTATGATATAATTTTAAAATAAGTATACAAGAACATCCTAAAGTTTTTATGGAATATATTATGTATTTTTTCCTAAAAATACATCTCTATATGGATATTATAAGTGGAAATGGTTATATAATAGAGATATCTAGGGGTAATAACTCCAAAAAGGGTGCATTAGGCTTGACCCGATCATCACATGGTGCACAAAAATGGGTCTTATTGTGCACCTGGTTTGACACTCTAAGGGGATATGCTTATTATAATTCACATTTTAATTACAAAACATTATGAAGGATTTGAAAATAAATATATCCTCAAATAAACCATGTTTATGTTAATGAGATTAGTTATGCATAAATGTTTTCAATTTAGTATAAGTATTACACTATTTTTGGGATTATACAATATGTTTCATGATGTAATAATCAAATCTAGTGTATTATATTGTTAAAAAATGAAACCTAAAAGGAAAAAGGGCATCAATACTTATGGTCAATGTAGAGATTTCCATGCTAAGGAAGCCAATATAGCTAGTATTGAAATTAGAAAAGTTATTTCTATATTAGGGTATCTTAATCAGGTTATGAAAAATAACCTTGACTGAATGGAGAAACATGTCCCATAGTGAGATTATCCTATGTTGGATCACTTTATGTGATAGAAGACCCTAAAATTTTGCGGGAATATGAATAAAATGGTAGCTGAGAAATGGATTAAGTCTCTATAGAATATATTTATGGCCTTGGTATATAACTCCCTGACCCTAGAAGCCTAGATCGGGTGTATTATTTAATTTCATTGGCATGATTACAAGTAATAAAATCCCAAATAATCAGTCAGTTTAATAGTCTTGGAAAGATAGATTACATAAATGATACCCATAATACATTGTGAAATAGAAAATAAAAACATGATACATAATAAAATAAAATAAACTGTATCCTTGAATGCTTATTCAAATTTTTATTCCTCATAAACTGGGGAAAAGAAACTTAATAAAGGTGAGCTCAAATGCTCAATACGGGTAAGTAAAGTAGAAGCAATAATGAATAAATGAGAATAAATTAACATAAAAAGGTAAATAAATGATAAAAAATTCCATTAAAATAACTAGATAAGGCAACATTAATATGTAAAGTTAATAAACTGAAACTCATGCCATCTAAATCAATAAAATGAGAATGAAATGTATCAATAGATATGTCGATGGGAAATATCATGGATGAATAATAACTAAATCTAAATGAGGTAAATGATTAATTATCAGATGACATGTTTCCAAAGTACATGGTACCTTTAACATCAAGTAATTTCATAAGATGGTTTACAAAATATAGGGTAAAAAACCATATGATTTGGCCAAATTATTCATCTAATGAGACTACTAATGCATCGAGAGGCTATCTACAACTGGGCCCCACCCGTGTCTTACCAGTCTAGATCATTCCTCATATTCATGAACAATGTGCCTTATAAAAATACCCACATTGAATAAAAGATACATATTTATCCATAATTACCTAGTAGAGGATAAGTGACAATATGATTTTTTGACATTAATTAATGTAAATACCATTTAAATAACATAAAAAATCTTGAAGGAAATGGAATTTTAAACATTCTAATGTGTCCCATGACACATTGAAACATTCAAATCATAAAACCTATGAATGAATAATATTAAATTAAACTTATAATATCATGAGAGTAATGATATTCATGATATAAAAGGTTTAATTTTAGTAAATACACCAAATAAAAGTGAATAGGTGCATAATAACAAATTAGTCTCAATGGAATGTAGATTGAGATAAAATCCCTTACCTTAACCCTCTTTTTTGTGGTATTTATCATCCTTTATAGTGTTTTAAAATATGTTAATTAATTACAAAATAACCATAATCATGTTTATAATATCATATATTAACTTCTTACAATATTTTACAACCCGTTTGTTAACACTCTTTCATTATTTAAACTATTTTGGGTGTAAATTGCCTAGTTTTCTGAAGTATGTTTTGACTTGTTATTTTTTGTTCTTATTAATTAGATCATGATTTAATAGTATAAATAATTTAAAAACATGAATTAATTATCTTATATATATTCAGTATATATTTATTTAAATTATTCCATAATATTTGGATATTAGAAATGAAGTGCACCGTTCATAGAGACGGTAGGCCGTACATACACACGAACGCTACATTCATTTATTTGTTGTATTAAAAAAATTAAAACTAAATTATACATATGAATATTATAATTCTAATATCATATCTATTTTATATATGTAACATAGGTTTATTACAACCATACTTTATACATTTCTTATATGTCATGAATGTGTCATATTGCTTTGAGTGGGCTGTAGTCCACACTTCCTCAAATGAAATTATCGTATTTACAAAATATGGAAATCATAATGGTATGTTATAAAGAATAATTTCAGAATCATAAATAAATTATAAATATAATATATATGATATATAAATATAGTGTCCATCATAATGGAAACCATGATAGGTGGTAATGAAAAAATGAATAATCATCGTTTCGTGAGGCAGCAGTTCGCCGTACACAGAAACAATACGTTAATTAACCATTAAATGTAAGTGTGTCTAAGTGTAGGTTTATCCATTTGCATAAAACATTATAGTATATTTAGGATACTATTTTTGTTATATAAGTATATAATAAGTAGTTTTAGGGGGTAGATAATGAGAATGATACTTGGGATCTTGAGAGAAGACATTACCTCTTAATCAGGTAATTCTTTTTGGTTTGTACCAGAAGAATTCCTACGATTTATTTATACATATATGGAGGATTATAGGTTCATATAATGTATTTTGGGAGACTATTTTGGAGGATTTTTTATGATCCAATGTGACTTAAGAGGTGTGATGAAGGGGTAGAGTGCGTACCTTTTTATAGTGGAGGGGGAGTTGCACTCTTGTAAATACCAAAAGGTATTCATTAATGGGTGGTCTGACTTACCGAAAGTTCCCCCAAAATGAAAAAATAGTAGATTAAATGGTAATAATGTTAGATCAAAATGTAAAACACACAAAAATATGTGCATTTTAATAATTTGGTTCCTTAACTTCTAAGATTATCCAATTTTATCATTTTGGTTTTTATTAAAGTATGTAGTTTTATAATCTAATCAAGTTAACCATTAAGACTAAAATAATGTTATATTTATTATAAAATATAGACCCACTGAAATATTGATATGATATATAATTTTTAATATATAATTCATATATTTTTTTGAAATTAATTTTAAAACAAGTGCATGTGATGTGCTAAAACACTACTTAAACCTGGATGTGTTAACAACATTTTTACAATATATGTGTCAATATGTTAATTATAAAAGATAAAATGGTACATTAATAGGAAATATTTAATATTTATTAAAACTTAAAAATAACTTGGTAGAATATAGTTTTTTATTAATTTTAAATAATTTAATAAAATTTAATTTATTGTAAAATAACAATAATGTCGATTTTGACATTATTTATTTAATGTTAATTTTAAAATATCAATATAATATAGGAATTCAAATATATTTGGTTTAAATATTTTTAAAATTATATATTCATCTAAATAAATAAATAAAATCAATCAATTATCTTCACTTTTAATATTTATAGTATCATTTATTTTAGTTAATTATTAACTAAATAATTACTACATTAGCATTTCTTAAGAATTTTAAGTAACTAAACCATCTATATTTTTTTTGATAAATTATTATGATAAAAATAACCCATATATCCTTAAAAAGGATATGTATAACCGAAAATATGATGTTTTGTACATATCTTTAATGTTTTATAAATGCTAAAGGTAAAGAAAGTTCGTTTTTTGTCTTTTTCCTTACATAACCTTTTATAAAGGGAACCTACATTTAATAATATCCCAATAACCCATATATTTCAAACCAAGTGGATATATAGTCAAATAATTAGTAGAAAATTGATTTTTGACAAGTTTACAGGTCATTTTGGTCCTTAATATTAAGGTTTATCCATTTATTAAGCTTAATTTTACCTTAATCACTGTAATTAATTATAATCACTTTCACTAATATTTTTTGTAAGAAAATTAGTTGATCTTATTATAACATAAATATTTTACTGATTACAACCATGTTTGTCTATTTTTCAAAATTTTAATCACATAAGTGGGAAAATTAAGATTAATGTTAATCCTGTAGATGTGGAGAGAATGTGGATTTTTAAAGTAAACCCATTTAAAAGATTAATAAGTTTTTATATCTAATTTAAATATAAATATGATTAAAATTAACTAAATTGGATTAATATATTAATAATTGATCTATTTTACTTTAAAACCCAACTTAAAATATAATTTAACACTACTCATTATTTAAATAAAAAGACTATTTTTAACTAAATTGGAGTAATTTCCACTATTCATAAAAATGATGTTTCTTAGAAAAATCCCAAGAATTCACCCTAAGGAAATTTAGATATTATGAATTCATTAATTATTTTTATTTTTAAAAATAAAATCCATAAAATTTTCAAAATTTAGTTTTAAAATAGGTTCACCATTAAAAGGTGGTAAAACCCAGTCTTGCGTGCAACACATACTAATTCAGTGTTTCCTATAACATAAGTTTAACTCTTTGTTGAGTTTGAAAAGAGGAAAAATAATATTTATTATAACATGATAATATTGTAATTTCTTAGGTTACAACATTCTCCACTCCTTATTTAAATTATGTCCTCACAATTTAAACTTGATCTTAGTAATCAAGTGATTGATATTTAAAATTAAACTATTTTTGAAAAACCCACATCATAAATAGGGTTAATAACACATATTCTTAATAAGAGGTAAAGAAATGTACAATGATCACGTAACTAGGTTACCTAGTTGGATAACATAAGTGGGAAATGAAAACATCAACATTGAAGAAAAATATTACAATCAAGTTCTGATAGAGAGTGATAGAGACCATGGTTAGGAAAAAGTTAAGAATCATAATTCCATAAATCCGTAATGATCTAAGACACCGTTTGATTTATTTGAAATGAATGTACTAGGAATTTTTTTTCCAAAACCATTTTTTATAGTTAATGAATTCTTCCACTCTATGAGAATATAAGTAAAACCACATCTATTAGCACAAGATGCATCATATAGTGACGTAACATATCAATCTCTAAAACCACATCCAAGGTTAAACTTAAACCATTTAATAAATGGTTAACTTTTCAAAAATATTATGATCCAAAACTTTATAAATAAGGTCACTAAATTTACAAAACAAACTTACCATTAGCCTTTAGTCAAAATGGAGTAGTTCATTAATCATCGCATACTGAATATGTGAACACCTTCATCCTGTATCCTCTTGAAATATGGTAATAACTCGAATTACCATAAAACCCTATTGTAAATAGGAATTATTCTTTATTTCCTATATAAGAAACATGTTATTGGATATATTCCTTAATCTAGAAGTGTTTTAAACTCAATCAGTGATAGAATAGACCACTTGTTGACAAGTCATTAATTAGTTCCAAGGTATTCAACACTTATCCAAATCAATATTTTCTTCATCATTATCTCAATATCAGGAACATATTAAGGGTTTTATTTCACTTAAGTATATTTTTTCAGAAATTTATAACTTTCTAATAAAAAATTTTCTTGGTACTATTCAGAATATGATCTCAAATACTTAAAGAAAAAGTACTATAGTAAAATCCTAATATATTCCATAATTCTTATAACTAGTACATTGCTGATAAAATATTCAAATTACATAATTCTTGAATAGGTATATTTATCATTCCTATTTATATTTGGTAGTATAATAACCTGATTATTATTCAATATAATAATTTTGGGTATATTCGTTTAACACTTGGAACATTGATTTGTATAGTATCTCATCTCCTTGCAGTTGAAGCATTGTACATCAAAATTTTTTTCTTACCCTTTAAATCACTAACTTGGTGTCCTTTTTCTCTACACTTATAAAAAACTATCATTACCTCCAAGAAATTACCAATGTGTTTCTTTCCACAATTATTACATGTTAGAAAATCCTTCTTTTCCTCCATCGTCTTTGACTCAATCCCTTTTTCATGGTTCTCATATATCCTTTTATTGTCCTGGTTTCATTTGAATACATAAAAATTGGATAATTATTTACCCATTTCATTGTCACATTATACTGTGTCCTCATATTATGAGAATATTTGGGAGACTATTTCCATTTGAAATATTATCTTAAGACCACGACTGATTTGTTCCTTCTTATTATTTGGATCACGTGCATTAGTGAGGTTCACATTCCTTCTATTATGTTCCATTTCTAAACAATGGAATATACTGAATTAAATCATAAAATAATGTATAATTCCAAATATGTCATAGCATATAAATTTATGCATTGTGAATCCTAGAATCATAATCTTTTTTTACTTTGGGAAATCTTTACTTTCAAATCCTTCATAATGGAAGGTATAGAAAATTAAAACTATCCTAAGTATATCCCTTAGGAGTATCAAACTAGGTGCATAGTAAGGCCCATTTACAAGTACCATGTTACCTGAGTTAGGATCAGAACACATTTTTAGAGTAATTACTTTTAGGTACATCTGTTTCAGAACCATGTACACTTGTGGTATCTAAATAGGTATATATTTCTAGGAATACCCACATAATATCTACCTTACCAAAATTCTAGGATGTTCATATATACTCATCCTCAAAGCCTATATTGGGGTTTTTCTCCCTAATATAAGTATTCTAAATATATTTTCCAAGGTTTCGGTTAAACTTCCTTTGATACGAACTGTAATTCCTGACCCAAGAAGCCCTGAGCTCATGCATTATTTAATTATATTAGCACGATTATAATGAATCAAATCTAGAAGGACTGACCAATTTAGTAGTATTGGAAAGATAGATTACATACATGATACTTATAATACATTGTGAAATAGAAAAAAATAAAAACCATACATTATAAAATAAAATAAAATTCATATTTGAACACTTATTAAAATATTTCTTCTTTATTACCTAGGGAAAGGAAACATAATAAGGTTGAGCTCAAATTCTCATTAAGGGTAAGAAAAGAAAAATAAATAATGAATTAATGAGAATAAATTAACATGGTAAGGTAAATAACTAATAACACATGCCATTAAAATAACTAGATAAGGCAATATTAACAAGTAAATGTAAGAAACTGAAACTCTTTCCATTTAAATTAATAAAATTAGAATGAAATGTATCTATAGATATGTCTATGAAAAAACTCATGGATGAATAATAACTGAATCTAAATGGGGGAAATGATTAATTATTGGATTCCATGTTTCCTAGGTACATGTTATCTTTACCATAAAGACCTTTCACCAGACGGTTTACAACATACAGGGTAAAAACCCATATAATTTGGCCAAATGACTAGTCTCATGAGACTACCGATGCATATAGGGGCTATCTACAATTGGGCCTCACCCATGTCATACTAGTCCAAAGCATTCCTCATATTCATGAACAATGTGACTTATCAAAACATCTATATTGAATCAAAGATACTAACTTTTCAATAATCCCCTAGTGGAGTCTCATTAAAAAAATATGTTCTTGATATTAATGAATGTAAATACCATTGAATTATTATAAAAACAATCTTGAGGTAAATTACATTTTAAACATTCCAATGTGTCCCATACCACATTGAAACATTTAAGTCATAAAACCCATGAAGGAATAATATTAAATGAAACTTATAATATCATTAGAGTAAAGATATTCATGATATAAAATGTTAAAGTTTATTAAATACACTAAATAAAAGTGAATTGGTTCATAATAACAACTAAGTATTAATGGAATGTATATTGAGATGAAGTCCCTCACCTTAACCTTCATTTTGTTGTGTGGTATTTATCATCATATATAATGGTTTAAAATATGTTAATAACTTATAAAATAACCATAATAATGTTTATAATATCATATATTAACTCCTTACAATATTTTATTACCTGTTTTTAATAGTCTTTCATTATTTTAAACACTTCAGGTGTTAATTGCCTAGTTTTCTCAAGTATGTTTTGACTTGTGATTTGTTGTTACGATTAATTAGATAATGATTTCATCATATATAGAATTTAAATCATTAATTAATTATCATATATATTCATTATATATGTATTTATAGTAGTCCATAGCATTTTTAGATTAGAAACAAAGTGCACATTTCATAGAGATGGTAGGTCGTACGTATGCATGAGCGCTACTTTCATTTATTTATTGTATTAAAAGAATAAAAAAAATGATAAATATGTATATTATAATTATAGTATCATATCTATGTTATTTATGTCACATAGTTTTATAAAAACCATCCTTTATACATTTCTTGTATGGCATGAACGTGTCATATCGCTTTGAGGGGGCGGTAGTCCACACTTCCTCAAATGAAATTATCATATTTACACAAGATGGAAAGCATATAGGTATGTTATAAATAAAAATTACAGAATTATAAAGATATTATAAATATAATATATAACATATATAAACATATTTTTCATCATAATAGACACCATGATAGGTGTTAAAGGAAAAATGAACAATCATCATTTTGTGAGGCAGTAGTTCACCGTACATAGAAACAATATGTTCGTTACCCATTAGATAGAGGTGTGTGTAAATGTAGGTTTAAGAATTTACATAAAACATCCCATTATATTTAGAATACTTGTTTTTTTATATAATAATATAATAAGGATATTTTATGGGGTGGACAATGGAAATGATAAAAGAGATCTTGATAGAAGACGTTACCTCTTAATCGGGTAACCCCTTTTGGTTTGTACCAAAAGGATTCTTTGGATTGATTCCAGCTAAAAGGGAGGATTTTAGGTTGTGGGGAGGTATTTTGGGAAATTATTTGGGTAGAGTTTATATGATCCAATGTGGATTTAGAGGTATGAGTAAGGTGTACTATGACAACCCTGCTTTTTATTAAAACTTAAACATGCTTTATTACATAAAACTTCACTTGATACAACAAAGAAGATCGAGAGGTTTAGTGTCTTTGGGGCTTAGTATCATTACATAAAAAACTTTAAACTTGAAATACAACATCCTTATTGAAAACTTCCTTTACATGACCACTACATTCCTTCGTACTTAGCATTGCATGGGATAACCTGAGGACATGCATAAGAAAAGGGTGAGCTATAAAGCCCAGTAAGGGAGTACACAATGAATAACATGAGGAGTAAAATACATGTTAGGCAATAGTCATATCAATAGAGCATAAGAGAGACATGAACATAAAGGCATGATAAAGCATGATAATCATAACATGGAAATGTGGCAACAACACTTAACATTGAATTAGCATGAGCCAAGGCTCATTGCACATGGAGCATGAGTAAACCCTCATTGCACTTGAAGCACGAGTAAACCCTCGTTTCACTTGAATTAGCACGAGTCAACACTCATTGCACATGAAGTATCATGATACTATACTTTACCCAATGCATTGGAGCGCTATAAAGGGCGCACCCTTCTTAAACATTTCATTTCATGCATAAGTGTGCCACATGGATCATAAAACATGGATTCATAAAACATAATCATTTCTTCCACGATAAAGGAATGTGGAATTCATACATGAAACTTTACAATCAATATGTATATGTGAATAATGGTGAATACCCTTGATGGAGAAATGGGCATGGTATTCACTACACAAAGACATTGGCTTAGAAAATCGGTGCGATTTCGGCAGCGTAACGGCGTGACATAAGAATTCATAAAAAAGGTTGATGAGAGAGAAAGGGGTTCCTCATCATATTTACATGTAATGTACAGTAAGGATATCATATATATACATGTCCCAACAATAGAAATGGAATTTAGATTCATGATACAAAAGTATTGCTCGAATGTAAAAGAAGAGAGAGAAGTTCCTTTCGGAATTTCGGCATAGTAACGGGTGTACATGGGAGGCATTTAATGAGAGAGAAAGGGTTCTCCCATCATTCAAACAATAAGAGGGAAGTATGGGGGAGGTGCGAAACCATACCCCAACATTCATAATTGAAATAAAAAGGGAAATACAACTTAAAGAAAATTGACAAAAAAAAGAGAAAGGAAGAAAACCCCTTACTTGGAAGTGTGCTTCCAAAGGCTAGAGAGAGGCTTGTGAGAGGCTTCTTGGGAGCTTGGGGAACCTTGAGAGGATTCTAGAGAGAGTAGGGCAGAGTTTTGACGAACTTCAAGGGCTTTGGGTGAGGAGGAAGTGGGAGCTTGGGTGGGTTTATATAGGAAAGGTGAGAGAATTCTTTATTATTTAGGTTTGGGACCCCTTATATTAAAATAATCCAAACCACAAACCATCCCATGGTATTTGCCCATGGTTTCTGGAAAAGGAAAGAGGAAAACAATATTTTACAAGGCCAAGGTCCGAACTTATTAAAAAATTAGGGTTTCTTATGTGGAGGTGAGTCACACTCCCATGGAAATTAATTTAAAAAGGCAAAGTGTTGAATAAGTCTTGAGGGCTCCATTAATGCTTTGAAAAGTGAGTCAAACAAACCCAAAACCTCATTATTTTAATGATAAAACACATATTGGCCGAACATAAGGATTATGGTATTTTATTACATCACCATTGGGTCATTATGATGTCATAAAACACATTATATATTTAAATGGTATTTAATTTTTACCCAAAAATTTGACTGTCTTAGAAAATTATGAAAAATTCACCATTGGATAATTTCGACGTCCTGATTCCAAAAATAATATTTATTTTATCTAAATAATTTTCTAAATATGTGAATTTTCACTTTTAAAATAAAAACCGACATTTATAAAAAATTCACGGGTTTTGACAAAAATGGCTTTCAAACCTTAATAAAAATTTTAATTGCATTCATAAAATCATAAGATCATTTATATTTAATAAAAATTAATTTAATATTAATAATAATATTTCATTAAAATAATATTTAATTCAAAAATCCTTTAATTTAATAAAATATAATTCTTAATTAAATAATAACTAAAAACATCATTTGTACTTTAAAAACTAATTACAATGCATCAAAAATGACTAGAAATTATATTCATTATTATATACAAAAAATAATGTACATGAACATGGTGCTACTTATTTGTTACATAACCCCTTAAAATAGCCGCATAAGACCTAAGGGTAAGGTGTGCGATGGTGACAGACTCTTGGGGTTGCTCGGATAACATCGCTCGAGTGGTGATCTCTATCAACTTCCATTTTTCCCGTAGACGATCACGTTCGAGCTTGACTTGATGAAGCTCAGCTTGGGCTTGGTCAAGGGCAAAGCCCAAAGACGCCACCTCCTTTCCGAGCTCTGACAAATGGGCTTCGTAAGGGGCAATTCTACTGGATGAGGCCATCGCTTCCTTTGTCTGAGTAGAAAATTGGTTCGTTAAAGCCTTATATTTAAACTACCCTGATGATCACTGTTCAACGGCTATAAAAGTAACGGTAACAAATCTTAACGTTAAACTAAAGAAGTTGAAATCTTATAAAAAAACATTTTTCATAAAGAAACATTTAACTGGATCAAGAGGGATTTTCCATTAATGAAATTTTGGGTCGTTACAACATTCCCCCCTTAAGAAATTTCGCCCTCGAAATTTTCCTTTTCCCACACTAAAACAAATGTGGGTAACTTAGCTTCATCATATCCTCCGACTCCCAAGTTGCTTCTTCAAACTTGTGGTTTCTCCACAACACCTTGACGAGGGGCATTGTCTTATTTCGTAGAACTTTTTCTCTACGATCCAAGATCTTCACTGGTTGCTCCTCATAAGAAAGATCGTCTTCTAATTGTACCACCTCAGAAGAGAGTACATGTGAAGGGTCTGGTATGTACTTCCTTAAGAGGGATACATGGAAGACATCATGCACCTTGGCCATAGTAGGTGGAAGTGATATTCGATAGGCCACAACCCCAACACGATCAAGAATCTCGAAGGGGCCGATGTACCTTGGACTTAACTTCCCTTTCTTTCTAAACCTCATGACCTTCTTCCACGGAGATATGCGTAAAAACACCATGTCTCCGACTTTAAACTCAAGGTCTCGTCGATGATTATCTGCATAACTCTTCTGTCGACTTTGGGCTGCCTTGATATGCTGCTGAATGGTTTTCACCTTCTCCACCATTTCTTCGACCATTTCTGGTCCAAGCAGCTTACGTTCACCGACCTTATCCCAACATGCCGGTGTTCTGCACCTTTTCCCATATAGGGCCTCATATGGTGCCATTTGGATGCTCGAGTGGAAACTATTATTATAAGAGAACTCAACTAGAGGAAGATGTTGATCCCATCCTCCTTTAAAGTCCATTGAGCACGCTCTCAACATATCCTCAAGTGTTTGGATAGTCCGCTCAGATTGGCCATTAGTTTGAGGATGATAGGCCATACTGAAGTTCAGTTCAGTATTCAGAGCATGTTGAAGAATCTTCCAAAACTTAGAGGTAAATCTTGGATCTCGGTCCGACACAATAGATAGTGGTACTCCATGCAACCGTACCACTTCCCTGATATATATCTGTGCCAGTTGATCCAAAGAGAAATCCTCTCGAATAGCAATGAAGTGTGAAGTCTTTGTAAGACGATCCACAATAACCCAGATTGCATTGTTGCTTTTGGATGTCCTTGGAAGTCCAGTGACGAAGTCCATGGTGATGTTCTCCCATTTCCATTCTGGTATGGGCAATGGTTGCATCATCCCCTTAGACTTCTGCCTCTCTGCCTTCACTTGCTGACACACCAGGCACTTTGATGTATATTCGGCGATCTCCTTCTTCATATTATCCCACCAAAAGTTTTCTCGGAGATCTCGATACATCTTTGTGCTCCCTGGGTGAATAGAGAAATTTGAACTATGTGCATCATCCAAAAGTTCCTTCTTCAGCTCCGAACTTGATGGGACACATAGTCTTTTCCCAAACCGCACAATTCCTTCTTCATTAACATTAAACTCTGAGGATTTTCCCTTTTTGATAGCTTCCACTTTTTCTTGGATTCTCGCATCATCCTTTTGAGCATCCTTTAACCTTTCCAAAAGAGATGGTTGAGCAATCATTTGTGAAAGGATTGATGATGTTCCCTTATTTATGATTCCCACGTCCATCTTCATCAAGTCTAAGAAGATTGGATCCTTCTCAATTCTCATCATTGATAGAATTGCTGGATCCTTTCTACTTAGGGCATCCGCCACCTTGTTCGCCTTCCGAGGGTGGTAATGTATTGAACAGTCATAATCCTTTATGAGATCTATCCATCTTCTCTGGCACATATTAAGTTCTTTCTGTGTGAATATATATTTAAGACTCTTGTGGTCAGTATATATCTCACATTTCTCTCCATAGAGATAATGCCGCCAGATTTTCAAGGCAAAGATCACCGCCGCCAACTCCAGATCATGCATTGGATAGTTTCGCTCATGGATTTTCAACTGTCTTGAGGTATAGGATATCACTTTATCATTCTGCATCAGCACACATCCTAAGACCTTCTTCGAAGCATCACTGAATACCACAAAAAGCTCCCCACTTGTGGGTAAAGTGAGCACAGGTGCAGTGATAAGCCTCCTTTTCAACTCCTTGAAGCTTTCTTCGCATTCATCACTCCAAGAAAACTTTACTCTCTTTCGAGTTAGCTTTGTAAGAGGGTTGGACAATCGTGAGAAGTTTCTCACAAATCGTCGATAATATCCAGCTAACCCCAAGAAGCTACGGATATCAGTTACCGATGTTGGCCTCGGCCATCCCTCAATTGCATCTGTTTTGGAGGGGTCCACAGATATCCCATTGCTTGTGATGATATGGCCCAAGAATGAGACCTCCTTCAACCAGAACTCACACTTGCTGTACTTGGCATAGAGCTTCTCCTTGCGCAAAGTCTCCAGTACAGTTCTTAAATGCTCCTCATGGTCCTCCTTGGTTTTGGAGTATATTAGAATATCATCTATAAAGACTACCACAAATTTATCTAGGTAATCTCTAAAGACTCTATTCATCAAGTCCATGAATATTGCTGGAGCATTGGTGAGTCCAAAAGGCATTACTATGAATTCATAGTGCCCGTACCTTGTACGAAAAGCAGTCTTGGGGATATCTTCCTTCTTCACCCTTACTTGATAATATCCCGACCGCAAGTCGACCTTGGAGAAGTATTGTGCTCCACGCAGCTGATCAAACAAGTCATCGATTCTTGGGAGAGGATACTTTTTCTTTATCGTGATTTTGTTAAGTTCACGATAATCGATGCAAAGCCGCATTGACCCATCCTTCTTCTTGACGAAGAGGACTGGTGCACCCCATGGTGATGCACTTGGGCGTATAAACCCTTTATCCAGATTCTCCTGTAGTTGTTTCTTCAGTTCTTCAAGCTCAACCACAGCCATTCTATATGGAGTCTTGGATATTGGTAGCGCCCCAGGTATAAGTTCAATTGAGAACTCAACATCTCTTCTTGGAGGAAGACCAGGACGTTCCTCGGGAAATACTTCAGCGAATTCCCTCACAATAGGCATTTCTTCAAGGATGGTTTCTTACTTGGACTCAATCATCTGAGCCAGATATGCGTGCTCATAAGGCAGTAATATCCATGCTTGAGATGATGGAGCTAAAGGAGATTCATCTTCCTCCTTACACTTGTAAAGAATCGGGGGTCGATTCTCCATATGGAGTGTGATTTCCCTCTCCCGACAATTTATGTTGGCTCTATATAAGGAAAGCCAATCCATGCCAAGAATTGCATCAAATTCCACCAAAGGGAGTATGACGAGGTTCTCCAGGAAATTCAATCCACAGATTATAACAGGGGAGGATTTATACTCATGGGATGCAATGATTTCCCCATTTGCCGTACTCACCGACATCTTTACTTCCAGGATTTGTGGTGGTGCAGGGATTGTTCTACTAAACTTTTGAGATATAAAAGAATGCGTAGAACCTGAATCAAAAAGTACGTTCGCTATTCATGAATGAATAACTAGCGTACCTGTCACCACTTCGTTGTCGGGGTTCACTTCGGCAGAAGTGATAGCAAAAGCTCTTCCTTGCTGTCTTGGAGGTTGTTGATTGCCTCCGATAACCCTTGGATTAGGGCACTGATTCGCAAAATGACCCGGTTCTTTGCATTTGAAGCATTGAACAACGCGTTGAGGTTTGAACGGAGTGTTCCTCCCCTCCGTCGCAGCCGCGGGTCCTTCTTGCTGACAGTTAACAGCTAGGTGCCCTTCTCTTCCACACTTGAAGCATTTTCTTGTCCCCCTAAGGCAATTTCCAGGGTGCTTCTTTCCACACTTTTGGCAAGTGGGGTGCTGGAATTTCTTAGCGCCGTTGGATTTATCCATCGGACCACCAGCATTGAAGTCCACCTTCCGATTCTTGTCCCCATGATACCCCTGTGATTCTACGATCTCCATTTCAACCTTGAGGGCACATCGGACAATTTCCTCATAGCTGTCGAAGTCACGGATCGCTAATGCTTTCCGCAAGCTAGGCTTCAGCCCACCAAAGAAGCGGTCAACCTTGCATTCGGGGGTAACGAAAAAGCCGGAAGCGTATCGTGCAAGCCTTGTGAAGTTTGCCTCGTACGCTCCCACAGATTCCTCATCTTTCTGCTTGAGGGAAAGGAAGTCCCTTTCCATCTTAAGACGGAGGGTGCGTGGAAAATATTTATCGAAAAACATCTTCCGGAATACCTTCCATTCCAAAGCCTCGATCTCCTCCTCAGGCTTCATATTTTTGATCAACGTCCACCATTGATCAGCTTCACCCTCCATAAGATAAGCCGCCAAGAGAACCTTCTCTTTTTCAGAGCATTGGAGGATGGAGAATATCTTTTCAATGGAGTTGATCCATTGTTCAGCAATTGTGGGATCGGATGATCCACTAAAAGTAGGAGGCCTTTGTCTCATGAAGCTTTCAATAGCGACTTGTTCTTTCTTAGGGGGGGTTGAACGTTCCTCTTGACCAGTGTTTCTATTCAAAACTTGAGTTAGCTGAGAGAGAAGCGTGACAAAGTTCGTGATTCCCGCTCCCATTGGATTGGGAATCTCATTAGTACAATCATCACACTGATCTTCACAACGGTTGTTAGCCCGAGTTCTCCTATCACCGGCCATTGGCTGGAATAAAAGGAAAGTTAGGGGTAACACATAGAGGGTAATCCAAAGACAAAAGTTGATGACTTATAAATAAACTTTAATCTCTTTAACTCATGAGTCTATAGGATTTAATCCAGGCTTTTCATGATCTTCCTTCTAACATATATTCTTAGGGGCATTTTTCCCTTAATAAGGGTTCATACTAAGATTGTGAATTTATCAAAACATATCCCCCGGGAGTGTCGTAACCAAGAGTGCAGCAAGGCCCGTTGTCGTGCACCAGTTCCCGTTCGAGTATAGCTCAAAGCGGTGTTTTCGGGTTTTACCCCTAGGATACATCTGTGCCAGAGCCGCCTCTACCTGCTCGTATCCAGACAGGGATGTATTTGTTTGATAAACCACTCACTTAGTATTTACCAAAACTTAGGGATGTTTTTATTATGCTTAGTCTTGTATCTAAGGCTTTACTAGGGTTTCCTAATCCCAAAAATAACTAAACCTATCCTCTGATACCAACTATGACAACCCTGCTTTTTATTACAACTTAAACATGCTTTATTACATAAAACTTCACTTGATACAACAAAGAAGATCGAGAGGTTTAGTGTCTTTGGGGATTAGGATCATTACATAAAAAACTTTAAACTTGAAATACAACATCCTTATTGAAAACTTCCTTTACATGACCACTACATTCCTTCGTACTTAGCATTGCATGGGATAACCTGAGGACATGCATAAGAAAAGGGTGAGCTATAAAGCCCAGTAAGGGAGTACACAATGAATAACATGATGAGTACAATACATGTTAGGCAATAGTCCTATCAATAGAGCATAAGAGAGACATGAACATAAAGGCATGATAAAGCATGATAATCATAACATGGAAATGTGGCAACAACACTTAACATTGAATTAGCATGAGCCAAGGCTCATTGCACATGGAGCATGAGTAAACCCTCATTGCACTTGAAGCACGAGTAAACCCTCGTTGCACTTGAATTATCATGAGTCAACACTCATTGCACATGACGTATCATGATACTATACTTTACCCAATGCATTGGAGCGCTATAAAGGGCGCACCCTTCTTAAACATTTCATTTCATGCATAAGTGTGCCACATGGATCATAAAACATGGATTCATAAAACATAATCATTTCTTCCACGATAAAGGAATGTGGAATTAATACATGAAACTTTACAATCAATATGTATAGGTGCATAATGGTGAATACCCTTGATGGAGAAATGGGCATGGTATTCACTACACAAAGACATTGGCTTAGAAAATCGGTGCGATTTCGGCAGCGTAACGGCGTGACATAAGAATTCATAAAAAAGGTTGATGAGAGAGAAAGGGGTTCCTCATCATATTTACATGTAATGGACAGTAAGGAGATCATATATATACATGTCCCAACAATAGAAATGGAATTTAGATTCATGATACAAAAGTATTGCTTGAATGTAAAAGAAGAGAGAGAAGTTCCTTTCGGAATTTCGGCATAGTAACGGGTGTACATGAGAGGCATTTAATGAAAGAGAAAGGGTTCTCCCATCATTCAAACAATAAGAGGGCAGTATGGGGGAGGTGCGAAACCATACCCCAACATTCATAATTGAAATAAAAAGGGAAATACAACTTAAAGAAAATTGACAAAAAAAAGAGAAAGGAAGAAAACCCCTTACTTGGAAGTGTGCTTCCAAAGGCTAGAGAGAGGCTTGTGAGAGGCTTCTTGGGAGCTTGGGGAACCTTGAGAGGATTCTAGAGAGAGTAGGGCAGAGTTTCGACGAACTTCAAGGGCTTTGGGTGAGGAGGAAGTGGGAGCTTGGGTGGGTTTATATAGGAAAGGTGAGAGAATTCTTTATTATTTAGGTTTGGGACCCCTTATATTAAAATAATCCAAACCACAAACCATCCCATGGTATTTGCCCATGGTTTCTGGAAACGGAATGAGGAAAACAATATTTTACAAGGCCAAGGTCCGAACTTATTAAAAAATTAGGGTTGCTTATGTGGAGGTGAGTCACACTCCCATGGAAATTAATTTAAAAAGGCAAAGTGTTGAATAAGTCTTGAGGGCTCCATTAATGCTTTGAAAAGTGAGTCAAACAAACCCAAAACCTCATTATTTTAATGATAAAACACATATTGGCCGAACATAAGGATTATGGTATTTTATTACATCACCATTGGGTCATTATGATGTCATAAAACACATTATATATTTAAATGGTATTTAATTTTTACCCAAAAATTTGACTGTCTCAGAAAATTATGAAAAATTCACCATTGGATAATTTCGACGTCCTGATTCCCAAAATAATATTTATTTTATCTAAATAATTTTCTAAATATGTGAATTTTCACTTTTAAAATAAAAACCGACATTTATAAAAAATTCACGGGTTTTGACAGAAATGGCTTTCAAACCTTAATAAAAATTTTAATTGCATTCATAAAATCATAAGATCATTTATATTTAATAAAAATTAATTTAATATTAATAATAATATTTTATTAAAATATTATTTAATTCAAAAATCCTTTAATTTAATAAAATATAATTCTTAATTAAATAATAACTAAAAACATCATTTGTACTTTAAAAACTAATTACAATGCATCAAAAATGACTAGAAATTATATTCATTATTATATACAAAAAATAATGTACATGAACATGGTGCTACTTATTTGTTACATAACCCCTTAAAATAGCCGCATAAGACCTAAGGGTAAGGTGTGCGATGGTGATAGACTCTTGGGGTTGCTCGGATAACATCGCTCGAGTGGTGATCTCTATCAACTTCCATTTTTCCCGTAGACGATCACGTTCGAGCTTGACTTGATGAAGCTCAGCTTGGGCTTGGTCAAGGGAAAAGCCCAAAGACGCCACCTCCTTTCCAAGCTCTGACAAATGGGCTTCGTAAGGGGCAATTCTACTGGATGAGGTCATCGCTTCCTTTGTTTGAGTAGAAAATTGGTTCGTTAAAGCCTTATATTTAAACTACCCAGATGATCACTGTTCAACGACTATAAAAGTAACGGTCACAAATCTTAACGTTAAACTAAAGAAGTTGAAATCTTATAAAAAAATTTTTTTCATAAAGAAACATTTAACTGGATCAAGAGGGATTTTCCATTAATGAAATTTTGGGTCGTTACATGTATAGTGCTTTCCTTTTTTTAGTGGAGGGGGAGTGACACTCTTGTAAATACCAAAAGATATTCATTAATGGGTGTTCTACCTTATCTAAAGTGAATAAAAAATTAAAAAATAATGGATTAAAGGGGAATAATGGTTTATTAAAACCTAAAATTCATAAAAATATATGCATTTTAATAATTTGGTTCCTTAACTTCTAAGATTCCCCAATTTTACCATTTTGGTTTTTATTAAAGCATCCAGTTTTATAAAATAATTAATTTAACCATTAAGAATAAAATAAATTGAGAATTGTTATAAAATATTGATACACTAAATTATTAATATTATTTATAGTTTATAAAATAAAATTCCCATGTGTTTTGTAAATTAATTTTAAAATAAGCACATGTGACGCGCAAAAACACAGTTTAAACTTGGACCATGTTAACAATGTTTTTAAAATATATGGGTCAATATGTTAATTATAAGATTTAAATTGGTCAATTAATATAAAATATTTATTATTTATTAACACTTAAAAATAACTTGGTATAATATAGTATTTTCATTAATTTTAAATCATTTAATAAAATTTAATTTATTGTAAAATAACAATAATGTCAATTTTGAAATTATTTATTTATTATTAATTTCAATATATCAATATAATATTGTAATTAAAACATATTAGGTTTAAATATGTTTAACATGATATATTCATCTAAATAAATAAATAAAGATAACAATTCAATCAATTATCTTCACTTTTAATATTTATAGTATCACTTATTCTTGTTAATTATTAACTAAATAATTACACACTGGCATTTCTTAAGATTTTTAGGTAACTAAACCATATATAAAAATTATTGATAAATTATTATGATAAAAATAACCCATATATATTATAAGGATATTTATAACCTAAAATATGATGATTTGTACATATCTTCAAAGCTTTATAAATGTTAAAGGCAAGGAAAGTTCTTTTTTTTGTCTTTTTCCTTACTTAACCTTTTATACAGGGAACTTCCATTTAATAATATCTCAATAACCCATAAATTTAAAACAAAGTGGATATATGGTTGAATTATTGGATTAAAATGGATTTTTTACAAGTATCCAGGTCATTTTGGTCATTAATATTAAGTTTTAGTCCCTTATGAAGCTTAATATCACCTTAATCATCATAATTAATTTTAATCACTTTCACTAATATTTTTGGTCAAAATATAAGTTGATCTTATTAGAAAAAAAATATTACACTGATTAAAAAATTTTATGTTCATTTTTATTAATTCATATCAGAGAATTTGGAAAATTAAGATTAATGTCAACCCCACAAACGTGGTGAGAATGCTGGCTTTTAAAGTAAAAACATTCAAAAGCTCAATAAGTTTTAATATCTAATTTAAATATAAATATGATTATAATGACCTAAATTGTATTAATATATGAATAATTTTTATATTGTAACTTTAAATTCTGACTTAAAATATAATTTAACAATAATAATTATTTAAATGAAAAGCTTGTTTTTAACTAAATTGCAGTAATTTTCACTATTCATCAAAAATTGAAGTTTCTCAGAAAAATCCCAAAAAATCACCCTAAGATAATTTATACATTCTGAATTCAAAAATGATGTTTATTTTTAAAAATAAAATTCATAAATGTTTAAAAATTTAGTTTAAAAATAGGTTCTCTATTGAAAGGTGGTAAAAATTGGTTTTACATGTAACACAAGCCAATTCAGTGTTGTGTGTAGTATAATTTTAACTTTATGTTGTATATTAAGAGAGAAAAAAATAATATTTATTCTAACATTAAAATATTTTAATGTTTTGGGTTTTTACATGGGATTTGGTGAAACATAAAATGTTACACTTACAGTGTATTCTCTCAAAGGTGATGAGGATCAATGGTGGTCATTGATCTAGAATACTAAGGAGGAAGAAGAAATAAAACTCATCGAATGTAGATATTTTAAGGAGAAATTTTTCAAAAAAATATTACCCTCATTATAAAGAAACTGAAGTAAATAGAAATATCTCCATCTTAAAGAAATGTAAATAATAAAGTTTTGTTGAGTATGATGCTACTTTTACAAGGTTATCCAGATATGCTACAGATTGCATATGAAACACAAAGTGCAATATTAATCATTTCTTTGAAGTGATTAGGAAAAGTCTCCAAAGGGTGCTGGTATCTCAAACTTTTTCTTCATATGATAAAATAGTTTGATGTGATATCAATATAGAAAAATAATTCTCTAAGTCTTATGAATTTGAAGGGTATCTAGATAAGAAGAGGACAACATAGTAAAAAATAGATAAAGGGAATAAGGGAAAGAAGGATTTTCCCACATGTGATAATTGTGGAAAGAAACACCTTGATACTTTCTTGAATGGAATGGTTGTTTTCTACAAGTTTGTACAGAAAGGCCACTATGCTCATGATTTAAAGGGAAATGTAGAAAATTCCAATATGAAATGCATCCATTGTAAAATGATGGGTAACTGCATAAATGAATTCCCCAAGTGTCAAAGGAATATAAATCAGAATAATTTAAGTGTTAAAGGTTAATCTATAGTGAACTAATACTTTTACACATATTATTACACGATTTTAAGCATAATGATCCATGAGATACAAACCAAGGATAAAAAAATCTAGTGTATTTGGAAGACTAGGTATATAATTAGAAAATATGAAAATAGAATAAAACATCATGTTATTAATATCCATAATGAGTTCATAACTCCTTTGGATCTCTTATAACTTCATAGGATAACCTGGGGAATACAGAGGCAAAGGGATGAGCTAAATAGCCTAGTAAGGGAATAAACATGTGAATAAAGCATGACACATGAGTTAGAGGAAAAAACATTATAACATAAATGGCATGGATAACAAATAAACATATAGAAGCATAACATATAGAACATAGAATCATATGATCATGTAAATATTGGAATGTGACAACAACATATAACATGACATAAGCATGAGTCAAAGCTAACTTCTAAGACTATATTACATGGTGAACAAAGTCCTATGTTAAATTATGTTTACTATATAATCTCATACATGGCATCTCATGAGACTAAACATTACCCGATTCATTAGAGCACTATCTGGGCACACTCAAAATAACATGTTCATACATATGTGTGCCACATAAAGAATAAAACATAAGGAATAAATATAAGGGTTAACCATGGATAGAAATGGGTATCAAAATCATGTGATAAGGCATAACCAAAGGGAATATAACAATGGTATCTATGAAATAAGGGATTTAAATAATTACTAGACATTCGTAAAACAAAAAATAACAATATATCATGAATAATTATGTACAAATAAATTTAAAACATTAAAAAGAGTGGTTAGTTAACATTAGAAATGTGCCACTTAAGTGAGGTTTTAGGGAAAATAATAAAGAGTCTCTAAAGAGGATAAAGGAATAATTGTTTTCATAAAACCAGAAATGAAAAAAATAGTTTTTTCAGGATAAATTGAGTGATTTTATAATAATATTTTTGTCTTAAGATATTTTATATAGTGTACTTTAAAATGGGAAAGAAAAAAGAGAAGTTCCCTCTAATCAGGTTTGCTTATCGAGAGGAATTGAGAAGAGAACCTTATAAAACGTGTAATTCTCCATTAAAAAAAGATGAATTGAGCTAAATAAATATATGGGGTATATATAAACAGAATATAATATAATTATATAAGAATAATTAAGTGATAAATTGGTTCAAATATAAAAAAATCATAACCCAATGGAAAAATGGAGGTTCAGAGAGATCCCTTACCTTATATCCAAATGCATTCTGCACTTGCACTTAATATACTGGATAATAAAATTAGATTAATTAAATAATTAATTAATAATATATTTTATATTTAATTTATTTATTATAATTTTATTAAGTTCATTTATGATCATTTCAATGAGTTATAAAGTTCAATTTCGTTGTTCCAGTAGCGTTCGTTTCATTGTTTCATGGTCGGTTCACTTGTCTAAAATTATGGAAGTTCTTTTCAGATGGGAATAATTCTACATGAGTGAAATTAAATAGTATTAATTTACTCCCAAAATTTTAAATTCTCATATATTTAATTTTTGTTCTATTATGAAGATGATTCATTTTATAATATGTTAACGATAATTATTTAGTTTATTTTTGGTATTTTTTCCGACCATCACGAACTAGTTTTATTCTATTGAATATTATGTTTATATATTAGTTCCATAACATGAAATAAGTTATAATATACATATTAAAATATTATTTAACAATAATAATGGTTTTATGACCATCCTTCAATGTGATAATGAAAAATTAAAAATCATTATCCCTGGAGACGGTAAACCGCCATAATTTGGACAACAGTTTCATTTCTTTGAATTAGAAGAGATGAGAAAATGGGTGTATAGGAGATATTAAATTAAAAATATAAAATTAAATTATATAAATTAAACTTTAGTAATTATTATTTTATGGGTTAAATAGGGGAGAAGAAGGTAGAAGAAGAAATTAAATTAAAAAGATGGTTTGATAAAATTACATCTTGAAAATATCCTCCTTGGAGGACCCCTTAAGAGACTTGGAATTGGTCTTTTGTTGGGACTGAAATCTATAGAACATGTTTAATAGTTTTAATAAGGCAATTAAGAAGAATATTTACAATATATAGGGATTAGAAGGTGTGAGGATTAGGGGTGCTGAGGGGTGATATTTATAGGGGAGGAAAGGGGTGTTTTTGATTATTATATTCATCAATTAATTATTTTGGATCAAAACTATCAATAGTGTTGATTACTATGACTAAATATAGTAAATTGATTATAAAATTTCTAAAAAATGTGTTATTACATCATACATGACTAAAGAATTCATGCATCTGGATTATAATGTTAAATACCACAAATTATCGTATTTCACTATTCACAAAAAATTCAACTATTTTAGAAAAATCAAATAAAATAACCCTAACAATTTTTGAATTGTTAGATTTATAAAATGGTCTTAATTTTATGAAAATAATTTTCTAAATATGATAAATTTTATTTTCAAATAAAATCATCATTTATTAAAAAAATGCCGATTTTAATATTTTAATCAATTTTCTGGCCCTTTGAAAACATATTTATGGCATCATAAAATTATCTTATCATTATAATAAAAATTATTACTAATTTATGAATCTAGTTCATTAAAATAAATTTTCTTTTAAATTATTATATTAATTATTAAATTCTGAATAAACATTTACATTTTGAAAAAATACCAAAACTTAATTTATTATTTTTAAAACATTTATTTACTTTTACCGTGATATAAATATATCATTTTTTATTTATAAGAAGCCTAAATTTTATTTTATACTTTCATAGGTGAGGTTACTATTCTAATGACCAAATTACTATTCCAAATGGTAAGAAAACTATTCCAATGGTTTGATTACAATGATCACATTGGTTCCTTAATTTCTATAAATACCACTTATTTTATTCATTATTCACTAAATTCTACTTTATCTCAAGGATATATATTTTAATCTTTAGAATGAATATTATATTATTAATATAATTCTTTATTTCTACATATTTTTTCATGAGTGCGGTTATTCTAGTGAATCAAGAAGATAAAAAATTTCCCATTATTATTATCTTATTTTCTATTTATTTTCTTACTATAATATTTGGCATTATTATTAGTTTATTTTCTAAAAAAAGTATCATTATTAATTTATGAAAATAATGTTTTTATTAGGTTATATTTGTGATGTATGTGTTTTATGACATAATCTTAAGAAGGGAAATTCCATTGATAAAATTATAGGTTGTTACATTATTCCACCCCTTATAAAATTTCACCCTTGAAATTTAATTTTACATATTAAGGTGAAAATAGGTGAGGGTATTTCTCCTTCATCACTTCCTCCAATTCCCATATCACCTCTTCATACTTATGATTTTTCTATATTATCTTGACAGTGTGAGTGGTTTTGTTACGTAGAACCTTATCTCTATAGTCTAAAATCATTACCAGTTGATCCTTATAAGGGAGATCATTTTCTAGTTTTACCACCTCTAAATTTAGTATGTGTGAGGGATCTGGTATGTACTTTCTAAATAGGGATACGTGGAATACATCATGTACTTAATACATAGTTGGTGTAAGTGCTAGTCGATATTACACATCTCCAACACAACCAAGAAACTCAAAGGGGATGATGTACCAAGGAATTAGCTTTCAATTCTTCCCAAATATCATGACCCTATTCCATTGAGATATGTAGAGAAATAAATTTTCACCAAATTCAAATGCTAAGTCACATTAAATATTATCTGTATATCTCTTTTGATGAATTTGAGAATCTTGGATATGTTTTTGGATAATATTAACATTTTCTACCATTTCCTCAACCATTTCAGGTCCCAACAGTTTACATTCACCAACATCATCCTAACATGTAGGTGTTATATATATTTTACCATAAATGGATTCATATGGAGCCATTTGGATGATTAAGTAGAAAATATTATTATAAAATAACTCGACTAGTGGAAGGTGTCGATACCATACTCCTTTTAATTCCATTGAACATTCTCCCAATATGTCTTTTAATGTTTGAATAGTCTGCTCATATTAGACATCATTTTGGGGGTGATAATTTATACTGTAGTTTAACTTAGTATTTAGAGCATATTAGAAAATTTTCAAAAACTTAGAGGTAAATATTAGATCACGATTGAATATAATTGATAATAGTACTCCATACAGCCTCATAACTTCTATGATGTATATCCATTTAAGTTGGTTAAGTGATAAGTCCTCTCAATTTTCAATAAAGTGAGTAGTCTTTGTAAGATGATATGCAATGACCCATATAATAGTATTTTCTCTAGATGTATTTGAAATTCTAATGCAAAGTACATGGTGATGTTTTCCTAATTCTATGTAGGTATGGTTAATGGTTTCATCATCCCATTAGATTTTTTCCTTTCACCCTTCACTTTCTGGAATACCAGACACTTTAATGTATATTAAGAGATCCCATTCTTCATATTGTCTCACTAATATTGGTCTCTAAGATCTCAATATATCTTTGTTCTCCTTTGGTGAATATATAAGTTTAATCTATGTGAATCATTCAAAATTTCATTCTTTATATTTGTATTGGATAGTACACATATTCATGACCCAAATATTACAAAACCTTCCTAATCAATTTTAAACTCTAAGAATTTCCCCTTTATTATGTATTCTAACTTTTTATGAATTTACATATCATTTCTTTGATCATCCTTTATCTTCTCTAAAAGGTATGATTGAGAAATCATTTGTGAAAGGAATGATGATATTTTTTTTATGATTCCCACGTCAATCCTTTGAAAGTATAAGAATATTGGATCCTTCTCAATTATAATCATTGATAAAGTTACATGATCATTTATACTTAGATCATCATTCACTTTATTTTCTTTATCGGGATGATAATGGATTGAGCAGTTATAATCCTTGATGAGATCTAACCATATTTTCTTTCACATATTAATCTTCTTATATGTGAATATATATTTAATACTCTTATGATTAGTATATATCTCACACTCTTCCCCATAGAGATAATTTCACCAAATTTTCAATGTGAAGATCACAACCGCCAACTCCAGATCATGCGTGAAATAATTTTTCTCATGAACTTTCAACTTTATTGAGGCATAAACTATTACTTTATCATTTTTCATAAGTAAACTTATTAATACCTTATTTTAATCATCATTTTATACCATAAAGAGTTACCCTCTTGTTAATAGTGTAAGTATTGGTGAAATGATAAGCCTCTTTTTTAAAATCTTTGAAGTAGTCTTCACATTCAATAGTCTAGAAAAAATTTACTCCCTTTTGATTCATCTTGGTTAGTGGATTTTAGAAATATTATAAGTTCCTCACAGGTTTTTGGCAATACCCTTCTAGACCAAGGAAACTACGGATCTCCATTATATATGTTGGTCTAGACCACTCATAAATTGCTTTTATTTTAGATGGTTCCCTAGATATTCCTTCGCTAGTTATAACATTCCCCAAGAATGATACTTACCCCATCTATAACTCACATTTACTATAAGTTTTATATAGTTTCTCAGAAAATTATTTAGCATAATATTAAAATTATCCTAGTGTTCCACCTTACTCTTGGAGTATATCATAATATCATCTATAATGGCTACCAAAAAAATCCATGTTAATCTCTAAAGATTCTATTCATTATGTACATGAAAATTGATGGAGAATTAATGTGTCTGAAGGTCATTACTATGAACTCATAGTGTCTATACCTCATTCGAAATTCAGTCTTGGGAATATCATCCTTCTTCACCTTTAATTGGTGATATCCCACCCAAATTTATACCTTAGAGAAATACTAGGCCCCATATAATTGATTGAACGATTCATCTATCTATAGTAGGTGATAATTGTTATTTATCATGATTTTTTTGATCTCAAGATAATCAATGCATAGTCACATTAATCTATCATTTTTCTTGATAGATATGACTAGTGTACCCCATGGTAAAACACTCAGGCATATAAAATCTTTGTCTATATTATCTTGTAACTAATTTTTTAGTTCCTCCAACTCAATGGTGTTTATCCTATAAAGAGACTTTGATATAGGTATAGATCCAGGTATAAGATCAATTAATAACTCAACCTCTCATTCAGGAGGAAGGCTAAGCAATTATTTAGGGAACACATCAGTTTATTCCCTCAGAATGGGCATGTCTTTAAGCATGATACTCTACTTTTCTCAATAATTTGAGCTAGATATGCTTGAACATAAGTAAATAATATCTAAAATTGAGAAGATGATTATAAAGGATATTCATCCTCCTCCTTACACTTTTATAGAACTGGGGGATGCCTTGGGATGTAAATAGTGGTCTACCTTTCCCAATAATTGATGTTGTATTTTTATAATTATACCTATCCATGACCAGTACATCATAAGACTCCACCAATGGAAGTATGAAAATATTTTCTAGGATATTCATCCCACAAACATTAACTGAGGAGGATTTATATACTTTAGATGCAATAATTTCCCCATTTTTTATTCTCACAAGTAACTCAACCTTCATATTTTCAGGTGGTGTTTGAATAATTATACTAAACTTACAAGATATGAAATAATTTCTAGAACCAAAAATCACAATGTACATTCACTATTATTGAATGAATGACTAATTCACCTATCACCACATCATTTTCAGGCACTACCTTAGCAGTAGTGATAGAATATTCCGTTAATTGCTTACTTGGAGGTTGTTGTTGTTGATTTTCTCCGAAAACCCCTCAATTAGGGAATTATCTTGCATAATTCTCATGTTCCTTGAAATTTGAACACTAAACTATAGGTCAAGTGTTTATCTAAACCTTATTTTATTCTTCTGCACTAGTAGGATCCTTCAAATCACTATGTTAATAATTATCTTGATGCCCATCTTTTTCACATTTGAAGAATCTACTAGTTCCCTTTAGTCAGTTCTTAGGATTCTTAAACTTTAGGTAACATTATAAAATATCCTTATATCATACAAAGTCTCTAATTTCTAATACTTTCATAGAATCATATTTAATCCAATAAAAAAGTGATCCGCCTTACTTTCAATGTTTGTGAAAAATCCAGAGGCATATCGTGCAATCTTTGTAAAGTTTTTCTTGTACACCTTGATAGATTCATATTCATTTTTCTTTATTCTTAGGAACTCCCTCTTCATATTAATATTGAGAGTTTGGGGAAAATATTTTTTTGAATCCTTCTCAATTCATTAAATCAATTTCCTCCTTAGACTTTTTCTAATCAGTTCCCACCACTAATAATCTTCCCCATCAAAATGATATACCTCTAGTATTACTTTCTATTTTTTTAATATTTAGAGAATAAAGAATATATTCTCAATGGAGTTAATCCATTGTTCCATGATGAGGGGATTAGAAGACTCACTAAAGATAGGAGGTCTTTGTCACATAAAGGATTCAACTACAACTTTCTATTTCTTAGGAGAAAGATATTTTTTTCACATAATTCAAGTTATTATTCATAACTTGAGCCAGTTGAGCTAGTAATATCATGAAGTTTTAATATCCCATTCCCATTATATTTGGAATTTCATTAGGTAAATCATTATATTACCTATCACATTGGTTGTTAGCATAGGTTCTCCTATTTATCACCATTAACTAATAAAATAGAAAAAATTACCATTAGGTTTCTTTAATACTTATCTAATGAAAATATGAAAAGGCAACCATAAACTTGGAGGGAATAAATTCTGAATTAAAATTATTTCCCAACTTATGATTCCTTAAGTTTCAACATAGGTTATTCATGGTGATATAATTATCCCTAGGGTTATTATTAAAGTTGTCTACTATCAATCCCCCTAAACAAATAGATTATGCTATGATACCAACAATAGTGACCCAATCATTTTAAACATATTATTACCTGATTTCGAGCATAATTATCCATGAAATACAAACCAAGGATCGAAAAGACTAGTGTATTTGGAAGACTATATACATAATTATAAAACATGAAAGTATAATAAAAAATAATTTCATTAATATCTATAATGATCTATTTACTACCTTTGAGCTCCTATAACCACATATGATAACTGGAGGAATACATAGACAAAGGGATGACCTAAATAGACCATTAAGGGAATAAACACGAGAATAAAACATAACACATGATTTAAATGTCATAACATGATAACATAAAATGCATGGATCATGAATAAATATATAGAAGAATAAAATATATAACATGGAATTATATGATCATAGAAATATTTGAATTTTGTAGAAAAATATAACATGACATTAACATGAGTGAAAGCTAACTTCCAAGACTATTTCACATGGTAGACAAAGTCCCATAGTGGATTAGGTTTAGTCCCTAATCTCATACATGACATCTCATGAGACTAAAAATTAACCAATTAATTGGAGTGCTATCTCGCTGAACCCATTATAAAATATTCATACATATGTGTGCAAAAAATATAATAAAACATAATGAATAAACATAAGGGTTACCCATGGAAATAAATGAGTATCGAAATCAAGTCATAAGGAATAACAATAGAGAATATAACAATGGTATCCATGAAAGAATTGATTTAAATAATTCTTGGACATTTATAAATGAAAAATAATAATATATCATGAATATTGATGTCCAACTAAATTGAAAACATTAAAAGGAGTGGTTAGTTAACATTATAAATGTGCCACCTAAATGCAATTTTAGGGAAAATAATAAAGAGTCTTTAATGAGGATAAATGAATAATTGTTTGCATAAAACTAGGAATGATATAAAAATAGTTTTTCAAGATAAATTGAGTGATTTTATAAAAATATTTTATTCTTAAAATAGTTTATTGAGTGTACTTGAAAATGGTTAATAAAAAAAGAGAAGTTCCCTCTAGTCGGGTTTTCTTATAGAGAGGAATTGAGAAAGGGACCTTATAAAACATAGAATTACCCATAAAATAAAGATGAATTGAGAGATATATATATGTGTGGTATATATAAACAGAATATAGGAGAATTATATAATAATAATTAAGTGATAAATTTATCCAAATATAAATAAAGTGTAACCCAAAGGAAAAAATGGAGGTTTAGAGAGATCCCTTACCTTATGTCTGGATGTGTTCTGCATGTGAACTTAATGTCATGGATAATAAATTTAGATTAATTAATTACTTAATGAATATTTTTATATATGTATTTGATTTATTATAAATTTATTAAATTCATTTATGACCATTTAAATGAGTTATAAAACTGAATTTCATCATTCTAGGAGCATTCATTTCATTGTTTCATGGTCGATTCACTTGTGTAAAATTATGGAAGTTATTGTAAAATTGGAATAAATATATAGAAGTGAAATTATATATCATTAATGTAATTAAAAAATTTAAATGGCCCCATATATAATTTTTTTCATGGTATGAGGATGAATAATTTGATAAAACGTTAATGATAATTGTGTAGTTTATTTTTAGCATTTTTTCCTACCATCATTAACTAGTTTCATTTTATTGAATATTATGTCTATATATTAGTTACAGAACTTGAAATAAGTTATAATATACATATTAAAATCATATTTAACAATAATAATGTTTTTATGACTAGCATTGAATGTAGTTTTGAAGAATAAAAAATCATTATCCACGAAGATGGTAAACCACCATAATTTGGATGACAGTTTCATTTAATTGAATTAGAGGAGATGAGAAAAGGGGTGGACATAAGATATTATATTATAAATATAAAATTATAGTATATAAATTATAGTGTAGTTATTATGATTTTATGGATGAAATAGTTCAGGATAAGTTAAAAGAATAAATGAAATTAAAATGAGATGGTTTGAGAAAATTACCTCTTGAATATGTCCTCCTTGAAGGACCCATTAAGAGACATGAAATTTATCTTTTTTATAAAATAAGCTCTAGGATGTGTGTAAGAGGATTGGGAAGGGAATTTGGAAAAATATTGACAATATAAAATTTTTAGAAGGTGTGAGTAGAAGGTGTGGTGTGGAGTGGTATTTATAGGGGGAAGAGGGCTATTTTAATTATTATATTCATTAGTTTATTATTTTCACTCAAGACTATAAATAGTGTTGATTAAGATGAATAAATATATTAAATGGTTGAGGATAGTTAAAAAAAGAGTTCTTACATCATCCATTACTCAAAAATTCATGTATTTGGCTAATAATGTTAAATACTGTGAATTACTGTATTTCACTATTCACCAAAAATTCAACTATTTTAAAAAAATACCAAAAATTAACCCTAAACATTTTTCAATGTTTATATTTCAAAAAAGATACACTTAAATTTAAAAATATTATTTTATAAACATGGGAAATTTTTATTTTTAATTTAAATCATCATTTATTTAAAAAATACTGATTTATATATTTTAATCTATTTTATGACCCTTTGAATATTTTTTATGGTCTCATAAAATTATATTATCATTATAATTAAATTTATTATTAATTTATGAATCTATTTCATGAAAATAAATTATATTTTAAATCATTATATTAATTATAATATTGTAAATAAACATTTATATTTTATAAAAATACCAAAATTTAATTTACCATTTTTAAAAAATTTATTTACTTGTACCATGATATAAATACATCATTTTTTATTTATAATATACCTATATTTTATTTTATACTTTAATTGGTGATTTTATTATTCTAACATCCATATGTTTATTCTTAATGATCAGATTAATGTTACAACAATAAAAAACTTATAACGATCATATAAGTTCCTTAATTTCTATATATACCACTTATTTAATTCATTCTTCATTCACTTCGACATTATCTCAAGGTTATATTTTTTCATATTAAAAATTAATATTATATTACTAATATTATGCTTTATTTCTACATCTTTGTTCATGATTGTGGTCATTCTAGTGTATCAAGAAGATCCAAATTTTCTCATTCTTATTATCTTATTTTATATTTTTTATCCCACTATAATATTTGGAATTATTATTGGTTTATTTTTTAAATAATGTATCATTATTTATTTTTGAGAATAATATTTTTATTAGGTTTTCTATGTGATGTATGTGTTGTATAACATAATTATAAGAAGGGAAATTCCATTGATAAAATTTTGGGTCATTAAAAAACTTATGCTATTGATATAACAAAAGTGGAATGATTCTTATGCTTGAATATTTATATCTAAGGAATATGTTGTATAAGTATTTTATTGATGATATTCTTGTTATAAGAATCATGAAATGTATAAGGATTATACTATAGTACTATTTATTAAAGGATTTGAAATTATGTATTGAATGGTAATGAGAAAAGTGATTCAGTGGTAACCTAAACTTCTTGGAAAACACATGATTGAGAGAAAGATAACCCTTAATAGTTCGTGATGTTGAAATAATGATATAGGAATAAAGAGTTAATTGATATATATATATATATATGAAGTAAATTGGATAGTACTGACTACCTTGCAATTGATTAATTATTTGTTTACAAAGTGGTTTATACTACCATTGATGGAGTTAACAATTTCTTTGGATTTAAGGAATGTATCCAATAATCTATATTTTATTTGAGAAATAAAAAATCATGTATGTTTTCAATAAGTTTTTATGGTAATTCAGGTTAGTGATATGTTTCAAGAGAATACTTGACCAAGGTATTCACATATTTTGAATGTGACATCAAGAGACACTTTATATTGTCTAGGGAATATAATGTTGATTTAGTGACCTTACCTTAAAAAATTTAGACTTTTAATTTGGACACACATATTTTGGAAGAGTATGGTTAAATATATATAGAATAGAGTAATCCAAACTTTGGGTGTTATTGGACAACATTTTCTAACCATTTTTTGTTTTATTAAAGATAAGAGGAATATCTTATTACTATTTTATGGATCTTAAAATCCATTAAAAGTTAATTTTAGTGATTAAGGCATAAAAAAATCATTTTTTATATTCTTTTCATGTAGTAAGAGATGGATTATATTTTGATCAAATCAAAAAGGGGGAAATTGTGCATATAAAATAAAAATATATCAAGTAAATACATTTCCTTATATTCGTAGAGAGTGAAAGAATTCCTAAAATCTAGAAAAATGATCTTGGAACAAAAATGTTTTCTTATTATCATCATTTTTATGATTTAAATGAACTTTTTTATACCTGTATTTTATGGATTTGTGGTCATTAACTTCTTATTAACCATGTTCTCTATCACTCTCCACCAGTATTTGGGTGTTAGTTTTCCCTTCTATGTCCACGTGTTCACTTTACACCTATTTTATCCTATTTGGAAACCTAGTATGTATTATTCCATACAAATTTTTCAATTAAATTTATTTCTTATTAATGGGATATTTTAATAATCCCTTTTACAATGTGAGTTTTCAACAAAATAATTTTCAAATATTAAACCCTTGATTATCAAGATCAATTTTAAATTGTGAGGACTCAATTTATTTAAGGTGGGTAGAATGAAATACCTCAAGATTTTAAAATAAGAAAATTACTTTTGATAGCATGTATGTCACAAAATGCTTATCTTAAACAACCTATGAAATATATTTACTTAAATTTAATATCTTTGGTAGATAGCGGAACATGCAACCCCATGTCTAAATGAGTAGTAATATATGGTATACCATTATAACGTAGCCGTTAAATTAGTGGGTATGAATATTAATAACTAAATTATGAAAATTATATGTTTTACACATATAAAAACAAATTCATTGGTAATATATTGATAAGAATCATTTAAAATAAAAAAATGTTTCCTGAAAAATTGTATTTATTCTTAAAGACAGTTTAGTCATGATTTTCGCACATAATTTTAAATTAATTTTTAACACTTTTAAAAAATTTATTTGATAAATTTAAATTAATTTTTTAAATTATAATATCAAAAATATCTTAGGGTGAATTTTTGGTATTTTTCTGAAATGTTTCATTTTTTAATGAATAGTGAGAAATACAGAATTTTAATTGAAAACCGCCTTTTCATTTAAATGAATTATAATATGAAATTATATTTTAAATTGGTTTTAAATTAAAATTAGTTAAATATTATATCAATTAATAAAATTTATTCCATTTATGTAATTTTCATATTGAATTTTGATATAAAAACTCTGTAAACTTTGGATCATTTTCTCTTAAAAACCTCTTTTTTCATCACATCTATGGTATTAATTTTAAATTAAAATTTTCCACTTATGTGAATATAATTTGAAAAAATTGATTCAATATTTTTAATAATAATAATTTATATTATCTAATAGGGTCAACTTAATTTTCTACCAAAATGAATAGTGAAAATAGTACAAAATAATTACCATAGTTAAGGTAAAAATGGGTTTACCGTGGGGTTAAACTAATAAGGGTTAAACTTTTAAAAAATTTATTGGATGGAAATATTACCATATTATCCTTACAAATATATAATATGGAGTCGTTGGAAGCTTTTTTTATGTGAATTACATTATCATTTTGGATACTTTTGGGAAATTTCCATGTAATTTCCAAGGAGGTCCCCTTTCCCCACTTATAAAAGGGCACACACTTCCCTCACTTATTCACACCCCAAGCCATTTGGAACAAATAAAACCTACTAAATTCTATCCCCAACATACTTAGTCACATTCTAGATATACTGGTCCTCCAAAAAGACCATCCCTATGGTCTTTATGTTGAGATCCAAATGAGGTTTCTCTTAGAGAAGATAATTATCATTACAAATCTATTTCATTCTATTTCTTATTTTTACACCTAAAATCATGTCTTAATGATTAAAATATAATAAAATCAGTATTTAACACATTCTTATATGTTATTATTTTTATGGAATAATATGTATCCATCTCCAATTACATCAAATGGGAAACAAAAACATCCTTTGGGTGTATGGTGGACTACCGCGCTTCGCGAACTGATGTAGTTCGTTTTTCATCACCACCTTTAAAGGATATATATAATGAAGGATTAAAACATGTACATGATATTTATGATATTATTATAGTTATTTAATTTTAATTTTACATATAAATTTTTACATTCCATGCTATTTAAAATGCGATAACGTCACTATGTATAAGAGTGACTACCACCTCGTGAAGCAATGTGATTGGTTTTTAAATTACACTTTACATGGAATGTAATAAGGGTAAAATTAATGAATATATGTTATATATATAAAATTATATTGATTATTTAAATTTAATATATCACTCACTTACTTACCCTTTCAATCATTAAGGGAATGGTATCGTCGCTTGTGTGTATGCACGACCTACCATCTCCACAAAGTGATGTGGTTCATTTTACATGTTAAAATTTAATAAATGGTTCTATTAATGTTCCTAAAGAGTAAAAAAGATATTTATTAAATTAATATAATTATGTATATTATATATATATATTATTTAAAAATGAATCCGAAATTTCATAAAAAAACATGTATGAGAAAACAAGGATGTTAACACCCAAATAATGAAAATAATGGAATATTATTAACAAATGGGTGGTAAAATATAATAAGAGGATAATATATGATATTATGAATATGAGTATGGTTATGTTAAAAATTAATAACATGATTAAAACCATTATACTAGATTTTAAAGAACGTTCAACTACAGGGAATCATGGGGTAAGGGATTTCGTCTCAATGTATATTCCATTAAGACATATTAGTTATTATACACCAATTAAATTTTATGTAGTGTATATAATACCCATTTAAAATGTAATATCATGATTCATCCATACTTCATGGTATCTTAATTTTCAATTTGAATTACTTAGTCCAAGGGTGTTTGAATTGAAATTTACCAAATGGTAAAAGTTATTGTACAATATAACTTTCTTTTGTCGTTGTCAACTTTCTCTTGAAAAAATCACTTTATTGTGATAATTTTTAATTGTAAATTATATTTATCTTAAATATACATTTTCTTTTATTATGGATATTATTATTTCTTAAACCACATACCATTTTTACATATAGTGTTTACTTTTAAATTTATTTGATTAATTGGGGAAATATTAATAAATTTGTATCCTTTACTTAATACAAATATTTGATGATAAGGTATATTGATTCATAAATTATATAAATCATTCAATATGTGAGGAATTATTTGGACCTACAGTGATGGGTGGGACTCGATATAATATATCCCCTCGATACATCGATAAGTCTCATGAGACAAATAAGTTGGCCAAATTAAATGAGTTTCTATCTGTAGTATTTAAACTGTATTGTGAATGGTCTTAAAAGTAGAGGTATCATGATTCCTAAGATCATGGTGTCCAATAATTAATAATTTATTTTATTAATAATTCAGTTATTATTATCCATCATATTTCACAATTATATTATATTTAGGTTTATTTCATTCTCAGTTTATTGACTAAATGACATGTATCTTTGGTTATTTACCATTTCATATTGTGTATGACTTATCTAATTATGTAGTATAGTTATTTAAATTTCATGTGTGTTTAGTTATTTACAATGTCATATTTATTATTCTTTATTGATTCATGATAGATTCTATTGTACATAACCCTTATTCAGGATTTAATCTTACCCTTATTTTTTTACTTCCCCAAGATATGAAGAAGAAATCTTTGGATGAATTTTCAAGGATGACGATAATTTTTTGTTGTTATGTATTATGTTTTATTTTGTGATACCAATGTAAAATGGGTATCATGTGTGTTTCTAGTTTACCAAGACTACTATACTATTTGGTACTTAGGGATGCTATTTCTTGTATATTATGCTAATGTAATAAATCAGACACCAGCTATGGGATACTGGGGTCAAATTATATACAAAAAGGCCCTCTCTATTAAACTTATAGTACAAAACCATGAGTTTTTAAATAAATAAAACTATCTTCGACAGCATATAAGACACACAACACTAAGTCTAAATAGACCATGATTATTTATGATCATTATAACTCAACTGTTAAATTGGATAGTTTGAATAGTATTAATTACATTATTAATTATATATAAATATCATAATCAATATAAATTTATTTATAAAATCATAGGAAATAATCACTTAATTTTTAATAAAGAAGTTTTATCTTTCAAAAAAATATGTTTTCATCAAAAATGATTTTTATTACTTTCTATGAGTAAATATTACATTTAATTTAAAGAAATTTTAGAAATATTATTTTATAAAGTGAAAATTATTTTTTAAATCATCATATCAAAATTATCTCAGTCTGAATTTTTGAGAATTTTCTGAAAATATTTATTTTTCGATGAATAGTGAAAATGTTGTTTTTTATTAAAAATTGATTTTTCATTTAAATCATTTACAAGATCAATTTTGTTTTAATATGGTTTTAAAAGTAAAATTATTTAAATTATATTATCATTAATCCAATTTATTTCACTATAATAAATTTTATGTTCAATTTTTATATAAACACTTTTTATACTTATGAAAACTTTTTCTTTGGAGAACCGCTTTTTCATCACTTCTACGGGTTTAATTTTAAATTAAAATTTTCCACTTATGTGAATTAAATCTAGTAAAATGGATTCAATATTTGTAATAAAAATAAATAATATTATATAATAATTCAAAATTAATTTTTGTTCATAATAAATATTGAAATCAATAAAAATTAATTACATTGATTAAGGTTAAAATTGGTTTACCATTGTGTTAAACTAAAAAGATAAGGGTTAAAATGACCTAAAAAATTATCCAATTTCTATTTAATGGTCATATTTTGAACTTATATCATCTAATATTTTAAAATGAGCTATTTTGGAGCCTTTTGGTATGTGTAAAAACATGGGTATATCTTTTTATTTTAAAAAATTTCAAGTGTGTACTCTCCCCCACTTATAAAAGGGAATAAAATATCCTTTATACACTTAAAAATGATTTTATTTAAGATAATATATATCCAAATAAATTTATTAATTTACTCCCCATGTCTTAGATTCCATGTTTTGATAATAAATCCAATCTAGCGAGGCATTATGTATTATCCTAAAGAGTTGGTCTGAAGAATATGTAATGTTCTTAGCCGGGTGTTTTTGCTTTGTTTCTTCTTACACCTCCTTAAAATATTATTAAAATATGATCATATAATAAAATAATTATCTAACATATATTTAGATATTATAATTTTAATGCAATAACCTATATCCATATCCTCTTCTATCAAATGGGAAATGAAACCATCATTCATGTGTATGATAGACTATCTCCTCATGAACCGATGTAATTAATTTTCCATCATCACCTCTAAAATATGTTCATAATGATGTATTTAATGTTTTTTATGATATTTATGAAATATTAAATAATATATAAAAGTAATAAATCATATATCTTCTCACCTTACCATCCATTTAAGAATGATAACGTCGTTCATGTGTATGGAGGACTACCGCCTCACAGAGCGATGTGATTCATTATTTTATTATCATGTCACATGGATAATATATATAAGTGTATTTAAATAAATAATATTACATTTATGATATAATTATCATTATAGAAAGATAAAATGTCACTTATATTCTTTCCAATGTGATCATCGAAAATTAGAAATGTTACTCATGCGTACGTACGACCTATCATCTTCATGATTGAAATATAGATTATTTTTCATAACCATCTTTAATAATTTGGTTCAAAAGTATATTTTAAGTATTAAAATAATAATTATGACATTATTATTATTATTTATATTATTAAATAATAATTTCTTTTATCTTAGTCAACTTTCTAAAGCGATTTTGGATATATGAGTCAAACATCATTAAAACATCCGACATGAACCTAAATGACTAATATTTGAATTTAAAATGGAAAAAAATAAAATAAAAGGAATTATAAACATGAAAAATTTTATTAGTCAAGTAAATAATAAACATAATTTTATTATTTAAAGAGATAAGGAATACATGAGACAATTCAGGCTCAAGGTAAGGAATCTCTCTAAACCACCCCTTTCTTTGGGTTATGACCATTCTCACTCTAAATCAATTTTTATCCCAATTTAAAGTTTTGGAATAATTATAAATTATATATATATTTCTCTAACATATATACCTAGATTATTAACTCTTCTTTTGATGAGTAAATACATTCCTCTGGTACATTTATCAAATTTCTTCATTAAGAAATTTCCTTTGTTTATGATATAATGAATGATTATGCAACCCATTTTCTCTCCATGTATAAATATTACATTTATGCCTTATGATTGATTTAATTTTTGCATCACACAAAAATCATGAACATGTTTTTATGGGTGAACTTAGATAGTGCTCCAATGTATTGGGTAAAACTTTAGTCTCATGAGATGTCATGTATGGGATCAATGAGTAAACCTAATTCATTATGGGAATTTTTTCACCATGTGATATTATCTAGAAAGTTATACTTGACTCATGTTTATGTCATGTTATATATTTATACCACATTTCCTATGTTACCATGATCTTATGATACCATGTTCTTTATGTTATTCTTCCATTTTATTACTCACGATTCTTATCTTTTGTGATATCATGCTGCACCTTTGTCCCACATGTAATGTTTCATTATCATGCTTATTCCCTTACTGAGATTTTTAGATCACCCTTTATTTTATATATTCACTACAAAAACAGTAGATTAGTGGTGGGTTTTAGAGGGGGTTAGGAACAACCCCCTCTAAATTGAATTTATATATTATTAAAAGGGGTTATACACAACCCCTAATAATCAACGAATTTAGAGAGGGTTCACAAATGCCTCTAATATTTTTAGCATTATTTTTTTAATATTTGGTTGGATTTTAGAGGAGGCTATTTCAAAACCGCCACTAATTTAATAATTAGTGGCGTTATATGTTCGGTTGGATTTTATAGGTTCTATATATATGTATATATATATATGTATGTATTTTTTTTGGATTTTAGACTATATATATATAAGAGAACTTTTTATATTAAGGAAATAGTAGGGGTTCACAACCCCCTATAATCTATTAAATTAGAAGTGGTTTTCAACCCCCTCTAATCTAAGATATTATAGGGGGGTTTGAACCCTCACTAATTTAAGAAATTAGAGGGGGTCCATGAACCATCACCAATTCATTTGATTAGAGGGGGTTTTGAACCCCTCTAATTTATGACATTAGAGGGGTTCATAAACCAACACTAATCCCTTAGATTAGAGGGGATTTTTATCCCCTCTAATTTTTTTTAAATAAATATCATATAAATTTGAATTTTATAATATGTGTGTGTGTGTGCATGCGTGTGTATATATATTACATAAAAAAATTATATAAATGTATTTAAATACATTTCCAATATATATATATATAGATATATATATATATATAAAGACATTATATAAATATTTTAAATAAATACTTATATACATAAATAAAAATGTATACATATATAAATATGGTTATACATAATGTAAATATAATTAAAAATATATTTATTAAAATATATAAATTTTATATATGGTTTTATAAATATTATACATTTTTACTACGATTTTTATTATAAATATATTATATTAAATACATTTGTATTATAGATTTATGTGTATATACATTTATATTATATTATGTATACAAATATATATAATATAGAAAAAATTAAATATGAATATATTAAATATATATATATATATTATATATATATATTAAATTATAAATATTTTATTATATATATAAATTTATATATCTTATATAATTATTTTATATATATTTTAGTATACCATGTTAATTAAAAATTAATTTACTATATATAAAAATATCATTTAATTTTATTATATATTTCCAATTATATGAATGTATTTAATTTTGTGTGTGTGTGTGTGCATGATATAATATAAATTTATTTAATATAATATATGTATAATATAAATCATAATATATATAAATGCATAGTATTTATAAAACCAAAATATAATTTTTATAGTTTAAAATATAGGTGTAATAATAATAATTAATAATATTATTATTACACACACACACAGATATATATATATATATATATAAGTATATAAAAATAATTATATAAATATATATTATAATTATGTTATATCTATAAATATTATATAAATACATAAATACACACGCACACATACACAAATATAAATGTATTTATAAATATATGTATCAATATATATTTATATAGGCAAATATAATTATTTATACATATGATATATACACAAATAATATATATATATATATATATATTTTATTATACACAAATATATATTATATATAAATATTATATGTAAATATATTATATATTATACAAAAAATCTATTATATATACACAAATATATGATATATAAACAAATATATATACAAATATTATATATATATATAATATTTTAGAATCTCAACAAATATAATTTATTATATATTATAAAAATATGACATATTGGTGAAGTGGTTCTGACACTGGGTTATATGCAGGAAGTTTCGATTTTGAATCCCACCAGGAGAGAATTTTTACTTGGGAAACAGGTGCATGATTAGGCTTGCGGTGCTGGGGTGGTGTCCGACAAGCCGCTAGCAAAGGGTCGTGAGACAAAGGGTTGCATTCCTCAGGGGTTGTCTAGTGGTGTGCCATGGGGTGTCATGGGGTTGTCCATAGGGGGGCATGGGGGTTCCATGAGGGTTTGTCAAGGGGGTGTACACAGGGTGTCAAGGGGGGTTGTCTAGGGGGTGTCATGGGGTTGTACACGAGGTGTCATAGGGGGAGGGCATAAAGGTGTCACGCGGGGTTGTCCATGGGGGTACATAGGGTGTTAGGGAGTTATCTAGGGGGCATGGGGGTGTCCGTCTAGGGGTCTGTGGTGTAAAATAATAATAAGAATAATAATTTTAGGAGTGGTTATAGGATAACTACTCCTAAACTGGGTGTTTCAGAGTTCATTTAAGGGCTATTCTAACAACCGCTAAATGAGAGTTTGAATTAGGGAAGGTTAAAACTGCCCCTAATCATACATTTTTTTCTAAATTTAGAATGAACTTAGAGAGGGTTTAAACCCTCCCTAAATTAATTTTCACTAAAATCATTTTTATTTTACCATCACTTATAAAAAGCTACCTCTAACCAAAGTAAACAGCCACTTTAGCAACGGTTGTGGGTAACCATCGATAAAGTGTTTGAGGGGGTTATATCCCCTTCTAAATAAAAAACAACCCCCCTGTAATCGCCTTGTTTTTTTGTTGTGATTCCCCTGATTATTCAATGTATTTTTTCAAGATCAAATAGATTTAAGAGACCATTATAGAGAATAAAATAAGTATTTCATGTTTTATTTTTCCATTTGATGTGTAATGTTCATATTCTTCTAATGACACATGGCCTCATGTTCTTTGGGGTTGTACTTATTTGATTTTTTGTTTAAAAATCAAGTAATAGTATGTGTAAAAGGATTGGGTGGCTATATAGAATATACCATCACTTTAGATATTATAGTTTCAATGATCTATATACCCCTTTTTATAACCCAAGCAAGGGATTGATCAATTACTCAAAGGTATTTAGGTATACAAGTCTTTTTCCAATGTGGGGTGATATCTCCTTGATCCATTAAGTGGACTTTCTAATCCAAAAACCTCTCACAGGTTTACTTAACACTTTCCACCAAGATACATCATGTATAATAAGGGCTTCTAACTATAAAAAATGCAATTAAAGGGGGTTGTTTTTTCATTTAGAGGAGGTTATAACCCCTATAAACATTTTATGGCCGGTTACTAGCAACGGTCGCTAAAGTGGCTGCCTTATTTGGTTAGAGGCAGTTTTGGATAAGCACTGGTAAAATGAAAATGATTTTAGTGTTGGTTAATTTAGAGGGGGTTTTAACACCCTATAAATTCATCTGAAATTTAGTAAAAATGTATGATTAGGGGTAGTTTTAACCACCCCTAATTAAAACTACTATTTAGGGGTAGTTAAAACTGCCTCTAAATGAACACCCAAACGCATAGTTTAAAATAGCCCCTCCCCCACCCCCCGTAGACGGACACCCCCATGCCCCTGAAAAACCCCTTGATACCCCGTGTACACCACCTGGACAATCCCACATGACAACCCCATTGAAACCCTATGCATGACCCCCAGACACCCTTGGACATCCCCACTTGACAACCTTGTGTACACCCCTTGGATAACCCCCCAGGACACCCTCACGCCCCCTATGGACAACCCCAAGACACCATGAGACACACCATTGAAAAGCCCCCAAGGCACACCACCCTTTGTCTCATGACCCTTCATCAGCGGCCCACCAGACATTGACCCCGCACTGCACGCCCGATCACGTGCGTGTTTCCCAGGAAAAAATCCTCTCCCGGTGGTATTCAAAACTGAAACTATCGGCATATGACCCATCATCGAAACCACTTCACCTATATGTCATATGTTTATAATGTACAATAAATTATATTTATTAAGATGCCAGAATATTAGATAGAATATATATATATATATATATCATATATTTGTTTATAATATATATATATATATAATGTGTATATATCATATATATAAATAATTTTATTTACCAATATAAATATATATTTATACATATATTTATAAATACATTTATATTTGTGGGTGTGTGTGTATATATTTATGTATTTATATAATATTTATAAATATAATATAATTATAATATCTATATTTATATAATTATTTTTATATACTTATATATGTGTCTGCATGTGTGTAACAATAATATTATTAATTATTATTATTACATCTATATTTTAAACTATAAAAAATATATGTCAGTTTTATAAATACTATACATTTATATATTTTATGATTCGTATTATACATATATTATATTCAATACATTTATATTATATCATGTATACAAATACACACACACACACACATAATTAAGTACATTCATATAGTTTGAAATATATAATATAATTAAATTATATGTATATTTTTACTAAATTAATTTTTAATTAATATAGTATGCTACAATATATATAAAATAATTATATAATATATATAAATTTTTATATAATAAAATATTAATAATAAAATATTTTTAATATTTATATTTATATTTATATTTTTTCTATATGATATATATTTATATACATAATATACTATAAATGTACAAATACATAAATATAAAATAAAAATGTATTTAATATAATGTATGTATAATATAAATCATAATATAAATGTATAGTATTTATAAAACCATATATAAAATCTATATATTTTTAATAAATATGTTTTTAATTATATTTATATTATGTATACCAATATTTATATATGTATACATTTTTGTTTATGTGTATAAGTATTTATTTAAAGTATTTATATAATATATTTATATGTGTGTGTGTGTGTTTATAATGTATTTAAATACATTTATATAATGTGTTTATGTAATATATATATATATATACACACATTCACACAAACACATATATATTATAAAATTTGAAGTTATATGAGATTTATTTAAAAAAATAGAGGGAATGAAAATCCCCTCTAATCCAAGGGATTAGTGGTGGTTCATGAACCACTCTAATGTCATAAATTAGAGGTGCTTCAAAACCCCCTCTAATCAAAGGAATTAGCGATGGTTCATGAACCCCCTCAAATATCATAAAGTAGAGGGGGTGAGAAACCCTCTCTAAATTCTTAAATTAGTGGGGGTTCAAAACCCCCTCTAATACCTTAAATTAGAGGGTGTTCTAAACCCCCATTATTTCCTTAAAATAAAAAATTCCCTTAAACACACACACAACATATAAAATTGAAACAAATTCACACATACATGCACACACACACACACACATATATAGTGTCTCTAAAATCAAACTGAATATATAGCACCTCTAATTATTAAATTAGTAGAGATTTTGACATAATCGCCTCTAAAATACAACCGAATATTAAAAAAATAATGCTAAAAATTTTTAGGGGGTTGTGAGCTCTCTATAAATTCAATGATTAGTGGGGTTGGTGCCAAAACCCTTCTAATAATACAAAAAATGAATTTAGAGGAGGTTTTGCATAACCCCCTCTAAAAAACCACCACAAATCTGTTGTATTTTTATAGCGACTCCTCTTGATGTAAAATATTCAATTCAATCCAAAACATTTATAAGAACTTATCGATAAAATTAAAATACCTAGCAATGGTTGGTCCAACACTTAGTTCTATTGTTTCATTCTCAATCAAGTAATGAAAGGCTTAGTCTGACTTAATATTCAAATTGAAAGATTTTATTTATTATGCATGAAGATTTCTTGTTTTTTAATTTACAAGTATTGTTAATATTAAGTGGAATTTAATTTAGGTATTAACCATGTTCCAATAAAATATTTTTGCATAATTCATTTATTTTAATTCCATATTTGCATATTAGGCCATTTATTTACATGATCATAGTCTTTTATCCATAAAATAAATCATGAATAAGATATATAAATAAATAAATGAATTAAATGACATGATCATGAGCTTAACTAATGGTTGATTTATTGACCAAACAATAAATCAACCTATAAACCTATGTAAAAACTCCTTGCACCAATCTTGGCATGAGTTATAACATTCCACCTGTCCACCTATGCATAGAACTTTTTGGTTTCATCTTGAATGAACTCCACTTCTATTCAAACTTGAACAGACTCCATGAACTTTTAGATACTCCTTTTATTACGTATGTTTTATAACTTAAATGCGGGTGGGGGGAAGAAAATGATTAATTAAGGGGAATTACATAAAACAACCCCAGACCCGCATGTCCTATATAATAGAGTAGGGAGGGATAACACACATTCCATCATGTTTAATTTAATAATAAATAATTTCAAACCCATGTAATAAAATTAAATTAGATTGAACCATCACAAACATTTTCCTGGTCAAAGCTCATGATCAGTCATAAATATGAAACAATTATGTATTTAAAACATTTAGTTATCATTCATTTAAATTAATTCTTTAATAAGATAAAACATGCATGAATTAATCTGATTAATTATCTTATTAATCAATTAATTCATTTTATCTTATTCCATCCAATTTTCTGAGAGATTCCCATTTACTGTGGTTTTAAATAAAATAATAGTTTTATTTTATTTAAAATTTAACAAATACTACACAACTTTTTACTTGGAATAAACTCAGTTATTACCTATTTGAACTACTCTATATGTATTGAGATCACATACAGTCTACTCTTATGGCATTTAGCACACACATTTTATCACATAATTACATGTCATGTATGATTCAATTAAATAAGACATGGAAAACAGGTTAATTAACATAGCATGTAATGATATTAAATGTGTATGAAGTAGTCAATGTAGTGTGACCATATATAGTTTGTAGTTTAGATTTTATATATAAATTAATTAAGAATTTAATATAATGTAAAACATATCATATTAAGTGTATGAGTCAAATAAAAGGCACACAAAAAAATAATGATGAGGTTTATATATTAATAAATTAAATTTAATATTTCCACTTAAACAGGTAAAGTACATAGTGTGTAAAGATTGGCCATATGACTTATACTTCACTTCACTAGATGTTTTCAATACATTCCCAGGGACTCAATGTGTAATTATGGTGGAAATTTATGAGGTACATGAAATTTAAGAAGGACACACACCATTTATTTCAATCTTTATGACTACTATATTATATGCATTGTGTATTAAATATACAGAGTGTATTAATTACACAATGTGTCTTTACCCCATGTTTTCCACTGAAAAAACATTTGGACTACATAACTTGTGAGAATTATACATGGCCTATAGTATAGAAAAATTGTGTGCCACCATAGTTAGCCAACACACAATAATTTTATTATAGGTGGAGTATATTCATCCCATGATGACCTAGATTCCACATGGTTTTCTTGGTACAATAAACAAGGATACATGACATGTGTAAAGAGTACACGCCACATAACATTGCATTATCTATCCAAATATCTCGGAACCTCTGGATGTGTTCTTAAAATGTGATCTTCATTAAATATTTACCAATCTTAGCTATTAAAGTAATGAATTAAAAGGAGAAGAATAGATCTAGATGGTCAGATAAAGAATGAGTAAAACTTGAAATGAATTTTAATTTGTAAATGTGTAATGATCGAAATAATAATAATTAATTATAAATTTCAATGTGATCACTTTGATGCTAATTTAAGGTTCTGAATGTAGTGAAATCATGTTTTGGTCAAATGGATAACTCATATTTTGTTGGATTATATGGATCATTCAAAAAATACAATATGTAAAGTTCATGAACAATGAAATTTTTTCTCAAGAATATTAACAAAAAAATACCGAAATGAAGAGAATATCTTTTTCATTTCAATTTTATAATTAATTTAATAACATGAAGAAATAACTTGATCTTGAGTTCTTTCTTTGATGTATGTTTTTATCATCTGAAGGTCATTCATTTGTATTTCATTTCATTGATGAGGACCCAAAGTAGATCCCCACTAGTTATGATCTAAACATGCTCCTTTGATCTTATAACGTCACTGATGGTACTTTAGGTGCTATTATGGTTGTACCATTTTGTCATGCGTCACTCCATTGATCGTAACCACAATCCCTTTAGTCTAGAAGGACCATCTCTTGATCTCTCTAGATTGAGAGAAATAGTGGAATAGAGAATCTCTTAAGCTTGAGAGAAAACCCTAGAGACATTCTTTATTAGGAGAGAGTTCTATAGGAATGAAAATGTTGTGAACAATGACCAACCAATCCCAATTATCATAATAGTATATTTATAAACCCAATGTTTGTATTTTATATTAATCAATTGCACAAATACCCTTAATAATATGTTAAACAAAAAATAAACTCCATGTCATGTAAAATAATAATATCATTATTTTATTCCATGGAATGCACTAACTAGAGAAATGATAAATATTATTTTACAGTCTTACAAATTAATATTTTCACTAGATCTTGACTTGGTCCACTCATCCTCCTAATCATTTAACAAATACATGAATAAATAAATAAATATTATTTTCACAAACTGAAGAATAAATATTTATTTAATATTCACATAACTAAATACATTATTTATTTAATAAATAAATATTTATTTATTATGATGTAAATAACAAGAAATAAATATTTATTATATATTCTTGTAATCAAACAATTACCTTGTGAAATTTTTTTCTTAATATTTGAAATCATTTAATAAATATTCAATAAATATTAACTATAGATTTCAAGAATAATATTTATTAAAATTGTTAAATATAATTAATATTTAATTGAGATCAATAGAAACACTTTGTGTTTGAGCATATGGGACTCCTCCTCAGTGTAATTAGGCAATATTTCCTAAAGTCCAAGTAATGTGTCAAGCCACCCAAAGACGAAAAAGGTATGTCACAATGAAACCAAACACATGTGAATGCTTACTATGTAATATAATCTCTTTGCCATGATATATCATCCGGAAGGTTTCATGCTTGTGTCATAAACCTTAATGTTTGATATATCTATCTTTGGTTATCCATAATGAATATGTCTACATCACCATGACCATGGATTTATTTCAACTATTTCATTCCAATCAAAGGGTCGAGATATTAACTTACATAAATGGAAGGAATAAATCCTTCTTAAACTTATTCATTAATAACATAACAATCATTACATACCCAATGTACCCTACTTATCATAAACATAGAACATCATGGATTTTGGATGTACGCGTATGTATGAGAGTCGGGATATATATTTATAATAATATTATAGTCTAAGGACCATTACACACACATAGATAGAAATATATGATGACATACAAACATATAGAATTTTTATTTGTGGGTATATCCTTATATTTTACCATTTTAGAGATCACTAAGTTTGAAATTCATGAGATGAAACCTCATCCTTATATGAACACCCACACCCAATAGTCTAAAAATTATGTTCCCTATCATAGTCTGTCATCCTAGACACATAACTGATATTTAAGAGATATCATTATAGAATTTCAAGGTTCTCATCATAGTGGGGAAATTCTATGAATTGTTTATATTAAAAAAATCCTAGTATAATATCACATTAATTTTATGAAAAAAAGAAATAAATATGTGATAACGTATTTATTAATATTAAAATTTATGAATATATAGGCAATCTAAATTATAAATTAGTTGGTTCTATGAAACCAACTCCAACACCTTCATATTTGGTCGATTGTACTTGGTGAACCCATAAATGAAAACAAGTAGTAATGATCAAGAATCCCGTATTAAAATTGATGTCAGGATAAGTTATATCATCTTGAGAACAATCAGATTCTGATCTCATCCATTGAATAAGATGTTTAACTAAGTGGAACCTAAGTTGACTGATGAAGAGTCTAGGTAGAGTGAAACTGAGATTCCATTGGAAGAAGAAAATTAGCCTGGCCTATTATATTGATTAAAAATATTGAACCAAGGTCATATGACTATATACTGAGCTTGAAACCATTCATCAATGGAAAACTTGATATGAGATGCAGCTATGTTCAATGAATTATGGATGGATTCTCGAACTAAAGTTAGAATGGATATGATGAGATTAAGGAACCAAAGTTGAAACATTATAAATCAATAAAGTGTGTTTACATGAAGACGGTGAGGACCTCGTATCATCCCAATCTTCCAACCACAAAGATTAAGATCAGTACACACAATTTGTTTGATGAAATTCCCTAATAAGCCTACACAATCATGATTCATGGATGAAGTTTATGTCTTTTGAACCTATAGATACCAATAAAACTACTACAAGAAGAACATGTTGCTAATTTTATATCTAAACATGAGTTTTTTGAGTCGATTCTCTCATATAAAAAAAAGAATGTTCTAATAATTAGGTTCATCGTTAATGATTATCTTAAGCTCAAACATATAGCCATGCATTCTGTCCAATGAATATATATGATATATATATATATATATGAAGTGTTGGCTGAGATCAAGTTGGGAATTTTAAAAGATGATATGGAGAGATATAGATAAACATATACTTATTTAAATTGTTTACAAGAAGAATATGTGGCATCAAGGTGTATACCAACTTGATGAATTCTACCATCATGTAAGAAAACATGATGCATAGAATAATCGTGCATACAAGACACACATGAAGATGGAGTTCCTTAGACACGTGTGGGTGTACATTCCATTTGAGGATACCCTATTCATTAATGGACTCTACTAGGCCTTATGTTAACCACTACCCTATTCATTAAGCTTATGAATCCATGCATAAAGAAGTTTAGTACATGAAAGTTCACATTGATTTTTCAATTAAAATAATTTCCATTATTTCAATCAGATGCATTTCATGCATGTGAAAATTAAAATAATAATATATTACTTGATCACATGCCATGTGGATGAGAGTATTAAAGACATGGGTCATAAGGATTAAAATATATCCCAAGATCATTAGAATGTGATTGTGCATGTTTAACCAAAAAGAATTTTCTAAATGGAAACATATAGGGACTCAATGGAAGAATATTTGGTGCTTATTAATATCGAGTAATCAGTGGCTATAGGGAATATAATAACTTGTATGGATAGGGGATATCTACTAGAATTATACCATACTCTTATTTTTTTTTTCAACTTTAGAACTATAATTTTTTCTACTTATCCATTTATCTTAGTTATCTATCAAATGGAGGGGTAAAACTTATAAGTGATTTAGGGAAGGGAATAAAATCCTTTTTTAATGCTTGAGTCTTAGTGTTTCAACTCAAATAATGTTCTCTTTATATCTTTATTAATTTAAAAATTTATCAATAGTTTTTAATTATGAATACGATTATGTCTGACTTAATTTGTTCTATTTTTTATTTCCTTGTTCAAGGATCCATAATCTATCTCCACATAGTTTTAGACCATATTCAATAAAATGACATGGGATAAACGGTGAAGTGTTAATTGGTTACTGACATGTGAGGAAGGGTTAATTGCTACTCCTAGATTACTTAAGAATAAAAATACCTAGTTGGGTGTCTCTTAAGTAAATTAGGGGCAATAAACTATTACACTGTCACACATTGGAAATAAGGTAGACTAAATTAAAGGTTTTTATTAGGCTAATATCATCATTATCATTCAACCAAGGATTAAAGGGGAATAATTTTCAGAACATCTCACTTATCAATTAATATGAATAATAACCCGACAATTAAAGATCAAGATAAAATTATAATTGGAAATCCAAAACTAACCCAATCACTTTTCTCATCATATTCTTTTAAATATTTGTTTCAAAGTTGACTTTTATTTTAAAATCAAAATACTCTTATTATTAAAAAACAAGTAGAGAATGTATTTAGTTCAATAATCTATGGAGAAAAAAGAGGGTTACTACTACTGCTACGTTAACACAACAAATAAAATATCCTTTTTCACACCCCATAAAAAATTGTGTTAAAAACTTAACACCAATTCTAGGGATGAAATGCAAAATCTAAACTTCAGTATTTCATGACTAAGACATATAATGAAAATAGTTTCCCTTTAGATCTAGAAATTAAAATAAATCTACTCACTAGACTTATGAACAATAAATTAGGCAATAAATTTAAATAAATAACGTTTTAATACTTGAGAGAAACATCAAGTATTCACTCTAAGACAAATATAATGGAAACAAACCCTAAACAAACCCTAAGAGACTTGTCAGCCCCTCAATTTTCAATCCAAAAAATAAACTTATAATAATATAATTAAAAAATTATTTTAAATTATAAATTGGATCAATACAAATTTCTCCCAAGTTTTATGGTCTTATAGGTGATGGACCAAATAGAAACATACAAGAATTCACTCATGTCTTCTCAAATTTAAGCCCACACGTAGAAGTTGAAGAACAATTCAATAGGATATAATTCCCCTTTTCACTAGAAGGATCTACTAAATAGTGGTTTTATAACTGAAAACCAGTACAAATTCATGATTTGGATGATTTATAAAGGCGTTTCATGTAAATATTTTTTCCAACCTCTAGGATCACAATTATAAGGAAAGAGATATACACCATAAGATAGGCATTGGGAGAGACTCTCTACGAGTACTATGAGAGATTCAAGAAGTTATGTGACATCTTCCCATATTAATTTATAGAATAAAACTACTTTCTTATGTTTTTCTACCAAGCCTTTCTAGATGATGATATAAATATTTTGGATGCATCATTTGGAGGATATTTGATTGACAAGTGTCTAGAAAAATCCAAGGTCTTAATTGAAAATATTATGCAAAATTACCAATGATTTGGTAGAAGAGGTATGGTTAGAATATGTATTCATTAGGTAAGAACTATAGACTCATACCCTTTAATAGAATAAAAAATTGAATATATAACTTTTTTGGTGAGACATATGGATTTGAAATAAACTATTGAACAGTAAATACCAACTACTGTATGTGGTATATGCTCTTCACATAATCATTTCACTAGTCACTTTATTAAATTATTGTCTATGGAGAGTTTTTCAGTATATTTCCAACTAAGAAAATTCCAAAAAAAATCAACCATGTAAAGATAAACCATAAGCATAATTGAGATTTTGAAGTAAACATAACTTGGATAGACCATTCTAACATAACCAATATAGAACTCTTTCCTTAATCTAGAAACAATAATTCCAAAAACCACCATTCCATCAATCTTATAAGAAATATTATAACCAACCCACATACCAAAAAGGCCCACTTTCCATAAAAATAAGTCCTATTAATAACCTCCAACCAGTGAAACATCACATACAAATAAACATTATAAGGTCAGTGAGATAGAAAATAAAGTGGATAAGATATAAAAACCAACATAGAAGTCTTAAAAAATCTATCCAAAAATAAAAATAATCTACCAGCTCAGAAAAACCCAAATAAAAAAAATAAGTGTGAAAACAAAAAAGAAGTGTCAAGGTGATTCAACCACCTAAACCTGAGTAAACTCAACTAGAACTTAAGGAAATAAGGGTTGGAAATTTGGAATAGATTTTTTAAAGCCAACAAAAACCAGAAGAAGAAAAATAAGAATAGAATAAGAAAGAAGAAATGACTATAAGGTATAAGAAATAAATACTAGATCCACCCATGAAAAGTTAAAAAAATGGAAAATAAATTCCTTCTACTTATATTACCATCTTGAATGATTCATTCAAAGAATATTGAATAAGAATAATTTCAATGGTAAATTATATAAACCTTATATAAAGTTAAAATAAATATAACCCTTCTATAAGCAATCAAAAAAATCTCAAAATATTCCGAATTTCTAAAATAAATTTTACAAAAAATAGAAGGCTTGGTGGAAATGAAAAGGTTATTTTAAGAATAAGTGTTTTATCTATTATCACACCCCCATTACACACCAAATGTCAAAATCCATGGACATTATATATTCCCTACAACATTATATATTTAACATTATATAGTGGCTTAGGTTATTTAAGTTCTTATATAAATATAATGACTCACTTTGTTCTTATATATTTTAATATGTTATATTTAAATCCTATAATATTATTAGTAGAAATTGTAAATAGATATATTGTTTTTTCAACAGGAGTTTTAGAAGACGTGTTAGTTGGAGTTAAAGCTCTAATATTCCCATTCTACTTTTATATTCTTACTGTGGAGGGATATAGAGAACCCGAATACTCACCCATTATTTTGGGAAGACTATTCTAGAAGAAAACTAAGATGATAATCAATTTACATGAAGGAACCCACATATATTTTAGAGGAAATACTGTTAACTTCAATATTTTTGACTTCATGAGGCACCCTTTAGATGATCATTTACGTTTTACACTATATTATATTGAAGATACTAAATTTTATGAAGATGCAGACATTTTTTATGAATTTTTATCTTTAGTATAGAAGTTTTTTTTATTGAAAACAACATTAAAGATATGGTTGTCTATAATTCTAGAAATTTTGGAAATTCTATTTTAAAATTGAAAGAAGAGGTGACCTATGAGTTTTTGGATAAATATAATAATTTATTTCAAGAATAAGAAGAAAAAATGTTTCCTTTAATGAAAAAAATTCAATCCTTAGGAGTGGGAACCTCAAAATTCATCTTTTAAAGAACCCCCGAATTTGGAATTAAAACCACCTTCTACTAATTTTAAATATGTATATCTCATGAAATGAGGAAAATTAAAAATAATAATTTCTAATAAACCACTCTATATTCAAGAATAAAAATTTATTGAGCTTTAAAAATAAAATTTGTGATCCATAGGTTGAATTTTGGCGATATTTCAGGAATAAACCCCAAAATACACTCACATAGAATTATCCTTTAGGTATTTTTTAACCAGTTAGGCAGCCTAAAAGAAGACTCAATCGGACCATCATATAGGTATTAAAAAAATAAATAACTTTCTAGAATCATACATCATTTACTCCATATTCAACTCATAATGGTTCATCCCCATCTATGTAGTTCCCAAGAAAACCAGACTAACTATAAAGAGAAATAAGAAAAATGAATTGATCTCCATGATAACTCAAAATATTTGGAGAGTGTGTATTTATTATATAAAGAAGAATTATGTTACTATAAAATATCATTTTTCCATTACTTTCATTGAAAAAATGTTGGAAGGGCTGGCTGGAAGAACACATTACTATTTCTTAGATGGTTTTAGGATATTTTCATGTGTCCATTACTCTAGGAGACTAGAAAAATATAACCTTCACATGTTATTTTGGAACCTTTTCCTATAATGGGACTCCCTTAAGATTATATAATGCCCAAATTATATTTCAAAGGTGAATGGTAAGTATTTTTTTAATCATGTTTAACACATTATTGAGGTATTTTTAGATGTCTTTACTTATTTTGGTAATTATTTTGATCACTATTTAAGAAATCAGGGATTTTTTTTGAAAACATACTTTGAAAAAAAATCTTGTTTTGAATTTTTAAAAGTTCCATTTCATGGATGAAAGAAAAATATTATTAAGGAATATCATTTTATAAAATGTAATTGAGGTATATAAATCTGTAATTTAAGTAATAATTTTTTTCCCCACCCAACTTGTGTGAAACATGTTAGATCTTTCTTGATCCATGTAGGTTTATACAAAAGATTCATAAATTATTTTAGCAAGATTTTTCTCCCTATTTATAGGATACTTATAAAATAAGTTTATTTTTATTTTAATAATTTATGTAGGGAATCATTTTATGAACTTAAGAGGATATGGATCTCCCAAACAGTAATTCAACCACCCAATTGGGAATATCTATACAAATTACTATGTGATGCTTCAAACCAAATTGTGGGAAAATATATTCCCTAAATAATTGAAGGAAAATAAAAATTCATTTTTTATTAATCAATAAAACTTGATTCTTCCCAACTCAACTACACAACCACATAAAATGAGTTCTTTATAGATTTATTTTCTTTAGATAAGTTTATATCCTATTTTATTGGAACTAAAGTCACTGTATTTTATAACCATACAACCCTAAGATATTTTATGGGAAAGGAAGATGAAAAAATCATATTGGTAAGAAGGATTATAAATTTTTAAGAATTTAAAATTGTGATTAAAGTAAAAAAGGAGATAAAAATTAGGTGGTCGGTCACCTAAGTAGACTACCCAATACTGTTAAAGCTAAAACTCTAAGCCAAAACCCATTGAATGACCACATTCTTGGAGAAAAAATCTATAAATTTGAGGGGTAAGTACCATGGTAAAAAATATTTTAAATTATTTGGTAAATTATCCAAAAACATATCATTTTAACTTATAGAGAAAAACTCAAATATGAATCTAGTTTTTATATTTGGGAAGATCCAGTCCTTTAGAAAATTTTCAATGAAGAAGTAATAAGAAGATGTTGACATGTAAGTGAAATTGAATCCATTTTTGAATTTTGTCACACACTAGATTGAAAATTCCACTTTGGACCATAAAGAATTACAATAAAGGTTTTAAAATTTGGTATTTATTACCTCACTGAATTCAATTACACACAAAAATCTTATAAGTAAAAAATGATTTTTTTTGGAAATATTTTAAAAAAATACGTGTCCCAAAACCAATTATCTTTTCTGAAAATTTTTATGTATTGGGAATAGAATTTATGTTAACTTTTTCCTTGTAATTTATAAATTATTATATTCTTATTTATTTTTATTATGTTTAAAAATGGGTGGAATCCAAAGCCACTAAAAATGATGATGTTAAAGTTGTGTATGATTTTATCATAACTAATATATTCTTTAGGTTTGTAGTACCAATAGCCATCATCAGTGACATAAGAACCCTTTCTTTCAATAAAATAATAGAGGCTCTAGTGATGAAGTATGAAGTACCTCATAAGACATATACACCCTATTATCCCCCCAAAAAATGGCCAATATAAAGTCTCCAATAAGGAAATAAAAGGTATTCAATAAAATATAGTAAAACCCAAAAGGATGGATTGGGGCCAAAGGTTGGAGTAAACCTTATGATATTACATGAAAACCTATAAAACACCCATATGAATGATACCTTACCATTTAATCTAAGGAAATAATTTCCATATACCTATGGAGTTAGAGAACTAGGTATACTGGGATGTCAAAGAAATGAATCTGGACTTGGTTGGAGCTGTAAAAAATAGAAAATTAAATCTTTATGAATTGGAGGAAATTATAAGATAATATTTTGAAAATTCACGAATCTAAAAAGAATGTATGAGGGTGGAGAATAGAAATATGATAAAACCCAAAATATTCCATCATAGATACCAAGTATTTTTATACAAATCTAGAATCAAGTGAATACTAAATAAGCTTAATTATAGATGGGAAGTCCCATTTATAGACACTTATTTCTACCCTTTTGGTGTTGTTCATATTATAAATAAAGGATAAGAAAACTCATTCATTATTAAAGGACACAAATTAAAGAAGCACCATGGGAATCTACCCTAAAAACTAGTGGAATATCTCACACTTATCTAACCTATCTATTAATAACAACCCACTAATTTGTACCTCTCTTTAACACTTTATTTGAAGTTGTGGTTCTACTTAAATATTCTTACATTATTAATTTATTTGAATATATTGAGGACACCACATCATTTAGGTATGGGAGGGGGGAATTTTTAGAGTAAGAGAACCCTATAGTTTATAACCTTTTAGTTTTTTACCTTTAGTTTAATAGTTTTCTATTTCATTTTAAAAAAACTTCAATCATTTTCAAAATAAATTGTGTTTCTTTAAATTTTTTAGTCTATTTTTGAAACTTTTCAGTTTAATATGTATACTCCTATAAATTTTGAATACATGAAAAGGTTGATAAATTTATTTGAACCACTTAACCACCTTATTTAAATTCTAAAATGATATTTTTTTTTAAATTATAAATAAATTACATTCATTAAAACCCATTTATTTTTTAATAATGCGCCATGAAACACTGTCCAACATTTTTTTGTCACTTATCAATGAGGCTTTGGAACCAATTTTTATTTCGTATTTAAAATTCCTTATTTCTTGAGTGAACTAAGAACTAATTTAATAAAAAAACTTGATGAGTAATCCAGTCAAAACCTTCGAGTAGTAGAATATTTTGTGTTATATATGATTAAATAATTAATTTGATTTTAAATACCATTTTGTTTAGTAAACTCTATTTTCAATCCTACCTTTACATTTAATCTTTATAGCCCTTATCATCCATGAATAAATTTTTTATTAATCCATATTACAAGACCAATATATATATACACCTTTCTCTAGATTCCTTTTCTAGATCTAAGTATAATTAAAGTGTGGGAGGAGAAAGAAAAGGAGTTAGAAAATCTGTTTTATATATTCTATTTGAATTTAAAGAATGATTTTATATAAATTTTTTTCTCCATTTCTAGGATAAAAATCACTATGGAAAGAGTGGAAAATTTTTCATAACATCATTCGAGAGTGGACATCAAGATCGATCATTATTTTAAGTAAAAAATACTTCTATTTCCTTAAAAACATGATTTTGAAGAGAAATCCATATATTTTTAAAGGAATGAAACAATTCTATTGATAAATATGGGAGAAACTAATGAGGATGGTGTTGCTACTTATGTTTATAGAGGATAGATCCCACAATAAGCTAGATAATTTACTTCACCCACCATAGAAATTCCAAATATTCTCTATGCCTTCAAAAGTAGAACCAAAGTAAAAAAATGTTTAAATAAACATAATATAGGATATCTGGATAGGAATATTAAATACTTTCAAAATGATGAAAGGTGTGGGTTGACCATAGATAATTTAAAGAAGCTATGATGAGTTATAGAATAAGAAGTGAGGGAGGAATCCATAGTCATATTAAACTGAAAATCATGTAGTGAGATTCATATTATATCTAAGAGTTTTCTTTTAGCCTAAATAGTTTTACATTCAAATCCTACCCACCTTTAATCCTTGGAGAAATTTGAACCTGATCATGAAGACCACATGATATACACTTATTCTTGACTCATTGGACAGAGATGAAGAAATTCATGAAGCCTATGGTGACACTTGTATGAACTTAGAATGAGAAAAACATTTCTTGAAAATCATATTGAGTGTTGAGTGTAAATAATATAGGAAGGTAGGTACAAGTGAACATGAGAGGGCAAATGAAGTGGGGTTCAATTGAATAAACTTTATGAGGAAAATGGAATTAAAATCTCTTAGGTGACATGATAATATTGAGATCCATGGGATTGAAAAGGGTAATTTATATCAGGTGGAATTTAAATCTCACTTGGGTAATCTTTCAAATTCACTTGTCCAAAGTCATTGTTGTAATTTTTCTAGGAGTGCAATGTAATAAGTGTGGGTGATTAAGAATATAATTTTTAATTTTTTGTGAATATTTTTCATTAAAAATAACCCCATAAATAATCTAAATCATATAACATCCATACATTTTTTTTACCTTCAATAATCGTTAGTTTATTTGTAAATTGAATCAAATCATGGATTTTACAGGCTTAATTATTTTTTGGGTTTTAATGAGAATACATATAAAAATAATTATTTGTAATTTATTAACATAACCTACACTAATAATTTTGATTTTCACTATGCAAACTAAAGATGTAAATTTTCAAATAGGACAAAAAAGCTTATTGAAAACCATGTGACATTCCTCAAATGATAAAGGCTTTTATCCATGGTATTGCTTCCTAAAAACTTACATCAATGATCCATACTTTCATGAACCATATTCCATGGATCGCTTCAATGAGAAATCTAATTCTACTGTGAACCATCTTCTATGAAGACACATTATTCTGTGAGCCAACTGATAAGTAAATGTGTGGTTTCTAATGAATGTACACATACCTCCATCTATCAATCAAATGACCATGCGTCTAACTTTATTTTTGAATCCAAAAACCATTCTAATTCATCTATGAGACTTCATATGTGATCGACTATTCTTAGTTAACCCAAAACCAAAAAAAAAGTATATCAGATTGAGAATCTAAGCTTAAAAAAGATGCCAAGATGAGGTGTATTGGCTGAATACCAATCAGATTCCAAGATCAACCATTAAAGAATATGGTTAACCAGGTGAAACCTGTATTTAAAAATGAAAAGTCAAAGTATAGTGGAACCAAGATTCTATTGGAAGAAGATTATCAGCCTAAACTATGCCATCGATGATATAGAACTAAGAATGTTTGAGTGTATGATTATCTTGAAACAGTTCTTTGATGGAAGCCCCAATTCAAGATAAATCTATGTTTAATGAATTGAGGATGGAAGATCAAAACAAATTTAGAATGGATATGAAAAGATTAAGGAAACAAATCCAAATAATTTTAAATCAATGAAGTGTGTTTGGATGGAGACAATGAGGACCTCACATCATCCTAATCCACCAACCTCATGGATGATGAGAAGCGTGCACCATTTGTTCGATGAAATTACTCAATGAGATTTCACTAGCATAAGTAACAAATGAAGGTCCATGATTATGAATTAGTAGATTCCAAAAAAACTACCAAAAGAAAAAATGTCACCACTTTTTTGTCTACATGTGTAGATTTCAAGTTGACATTCCAAGATCATATTGATCTTGAGCTAACAATGAGGTTCATCATGCATGATAATCTGAATCTCAAACATGTATCCATGCATTCTATTTGATGAAGATACTGGATATATGCATGACAGATTGACTAAGATCAAGAAGGGAATTTAATAAGTTAATAAGAATATCTTGAGATAAATATATATTCATACAAACTATGTACAACAAGAATATGTGGCATATAGGCATATACAACTTGATGAATTCTATTGTTATTTGATAAAATGTGATGCATGAAATAATCATGCATACAAGACACATATAAAGATAGAGTGCATCATCCATTTGTAGGTGTGCATGCCAAGTGATGAGACCCCATGCATAAATGGACTCTTCTATGCCTTATTCCTATTAGGTTTTGGGGCCTGAAGCGGAAGCCAGTGGGTAGGGGATTTTAAAAGTTTCATTGACGGATCGACGGTACTTGTCGACGCCAACAATCCAAGCCCCAGAGAGGTCCGAGGATCTCACGTAACTTATAAGGAGCACAAAATAAAAATGAAAATGTACCTATTTCAAATCTGAAGCTGTGGTTGACCACAACTCGTCAATGGAGATCATTTCTTGAAGGATCCAAAGTAGGAACCCTCTAGATTATCCACATTTTCTTCAAAAAACCCACAGGAACGCCGAACATCGAATTACGTGTCCTAGCACGGAGATCTAACAACACTTTCGATATCCTGGCGATCACCACATAGATATTACATCGATGATGAAGAGATATCTTGATCCAAGAATCTTGGATCGAGAGATTCTCTCTCTAGAGAGTGGTAGGAGAGAGAGGCTATCAACTTTCATTCCATATATTCTCTTATTTATAGTGGAATTAATAAAATACCCGGTAGGGTTCCTCGACCCCCGTTTATTTCAACATCCACTAAATAAATATTTTTTATGATCTAAACTGCATCAATATTATTTATTATTTTATCACATACTTATAATATATATGAAATATATTACGCAGAAAAACCGAGACATTTAACTTGACTCATTTTCCTACTTTATATTAAACGAACCTTGAATATTAAAATAATATTCGTTCGATTAATATTTTTCGCGTATTTTCTAAAATCATAAATACATTAAATAAATTCAATCCCAAACATTCATAACTTTTAATGAATTTATTTAATTTTTTTGGTGATCAATAACTTAAACAACACTAGGACCCCATGGCGGGGCCCAATATGTTCATATACCTATTCAATTGAATAGAGAGGATTCTGGAATATGCTATTGTGTGTGACCCTCTAGAACATTATCTCAATATAAGTGAATAAATCCATAGACCAAGAGCGGAGTCTAGCAACCCATCATGGCCCTTAAAGAGATAAATATTTTCATAGTAATGAACACCAACCTATGAACACTGACTATGTATTATAATAGATTTTTCATTAAATATCTCATAAAGTAGGACACACACTTGTGTAATCGTCCTTTTCTTTCTTTATTATTTGTTGATCTAACTGAATGGATTTACCTTTGTACTGCTTTGGACAAAGAATTATGAAGGCAACACTATCCTGATCAACCAAGCATGAGATATAAAACTTCATAAACATGGAAGCGGCAAAAACTTTCTTGACCATTCGACCAATGTTATACCACTAATGATGCACCCAACACAAGCTACCTCGCCACGATTTCAATACTATGGTTTTTACCTTACATCAAAGTACGCTATCAAATTATACACACTGGTAATGATCTCAAGTCAGGAGACCAATACACATATTCGTAGATAGGAACAACCAATTACAACCAAAACATGTGGTGTTCCTATTGATGCATATGTCCTCATGATCCCACTATTAGAGATCACCAAGTGTAAACTACACGAGAAGAAGTATCAATGCTTATGATCCCCCAACACCTGATAGTGAAACATCTACTCTATCTAGTTAGTAAGATGTATCTAGACTATAGAACATATATTTAAGATCAATTTCATTGTATCTTGAGGTTCTCATTATAGCCTGGGATATGTTATAACCTCTCAATATGAAAAATAATATTCGGAAATTATCATTATAATAGTGGATGCAGAAAAGCCTACACTATAATGGTAAGATTACATCGTGTATATCTAACTTTACACATGATGTGGTAATCAAAAGTATGACATAGTTGGGTCTATGGAACCCACTATTTCAACACTCCCACTTAAACTAGAGACAACTTACTAACCAAACTTGTTAGCTACTCGCATGAAAAAAATCATGCTTCTACTGAGTTATGGATTTAACTGCTGGGCATGCCACGTTTTCACCATGTGGTATATCTGCTATATGCAGCCTCATATTCTTGGGTAAGACTTCTCAAGATAAGGTATCCCCGAGTATATCAGTTTTTTTCCATTTTATAACTTGAAAACTTGGCTAGTAAGAATATAATAATTCATATTATGATAATACTTTTCTCACTAGGAATGATTCCAGGAACTGGAACAATTCATTGCATTTAACTACTTCTCAGCTTTCTTAGAAGATGAAACATACTCAGTATTTGTAGATATGTCTACCACTAGATTTTATGAGCTTGAATTGCTCATCACCTTTTCCCAAATGCGATACCAGATAAAATTGATTTAAGGATTACTAGTTTTTGTCCCACAATAACTAGTATACCTTCTTCTCCATATACTAGGTACATATCATTTGTACTCACCTATGTACAATATGATAGTTTTGAGTGCATCAATTGTAGTGATCCTAGATATAATTGATATCTACCTATAATAAAGTTTATAATGGTAGTATCAATTCTTGTACATATAATGGAATACATGATTGATGCATCACTGAAGCGTATAATACTCAATTCACAGCTTTAATCTCTTTCAATGTTCCAAACATGTCAACTTGGTGAGATTAAGCCATGTGACATTGGCAAAAATTATGAACTTGAATTGTTCTATCTTTTATTTTTCAATACAATGTCACTTTATGTATGATTGACTAGGTCCAAGAAACCATTAGATCTATCTATATAGATCAAGTTCCCTAGAATTTAGGTTTCTACATTAATTAAATCACTGGATAATTTTTTTTAACTTGGTCTTATCTAACTGTAAGACCAAGATCTGTTTTCCATATGTTGCCGAACATATTTCACTTGGAAACACTACTACAACCTGGCCCTTTATCAGTGCTAAAAACTGGAATTAACAGCGCTAGAAAAGCACTTTTAATGCCGACGTAGATAAGGGGGGGGGGGTCCCCTTTATCAGCGCTCTGAGAAGCGTTAATATAGGAGACCTTTATCAGTGCTAAAAAAAGCGCTGATAAAGGACCGCATTTATCAGCGCTTCTCTTAGCATTGATAAAGGTCTCCTATATCAGTGCTTCTCGGAGCGTTGATAAAGGACCCCTTTATCAGCGCTTCTTTTAGCGCTGATAAAGGTCTCCTATATCGGCGCTTGATGGAGCGCTGATAAAGGGTTCCTTTATCAGTGCTCCTCTAGCGCTGTTAAAGGTGTCCTTTATCAGCGCTAAAAAAGTGCTGATAAAGGCCCCATCGTCTGCACCTACAAAACAGTACCTGCACACCTACACACCAGAATACCTGCACAAAGTAGCACATGCACACCTGCACACCATAACACCTGTCACGAACCAGGCCGGGTCGCCATCCGACCCGGCGCCCGACCCGGTCCGCGGCAAGGCCCGAAGGGCGTTCCCGATCCCCACGGGCTGGCACAAGTGCCTGGGTATCAAAACTAGCACGTGGGAACGATTTACCCGAAATACAAGACAGAAAAACCAACTAACCAGATAGATAAACTGAAATTTAGAAATAGAAAACAAAACGTGCCTTTAAACTATGAACAAGTTTAAAGTATACAACTTGAAGAAATAACTAAAAAGAAAAGACGACAGTGGAAACTAAAACTCATACCCAACCTCCCGGCAGAAGTGAGACCACATCAACACCATTCTGCGTGAGAAGACCAGCTGCAACCTGAACCACCATCACTGAGCACGAAGTCGCAACCTGGAAGACAGAAGAAACAGAAACTACATACACCCAAGGGTGTATGCAGGGTGTGAGCAAAAAGCCCAGTAGGACGCCGCCGAGAAAAGGTTCCATGCCACAACATCAAAAGACAATTTAAAGTGCTTATTCAAAATTTTAATTTAAAAATTCTTTTAAAGAAAACATTTACAAGCTAAACGCCAAAAGAAAAAAAAACATTAAAAAGAACTCATTTAACAAACACGATTTTTAAAGGGGAAGAGAAATGTTCAATATGGGAACACACACACATACTCACACACACACACACACATGCACACACACACACACATACTCAAGTGGTCTTCCATATGCCGACAGAAGGCACCACGCCAAAGATGGTAGAGCACTACGGGTAAATCCCCTAAGGTTCATCTAGCTCAAGTGGGACCCTAGAAACCTCGTGTCTCGGTGAAACGTGGCTTAGAAGGCCACGACCCTCAGAAAAAACGTGGCTTAGAAGGCCACGACCCTCAGAACACGTGGCTTAGAAGGCCACGACCATCAGATATCATGTTTAGTTAGTGTTGCAATCGTCAATCCAGCTAAGTGAAACAGGGACGACACCCATCCGGTTCACTAGCGCACTAGTTCTAGTCTGCCCACCTAGATACCCAGGGTTTTTCCCATGTGCTCAAACAAGTTTCACATTCAAATAATGTATATCGCTTCCACATATCGCGAACCAAACAAAACATTACACATACACGTCACCATTTGCATACCCAAACATCATAAAAAAAAACACACGCACACCAAAACCATTTTATCACATAGTCCAGATCACTTGCGTGACTTGATAAACTTTTTAAACAATTAGAAGAACATTTCAAAATAGCACAATAAGAGTTTTCACATGAGACGTGTCCAATTTCACAAATAATAATACCTTTAAAAACTTAACACACACAAAATTCTTTCAAACACAACTCCCGCGCTCCACATATAATTTAATAAGTGCAATTAACAATTTATAAAACACTTAAAATTAGAAAGCAAAGGTTTGCACTACAACGACGAACCTGATTTCATATATTAACATCACTTTAAAATCAAAAGTGCAGCTCATACAATCTAAAACATGTTTTCCATTGTTCAGCCAATTTTCAGTTTAATTCCAAAAGTACGCAACACGGCAAACACACCCAAAGTGACTCATTTTCATTGAAATTCTACATTTTATTACATGGACACCTCAACAAACTTGAAAACACTTTTCGCACCTACCAAACCACCCAGAAAACCTTACCAACCATATTACACATCTTAAACGACACTTAATTAAACCATTGCTCAATTAGTAAAACGTCGCATATGCATACCATAATACCTCACTTTAAAACACACAAATTTTAGATGCCAAAACCATTTGAAAATCAATTGCACATCCCAACCCTTCTAAAACATCATTCGCACCCATAAAACATACTCAAGGTTCATAATAAAAATTAACACGTCAAAATAGTTTACAATCTTTTGAAAAACTCAATTTAATAAAATTCATACCTCGAGCGTTCTTGAAAACACCATTTTCCCACCTTAAGCAACTAACTAAAACACGTCTGAGAATTTCAACAACACATCGCACATGATAAACTTTGGCATTTACTTAAAAACAACTTAAATTCATCAATATGCATATCAAAGTACGTCCAAAATGAAATTCGCATCATGCAATTTATAAATTAGAACACATTATAATTTAATTAAGGAGCAATTTAAATCATCTAATGATGGTATAGCACGGAACCACCTACCTCGACGTCAAAACCCAAAAATTGATGTGATATCTTCAAATTCTGGTGCGGAACCTCAATCGCGCGACGTTTGCACCCCAAGCAACCTAGCGCAAACTCAACCACATGAATTCGAACCCAAAAACATCAAACCACAACCTCAAAACAAACAATTGAACCCCAAAATCAGATCCCAAACCCGCTGGAAAACCAAAACGAAATGAAACAAGAATGAAATAAATAAATAAATAGATAAATAAATAAAAGAAAAACTCAAAAGCACAAACATTGTGGTTTTTGCCGGATGGTGGTGCTGCGCCAGTGGAGGTCCGGCGAGGCTCCGTCGGACGGCGCAGGTGAGGGGAGATCGTGGGTGCGGCAGGGGGCGCCGGCTGGGCAGAGGGCGGATCTGGTGAAAGGGGGGGGGGGGGGGGTGTTCGTCGGATCGGGCAGGGGCGGCGGCCAGCTGGGAGGGTGACGGCGCGGCGGCCGGCTGGGAGGGCGACGGCGCGGCGGCCGGCTGGTAGGGCGACGGCGCGGCGGCCGGCTGGCGATGGGGCGAGCGGGAGAGGGCTGTGACGGGGTTAGGGTTAGAGGGGAAGGGGGGGGGGAAGCCGCGACGAGGAGGGGGGTAGCAGGGGAATCCGACGGGAGAGGGAAAAAAACGGAGGGAGGAGAGAAAAGAAGGGGAAAGAAAGAAAGAAAGAAAAATAAAATAAAAATAAAATAAAATAAAAAGCAATTAAAACAAAATAAAATAAAAAGGAAATAAAAACCTAAATTCAGTATTATTATTAATAATAATAACACCTCAAATTATAATATATTTATTTCTATCATTAAAACAAACTATAAATCCTTATTAGTTTTATTATTATTGTTATTATTATTATTATTATTATTATTATTATTATTATTAAGAGTAATATTAATGACGACACAAGACAAATTATATTCTTAACACCATTAATATTATTGTTTTATTATACTGATCCATTTCATTTAATTAATTAACCATCAAGCAAGGCGTGCGGTGAAACAGGCGGGGCCGCGCGGTGACCCAGGTGAGGCCGCGCAGCTTCGGTCGCGTTGCGCTGGACGCAAACAAGACCAAAACATAAAGAACTCGAAATCTTAAGTCAGGTTTTGACCCGAACTACCCGACGCAAATAAAGTTAATAAAATAAATAAAATTAGAGACGACGGGTGTGACAATTCTCCCCACCATAAAGCTTTCCACCCCCGGAAAGCCACAACTAAAACCAAATCTCAGAGCAGAAAACCACACTCCCTCTTGATTCAAAGGGGATCCCCACAAACATCAACAAAAGAGAGAGAGAAACATCGTGCTCAGAGAAAGTGACTCAAAGACAACATCAAGAAATGCATAAAAGACTTTTCGATATGTGTCGCCCACCCCAAAAGCTAGAACGCCTCCAGCCGATTGTTTTAGAAAACAAACTCTTGAACCCACAAGAGCTAACTTCACACGCCAAAACACCTCAAGCACTCTGAAACCGAAACCACACCACTTGGCTAATTTGAAAAAAAGAGGTCAAACCACGTCCTCGGAACACTCCTATCACTTATCGACAAACCATCTTTGAAAACAGAAGCTATAGATCAACATGGGGAAGCTCGAGGGGCTCCCCACCATTAAGAAGTCACTGATGCTCGAAAAGAGAGTGGACAACAGACAGGGGGAGGTCCGAGCGGACTCCCGCCATTAAAGAGAAGTCTAGCACTGATTCATCCTAGAGACATTCGTGCGAGACCCAATGTGGGTCTCCCCACCATTAAGAACCTGCCAACGCCAAAGGCGAGACTAGAAAACCTACATGGGGAGGTCCATGAGGACTCCCCACCATTAGAACTAACAAAATGCATAGAACTTTGAAAAACTTCTCAATGGTGACCAAACACCCCACCAAAAGGGGCGGTGAGGGAGGGGCCTAACCACCCGGGCGTCAGAACCATGACCTAAGACCTGACCAACACATCCACATCCCGGGATGAGCATTATAAAATTTTGGGACTGATTTTTCCCCAACAGACTCTCAAGGACCACTAAAGGTGATTGCATCCAATGGGACGCAACCCCAAAGACTTTAAGTCAACGAGACGAACAAGCCTCCACATGATCATGAAAACCTTCTGCAACCAGATGGTTCGCTTGGAGCAGAACAACCGTAGAAATCAATTTGAGCTGCATTCACTTTCAACACCGATGACAGAAATAAAGTCGGGGTCTCATACCCCCTCGGGGTTCCTGACCACGCGCCAGCTTCACTCCGAGGCCTATGGCTGGAGCCCTGATGTTTGAAGCATCTTCTGCCTCGTAGTCAGGCGTGGAAAACTCCCGAACGGAGCTTCTCCTTTTTGGTGTCACACGAAATCCTATTGCACCTGAGGATACACCATCAGACACAACACACCATGACATCCAACTGATCATACACAAAACATTAACCAACATAAGAGCTGCAATGGTGCATGCGCATCACCCATTGTCACACTGGATGAGAACACGACACCACAAATCGTCACCGAACATGACCATTACTGTTGAGAGGAACATTATACGGAGAAGGACTTCAAACTAGGTCTTAAACAACACATGATTCCTGCAATTGACCGTAGCATCCCCATGTGACTGGGTCTGCCACACTAGTGGCCTAACGTAAACATCTTTCTTAAACAAGACAAACCAAAGATCAGAGGTCATTTAGAATGATAGGCTACACTGACGACTTAGGGTTAGAGGGGAAGGGGGGGGGAAGCCGCGACGAGGAGGGGGGTAGCAGGGGAATCCGACGGGAGAGGGAAAAAAACGGAGGGAGGAGAGAAAAGAAGGGGAAAGAAAGAAAGAAAGAAAAATAAAATAAAAATAAAATAAAATAAAAAGCAATTAAAACAAAATAAAATAAAAAGGAAATAAAAACCTAAATTCAGTATTATTAATAATAATAATAACACCTCAAATTATAATATATTTATTTCTATCATTAAAACAAACTATAAATCCTTATTAGTTTTATTATTATTGTTATTATTATTATTATTATTATTATTATTATTATTAAGAGTAATATTAATGACGACACAAGACAAATTATATTCTTAACACCATTAATATTATTGTTTTATTATACTGATCCATTTCATTTAATTAATTAACCATCAAGAAAGGCGTGCGGTGAAACAGGCGGGGCCGCGCGGTGACCCAGGTGAGGCCGCGCAGCTTCGGTCGCGTTGCGCTGGACGCAAACAAGACCAAAACATAAAGAACTCGAAATCTTAAGTCAGGTTTTGACCCGAACTACCCGACGCAAATAAAGTTAATAAAATAAATAAAATTAGAGACGACGGGTGTGACAGCACCCGCACCAAATATTTTGACCAAAAACGGTATATACATTTACTTAACATCATGAATACAAAAAAACACATTTCTATATACATTTCAAATATTGTTTTACATGGTTACATTTAAAATTATTAAAAAATAGTTATAAACATTCATGTTTCATCCTTTGATATCCGTGATCCTCTCTCGACGGTATTTGTTGCCGAACAAAGCATCCGAATTCAAGGAAAAAAATTCACCTATATAAGAAAACAAATATTATGTTAGTAATGCAATAATGAAAGAAATTAAAACAGTAATATGAAAGAATACATTAATATGGAAATGTGAAACTAAAATATGAAATTTTAAACTCAAAAGTTTTCATTTTCATAACAATGAAAGGGAATAATGTAAAATCAATATGTTTTTGATTGATTTATCTCATTTAATAAATACTGATTCTTTATCTAATGAAAAGATTTACCGGTCACACCGTGTGTTGGTCGGATTGAGGTGCGGTCGATTCGTACACATCACAAATGACTCGTGGATCATTTTCCTAAAGTATCAAAACAATCCGAATGCGTTTGCTCGGTTTGCCGTATGTCATTGGTGTTTTTTTCCAAAGTTTATCTCAATTTGAAACTGATATCAGACACTTTTAGCCATACCGGTCACACCGTGCGTCGGATTGAGGTGCGGTCAATTCATACACGTCACAAATGACTCGTGGATCATTTTCCAAAAGTATAAAAACAATCCGAACACGTTTTCTTGGTTTGGCGTATGTCATTGGTGTTTTCCAAAGTTTATCTCAATTGGAAACTGATATCAGACACTTTTAGCCATACTGGTCACACCGTGCATCGGATTGAGGTGCAGTCAATTCTTACACGTCAAAAATGACTTGTGGATCGTTTTCCTAAAGTATCAAAACAATCCTAATGCATTTTCTCAGTTTTCCGTATGTCATTGGTGTTGTTTTCCAAAGTTTATCTCAATTTGAAACTAATATCAGACACTTTTAGCCATACCGGTCACACTGTGCAGTCGATTGAGGTGCGGTCGATTCATACACATCAAAAATGACTCGTGGATCATTGTAATAAAGTATAAAAACAATCTGAACACGTTTGATTGGTTTGGCGTATGTCATTGGTGTTGTTTTCCAAATTTTATCTCAATTTGAAACTGATATCAGACACTTTTAGCCATACCGGTCACACCGTGCGTTGGATTGAGGTGCGGTCGATTCATACACGTCACAAATGATTCGTGGATCGTTTTCCTAAAGTATCAAAACAATCCGAATGCGTTTCCTCAGTTTGGAATATGTCATTGGTGTTGTTTTCCAAAGTTTATCTCAATTTGAAACTGATATCAGACACTTTTAGCCATATTGTTCACACAGTGCATCGGATTGAGGTGCGGTCGATTCTTACACATCAAAAATGACTCGTGTATCGTTTTCCTAAAGTATCAAAACAATCCGAACGCGTTTACTCGGTTTGGCGTATGTCATTGGTGTTGTTTTCCAAAGTTTATCTCAATTTGAAACTGATATCAGACACTTTTAGCCATACCGGTCACACTGTGTGTCGGATTGAGGTGCGGTCGATTCGTACACATCACAAATGACTCGTGGATCATTGTAATAAAGTATCAAAATAATCTGAATGTGTTTTCCCGGTTTGGCGTATGTCATTGGTGTTTTTTTCCAAAGTTTATCTCAATTTGAAACTGATATCAGACACTTTTAGCCATACCGGTCACACCGTGCGTCTGATTGAGGTGTGGTCGATTAGTAAACATCACAAATGACTCGTGGATCGTTGTCCAAAAGTATAAAAACAATCCGAACGCATTTTCTCAGTTTGCCGTATGTTATTGGTGTTGTTTTCCGAAGTTTATCTCAATTTGAAACTGATATCAGACACTTTTAGCCATACCGGCACACCGTGCGTCGGATTGAGGTGCGGTCGATTCGTACACGTCCCAAATTATTCTTGGATCGTTTTCCTAAAGTATCAAAACAATCCGAACGTGTTTCCTCATTTTGGCGTATGTCATTGGTGTTGTTTTCCAAAGTTTATCTCAATTTGAAACTGTATCAGACACTTTTAGCCATACCGGTCACACCGTGCATCAGATTGAGGTGCGGTCGATTTGTACACGTCACAAATGATTCGTGGATCGTTTTCCTAAAGTATCAAAACATTCCGAACGCATTTACTCAGTTTGGAATATGTAATTGGTGTTGTTTTCCAAAGTTTATCTAAATTTGAAACTGATATCAGACACTTTTTGCCATAATAGTCACACCCTTTATCAGATTGAGGTGTAGTCAATTCGTACACGTCAAAAATGACTCGTGGATCGTTTTCCTAAAGTATAAAAACAATCCGAACGCATTTGATTGTTTTTCCGTATGTCATTGGTGTTGTTTTCCAAAGTTTATCTCAATTTGAAACTGATATCAAACACTTTTAGCCATATCGGTCACACGGTGCGTCAGATTAAGGTGAGGTCAATTCGTACACATCACAAATGACACGTGGATCATTTTCCTAAAGTATCAAAACAATCCGAATGCGTTTGCTCGGTTTGCTGTATGTCATTAGTGTTTTTTTCGAAAGTTTATCTCAATTTGAAACTGATATCAGACACTTTTAGCCATACCGGTCACACCGTGCGTCGGATTTAGGAGCGGCCGATTCGTACACGTCACAAAAAACTCGTGGATCATTGTACTAAAGTATAAAAACAATCTGAACGCATTTTCTCGGTTTGGCGTATGTCATTGGTGTTGTTTTCCAAAGTTTATCTCAATTTGAAACTGATATCAGACACTTTTAGCCATTCCGGTCACACCGTATGTCGGATTGAGGTGCGGTTGATTTTTACACATCACAAATGACTCGTGGATCGTTGTCATAAAGTATCAAAACAATCCGAATGCGTTTTATCAGTTTTCCGTATGTCATTTTTGTTGTTTACCAAAGTTTATCTCAATTTGAAACTGATATCAGACACTTTTAGCCATACCGGTCACACCGTGCATCGGATTGAAGTGTGGTCAATTCTTATACGTCACAAATGACTCTTGGATTGTTTTCCTAAAGTATCAAAACAATCCGAATGTGATTCCTCAATTTGGCATATGTCATTGGTGTGGTTTTCCAAAGTTTATCTCATTTTCAAACTAAGTAGTAGGAATTCACTAATCTAAGGATATGAAACATAAGAAAGGGAGATCATAGATTCTCAATAAGTGTAAAGGGAGATATCAATGACCATATAAGGATAACATAAGTTTTAGGAATTCACCTTCATTTTCCTATTTTTTTACATTCTTCCATCAGGTACGATGCCCATTCGTTTCTAAAGACATTTATATCATCTTCTGAATAGGAGTTTTTGCGACAATCATAGTAGTACTGAAAAAATATAAATACACAAAGGATTAATAATTATTTTAAATAAAGTATTAATTATTTTAAAAAATACCTCTTCAGGGATGCTAGTTTGTTCATGAAATATGATCTCTTTCATAAATTTACAAACATAATAACTGCAGTCCTTGTCGTTTGTTTGTTTCAGACACTACAGAAACATCGAGAAAAATAAGTAATTTGTTTTGTTATGTATTTGGATAGTGAAATATAATTATATATACCCAGATACTTCTCCATTTGTAGATCTTGTGGGCATTGTCGTCCTTATGCCCTGGATTAATTCCAGCCTTTAGACGATATTCATACACCGCCCTATCATTACAAAATCCTCATTAAAAGATAATATAAATTATATAACTAGAGATTTAGTTCTAAAATATTGGATCTAGTGTATTACAAATTGACAATCTCCATCATCTGTGGTTGGTTAGTTGGATTTCCCTACAGTGAATCCAGAAAATAAATCTTTGGAGTATCCAAATTGACTGCAATGAGCATCCAATGTTCCCTAAAAACACAAAAAGAAATAAGTACTGATAGAAATGAAAATATAATTTATATGATTAAAATGTAGAGTTTTACCCTTGAATCGTTGGTATTAAAAAGAGCCTGTCAGTCGTAATTCTTCTTTGAAACGTTCTGAGTAGATTTGACATCAATTCAGCCTGAAAATTAGAATCTATTTCTGTTCGTTGTGTAGAAATGGTGTGAGGACTAATGAGTCCAAATTTGTATTCATGGGAAAATCCCTTCAATGTTTTTTCATATATATGCCTGTGAAAAATATGAGATGTATTTATCCATAATTATCAAAGTATACCAGCTTCTGTAAAATCAAATCATGAAAACATACCTCATGTATACATTTATAACTGAGGCGCTTAGCTAGCCGTATGTGATGATCTCAGAAATAGTGTTTGCACTAACGAAATCTAGTGTTTCCTCTCTGTACATATCTTTTTCACAAACAATTGTATGACTCTTTCCATATTTCATTTTCGTATCCACATGAGCCTGCAATGATATTAAATGTTGATATAGAATGGGCGGGGTGAACGCGCTCTCAGTAGATCGTTTTGATCGGTTGGTTGATCCAATGTTGGAGCCGCTCTTTCGTTTTAGCTTCTCCATTTTATCCTTCTGTAATAACATTAATCAGTTCATCCATTTTCTAATTTAATGTTAAAGGTTCTGCTTAAAAAATGAACTGGAAATGAATACCTCCTGCTCAACATGTTTTTTTACAAGATTCGATGGCCATGCAACGAATGTTCCAACAACTTTTTCCACCATATGAATGTCGTCATTGTCATTTGGCATGGGTAGCTCGGTGCTCGGATCACGAGCTACGTTAATCGACACTTTGACATGACTGGTTGGAAGTGTTCTGTAGTGTAGCGTGTCATTCTGCATATTGAACACCGTAGCCCTCGCTACAAGGTGATGGGTGGGAGTTGACAGATATAAATCATAGTCATTTTCACCCTGCAGAATATCATTACATGAAAGGTATCAGTGTCTATGTGATTCACATCTCACAAAAACGAATATTATAACATTTATTACCTCGGTTAAGTCAGGTCTTTGAGGGTAATGGCTCGCCTGAAAGCTGGTGAGGGGTGGATCTTCTCGCGGGGGTTGTTCTTGAGTTGTTTGTTCTCTTCGACACTCCTCCATCAAACTCTTTAGCATCTCTCCCTGAATTTGGATTAGTTCTTCAAGGGTAGCTACTTTATCTCTCATTACAAGCAATTCTTTAGTTTGTTCATCCTCGTGTTTTTTTTTCTGAAAATATGTCTGGGGTGACACCCCAAAACCCACACCTCTAACGCGGCCATACTGTTCTGGGTGTTTCAAGGCTATTGAAAGTATGTCTGCATCCGGTGCGGGTGTTGTTGATTCCTGTGACTATGTAAAATAGAAAATATGAAAAAATAAGTAAGCATCGTTATGTAATAGTGATTTAAAGCAAAACAAGTTTATATTATGTCATACTTACACATGTTTCCCAAACTTTTTGTGTGTTTTCATCTATCAGTTTCCCCTCTTTATTAACACAAGCCTCCTTCCATAGCACATGGCATGAAATGGAAGTGAGTTGAGATTTTGCTTCATCAATCTGCATATAAACAGAGAAACATGGTTACAGTGTTGTTTTATGTCACATAAAATTATTACAGTACTTTTCAAATACATACCAATTGTTTTCCAATTGAAGCGTACCCCAACCTTGCTTTACGGTAGGGGTACACCGGTTTTGCTGCCCGTTCTTTATTTTCATCACTCAGTTGCTATTTCATAAATAAAAACCTATCAATCAACGTGATGAATACAAGCAATGTTACACAACGTGTAACCAAACACAATGTACCTGAAAATTATGTTCCGCACGACGGTTGCAAAATTCATCCCACGTTCCTTGGGATATCAAGTGTGCATAAAGAGGAGGCGGGTGCGGCTTGATTTTCCCTTTGACATCTTTCAGATGATGTTTCTTTAAAATGGTGCGAAAGCCTCTATGAATCCTTCCTGCTAGTCTGAAAACATATTATTTGTGAGAAACATCTACTATAAATGCACTCTGCAAGAGATGATGAAGGGTTAGTCAATATTTCAATATTTTATTTTATTTTAATAAATTAAATAGATGATATCGTAATGTTACTGTAATCTCTTCCCACCTTAATGTTTTTAACCCGCTGACAACATGGTGTCATGACTCTACGTCAATCGGCACACGTTGTCGAGTGACGTTTCCAATGTAGATACAAAACATGGATTTGTTTGGGTTTACATGTTGGCCTAGCTTATTCCATCCCACCTCATATTTGATGCCTTTTGCTTTTGCCTTAAGAATTTTTGCTAAAAATGTCAAACTATGACCCACCTATTTTTTTGTGTCACTGGGGTTTCATCGCCTACCATTTCCTCAGTTTCTGCATCATCATTATGTTTCCCTGAAGCACTAGCATCGGCACTGAAACCAGCTGAAACAGGTTGAAAGACCTGTTGTACATCAACAGTGGGACCAGTTGCAACAGGTTGAGAGACATGTTGTCTCTTAGTAGTGGGACCAGCTGCAACAGGTTGAGAGACCTGTTGTCTCTCAGCAGTGGGACCAGCTGCAACAGGTTGAGAGACGTGTTGTGTCTTGGGATTGGGTGCATCAGCAGGTGAAGAAGTCATTATCTGCAGAACTGGTTTAAAATTTAATTTAGATCACATAAAAGTAGCAGTGAACAGATAATAACATAATGTAACACAATCTATATTACAATAAAAATCAATAACCTGATTATTGAACTCCCTTTTTTTAGAAGGCGGAAGGGATTTGACCCCTCTATCAACTATCCATATCCCTTCATTGTGGTCTCCTCTGACATAAAAAACGTCGTCTACATTGAGACCACTATGAAATGATTGCAAAGTCCTAATGAAAGGGTCATCTTCCGTTGAATTTTCATCTGACCCTTCAGCTGTTTTGGTCGATAACAGAACAATTGACCAGTTTCAGTTTTCGGGATCCAGAACAAAAAATACTTTCACTGCCTGTGATTCCATTATAAATGGTTCGTCTTTCTCCCCTTCCTTACTGAAATCAACTTTCACGAATCCCAAATCATCTATTTTAACAGCACTCCTTTTATCAACCCACTTTCATTGAAATTTTGGAACTTGAAATTCCGTATAATCCAACTCCCATATTTGTTTGATGATTCCAAAGTATGACATATTCACATAAATTGGATTTCTGTCCTTATTACCGGAAACATGCAACACTTCAGCCTTAAGTGTAACCCCACTATTCTGCATGGTACTGTCTTCATCATGTTCATTAGTATAAAATGTATAACCATTAACTACATAAGCATTGTAAGATAATGCATACACACTTGGTCCTCCGGCTAGCCATCAAAGTCATTCCGAAATTGACTTTGGATTTTCATCTAACTTCTTAAAAATATGATCTCGAAACCATCCTATAAACTATCGATTATGTGTATCTGATATCCATTTTTCATCCCTTGATGGATTCAAATGCCTAATAATTTCTTTGTGGATTTCAACATATGGGTCAACATCGAAACTGTTATGCAAAACATAAAGGTGGGCCTGCTCCCGATCTGTAATATTGATTGTGACAACCTTTCTTCCAGAAATTCATTTACCCCCAAGCCGCCCAGTGTGACAAGATTTCGGTAAGCCAATGCTTTCCACACCATACAAGTATTCGGTACAGAATTCAACGGCTTCCTCAACAATATATCACTCTGCAATACAACCCTCTGGCCGACTTCGATTTTTGACATACCCTTTCAAAATATTTATATACCATTCAATTGGGTACATCCATCTATAATGTACAGGACCACATAGTTGAATCTCTCTCACCAAGTGGACCATCAAATGAACCATCATATCGAAAAATGAAGGTGGGAAGAAAATTTCTAATTCACATAATATGACGGAAATTTCTTTTTCCATAGATGGAAATTTCGCCGGGTCTATAACTTTGCTGCATATAGATTTGAAGAAGAAACACAGTTTCGTTAATGTATGGCAGACATTCTTGGGAAAAATGCAACGTAAAGCAATTAGAATGAGATTTTGCATCAAAACATGACAGTCATGTGATTTCAGACCTTTTAACTTCAAGTCGCTCACTGACACAAGGTTACTGATATTTGACGAATACCCCTATGGAACCTTTACGTCATTCAAGAAGTTGAAAAAATGATATCTCTCCTGCTTGGAAGGAGTGTAAGCAGTAGTAGGAAGAAATTTTCATTTTTCACCCTTCACTGGTGCCAACTCTTCTCGTATTCCCATCTCAACCATGTCCAACCTAGCCTTAATTCCATCTTTTGTTTTGCCAGATGTATTTAGAAACGTGCCGATAACACTGTCAAATAAATTTTTTTCTACATGCATAACATCAATAAAATGTCTTACATACAGGCAATTCCAGTATTGTAATTAAAAAAAAATTGATCTCTTTTTCCAACCGATTTTCGTAAGGTTTTTTGAAGTCGGTTTACCAAAAGTAGTGTCCAAATTTTTAACTTTCTCAAACAATTGATCGCCTGTTAGTGGAGACGGTGCTGTATATTCTTTTGAACTTCCATCGAATGATTTCTTCCAAGAACGATACTTATTTCATCGCGGTAGAAATCTGTGATGTCCTAGAAACACGGTTTTCGATGAATGTTTCAACCTAATTGATTGTGTACCTTCTTCGCAAATGGGACAACCTTGAGTTCCTTTAATGCTATATCCTGAAAAATTTCCATAAGCAGGGAAGTCATTTATTGTCCCATACAACATGACTCTCAAAGTGAAATCTTCCTTTCTGTAAGCATCATACAATGTAACACCTGAATCCCACAATAATTTCAAATCTTCGATCAATGGAGCTAAATAAACATCAATATCATTACCCAGTTGTTTTGGTCCTGATATAAGCATAGATAACATGATGTATTTTCGTTTCATGCATAACCACGGTGGTAAGTTATAATTTATCAACATAACCGTCCATGTACTGTGACTGTTTCTTTGAAAACCAAAAGGATTCACTCCATCTGTAGATAACGCAAGATGAAGGTTTCTCGACTCGTTTCCAAATTCAGGATACTCATGATCGATTCTCTTCCACTGAGGAGAGTCTGCTGGGTGATGTAGTATCCCATCTTTAATTCTTGTATCTGCATGCCATGTCAATTGTTCTGCAGTCTCCTCACTTCCATATAGGCGTCTAAACCTTGGAATGATTGGAAAGTACCATATAACTTTAGTAGGACTGGATTCATCTTTCTTGTATCGAGAAGCACCACACTTTGGGCATTATTTAATTAATTTGTGGTCCTTGAGAAACAGTATAAAGTCATTCGGGCAGGCGTGTATTCTTTCAAATATCATACCCATAGAGCGTAGAATTCGTTTGGCATCGTATGTTCGGCTCGGGAGCTCATTGTCTTCTGGGAGCATTTCATTCAAGAGGGCAAGTAGTTTCATAAAACTGTCGCCACTCAACCCGTTATCTGCTTTCAAATTATACATCTTCAGTACGGCTGACAATGCTGTATATTTAGTGCAACCAGCATACAATGGCATCTTTGCACAACTTTTTAACTTCTCAAACAATTTTGGGCAATCACAAAGTTCATATTCGAAGGTCCTTGTCATTTTCTCAATACGATCTTCATCATCATTCAAATCTGTAATCACATCCTCCATACGGTCATCTTCATTGTTCATGTTTGTAATCATATCAGATGATCCATAAAACGCAGTGTCACCCCAGTCACTACCTACATTCGTTGTTTCCTCATATTTATTCCAACATGTATAACATTGATCTATTCCGTGACAGATCAAGTGTACTTCCAACTCATCTAGACTAATTTTTTTTAATAACAACAACATAAACACGGACAAATGATTTGAGAAGAGTCGCATGCATGATCTTTTGCAAACTTGATAAATTCTTTTATGCTTTCTTCATACTCTATTGTCAACCGATTGGAATTCATCCATTATTTATTTATATTCATCCTATTTGAAATCCATAGGATGAGTATATAGGTTAGAGGATAAGGAATATGAGTATAATTTAGATAAAAAACCAGATACTTCAAGGAAATAATGTGACCATGAAATGACTAAGTCTAGAATTTTGTGGATCTTGAATACATTCTTTGACTGATTTGGAGAAATTACTTCTCGAACCTTTTCTGGATAACCTAGAACTCCTTCCAAGGAAATAATGTGACCATGAAACAATACTTCTTAAACAAAATATTGGGAATTTATAATATTGTAATAAAGACAAATCTCTCTAAAAACACCCAATATAACCTCCAGATTATCAGAGTACTCCTCCTATATATTGTAATACACCAAGAAGTATTCTAAAAAAACAAAAATGGAGGTGTCTAGAAAGATATTAAAGATCTAGTTCATCAGTTCCATGAAATAGATAGAACATTTGTGATCCCAAATGGAATTCATAAATACTTTAAATTTCCATATCGACTTTAAAAATCTATCTTTTGAGCATCCTCTTCCCAAACCCTCAACTGTTGGTACCCTGATCTCTAGAAAATTTTCAAAGACCAATAGAACCTTATATGATGGTCAAAAAAATCATCAATTATAGGCAATATGTAATTATTCATTACTGTCACCTGGCTATGACTATAGTAGACTGTTAATATTAATAGGCTATGATATGACTTCATTTAAAACAGAATTGGAAAATCCCATAGTGACATGATCATATAGATAGAACCATTTCCCTAAAGATCTTCTAGCTGATCTTTTAGCTCCTCTAAATCGGCCAGAGCCTTATGATGTGATGGAATGGAAAATGGGATCGTCCTGTGAAGCAAATAGATAGAAAACAAAAAGACTCATTGGGGAGGTTATCCCATGATGTCCTCTAGAAATGATTTTGTGTACTTTTCCATGACCATTGGAATTTCACATAAAGAACACTTCTCAACAACCCCAAGGAAAACCTTGGAAAAATGACATGATATGAACCATAACATAGAAGAAACTTGTCATACCCTCCATGGTTATAGATCACAATCTCCATAAAATACATGGAATCTCCTTTTAAGAGTAAGTAACTGAACCCAATGGTGATAATAGTCATCTAGTGCACTAAATCCAATAAAAAAATCCAAGACGATAATGAGGTCGGAAAAGACCATGTACAAAACATAGAATTCCGAAATGTCCTCCATACCAAGTACCACAACACAACTCTCAAAGAACATGAAACCATGCCCATTTTTCCTACCCAAAAGGGTTAGGAAATACATGAAATAATTCATAAACTCTACCTTCATAACCAAGTAATAAAAAAATATGTGAAATTAATGACTAGGATTCACCATTTTGAAATGAAACCAACACTATAGAAGAATTAAAAAAAATTCACCTCGAATTGTGGTTGGCCAAGATTATGAGTCCTTATGAATGACCTCTACTGCATTGATTTTTTTTGGATTAGACTCGTCTATGTATTATTTCCCTATTAATAATCCCCCTTTCTTTTAGGATGTGATCCTCCACCATTTGAAGCCTCTTATTGTAACTAAGAGCCCTTAAAAAAGTGGAGCCTACACCACTCCCATTAGGAGCCAATTGAAAAAATCACAAGATATTCCCTGGCTACCCAAATAGGTGGAACGCCCTCAGAGGCTCTGGTAAAATCATCCAGATGTTTCCCACATTTCCAATCTGATAAAAAATAGATCCATTGTCCATAGAATCCACATAATCTGTTCATAAAGACTACTCAAATCCCTTTCCACTACTTCTCTAAGACTCATCGTGCTTTAGATTTTATCCATAAAAATAACTATGGATACCACCCATTAATGTAACACCATTGAGACCAATATTTCAATTAAAATATGCCTCTCACATCAATACCTTGGGAAACACCTAAAAATAAGTTGGTAGACTTAGAACAATAAGAATAAATCTGATATATTTCCTCAAACCCATCTCAAAATTAATAGCCATAAGATAATCTTTCATGGGGATATAAAGAGATACATGAACCAAATTACGGAATCTAGTGGCATAATCCATGAATAAATGACCACCATACTCTAGCTTTAAAAACACATAGTCATTCATCAATCTCAAGGTATCTGGGTAGAACCTCTGAAGAAATACCACTTGGAAAGTGGTAAAAGTGTGATCCTCTCTATTCCTCGAAAGAATCATTGAATCGCACCACATTCAAATAAATTATTTTAAAAAGGAACTAAAAAATAACACTTTAGATGTCTTAGGGGTTTTCAAAAACTCTAAGATCTACTTGATACAGTCCAACTACTCCTTAAATTACTTGGTTTTCTTTTCAATAAGGAAAAACTCTGAATTATTCTTTGAAAATTCTTGAGTGTGGTCCATAGTTAATGTCTTATCATGGATACCAATTTAACCCACGTTTTTGAAATTATAAATCATTGAATCCAAAAAAATTTGTATCAATGGGATGGTTCCTCTTTGGGGTACTCTGGTTTACACTCTCTATGCATCTACATGGTCCTTCTAGGAGGTATTGTCTACAAGAAACATGAACAAAATCCATCAAGGAAAACCCAACATAAAATCACAACAAAAGAACTAAATGAAAACACCAAAACATAAGAATAACTAAATAAATCTAATGAAGTAGCGGGAAATCATAAAAACAACCCATAGTTAGGATCAAAACATAACTACAATCCCAAACCACCCATGGAAACTGAAGATTCGACACGAAGAATAGTTGGACAAACACTTACCCATTCCAAACATAATTAATTCATGAAAATTCAATTTGAATCACCTTAAGAAGGAGGACCCGGTGGCAGAGGAGAAGGAGGTGTCGACAGCAGAGGCACCAGAGGCAACAGAGGCAGCATGGAGGCTGGGCAGAGGCAGGGCGGAGGCAGCGGAGGCAGCGGAGGAGGAGGAGGAGGAGGAGGCCGCGGTGGAGGAGGAGGCATCGGAGTAGGCAGAGGAGGAGGAGGAGGAGGCGCTGGTGGAGGAGGAGGAGGATGAGGCTGCAGACTAGGAGGAGGAGGAGGAAGCGCCGGTGGAGGAGGAGGAGGACGAGGCCGCGGTGGAGGAGGAGGAGGAGGAGGAGGAGGAGCAGAGGAGGAGGAGGAGGAGGCGGCCAGAGGAGGAGGAGGCGGCGGCCGGAGGAGGAGGAGAAGGAGGAGGCGGAGACCGCGGCGGAGGAGGAGGAGGCGGCAGCAGCGGCGCAGAGGAGGGCTTCCACGAGAGTTCGACCGGGTGTAGGGAGGAGGAAGAGGACCCGTGGGTTTTTAACAAATCTGCATGAGCCTTTATCAGCGCTAGTAAAAAGTGCTGATAAAGGGTGTATTTATCAGCTCTAAAATGAAAAGCGCTGATAAATACATCCTTTATCAACGCTTTTTTAGCGCTGATAAATAAGCCTTTTATCAGTGCTAAAAAAAGCGCTGATAAAGGGGAAAGCCTTTATCAGCGCTTTACTGTTAGCGCTGATAAAGGCAGGCGCATGCCTTGCCCAGTTTTGTGGTAGTGAAAACATTGGCTATCCCACTAACCTTTGGTATACACAAGGAAAAGATTCATTTGAAATGAATTCTCTAAGATCTTATTAATTTAATCTAGAACTAGATTTTAGTAACTTGCATCCCTTATTGGCATCTTATGTTGTCATCATCGCTTTCTGGTTGCGTCATATAGACTCCTTCCAAGAAAGATGATCTTTAAATCCAATGACCAATATAATGATCTTAGAGGTTATCTATGACAAGTAAAATTATAATAGATTTAGGCATACCAACTTGGTATAACCAACCGAGCCTTATTGGTACCAGGCTTGTACCATCCATGTATCTTCTCATTGGAATACCCACTGTAGTATTCAATTTATAAGTCCCATTGCAATTTGATACATGGAATCCATTATTGAATTTAATCTTGTCAATAATACCTAATTTCCATATACTGCTTAATTATAGGATTTATTATTCTTAATGAATAATATATCACCATCCACAGTGAATATAAAACCATCACCATGTTTTTATTCTTCCTACACAGTATGGGTCTCTAGAATGTTCCTATTCCACATGAACTTGTGGAACTTGTTCCTATGTCAACCATTTGTGTATCTAGAGAACTGACTAAGTCTAAGTCAATTTATCTCCCCTATATCTAATAGAGATGTGTACCCTTATATAGAAACGTAGTCTAATACTTAACTATATCTTTTCTATCTAAGGGATTTATGTAATATTCTAAGCAACCATTAGGACAATTACCTTATATTCACAATGTGTTTAGCTTGATACATTTTTGTTTAAATTCCTAATAAAAACTTTTCATATTTAACACGTGATCTATGACATAATGGATTTTCATCATAATATGACTCATATGATATCAATTTTTCATTTTACTTTTCATATTGGTTATGGGTTTATGCCATTATTTGAAAATAATATCATGAAATATAATGGAATTTTCTGCAAGTTGCACCATTTATACAACTTACATCATAACTTTGATGTATAAAATGTGTGTTTAGGAATTTCTACACAGAATATTTTGTTGATCAATGTAAAAATGTAAGACATTATCATCAATCCTTCTCATGAACATCAATACGATGATGTAGATAAGGTAACATGTGTTTAGGAATTACTCTATGCTCAATTATCATGACCAATTATTTCATAATCATGATATTCTTCGGCATGCCGATCCCAAGAAACTCATATCTTCTAACCATGCATATACTTCACTATTCTTTAATAACTTAAAGGAATCTTATGAAGTATATTTACCTCTAGCTTTCCTTTGTAATAGTTCATACTATATTTTTGAACTAATCTCGAAAGCTTTGTGATATACCTTTATCTATAAAGGGTTTCTTTGCCTAAACTAAAGATGTCAATAATACCAAAGGTGTTTAGTTGTTCTAAGTCTAAGTACCAAACTTGGTATATTCTTGACGTCCAATTTTAGTTTTACATGACAAAGAATCATATTTCCACTACTAAGTAGGTCTTACATTTCATATTCATCATGTATTTCCTTTGATTCAAGTATGTATGAACTATTTGTTGAGTATGTTACCACAAACTACACTCATTCAAAAAACTTGGAATAATGTATCATCATGTACAAAAGGGAACTTGAGATAAATTTTTTGGTTCAACTCAACAACTTGTTCAATTTGAATCAATCACTTGGAAATTAGATGTTATGTGTTTCTCACTGCTGACTTAGGAATCACACTTTCTCAGCTACTTGGAGAAAAAACCTTACTCTTAGTAATGTTTCTATACTTACTTGGTTACTGTATTTCAATACATATATGTGAAAGGAATATTTTATTTTAATACCCAAGAAGTATGTGAGAAAAAAATACTTTTATTTGATGAATATTAACTGAACAATAAGCGAGTAATTACTTCTTGTATTTCAGTCTATTTCATTTTTAGACTTCCATAAATTTATTTCAATATGTGATGAAAATAACCTCCTATTAAATAACCAACCTATTTTCTTTGAAGGACATAAAAAAGTTTCCTCTGGTGTTGCAATTTCCATTGGCATTTTATCTTCATCTTTCCTTTTATTTACCATAAGAACAAAAGATGATGCTATATTTAATATTCTTATTACTTGGCGAATATTACCTTAAAGGTAAGGAAGTGATTAATCTATACCATTAATTTTTATCCTTAAAAGAAACTAGAGTAATTGGGTGTAAAAGGTATAAGAATGGAAATACATGAAATATTGTGAACTATATTTCACTTTAGATAATCCGTGTGTAATCATCACATTCAAATCTTGCTTCACTTTCTCCTTGTAAACTTCTTGGAGCTAAGACTACATGTAACATAATCCATGTCATGATGTAGCAACCACAACTAACATCAAAAGTTGATGATAGCATTATGAAAGAACCATCATATGCTTAATTCATGAGTCTCCTGTAAGCATTTACATCCCCGCTTGATAAGTTGGCTTAATAGGTTGGGACACACGCACCTTGAATTTCTGTTATAATAGTAATGTGCACAAGAGCCTATACAACACTTGGAATTTCGTGCTTGTTTGGAAATTAACTTTTTCTAATCTTTATCGTAGTTTTATTGTGGCATTGCTTACAATTTTTACGAATTAAAATTTAGTAGATTAGTACCTTTTATATTGATTATAAAATGTGAAATTACTGATTAATTTAGTCATTAAATGTCTCCCACTAATTTATAGAATTCTAGGAATCCTCTGTACTAGAATCAGAATAGTCTAGTGTATTTTAGTGGAAAGGATCCCTGAACCTCCCTAATAGTCTACAAGCTATGGCTACACCACTACTTAGAGGGTCCAAGGTAGGATTTTGGTTGGCCAACCACATTAAATCATGGTTCCTTGATCTATTGAGTGAAGTCCCATATTCTAAAATCATTACATGATTTACTCAACGCATTCCTCTAAAATTACAACAACCTAGATATGGATATTTATTTTTTTAGATTTTAGTTAAGTCAACCCACCACCCTAATAAGAACTCCCCAGTAGTAAGAGGCACCCTCAGCTATGGCATGACCGGCACATCGAACACCTGGTTTTGTTCAACCTTGAATGATGGAAGGCCATAATGACTTAATATTACTTTGAGGGTTATGTTGGTTTTTCTCTTAACAAATATAATCCATTTCTATTAAACTGGTTCATCTATGTTGTCATTCTCACAACTAAACTTTAATAGAAAAACATATGCGGCTTCTTTATGTGTTTTGTTATCTATTATTTTATGCATTTTAACACTGTTCTAAAATGCATAAATTAATAAATAAACGCATAAAGGTAAACTACTAACCGGCTAGTCTTGATCATCTAAACAACATAGGGTAATCATACCTGAGTCGAAGCTTGACTCTTCATGTAGCTTTCCCTCATCTTATATGTTTGCTTCGCTTTTAGAACATCACCTTGTCTTGGCGGGGTCCACGTTACGTCTGGGAGTACCACCTCATCTTGGCATGATCCATGTGTTGTCTTGCATTGTCTTGGACAACGAACACTGCCTCATCATGGCGAGGTCCATATCACTCACCATCTTTGTCAGAAGTACAATAATACTCGTACACAGATGAGAGGGACTAGTGGGATATAAGTACATTAGGTAAAATTGGGCATGCATGCCCTTATACATTTTAACTGAAACAGACAATACGCAGACTGTCATTTAATTAATTACAAGCATCACACACAAATAAAATAATTAATTAAATAAAAGGCAACACACACGGGTTCATGCTCAAGACCAGAATGTGGGTAAATAATGTGCGATAAAATTAAAATGCATTATTAATTATAAGGGTTATATAATTAAAGTAAATTAATTAATAAATTCATATATTTTAAATAATAATCGGTCCTCTAATTAATTTAATTTTTAATGCCAAAATTAAATTAATTTAATAATTTAATTTCACTAAAAAATTAAATTAGTTTATATACTTGGGTACTAAAAATAATTAACCAAAATTAATTTAAATTAAATTAATTTAAAAACTAAAATTAAATTAATTGAATTAATTAATCTTGATTAATTTAAAATTATCAGTCCTTTAAACACCAATGCATGGCCTGTACGGGTCGGGCCAAACCCGCACAGGGCCATGCCAGGCCATGCAGGGCCAAATTGGGTTAGGCCCATTTTCCCAAACCCATTTTGGGTTGGACTGGTCCTCCTGGACCGCTTCAGGGCCATTTTTGCTCTGTGTAAAAACTTGCAGACAAAGTAATGGTATCTCCCATGTGTAGACAGATGTGGGTTGGTGGTCCAGTGCTGCCAACAGGGCGGATTGGATATGAGTGCACTGGGTTAAGGGGAGCCTACTGGTTTGGCGCCATGAGCGGAAGAGGTCGCCAGAGGATAGTGGTCGGGTGGAGAAGCCTGGGTTCCGGCTGTGCAGGGTAGGGCGCTTGTGGGGTGTGCCATTCCAGCTGGTGGGTGCGGTCAGGAGGGAGGCAGTTTGAACATGAGGAGGTCAGTGTTCGGCTGCCTGGTCACTGCTGACAAGGGAAGATCATGGGTTGACGGCTGGTGCCACTGTATGCCAAGGAGAGGAGGTAGGCATCAGGTTCCCTATGGTTGGTCGACTGCTACATGGAGGGTGCACCAGTGTCTGGCAAGGCAGGACCTGCTGGGTGAGGGGCCAAGATCACGACACCCTAGCGTGGGGAGGAACCGGCTCGGACGGGAGCCAGATTACAGGCGGGGATCTCCTACGAGTCGTTGTTTTCATTCTCAGCAGGAGGTGGAGAGGGTATGTGGGGTTTAGGGAGGTCAGGGTTTCCTGGGATGGGTGGTAGGCAATGCGCCAGCTAGGTGGTGAGGGGCCGGGAGGGCTAGCTGAGGCCAGGCGGAGGTGAGGCCGGGGAGGGGGCTGACGCGAGTTGCTAGGAGGAGCAGGCAAGAGGGCGGTTGCCTAGTCCAGTGACATGCCCATGTAGTCAGGGGGTCAGCCAGACCCTCTTTTCCAAATTACTATTTTTTTTCATTCTCCAAGTGTGGGCCCACCCCCAAACTACTTTCTTTCCTAGCCACCCCACCTCTTCTTTGTCCCTCCTATTTTATTAAAACTTTAAGACTTCTTTATTTTATTGAAGTCACCTCCACCTTTTTTAAGTCATGTATTCTCCCAAAGTTTTCCACACATCAAAAAAATAAAGTCTAAATAGCCTTTTAATATAATAATAATTATTATACTAATAATTATTATAATAATAATGAAATAGTTATTATTATAATTATTATTATAAAATTATAATGATAATTATTATTATTTAATAATAATAATTATCATCCTTGTTTTTGTTTTATAAACAAAATGCAGATAGATACTAATGATCGATAACATTTGAACAATTAATATCTAAGATAAACCACATAATCAATACAATCTGAAAAATTAAAATGACCATAATCCGTTCGAGATCGGATTGACACACGGTTTGAACCACTGGGACCATCTTTAAACCATATACTTAATTTTATAAAAATTAATTTTATTTGGCACAAAAAATATACATGATCACTCTGATACCAATGTTAGGTTCTAGGGCCCACAGTGGAAGCTGGTGCGTAGAGGATTTTAAAGTTTTCATCAGCGGATCAATGGTACTTGTCGACGCCGACAATCCAAGACCTGGAGAGGTCCAAGGATCTCACATAAATTATAGAGAAAAAAATAAAAATGAAAACGTACCTGTTTCAAATCCAAATCTGCGGTCGACCATAACTCGTCGATAGCGATCGTCACTTGAAGGATCCAAATATGGAACCCTCTAGATCGTCCAAACGCACTTCAAAAACCCATGGGAACATTGACTGTTTAATTCCAGGTGCTAGCACGGAGATTCGACGATGCTTTCAACGTCATGATGATCACAACATCGAGATGCCTTCAATGTTGAAGAGAGATCTTGATCCGATCATCTTGGATTGAGGGATTATCTCTCTAGAGAGCGGGAGGAGAGAGAGTATCTCAACTTTTATTCCATGAATGAATGAATAGTGATTATCACACCAATATAGAGAGCCTCCTCTCTTATTTATAGTGGAATTAATAAAATACCCAGTAGGGTTCCCCGACCTCCGCTTATTTCAATGTCCACTAAACAAATAATTTTTATTATCTAAACTACATCAATATTATTTATTATTTTATCACATAATTTTAATATATATAAAATATATTACATAATAAAACTAAGACTTTTAACTCGACTCGTAATCCCGCTTTATATTAAATGAACCTTGAATATTAAAATAATATTATTTTGATTAATGTTTTTTTCATATTTACTAAACTCATAAATAAATTAAATAAATTCAATCCCAAATATTCATAACTTGAATATTAATGAATTTATTTAATTATTTTGGTGGTTGATAACTTGGACAACACTCAAAACCCATGGTGGGTCCCACTATGTCTATATACCTATTCAACTGAATATGGAGGATTCTTGAATACGATTTTATGTGTGACCCTCTAGGCCCTTATCTCGATAGCAGTGAATAAATCCACAGACCAAGAGTGGAGCCTTTCAACCCATCATAGCCCCTAAAGAGATAAGGGTTTTCATAGCAATGAAAACCAACCTATGAACACTGAATGTGTATTATAATCTCTTTGTCATTAAATATCTCATAAAACAGTATGCACACTTGTGTCATCGCCCTTTTCTTGATTTATTATTTTTTGATCTAACTGGATGGATTTACCTTTTTACTACTTTGGCCAAAGACTTATGAAGGCAAAACCGAACACACGATACATTTTTATTATTCAACCAATGTCATACCACCAATGATGCACCCAACACAAGCTACCTCGCCACGATTTCAATACCATGGGTTTTTCCTTGTGTAAATGTACCCAATCAAATGGTAAACCCTAGTAATGATCTCAATTTAGAAGACCAATGGACATTTTCATAGATAGGAATGACCAATGACACCCAAAACATGTGGTGTTCCTATTGGTAGGTCTGTCCTCGTGATCTCACTACTAGAGATCACCAAGTGTGAACTTCATGAGAAGAAGTCTCAAGGATTATGATCCCCCATCAACTGATAGTCAAACATCTACTGTGTCCAGTCAGCAAGATGTATCTAGAAGATAAAACATATATTTAAGATCAATGTTATTATATCTCGAGGTTCTCATTATATCCTAGGATCTTCTATAACCTCTCAATATGAAAATTAATCTTTGAAAATTACCATTATTATAGTGGATACAGAAAAGTATACACTATAATGGTAAGATAACATCATGTATATCTAATTGTATACATGATGTGGTAATCAAAATATGACATTGAAGGGTCTAGGGAACCCATTATTTCAACAATTCCAAGCACTGCCCTACTCATAAAGCTTATAAATCCATATATAAGAAAGTTTACAACATGAAAGTGAATGTATCACTTTAAATAAAAAAAGTTGATGATTTCAATCACACGTATTGCCTGCACGTTCAAATTAAAAGAAGAATATATCACTTGATCACATACCACAGTGAATGAGAGTATTAAATCCACTAGTCATAATGATTAAAATATCTCTTGAGATATTAAAAATGGAATGAGATGTGTTTGAACATGAATCATAATATTAATAGAAACCTTCATGGAATCAATGGTAGATGCTTTGGTTCCTATTAATAGGGGAGGATCAGTGGCTAGAGGGAAGGGGGGATCTTAGATAGATGAGGGTGATCTGCTAGAATTTTGTTGAACTATTATTTTATGTTTGATTTTCACTTTAGAACTATAATTTTTTACACTTCTCTATTCATTTGAGTTATCTCTCTAATGGAGTTGTAAAACTTTTTAGTGATTTATAGAAGGGAAGGTGGGTCTTTTATAAAGCTTGAGTCTTAGTGTTTTAATGAATAAAATGTTTCCTTTATTGATTAACTTATTTGAATATTTAGTAACAAATTTAAATTTATAATGTGGTTGTGTTTGAATTAATTTTGTCTATTATTTATTGTCTTTGTAGAGGATCCATTATATCCACACAGTTAGTTTTAGACCACATTTTTTGAGATGGTTTAAGATAAGTGGTGAAGAGTTATGTGGCCATTAACACATGAGTAAGGGTCAATAACAACTCTTGGATTACTTAGGAATAGAGAGACCCAGTTGGGTGTTTACTTAGTAAACTATGGGTAATCCTTTATTTCAATTTCACACATTAGAAGGAGAGTAGACCAAAATAAAGGTTTTTCTGGGTAATATCATCATTATCCTTCAACCAAGTGTGAAAGGGGAAGAGGTTTCCAAACCTCTCCGTTATCAATTAATAAGTATAAGATTTCTTCAATTGGAGACCAGGATAACATTACAATTGGAAATCCAACCCTAACCTGATAAATTTTCTCATCACCTACATTAAAATATTTGTTTCAAAATTAATTGTTTCCAAAATCAAAACACTCTTCTTATAAACCATCAAGTGATAATTATATTTAGCACAATTCTCCCTAGAGATAACATAGGGTTACCACTACAACTATATTAACCTAAGAAATAAAATATCTTTTTCAAACACTGTGACAAAGTTGTGTCATTATGACATGTGTGCATATATCCTTGGGTGTGAATATGATTTCATAATGATGTATTATCATTCTTTATGATTCTCAAGTATCGAAATTGGATAAAGAAGTTATGACTTATTTGGGTGACATGGTTGTACTTAATCTTTTACCATACTACTAAAGTTGATAGTAATTAAATCATTTTAGATTTACACTATTATATATATTCACATACTAACTCCTTGAGTTGGAAGGGGTTTTAGTGGTTTCTACTTAGGATTATATTCTCAATTATTGTAAATAAAAACCTCTTGTGAATAAAAATTACATTCATGACATTTTAGGTAGAATCAAGAGGCCTCTATAGTTGAAAGCAGGGGTTTGGTTAAAATTTGGAGCTTAGTTTATGGGAATGTGGATTCTTGAGGATTGGGTTGTCTATATTTCCTTTTTCATATATTTAAGTTGTACTGCTTTTATTTTGGAATGTTTGAAATAACATTCATTCATGTTTGACTACATGACTTTTATGGGATAGATGGGATGTTATTATGAGATTATAGTGGTGATATTGTTTTCTTCAACAGTTATTTGATATTATGTTGCTTACATTTTTTTATTTGATGTGATAGACCAGTAAAGGGTAAATCACTCCCTAAGTAGTATTGTAAACCCTTGAGTATAGTTACCATCCTCTAGTGACTGGGGAGTGAACCCGAGGCCATGTATCATTTCACCTCAATGGCATGGTCATACCAGGGTGGGATATTAGAATAGTGACGTGGCTTCAAGAAATATTCATTCCACCCTTATAAACCCTATCTTCTTGACCTAACACTTTCAATAAGTTCCACTATCATAAGCACCCTATTGGTTTTGTAACCCCTATTCTTAAATCACTCCTTCAGAAAAGAAAAGATACCGAAGCCACAAAGTTGTCTTCAAACAACCAATGATAAAAATATCTCACAAGAAGAAAACTTTCAATGATTACTCCTGAAACTTGGACATTTGATCACTTCCTTATTTAGTAGAGATAAACAATAAATATCACTTTCATTCATTTTATCCATCTAAGACCCACTAAGGCAAAAAACTACCCCATCATTTTCTATATTATGACCTTTTTCAGCATATTTTTTGGGTTTTAACTTATATTAATCTTCCATAGTTCTAAAACTCCTTCTTATAAGGGATTATATATAAAGTTACACTTTAACTAAATGTGTTTCAATCGTGAGTCAAACAATAGATTGTTCACAAGATATATTTTTCTCTAACTATAATCAAACAACATTCCATTTTCTCACCACCTTCTATGTTCCTAAAATAAACACTTTAGCCAGACCAACTCCTTCCCTAGTTTCCTAATGATTACATACACAACTTTCATAGTAAAAATTTTACCTATTGTATCCCATACATCTAACATAAAATTTCCCCTTAAAAGGTAAATATAAATCTATTTGTTCTCTTTAATGTGTCCATAAATCAGCCAAAGTCTGCATCAAAATAACCCTATAACGGATCATTCATTTTGAATCCCAAAGATAATGTTTTTTTATTTTTTTAGATATCAGATAATCCACTTTCATGATTCCTAGTGATCCTTCCCTAGATTTACCATAAAACCACTGACAACTCCCATTATATGCACAATATTCAAACTTTTACATACCATGTAATATATCATACTTTCACTCACTGATGAAAATGGAATCTTTAACATATAATTAGCTCCCTCTTCCCTTATGGGTATTTTCTATTTGGATAACTTGAAATATCCATCCAATGGGGTGATCTTAAGATTATATATGACCATTTTGAATCTTTATAAAACCTTTTGGATGTACTTTGACTGAGACAAGACCAATGTTTTAATCTTCCAGACCATTTTAATCCGAATCCAAAAAATATATTTTATTCAGCAAGATCCTTAAACCTAAACCTTCCAAAAAAATCAGCTTCCATATACTTAATCCATCTCTTATTAAAACCTTACAGGACTATGTCATCCACATAAAAGAGAATTATGATTAAAATTCAATCTTTGAACACCTTTTGATAGTATTAATGATCTTAATTACTCCAAATGAACCTTTTCATAGCCATAAAGGCATCGAACTTCAAGTTCTATTTCTCTTGTACTTGTTCTTTTACATATAAACTCCGATTAAGCCTTCATAATAGTCCTTCCATTCCATTTTAAATGAATCCTTTTGGTTTATTCATGAATATTTCCTCCTACAAGTCAATATAAAGGAATGTTGTTTAACTGAGATGAGGTTTTTTTGGATTGTTGTGTGATTAATAATTAAAAAAATATTCAAAATAAATTTGCACCTTATGTATATTGAAAACATTTCAAAACTAACTTGGAATTATACTGTCTCCTACTGTACACTTCATCATTTAATTGGTAGACCCTTAATTTTTAACACCCACTATTTTGAATCATTGATACTTGACACCCATTCTAGGTTTTTGGATTCTTCACCCTATATAAGAATAAATTAATATAGATAGTTTTTAACCTCTACACTAGTTGTATGATCCTAGTATACCTTCTCAATTCACCCAATGACACCACTTCTGCATATTCCAAAATTATTCCCCGAGCTTCCGTATTCCTAGATAATTCATGTACATTTATCCTTGGTTATAGTAATAGAATATAAATTTCATTCAGAACTTCATCTTTCAAATAGCCTGGTATCTCTAAAATTGTTGTACTCCCTAAACTAAATAGATTTTTCAGAATTTTATACTATTAATCTTTTATATACATATATTCTTTATTATCAAAAACATATTCTACTATGTTTCAATAATTCAACAAGATATTATCATTGATGAGAACATTCTGGATTTGATGACCTTATATTTATCATTTTATCTAATCTGAAATCTAATGTTTTCACTATTGTACCTTACAAATAAATATTCTATAGATTTATATTCAATCTTATCCCTATCCCTGGTATCAACGTTGACATATGAAAAAATTCAAAAAACATTGAGGTGAGAAACATCAACCAGTATTCAAGTCTAGAGATCTTTTGGAAGTTATTTCCCTAATGGTGTAGAATGACTCTAATTCACAAGAAGAGCAACACAATTGACGGATTTCTCCCAAAAATATTTTTGGGAAACCAAAATATAATCTCATACTCTGAGATTTCTCATTAAAAACCCAATTTATCCATTCTATCTCATTTGTCTTCTATTTACTGGGTGTATTCTTTTCAAACTGGATTCATTTATAAAAATAAAACCCCTAGAAATATCTACCATAATACTCACTTCCATTGTCAGACCAAAAGAATTTCATCTTTATTTCAGTATCATTTTCCACCATGGATCTTTATCGAATGAATATTCTAAAAACACTGTATTTGTGATCAATAGAAAATACTCACACTTTAGATTTTCCATTATTGATTAAGGTAACATAGTACAATGTACCATTATGAGAAAAAATAGCTTTGGCCCCTAAACATCCATGTGAATGACCTCCAATTTTCAAGTCTTAGTTATACTTATATTTGTAACAAATGATACATCTTCTTCTTCCCAAGTATATAACACTCACATGTTCTATACGCCATAGGTCCAAGTTTTAGTAATCCTTTAGTTTTCAAGGCTCATATATTCTTCTCACTTGTGTCCCAAGGTGGAAATGCCAAAATTCTGTATTTTAAAAAATTAATGTTATGGAAATCATTGATCCATTCAAATTTCTTATCAGATGCAATGTTTCATCTTTAACACCTTTGGCCATCACTATGGATCTTTGTGCAAACTTCTCGACTCCAACCATGAAATTTTTATAAAATCACACTTCATATACTTGAAATATCAAGATTAGGTTCATCTGTAAAACCAATATGTTTTGAACTCCTTACAATTCTAGTAAACCTCTATTTAAAGTCTAAAATTTCACATCACCCTTTACTATTCTCTTAATATCTTCTTTATTAACAAGATAAACCTTGTTAAACCGTCAAAAATTATAATTTTCAGAAATCCTATCTTGGGAGAAGAGTGAAACAAAGCTCTAAAATCAAAAATCCATGATTTTAATGGACATTGAAACTTTTTATTAAACTGATTTCTTCCCCATATGTGGTGTTTATAGATTTTATAGAATCAAATATTTCAGAATTGACCCTCTAATCCATGTAATACTTCTTCATATACCCATTATTCCCATAATTCAAACATATATGTTTGATCCCATTCAATTTTCCTAAGATTATTCCCTTTTCTCTTCACCATACTTATAATTTTTTTATTGAGTAGATCATACTCTACCTTCCACATTAAATGTTGTTTTGGAAGGTTCCTAGACTTTCTTCCACCTGATATCCTCATTCAGAATGAGATCATGAACATCCACAAACACAAAGTTGGTCATACTACTAGAGTTACTGACTATGGTGACCATCACATCCCTTGATTTTAAGTGTGATGAAAGAAGAATCAAAACCCACACCGGACTCATGAACTTCACTCCAACCAATTCTAACTAACTTTGAATCATGTTAAATTCATTGACACGATCCACCATCATCCTTCCATATCAAATCTTCTTAATGATCAGTCTTCACATTAGAAACACTTTTTTCATATTAGTTGGCTTCTCATACATACCATTTAGAGTTTTCATCAGCTCATCAGTGGTCTTCGCCTCCTAAATGTTCAAGAAAACATTACATGACAACATTATCCAAATAAATCATAGTGTCTTTTAGTTGATCCTTTACCATTATTCTTTATACATTGATTTCCGTTTCATCCCCCTTTAACAGAATCTCAAGATCTCTTTGGAATAGATATTATTCAATATGCATCCTCTAAAATCTAAAATTCAACCGGTTGAACTTTTCAATTCAAACCTTTCCTTATTCGAACATCATTTCATCCAAATAGAACTCCCACTTAATGAAAATCATAAAGACAAGAGGTGTTACTGAGAGAGTTTGATACTGAAACCAAGTGCCCTAAAATTTATTGAACAACAAGACCTTATACTACATGGTTTGTTATCAATCACAAGAACACCACTAGTTCTAATACCACTTGTTGCGGTATCAATCACTAGAATAATACCTATAACAAAGTGACTCAGGATGACTTTACCCATCACTTGATCCAAATCTCCACATGTCCTAAATGACATTTTTGATCCCCACGAGTCAACAACTAGCATCTAGGCATCAATAAAACACATTTGGGAATGATTTCCCCCTTAAATCAGAGTAATAGACAGCTGATTATTTGACCAATAATATTTCATGGAGCATTAATATATCAAATGTCCATGAAAATCCAAATAAGTTGATCAAAGTAAACATAAAAAAATAAGGCATAACCCACAATTTAAATTCAACTCACTTGTATAAACACGCATACATCATCTAAAAAATATAAAAAAATATTGAAAAATAAGAAATGGGATGTCATCTTAGAAAATAGAACATAATGATGTGGATTTATTTTAATGCATGTTTGCCACATTATTTTAATGTTATTTTTATGGATTTTGTGTTTAAACGAGAAATTAAAAGAGAATACTTGATTTTTAATGGTTTTGTGTCAAAGTTATAGTTCATGGAATATTTTCATGAACATGTGTGTTTTTCTACATTGATAAAATAATCCATGTTCCTGATTTATTTATCTTTAGGATCAAATATTTTAAATCTTTATAGTATATTTTAATTGATTTATAAAATGATTTAATTATTTTGTTTTTGGTTTTCTTATTTTTAAGTTCCATGATTTTACTTGAATATATTTTAATGTAATTGTTTTTCATTTTTTTGTTGAAATATAAAAATTCATGATCTAATCCATCGAGGAGTTTTTTTTGACATTGAAATCATTATATTTCATTACCATGAATTTACACAATTTTATTTTGTAGGTAGAGAAGGTCCATGTAAGTGAATTGGGTATTTCCATCATAAAGAAGAATGAAGTCACGTAGATCCAATATAAAAAGTCAACTGAGATTAAATCTTAGGATCTAAGATCGACAAAACCAAGCTTAATCAAAGGGAATGAGGGCTTGAAGATGATAAATAATGATCTTTGAGCTATATAAAGGCAGTCAATCTAGAACCTGAATTAATAGAGGCCGATCAAATCTGAGAAATGATTGAAGTTTTAGATTCTTAAAGAAGGTTGAGCATTGAGGAACATGGTTCTAAGATAAAATCCAATGAAAAACACCATTTTAGCACTGGGTTACTATATTTTGAAGTATGAATAGTAAAATTCACTCCAACGAGTTACTTCATTTTTCACTTTAAAAAAATATTTTTGATTATTCCTCTTTATATATTTTTCTTATTACATTCATTTAACACATTATATTAAAATTAATATTTTTTCATAAAATTAACGAATGTGATATGTTATGAAATTTAATAAAATTAATAATTATATTAAATTAAATTAGATAATGATGAATAATTAAATTAAATTAAATATGATATCTTTATTTAATAATATCAATTAAAATATAATAAATTCTACCTTATTTTCATTATATAAGAATATAATTTATTTTAGTTATAATTATAAATGCGTGTGATTTGATTAATAAAGTAATATTTTTTAAAAGAATTAGTTAAATCATAATTATTTATTTATATATTGAAAATCAAGTTTAATATAATAATAAAATTAACTATGTAAATAATTAATAATTAAATTAAATTAAACTTGTACTCATTATTTAATAATATAAAATTTAATAAAATAAAATTGTGTGATATCTAAAACAATATTCCATTAAAAATGCAGAAAATTATAATGGATACTTAATTATAATTAATTTTCTAAATCAATATATCACTATGATAGATTCTTGATTAATACATTACAAAGTGCGATTTGAGCATCCTTATTCTTGATTCTTCTATATTGATTAAGTACTGAAATCAAACATTTTCATCCATTGTTAAGTCAATAGTATGATCTCACACTTCCATCACATCTATAATTGGAGTATTCAGATCACGTTCGTTTACCCTTACTTAACTTTAGTTTACCCTTACTTAACATTTTTTTTCTCTTACTCGACTTTAATTTGCCATTACATAAATTTAGTTTTCCATTACTTAGATTTAGTTTAACCCTTAATTAACTTTTTTACCCTTAACTTTATATTTTACCCTTACATAACTTTTTTCCACCCTTATTTAACTTTAGTTTACCCTTACATAACTTTAGTTTATCCTTACTGAACATTATTTTACCCATAACTTTGTGTTACCTTTACTTAACTTCGTTTTACCCTTACTTAATTTCTGTATAGCCTTACTTAACTTTGTTTCACCCTTAATTAACTTTTGTTTACCATTAAATAATTTTTTTTGTCCTCACTTAACTTTAGTTTAACATTATCCAACATTGTTTTACCCTTACATACTTTTAATTTACCCTTACTTACCTTTAGTTTACCATTACTTCCCTTAGTTTACCCTTAGCTTTATTTTACCCTTAATTAACTTTTTTAACCTTACTTAACTTTGTTTTTCCTTTACATAAATTAGTGTAATATTAAATTTTTTTACCTTTACTCTTACTTATCTTTAGTTTACCCTTACCTAGATTTACTTTTACCCTCACTTACCTTTATTTTTACCCTTGCTTAACTTTGTTTCACTCGTAATTAACTTTAGTTTACCCTTAGATAACTTTTGTTTACCCTTAAACTTGTTTTACCCTTACTTAGCTTTAGTTTACCCTTACTTTACATTAGTTCATACTTACATACCTTTATTTTACCCTTATTTAACTTTGTTTATCCTTATTTATCTTTTTTTACCCTTACATAACATTCATTTTACCATTTACTTTTTTTGACCCTTTACTTTATTTTACCCCTCCTTTACTTTGTTTACCCTTACTTAGCATTATTAATGAATGAATAATATAAAATAAAAAAAATAAAATTGTATACTATTGAAAACCATATTCAATTAAAAATGTAGAAAATTACAATGGATACTTGATTATAATTAATTTCTTAAATCAACATATCACTATCATAGATGCTCGATTATTTCATTACAGAATCTGATATGATTATACTTATCCTTTATTATTTTTTTTGATAGAGTAAGTGTTTAAATTGAACATTTTCATCTATCATTATCTCAATAGTTGGAGCTGGAACTTCCATCGCATCTATAATTAGAGTATCCAGATCATGTTCGTCCAAAATTATCATATTGTGCATGAAAATTCATGTAGTAATTATATCATGTAACACATGTTTTCTACAAAAACTATTGGGTTCTGCGATGATTGAAAATCATGATTATAAAACTCCAATTGCACGTTCCACATCTTTTCTGCATGTTTCTTAATTTATTGAAAAAAATTTCTTCTTCGGACCATGTGGATCATAGAAAGTTTGCACAAATGTGGACCACTTGGGATATATATTATCATTCAAATAATATCCCATATCATATTCTTTTTCTTGAATGAAATAAAGATTAGGAGGAGCAATACCTTGAGCAAGATTAGAAAACAAATGAGATGATCCAATCAAATTAATGTCATTATTGGTACCCAACATACCAAAATATGCATTCTATATCTAAAGATCATAATCAAAAACTACTTCTAGAATAATATATTGGGATCCAAAACATCCTGTATATTTTCTAGCCCATGCCATAAGACAATTTTTCCATTTCCAATGCATAAAATCAAAACTGTCTTACATTCCTGGAAAACCACGTTCTTGAAAAAAATATAAAGAAATCTTGAAATATCATTTTCATTAGTTGATCGAAGGTATCACTCTGTAAAAATCTCAACAATATCATGAAAAAATATTTTTAAACATTCTATTGTAGTAGACTCTCCAATTTTAACATATTCATCAGTAGCATCAGCTAGGAGGCCATATGCCAACATCCAAAACATAACTGTTAATTTCGACAGAGTTGATAATCCAAATCTAACAAGCCCATCACTTCTTTGTTGAAAGTAGTGATCACGTGTTTTAACTACATCAACAATATGAAGAAAAATACTTCGAGACATTCAATATCATTGATGAAAAAAGGTTGCATTATATAGTGAATTTTTGAAAAAATAATCATCATACAAATTATGATTTGCAGCCTTACGATTGTGATTGATAACTATGTGCCCCAAGATGAATCTGACATGAGCAGACTGATCGTTGTATTCACTATAATAATGCACCATCTTCATATTTTTCTTCTACATTGCTCTATGTATTTCTTCTTATATCTCTTCAAATGCATTTTTTTCTGTATCATTTGATGAAGAGGAAGAAGAAGATGACGACGACGATGATGAAATTTCAAAATGAACATCAGAAAGAACTCTAGTATTGTAATTCATTTTGGTGTCCTTATCAAGAAGTTATTCTCAAGAAGTGATACAATGATACATTTATATTGAGAAATACAACATAATAAAGATACAATAATGATAAGGTTGGATGGGGATGAAATCCATCCAATGATTGAGATCAATATGAAATCCATCCAACAGTCAGAATGGATATGTGATCATGATAAAGTCAGATAAATTTAAAATCCATCTGATCAATATGATCAAAATGAAATATAATGGATGGCTAAAATCATAGTGAAATCATTATAAGGTTGACATAAAGATAAAATCCATTTGACGGATCATTTCAAAATGAAATCCATCCAACGGTTGTGATGGAGGTGAAATCATGATATGGCTGGATAGAGAAGAAATCCATCCAATTATTGAGATTAATATGAAATCAATTCAATGGTCTATTTTTTATACTCTGAATGTTAAAAACGGGTCAAATTTAATCAAAATATTAATTGATCAAAAAAACATTAATATTATGAATAAGAGTTATTAATCACATATATTTTTTAAAATTAAAATGAATACTTAAAATTAAAATGAATACTTAAAATGAAAAATAATAAAAATATTAATTATGAAAATTAAAACATTATTAAAAACAATAAATATTAATCAATAAATATGTATAAATAAATATTAAAAATAGATATGCGATTATGATAATGTTAGATAAAGTTAAAATATATATAACAGCTATAATCAAAATAAAATACAATAGATGGCTAAGGTCATAATAAAATCATGATAAGGTAGTAATAAAGATAAAATTAATCTTATGGTTCATTTCAAAATTCAATCCATCCAATGGTTGGGATGGGAGTGCAATCATGATATGGTTGGATGAAAAAGAAATCAATCCAATGACTGAGATCAATATGAAATTCATCCAACTGTCTATTTTCTACACTCTGAATGTTAAAAATGAATGAAATTAAATTTAAATACGAATAGATCAAAAAAATATTCATAGAATGAATAAGAGTTATTAATTATATAATTTTTTTAATGAATAAAAATGAATACTTAAAATGAAAATGAATACATATATTAATTATGAAAATTAAAACAGTATTAAAAACATTAAATATCAACCAATAAATATGTATAAATAAATATTAAAAATGTATATGTGATTATGATAAGGTTAGATAAAGTTAAAACCCCTCTGACAATAGTGATCATAATGAAATCCAGTGGATGGATGAGATCACAACAAAATCATGATAAGGTTGGCATAAAGATAAAATTCATCCGACGGTTCATTTCAAAATAAAATCCATCCAACAGTTGGGATGAGGGTATAATCATGGTAAGGTTGGATGAATAATAAATCCATCCAATTATTAAGATCAATATGAAATTCATCCAATGATCTATTTTCTTATACTTTGAATATTAAAAATGAGTGAAATTTAATTAAAATATTAATAAGTCAAAAAAATATTAATAGAATGAATACGACTTATTAATTATATAAATTTTTTAAAAAATAAAAATAAATACTTAAAATGAAAATGAATACATATATTAATTATAAAAATTACACCAATATTAAAAGAATTAAATATTAATCCATAAATATTAAAAATGGATATGAAATCATGATAAAGTTAGATAAAGTTAAAACTCATCTAACAACTATGATGAAAATGAAATTCAATAGATGGATGAGATCATAGTAAAATCATTATAAGTTTGGCATAAAGATAAAATCCATCAGACGGTTCATTTTAAAATGAAATCCATCCAACGGTTGAGATGAAGACGCAATCATGATAAGAATAGAATATGGTAAAATCCATCCAATGATTGATATCAATATAAAGTCCATCAAATGGTCTATTTTTTATACTCTAAATGTTAAAAATGATTGAAATTTAATTTATGTTTTTTATAAACCCATAGCATAATCTATTTTAACTTTTAGTTTATTTAATTACTATGTATTATTAGTTTGAACTAACCTAGATGAAATATATGATTTATTATATTACCTAAGTATTTTATACTAATTATATGATTATTATTATATAAATTTAATTATATATATATATATAAATAACTAATTAAATAGAATAATTACTAATAAATAATTTATTTATTTGATTAAAAATTGAAAAAAAGATGAATAATAATAATATTTTTCATACATTAAAAATAACATAAATAATAATTTTGAAAAAGATAGTAATTGAAAAAAAAAATATATAAATTAATTAAATATAATGATTAAAATATGTTGTATACAAATAAATATATGTGTGTGATTTGACTAATTAATGTTATTTTTTTTAAAATCAGTTAAATAATAATAATTTAGTTATTATTTAGCTTTAGTTTACCCCTATTTAGTTTAATTTTACCCTTAGCTTAATTTTCCCTTAGCTTTCATTTTATCCTTATTTAAATTTCGTTTACCCTTACTTAACTTTATGTTTATTTTACCCTTACTTAACTTTAGTTTACCCTAAACATTTTTTACCCCTTACATAACTTTGTTTTACACTTACCGTCAGTTTACTGTTACTTAACTTAGTTTTCCCTCACTTAGGTTTAGTTTAATCTTACCTACCTTTTTTTTACCTTTACTTAACTTTGTTTTACCTTTAATTAACTTTAGTTTACCTTTAATTATCTTTACTCTACCCTTACTTAGCTTTGGATTACCTTTACATGCCTTCAGTTTACCCTTACATACCTTTAGTTAACCCTTACTTACCTTTTGTTTACCCTTACTTAACTCCTTTTCCCCTTGTTTAATTTTTTTCACCTCTACTTAATTGTTTTTACCCTTACCTAACTTTAGTTCACCCTTACTTAACTTTAATCCACCCTTACTTAACTTTAGTTTACCATTACTTTGCTTTGGTTTACATTTATTTAACTTGGTTTTATCCTTACTTAACTATCTTTTTACCCTTAAAAATCATTGACCTCTACTTAATTCTAGTTTATTCTTACTTAACTTTGTTTCATCTTTACTTAACATTATTAATGAATAAATAATATAAAATAAGATAAAATAAAATTTCAATCTATTTAAAATGATAATCAATTAAAAATGAAGATTATTAGATTGTTATTTTTCTACCTTTTCTTAATTTTTTGTAAGAAAATTGAGCACTATTGATCTAATGTTAAATTCGTGTTGTCTATTGTGTTTTGTGTGTTACTTTCTGATTATTGAATAGAACTATGTTATTTTGTTTAATCTTGTATTTGTTCGTGTAAAAATGCATGTTTGTATTTTGTCCCGTTTTTGTAAAAATATATTTATTATAAATACACACACACACACACATATATATATCAATAGATTTAATTTTAATTTATGATTTTTATAAACCAATCAGATAATCTGTTTTAATTTTTAGTTTATTTAATTACGATATATTATTAGTTTAAAATAACTTAAATGCAATATACAATTTATTATATTATATAATTATTTTACACTAATTATATGATTATTATTATATAACATTCATTATGTGTTTATATAAATAACCAATTAAATATAATAACTACTAATAAATAATTTATTTATTTGATTAATTTTTTTTTTTTAAAAAAGATGAATAATAATAATATTTTTCATATTTTAAAAATAATATTAATAATATTATTGAGAAATTAATAATTAAATAATCAAATATAAAAATTAATTAAATATAATGATTAAAATATGTAGTATAAAAATAAAAATAATTAATTAATTATACTGATAAAACGAGTATAGGGTAAAAAATCTAGAAATAGCGCATGAATAGTATAGTACCTAACACTGAAAATAGTTTTGGATTGAAGTAGATTTTTACGCTAAAATAGTGTTTCCCCATATGATGCTAGTCTACAAGGAAAAACAGAGACACAATGATTTATACAATACTGAGATGGAGTGAGAGACGATGAAGTCCGATCTAAATAAGAGGACACTGATGCCATGCCAGATTGAAGAAGTTGAACAAATGTTCGATGGAAATGAAGATATTTTGAGTTTGGATGAAGGGAGTTAAGGTTATATGGGAAACCAAGTTTGATTTTGGAGAATACAATCAGTCAAGATTTGTGTCTTTTTGAGTAATATTGAAGTGATCCGATCTTGCTAAGAGAAGAAATGAAGCCGCAACTATGCAAATTGATGAGGAATTAATGAACGTTTGTGCGTGCTATGTTGATGACATGTCGTTCTGTGGCATGCTTTTGTGCGGAAGGATCAACTGATGAAGGCATGGCGACTTTTAATCCTTCGAATGATACAAGTGCGTGGTTAAATAATAGTTCATATGAAGTGTTTTTTGAATTGTCCATGAGGAACTAGTTTTTTGTTTTGAGTGAGAGCCTAAAGCCATGGTTGAAGATGGAACCATAAGAGCAAGGTTTTGAGCTTGTGGCTTGAGTCATTTAGATCTGCTGCAAACTTCTTGCAATCTATATATTGGGAATCAGGGATCGATGAACCATATTGACTAGATAAAATCCAAAGAAAAATTTCTCATACTCACATTTTGAAGCTACGCAATGGAAATGTCATCTTGGGTACTTTAGCGGATCACAGAGAGGTAGCTCTTGAAGGTTCTGGGTGGATCGGAAGTCTGTTTCAGATGACACCCAAATTTGATTTTTACCATGATCAATTATTATTCCGAGATCAATACGACGATGAACGCCAGTATCATGGAATATAATCAAAGATTTAGATAAAGAATAAGGAGGCCCAAAACCTTTAGAGAGGATCTTACACATCATGTTTATAATTAATTTAATTAATTTCATGAAGAAAAATAATACCTAGATCTTTGGTATTTTTCTTCGTTGATGATGTTGATCATCCGGAATGACCCTTCATGATTATCTCATTTCACTTGTAAGGATCCAAAATATAATCCCTCTAGCGGTGATCCACATGTGCTCCGATGGCCTCCGATCGACATTGCTCATTCTCCGGGTGCTAGCGCAACGAAGCGAGTGTCTTGTGTCTGTCATTCTTGATTTCTTGTTCTTTTCCCTTAAAGAACATCTCTCGTTCTTGATAGGGGAGAGAAGAGGATTCGAGAGAGATATTTTTTGGATCAATAATTCTCAATTCACTAGGCATGTGGTGTGATGTATGGAAGAATAGGCTTACTTTTCTAATTATATACATGGAATTTCAGTTAAAATATTTAATTTCATAGCAACAATTAAGTACATTAATGAACATAGAGAAAACTAATTCTCATAATAATAGTACCACATCATTATTCATGGAGAACTAGATTGAACAAAATGGAATTATAAAATAAAATTCCACGTCACAGAATAATAGCAGAATCATTATTATTTTAACTTGTGCCAACTTGTTAAATAATTATTTACAGTCTTGAAAATAATTATTTCACTACCAAACTGACCTTGGTCTGCTCTAAATCCACTTCCATTTATTGAACACCCAAATAAATAAATAAATAATTTATTCTCATAAATAAATATTTTATTTACACACTAGTAAATAAATATTTATTAAATGTTCAATAAAATAAATAAATAAATTATATTTAATTTATGCGATCATTTTAACTTGAATAAAATTATTCCACAATCTTGAGAATAATATTTATTTCATTAATTAAATTAAAATATAATTTAACCGAGACCACTAAAAAAATTTATTGTGTGACCCTCTAGAATTATTTCTCATTGGTATTAGGAGGGCTTGCCTAATGTCCAAGAGTACAGTCTAGTAACGGTTCAAGGCACCCAAGAGAAAGAATGTAAAGTCGCAACAACAATATTCACATACGAATGATCACTATGTAATATAATCCCTTTTTCGAAATATCTCATCAAACAGGTTTCATGATAGTGTCATCAACTTTTATTCTTGATATATCATTCTTTGACTACCTAAAATAAACTCATCATTACACCATTGTTATAGAATTTCACACGATGATTCTATTTCAATCAAAGGGTTAAAATATAAACCTCTATAAATGGAAGGGACAAATCCTTCCTCGACATATACATTAATAACATGCCACTCATGACACACCCAACGTACCCTACTTCCCACTAACTGCCTGCACGACGGTTTTCGCTAGTAAATCAAAGTGCGCGAGTCATGACATGTATTAATTATAATCTTAAAGTATAAAGATCATTACACATGATTGCAGATAGAAATATCCGATGACACTAAAACATGCAGAATTCTTACTAACAGGTATGTTCTCATAATCTCCTATCTTAATGATTAACAAGTACAAACTTCATGAGAGGAAGTCTCATCTGCTTATGAGTACTCGCACCTATTGGTCTGCATGCTATGTGTCCCATCATAGTATGTCATCAAGCTATAGAACTATATTTAAAAATATTGTTATAGCATTTCAAGGTTATCATTATAGTGGGGAACTTCCATGACCTTATCAATGCAACAAATAATCTTGGACATTATTACATCATAGTCATGCAGAACAATGAAAAATATGTAATAATACATTACATATCCATGTAATCAAATAAAAACTAGTCGGTTCTAGTACATTAACTCTTATAGATCTTACTCTCCAGTCACATATAATGGTTAAGCTACAGATTTATACGTAAATAAGGGTGAAATGGAAGCTGCATTTAGGTTCTGTAAAGAGTGAACTTCTAGGGGAACTTATGTATTTTTTTCGCACAGTAGGATCATTGACAGTGAGGTGTTTTAGGAGAGCAGATCTTGGAGAAGATTCCATCTCTATAGGGAGAATTATTCAATTTTTTCTATTTATTTACTTTGTTTTTTATGCAACTCTCTTATATTTTTTGGAATTGAAAATGATCACTAGCTAAACTTTTCTTAGGGAATCATATTGTTATGGTTTAATTATTTTTCTTCAATTCATGCTTTTTCTTTGGATTGCATTGTTTTCCTTCTTGGAAAAATTTATTTTAAAAAAAATTATGAATCAAAGATAGTAGATATTGATCAAAATTTACAAAACTATTAGGCATTACTAATTTGAAAAAAATTCCCAAAAGAAAATTTTCAATCAATCAAAAGTTGATGAATAAGGCACTATGATATAAAGATAGTTTGATTGGGGCGATCCACATTTAATCATTCCAAGTGGACGAGCTGAAGTCTGTGGTTAACAAACCATAGGAGTGGACTTACCACTAATCATCTATTCAACAAATTTAATAGATATTTTCATTCATGAATGAAGATTCAAGAACACTTTTACATGATTGAATATATTTTCAATGATCAGACAACCAAAATTCCTCTTGTCTCATCAATTGTTTGTTAATCCTCTTTTTTTTCATTCTCTCTCTTGCTATATTCTCTTCTTCTGCACTTCCACCCATACACACTAGTTTTTTAGTTACCTAACACATCACTATTTCTTGTCTGTTTATAATTTTCATGATGTTTTTCCTAACCTCATGGTCGTTTTCCTGGTTTACACACACACACATACACTTTTACCTTCCCTATGGATACTATAACATCCCCAAACTTGAAACCCTCTCCATGGACAAACCAAGTTGGTTACTAGACCTCAAGAGCGTCTCCTCGTATTCCAGAGACTTCCAACTAGCAGCGAGGATGTGAAAAACATATTGGGTAGACTATACCCCCTAGTAAAAAGTTTTATTACAGCAAAAATAAACAAATATCAGAGTAACAGAAATAGTAGAAACAATACAACATACAACTGGAAGGTAAAAGACAAATCAATCAAATCAAATAATAAACAATGTAATGTCAATATGGAACATATCTAAATGTCAAATTGAAAGTAATACAAATAAAAGACCACAGTGACACAAATAACTCAAAGAATCTGATCTTGAACCCCATGTTGGTCATGCCTCCATGCTCCAACCCATCTATCAATCAATAATAAACAAAAAGATTATTTTCCCTTGTCCAAACCTACATTCATATAATATGTCCTAATAGAAAAAATGACCCAAATATTGTGTGAGTATAACTCAGTAGTTCGACATCACTGTGTATAAAAAAACATGTCTAATAATAATCAAATTCAATAAATAGATAAACATGTGTATTAATTAATCAATTAATATGATACAACAATCAACCTGATTCAGCACCATGTCAAAATAACTCTAAGCATGTGCATAACCATGCCAAACATAACCATAAGTCCATGGTATAATCACATAACTAGGTCAATCCCTATAAGAATTACAACATAACTAGATAAAACCCTTTATATAAGAATTTAAACATAACTATGAAATCCTTTTATATAATCATTTTAGAAAAAATCACAACACAAGTCACAACGACAATAATAACACAACATGATATCATTAAACACAATGGTCAATTAATCCAATTACCATTTATATTTCAACTACCCATTCATTCATTAAATTATATCTTAAGTCACTGTTATAGCAGTGTACACACCCATCTCATATAAATTATCACCATTCATTCAATAATTGATTAAGACATTTTCCAAGGTGAGTCCATCACAAGCAATTACATGAGGTCTCTTGTCATGATAAAATATATTCTAAACCATTATCAAGTTCATTATTATTCTAGGGTAGGCTCACCCCATGGGTATCCGCAAGCCAAGTATAAACACTATTGGATCCAAAGGTATTCAAACAATAGTCTAAACACATGATTATAATCACCCGTTAGTTTGTTTTTTAATGTTCATATTGGATTGACACGATCACATAATATTACACATACTTAAACAAATAGAAACAAACCATTGAGTTTTTTTCTTGACCACCATCCTTTATTTAAATATTTAAGCAACACTCTCAACCAAAATTGCCAATGTGTAATGTAAGAAAATGAGATTATAAGAAGATTTCTAGATCACATAAAATCCTAACCCAGTTCAAAAAAATTCAAGAGATTACGCTATGATAATAGAGAACAAGTGGAAGAAAGGGGAAAATCAAAGAAAATGAACTCTCTAGAGATTAAAAACTTGATCGAATTATCCAAAAGGGAAGAAAAGGATCCGAAATTGCTTGGAGTCACCCTAGGGTCTAAGAGAGAGAGAGAGAGAGAGTTGTATATAGATAAAAAATAAATCATATGCATTGCAAGCTTTAAAAATTCTAAGCTTGTGAGATTCATGATGTGAAACCCTTTCATGATGTGAATTTCTCAATTTAATAGATACCCAGAAAAATGCATTGCCTCAGGTTAAAATAATCCTGATCAACCATTTCACAATGTGAATCATTTTCATAGTGTGTAATAGTTTCAAGCCCTGAACAAGTTCATGGATTCTATCTGAAAAAAGTTTCACATCGTGTAAATTGTTCACGATCGTGAAAGTGTCCAGTAGAAAACTTTGATTTGAGCTTCCGCAAGAAAAGACCAAACCACCTACAAAGCCTTCCAAAGCACGAAATACCCTTATTAGCCCTTTACACGTTTAAAACTAGACTCTATTAATTTAAAAAAACATACATCCCCAAACTTTAGTTCATTTCCCCAACAAAAGATCTCCATTCCCAAATAGGACTCAACCACTAAGGTTTAAAGAAGAAGAAAAACACAAAAGAAAAGAGGTTCAACCAAAAATTCAAAGAGGGATATACCTATAAAAATATGGGTTATTATAGCCTCCCCACTATACAACAACCCATCCCCAAGCTACTCCAAGAATTAATGTGGGGTCTTGGTAAAAAAAATTTCCATTGTGCTTGCATATAAAATTCTCTCTCATAGGTCTCCTCTTGAACATGCCCATGCTACCACTACACTCGAACTAGAGGTATAGTCCTTCCCCAAATATACTTCTCAAAATGATCCATAATTTCTATCCGATACTCTTCCAAGGATGCATCTACACCAAGCTCAAAATCATCAAAATATACCATAAGAGAAAGTTCTGGATGATATCTCTAAATTTGTGACATGTGAAACACATCGTGCGTTTCACTATAGTTATGTGGAAGGATCAATTGGTGCACCACTAGACCAACCCTTTCCACTATCTCAAATGAACTGACAAACCTGAGACGTAGCTTTACTTGTTTCCTAATACGACATTGCAACAACCTAATTGACACCTTAAGGGAAACACGATGACCAACCTCAAACTCTAGATGTCGTCTCTGATGGTTATCGTAATAATTATTCTAGATTTGTGTGGTCACCAATCTCCTCCAGATCATATAAACCTGCTTAGATGTCTCCTGCATGAGACTAGGTCCAACAAGTGTTGACTCGCCTACCATAAACCAATAAAGTGGAAAACAACACAACCTACCATACAGATCCTTGAAAGTTTCTATTTTGATTGATTCCAAAAATATGTTATTATAAGGGAACTCCATGACTACTAAATGCAACTCCCATGAACCGCCGAAACTCAAAACATAGGCTCGTAACATATCCTAAAAAATGTGAATAATATCTTTAGATTGATCGTCAGCCTATCGATGATAGAATATACTCAGAAGAACCTATGATCCCAATGCCTTTTGAAGACCATATTAGAATAGAGATTTGAAATGAGGATCTTTATTAGAAACAATACCCCTCAAAACACTATGCAACCAGACTATCTTCCACAGGTAAAGACTACACATATCATCAACAGTGGATGTCTCACTAATGGGTAAGAAGTGAGCTACCTTCTTCATTCAATCTACGATCAACATTACTGCATCATTCTTACAAGGTGTCTTGGGTAATCCTATCACAAAATCCATAATTACATCATCCCATTTCCATTATAAAATTTGAAGAGGCTGAAGTAGCCCAATAGGTCTCTGATGCTCGACCTTCGTCTGTTGGCAGGTGAGAAATATCACCAAGAATCCCACTATGTCATTCTTCATTCATGGACACCAATACTATCTATATAGATCACAATACATATTTGTCATGCCTGGATGTACATCCCATATAAAAGCATGAAACTTTCTCATTATATCCCTGTGCAAGCCCGTAGGAACCCATACTCATCCACAAAAAAGAATATAATTTCCACTGCTAAGAGACCATCTTAATGGTGGCTCCCCACCATATAACTTGTCTCTCAAAGCTAAGCCCTTAAGATTACATAACTACTATATCTTGACCTGGTAAAAAATAATGGGTATAACCGATGTTGAAGTCAGAGCTACTCATCTCTGAGAATCCTAAACATCTAGATGCTTGTCTGTAAAGAGTTACATAATTATCCACTCGTCAAAATACTCCTGCATCACCTCATTCTGAATCTTCTAACTCAAGGCATTGATAATGGTGTTTACCTTTCCCAATGTATAATTCAACTCGAAGCCAAAAGAATATGGATACTTGACCCACCTTCCCTACCAAAGGTTCAAGTCCCGCTATGAAAAAATGTACTTGAGCCTCTTTTGATCTGTATACACCACAAACCTCTCACCGAAAATATAATGTTTCCAACATCTTAGGGAATGTACCATCATCGCTAATTCTAGATCATGAGTAGGATAATTCTTCTCATGAGGCCTCAGTTTTCTAGAGCCATAAGCAACCACTCAGTCCTCCTACATCATAACTACTCTGAGTCCAACTCCAGATGCATCACAATACATGGTATATGTGTTACTCGACATAAGTAAGATGAGGATTGATGATGAGGTTATCCTACCCTTCAACTCCCAAAAATATCCATTCCAAGAATTCAACCAAAAAACTTCACTCCTTTCTTGGTCATCCCAGACATTGGTTCTTCCGGACGAGAGAATTCATGAATAAAACATCAATAATATCCTACTAAACCCATAAATCTTTGAATCTTGAAGACATTCTTAGGATGCTCTCAAGATATCACGACTACAAACTTCTCTGGGTCCACTAAAACCTAATCCTCTGAGATGACATGACCCAAGAAGTGAACTTTATTAATCTTGAAAGTACATTTGGTTAGCTTGGCATAAAGATTATGCTATCTCAATATACTCAAGATGATGTCAAGATGTTGGGCAAGATCATTCATAGACTGAGAGTACATGATGACGTTGTTGAAAAAACCACCACAAACTGGTCCAGAAAAGGATAAAAAATATGATTCATCAAGGCCATGAATATCGCTGGTGAGTTCGTCAAAACAAATGGAAACACTACAAACTCTCACAATCCATAATAGCTCCAAAAAGAAGTCCAAGGTATGTCTAATGGAGTAACCCTCATATGATGATACCCTAATCTCAATTCAATCTTAGGTAAAATCTGGGAACCTCTCTCCTAATAAAAGTTATCATCAATGCATGGAATGGGATATTGTTTTTTGACCCTTATCCGGTTCAATATCTAATAGTACACACACAAGAGAAAAGTCCCACCATCATTCTTGGTGAAAAGAACATGAGAATCCCATGATGACATAAAAGGCTATATGAAACCATTGGATTTCAAATCTTCTAACTGAACTTTTAATTCTCGAAGCACTTTTGGTGTCATCCTGTAAGGTGGAATAGAAACTGGATCTTCTTCCAAAACCCACCAAATCATGAACTTGATCTTTCGATCGGGTGGTAATCCATAGAACATTTTAGGAAAGACATCCTAAAAATGGTCTACCATTAGAGGAAAAGTATACTGGTGCATTCTACCATTATCTAGAGAAATACCTGCTATCTGAGCTGTGATACCATCCAATTTGCATTGAATTGGTCCTACAAGGCCAGCCTGAAGATCCTACTCACCCTAGTGAAAATAGATGCCACCTTCTAGAGGTATAAATATAACTCTCATCTGATAAAAATCAATATGATCCTTGTATATAAATATCCAATCCATACTGAGAATTAAGTCAAAACCTACCATTTCTAGCACAAATAGTTCCCAAAAGAAATGATATCCTCCAATTTATAGATAACACACCTTACAAAATGTGATATACTCCGACCTCACTTCCAAATGTGCATCGATGGTTAGAACACCATCCAAGATTTTCATAACCAAACCCAAAAAGTTTTTAAAAAGATAAAATTTACAGGAATGTAATGCCCCTGTATCAAAAAAACACAAGAAAGGGTAGATGATATAAGAATTTTACCTCTAATGGTAGAAGGTTATGCATCCAAACTAGCTTGAGTAGGATGCATAACATGCATCTAACTTGACCCTCTACCCTAGGCTCCAGTCTGAATCCTATGTTCTTTTCTCTCTGTCTGGTACTGCTGCTTCTGCACTAGGGTACCATGTCCCCTTCCTCAACATGAAAATCCAGTGGAACTCCATCTACCAGTCTACTGAGGGGTATTAGTGTCCTCACCAGATTTTGGTACTTGTTTTGATCCCCTACCACTGGTTTGCTACTGCATGCGCCCACAAAACCTCTACAGGTGACCCAAACTACCATAAACAAGACACTCTAATGAAGGGTGCAAACACTAAGGCCACTTGTGAGCAAACTTTCCACAAAAATAGAACTATAACATAACACAGTACCATGACGGTATCCCACTTCCCTATATTCTCTTCCCACTATTTCCTTGATAATAACTTTCATAGTGACGCTTCTTGCCACTAGAAGAAGTGCTCCCAGTTTGCCCTGCTGAAACAGCCTGACCGCTACTTGGGGCCTCTTTCAGATTCCTTTATGTGATGAGAGTCTCATCCATCACAGCTAAAAATATACTCAATAAAAATACATTCACCTATGAACTGATCTCATAGTGAATCCTATCCTCTAAATACCTCACCCTGACAATCTCATCAGTCGCTAAAGAAGGCGCAAAACACTACTAGTCGGTGAAATGTCCAACGTAGTCCATGTAACACCCCGAGTTTTTATGAATTATTATTTTTTAGAATGAATTAAAATTATTTGATGAATTTTTTTAAAGTAAAACATTATTTATTTAAAACATCAAGTTAAGTTGGCTCTTCACGCAACACTGAGATTATCTTGCGTTACACGCAACACTGAGTTTAAACGAAACATGACATTATTAAAATATTTTTATAATTATCACAATGCTGTTGGAATGGACGGTATGAAAATGATTAACTAAATTATGATTATATGGTTTATTAATGTTTATAAAATTAATTTTTGGTTACCAATTAATTAGAAACGAAATTAAGAATTATTAAAAAATAAATAAATTCCTTTCCTAAGAAACTATTTTTCTATACACAAACACATTTTAACTTAATAAATTAAACAAAAAAATTTATTAATGATTTTAATGAAATTTATATATTATATATTTAATAAACTATTTAAAATTCATCTTATGTGTTTTCTAGACAAGAGATAAGAATAAATTCAATTTTACACATAAAAAGATGATTTTTTTTAAAAGATAGTTTTACCATCTTTTAATAGCGCACTTATTTTAAAAATATTTGTTGAAAGTTTTATATATTCTATTTTACAAAATAAAATTAATTTTTGAAAGAGAAAATTCAAAATTATCTAGGGTGATTTTTTGGGATTTTTCTAAAAAAACCATTTTTTGATGAATAGTAAAAAATACTGAATTTTAATTGAAAAATGATTTTTTGTTCAAATTATTTAAATATATAAATTATATTTTAAATTAGTTTAAAAGTATAATTAGATCAATTATACATCTATTAATCCAATTATGGTAATTGGAATCAATTTCATATTAAAGTTGGATATAAATACATTGTAAGCTTTTGAACATTTTCACTTTAAAAACCCACTTTTTCATCGCATTTCTGTGATTAATTTTAAATTAAATTATAACACTTTTGTGAATGAAATTTGTAAAAATGGATTTAAAATTTTGAATCAGAATAATTTCTATTATCTATTATGTTCAACTTAATTTTTTTACCAAAATAATTAATGAAAAAAATTAAAATTAATCACGACGATTAAGAGAAAAACAAGTTTATCAAGGGACTAAAATTTAAACTTTAGAAAACAATTCTCTAAAAACATGTACAACACACATTATATGACTATATTTTGACCTCAAGCCTCCATGAATCTAATTTTTCATTATTGAATCCTTTTGTTAGGTAAAAATGTAACACCAAAGATTTTATGAGAAATATTTTGTTTTAATGTATTATGTTATATGCATCACCAAAGGAATATTTCACTACACACAACACTGTCTTGTATTATGTTACACACAAGTTCAACCTTTCTCGAAAGCTTGCATTGTACGCAATACCAAGTTTCAATAAACAATGATATGTTATTAAAATAATATATAAAGTAGCAATTATGAATAGTAATACCCACTTTTTGAAATTTTATAAATTTTATCTTTCAAAATAGACTTCATTTTTGGATTTGAAATATTGAAATTATCCTAGGGTGAATTTTTGGTATTTTTCTGAAAACATTCAATTTTTGATGAATAGTGAAAACACTAATTTATTGGTTAAAACCGACTTTTTATTTAAATAATAATTTATTTTATTTAAATTTATTTTAGGTAAAAAATAGATACATAATACCTAAACAAGTTCAATTTAATTCATTGGAGTCATTTTATAATAATATAGATACATAAACATTTTATTGAACTTTTTACCGTCTTTTACCCACCTCATAGGAGCATTTGCAATTGTACATAAAACTTAATTTTACCACTTTTGTGAGTTGAATTTTGAAAATACAAGATAAAAGTTTAATATCAAGGATTAAAATTTGGTTCAATAAGATAAAAATATTTTTTGGTGAATAGTAACTTTTTTCTTTTATTTACCACGGTTAAAAGTAAATAGGGTAATTAAGGGTAAAAATGATATTATTATTACCCTAACACATGTCCTAATTCTATTGGATAAGTGTAATTCGACCAAAAACAACATCAAAAATAAAATATTACCCTTTAGGTCCACTTGGATTAGATCAGGACACTTATTATTATTATATTCAAAGAAGAGTTAAAAGAATTAAATTCAATGTTTAATATGTAAAACATTTTTAATATAGGGTTATACATAAGATAAATTCGACTATAAATATTCATTATAAATATAAAATTATTTCCTACATAATGGTATTTTATTTATAATTTTTATAAAATAAATAATTTAATTTATTTATGACACAATGATGACACAGTAATTACCTTATTAATGAAATATTAACATAATTGATATTATAAATACCCAAATAAATTCAATTTGAGACTTTTTATGAATTAACCCAATTTTATAGGTTAATATGACATTTTAGTATTGATTTAATTAACTTTTTTTAACTAATCATGCTGTTATAATTTTCACAAAAATCAATTACCAAATAGTATCAAAATTGACATAAAATAGTTTCTAAAACAAATATAATATTATTAATTTTTATTTTTTTCCTAAAAATATAAGGTTTGGAAACATGACTTAGATAAGGTTATATATATTAATAATGAACCACTTGGAGTTCTTTTTTCTTGTTATAGTAAGTTTATTCACCATATAGTGTAAGAAAACCAGAAGAGACGGTAAAAGTTAAATTATTTAAATTAGAGTTAAATCTAAATGATAACCTTAAAATAGAAACATAAACTTGTCTAAAACCTATTTGTTGAGATTTTTTTGACTCATCCCCACTTTAGCTTCTAAATAAATCAATTTGGAGCTATTATAAACCGAATATGACTTTATTATAAAATAATATTTTAGGTTTTCCTAAGGTGCCCCTCTCCTCCCTTATAAAAGGGAACCTCCTCCCTATCCTCTTTACACAATTTTGTGCCTTCACACTTGAAAAAACCCTGACCATTTCCAATCTCAAAATCCCTAGAAACATAATAGAGGTTCTGGTCTTCTTCAAAGACCAACTCTAGTGCCCTAAGAGGAGGTTTAGAAGAGATGCGTCAAAGAAGAGGTAATATCCTTTACCAATTCTTTCAAATTCATTTCTTCTTATACTTATTATTTTTTTGATTCATAATAAAGTAATAACATTAGTATCACTCATATACTGATATGTTATTATAAATATTAAACAACCCTGTTTCACCTTCTATCCATCCTATGAAAAACAAAATCACCACGCGTGCGTACATACGGAATACCGTCTCTACGCTGTGGTGTAATCTGTTTTTTTAACACCACCTTACATGGATGGGTATAATGGTGTAAAGAATAACTATATATGGTTATTATAACATGACACTAATTCTTAGACATTCCATCATACACTCCAATACCATTCAATAATTATGGGAACGATATCATCGATCGTGCGTACGTACGACCTACCGTCTCCATGATTTGATGTGACTCGTTCTACATGATCTTCATTGAATAATGATTATGTAAATGAATTGAATAAATAAATATGATATATATTATACTAATACCATTATGTAAATGATGTATCTATAACCTAAAAATAATAATAAGAATTTATTCGACAAAACACGCATAAGAACATAAAGAAATGAACACCTGAATAACAAGTAGCAATGAAATATTACTAATAAGAAGATAAGAATATTACCATATATGATATCATAAAAATGAATATGATTCTGTAATAATTCAATTACATTATTTAATCATTATACAAGAGTTTCAGATATGTACGAAGCATATCGGACCTATGGTAAGGGAAAATCTCACAATCTCATTTTTATCTGAGATTGTTTAAACTTCAGAATTTACTAGGGCATATTTATCATCCACATAAATGTTTACTCAATATGTAAAATTATTTATATCCTCCTAAAATTTTTTCAAATCCAATCGTACCTATTATTGAATTTTTAGTAAAATATATGAAATGAATCTTTTGTTGTTTTCATTATGAGTTACTTTTTGACTTTTTCCGGCCAAAGTACGAGAATAATGTTTTCTTTAACTTATACGGAATGAATGGATTTTTATGATTTTATAGAACATTATTTCCATGAATCTTCCTTTAAAACTTTTGAAGTTTATTTTTAATCAACTTCTTTTAGTTTAAAATTGTATGACATGTTAAGAAAGGAAAAATGTTTTTGAAGTAGAAAGGATATTTTCCTCAAGAATGAAGTTCAAGTGTTTTATCGAAATTATTTTCCATCTAAGATAATATAGGGTTCTGTTTCTATCCCTATTTTTAGATTTATTTGATTATGTTATGATGGAATTATTTTTTATGATGTCCTTTTATCTTATATGGATTATGTTATGATGGCATGATGTTTAAGAATCCCATTTTTATTACATGGGTTATGCTATGATTTATGATTTTGTGGAACACATAAGAATGGTTTCATTATGAGATGGGTGAGACCTATATCAACCTCTAATGCATTGTATAAAGATTTATATCTCATGAGATAGACATGGTTGGAACGACAGGTTAATCCGGTTCAATGATACAGGACTAAAATGAGGGTGAAATCGGTTCAGAAATGGACTTTGTCCACTAGGATAGTCTTGGAAATGAGTCTTGACTACTAAGAAATGATTATCTATGATTATGTGTGTATGAAACAATGTTTCATGTTTTAGGTTATGAGTATTTTGATTACATTTCACTACCATGATTTATCCCATGTTATGATATCATGATCTCTTTTGTAGGTTAAGATTTTCAAAATGTTATGTTCTTATGAATATCATATGATTGATATTTTTTACCCTTACTGAGCATTTGAGCTCACCCTTTTGTATGTTTTCTTTTCCCCAGGTCAGGAAGAATGGTATTAAGTAAGATATGCCAAAAGGGACTCTAGATATTATGAGATAAATGGGAGACAATGTAGATGATTTATAAACCAATGGTTTATGTTTCCTAGTCACTAAAGACACTACACCTATACGGTCCTTTCATGGTTTTGTTATATGTTGTAATAAGTGTGCTTCAATTTTGAATTAATAACAATGTATGTAATGTATGGGTCATTATAGTTGGTATTAGAGGAAAGGTATAGTCAACCTTTGGAAACTAGGATGTGAAAGACTTAGTAAGAACCCTAAGGATATGTCTAAGCATAGAACAAAATCTTAGTGTTTTAGAAATGGCCATGAGTAACCTATGATAAAACCTAAAGTGTGAAATTTTATTACTGATTATGTTGTTTTCCTGTTATAATTAGTGTTTTTCACACTATTCTTCTTGGTTTTAGTCAATGTCTGGAACCTGAAGGAACTAAGTTAATGCGGAATGTGATGGGCAATGCAATGATTGCCCCCTTAAGCAACAAAACGTTATGGGAGTTTGAATTAAAAATCTTGTAGCCATGATCACACAACTTTCTCAAGCTATAAATCATCTAGGACATCCAAACTAGAAAAGGATGGAGCAACATTCTATTGAATCATTCATGAGGAAGCTTCCACCCTCATTTAGTGGGTCTGCTAATCCATTAGTAGCTGAACAATGGACCAGTACCACTGAAAAAATATTTTCACTTCTACAATGTTCTGAACATGATAAAGTCATCTTAGGAGTATATCATTTGGAAGATGAAGATGATCAATGGTGGAATCTTATCAAGAATACAAGGCCCTAAGATAAAATTGAATCCATGGAATGGGATGAGTTAAAGAACTTGTTTTTTCAATAAGTACTTCCCTTGTATTCTTCGAACAAATATGGAGAAGGAGTTTATTGAACTAAATCAAAAGGATGATGAATCTGTTGGTACCTATGAAGTAAATTTTACAAGACTTCCAAGGTACACTTCCAAAATTATTATCCCACCTGAGTGTAAGATCGATCAATTTTTTAGTGGCTTAAAACAAAGTCTTCAAAGGGAGTTATCCATAAGGGACTTCAATAGCTACGAGGAAATTGTTCGATGTGCTATCAAGGTTGAGATGAAGATTGGAGTAACCCATCAGTCATATGGGTTTGATAAAAAGAGGAAAATGGATTTCAAAGGGAAATATAAAGACCACACTGAAAAAAAGATGAGTTTTCCCTTATGCTCAAAGTGTGGAAAGAAACATGGAGGGAATTGTCTTAAAGGGACAAATAAATGTTTCAAATGTGGAAAAGAAGGTCATCAGGCTTTTGAATGTCACAATGATGGGAAAAAGATATATAGTGATGCAAACAAAAAAAATTCTACATAGAATTCACCTCCTAAACTTCAATGTTACAAGTGCAATGAAATGGGACATTATTCTACTCAGTGCCCTAATCCCAGGGTTGTTGATGATGATCGACGTCAAAAAACTCTTAAGTCCAAAGACAAAGGAGTGTCACATGCAATTTCTATTAGTGATTTGGAGTACGATAATGAAGTGGTGAAGGTACACTTACCATCCACTCTAAAGTAGAAAATGTTTTATTTGATTCTGGATCCACCCACTCTTTTATTTCTGAAGATTTTTCTAAGGGTATCGCCATATTACCTCAACAATTAGACGTTGAGTTAGCTATGACCACCCCTAATGGCACAACAGTCGCATCAAAAGTTTACAACTCTTCTCCGATTGAAGTTTGTGGGAAAGTGCTTCCTGCAAATCTTGTGATCCTTACTATAGTGAAATTTGATGTGATCCTTGACATGGATTGTCTTTCTTTATATGGAGCCCATATCAATTTCCAAAGAAGGGAAGTCACATTTAATATTCTTGATCAATCAATGATCATCTATCGATGCAAGGATGGATATAACCTTCCACTGGAAATTTCGTCAATCTTATGGGTCCTGATCCCAATAAAACAAGGTTATTTATCTCAAATGGTTGGAGAGAAAATCACCATTAAGAATATGCCCATTGTATGGGAGTTTTATAAGGTATTCATAAGCCCTAGTTCATCACCTGGGGGAGCACCTGTTCTATTTGTTAAGAAGAAAGATGGATCAATGAGACTCTGCATTGATTATCGAGAACTTAACAAGATCACTATCAATAAAAAATATCCTCTCTCATGCATTGATGACTTATTTGACCAACTACACGAAGCTCAATACTTTACCAAGATTGATCATCATTCAGGGCATCATTAATTAAGGGTCAAAAGTGAGGATATACCAAATACGGCTTTCCGTACAAGGTATGGACACTATGAATTTATAGTGATTCCATTTGGTCTTACTAATGCCCCTACTATCTTCATGGATCTAATTAATAGAGTCTTTAGAGACTATCTTGATCAATTTTTGATAGTCTTTATAGATTATATTCTTGTCTATTCAAAGAGGAAGGAAGAACATGAAGATCACTTTATAATTGTACTAAAGACCCTAATAAAGGAGAAGCTTTATGCCAAATTTACCAAGTGTGAATTTTGGATTCAAAAGGATTCATTTCTAGGTCACAAAATCTCAAAAGAGGTGATATCCGTGGATCCAGCAAAAACAGAGGTTATTTAAAGATAGTCGAGACCAACAATAGTAACTGAGATCCGGAGTTTTATTGGTTTGGCTGGATATTATCGACGTTTTTTGAAAGATTTTTCATGATTATCTAATCCACTCACCACATTGAATCGAAAAGGAGTTAAGTAATTTTGGATGGAGGAGTGTGAAGATAATTTCAAGGAGTTAAAAAGAAGGTTATCCAGTGCACTTGTGCTCACACTGCCTTGTAGCATAGAAAGGTTTGTGATCTACAGTGATATATCCAAGAAGGGATTGGGGTGTGTTCTCATGCAAAACGATATGGTGATAGCTTATTCCTCATGAGAATTAAAAATATGTGAGAAAAATTACCCAAATCATGATTTGGAGTTAGATGCGATAATATTTGCATTAAATATTTGGGGGAATTATATTTATGCTGAAAGGTGTGGTATTTATACTGATCATAAAATTTTAAAGTATATTTTCACACAAAAGGAGGTGAATATGCGCCAAAGAAGATGGTTGGAGCTGATTAAGGATTACGACTGCTCAATTCATTACCACCCTGGGAAAGAAAACAAGGTTGCAGGCACATTAAGTCGATAAGACCATGCTATCTTATCTATGATGAGGATCACAAAAGATACAATATTTATGGAATTACAAAGGATGGATCTTGGAATTATAATGGAAGGGGAAAAATATTATCTTTCTAAAATGAATGTTCAACCATATATACATGTAAAGATTAAAGAGGCATAGAAATAAAATTTAGAGTTACAAAAGAATGTGAGAAATGTTCCTGAATTCCACATTGATTGTGATGAAATAATAAGGTTCAGGAATCAAGTTTGTGTTCCTCCCACCCCATAATTAAAGAAGGAAATATTGGATGAAACTCATAGTTCTTCATTCTATGTTCACCCTGGAAGCACGAAGATGTATAGGGACCTGAAAGGGTACTTTTAGTGGGGTGGCATGAAAAGAGATGTTGCTGAATATGTCTCTTGATGCTTGGTTTGTCAACAAGTTAAAGTTGAGAGACAAAAGTCTAAGGGGATGTTACAACCATTACCCATACCAGAATGGAAATGGGAAAACATCACTATGGACTTTGTCACCAGACTTTCTAAAACATAAAATGTCAATAATACTATTGGGGTTATAGTTGATCTTCTTACAAAGTCATCACACTAAATTACTATTACAGAATATTTTTCTCTTGATCAGCTTTCCAGGATATGTGTAAAAAAAGTGGTAAGATTGCATGGAGTACCACTTTCCATTATATCTGATTGGGATCCGAGGTTTACCTCAAAGTTTTTGAAAAGTCTTCAGCATACTCTAGATACATATTTGAGTTTCAGCACTGCTCATCATCCTCAGACAGATGGTCAGTCTGAGAGGACAATTCAAACTCTAGAAGACATATTTAGAGCTTTCTCTATGGATTTCAAAGGTGGTTGAGATCAACACCTACCTTTGGTGGAATTTTTTTATAATAATAGCTTTCACTCTAGTATTCAGATGGCTCCTTATGAATCTCTCTATGGAAAGAAATGCCGAACTCCAACTTGCTGGGATGATGTTGGGGAAAGAAAGCTATTAGGACCTGATCTTGTTTATGAGATGGCAGAAAAGGTCAGATCTTTTCAATAATACATAAGAGCATCTCAGAGTCGACAAAAAAGTTATGTTGACAACTGAAGAAAAGACCTATAGTTTGAAGTGGGTGATAAAGTGTTCTTATGAACATCTCCTTGGAAGAGAGTAATGAGATTTGGAAAGAAGGGCAAGCTGATCCCTAAGTATATTTGTCCTTTTGAAATACTGGATCATTTTGGGAAGGTAGCTTATCGATTTTTACTTCCACTGAATCTCTCTCAAGTTCATGATGTGTTCCATGTATCTCTCCTGAGAAAGTACATACCCGATTCTTCACATGTACACAGCTCAGAAGTTGTACCACTGGATCAAGATCATTCTTATGAATAATAGCCAATAGAGATTTTGGATGGTAGTGAAAATTTCCTATGAACAAGACCACTCGCTTGGTGAAATCTTTATAGAGGAACCAAAAATTAGAATAAGCTACATGGGAACTTGAGGATATGATGAGGGAGAGTTATCCTCATCTATTTGTTACAAAGTGATGAATTTTGAGGGCAAAATTCATTCTAAGGGGGGTAGAATGTAACACCCGAGATTTTATGAGAAATATTTTGTTTTTATGTATTAAGTTATATGCATCACCAAAAAAATCTTTCACTACACACAACATTGTCTTGGCTTATGTTACACGCAAGAGCAACCTTTCTTGATAGCTTGCGTTGTATGCAATACCGAGTTTCACTAAATAATGATATGTTATTAAAATATTATATAAACTAGCTGTTATGAATAGTAATACCCAATTTTTGAAATTTTATAAATTTTATCTTTCAAAATGTACTTCATTTTTGGATTTTCAATATCTAAGTAATCCTAGGGTTAATTTTTGGTATTTTCTGAAAACATTCAATTTTTGATGAATAGTGAAAACACTGAGTTATTGGTTAAAACTGACTTTTTATTTAAATAATAATTTATTTATTTAGAATATCTTTTAGTTCAAAAATAGATACTTAATACCTATATAAGTTAAATGTAATTCATTGGAGTCATTTTATAATAATATAGATACATAAAAAGATTATCGAACTTTTTGCCGTCTTTTACTCACCTCCTAGGAGCATTTGCAATTGTACATAAAACATAATTTTACCGCTTCTGTGAGTTGAATTTAGAAAATATGAGAGACACGGTTAATATCAAGGAGTAAAATGTGGTTCAATAAGATAAAAATAATTTTTGGTGAATAGTAACTTTTTACTTTTATTTACCACGATTAAAAGTAAATAGGGTAACTAAGGGTAAAAATGATATTATTATTACCCTAAAACATGTCCTAATTCTATTTGATAAGTGTAATTCGACCAAAAACAACCTTAGAAATAAAATATTACCCTTTACATCAACTTGGATTAGATTAGGACACTTATTATTATTTTATTCAAAGAAGAGTTAAAAGAATTAAAATCAATGTTTAATAAGTAAAACATTTTTAATATAGAGTTATACATAAGATTAATTCGACTATAAATATTCAATAGAAATATTAAAATATTTCCTACATAATGGTATTTTATTTATAATTTTTAGACAATATATAATTTAATTTATTTATAACACAATGATGATGCAGTAATTACCTTATTAATGAAATATTAACATAATTGATATTATAAATACCCAAATAAATGTAATTTGAGAGTTTTTTGAATTAAAATAATTTTATAAGTTATTATTACATGTTAGTATTTATTTAATTAACTTTTTTAGAACTAATCATGCTGTTTTAATTTTCACAAAAATCAATTACCAAATAGTATGAAAATTGACATAAAATAGTTTTTAAAAGAAATATTATATTATTAACTGTTATTTTATTCATAAAAATATATTGTTTGGCCAAATGACTTAGATAAGGTTATATATATTAATAATGAACCACTTAGAGTTCGTTTGGCTTGTTATAGTAAGTTTATTAACCATATAGTGTATGAAAACAAGAAGACACGGTAAAAGTTAAATTATTTAACTTAGAGTTAAATCTAAATGATAAGGTTAAAATAGTAACCTAAACTTGTCTAAAACCTATTTGTTGAGATTATTTCGACTCATCCCCACTTTATATTTTAAATAAATCAATTTGGAGCTATTATAAATCGAATATGGCTTTATTATAAAATAATATTTTAAGTTTTTCCTAAGGTGACCCTCTCCTACCTTATAGAAGGGAACCTCCTCCCACTCCTCTTTACACAATTTTGAGGCTTCAATCCCGGACAACCCTGCAAATTTCCCTTATCAACATCACTAGAAATATAATAGAGGTTCTGTACTTCATCAAAGACCAACTCTAGTTCCCTAAGAATAGGTTTAGAAGAGGTGCATCAAAGAAGAGGTAATATCCGTTACCAATTATTTCAAATTCATTTCTTCTTCTACTTATTCTTCTTTTGATTCATAATAAAGTAATGACATAAGTATCACTCATATACGGATATTTTATTATAAATATGAAACAACCCTATTTCACCTTTTATCCACCCTACGAAAAACAAAATCACCATGCATGTGTACGTACGGAATACCATCTCCACGCTGTGGTGTAATCTATTTTTTCTCAACACCACCATACATGGATGGGTATAATGATGTAAATAATAAATATATATGGTTATTATAACATTATATTAATTCTTATACATTCCATCATCCACTCTAATACCATTCAATAATTATGGTAACGATATCATCGCTCGTGCGTACGTACAGCCTACAGTCTCCATGATGTGATGTGACTCGTTCTACATGATCTTCATTGAATAATTATTGTATAAATGAATTGAATGAATAAATATGATATATATTATACTAATACCATTCTGTAAATTATGTATCTATAACATAAAAATAATAATAAGAATTTATTCGACAAAACATGCCTAAGAACATAAAGCAATGAACACCCGAATAACAAGTAGCATTGAAATATTACTAATAAGAAGATAAGTATATGACCATATATGATATCATAACAATGAATATGATTTTATAATAAGTCAATTACATTATTTAATCATTATACAGGAGGTTCAGATACGTACGAAGCATATCGGACCTAAGGTAAGGGAAAATCTCACAATCTCATTTTTATCTGAGATTGTTTTTACTTCAGAATTTACTGGGGCATATTTATCATCCATATAAATGTTTCATCAAAATGTAATATTATTTATATCCCCCTAAAATGGTTTCAAATCCAATTTTACCTATTGGTGAATTTTTAGTAAAAGATATGAAATGAATCTTTTGTCGTTGTTAGTACGAGTTACTTTTTGACTTTTCTGGCCAAAGTACGAGAAGAATGTTTTTTTAACTTATACAGCATGAATGGATTTTTATGATTTCATAGAACATTATTTCCATAAAGATTCCTTTACAAGTTTTCAAGTATAGTTTTAATCAATTTCTTTTAGTTTAAAATTTTATAACATGTTAAGAAAGGAAATATATTTTTGAAGTAGAAAGGATATTTTCCTCAGGAATGAAGTTCAAGTGTTTTATCAAAATTATTTTCCATCTAAGATAATATAGGTTTCTGTTTCTATCCCTATTTGTACATTAATTTGATTATTTTGTGATGTAATTATTTTTATGATGTCCTTTTATCTTATATAGATTATGTTATGATGGCATGATGTTTAAGAATCCTATTTTTATTACATGGGTTATGCTATGATTTATGATTTTGTGGCACACATAATAATGGTTTCATTATGAGATGGGTGGGACCAATATCTCCCTACAATTCATTGTTTAAAGATTTATATCTCATGAGATAGACATGGCTGGAACGATAGGTTAATCCGGTTCAGTGATACAGGACTGAAATGAGGAGTGAACTCTGTTCAGAAATGGACTCTATCCGCTAGGATAGTCTTGTGAATGAGTCTTGACTACTAAGAAATTATTCTATATGATTATGTGTGCATGACACCAACTTTCTTATTTTATGTTATGGGTATTTGGATTACATTTCACTACCATGATTTATCCCATGTTATGATATTATGATCTCTTTTGCAGGTTATGATTTTCAAAATGTTATGTTCTTATGAATATGATATGATTGATATATTTTTTTACCCTTAATGAGAATTTGATCTCACCCTTTTGTATGTTTTCTTTTCCCCAGGTCAGGAATAAGGGTATTAAGTAGGATATGCCAAAATGGACTCTAGATATGATGAAATAAATGGGAGACAATGTAGATGCTTTATAAACCAGTTGTTTATGTTTCCCAGTTTCTAAAGATACTATACCTATATGGTCCTTTCATGGTTTTGTTATATGTTGTAATAAGTGTGATTCATTTTTGAAGTAATAACATTGTATGTAATGTATGGGTCGTTATAAAAAACATGGGTACACCTAACTTATTTTCAAAAATTCCAAGTGTATTATCTCCCCACTTATAAAAGACTACCCCTATCCCTCTCTCTTCACACGTTCAAAACCAATTGATTCGTCTTATACCTTCCTAAATCAATTCTAAACTTCTCTCCTATAAACTTATAAGCCTTAGTTTTGGTATAAATCTAACCAAGATATTTTTTTCTTGCAAACGAAGAGGAGATACCCGAAGAAGATGTAACACCAATGAATGATTTTGTTTTATTTATTACTCAAAACCACTCAATTATTTTTATATCATGATAATATAATAAAACTAATATCTTAAATATAACAATAATTTGTTTTTTTAAGGTTATAGACTTCAAAAACAGATACTTCCATCAAAAGAGATATGAAATCATTATTCATTTGTACGACATACTATCTCCTCGCGAACCAATGTCGTTTGTTTTTCCATTAACACATTTTATGGTTAGTAATAATGATGGTAATAGAGTTTATATATTATATATATGATATTTATGATGTATTAATGCTTCTTAAATTATTATATAACACATAACTCTATGATTTTAATTTTGCGGGAATATGATAATGTCACTTGCGTGTACGGTGGACTACCGCCTCGTGAAGCAATGTGATACGTTCATAATTTAAATAGAATATATTTAGAATAATTTAAATATAAATATGTGATATATATGAAATGAAAATGATATTTTAATGATAATATATATATATATATCATTTAATTTTTTTCTTTTAATACGATAAGAAAATGGAAACAATGTTCATGTGTGCGTACGACCTACCATCTCCATGAACTGTGTATTTCATTTCCTATCACTAAATTTTATGGATTAATATAAATACATATATAATAAATATATTTGATATTTATATCATGGTTATAATTATAGATATTATGAAATAATGATCTTAGTAATAGGGACAATAATAACAAGTCAAAACATGTAAGAAAAACAAAGCGGTTATTACTTGAACATAACTTTAACATGAAATTATTAATAAATGGGTAATATAAAGCCATAATAAAATCATATATGGTATTATATATATGAATATGGTTCTGTGGTGTATTTATAATAAACTTATATTAATTATATAGGATGTTTGAATGAGTATGGCGGATGTCAAGACTTAAGTAAAGAGATTTCTGTCTAACTTTTATTTTTTGTGAGACAAATTCCATATTCACCACATGTTTATTTTATGTGGTGTACATACTCTCCATGAATGTATTTTAATATTATTATACATATAATTATTTTTATTTACATATATATTTTAGTATCTCTCTTTCATTGGGTCTATGGTTCATAAGTTACCAAATTAGTAATAAAATTTTGTCTCAATTTTCCTTCTTTGAGACGTACATTATGTTATGCACCTGTATTCTTTAAAAAGGTGTATATAAATCCCATTTTACATGTAATATATTAGATATATTTATCCTTAAGATATTTTAAGTCTATTTTTATGTTATTCCTTCATGGGGCTTAGGATTCAAGGTTACCAAAGTGATAAATGTATTAGGTTGCAATCTCATCGTTTACAGGGATTGTTTTTGATCAAGTATCCAATGTTGAAATATCATGATCTACCTCTATATAATTCTCATGAATTTTATTATAAACATTTTATTCATGACATATTTAAGTAATTTTTTCATTTTACCACTCTTTGGTACTTAAGATAATTAAGAAAACTTTTTTAAGAAAATACTTCTTTATTTCTCTATTCGGTTGAAAATTTGTTTTATTCCAAAACAATGTTTTCTATAAATATTTTTAAAAATGGTTTTATATTATATTATAAGATAATTTTCAAGGAAATGTTTTTTTAAAATGTTTTATGTTTTAAAAAGTTTTTTAAATTATTTTCAAATCTTCTTTTATAAGTTTTCATGGTTATTTTCAAAGAAACAAGTTTTAAAAAAGTTTTTTTTAAAAGACTTTTTAAAACGAAGAAATGTTATTTTCATCAAGAAATGATTTAAATAATTTTTTAATATTACTTTATATGTTTTCAAAGTGGTTTTAAATGGAAATTATTTTTAAATTTCTTTTATATTTTAAAACTGATATTTAATGAATGGTTATTTTACTAAAGAAATGTTCCAAGTGATTTTTCAAAAGCCTTCTCCATCTAACATGAAATCCTTGATATAGTATATGATTTACTAGATATATAATACAAGGATACATTATTATTATTTATTTGAATTTTTTATGTTTAAGGTGATAATTTATTTATGAAACTTGTTTCTCTTGCATGGATTATACCATGATAAAATGATTGTGAAACCTGCTTCATTTCACGGGTTATACTATGATGAAATGATTATAAAACCTGTCTCTTTTTAACTAGTTATGATAATATGAAATGTTTATGATACCCTTTTTATTTCATGGGTTATGATATAATGAATTTTTATGATCTTGTGGCATACATATGTATGATTATTATGTGATAGTTGGGACTTATATCTCCCTCCAATTCATTGGGTAAATATTTATATCTCTTAAGATAGACAAGACTAGAATGAGGAGTGAAATCATTTCAAGAATACATGTTTGGAACAGAGAGTGAAATTAATTTATTAATACATGGTTGTAATGGTAAATGAACTTTCTTTAGTAATTCGGGGTTGGAACATGAAGTGAAGTTAGTTTAGTAATATATGACTAGAATGGGGAGTGAACCCGATTCAGAAAGGGTTTTTTTTCCTGTTACGATGGTCTTGGAAGTAATCCTTGAATAATATGGAAATGATTTTTGATGCTTATGTGTATTCCATAAATTCCATGTCTTATTCTCTAATGGATCATATTCTTTGATTCCCTTATGTTTCGTGTCTTAAGAACTGAAAATATTTATTCTATAACTCATGATTTTGATCTTTAATTTACATGGTATGATTTTTAAATGTTATTCTCATGTTATCATACCCTTATGATCATGTTAGGCTTATGTATCTACCTTTTTTACACTTATTGAGCATCTGAGATCACCCTTTCTTATATTTCCTTTCACCAGGTTATAAAGATAGGTTTTATGTAGGTTATTTCTATGAGGAGTAATAAATGATAAGATATTTGTAGGAAACATAAAATATAATTCACTAGATTATAATATTGTGTTACAAGTTTACAAGGGCACTAAAATATTACAATCCTAAAGAATGTACTTCTGAAATATATTGAATATTCATCTAAAAAGATGAAATACCCATGTATGAAAATCTTGGATAACTATACTTAGTATCGATGGGAAGGTTTAGTCAACCTTTGGAAACTAGGTTGATAAAACTTTAGTGAGATACCTTGGAATATTTCTAAGGATATATTTAGGGATGTATATAAGGATAAGTCTAAGGATGAATCAAAGTTTATGAAAATTTACTTGAATTTTGGTAAAGGATAGAGTGAGTAGTTTCCTAGAAATACATATCTGTCTGGAAACTACAAGTTAACGTGGCTCTAGCACAAATATACCTAGGGGTATCAATCCTAAAAACACTGTATTGATCTAGAATCGATTAGGAACTGGTGCACAACAATGGGAAATACTACGTACCTAGTTTGAAACTCATGTGGGATATTATTTTTACATTAAAAACACTTTATGAAACATCATGAAGGATTTAAATAGATGATGACTATGAATAACCTAGGATGAACCTAAGGTGTCATATATTAAAAAGGATTTGTTATGATTTAGACATCATATAAGTGATTTTTCGTGATTATGTAGTTTTTTACTATGATTAGTGTTTCTCAAACTATGTTTTGGTTTTAGTAAATGGATGGAACTAGAAGGAATGATGTTAACATTGAATCCAATTGGAAATTCAGTGACTATAAGAAACTAAATTTGATGATGACTGGAGAGAAAGGTATTATAGTTACGGTTAATCATCTATCATGATATATGAATAACACTATGAATTTTGGTGAGATTTATAACACATTAAATAAGAGGAATATTTAATTTTATGAAAGTTCCTGTGGTAATAAACATAAATGAAAGAACACTCTATTATTCTCACTAGGTCAAATACCTTGGGGGGTGAATTAGGGTATGGCATAGTAAAACCACTGCCCCTTTGGATCTCTTTTCTTCATTAAACAAAACAGTCTTATATCTATTTTCTATAACAATATATGAACAAAAAGTAAATCATGCACAAGACACAAAAATTTTACTTGGTTCACCCTCATTGGCTTACGTACAAGGAGAAGACAATGACAATGTACCGATGTACCAAATCAACTAAAAGTGCACTATTTTTTACAAAGTTTAGAGCAGACTCAATATCCCTTCTAGTTTACAACCAATCACAAAATAAAAGATCACTGCCCTCTAAACTAAAGTATGCTCACTACTTCTTCATAAGATCCACTCATAGTTTATGCACTTGTAGGTCCCTTTATTATCTAAAATGAATGCATGATCCACTGTATGTAGATGTTATATTGATGTCCCACTTTCATCCACCGATGAATAAAAATTTACCACAGGTGTACTAGGAAACTTCCAACTTTCGCGCAACCCTAGGTTGACTTGTGCACTACTTTAAGAATGACATGCAGGTTTTTCATTTTCCACAGAAAAAAACTTTCATGTTACTCCAAACATGCATGACACAACCTTCTTATACTCATAAGTTTCACAACACACACCCTTTTACATCCAACTCACTCTTGGGGCACAACTACCATCTGGTGCACAACTTCTGAATAAATCACTACTTGCGTGAACTCGCCACTTGCGTGAAAAATGCTTTAATTTTCTCCAAGTGTTGAGATTCAATAGAATGAGGGGGGTATCCACCTATTTATATGAATTTTAGTGACCGTGTGTGTGAGGTGCACAACGTTTCCCCTGATGAGCTAGTCCATTCACCCAAGCCTCTATTTCACAACTCACCTTGCACACCTCTCCATAACTTGCGTGACCTTATTTCATTTTCCATATTTTCATGTTCTGATTTTTAAACATTCATGACATGAAACTTTCTAAGGCTCCTTGAAACTAGCTCACAACTCCATTTTCTAAAAATATTTTTCTCTATTCTCTAGTTTTTGGACCCAAAAAATTGGAAAACACTGGAAAACGATGCCACCTTATATAAATTCTTTTTGTACCACCTACAGATCATCCATTCCATTTTCATGATTCTTTATCAACATAGATTTCCAATAATATCTCTAGAACTCCACAACTGACCGTGGAAACCTGCTTTGTTAACAAACACAATCAAACCAAAAATGATTCAATGTTTCCTTGATGGATTTTTGCCCAAAAAAATCAAATTCCTACTTATCAAGAAGGTGGGAAGAAAAACCTAAAGGAATATCTCAAATGGAGGGGAAAATTTTATCTATGTGGAAAAAGGTTCATAGAGTAATAAATTATCAAGGAGTTCAATGTCTTATTTTTGGTGAACATGAGAATACCCAAATCAATGCCCTAACCCATGAATTTAATTTTAGACCAAGGAATGACCTATTCAATTCCAATCATTAACGTGGAAGAAGTATTTCTGTATTTGGATTCAATAATTATGAATTTTGAAATATATAAGTATTGTTTAGTATAAGTTTTTCATTAAGGATTTGAATGAATATTTTTAATAGTACTGATGACCTAGAAAATTAATTTAATGAAAAGGTTATATTTTATGGAAAAAAATATGATTAAGGGAAGGTAACCCTTAACATGTTCTTGATGCTGAGAAAATGATGTTTAGTTTAGATAAACAAATATGGGATAAAAAAAGTAAATTGTAAAGTATTTATGACCTTAGAACTCATAATGGATTTGTTGATAAAGTGGATTGTGTTATCATTGATGAAGTTTATAACATATTTGGATTTAAGGAACATATCTAATAATCTGTATAAATAATGAGGATTCATACATGTTTTCAATAAGGATTCATTGTAATCTAGGTTATTACAATGTTTTAATAGAATACACTGTGAAGGTATTCGCATGTTTCGTATGTGAAAATCAAGAGGTACATTATAATTCATAGGGGATCAATGTTAATATTCTTTGATAAATTTAGTGAAATTATTTATAAAGTTATGTATTTTCATATTTTGGAAGGGTAAAAAGGTTAACCACTTATGAATGGTTTTATGTTAGAATTTTAATGAGGTTTTAGATATTAATGTTTTATAATATGAAGATTTATTCATATTGCATAACTTGTGCTAATCATTTTTTTGTGATGATAACTACAGAAAAAAAGAAATATAATTCTATTTATGGATCTTATGGTCCATTAGTGATTCAGAATCAAAATATTAATCTTTATTTCTTAGAGTAATATATCAAGTGATAATTGATCAAGGCACAACCGATGAATGAGATTGTACTTATGAAATGGAATGAAATAAATTTAATATATCTTCTCTTTAAAATTCTCCTTCTTTAGAAAAATGGTATTGAGATAAAATGCTTTTCTATTATCATTATTTTAGATGATATCAATGAAAATTGTCAAGAATCTTTGTTCTATGACTTTGTGATCATTAACCTTATCCTAAACATGTTTACAATCAATCTTAATATGTATTTGGGTGTTATTTTTCTCTTCCAGGTCCATGTTTTCACTTCCAACCTATATTCTTCTATGTGGAAACCTAATTATGAATTACTTTAGGTAACTATTGTGTTTAAAAATTTTATTTTTTAAATTATGTTTTATTATTCATTTTTATGATGTGGGTTTATATGAAAGTAACTTTCAAGTATTAAAACTTTGATAAACAGATGAATTTCTAGGGAGAAATTCATTTTAAAGGGGGTAGAATGTAATAAACTAAGTTTTTATAAATTATTTTTTTATCGAATAAAAAAAATTATGAATTGAGTTTCAAGTTAATATTTCTTTCTACACTATACCATGTTAATCCGGAACTACACAAACACTGAGATTATCTTACATTATATGCAACACTGAGTTTAAAAAAACATGACATTTTATTAAAACATTATTATAGTTATTACATAGCCGTTGAAATGATGGGTATGAAAAATATTAACTAAATTATGAAAATATGGTTTATTCATGTTTATAAAATTAATTCCTTAGTTACTAATTAATAATAAATAAAAGTAATAACTATTTGAAAATAAATAAACTCCTTTTCTGAAAAACTATTTTTCTATGCACAAACACATTTTATCTCTAAAAATTAAACAAACCAATTTTGATGAATTATTTTAATGAAATTTAATTATTATATATTCAATCAAATATTTAAAATTAATATATGTGTTATATATATAATATATAATAATAACTCAATCTTTATGTACAAACATATGTATTTTTCTAAAAGACAATTTTTCTTCCTTTTAATGGCATACTTATTTTAAAACTAATTATTGATAATTTTTTAAATTATATTTGAAAAAATAAACTTAATTTTTGAAATTGGACTTTAAAAATTATATTAGGGTGAATTTTTGGGATTTTTCTGAAAGGATTCATTTTTTGATGAATAGTGAAAAATACTAAATTTTAATTGAGAACTACCTTTATGTTCGAATTATTTATATGATTAAATTATATTTTAAATCAATTTTAATGTACAATTAGATACATTATAAATATATTAATCTAATTTGGGTCATTTTAATCAATTTAATATTGAAATTGGATATGAAAACAATATAAAAATTTAAACATTTTCACTTTAAAAACTCAGTTTCTCATCACATTTGTGGGATTAATTTTAAATTAAATTCTTATAATTAAGTGAATAAAATTTAGAAAAATGGATTTCATATTTTTAATTTTCATAAATTATATTATTTATTAAGGTAAAATTAATATTTTACTGAAATGATCATTGAAAATAGACAAATTTAATGACGAGGATTATGAGAAAAATGAGTTTACTAAGGGGATAAACATTAAATTTAAGGGAAAAAATGATGTAGAATCCTATCAAAAACCCATTTTATAGAAATATTTAGACCTTAAACCTTCATGTATCAAATTTTTTGATTTATTGACGCCTTTTTATGTAAAAATGTTTTTACAACTAATTTCATTTAAAAAATGCCAAGTGTGTCCTCTCACTCACTTATAAAGTCCACCCCCTCTCCCCCTTTCTTCACACCTTCAAAACCAATTGGTTCAGACAATCTATACCTAAATAAATTTTCAAATTCCATACTTTAAATCTTTATCTAATTATATCCTTTAAAATTTTCTATAATTCCATCCTTTAAACCTACAATATTTAGTTTGGGAATAAATCCATCCAAGAAAATGCTTTGGTGAAAACCAAGAGGAGATACCCGAAGAATAGGTAACGTTCATCAATGAATGTTTTTGTTTTATTTCATACTCAAAACGCTTAAATTATTTTTATATCATGATTATATAATACCCTTAGTATATTTAATATATTTATATTTTGTTATGTTTATATTATAACCTACAACCCACACACACTTCCATCAAATGGGTTATGAAATCATCGTTCGTGTGCATGGTGAACTACAACCTCACAAACTGATATCATTTGTTTTTCCATTACCACATTTCAAATTTGGGAATAATGATGTAAATAATATATATATATATATATATTATTTATGATGTATTTATGATTATTTATTTATTATATAACACACACCTGCATGCTTTCCATTTTCTGTGAATTTGATAATGTCGTTCATGTGTATGGCGTACTACCACCTTACGATAAGATGTGATTCGTTCACACATTACATGGTATGTATTAAGGATGAGTTTAATAGAAATATATAGTATATATAAAATAAATATTATAATATAATGATAATATATATATATATATATCATTTACTTTTATTTCATCCAATAAGATAAGAAAATGGAAACAACGTTTATGCGTAAGTACAACCTATCATCTCCATGAATGATGTATTTCATTTCATATCAATAAATTTTATGGATTAGAATAAATAGATAAATAAATAAATACTTAATATATATGATATTTATATCATTTTAATCATTCTAGATATTATTAAATAATGATAAAAGTTAGAGGACCAAGAATAACAAGTCAAAACATGTACAACAAATAAAGTGGTTATTAACAAAAACATAACTTTAATATGGAATTGTTAATAAACAGGTAATATAAAGTCATAAAAATAATAATATATGGCATGATATATATGAATATTATTATGTGTTATATTTATAATAAACTTATATTTGTTCTACAGGATGTTTGAATAAGTATGACATAAGTCAAGACCTAAGGTAAGGGATTTCCATTCCACTTATTTTCTGTGAGACTAATGCCATATTCACCACATGTTTCTTTTATGTGGTGTATATACTACTAATAAATTTATTTTATGATTATTTTTCTTAAAATTATTGGTTTTTACATATCCATTTGACTATCTATATTTCATCGGTTTTATGGTTCAAAATTTATTAAATCGATAAGAAATGTTTATCTCAATTTGCCTTCTTTGATACGTACAATATGTTATGCACCTACATTCTTTCACAATGTGTCTATAATGACCCTTTGACATGTAATATAATTAATTTATTCATCCTCATGATATTATAATTTTCATTTTATCTTATTCCTTCATGGGTATTAGGATTCAAGGTTACCAAATTGTTAAGAGTTTTATGTTGCAATCTCACTGTTTATCAGGATTGGTTTTAATCAAGTCTCCAATATTGAAATATCATGATCCTCCCCTAAAGAATTCTCATGAGTTTTCTTATCCATTATTATTAATCATATCTTCAAGTAATGGTACCATTTTACCAGTCTTTATTACTTAAGATAATTAATAAAATATTAATAAAAAATACAACTTTATTTCTCTCTTCAGTCAGGAATCCATTTTATTAAAAACAATGTTTTATAAAAATGTTTTCCAAAATGTATTTATATGATATTTTAAGATCATTTTCAAGGAAAATATTTTTAAAATGTTTTATGTTCTAAAGTGTTTTAAATTATTTTCAAATATTCATTTATAAGTTTTTAAGGTTATTTTAAAAGAAAAAGATTTTCAAAAGATTTTATTTTTTAAAAAGAGTTTTTCAAATAGGAAAGGTTATTTTTATCATGAATTGTTTTAAATGATTTTTAAATATTACTTTGTAAGTTTTAAAAGTGGTTTTCAATGAAATGTATTTTGAAAATGTTTTATGTTTTAAAAAATTATTTTCAAAGAAAGGATATTTTCATAAAGAAATCATCCAAGTGATATTTCAAAATACTTATCCATATAAGAAAATAATTTGATATAATTTATGTTTTATTAGGGATATGATCCAAGGAAACCATTATTATTCTTTATCTAAAGGGTTTATGCTTAAGAAGATAAGTTGTTTAGGAAACTCATTTCTCTTATAGGGGTTATACCATGACAAAATTCTTGAGAAATCTCATTCTTTTCATGGGTTATGCTATTATGAAATGATTATGAAACCTATCTCTATTTCACATGTTATGATATGATGAAATGTTTATGATACCCACTTTATTTCATGGGTAATGATATGATGAATTTTTTAAGATCTTGTGACACACATATGTATGATTATTATATGATGGGTGAGACATATATCTCCCTCCAATGCATTGGGTAAATATTTATATATCCTGATATAGAAAGGACTGGATTGGGGAGTGAAATCAGTTCAGTTATATAGGGTTGGAATGCGGAGTGAACTCGATTAAGTAATACTGGACTGGGATAGGAAGCAAACATTATTCAATAATACAGAGATGGAATGAGAAGTGAACTAAATATTGTGATACAAGGTTGGAACGATGAGTGAAATTGATTCAATAATATAGGATTGGAATGGGGAGTGAACCGAGTTTAGTAAAGGACTTTGTCCTCTATGAAAATCTTGTAAGTGAGGCTTAACTATCATGGAAATTATTTTATATTCTTATGTGTATGCCACAAATCCCATGTATTATGCTCTTATGGACCATATTCTATGATTCCATTATGATTCATGTCTTATGAACTTCTAATATTTATGTCAAGACTCATGATTATGGTATTTTATATACAAGGTATGATTTTAAAATGTCATTCTCATGTTCTTATAACCTTATTCTCATGTTATAATTGTGTATCTATGTCATGAACCAACACGGGTAGACCCTAAACCGGTCACCCAAGCCTGTTCGTGGCATGACCTGAGGGGCGTTCCCAATCCCCATGGGCTGGAAACCGGTGTCGAGCATCAAAATAAAACTATTGGGAATGATTTGGCCCATAAAAATAATTAAATAAACTAGAATAAATAGAATAATTAAAACTAAACTCTAGTAGTGAAAAAAAGAAAAAAAACATAACAACTCAACATACCTCCATGTGACCTTCTAGGTCACTACCCAACTCAGAACCACGTTCACCCCAATAGTGATCCAGCATTAAAGAAACATGAAAGTATAAAGATAACGTAGGGGTGAGCACCGAGATTCTCAGTAAGAAAACACCACAAAAGCCATACCTTTCCTTCTATAAAATAGTCCATTAATGCTAGTTTGAAATAAAGATATAAAAATAGATTTTTCACAATATAAAAAAACAAAAATCATTTCCCCATTTAAAATTCCAACACAAATATTTTTTTTTTCCAAAACCAAAATAGGTGATACCAAAGTTGCATAAAAACAAAACAAGAAAACAATGAAAACTAAAAATAAACTAGTGAAACCGATAGTAAACATGCATGGAAAATGATCAAGTAACCACGAGTGATCCTAAACATCCCTAGAAGACCCCTATACGTACTCATTTTGGAACCACCTACTAGAATTTGGTGAAGCTCCTAAGTATATGACCCACTGGCCTCCTTAAAACTGACCCAATCTAGGGGCAAAGCCCACCTAGCCTAACAACCAATCCAGGGGTACCAACCTGTTTTATTGAGGTTGATCAGAAAATGTCACTCAATCATCTAAAAGACACCAAAGAACCCATGGTGGTAGTAATAATGTGTAAGTAGAAGGCCCTCTCATGTGTGACTCAACTCACAAGTCATCACCGCACTTGCCTACCCCAAACACAAACACTTATTATATATTCACCCATAACAGGTTGCTTTAGATAATATTTCCCCAATATACTTATATATTTATATGCATATATTTCAAACATACAAAGTGTCAACTAGGCTATCACATCATTTTATTATCAAGACCACTTTACAAATCAATATGAAAATTCCAACTAGACATTTACACTATTTCAAAACTGACCTTCTTTTGCAAAACACCAAACACCACTTTTAAGCTCATAATTCCAAGAGGTCCCTAACGGTTACCAAACCAAACACATTTTTGAAATGTTAATAAAAAAACATTAAACACCATTTCCATTTTTCAAATTCCAAACATGCCTTTAAGATCTCAAAATCCAAATGCATTTATAAAACCCTTTCCAATATCTAAAAAAAATAATTGGAAACCTCGTGAAATGTACCCAAAGTTACTTTGTACCAATATTTACCAAAGAAAGAGTTAATTTCAAAATGGACCAGTTTTTAAATAATGCATTCAAAACTACATGACATGTCACACACACGCCTTTTCGATATTAAATTACCATTTTAGAAATTAAGGTGCAAGAAGATCATTGTTCTAAAGTGTCATCTTCACTTAAATGCACATCCATGTGTGCACCTAGTGCACCCATGGATGTGCTGTTATCCAATGACTCCCTCTAAATTCCATGAAAGACCAAAAACCATTTTTTTCAAACCAACACTTCTTCTCACCAAACCCATCAAAATCACATTATCTCAAAAGGTGAAAATGAAATTTTCAAAGACAAGGGAAGATTTCCAGAACAAATTGCAATCCATGCCACAAAACACCATTTCTCACATTAAATACCAAATAAAAATGAGACAATATTAAAATAAAATTTTAAATGGAAAAAAATATCACACAAATCATCTAACCACACTACCAAAACCCAATTTACATTCAACCAGACACATTCGACACTTTCCAACATAAGAATAACTGGATATTTACTTAAAAAACTAATTTTAATAAATTATACTATCAAGAAAACACCTTACAGATTTTACTAAGTGCATCTATAGGGTGAAAACCATATGAAAAAATTCATTAAACAAGATTTACCACTCAATTAAACTCATTAAGCTTAAGAATGCTTAAACAGAAATGAAAAACACTACAAGATCTATTTTTAACCAGTTCTAAAAATCTATAAACTCCATAAAAGGAAAATTAGATATACCCTGAAGCAGATAATCAAGAAAAAATAATAATTGAAGTATCATAAACACCAATTAGTTTCTTTGGAATGGATTGAGATGAATACGCCTACCTCAAACCAAGCACTAACATGAAAGAACCTCAATGGAAGGAGGAACGACGTCCCGAGGACCAATCACGCCCATAAAACAATGAGAACAATATGAGAATTACAATTCACACAATTAGGGTATGGTTATATTGAAGGAAGACCCTTAAAACCAAGGGTGAAAATAATGTAGGAGTTGTCGGGCAAGGAAGATTCGCCGGAGGAAGACTACGACCAACCAGAGTGGAAGAGGGTGGCTGCTCGGGGGTTGGTTACGCTGTCGGCCAGAGCCAAAGGGTGAGTGAGGGGGTTTGCTGGTACGACGAGGCCGACACAGGGAGGAGGCAGCCTTGCCATAGCATGGAAGGTTGGAGGTGGCCTTGCCGGATCGAGGAGGCTGGAATGCGGAGGGCCGGAGGTGAACTGGATGAATCACAAGAGGCCGAAGCATTGGGGGGGGGGGGTGCATTGCTGGCTGGCTGGTTGGAACTAGCTAGGTCGGGTGGCCGGAAGCACAGGAGACCGAGGGTCAGCAGGCGAAGGGAGAGACCAAGATGGTGAAGAGGGGGGGGGGGGGGTGAGAGGCAAGGCTGGGTGTGTGGATGGGAAAACCATAAGGGAAGGAGACGGTCGGCTGTAGCGGTGAGGAGCGAGGGGGAACCCAGGGGTGCCTGGGTGCAGCACACAACAGATGGTGGGGGTGATGCAGGTAGAATAAGGTTTCCTTTTCTTTATTTTATTATTTTATTATAATGTAATAATAATAAGAATAATAATATAAAGAATAATAATAAAAATAATAATACAAATAATAATAATAATAATACAAGGAATAATAATAATAATATAAGGAATTATAATAATAACAATACAAATAATAATAATAATAATATAAAGAATATTAATAATTATTATTATACAAATAATAATAATAAAATAATAATAATAATATAAAGAATAATAATACAATAATAATAACAACAACTACAATAATAATAATAATGAGTAATTGCACAATACCTGGGCGAATGCGCGGTTAACGCCAACCGCACGGTGACCGAGCACGGCTCCGAAACCAAATAAAATTATTAAGCATCAAAAATTATAAAATGAGATCTAGCCTGAACTTTGATACGAGACCCCAAAGATAATAAAATAAAAATAAAATTAAAATTAAAAAGTCATGGTGTGATAATTCTCCCTACGATAGACACTTTCAGCTCCCAAAAAGCCACCTAGTCGAATAATATACAAAAAAAAGAATCCATGCTCGATTGAAACTGAACGAAACCAAAACATAAGAGAATGAGAGAACATGAGAGGATTCTCCCCACCACAAGAACTCAATTAGTGTGGAAATTTAGGACCCAAACACAGCACCCCAGGAATGGGGGGGGGGATGTTGGAACTTCGAACCGATCCAAACTAACTTCTATAGCTCGAGCGATACAACAACTCTGCTAAAACATGGAACTCTTAACCTAGACCAAATACAACCAACACTTGAGAAAAAACTCTGAGAAGAATTTAACCTAAGCAGTGAACCTGAGCATAACCATAAACATTGATTCTTCCATAGGCACTTACATCTCCAAATGAACATAGATAAACCAAGATCTACCCACACAAGGGCCAAACACACTTTTAAGAAAAATACATGACTCAGAAAACCACATCCACACAAAAAAGATTTCTTGGATTATAATAGAATGAGTCCATCATAACTTCATATAAAAACAATGAACTTAAAACAATGTCAAAACTTTAATAGCATAAAAACAATAAAGAAAAGTCTTTAAATGTTCCACTACCAACACAGAACATAAAACCCAAACCAAGGCTTCACACCCCCGACAACTCCTGACTACACTCGAGCTCCACCCCATATAAGGCCCCAAACTTAAACATTACTTATTATTGAATTAAATGAATTATTCACATTGAGTATCTTTTCAGGTTTAGAGTTTTAGAGAATTAGGACATATCTATTACATCTCAAAATTTACAAAGAAGACACATCTACTCAGCTTCTATTTTTTTCAAAAAATAAAACTCTTGGACACAAGAGTCATGTTTAGTTCCCTGTTTTAGATAGCCTGACATTTCCTTGATCCCATCCTTGACCCTAATCATCATTATGTCCTGTGAAAAACATTTCTAAAAAACTTGGGATGAGCATAAAAAGTCCAGTAAAGGATACACAATGAAGTAAAACTGTTAGTTTTTCAAAACAACAAGTAAACCATGTATATTTATCAAAGTAATAATTTTCACCTTTATGAATTAGTAAAAAATCTTCACTGAATAAAATATCATTACTTACTCTTTTGTAACCAAAATATTACCATAAAACCCATATAAAGAACACATAACATATAAAGGTAACTTGGGACATAAACATACTTAAATGGAATAACCATACGGTCGACTTCCACACATACTTAATGGAATATCCATACGGCCGACTTCCATACCCAATGCATTGGAGGTTATAATGTAACCACCCCTCCTGGTATTCATGGAACCACCCGTTATATGGTTTATCATGTAACCATCCATAAAATGTCCAGGTACCATTATAAAATCATAACACATAAAACAATTATAAAGGAAAGAAAACATTTCCACATTTCAATCGCAATATATCACATAAATATATTGACATAAAAAATCCATTATCAAATCCATTTTAAATACCAAAAATAGTGTATGGTATTTATTTACTTTTAAAAATATAATGGATTATTGAGGAAGCCAAAGATCAAATAATACTCGCGGCGGCAGAAAGGTCATTGTCACCACGTACGTTAAAAAGAAACATACTTTTTTTTCGTTTCGTAAAACGCTTCATATAGAAAATATTCCTTTAGAATAAAAGTATAAGTCAAAGGGGTTTATACACCATATAAATTAAATCCTTGTATTTGAACAAAAATATTCCATAATGAAAGGAGATTGAGATGAAGTCCCTTACAAAGACGATATCCTTGGATTAAGGATAAATCAATTACATAATAATGTGTGACAAAATAATACACCAAATATAAGTGGATATTAAGTGTAAAACAATCATAGGTTATTCACACATATTCATATAATGAAATATTCAAGGAGTATAAGTTTATCCCAAAGAATCAAAACTGGGTTGAGAAGTTCCCTTGCAAAAATTTGACAGCCTAACGGCATCACTTCAAAATTCAGAAAATGAGTTGATGAGAGATAAAAAGGGGTATCTCATCACTTGGACATAAAATTTATAGAAATAAGGATATATAAGAACATATCCCATAATAATAATATTTGAAGACCTAAAAATAAGTCTTTTAAAATGAAGAGGGTGAAAGGTTCCCTTACCGAATTGGGTAACTTCCGAAACGTACACCCCATGAAAGAAGGACTATGCAAAATTGATGTAAATACCCATAAACAAAATTATATTACACCAAGAGTAGAATAATGGGAATTACATACACCACACAAAGGAAAATGGTGGAAAATGTAGCATAAATCTCGCAGGAATAAAAGTGAGATGAAAAATCCCTTACGAAAACTCGGCAGCCTAACGACGCCACTTAAAACATCCAAAAATGGATTTATGAGATCAAATAGGGTATCTCATAATATGAACAAAAAAATTACAGTATGATGAATATAAAAGAACATCCCCAAACATAATAATGATGAACTTATAAGAAATGACATAAAAGAGAGTACTTAAAAAGAACGAGAGAGGTTGGATCCCTTACCTCAAGTCTGGCTTGTCTTGTTCGTTTCTTTATATTCCTGAATAATAAACTTTGGTCAATTTATAATTGTATAAGGATATCTTTTAAAGATTATTATTCATTTCATATCACATATTATAATGTTATAATAATTGGTTAATAATGTGAGTTCATATCAGACGTTTTTGTCTATGTTTGGTACATGAGTCAAAAATGAACTTGTTTGAAAATGTTTTTCCATGTAGTTATACGTAAATCATCTCCAGAATAGTATTAATGATTTAAATATCATATATATCCAGTAAATATTCATTTTATACTACTCCATAACATTTGGATATAAAAATAAATGAAATGCACCATTCATGGAGACGGTAGGCCATACGTACGCATGAACACAACTTTCATTTCTTTGTCATATTAATGGAATTAAAAATTATTGAGAGATATATATATTATAATTATAGTATAATATATATTTTATATAGGTAACATATGTTCATTAATTTCATTATTTATACATTCCATGTATTGCATGAACAAGTCACATCACTTGAGGGGGCGATAGTCCACACTTCCTCGTATGAAATTATCGCATTTGCACAACATGAAAAGCATAAAGGAATGTTTTAAATGTAAAATTCAGAATAATATAGAAAAAATAAATACCATATATATCATATATAAAATATATTTACATCCTAATGGCCACCATGAAAGGTGTTAAGAGAAGATTGGACAATCATCGTTTCGTGAGGCAGAAATTCGCCATCCACATAAACAGTATGTTCTTTAACCATTAGATGAAGGTGTGTGTAAGTGTAGCTATAATCCTTCACAGAAAAACATCCTATTATATTTAAGATACTTGTGTTGTTACAAAATAAAGGAATAAAAAGAGTTTATATGGTTGGAGAAGCAAAATAAAACAAAAGAACATAAGGGAAGACATTAAATTTAAATCAGGTAACTCTTTTTGATTTGAGTTCAAAGGCTTCCTTGGAAAGGATTATGCCCAAAGGTGAGGCTTCAATGACGAAGAGAGGGATGCGGAGATATGAAATGGGCAGGGTTTGGCCGAGCCAAAGCCTTGAGAGGTGTGGGTATGGTTGTAGAGGTGGGGGCCTCTTATAAGAGAAGAGGAGGGGCACTCTTGGAAAGTTATAAAATATTACTTTATTAAAAAATTATTTTCGGATTTTAAAGGTCCCAAAAGGATATATTTCAAGGATAAGGTGATAAGGATTCGAAATACACCCATCTAATATGTTTTTTACAAGTGTAGGTCTTATATTTTACATTATCTTTTCATTTTATTTAAATCGTTAAATAATGAGGTAATTGCTGCATCATCATGGTGTCATAAATAATTTAACATATTTAATGTCTAAAAATTATAAAAAAAATATCGTGATGTATGAAATCTTTTTATATTTCTAATTAATATTTATAGTCAAAAATATAACTTGTATAACCCCATTTAAAAATTGTTTTAGTAAAACAACACATGTTTGTGACATTTTTATTTTAACAATAAATAAAAAGTTTTTAATGTCATTTTCTTACCAAACTGGCTCCATGGGGTCCCCAAGTTGACCCATGTATTTTATTGGTCGGACATGAAACATCCAATAAGGGTGAGACATGTTTCAATGTCATTTAATATTATTAAAACATTATTTTTACCATAAATTAAACTAATTACCTCTAATCATGATTAATAAAACTTAAAAGTTACTTTTCACCAAAAAATATGTTAATCTCATTGAACCACATTTTACTTCCTAATGACAACCATGTATGTCGGATTTTTGAAAATAAAATCACAAAAGTGGTAAAGTTTCATTTAAACAAAAAATCAGTTTCCTTAAGTACCACTTAGTGGTTTCACTATTCATCAAAAATTGAAGTTTTTCAGAAAAAATACCGAAAATTCACCCTCAGCTATATTTGATATTCCGAATTCAGAAATGATTCCTATTTTAAAAAAACAAAACATATAAGTTACATTAATTAATTTAATAATTAATTCTCGCTGTCAGAACAAATAGCGTGTTTTTATGAAACAATATATATCAAAAGATTGACACTAGTTTAAGTCCAATTTCAAAGTAAAATTAATTCCAATGACCAATATTGGATTAAATGGTAAAAATATATTATAATTTTACTTTAAAATCTATTAAAAAGATAATATAATCATATAAATAAATTTGATTAAAAAGAGATTTTTAATTAAAATACAACATTTTCACTATTCATTAAAAAATGAACTTTATCGGAAAAATACCAAAAATTTACACAAAGTAAATTTTGATGTCCCAATTATAAAGAAGAATTTTATTTGGTCCAATAGAATGTATAAGAGTGAACAAAACTATATTTAAAGAGGGTTCTCCATAAAAAGGTGATAGTTTGACCTTTTAGTGAATATTAGAAGATTTATGCTTGAAATTGGATTCATTTTCATTTTACGCCTCTAAAATTTATCGGATGAAAGTAAAAATATTTGACAAACATATATAATCATTTTGTAGTTAGTTCCGTTCTTTCCCACCATTACAATGGCTAGGCATTAACTACCATTTAAAATAATATTATTTTATTATTAGAGTGCGACGTAAGATTTCAAAGGAACTCGTTGTCATGTATTGGGTACGCCATCAAGCATAGCATTACATTTAAAGTAATATTAATATTTTATTCAAAAATATGGATAAATATAAATTTGTCATATCCTTTATTTACCTGAGGTGTTACACACCAAGACCCATGGCTAGGGATCTAACAACTAAAGTATCTTCTGCCTCATAGTCAGGCACTGGAATCCTCTTGTCACAATGTCTTATTCAGGAAATGCTTCCTAAATTTTTTTTCTAGATGATCCCGGCACCCACAATGATGACATGTCTTCGGAGGGATGCAACATGATGGGTTCATGTGCCCCAGATTTCCATATCGATGGCACACCATTGAATGGTCTGATGAACTGGAATCCAGGACCACTACAGAGGAAAGTTCAGAAATAGGTCCCTCTGGAACACCCCAATCTCCAAATGGGGAACCTTCACGAGCAACTAGATATGATGGATTTCCAACCATCTGTGCTCTAGAGACGAACTCAACTAGGAATTCCTCATACACTAGCTTCTCGAAATGATGGTCCTTATAAGGGAGGACCTGCTCCTTGATATTTGGATGGAGACCCACGATAAAGATATAAGTCTTCACCAAATCATGCGATGGTACCTCTGAATAAAAGAGCACAAGTTCCTTGAAATGGTCAATATATGCTTTCACCATCTGTTTTCTTTTTTTGAATTCACATGATCTCTTCCCCTTTCTTAGTCTTAACCTATTCTGGTACAAACCATCAGATGAATATGGACTTAAAGACATCCCATGTCATCCAAACTTGCATTGATGGTGGGGTGAACAACTCCCATTCATCCAGAGCTGGACCTTCAAATAGACACAAAATTGCACACACTTTGATAGCTTCGGGAGTTCTCAATACCTTGAAGATCTTCTCAACCTCTTCAATCCTCTCTACCGCCTCTAACGAACCTCGATCACCATAAAGGATAGGAAATCTACAAGAAGGACCAAAAATTGGTCATGACTTATCAGCAACCTTGGGGACCTTTCTGGGAATCATTTTCTGAACTACATAAAAAACACCAAGTTGAAACCAATATCAAATCAAAGTATAATTAAAAGTAACATCTGGATCCTAAATGACCAGCTCAAAAACCAAACAATACAAACACAACCCAAAATCACATTTTCAAAATCCACCTTTTCATTTTATATTTCCAAACCGCCTTCTTTCAAGGCCACTTTCCAAATACCAAACCCACTTTACCCATTTAAAAACCTTTGAGGAATCCACTCTCATTCCAAATCCATTTTCAATATAAATTTCCACATTCAAATTGAACACACACTCACATCAACTGAAATCAAAATGAAACACAGCCATTGATAAAACATCGGAATGAGGAACTAGTGTCTATTCCTAACCTGGAAACGTGGTGGTGATCCATGCCCCAAGTAAGGCATAACACAAAGAGAACATTGAACCATTCACTTATAATCCACATGGGTCACCACCCCATGTGAGGCCACAACATAACTCGATTTTCCTCTATTGTCATCTTTCAATCCAAAATACCCAAGACAAAAGACTCAAATCTCATATTACCCTTGGTAACTCAAGAATTAGCATGAGTAAGAGTTCACGATGCTCTTCCCGCACCTACCTCCCGAGTCCCGACACTCCTAATCTCTATCTACCAGACATAAAAAATAGAATGAACCACCCTCTGATACCATTTTCTCATAAACCAACCCAAGTCGACCATGAACCGGTCACCCGAGCCAGTTCTTGGCATGGTCCGAGGCGCATTCTCCATCCCCACGAGCTAGAAACTAGTGTCAGGCATCAAAATAAAATTGTTGGGAATGATTTGTCCCATAAAAGTTAATTAAATAAACAATAATAAATAGAATAATTAAAACTAAACTCTTGCAATGAAAAAATAAATTGACAGAACAACTCAACATACCTCCATGTGACCTTCTAGGTCAATACCCAACTTTGAACCAAGTTTTCTCTGAGAGCGATCCATCACTAAATAAACTTGAAACTAAAAAGATAAGATAGGGGTGAGCACCGAGATTCTTTGTAAGAAAACACCACATAATCCATACATTTCCTTCCAAAAAAATTCCATTAATTCTATTTTGAAATAAAGATATAAAAATATGGGTTTTCACATTTTAATAAAAAAATCATTTCCCCATTTAAAATTCTAGCACAAAGGCAAATAATTTTCAAAAACCAACTACCATTTGAAAAAAAAAACCAAAATTGGTGATACTAAATCTATGCTAAAACCAAACAACCAAACAGTGAAAACTGAAAATAAACTAGTGCAATAGAAAGTAAACATGAAAGGGAAATGATCAAGTAACCATGGGTACCAACTCATCTAATCAGGTTTGATCAGCAACCATCACTTGATCATCTAAAAGATGACCAAGAACCTGTGTTGGTAGTAATACTATGTAATTAGGAGGCTCTCTGACATGTGACTCAACTCACTGATCATCACCGAACTTGCCTACCCCAAACACGAACACTTTCTATGCATTCACCAATACAGGGTTGCCCTATAGAGAAGAAATCCATATACTTAAATATTTATATGCATACATGTCAAACATACAAAGTTCCAACCAAACTATCACATCATTTGATTATCAAAACTACTTTATAAATAACTTTGAAATTTCCATCCTGGTATTTACGCTATTTAGAAATTGACCTTCTTTTGCACAACACCAAACACCACTTTTAAGATCAAAATTCCAAGCGGCCCCTAATGGTTTCCAAACCAAACACATTTTTGAAATGTAACCAAAACAACATTAAACACCATTCCCATGTTTCAAATTCCAAACATGCCTTTAAGATCTCCAAATCCAAATACATTTATAAAACCCTTTCCAGTCTCTAAAAAAATAATGAGAAACCTCGTGAAATATACCCAACAATCCATTGTACCAGCATTTACCAAAGAAGGTTTCCATTTAAAAATGAACCAGGTTTTAAATAATGAATTCAAAATGACATGAAACATCACACACATGCCTTTTCAAGATTAAAGTACCATTTGAGAAACTAAGGTGAAAGAAGAGAATTGTTCTAAAGTGTTATTTTCACTTGAATGAACATACATGTATGTACCTAGTGCACCCATGGATGTTATGTCATCCAATGACACCCTCCAAATTCCATAAAATACCAAAAACCATTTTATTTTATAACCAACACTTCTTTACACCAAAACCATCAAAATCACATTATCTCAAAAGGTGAAAATGAACATTTTGAAAGACAAGGGAAGCTTTCCAGAACAACTTACAATCCATTACACAAAACACCATTTTTCACATAAAATCCCAAATCAAAATCCAACCATCTTAACATAACAATTTTAAGGGGAAAAAATCACACAAATCATCTAATCTCACCACCAAAACCCAATTTACATTCAACCAGACACATTTGACACTTTAAATCATAAAAATAACTAATTATTTACATTGAAACCTATTTATAATAAATTAAACTATCGAGAAAACACCTCAATGAATTTACTAAGTGCGCGTCCATTGTGAAAACCATACGCAAAAATTTATTAAACAATATTGATCACTCAATCAAACACATTGAGATTAAGCTGACTTAAACATAAATAGAAAACACTTCCAGATATATTTTTAACCAGTTATAAAAATATATAAATGACATAAAAGACTAATTAGATATACCATGAAGTAGATAATCAAGTAAAAATAATAATTGAATTAGAAAAAACATGAATTAGTTTCTTTAGAATGGAATGCGATGGAAACACCTCCCTTAAACCAAGAGAGAATACGACAGAACCTCAATAGAAGGAGGAACAATGCCACGCAGACCAATCATGCAACTAAAAGAATGAGAAAAATGTGAAAATTAAAATCTACACCATTAGGGTGTGGTTATATTGATGTAAAAACATTGAAACCAAGGGATAAAATACCATATGAGTTTTCGGGCAAGGCAGATTCACCGGAGAAAACTGCGGCCGACCGTAGTGGAAGAGGGATTTCGCTGGGGGGGCAGTTGCGCTATTGGATAGAGTAAAAGGGAAAGTGAGGAGGTCTAATAGTGCAGAAAGGAAAACATAAAGAGGAGGAGGCCTTTCTGGAGCACGGAAGACCAGAGGCTGGAGGCGGCCTTTCCCGAGCATAGAGGCTGGAACGCGGAGGACTGGAGGTGGCCTGGATAGAGCGTGGGAGGCCTAAGCATGGGGGGGTCAGTGCGTCTCTAGACAAATGGTTGGCACTAGCTAGGTTGGGTGGCTGGAACCATGGGAGGGTGAGGTTTGAAAGTTGGGGGGTGAGATCGGGGCGGCAAAGAGGTGGGGGCGAGTGGTGAGGCTGGGTGCGCAGAGGGAAAAACCAGAAGGGCAGGCGATGGTTGACCGTAACGGCAAGGAGCGAGGGGGAACTCAAGGGGTGCATGGGTGTGGCGTACATTAGATGGGGGGGGGGGGTGATTCATGTAGAACATTGTTTCTTTTTTTTTAATTTTATTATAATGTAATAATAATAATTTAAAGAATAAAATAATAATAATAATAATAACAATATAAAGAATAATAATAATACATATAATAATATTAATAATACAATAATAATAATAAAAATAACAATAATAATGATGATGATGATCAATTACAGGTCACTTGGGCGGACCACACGACTACTGTTGACCACATAGTGACTGCACAGGTACGAAACTGAGTAAAATTATTAGATGTTAAAAATTATAAATTGGGACCCAGTCTGAACCATGACATGAGGGAAAAGAGATAATAAATAACAAAATAAAAATGAAATTTAAAATTTGATGTGGGGAAATTCTCCCCACCAAATACACTTTCTTCCCATAGAAATTCATCAAGTCAAACAATAGCAAAAACAAGAATCCATGCCCGACTGAAACCGAAAGAAAAAAAAACACAAGAGAATGGGAGAACCCAAGAGGGTTCTCCCCACCACAAGAACTCAACTAGTGTGGAAATGTAACACCCAAACACACCACACCAGGAGGGGGGGACTCCCAACTAATTCAAACTAACTTATATAGAACGAGAAAAACAACGACTCTATTAAAACTTGACACTCTCGACTCAGACCAAAAACCTCCAACAATAGAGAAAAAACTTTGAGTAGAACTTAACCCAAGCAGTGAACCGGAGAATAACCACAAACATCGATTCTTCTACAAAAACTTACATCTATAAAAAATATATCTAAACCAAGATCTACCCACACAAGGTCCAAACAAACTTTTAATAAAAAAAACATGACTTAGAAAACCACATCCACACAAACATGACTGCTTGGATTATAATAGAACGAGACCATCATAACTTCATGAAAAAACAACGAACTTACAACAATGTTAAAAATTTAAAAGCAGAAAAACAAGAATGAAATGACTTTAGACGTTTTACTGCAAACACAGAACACAAAATCTGAACCAAGGCTTCATACACCCCAAAAATCCTGACTATGCACGAGCTTCACCCCAAGACCTATGGATGGGGCTCTAACAGATGAATCATCTTCTACCTCATAGTCAGGCACTAGAATCCTATCACAACGTCTTCTTCAGGTGATGCTTCCTGCAAAATTTCTCTAGATAACCCAAACACCAACCACGATGAAACGTCTTCGAAGGGATGCAACATGATGGCTTCATGTTCCATAGATGTCCAAACTAATGGAACTCCATTGAATGGTCCAATGAAATGGAATCCAGGACCACTATAGAGGAATCTTTAGAAAAGTTCCCTCTGGCAGACCCTACTCACCAAATCAAGAACCATCACGAGCAATTGGACACACTGGATTTCCAACCATCTGTGCTCCAGTGACCAACTTAGCTAAAAACGCCTCATCCACCAGCTTCTTGAAATAATGGTCCTTAGAAGGGAGGAAATTCTCCTTGATCCCGGGATGAAGACCCCCGATTAAGAGAGAAGTCTTTATCAAATCATCTGATGCTACCTCCAAAGAAAAGGGCACACATTACTTGAAATGATCAACCTATGCTTTCACCATCCATTGGCCTTGTTGAATACACATGATCTCTTCCCTTTTCTTTGTCTTCACCTCTTCTGGTATAAACCATCGGATAAAGTAGGATTTAAAGACATCCCACATCATCCAAACTTGAATTAATGGAGGGGAGAACAACTCTCATTTTTCCAGACCTGCACCCTCTAACAAACCCAAAATGGCACATGCTCTGATAGCTTCAGGAGTTCCCAATACCTTGAAGATGCGCTTGAACTCTTTAAGACACTCTGATGCCTTTAACAGACCCCAATCACCGTGAAGGATAGGCAATGTCTGAGAAGGACAAAAAACAAGGCATGTCTTATTAGAAACCTTGGGAACCTTTCTAGGAAACAATTTCTGAACAAAATAAAAAACACCAAGCTAAAACTGATATCAAATCAAATTATAATTAAAATTAACATCCAAATCCAAAATAACCGGCTCAAAAACCAGACAAATACAAACACAACCCAAAATTCCCTTTTCAAAATCCACTTTTTTGATTTTAGATTTCAAAACTGCTTTCTTTTAATAAATCTTTACAAATACCAAACCCACATTACCCATTTAAAACCCTTTGAGATAATAACTCAAATTCCAAATCCATTTTCACTTTAAAAGTACAAATTCAATATCAACCCACACTCACATAAACTAAAATAAAATCAAAACACCACCAATGACAAACCATCGAAATGAGAAACTAGTGTCTAGGCCTAACTGGGCGACATGGTGGTGAGTCATGCCCCATGTAAGGAATAACACTAAGAGAACATTGAACAAAGCACTTAGACTCCACATGGGTCACCACACCATGTGAGGCCACAACATAACATGATTTTCCACTATTGTCATCTCTCAAGACAAAACAACATAATACAAAAGAATCAAATCCCAGACTACCCATAGTAACTCAGAAATCTGTGCGAGCAAGGGTTCCTGATGAACTTCCCACACCTACCTCCTGAGTCCCAAAAATCCTAATCTCTATCTACCAGACATCCCAAATATCAACAACCTCCATCTGATATCATTTTTGTCACAAATCAAACCAGGTTGAACCTAAAACGGTCACCCAAGCTGGTCCGTGGCATGGCGTGAGGGGAGTTCCTGATCCCCATGGGCTGGAAACCAGTTCCAGAAATCAAAATAAAACTATTGTGAAAATTTTTTCCCATAAAATATAATTAAATAAAAAGAATAAACAGAATAATTAAAACTAAACTCTAGTAGCGAAAAAAAGAAATAAACAGAACTGCTCAACATACATCCATGTGACCTTCAAGGTCACCACCCAACTTGGAACCAAGTTTGATCTGAGAGTGATCCATCACTAAAGAAACCTAAAACTGAAAAGATAACATAGGTGTGAGAACCAAGATGCTCAATAGGAAAACACCCCAGAATTCATAACTTTCCTTCCACAAAATAGTCCAATAATGATAGTTTGAAATACAAATATAAAAATAGGGTTTTCACATTTTAATAAAACAAAAATAATTTCCCCAATTAAAATTATAACACAAAGACAAATCATTTTCCAACAAACCAATATCCATTTGAAAAACAAAACAAAACAGGTGATACTAAAGCTGTTCTAAAACAAAACAGGAAAACAATGATAACTGAAAATAAACTAGTGACACAGAAATTAAACATGAAAGTTAAATGATCAAGTAACCATGGGTGATCATAAAAATTCCTATAAGAACCATATATATACTCGGTTTGGAACCACCTTTTGGAATATGGTGAAGCTATTAAGTCTATAACCAACTTGCCACCTTAAAACTGACCAAATTCAGTGGAAAAGCAAACTTGGCCTAACAAAAAATCCATGGGGTACCAACCTTTCTAATCGGGGTTAATCAACAACCGTCACTCGATCATCTAAAAGACGCCTAGGAGCCCATGGTGGTAGTAATACTCTGTAAGAAGGAGGCCCTAACACGTGAGACTCAATTCATAGGTCTTCACCGCACTTGCCTACCCCAAACATGGACACTTCCTAAACATTTACCCATAAAGGGTTACCCTTGATAGGAGTGCCCCATATACTTATATATTTATATGCATACATGTCAAACATAAAAAGTTCCAACTGGGCCATCACATCAATCGATTATCCAAACCACTTAACAAATAACTTTGAAATTTACAACCGAGCATTTATGCTATTTAGAAACCAACCTTCTTTTTCACAACACCAAACACCACTTTTAAGCTTAAAATTCCAAGAAGGCCTTAACAGTTTCCAAGGAAAACACATTTTTTGAAAAGTCAACAAAATAACATTAAACTCCATTTCCATGTTTCAAATTATAAACAGGCCTTTAAGATCTCCAAATCCAAATAAATTTATAAAACCCTTTCTAGTCCCTAATAAAAGTATTGGAAACCTCATGAAATGTACCTAATGGTCCTGTGTACCAACATTTACCAAATAAAGAGAAAATTTCAAAACTGAACAATTTTTAAATAATTCATTAAAAATGACACGACATGTCACACACAAGCCTTTAAGAGATTAAAATACCATTGGAGAAGCTAGGGTGCAAGAAGTGCATTGTTCTAAATTATCATATTCACTTGAATCCACATCCATGTGTGCACCTATTGAACCCATGGACATGATGTCATCCAATGAAACCCTCAAAATTCCATGAAAGTCCAAAAACCATTTTATTTTTAGACCAACAGTTTTTAAACCAAACCCATCAAAAGTATATAATCTCAAAAGGTGAAAATGAACATTTTCAATGACAAGGGAAGCTTTCCAGAACAACTTACTATCCATTCCACAAAACACCATTTTCCACATAGAAGACCAAATCAAAATCTAACAATCTTAAAATAATAATTTGAAGGAAAAAGTATATCACCCAAATCATCTAGTCTCACTGCCAAAACCTAATTTACATTCAACCAGACACATTTGATACTTGAAGGCATAATAATAACTAAATATTTACATAGAAAACTATTTTTAATAAATTATAATATCGATAAAACACATCAATAAATTTTCTAGGTGTGTCGCCAGGGAAAAAACCATACACAAAAATTTATTAAACAAGATTTACCCTTCAATCAAACACATTGAGAATATGCATGCTTAAACATAAACAGAAAACACTACAAGATCTATTTTTAACAAGTTATAAAAATATATAAACACCATAAAAGACTAATTAGATATACCATGAAGTAGAAAATCAAGTAAAAATAATAATTGAATTAGCACAAACACCAATTAGTTGCTTCAGAATGGAATGGGATAGAAACTCTTAACACAAACAAAGTGCGAACGTGAAAAAACCTCAATAGAAGGAGGAACAACACCCCATGGACCTATCACACACCTAAAAAAATGAAAAAAACATGAGAATTACAATTCACACCATTTGGGTGTGGTTATATTGATGGAAAACCCTTAAAACCAAGAGAGAAAATACCAGATAAGTTTTCGGGCAAGGTGGATTCACCAGAGGAAAACCGTGGCTGACCAGAGGGAAAGAGGGAGGCCACTGGGGGGGGGGGGATTGGTTGTGGTATTGGATAGAGAGAAAGGGTGAGTGAGGGGTTATACTAGTGTGGTGAGGCTAATTCAAGTGGGAGGCGGCCTTACCGAAGCGCGGAAGGCTGGAGGCCAGAGGTGTCCTGACCAGAGTGCGCATGACGGAACACAGAGGGCCAAAGGTAGCCCATCCAGAGCGTGGGAGGATAGAGCATGGGGGGGGGGGGGTGCATCACTGGTTGGTGCTGGCTATGTTGTTTGGCCAAAAGTGTGGGTGGGAGAGAGTTGACAGGCAGAGGGCGAGACCGGGGCAGCAAAGGGGAGGGGGGTGAGAGGCGAGGCCAGGTGTGCGGAGGGGAAAACCTAGAGGGCAAGTGGCAGTCAGCCGTAGTGGCAAGGAATGAGGGAAAACATAGGGGGTTTCTAGCTGTGGTGCACAATAGATGGGGGGGGGGTTATGTAGTTAGAATATGGTTTAGTTTAGTTTATTTTATTTTAATATAATTTAATAATAATAATAATAATAAGAATATAAAGAATAATAATATTAACAATACAAATAATAATAATAATATAAATTATAATAATAATATAATAATAATAAAAAAATTATAATTTTATGAATAATGAGCAACTGCATGACACCTGGGCTAACTATACGGCTACCGCCAACCTTGTGGTGACCGCACATGGGTCCGAAACCCAGTAAGATTATTAAACGTCAAAAATTCTAAATCAAGACCCAACTTGAACCTTGAATCGAGAGCCTAGAGTTAAGAAATAACAAAATAAAAATGAAATTAAAAATTTGGGGCGTGGCAATCTACCTTGTTTACCCTTACTGAGCATTTGAGATCACTCTTTATTATGTTTCCTTTTCCTAGGTTATGAAGAAAGGATTTATGTAGGGTATTTCTATGAGGAGTAAAAAATTGGAAGATCTTTTTAGGAAAAATTGAATATCATTCACCAAATTAGAATATTGTGTTCCATGTTTCCAAGGGAACTAAACTTTTATGGTTCTCAAATGTATACTCTTGTAATGTATCAAATATTCATCTAAAAATATGAAATATCCATGTATGAGAATCATAGGTTTCAATATTCCATCACTAACATTCTCTCTTGTGTCAGGTTGATGAACTTATAAGACTTCTCACCCCTCAATGTTTCAAGATAGAAGTGAATTAGAAATTTTGTCTCTAATCCCTTCCATTATAACCCTCTTTCTGCCCACATTGATTTACAGTGTCCCACAAATGCTTAGATAGTCCATGAAACATGTATATAGTAAGATTCACCCTCCTATCCATAATTTTCTTAAGGTTCTTAAAGATCATATAGACTATATCAATCTATAACTCAACTTCCTAGGGGTATCCTTTACTAGTGAACGTCAACGGATGATACAGTTGAAAATCTCTTGTTAGCTCAAACATCGAAGGAATGGTGTGAATAATATCCCTTTCCCTATATCGACCCACAAGAATCTATCACGACGCTAAACATTCATTTGATCCTCAGGAACTAAAGGAAGATCTGATTTAGCTATGTTAGGAGCATGCTAATTGCCACTCCCCTAATGCTCAATTTTAAAACAATGAGGAGTAATTTTCTCTAAAAGACAAAAATACTCCTTAGAACACTATATAACAACAAGATTGACCTCAACAGGTGACATTAATAGAGAACCACTAGCTCATGGTCTCTCTAAACATTTCTTGAAAATTGTATTAACATGACCTAATGGTTATTTTGTTTTTATTTATTAGATATAACAGGTATCTCATTTCACAATTCATATAAAAATATATCACATGACATAAATATGTCTCTATCACCAACAATTAATTTCAAGATATACCCCTATGTTCCTATCATGATATATGCATACTCAACTCATGCTAAATTGATCCATGATTAAAAATCTAAATAAACAATAACAAGACACAATGTTGAGTTTGGATTTAATTATGAGGAATAATATAGGATTTGAACAAGAGTTAAGTGTCACAAAGTAATATTTTCCTCAAAAAGTGGTCCAAATTCTTCAGAGTTTCTCTTGAAGGTGTTTATGATGACTACTAATGATCTATTATTGAGAAAAATGAATTTTTATTTATGAAAAATATCTTTAAGAGCTGACTGGTGATGGAATAACTAGAAGGATAGTCGCCTCCTAGTTGGGTGGAGAGTTTAGAATACTCTTCAAATTTATTAATCACATTCTCTACCCCAGGAAAGGTGACTATTAAACCTTAAGATACTAAAATGTCTACATGATTAGTCTTATTAAATTGGACTTAAGATCAGTTTGTATAGTTATCTTATGGTTCATTTATTCAAAATGATCAAGCCTTCATCTAGATCCAATTACATGATTTATCCAAATATGATTTATCTAATGTTAAAGGCTAAAGTAAATGTTTCTAATAATTTGGAAAGTATTACTAATTTTAATGTATTTTGAATGTCAAAAGATATTTTCTCAAGAATAAGGATCAGTTGGAACCCCTGGAACAAAAAATGGGTAGCTGATAATGATAAGTTGTATTTTGAGTTTAATCTAGTGGACCACCCAACAAGACTTAGGGATCTTGTTGATTTAATATTAGAGCATGATGAGCTTGTTGTATATTCAGATGAGGAAGAAGAAGCTGTTGAAAAATAAGAAGAAGATATGGAACCCTATATTTATGTCTCCCAAGTATTTTCCAATTACATATGGAGATCCTATCCCACATAGGAGGCTTCCAAAAAGATAAAAGTTTGTGAAGATGGATGATTAAAAATAACAGTTTTTGGAGAATGTTAGTTTAAAATTAGTTCAAAGTCTAATAAAGAAGAATATAATGATGACGATGAATAATATGAGAATGGAAATAGAAATTTAAATAGTAATGGAGATGATGAAAATAATAGTAAAGTTGATGATTATGATTTTGACCATGATGTTTTAGTTTAAAAAATTATAAGGAAATATGTAGATATGCCTCTAGAGATTCTTCCTTCACCTGGGGAACCTACTGAGAAACCAATATTTATTGGATAGGTATACCTAGAGATTAAAAAAATATGAACCTGTTGAGTGGGAGAAATCCCCATCTATGAAAATATTTCATGAAATTATAGTTGTTGATGGATTTGATGCCAGTTCTCTTGGTGATGATCAAACTATGTCTAACCCTACAATGGCTGAACAGATGTATTTCATAGATGATTTTGAGAATCATGTAGCTGAACAATCAAGGAAGTAACTTATTCACGAAGAAGATGAAAATGAAAAACTTGATGAAAATTCTATAGATAAGCATATAGAAGTTTCCTCTACTATTTTTATTCAAAAAGATGACGTTTAGATGGTGGAAGCACCAACTATTGGTGACTCAGATACTACTGTACGTAGATAAAGTGTTAAAAAATTAGTTAAGTTTCCATTTGTACCTTTAGTTGAGGTAAAACCTAATATGGTACCTTTTTTTGTTCCTTTTATTGCTAAAAATATAGACAGTTGGGTTGATCCTATGGATGAATAATGGGATAGATTCGATAAGTGTACACTAAAGGATGGTGGACATGTGGTTTTAAATATTGGAGATCTTAAATGATTTATGGTTAGTCAAATTGATGTCTCAGGACTATTATAAAAGTTTGTTTCTGTAAGAGAACCTAAACCAAAACCTTATCGTCCTATTGTCTCTCTAGCTATGCTGGAGGACCTAGTCACCAATGGTGACTTGGAAAATTTCAGAAGAGATTTTATTTCATATTTTGATAAGTGATTGAAGAATAAAGCTCCACTCCTAACCAAACTTAGTGAGAATGATTCCTGGTACCGTTTGAGTTTGTGACCAACACATTCAACCTAAAATGTTTCGTCACACATAGAAGATAGAAATTGAAAATAATAGGATTAGTTGTGAACTGAAGTATTTGAAGGTTGTTATGGAAGGAATGCAATATATATTTGTAGTGAGTGTGGATACTATGTTGGAAAGAATTGAAACTCTTACCTCAGTGGCTTCTAGTTCAAAAACTCATACACCTCCTACAGTTGATGTTGATCAGATATGAAGAGTTTTCAGAGAAGAGGATAATGCTTCTTCAAGTGGTCCTGCTAGTGGATAACCCATCATACCATTGGAGATTTTGAGAAAGTCTAAGTAGGGTACTAAGCATGATCACATTATGATCAGATTATATACTAAGAATATAAATCCTAGCTAAGAGACTATTACCAAATGCATAAATTTTTATCTCTCAAGGATTTATACAATGTACCCCCTGGATGATCACTTCAAGTTCTTAACTAAAAATTTAAGGATGCCTCCTATTACTCAGGCCTTTAAAGAGAAAGTTTTCAAGTTTAAGGAAATGAACCTAGTGTTAAATCGGTTTATGGAAGATATGGGTGATTTCTTTATTGAAATAGAAAGAGGTGGGAATATTATATTGGAATTTTTAAATTTCATGAAGCCATTTATTTATGTGAATGGTACTGTAGTTTTTGCTTAGGAAGCCATTCCTATTACCCCAAAAGCCTCTCTTAGACCTGGAGTTTCCAAATATCTCACTTCCCCTCTAAATTCTCTATTAAAAACTTTTCCTCTTCATCCTACCCAAGCTATGTGAAAACTTTGTCCGGTTGTTTTTATAGAGAAACGTACTCCTTGATCGATAGTTAGACTATCCATTAGTGTTCTATATACTTTACCTACAACAACATTAGATCATACTGTTTTAGATTAATAGAGAACTAAAGACAATGGAAAAGAACCAATGGATCCTTCTACCCAAACTTTAGGATATTGGATTAGACATTATTTTTTTGATGGGACAATGTTTTTGTATAAATTTTTGAAAAACCTTATTATATATCTTTAATGATAATCTTTCTTATTCTTTATCTTCTCTTCTTATTTTCTATTTTATTATATATTTCCTATTCTAATATTCTAATATATATCTTTTTGATAATCCCAAAAGACAGATAATTATTGTGGAGTATTTGCTTTATCTATATGCACATACTACCATTCCTTATATTTGATACCATCTGGATGATTATTCTTACTTTCTTCTAATTTTACCTTTGATATCATAATTTATGATAACTTTGATTCCTTGATTTAATTTTTTGATATTATCTTTGATGCCATGATTTTTGATAATAAAAAAGGGGGATATTGTTGACCTCCTTGTTTTAATGATCACAAAATCATGATTCTAATGACATTAATGAGATTTACGTTTTCTGTAAGTATTTTAAAATATGAGACAGATGATAAAATTTCCCAAGTATGAGTCACTGTTAATTTTGAGACACCGCTAAGGATGATTCACCATCAAGGATGACTCACTGCCAATCTGACACATCGCCAAACTTTTCTCACCGTCAACATGGAAAAATGGAAAAATCTTGAAATGAGTCACTGTCACATGTGACACTTCCACAAATGTCACACCATCATGGATTTCATTCCTTCAAAGTGGAATTTTGGTTAAGTATGAGACACTTCCAGAATGAATCACCACCATCTTGACCTATAACCAGAATACAATCTGTCATCAAATTAATCACCATCAAAGGAGTCACCCCCAACATGAAAAATTGGCTAAGTACAAGACACCACTAGAATAAGACACAATCATCCTAAAACACCGTCATCCTAAGACACTGCTAGAACAATAATCCTCTATAATCCAAGTCACCCACACTATTTTCTTAACTTATACTTATTTTTAATTATTACTAATATCTATATTATGGAATTTAATTCCATTTATTATTCTAATGATTGTTTCTTTTTTCTCGACAGAATAAATTGATGTAAGTGTAAGACATACAGTACGAGGAAGTAGAGAGGATCCAGATATTTCTGCTGATGATTATAAAAAGAGAAGAAGACTCCCTTATGCATTGGAGGTGAATGCTCATGCAATGTAGACAGATAGAAAGTTGAGAGATCGTGCTTATAGAAAACACACATAGAGTTAAAGAGATGAACTAAAACATCCAAAATGCACTTGAATGAGGAATATAAATCTCATATACAATTGATGCTTTCCTACAGTCAGGAACTAGAGTCTATGAAACTCTGTTATACTGAAGTTTTTAAGAGATCCTGACTCAAGCTGTTTTTTAAAATACTTTCAAGGAGTCATTAGATTCACTGGATATAGAAAGAGAATTTCTATTACTTTACACTCTTATTTTCTCTTCCATGTTTACTTTATTTTACATTTCAAGTAGTGTGTGTGCGTACTATGCTTCATCACACACATACACACACTATATCTTGTGCTGAACTGGAAGATACTTTATATATTCTCTTAACTCTTCTTACCCCTGTACTCCCATAAATAACTATGGTAGAGGTACCTCTGTGATATTTTTTGTTTATACTCACAAAAATAACTATGGAAGAGGTCAGGTGTGATCTGGACAGTTATAAACTAATATAAAACCCAATTTTGGTTATGGATAAAACTGTTAATTTTTATATAATCTGCTTGGTGGAAGGTCATCACCAAGTGGAAAGGATTAAGTCATGAATTTAGAATGAACCTCTTGCATTCAATATTTTCACTATGTGTTTTTGTTTATTTAATTTATACATTTAAAATTGAATTTATTTTAGAAAAAAAAACTTATACTTTGATACTTAATCATTATTTGTGTTTTATAAGATTTTAATTATGTAAATTTATTGCAAAAGACTAAGTAATATTTTATATTACTTACCCAAGATCTAATTAACATTAAAGAAACCTTTTGAAAGATTATAACTTATAAGGAACAACTATATTGATCAAACAAGTTTTTTTAAATTAATTGTGAGAATCTTTTAAATCCATTTTGAATAGAAATTTTTATTGGGTACTCAACTAAACCCCTCATGAGATACTCACTCTAACAAACATTTGGCATCATAGGGTTATTTTATTTGGTATTAAAATTTTCAAATATTTTTAATTGTGACTTTAGTTAAAATTTAAAGAACTTAAATTTATATTATTTCTAAATTGATATCTTTAAATGGATTATAGATAAGAAGGTTCTACTACTAACTGACCTCCCTTTTTCTTTGGTGACAATAATTCTCAACGGAAAATAAAAATGAAAATGCACATTGAGAGTATGTGATTTGAAATATGGACTGTAATAGAAGATAAATATTAACTGTGTAAGGAATAATAAAGTACTTGGGATGATTCTACCAAGTTATCTTACAATAGAAATTATAAATCTATGAATTCCCTTTAATTTAATTTAGGATATGAAGAGTTTAACATAATTTTTTTGTGTACAAATTCTTTTGAGAATTGGGATACTTCGTCTGTTTCCCATGATGGAACTTTAAATTTCAAGGATATGAGATTAAATACTCATATGATTAAATATGAAAACATTAAAATGAATCCTGATGAACCTATTTCTAACATGTACCTCAAATTAATGAATTTTTTAACAAAATGATCTTGCTTGGAAATCCTTTATCTGACGAGGATCAAATTATGTGACTAATTAGATGTCTACCTAAAAGATGGAGAGGAACATCTATCTCTATTAGAGAGTCTTTCAATATGATCAAGTAACCAGTTAATGAGATGATTGCTAAGATTATAGACTATAAGTAATAGTTAAAAGAAAACTGATAAGATGATGAAGAACTTAATATAAAATTAGCCGCATTTAAAACTACTGCATCTCAACAAAAAGAGAAGGAAATATAAAAAAAGAAAGTTAAGATATAATTCCAAGTGATAGTGAATCACCTTCATATAATGATGAGAAGATGGCCGAAATATCTTGACTGTTTAAGAAATTCTATAGGAAAAATAAGTTTTCCAAGAAGCCTAATTATAAATGGAAATATAATACTAAAGGAAATTGGAAGAAGGACTAGAAGAAAGATGATAATGTGGTTATCTTCTATGAGTTCAAGAGGAAAATACATGTGAAAGATGACTATCCAAAATTGAAATATAAAAAGAAGTATGAGGAAAGGGACAAAATATAAAAAATGATATGAAAGTCACATGGAGTGATTATAAAGATGGATCCAGTGATTCAGATTCATCACATGAGGAGTAGTCATATAGAGCAAACATGTTCTTTATAAACAACATGTCTAAGGTACCTTCTGTATCTACTTTACCTGTTGTACCTATAGTGTCATCTATGTATGATTTTGAAATTTCTAAAAATAAACATAGTGATGATGACATGTATAAAGAATAATTGTGTGAATATTACCATATTTTATAGGATATGTGTAATTAATTTAAGGATAAATATAAAACTCTCAAAAGATATAATTATTTTACTACTAATAGAAAATCTGAATTGTCTGTTGAAAAATAGAAGAATTATCAAATATTAAGAAAAAAATTGAACTTAATTTTTCAAATGAGAAGATAAAGAAATACCTAGAAAAGTTTAAAAATGATGGATAAACGTTTAATCATATATTAGGAAATCAAGTTTCACTTATGTATGTAACTAGAATTAGTAATCATCATAGACAATGAAGAATAATAAAGAATAAATTTGTATGTAAGTCGAAATAAGAATGTTCTTTTGAAAATTATTTTTCTAAAGGAAATAGTAATTTTTTTATTTAATAAATACTTCAATATGTTTATAGGAAACCCATTAATAAATTTTGGGTTCCCAAAGCTTTGATTACTAAAAGTTTTTCACCGCAACAAATCTGGGTACCAAATTCATTTCTTGTATAGACTTTGTTTTATAGGAAAAATATTTGAAGACCTCCTATTGAAGTATATGGTACTTGGAAAGTTTTTGTTAAATGCATATGATAGGATATTATTCATGATTAAAGATCCCTAATAAGGTTAATGGTGGTCATGTCACCTTTGGTGACAATGAAAAAGGAAAAATCATTGGCCTTGGCCAAATCGGTAACAAAAATTCAGTTTTGATTTCTAAAGTGTTATTTGTTGATGGTTTATACTCTAACCTTCTTAGCATATCACAGTTATGTGATGATGGTTTTTATGTTATGTTTTAAAATTATGAATGTAATGTCTTTGATTCCAAAAATGATGTGGTTTTCACTAATTTTATAAATGATAATGTTTATGATATTGATTTAAACTCTTTAGTTTCTCAAAATGTTTCCTGATTAAGTGCCTTTCACAAAGAATATTGGATTTGGAATATTATACTAGAACATTTCAATATACACTCTCTCAAGAACCTTACTAAAAAGGGTTAGTTAGGGATCTACCTAAACATCAGTTCCAAATAGATAAAGTCTTTAACCCCTATCAAAAAGGGAAGCAACACAAAATTTATTTTAAATTAAATAAATAAGAGTCAACTTCCCAACATCTTGGGTTGGTTGACATGGATTTTTTTGGACCTTATAGAGATTATAGTATAAATGGGAATCATTATTTCTATGTTTTAGTTAATGATTTCTCTAGGTATGCTTGGGTATACATTCTAACTCACACAATTGAATCTTTCTATTACTTCATCAATTATGGTTAGTCTATAGAAAATCATAGTGGTCTTAGAATTAAGACCTTAAGAAGTCACCATGATTGTGAGTTTGAAAATCATTATTTTGAATCTTTTTTCTCACAAAATGGTTACACTCATAACTTATTTGATCATAAGACCCCTCAACAAAATGGATTTATTGAAAGGAGAAATATAACTTTATAAGAGATATCTTAGACCATGTTAAATGAGTATGACCTACCTATTTATTTTTGGGAAGAAGCTGTCAATAAAACCTACTATATTATCAATAGAGTCTTAATCATACCTATCCTTAAAAAGACCCCTTATGAACTATTGAACAATCGTAAACCTAAGGTTAATTAATTTATAGTTTTTGGTTGCAAAGTATGTTTTCTTATTACTAAGGATAATTTAGAAAAATTTCCCTTTGAAATTAATGATGGAATTTCCCTTAGTTATTAAATCTCTAAAAAATCCCAGAGAGTTTTTAATAAGAGATCCAAAATTGTGGAAGAGTCAATTCATGTCAAATTTGTTGTTACTAATCCACATGATCCTAATACCTGTCTAGAATACCTTGAGGATGATTTTTATTATTTGAATCTAAATTTTAAACCTTTAGACTCTATTTTCAAATAGTAAAAAAATCATCCAGTATTGAAGAATGTACAGAACATCCTAAACCCGAACCAATAGAACCAGAAGTAACAGTCCCTCTTTATCTAGAGCTATTATAACTCTTATGTACCAACATTTAGATATTGTTGTAAGATATCTAGATAGAGTTACACATGATAGATCTTATCTTAGAAATATGTTTTAATATAAAACATTCTTGTCTCAGCTAAAACCTAAGGACATCAATGAATCCATTAATGATGAATTCTGGGTGATGGAAATGAAAGTAGAATTGAATCAGTTTGAATGAAACCAAGTGTGTTAACTTTTAGATATACCTAAGGTCACCATGACTATTGGAACTAAATGGGTGTTTAAGAAAAAGGTTGATGAGTCAGGCACTATAGTATGAAATAAGGAAAGACTTGTTGTACAAGGGTATAATTAAGAAAAAATAATAGACTATATGGAAACATTTTCACCTGTATCCAGACTTTAGTCCATAAGAAGTCTACTTTCTTATACAACACATCTAGATTTTAAACTTTATAAAATGGATTCCAAGAGTGCATTATTTAATAGATTTATACTTGAATATGTTTGTGTTAAAAAAACCACTGTTTTTCAAAATCCTCATTTTCTAAATCATGTTTTCAAATTAACAAAAGATTTATATAGTTCAAAACAAGCTCCTATATATTGGTATAATAGGATCAATAATTTTTTTATTTCAAAAGTATTTTCAAATGATATAGATGACCCTACACTTTTCATAAAAAGAATTTTAAAAGATTTTTTAGTAGTGAAAATCTATTTTGATGAAATTATTTTTGGATCTTCAAGAAATTATCTTTGTAATAATATTTATAAAATGATTCAAAATGAATTTAAAATGAGTTTAATGGGTGAGATAAAATTATTTCTTGGATTTATATTTTTTCAAAATAGAGAAAGAATTATTTTGAATCAAAGTAAATATACTAAATATATTATAAAACATTTTAACTTGTATAACACTGAGATTAGTGAAACTCCTATGAATACCACCTGTAAGTTGGAACTCGATGAAACTAGAAAACTAGTGGATACAATTAGTTACAAAGGTATGATTGGAAGTCTTCTCTACCTTACTGCTATCCAACCTAATATAATGTTTAGTGTGTGTATGTGTGATCACATTCAATAAAATAGTCCAAAAAATGTTTTATACTTGAGGTACTTGAAAATTATTTTGATATCACCATTGGGTTGTCTCAACATTGTGGTGAACACACAATTTTCTTGTCACACCATTGGTTTCAATCCTTTTCAAATTTGTTATTCTATGTTTTCTGAATTGCCTGTTTTTATATTTTTATGGTTTATTTTTGTAACCTGATACATATATTTTCTCAGATTATAAATTTGATTTCAAGTATTATTTTGATTTTTTTGAATATCTAAATCCCAAATGATAAAAAAATGAAAATTTTTCTATTTTCAACAAAAATCTACTCTCCCACCTTTCTCTATCAATACCAGTGCGATCTTTGTTCTCATAAACGTTTTCATATCACCATTGGATTGTCGCAACATTGTGGTGAACACACAATTTTCTTGTCACACCATTGGTTTCAATCCTTTTCAAATTTTTTATTCTATGTTTTCTGAATTGCCTATTTTTATATTTTTATGGTTTATTTTTGTAACCTGATACATATATTTTCTCAGATTATAAATTTGATTTCAAGTATTATTTTTATTTTTTTGAATATCTAAATCCCAAATGATAAAAAAATGAAATTTTTTCTATTTTCAACACAACTCTACTCTCCCACCTTTCTCTATCAATCCCAGTGCGATCTTTGTTCTCATAAACGTTTTTACCTTCACCTTTGACCAAGATTAATGAATAGTTCAAAATGGGTAGTGTGAAGAGACCTACACTGCCTTTTCCAAATGAATCACAAACAACTAAGAATAATAAGAGAGAATTGAGTGTTCCTGTACCACTTGAACCTACTCATCCCAAGCTTGAAAAATGTGTTATGGTACCTGAGAAGGAAGTGTAATCTAGGTGGCTGCTGTCAAGTAAGTCTTTAGTGCTAGAAATCATTCAAAACCAAGGATAGTTTGAGTAGTTATCTTCAAATGAGATACATTTCTACCCTAGGTTAGTAAATTAGTTTTATCAGATTTTTGAGTTTGGATATAGTTATGAGTAAGGATATTTGATGAGAACAAGAGTTAATGGTCATAGAGTAATCTTTTCCTCAAAAAAGTAGAAAAAATGCTTGGGATCTCCTCATGAAGGTGTTTATGATGACTAATAAGGATCTATTCCCGAGGAAAATGACATCTTTATTTATGAAAAATATCTGGAAGAGCTCACTGGTGATGGGATAACTTGAAGTCCCTTAGCCTTCGAGATGGATGGAGAGTGTATACTTCTCTTCAAATTTATTCATCACATGCTCTACCCCAGGAAAAGTGAGTTTTCCACCTTAAGATACCTATATGTATACTTGCTTAATCTTATAAAAATGGAGTTAAGATCAATCTTTATAGGTATCTTATGGTTCATTTATTGAAAATTATCAACCCTTAATCTAGACCCAATTCCTAAATTTATTTGAAGATTATTTTTTCAATGTTAGAGGCTAAAGGCCATGTTTTTGATGATGAGGAAACAATTATTGATTGTAATGGTTTTTTTATATCAAAATATATTTTCTAAAGAATAAGGATCAGTTAGAACCCTAGGAGAAACAATGGGGAATTGATAATGATAAGATGTATATTGAGTTTAATATGGTGGACCACCCAACACGACTAAGGGATCTTGTTGATCTAGGATTGGAGATTGATAAGCTTTTTGAATATTAATATGAGGAAGAATAATTTGTTTCAAAAGAAGAAGAAGAGAAGGAACCCTATGTAGATGAAGTGGTGATTGTGATTTATCTCTAAAGTCTTTTCTAATTACTTATAGAGAACCTATCTCACATAGGAATATTACAAAATGAATTTTTTTTAAAGAGTGATGAATCAGAAACAAGGGGTTTGGGAGAAGATCAATTTAAAATTAGTTCAAAGTTTGATGAAGAAGAAGAAAATGATGATGATGAATAAGTTTAGAATGGAAATGGAAATGTAAATTTTAATGGATATGATGGTAAAATTAGTGAACCTAATGATGATTATTCTAAACCCGATAGTTCATTTGAAAAAATTAGAAGGAAAGATATAGAGATTTCTCCAAAGCTTCTTTCGTCACTTGGGGAACCTACTAGGAAACCAGTCTTGACTAGAGAAGTGGATCCAAATCTTAAATAGAAATATTTTAAAGACCTGGAAATCCTGTGGAATTTGTTTTGTTAATACATGGTAATTTTACGAGTCTGCAGTTTTTGACGGCACCTGATTCCGAGGCCCGGTGTTCCCAGAATCAATTTCTGAAGTTTTTTGGATATGTTCAGTGAACGTACATACATGATTTTATATCTTTTGAACCGATGCTTGGAATTGAAATCCAAGGGCACCGATGAACTCACAGCGCCGATAAATGCTTAAGGAGACCTTCACCGCAGTTTCATTTTGTCAGGAGTGGAAGATAATTTTTCGTGGATTTCTAAATTTAATAAAAAATATGTGTAGCATATTTTTTTTAAAATGTGTGGTGGTTAATTTCTCCAAAGGGAAGTTGGAGGTGGGACCCACCCCCCACATAACCTCCCATGGGAGGATATTATGTGGCGGGGCCCACACGATCACCTAACCCCTTAACTCCCCTTGAACCCCTTTAACTCCGCTTGAATTTTTTAAAGCCACCTCTATTCATTTATTTTGGGTGAACTCTCCACCTTCCTCCTCTCATTAAGAGTGCCAATCATCTAATTAATCCATTAAACTTATTCAATTTAATTAATTCTAGCTTTTGAATTTTGAAATAGCTTATAAACAATAAAATAATACGAGAGCCTATTATTTTAGTTTGGGTGTGGAAATTTTAGAGGAATTGGGAGGAAATATTAGAGAAATAATATTCTCTCAAAGAAGAACGCCGTTCTTCAATGAAGAACGCTCCACATCTCGAAGAACGTGAAGCAACACCTTCTACATTCTTCAATCGGAGCAAGGAAGGGAAGAACCACCGACCACGAAGTACACTGACGGTGTTGACTCAACTTGACTACACCGGGATTTACTCTTTCCGACGTAGACGGAACGACGTACATCTTCTAAGATGTCTATTTTCCGCGACTCGTCAATGGTCTACGACAATCGAGGTGGGGTATTGAATTCGATTTTGAATTCCTTCCTTTTAAGATCTTCATTACCCTTGGATAAAAAAAACAACCGCAGATCGACCCCCGAACATGTCTATCCGCAGAATGGATGTTGATTGCGGGATGGGTTAGAGATTAATATGGGGTTTGTTTATGGTTCTATTATATGTTGGATTACTGTTTGTGTCTCTAACGTAGAGGGAACGGGCTAATGAACAAGTCCGGACACTCCGCCAATTTTTTCTTGATGCACGGTTTGACGGGCGATGGGTGAACAGAATGGAAACCTTGATTTGAGGCCATCATAGTGAAGAATCAGACCCAAGGAGGCTGTAGGTGCAGACGAGAGGAAAAATGGACCACCGGAACGACTCTGGTTGCTCACGGAGGAGCGCGGCGGTGCGGGTCGCCGGTGCGGCGGTGCTGGAGACCAGAGGTGGTGGATGGAACCGGTTGGACGGCAGGGGGAGGCGGCTCCCCTCGCGCGTCGTCGCCAGAAGGTCACCGCGACACCGGCCACGACGGTGGAGCGGAACCCACATTTGCGGGTTCCGGGAAGGATGGGTGGCGCCAGTTGGCGCTGCCAATACGGGACACCGGGGCCCATGCCCCCCCTCCGATCGACTCACCATCAGTTGCGTATGATTCCTTGGACAAAGATGGTTATTTTCGTATATCACACTCAAGGTTTTGGCGAAGTTTGGGTACAACCAGGTTGGTTCGAACCCGAAACCAACCGGGCCCTCGGAGGAGAAACGCTTGTAACCTAAGGACCGGATGTCCGATTGACATGCCGTCAACTACATTGGATTCCTTTTGAAGAGTTGTTCCTTTTGGAATACTCCACACAGAATTTAGATGAGGTTGGAGTTTGGCCAAGTTGGATTGTACCTAAAATCCAACCGGCCCCTTGGAATGGAAATGCCAATAAATCTTAGACCGAGCATCCCATTGACGCACCGTCTATCGCGTTGGGTTCCTTATGATGAGACAGAACTACAATATACATTAAAAAATGACTTTGATATAGTTGATGTATCTACACTTGGCTCAAGGAGCAGACCCTCCTGGAGACGAGCGTGTTGTGTGCGGGAACCCTAGGGCTGGCTACGACTGAAATGACAGAATCCTCTGTGGGTTCGACATCGACGAATTCTGTACTAGGATCCTACGTGGGTTCGACAACAATGACTACTGTAATAGAATCCTACATGGGTTCAACTGTGATGACTTCTATACCAGAATCCTATGTGGGTTCAACAGCGATGACTACTATACAGGAATCCTACGTGGGTTCGACAGTGACGACTTCTGTACCGGGATCCTATGTGGGTTCGACAGCGATTACTACTGTACCAGAAGCCTCCATGGGTTCGATAGTGACGACTTCTATACCAGGATCCTACGTGGGTTCGACAGTGATGCCTAATGTACTGTAATCCTACGTGGGTTTGATAGTGACTACTTCTGTACCAGGATCCTACGTGGGTTCGACAACGATGACTACTGTACCGGAATCCTACTTGGGTTCGACAGTGATGACTTATGTACCAGGATCCTACGTGGGTTCGAAAGTGAGTAATACTGTACTGGAATCCTATCTGGGTTCGATAGTGTTGACTTGTATGTCTGGATCCTACGTGGGTTCGACTACACCAATATTGTTCCAGGATCCTATGTGGGTTTGACTGAGGAGATGATTCAGAGGCTACATCTTATCATCTCTACCGCTCTTTGTGAGTGTTATACCTATGTGAGCTGAGTCATGCCTTTAAACCATTATCAATGTGGTAATTGACTTTACTTACTTTGTAGAATGTTTTGTGCTTATGCTTGAGAGTTGGAGCCAATCTGTGATTGATAACTTAGGTATATGTATGGAAATATACCTAAGTAGGGTTGGTTGATACTTCATGATTGTATCTTTCAACTGTGGTTTATCCTTTGTAGATTTTGTGAGACCTTGAGGGTCTCGGGGTCCCTACTGAGTATCATTATACTCACCCCTAAATAGGCTATACCCGAACCTCATTGTGTTGGATGTAGACGACAGACAGCGCTGACCGAGGCAGAGTGTACGAGGAATGGACGGTACCCGGAGGTGGACCTCATGACTAGTTGGTACTCGGAGGAGACAGACAGACGTGGAGCACTGAGGAGGCTATAGGTACCTACACTTCAGGTAGGATCTATGGTGGATGATGTAGGAGCTCCTAGGCACCTTCCAGCTATTTTTCTTTTTAGTTGTACCTGTTTTCCCTTTCCTTGTACTTTTCTGTTGGGCTTATATTTCTGGCCCTTGTACTTTCTAGCACTTCTTCAGTATTCAGTTATTACTTAGAGTTTGCTTCCGCTTGTTCTATGGTTTTGTTTGTTTGCAGTTATAAAGGAAATTCCTTCCCAGTTTATGGATTTATGCCTTTGGTTCTAGTCACCAGCCCCTGTCCTATGGAAGGCGGGCTTGGGGTAGTTATGACACGGGCCCCGGGGGACGGGTCATGGAAATTATTCTCTTATTGAGGGGGAGAAATCTCCATCTGTGGAAATATTTAAATAAATTATAGTTGATGATGGAATTTAATCCTCTTATATTGGTTATGATTAAACTGTGTGTGACTCTAGAATGGTTGAATATTTGTCTGTCATAGCTACTTTTAAGAAGCATGTAGCTGAACAGTCAAGGAAGTAACTTATTTAGAAATAAACTAGAAATGATCAGATTTACGAACCTTCTGTTGATAGGCATATGAAAGTTTCCTCTTTTATTTTAGTTCAGAAAGATGATTTTTAGATGGCGGAAGCACCTGCTCTGGTGACTCTGATAGTACTATACCTAGATCAAGTGTTTAGAAATCAGTTGTGTTTCCTGTTGTACATTCTATTGAGGTAACCCATCCTATGGTACCTTTTTTTGTTCCTTTTGTTGCTAAGATAATATAATGTTGGGTTGATCTAAGTGAAGAAGAATGGGATAGATTCAGTAAGTGTCCACCAAAATATGGTGGACCTGAGGTTTGAAATATAGAAGATCCTAAAGGATCTATGGTCAGTCGAATTGTTGTTTCAGGACTATTGGAAAAGTTTTTTTTCAATAAGATACCTAAACCAGAATCTTCTCGTTCCATTGTTCTTCTAGAAATGACAATAGACTTAGTCACCAAGGGTGACTTGAAAAATTTCAGAAGAGATTGTATTTCAGATTTTGATAAGTGTTTGAATAATCAAGCTCCACTCCTGACCAAGATTTGTGAGAATTATTCCAGATATACCTTTGATTTGGTGACCAACACATTAAACCAAAAATGATGCATCACATACAAGATTAAGAGATTGAAAATAAGAGGATTAGTAATGAACTGGAGTCTTTGAAGGATGTTATGAAAGGATTGTAATATGAATTTTTAGTGAGTATGGATGCTCTATTGGAAATAGTTAAAAGTCTCACCTCAGTGGATTCTAGTTCTACTACTCCTCCATCTCCTATAGTTTATTTTGATTAAATCTGAATAGTTTTCATAGGAGAGGTTGGTGTTGCTTTAAGTGGTCCTGCTAATAGAGAACCTTTCTCACCATTGAAGATTCTGAGAAAGTTTAAGCATGGTACTAAGCATGAACACCTGATGATTATATCACATTCCAAGTATATGAATGATAACTAAGATACTATAAAAAATCTATAAATTTTTATCTCTCAAGGATCTATAAAAATCATTAATTGGATTCTCAATTCAAGTTTTTCTCTGAAAATTTAAGGAAGCCTTCCATTACTCAAGCCTTCAAGGAGAAAGTATTCCAGTTGAAGGAAATGACCCCAGTTTTAAATAGGTTTATGGAAGGGAAGGGTGATTTATTTAGTGCAATGGAAAGAGGTGAGTAGATTATAATGGTGTTCATCAATCTCATGAATCCATTTCTTCATGTTCATGGTACTGTAGTTGTTTCTTAGAAATACATTCCAATTACCCTAGAAGCCTCTCTTAGACCAAAAGTTTTGAGAGATCCCTCTTCCCCTCTTCCTGCTCAATTCCAACCTTTTCCTCATCATCCTACCCAAGATATGCGACAAATTTAGCTGCTTTCTTTATAGAGAAACATTCTCTTCGATCCATAGCTGGACTACCCACTAGGGTACCATATACATTACCTACAACACCTTAAGATCCTTCTATTTTAGTTCAAGAGAGATCCAAATATAAGGGAAAAACACCAATGGACCCTTCTACCCAACCTTGATGATGTTGGAGTAAACATTATATTTTTTATGGGACAATGTTTTTTATTACTTTTTAAAAAATATTCTTGGATATATTTAATGAAAATCTTTAATATTCTTTATATTCTATTCTTATTTTCTATTTTATTCTACATTTCCTATTCTAATATTCTAATATTTACCGTTTTGATAATACCAAAAGGGGGAGAATTATTATGGAATATTTTTATTATATATATGCACATACTGTCCTTATTTATCTTTGATACCACCTGGATGATTATTCTTGTTTTTTCTAATTTTACCTTTGATATCATAATTTATGCAAACTTATGTTCCTTACTTCACTTGTTTGACATTACGTTTGATTCCCTGATTTTTGATCATCAAAAAGGGAGAGATTGTTGACCTCCTTGTTTTAATGATCACAGAATCATGATTCTAATGATATTAATGACTTCCATGTTTTCTGTAAGTATTTTATAATCTGAGACAGGTGATAAAATTTTCTAAGTAAGAGTAATTGTTAAAGTTGAGACACTGTTGAGGATGAGTCACCTTCAAGGCCGACTCACCGCCAAGCTGACACACTACTAGACTTTTCTCACCACCAGCATAGAAAAATGGAAAATTCCTGAAATGAGTCACCCTCACATGTGACAACATCACAAATATCAAAACATCAAGGATTTCATATCACCAGAGTGAAATTTTGGTAAATTATGATACACTACTAGAGTGACTCACCGCCAGCCTAACCTACTGCCAGAAGATGGTCTACCATCAGTTGAATCACCTCAAAAGGAGTCACCACCAACATGAAAATTTTTCTAAGTAAAAGACACCTCCAGAATAAGACATCATCAGCCTAAGACACAGTCATCCTAAGATGCCACTAAAATGAGGCACTGCCAAACTCTGAGACACCACCACTATTTACTTAATTTATAATTATTTTGAATTATTACTAATGACTATATTATGGAATTTAATTACATTTATTATTCTAATGATTTTTTCTTATTTCTCTATAGTATTAATTTATGAAAGTGTTAGACATACATTACGAGGAAGCTTAGAAGATCTAGATATTATTGTTGTTGCTGATAAAAAGATAAGTAGATTCCCTCATGCATTGGAGGTAAATGACCAAGCCAATTAGACAAATATAAATTTGGGATATCAAACTTATAGAACACACACATAGAACTTAATAGATGAATGGTTGCATCCTGAATACACTCGACTGAGGAAGCTGAATCTCATATACATCTATTGCTTTACTCCAGTCAAGAAAAAGAGTCCACGACACTCTGTTCTACTAAAGTTTTCCAGAGAACCTGACTCGAGTTTATTTTCAAAATACTTTCATGGATTCATGAACTACACTGCATACAAAATGAGAACTTATATTCCTTTACACTCTTAGTTGCTCTGTTTTTTTACTTTATTTTACATTTTGAGTAGTGTGTGTGCATATTCTATTTCATCACACACACACACACACACACACTATATTCTATGATGAACGAGAAGATACTTGATATCTCCTCTTAACTTTTATTACCCCTATACTTCCATAGATAACTGCAGTAGATGTCCCTATGTGATCCATATTGTTTATACACCCATAGATAACCGTGGAAGAGGTTGTGTGTGACCTAGACAGTTATAAACTATTGTAAAACCCAATCTAGGTTGTTTATCAAGCTATTTATTTTTATTTGAACTTCTTGGTTGTAGGTGATCACCAAGTGGAGAGTATTAAGTCTCATCTTGATACTACACCTCTTGTATTCAAACATTTTGTTGTGTGTTTTTGTTTATTTTATTTCTGTTTTTATAACCAAATATTTTTTAACGAAAAAAACTAATACTTTAATAGTTAATATTTATTAGTGTTTTTATAAGATTTTAATTAAGTAAATTTATTTCAAAAGACTAAGTAATATTGTATATTACTTACCAAAATACTAATCAATATTCAAGAAACATTTTGAAAGATGAGAACTCATAAAATTATTCTATATTGATTTACTGGGCCATTTTTAAATTATTTGGGAAACCTTTTAAATCCATTTTGAATATTTTTTTATTCGGTGCTCAATTCACCCCTCTCTTGAGATAATCACTCAAACCAACAATCCAAAATGTTCAATTCAGCCAGTTTCCATTTTTATTTCAATTGCCCTTTTATTTATTAAATTATATCATAAGTCATTGTCGTACTCATCTACGCACCCATCTCATATCAACAATCACTGGTCGTTCAATAATAAATTAATTCATTTTAAAAGGTGAGTCTATGACAAGAAATGACCTAAGGTATTATGTCTTGATAAATTATATTCTAAGACACTAGCTAGTTTATTATTATTCCAGGGTAGGCTCACCCTATGGGTAGCTGTAAGATTGGTCTAAACACTGTTGGATCCAAAGGCATCCAAAGAGTAGTACAAACACATGATTATGATCACACATTATTATGTATGTTAATGTGCATGCACATTGAGTTGATGAAATCACATAATATTGAACACACTTAATCTAATAGAAACAAACCAAAAGGTTTTGTTCTAGACCACCTTACCTTATCCAGATATTTAAGAAAAAATCTCAACCAAAAAGTCCAATGAGGATAAAAAGTAAAGGAGATCTCAAGAGAAACCTTGATCTCATAAAATCAAAACCTATTTCAACAACAGTAAATAGATTACACCATGATAATAGAGAACAAGCAGAAGAAAGGGGGAAACCAAAGAAAAGGATCTCACTGAAGATTAAAAACATGATTGAGATGTTTAAAAGGGAAAAATATGATACAAAATCTCTTTGAGTTTCCCTAGGGTTTGAGAGATAGATTCTTAAAAATGTTAAATAAGTCATATGTGATATAGGATTTAAAACCACTTATCCGAAGAGATTCATGATATGAAACCCTTTCATGACATGAATTTCTCAATTTAATAGATATTCTTAAAACACATCGACTCAGGTTAAAATAACCTCGATCGACCATTTCATGGTGTGAACTATTTTCACGGTATGTAATAGTTTCACTACAGGAAAAATGGGTATTTGTGACGGGTTATTTGCGACGGGGATAAATCCTGTCCCAAATAGCCCCGTTAAAAACTTATTTGCGACGAGGGTATTTGCCCGTCACAAATAAATAGCCTTTTGCGACGGGTTAGCTTTCCCCGTCGCAAAAGAACTGGCGCGCTTTGCGCGCCAAATCGCGGGAAACGTATTTGCGACGGGTGATTATTGCCCGTCGCAAATAACCGGCGGCGGTAAAAGGTATTTGTGACGGGAATATTCCCCTGTCGCAAATAGTATGTCAGCAGGTGGTTATTTGCGACGGGTCCCATCGCAAATAACTATTTAACCGTTGACCGTAATAAATGATGGCTAAGGTATTTGCGACGGGTACCGTCGCAAATAATATTATTTGCGACGGGTATCTCGTCGCAAATGGACCCGTCACAAATAATCTAACCTATAAATACCTCCATCCGTTTTTTTCAATTCATTCTCAAACTCCATCTTCTCCTTCTCTCAAAATTCTATTTCTAGAGTTCAGCATTTCTTAAGTTTAATTTTTTTCTCCGGAGTTGATATTGATGTTTTCAAGAACGATCAGAGATCAACCTCAGATCAATTTTAAAGGTATTTATGTTCATTTTAATTTAATATTTATTTTAAATTTTTTATTAGTTTCAATTATTCTTAATTAGTTGTAATTTAATTATGTTTACATTGTTTTGTTACTTAATAAATTTAAATTATCAGTATTGTTCATAGTTAATGGTAATTAGGAATAATTAGTAATAATTTTCAATAATTAAGAATAAATATTAATAATTAGTAATAAATACTAATAATTAGGAATAATAACATTATTACATTATTAGTATATTTTATTATTAATATTAAAATAATATAATTTTTTATATTATATTAAATTCTCCTTTCATCTGTGTGTTTTCTGTCTCCACATGTAATATTTGTATGTGGAGACAGAAAACACACATGAAAGGAGAATTGTATATAATATAAAAAATTATATTATATTAATATTAATAATAAAATATACTAATAATGTTATTATTCCTAATTATTGGTAATTATTCATATAATTACCAATAATTAGGAATAATTACCAATAATAAGCAATAATTAGGAATAATTAGTAATAATTAGTAATAATTACCAATAATTAGTAATAATTACCAATAATTAGTAATAATTACCAATAATTAGTAATACTTACCAAAAATTAGTAATACTTACCAATAATTAGTAATACTTACCAATAATTAGTAATAATTAGTAATAATTATCAATAATTATCAATAATTAGTAATAATTAGTAATAATTACTAATAATTACCCCTAATTACCAATAATTAGGAATAATTACCAATAATTAGTAATAATTAGCAATAATTAGTAATAATTAGTAATAATTAGTAATAATTAGGAATAATTAGTAATAATTACCAATAATTAGTAATAATTACCAATAATTAGTAATAATTACCAATAATTATCAATAATTACCGATAATTACAAATAATTAGGAATAATTACCAATAATTAGGAATAATTACCAATAATTAGGAATAATTACCAATAATTAGTAATAATTACCAATAATTAGGAATAATTACCAATAATTACCAATAATTAGTAATAATTACCAATAATTAGTAATAATTACCAACAATTAGTAATAATTAGTAATAATTACCAATAATTAGTAATAATTAGTAATAATTACGAATAATTACCAATAATTGGTAATAATTACCAATAATTACCGATAATTACCAATAATTAGTAATAATTACCAATAATTCGTAATAATTCGTAATAATTAGTAATAATTACCAATAATTAGTAATAATTAGTAATAATTAGTAATAATTAGTAATAATTACCAATAATTAGTAATAATTAACAATAATTAGTAATAATTACCAATAATTAGGAATAATTATCAATAATTACCAATAATTACCGATAATTAGTAATAATTAGTAATAATTAGGAATAATTACCGATAATTAGGAATAATTACCAATAATTACCAATAATTACCGATAATTAGTAATAATTAGTAATAATTAGGAATAATTAGGAATAATTACCAATAATTAGTAATAATTAGTAATAATTACCAATAATTAGTAATAATTAGTAATAATTAGTAATAATTACCAATAATTAGTAATAATTAGTAATAATTAGTAATAATTACCAATAATTAGTAATAATTACCAATAATTAGTAATAATTAGTAATAATTAATAATAATTACCAATAATTAGTATTAATTACCAATAATTAGTAATAATTACCAATAATTAGTAATAATTACCAATAATTACCAATAATTAGTAATAATTAGTAATAATTAGTAATAATTACCAATAATTTGTAATAATTAGTAATAATTTGTAATAATTAGTAATAATTACCAATAATTAGTAATAATTAACAATAATTAGTAATAATTACCAATAATTAGTAATAATTACCAATAATTACCAATAATTACCGATAATTAGGAATAATTACCAATAATTAGGAATAATTACCAATAATTACCAATAATTACTGATAATTAGTAATAATTAGTAATAATTAGGAATAATTACCAATAATTAGGAATAATTACCAATAATTAGTAATAATTAGTAATAATTACCAATAATTAGTAATAATTAGTAATAATTAGTAATAATTACCAATAATTAGTTATAATTACTAATAATTAGTAATAATTACCAATAATTAGTAATAATTAGTAATATTTAATAATAATTACCAATAATTAGTATTAATTACCAATAATTAGTAATAATTACCAATAATTACCAATAATTAGTAATAATTTGGAATAATTACCAATAATTAGTAATAATTAGTAATAATTAGGAATAATTACCAATAATTAGTAATAATTAGTTATAATTACCAATAATTAGTAATAATTAGTAATAATTAGTAATAATTACCAATAATTAGTAATAATTAGTAATAATTACCAATAATTATGAATAATTACCACTAATTGGTAGTAATTTGTAATAATTACCAATATTTAGTAATAATTAGTAATAATTAGTAATAATTACCAATAATTAGTAATAATTAGTAATAATTAGTAATAATTATCAATAATTAGTAATAATTACCAATAATTAGCAATAATTACCGATAATTACCAATAATTAGTAATAATTACCAATAATTAGTAATAATTAGTAATAATTACCAATAATTAGTAATAATTAGTAATAATTAATAATAATTTCCCATAATTAGTAATAATTAGTAATAATTACTAATAATTACCAATAATTAGGAATAATTACCAATAATTAGGAATAATTACCAATAATTAGGAATAATTACCAATAATTAGGAATAATTACCAATAATATTAGTACTATGAAAATAATAAAAAATTTATATAATATTAAAATTATCAATATTTGTAACAGGTTTTGCTTTATTCTCAACATATTTAATTCTTAAAAGGTCAATTTTTAGGTCTATCTCAATAAAAAGTTTGCGTCAGTCGTGTATGATGTAAACTCTATAATTATCCTTGCTTGAGTGTTTTTTCTAACAAATTATTCAAAACCAGTACTGCTTTTATATTTTATAGAAAAATATGGAACAATGAGGTCGTCAACAATCATTATTAGGTGACCGCATATGGATAAATCAACGTAGAAATCCAAACAGTTCTGGTTTAAATCCAGTATATGTAGAGGGTGTGGATACTTTTTTATCATTTGCGGTATCAAATCCAAAATTTGTTTCAGAAGGAAAAATAAAATTCCCCTGCAGAAAATGTGCATTGAGAGCGTTTGAAACGTTTGACAAAGTGGGGGGACATCTCTTACGTTTTGGTTTTCAACCAGATTATGTTTTTTGGTATCAACACGGTGAATGTAGTTCCAAAGCAGGTGATACTAACTTGATTCTAGATCCATCCTGGTTTCAAGATTTAGTACATGATGTTGCAGGTTCATCTGTTCAACATACAGAAACTCCGGCAGATATAGCTTCAAATCCTGAGTTGGCACCGTCTGAATTTTATGAGTTGTTGAGGTATGCTGAGGATGTATTATATCCTGGCTGCAAGATGAGAAAATTAGAAGCAGTTGAAAAATTTATAGCTATCAAATCAGATAACGGAATGTCAAACACCTGTTTTGACCAGATATTTTCTTTGCTTAAAACACTGTTACCCGAAGGAAATGTTTTGCCTGCAAATTACTATGAGAGTAAGAGGCTGGTTCAAAATTTGGGACTTACTTGTCAGATGATTCATGCATGTTCAATTGACTGCATTTTATATTCTGGGGAACATGAGTCGTTGGATAGTTGTCCCACATGTGGGCAACTGAGATATAAAGAAGGACAACATGGGAAGTCTGGTTTGATTCCTGTAAAACAGTTGAGATATTTTCCGCTTACATCTAGACTTCAGCCTTTATTCATGTCTAAGAATACAACGACAATGATGTCATGGCATAAAGAGAACATTTCAACAGATAAAATCTTGAATCATCCAGCCGATGGTGATACATGGAAACATTTTGATAGAGTGCATCCATCCTTTGCTTTAAAAGCTAGAAATGTTCGACTGGGCCTTTCCACTGATGGTTTTTGTCCGTTTGGATCTTATGATAGTTAATATTCATGTTGGCCTGTTTTTTTAACTCCGTACAATTTACCTCCATGGATGTTGATGAAGGAGCCATATATCATTTTGACTTTACTAATTCCAGGACATCCGAAGAAAAATATTGATGTTTATTTGAAACCATTGATTGATGAATTAAATTTATTGTGGAGTACTGGTGTCAGTACATATGATGTTGCAATGAAACAGAATTTCATACTGAGAGCAGCATTGATGTGGACAATTAGTGACTTCCCGGCTTATGGGATGTTATCTGGCTGGAGTACACATGGTCATAAATCATGTCCTTATTGTATGGGATAGAACAAAGCATTTATGCTCATTCATGGAAAGAAACCTTGTTATTTTGACTGTCATCGCAGATTTCTTCCAGCTGATCATCCTTTTCGCAGAAACAGATCTCATTTCAAAAAAGGAATAGTTGAAAGGGATGGACCTTCAAAAATTCTATCAGGTTCGGAGTTAAAATCAGTTGTATTTTCATTACCTCCCATCACTTTTGGTCCCACAACAAACCAACAGAAAATTTCTGGTTTTGGGAAAGAACACAATTGGATTAAACGTAGCATATTTTGGGATTTTCCATATTGGTCTGATTTGTTGGTCCGACACATGTTAGATGTCATGCATATTGAGAAGAACTGTTTTGATAATTTGTTCCATACAGTTTTGGATACGCCAGGAAAGAGAAAAGACAATGTAAATGCACGTTTAGATGTTGCCCAAATTTGCAGGCGTCCAGAATTGGAACTGTTTGAGAATGTCAGAACAGAAAGGTTACTGAAACCAAAAGCAGCTTATACACTATCTAAAGAAAACCGTTTATTATTTTGTCAGTGGATTGCAGATTTGAGACTTCCAGATGGTTGTGCTTCCAATTTGGGTAGATGTGTAAAGAATGGTCATATTAATGGATAAAAAGTCATGATTGTCATGTTATAATGGAACGAATTCTACCCATTGGATTAAGAGGTCTGTTGAATTCTGTGATTTGGGATTCCATAATAGACATGTCTCATTTTTTTCAGGAAATTTGTGCGGCTACAGCAGATTATGATGCTCTAGGAAAACTTGAAAAAGATGTTGTTGTAATTATATGTAAACTGGAAAAAATATTTCCGCCATCTTTCTTCGACTCAATGGAACATTTGATGTTACATTTTCTATATGAAGCCAAATGTGGAGGTCCAGTACAGTTTCGATGGATGTACCCATTTGAAAGATGAATGCAAAAATTGAAAAGAAAAGTACGTAACAAAGCATCTGTTGAAGGATCTATTGCAGAAGCTTATTTGCAAGAGGAAATATCTTTTTTCTGATCCCATTATTTTGAATCTGAGTATCCTTCAAAACACAACCAAATGGGACGGAATGAGAGGAATACTGATGAAATTGACAATCAATTATCTGTTTTCAACTAGCCAGAGCTTGGTTTTGGTGGAGTTTATGAACGCTGGCTTTCAGATGATGAACATCATAGAGCTCATACGTATGTTATGATCAACTATGAGGAGATGACATCAGTTGTACTGTAAGTGTTTTTATCACTTATTCTATCATTTATGTTATAGTAAATAACTTTGGTTTTTATAGGTTGTATGATAATCATATCAAGAAACAAATTCCACAAATTATAGCAGCTGCTCTCGAAGAACGTCGACTGAAAAATTTCTCTCAGTGGTTTCAAAAACTGGTAACATAAATTCTTTATCTTTTAGCAACTCATTCAATGTATAGTTTACTATATTGATAATTATTTCAAAAAAATTCAGGTGACTCGACATGCTGATAAAATTGACAAATGGCTGTGTGTATTGAGTAACCCACCTTCCAAACTTATTAAAACTTATAATGCATATGTTGTGAATGGATGTCGATTTCACACACATGCATATGGGGAATTGAAAAAAACAATGAAAAGTGGAGTTAGCTTGAGAGGATCTCATCATCGAGAAAATGATGTTGACTTTTATGGCATACTTGATGAAATCATAGAACTCTGTTATCTTGGACAACATTACATAACCATGTTAAAATGTCAGTGGTTGGATACAGAGAGAGGCGTGCGTGTTCATCCAACTCATGGAATCATCGATATTAAATGTAAAAGTGTTCTTGCAGTAAATGAACCATTCTTATTGGCTCAACAGGCACATCATGTTTATTACGCAAAGTACTGTGCTACATCAAGAGACTTGACTGATTGGTGGAGTGTAATAAAAATCAAAATTCGAGACAATCAGTTTAGTCAAAGTGAATGTACTTTCTCTGATGTGAAAAGAATTGATGTTTTTCAAGAGAGTACTCAAAATCAATCTTTTTTACAAAGAGACATGAGTATCGATGATGACACCCCACATTTAAGATTCGGTGATGACGATGATGTTAATGATGTCACATATGAATTTGAAATTGTAAGAGATGAAGCAACTGTAACTCGAATGAATAGTGATGATGTTGAGGAGGAATATGAAGATAACATTGACATATATGAAGATGATGATGAAGATGAACACTGATAGAATTCCATGGTATTTATATACAATCATAATATGTATATATGTATATATAATAGTAATTATCAATTATTTGCTAACAACATTAACATTTTCTGTTTCAGATGGACGACGCCACATTTTGTGAGTTGGCGGATGCTGACCTGCCTTTCGATGCGGATGAGTTGCTGGCAGATGACCCTCAGCCTACAGGCGCTCCAGGGAGTACGTGGAGGGGGCACAGTCTTGCACGATTGATGATTCCTGACCCCGTCCCCGAGCAACATCCACGTCTTGGGTTTGATCCACGCACACGGAGGTGTGATAACCTGTGTGATAACCTGTGGATTTGAATAAGATTTCATTAATCTATTCACATAATAAATGTTTATTATTTTTACAATTTTCGGCATATAGTAGTCGGACAGGGCAGCGCTATTTTGCGCAACTATTTCTCTCAGCCGTAGACCACATGGGAGCAGATTCCAATTGACGTGCAGCAGGCCATGTTTGGCCATTGGTTGGTACGTACGTAAATAAATAATTTTTATTTTGAAAATTATTTCATTTCTAACTTGATATTTTGATTTATTTGTAGGGTTTATGGTATCCGATCGAGGATACCATGCATGATGCCATCCACGAGGCATGGGAGGTGGCCATGCATGATCGCCTTTGTCAGTTTTTGCACAATTTAAGAAAAGCTGCCATGAAGAAAGCAAGAGTGTCAGATTTTGACGAGTCATGTAGAGCACACCGACCAGAGTACATTTCATCCCATGTATGGGATGAATTATGTGCGCACTGGTTGAGTGGTGCCTTTAAGAGGAGATCATCGGTGGGGAGGCAGAATCGGGGGAGACAGGAGGTGACTCATCGAGCTGGGAGTCGTTCTTTCAGTACTCATAGACAACATCTGGTATGTACATTATTTATAAATATTTTATATAACTATAAATATTAATAGTTTATTTTTTATTCTTCTAGGCTGTCGAGCACCCCGATATTATGGAGTTCGACGTATGTCGGAGGATGTATAGTGATCCTGCTACTGGGGAGCTCAGAGGTGATCGTCAACATCACATCGTGGTCAGTATTATTTGTTTTCAAGTTTAAAAATTAACTGCATATAATATATTCACAATTTTAATTTTAAATTGCAACTACCGGAGTCATATGAGGCCGCAGTGTCACAGACCCGGCCTGAGAGTCAGGCCGAGTCATCAGATCAGACCACTAGCCATCATTTTGATGAGGCGGCATGGATGCAGGCCACCCAGTATGCCTTCGAGAAGGGCTGGGTAGTTGGTATCAGCTCTCGACTGACTCCCGAAGATTATTATGGCAGTGCTGCGATGTCGGCGTCCATCTCGAGAGGAGCTCGTGCATCTTCTTCTGCTACACAGTGTGAGGATCAGTTGAGATCTTAGACTGCACTGATAGAGAGTATCCGACAGGAGCATGAGCAGATGCATCAGCTGCATGAGGAGGAGCGTCGACGCCAGCAGCAGCTGTATGAGGAGCAGACGAGTCGGTGGCAGCAGCACCATCAGGAGCAGATGGAGTACATGCGCCGACTCACTCATGCTTTAGGGATGGAGTTTCCTCCACCACCATCTACAGATCCCCCTCTCCCCCCCTCCTTCAGATTAGAGTTTGTTTTTATGTTATCAAATTTGTGAAATCAAAATATGATTTTTTTTCTTTTCGTAGTTTCTGTCTCATTAAAAAATATTAATAATATAATATTTTGAAATAACAATATTAATATGAATAATAATATTATTTATATTTTATAATATTAAATTATATATATATATTAAAATTTTATAATATTATAATTTAATTATATTTTTTTTGTAATACTTGAATTATTTTAATATTTGAATGTAAAATAATTCTATTATTTTTATATTAATTAAAATAACTTATTAATATTTTTTTTATTTATGAATTATAATTATAATATTATTATATTAATTAAATCATTTATTAATATTCTATTATTTTTTATTTTTGAATTATAATTCTATTATTATTATTTTAATTAAAATAATTTATTAATAATTTATTATTTTTATTTGTGAATTATAATTCTATTATTATATTAATTAAAATAATTTATTAATAATTTATTATTTTTTATTTTTGAATTATAATTGGATTATTATTATATTAATTAAAATATTTTATTAATATTTATTTTTTATTTTTTTATAGTATTTGCGACGGGATACTATGCTCGTCGCAAATAGTATTATTATTATATGCATGAAAATAATTTATTAATAGTTTTTTTATTTTTTTTAAATAGTTTTTGCGACGGGACCCGTCACAAAAACTATTTGCGGCGGGCCCGTCGCAACAGGTATTTGCAACGGGGCCCGTCGCCATTACTATTTGAAAAGTTTTTTACAAATATACGGAGTACTATTTGCGACGGGGAGAATCCCCGTCACAAAATATGGCTTTAGCGACGGGCCCGTCGCAAATAATTGTTGTTGCGACACCGTTTTCAGCAACGAGCCATTTGCGACGGGCCCCCGTTGCAAAAAGCCATTTGCGAAGGGATCCCGTCGCAAATGACCCGTCGCAAATACCTGTTTTTCTAGTAGTGTTTCATGACCTAAACTAGTTTATAGCATATTCCTGACATTAGTTTCCTGTCGTGTAAACTATTCATGATGTGAATGTTTCCAACAAATACCTTTCACCCCAACTTATATAGGAAAAGACTGAGCCACCTCTGAAGCCATCCAAACCATATAAAACCATTTTCATCTCTTAAAACATTTTAATATGAGTCTATTAATTCAGAAAAACATAAATTATCAAATTTTAGTTCATTTCCCCATGAAAATCTCTCAATCCCTAAATGACAATCAACCACCAAGGTTTAAAGAAAAATAAAAACCCAAAAGAAAAGTGGTTCAAAAAAAATTCAAAGTGTGACATACCTAAAAAAATACAGGATATTATAGTTATAATCCTGATTATTTATTATAGAGTTAGAAGGTAATAAATTATTTTTTAGATATATTACATTTATCAAATTTTTGGTTCCATTACTAAGGGAGTAAGCTAGTAAAATTCTATTTATTCTCATTCTTCTTTCCTCCCCATCTTTCTCTATCTTTGTAACTCTGAATGGTGTTCTGTAAATAAAATTGTTATTGTTTCTCTCTCTTTGTGTTCTTAAACCTCTATAAATAGAATGATAAACCATAAATATATTTATATAAAGTGAATCTTGAAGATTCCAAAAGATTCAAATATCATATCAATCAACTCTTCCATTTTTCTCTGTTCCCAAGCTGTGAAGGTAAAGTGGGGAGATGTGATGAAACAGTCACTCATAAGATCATATATTTACACTTATTTTCTTTATTATTTTCACATCCCTCACTAGTCTCACTCAACAGGGTGTGAAGAGTTATGGTTGTGCGACTTGATGACCTTATCAGGATCATCCTAGCCTATGATACATCCTTTAAAGAGTGATTTTATTGAGATACCCATATTGAATTATGGGATAATACTTCATGTAATAGGATACATTCAGTGCATTAGTGTTCACTTATTATGGTGGATATATTGTCAAACATTATTGAGAGAATAATATAGGTGTTTATGGATGTTTTCCATACTTAGGAGCACAATTGAGAGTTTTTTTTTAAATTTACAATTAATATTAAAAAGATATCTAGAGACCAACCCCATTGTAAACTAGGAGAAATTTCAATTCATGGAAACTGAGGGTATTTTACAAGGATAAAATTTTCTATGAGGGGAATATAGGAAGATAACGCCATGATTAAATCAATTCAAAAGATACCACCTATATAAAATTTTAAGGGTTTTAGAAGCGGTTTAGGGTATGTCAGTTTTATCAAAGTTTCATCAAAGATTTTTATAAGATCAAAATTCCATTACCATCCATTATGGTCTAATAAAAACTATTTTTCTTTAATGAAAAGTTCTTAGGGTCATTACATATTTTTAAATATAAACTCACAACTTTACCCATCATTACTTCACCCGATCAGAAGTTTCCATTTGAAGTCGTGTGTAATTATTGTGATGAAGCTATTGGGGTAGTTTTGGAAAAAGGAAATAGCAGAGGATAAAAATTAAGCAATACTTTATTGGTTCTAAAGTCACAGTCTACTAATTATACAACATCAAATTATATTCTATCCAAAAAATAGGATAAACTCAGATTCATTAGATAGATCATTTTTTATAATAAATTTGACATAGAAATTAGGGATAAATATTGTTTTAAAAATATAGTGGCTGATAATCTCCCTATTTTATCCTACACTCAAAAAGATGACCTAGGGGATTCTAATTATTCTTTCCAAGATGAAAAAAGTTTTAGTTTCAATTAAATGATTTACTTGGTTTATATATTTTGTTAATTTTATAAATATAAGAGTCATTCCCAAATGTGTAACTCAAAAATAGAGTAATAAATTAATTTTAGAACTTAAATACTATTTCTTGGATGATACTTTATTGTTTATAAGGTGTAATGATAGAGTCTTTTGGTGGTGTGTTTCAGAAGAATAAATGATTTCCATTCTTGAAAGATATCACTATTTACCATGGGGCGGACATCATGGGGAGAGAGAACTATTCATAATATCTTACAAGATAGTTTCTATTTTCTTATTATTTTAAAGGATGCTCAAAGTCACGTGGTAGGTTGTGATAACTGTTAATGGATAAGGAAATTAGAAAGAAAACAAGAGCTTCCACATAATGGGATTTTAGGGGTTGACCTTTTTTTTGTTCTGGGATTATATTTTATGCGACCATTTCAATATTCTTGTGAGAATGAATATATTCTTATAGTTGTAGATTATGTGACTAAGTGGGAAAAGGTAGTGAGAATTTATAATAATAAATCTACTAGTGTTGTAAAATTATTTAATTAGAACATATTTTCTATATTTGGAGTTCCCAAATCCTTTTTCATAGATAATTGAACTCAATTAAATAACTTTAAATTCAAAACATTAATAGAGAAATATAACCGTGTTCATAAAATTGGAACACCTTATCACCCACAGTTTAGTAGACAAGCTGAGGTTCCTAATAGAGAGATCAAATAAATATTAGAGAAAACTATCTCTAACTTTATAAAGGATTGCTATTTATATCTTGATTAGGATCTTTTGGAATATAGAACCATATTAAAAAATCTCATCGAAATGTCTACTTACAACCTTATTTTTGGGATGTTAATTCATTTACCTATAGAGCTTTAATATAAGAATTTTTGGGCTATTAAATATTTGAACATTTATTTAAAACTATTGGTGAGAGGATATTGCTTGATATATGTGATTTAAAATATATTAGGAAAGAGACTTATACAAATTCTAGTATTTAAGAAGAAAGAACCAAGGATTTTCTAAAATTCCATCATCCAAAATTAGAACATTAATATTGGATTTAAAGTTTTAATTTTCAATTATAGATTAAAACATTTTACCAAAACTCTAATATCTAAGTGGTCTAGAACCTTTTAAATCTTAATATTGTTAGTTAATAGAGTCATGGAACATATAGGTGAGTAGAATAGACCATTCCTATTTAATGGTCAGAGGATAAAACATTATTTACAGGGGAAACCAAAGGGCATGTGTGCTATTTTTGTTCTAGAGTATTGATATTTCATTGAGTCTAATAGAGTAATTTAAACTGAACGCTTCAATGTATTTAACCTATGTTATTTTACTTAATTTTATTTTGTGGTAAATGAGAAGTAAATGTTGTTGTTTTCTACTTATTTTTTACAGTTGTTCTCATGGTTCAAAGTGTATTTTATACTCATTATAATGAATTGTGATATCTTTAATGGTTAGAACTACTAGACACTTTAGTTTGGGTTCTCCCGAGAGTTTAAAGAAAGATTATCCTACTATAAATTTACTTGAAGAGAATAATTTTAGACTAATTGGTGATTTTTTTTGAATCACCCTCCTCTAAACTCAAAATATAGTTCAATTTCTTCTAAAATTACAATTATAAAATATTATTATGATTTTTTTAAATCCAAAGGAGCTTAAATTTGGTAATCATAGACTATTTGTAAACCAAAATTAAGGGGATTATGTTTGATAAACTCAAATGATTAATGTTTTACTTATCCAGGGGGTTTTCACTTTAATGAAAATATTTCCTAGTCTCTTTTATTATTAAATCAACTTTAGTTTTTATAAATTAAATTTTGAAAAGAAAATGTTTGGAATTTTTTCTTACAGTATGGAATCATTGATTTTTTTTCTAGTTACTACCATATCTTTTGATATCATTGTGCATTTAATTAGTGTCATTTTATTTTTTTTATGCTTTATTGAAAATATTCTTGAAATTTAAATTTAACCATGCATAATATTTATAAATAATGTGTTAGTGTCAAAATATTATTTATTAACTATATGGAACATATTTATTTATTTTAATATTTTTTTAGTTTTTATGTTGAGTGGAAAATATGTTTTCGAACCTGATTGTGACCCTTAATCATAAAATTTGAACTACTGAATTTCCAAATATGTTTAAACTTAAAATTGTTTTAAATTATTTCTCTAATTTTAGTTTCAACATTGGAGACAATATTGATTTTTAATTGTGGGATAGGGGTGTTAAAATGTGATAAAATATATTTCAATGTTGTTCTCATAAAAAACCCATTTTTTTTGAAAAATGACTATTTTTAAGTTCTAATTTTCTTATCTAATACTTCATTTTTTTAAGAAAATTGTAGGCTATTTTACCACTTTTTTAAGTTTAATTACTATTACTCCATATATTTAATTGGATGAATCAATTTATATAACTCTTGAAACAAATTTATTTTCGTAAAATTTTAGTAGAATGTCTTATAATTATCATTGACTTTGGGTTTCTTTATTTTAATTAAACTCATAAGATATGCATCCAAATGAGCTATGAAATAAAAATAATAATCTGCATTTAACTCTTTATTATTTATTCTTTTGATGTTGGATGATTTATTTATTATGTTCTTATAATTATTCTCCCTTACCCATCCAACAGTGTGTCTTATTATTATGATTTCATAATTCATGCGAGTTTGATAACCTAAAGGTAAATAAAATATTAAAATATTTGGTTGGATGAAAAATTAAGTGTGTTTAATTATTTCAAAAAATTTCAATTTAAATATTTTTTATAAAACCAGATACTAACTTTACAATAAAATAATTTAACATTAATAAAGAAATCACAGTTACTACTTGAGAGGGTCCATGGGGGAACATCTTTTTAAAAAATCAATTCTTTGTGGTAATTGAGTTTTTTCACTCTTGAGATTACTTTTTCTTCCATTGAGTTTGTTAAATTAATTACTTGAGGAAGAAAAATTTTGTAAGTGTGGTGGAATTTGATGTGGATCTATTTTAATTCTTGGTTTCCACATTATTTTAATGATATGTTTATTATTTTTTATGTTTAAATGAGAAATTAAATGAGAATACTTGATTCTTGATGTTTTTTTGTCAAAGATATAATTAATTGAATATTTTCATGAGATCATGTGTTTTCTATATTTAATTTGTAAATAGTCCTTGATATTAATTTATTTCTTTTTTAGGATAAAATTTCATAAAGGTTTTGGAACATTTTGAATTTTTTTTTCAATATTTTAATGATTTTTTTTAAATTTTTGAGTTTCATTATTTTACTTCAATATATTTTAATAGAAAATATTTTCATTCTTTTTGTTGAAATATAAAAATTCATTATCTAATTTTTGAGGTTTTTTTTACTCTGAAATCATTATATTTCATTTCCATGAATTTAAATGCTTTTTTTTGTAGGTAGAGCGAGTCTGCATAAGTGACTTGGATGTTTCTATTATATAAGTTACTTGAGCCATAAAAGAAAATATTATAATAAAAATTTAATGTTTTCTACCCATAAGATAATTTAATCCAGTTTTTCTATATGATAAATTTTGATAAGAACTCTACTAACTTTTTTGGAAAGTAGCACGGGTTTGTAAGATTTATTGGAAGAAAGTCTATACAAAAATTTATAGCCACATAATATAATTTTAAGATGTTCCCATAAGGTAACTTTTTCAAAATATTGTATGAAAATTTATAATGGTATCCGCATAATATAAATTCCTTCTCATATAAGATGAATTTCAGTGCTCATAAGTGAAATACATCTTCTATTTTTGGAGACATACTAAAGTTATAATTACCTCACTAAGCTCAAATAGAAAAAGTAGACCAAGACTAAAGGTTAGGATCTAGGATCGACTGGCCCGAGCTCAATCGAAGGGTATCTAAGAGGACTTGGAACTAGACAACAATGATCTTTGAGTTTAATGTTTGTGGATGATCTCTAACCTAATTCTACATAGGCTAACCAAATCTATGGAATGATCAAAGTTGTAGATTCTTAAGGAAGCTTGATCATATAAAGAAAAGGTTATGAGAGGAAAAACAGAGTTACACTGAATGATATGACACCAAGGTTGAGTGAGGGATGATATAGAATGTACGATCTCAATAATGATTCATTTATACCAAAATGAATAAAATAAGTTAAACAACTATATAATGAGAATGAATATATTCTAATTTTAGATGAAGGTACTTTGGGTTTGATAGGAAACTGAATTTGATTGTAGAAAATAAGATCGCCCAATATTCGCATCTTGTTGAAGAATATTGACACCATATGACCCTGCTGAAAGAAGAAATAAAGCCATGGATGTGAATTTTTTTGAGGAATTGGAAAAAAATTGTGTGCATTATTGATGAAATTTTGTTCACTAGTGTGATTTTGTGTGGTAGGATAATCTAATAAAGATAAAGGGACCTCAAATCCTTTGAATTCTATAGTCAAATGAATGGATAATGGTGTATATAAATTTTTTGATGAATTATATTTTAGTAATTTCTTGTATACTCAAAGTGATAGCCTACAACAGAGCTTGATGATGGAACCAGTAGACTGATGCTTCGATCATGAAAACTATATCATTTGGAATTGATGAAAAATGCTTGAAATCTATAGAATGGGAATTAGGGATGGATAAACCATATTAACCTAAGAAAATCTGATGAATAATTTATTATACACTCATTTTTAAGTTATGGAATAGAAAGGTCATCCAGTATTCCAATAACCTATGTAAAGGTGTCATAAAGGTACTTCAGTGGCTCATAGAGAGGTAACTTTTCCTTTCCATTCATATGTGAAGGTTAAATCGTGGCTTTAGACTCACATAAGGGTAAATTGGAAGCTGTGTTTAGGTGTTGATTTGTGGTTTATGAGTGATGATAATATATTGAGGAGAATTCATATAGACTAAAAGGATGTTTAACTTATTGCTAAGATGGTGATTAATTTAGGGAATTAATTAGTTACACATCAAAATATTGTTACCTGCCTATCAGAAAAATTAGAGATTGAGGGTTTACTTGCTACTTCTACCTAAAAAAATGGGTTGTGAGGATGTTATATAAAACTGTGAAATTAAAATATTTTTATATTCTATGAAGAGGGATAATATAAGGATATTTATGCATTTTTTCCAAGGAGGATGGAGGTAGACACACAATAGTATTGAAAAAAAGGTTTCGAGAAGAGTCCATCTCAATGGGGATGATTATTTTACTTTTTCTATTGCCTTTATTTCCTTTTTTTGATGAAACTCTCTCATATTGTTTTGAATTTAAAATAATAATTGGATAAATTTTTCTTAAGGGAATGAGATTTATCTAGTTTAATAATTTTCTTTCATACATTATTTTTTATTCTTCTTCTTCCTAGAAATATTTCTTTTTAAAAACATCAAGAATCGACGACAATCTATCTTGATCAAAATTTACAAACCTAGTAGGAATAATTTATTTAAAAAAATATACCATTAAGAAATTTTTAAATCAATAAAAATTTGAATAATAATGCACAATTATTTAGTGGATGCTTGATTGGGGTGAACTAAATTCAATCATTACAAGTGGATGAGTTAAAGTGTATGATTGAAAAACCACAAGAGTTGAATTGCCACAGATCAAATGATTGATATATTCAGTTGATATTTTTTTCATTAATAGAGATACAATCGCACTTGTTCATAATCAAATATATTTTCAGATATAGACAATTGAAATTCACTTGGCCAGTCAATTTTTTTCACTCCTCACCTATTTTTATTGTCTCTTTTCTCATATTATATTCCGATGGACTTCCACTAGTAGACACTAGTTTATTTGTTGTTTAAAAAAAATTACATTGTTTCGTTTTCACTATAAGGTCCACTCTGTGCAACCCAAAACTTTTCATCCCATACCGAGCCACAAATTAGAAACCTAATAAAATAATAACCAACCTAATGTAGAAACTGGAACCTGTATAAAATGTAAGGGATTCATACATGGACATGATTTTGTATGCAAGTAGTGAGATGATAGTCCTAATATTATCTCACCAAGTATTCTATAAAATTATTTTAAATAATCAGTTCGTAAATATTTTTTTAATATAATATAAAATAGAATTTTTATTTTATGTAAAGTAGTAATAAAATTAAACAACACACTCTCACTTTTAAAGAATGAAACTTACCTTCTTTAAACTGAAAACAAATGAAATATACACTCAGTAGTAACACATTTTAAAAACTAAAAATGATAGATTTTTATTTAAAATAAAATAATATGAAACCACTTTTCCCACTTTTCAAACCTCTCTTAAAAAACTAAAAAAATAAACCATTTGGATTTCCATTTAAGAAAACACTTCAAAAAAATCTTTTAAAGGAATTTTATAAACCAAACCGACCATAAATTATAAAGGCACAATAAACACAAGAACCACTATATAAAGGGAATATAAAAAAGGAATCTAAATATAGATGGTGCCACAAAAAAAATAATCTCAAGGGGATACATACAAAGATGGAATACCCTACATAAACCAACAATCAATTAAAAAGTGTCATAGGATATCTTCCTAGGTCCTATGTGTGAAAAACATAAGATGGTGTCTAGTACTCTACGTAAACCTACAAGAACATATTCGTTCTGGTAGTCCCATAAAATTAGTTGGGCCCTATAACCATCACGGGATCTGAAGCTACCAAAGGGAATAACCATCAAAGCACACTCAACTACATGGTGCTGACTCTAGCTAGAACAAAATCTAACTAGAGTTTTCAATTATCCAGTTATCTACTTAGTTACATTGAATTACCTTGACCAAAAAATCTAGTAGGAAATCAAGAAATCAAGAAAATAACATAAATAAAAAATCATCAATATCTCACACCTCAACTCTAATTACCTTGTAGAAAACATACCCTTCCCACATCATCCAACCATAACATAATAATAAATAACCCTTGATAGGTGAAATATCCAATGGGAAAAGTAATGCAGATCTCATTATAAATAAACCATTTGTTTCATAAAATTAGAAATGGGAATTATGATAAACTCATTAAATATATATGTTTTGGATGCATTTATTTATGACATATTCATTATTTTTATGATAATGTAGTAAGTTTTGATTAACTTTTTGCAGGAAATAGAAGCTTAATTATCGAAGGATGAGATGCTGGGAAAAAAATTCAGACATTGCACGCTGCAAAATAGATTCAAAATGTGTATTCCTCAAGCACAAAGCATCTATGAACCAAAGTACAAGAAATGAAAATAGTACATTATGTGAACACAATACACAACATGAACTCATTAAACAATGTGAAAAGTTTAAAATATGAATCCCACCAAATATATAATCCATGAAGATTGGGAGATCCAAGATCTTCATATATCTTTGTAGATTTAAATTATAGAATGTGAAATCCACTTACACATTGTGTAAGTATCATAACAAGATTCACTTATAGTAGTATCATGATGTGAAAAATTCACATGTCATGATATTCTTAGGACTTTATATAATAGAAGACCCTTGATCTGGATAAAAACATTAATAGATAAATGAAATTTATCTTCTCTTATTTATTTTTTCATATTTTTCAATGAAACCTTGTTTTATTAATTTTATTTCTCATTTTATCATTCATATTCTACCATTTATCATTACACAATTGTGTATTGATTGTTTCCTATTCCAATGTCATGTTTTAATTCCAATTTTTGTTCCAATTCATTTTTTGCTGGGTTTTTTCTTGTTAATTCATTCAAATAAGTATATTTTTAATTATTAATTGTTTTCATTGTGGATTTCATTATTTTGAACTATTAGATTATTATGTCAAGAATTATACCTATTTCCCTTCTTTTAATTTATACCTTCATGAACAAATAATCTCATTATAGTCAATGGTCGAGAGTAAGGACGGATTTAAACCAGATTAACCTCTAAATAAAAACATGGTTAATCTATGGGCTAGTAATTTGGTTTAAAACAATTATTAGTTGTATTCATTTTCAAAACCATGATATGAGGAATTGGAATTGAAATACTCTAACCTAATTAGAGTTGAGTAGGCTAGGACCAATATCCTATAATAATTTATTCCATATAAGATAAGCTTATTACACCTAGGTTGTTGAATAAATATAGATCACAGAGTAGTTTCTATCTTAGGTAGATCTAATTGGTTAGAATAAAACCAATTGGTGACCTTCACTTTTTCACAAACTAATCCATATTACTATCCCAAGAAAGATTTAAGATTATCTTTTTTTAATCCCTAAAATTGACCAAGATCCCTTCTTTTTCTTCTAAATTAAAACAATGATACATAAGTCTTGGTAAAACCAACCACATGAGAGTTCATGAGGAATCCTACTACAAGGTTCATATCACTAGGTTTATATCCTTCAATATTGTCCCTATGGGTTCGACCCCAAACTTCCACCGTGTTATACCTTTGTAGCTAGGTGTAGTTTGAGATTTATCAATTATAATATGATTAAAACCCATACGAAATCAATGATGCTACATAGGCTGGTCAAATTTTGGCATCGATTCTGGGGATAGTTATTACCTTGGCACAATAATCGTCAACATGAACATGGTATTACCTCCCCCCCTTTCCTTTTATTCCTATTTGAGTCGACTAGTGAATGTGCTAGGGTACTATGACTCATTTTAGGAGACTGTATGCTCATGAATTGAAAAATTTAAATAATTAAATCAAAAGATCTATTTCTTCACATCTCTATCTCATCATGGACAAGCATCAAAATCTTGCACTACCTAATCAGAAAAATGTTCAATTTTCACCACCTCAACAACAAGGAGAGTGAATTTTCTATAAGAGAACAAAATTATAGACTATGTTTTTCAATCCAATAGTTGTTGTGTTCCCAAAATATCACTTCCTCTTATCTAGGTGTACACATTTGAAATTAAACTTGGACTCATCTACATGATCAAGAACATGGGGATATTTAGTGAACTTCAGAGCGAAGATCCCCATTAAAATATATCAAATATCTTATAAGACTACATCACCTTTCGAAATCAAGGTATATCCTACGATACAATCAGACTTAGGGTGTATCCCTTCTCCTTTCATGATAGAGATAAGGATTGGATCAAAATACAAGGTCCCAAGTCCACCATGACTTGAGATGATTTAGCTAAGAAATTCTTCGACAAATACTTCCCACCTATATGAACCTGGAAGTTAGAGAACAATATATATAACTTCCCCTAGGATGATGTAGAATCCATTTGGGAGGCCTGATATCACATTAATGAGATGACTTAAAAATTCCCACATCATAGACTTGATATGTGACTACAACTATAAACCTTTTATCAAGGACTCCAACCAAATGCATGTACTATATTAGATTCTACTATTGATAGAGTAATCATGCTGAAATGACCAGAATCCAGAAGATCACTTTTATATGAGGTCTCCCATAATGCCAGTCTATAGAAAATTGATTGAATTATACCCCGATATGAAATTCACCAGGTGGAAGAGAATACCTGCCTAACAACCCATGTTGAATCCCTCATGAAAAAGCATGAGACCTATTAACTACCTACTCCACCACGACCCCTCCTAACCCTAATATGGAAATACAAGATCAAGAAATGTGTATATTCCCATACCCACACTAGGAATGTAGATAATGTATGGAAGATCCTCAAAGTTAGGATTGTAATTATGTAAATTACAATCAATAAAACCAATAGTTTCAATAACCTCAGCAATACCAATAGTAGTATTATTAACATAGTATGGATCAATAGCCTCATAAAACCAATCAAGGTTTCTACAAATAAATTAGTTCTCAATAACCACCATTAAATTAGGGACTACTTGAGTACCCACCATAAAATCCATCTGCTTGAACTCAACAAAAATTTTCACAACAATATTTTTCGCTAGATCCCAAAAATTTCCACCTCAACAACAGTTTCAGTAATATCCACTGAGGTAGAAATAGCAAGCCCCAACTCCACAATATATTCTTGAAAACCTACTCACTACATTTTTAAAAAAGGCATATCATAGGATGAATACCCAATAAACTATGATGTTGAATCAAAGGGATTCCTTATGACACCTAAGAATAAAGTGGGACAAATCTCTAAGATTATTTCGGATCGATTACTGGGTACATTTCCCGGTAATACCAAGACACATACAAGTGAGGTGGATAATACTATGGTGCTTAGAAATATAAAATATCTTAATTTTCCACATGAATTAATAGTAAAGGAAAATAGGTTGAAATAACTTGAAATACATGCGACAATCATTATCAAAGTTAATAATGATATCATACATAAAGATGGTTAGGAATAAAATCTACAATTAGAGCCAAAAAAATACCCCATATAAAAACAACCTCTAAAAAAATATTCTTATGTATAACCAACACAATACAAACCCCATCTTCCATTTTTATAGATTTGAGATAAGGAATGATATAGGGGAAATACAAAAAGTTTTTATAAATGTTTAAGAAATTACACATCAATATCCCTTTTTTGAGGCCATCACTCAGATACATGCTTATGAAAAATTATTAAAGGAATTGATCCCTAATGAAATAAAAATATAATACATTGGATTCATAAACATGATTTAAGAATTATTCAAATTTGTTCAATGGATGATCCCACCCAAGATGAGAGATCCCAAAAAATTCTTGATTCTCTTCACCATAAGGACATACAATTTTAGAAGAGCCTTATGCGATCTCATTTCAAGTATAAAAATTATTAATATGATCATATTTTAGAAATTAGAGATCAAATATTTGAAACTAACAAGAGTTTCAATTCAATTGGATGATCGATCAGTCAAGTACCATCAATGACTTCTCGAGGACATCTTAGTCAAGTTTAGTAAGTTTATATTTCCTAATAATTTTCTTATCTTGGATATGGAGGAAAAATGATATATCCCAATCTTTCTAGGTATACTATTTTTCAAAACTAGAAAGGAATTGATTGCTCTAAATCAAGGAAGTATAATATTCAATTTCTGTGATGAACCAGCAGTGTTAAATTTAGTGAAAGATACCAAGAAAATAGATGATTCATTTGATTGTCCATCCATATTTCTTAAAGATGATAAAGATAATTATTTGACCATTGAGGATGATATAGAGACCATCTATCCTAATTAATATGAATTTAGTGATCATGAGTATGTGAATTACACTAAAACTCTGATGAGGGATACCATTCCACCATTCATACCCTTAGTAATCAAGCCACCAATGCTAGAATTGAAGTATTAACTAAGAACATTGAAATATACATTCTTAAAATTTGTAGTTTTAATTCCAGTAATAATTACTTCATAATTGAATCAAGTGAAAGAATATAAATTAATTGAAGTCTTGAAAAGGATTAAAAACTCAATTTCCTGAGGAGTTGCTGACATCAAGGTGATTATCCCCATGATATCATCCGAAAAGAATTTTTTGGAAGTAGGTTCTAAAAAAACATCACCCCCATAAGTGAATCACTAAAATTATGGAAGAGGTAGAAAAGAAGGAAGTACTGAATCATCTCAACCATGGTATATTATTTTCCATATATGAATGTGAATGGGTGATCCCTCTACAAGTTATCCCAAATAAAGGCGGCTTGAACATTGTTAAAAATGATGAAGATGAGCTAATATAAACTCAAACCTTTACTAGGTGGTGATTATGCATTGATTATAGAAATATAAACACAGAAACATGAAAATATAATTATATACTTCCATTCATGGGACAGATTATGGATAGATTAGTTGAACATGAATTCTATTATTTTATGGATGGATATTCTTGATATAATCAAATTGTAGTCACCCCAGTAGATTACTCCAAAATCAAATTCACTTGTACTTTAGAAACCTTCACACATGGAAAGATTCTATTTGGAATGGGAAAAAAACTAAAAAAAATTCAACGGTGTATGACACATATTTTTAATGATACTCCAGAGGAATTCCAAGAGATATTTATAGATGATTTCTCTATTTAGAGTAGATATTTTAAAGTTTTCCTAAGAAATGTAGACCTAGTTATACAGTGTTGTGAAGATAATTTACTAGTATTAAATTGATAAAAATGTCATTTTATTGTCCAAAGAGGCATATTCCATGGACATAAAATATCAAATCATGGTATGGAATTCAGTCATACAAAGATCATGGTGATTAAACATTTACCTGAACCCGATGTAGTGAAGGGTATAAGGAGTTCCCTAGGCCACACAATATTTTATCTCCACTTCATCTAAGATTTTTCAATAATATCCCACCACTTATAAGCTCATTGTCAAAGGAGACAACATTTTTTTACTAAATAGTGTCATAAGTCATTCAATACTCTGAAATAAATCCCAGAGGCCACTCTTATTATAGTTTTACCTGACTGGGATAAGTATTTAGAATTTATGAGTGGGGAAAATGATTTCTATTAGAGAAATATTTTAGAATAGGGGGTTAGACACATATTCTACCCCATATATTGTTCTAGTTATACACTGCATGAAGATCATGCCAATTATATGATCTCATAGAAAGAGTTTCTGGTAGACATTTATGCTTTTGAAAAATTTCGATCATACCCCATGATCTCTAAAGTAGTGGTCTATATAGATCATACAACACTAAAATACCATATAAGTAAAAAGGAATCCAAACTATGATTAATATAGTGGATACTACTATTGTAATAATTTGACATAGTCATCAAAAACACAAAAGGGGTTGAAAATTTCATTTCTGATCACTTATCTTGACTTCCACTTACCATTATTGATTCTTTAGAAAAGGGAATTCCCAAGTGTGGCCTTTTTGAACCCTCTACACTTGTGAACCCCCCTCCCCATGAAGATATCTTCCGGAGAATCCCCATCCAGGGAGGAGCCGTTTTCAGGAACTTCCCATTATTGAGGTTGAAAAAAATCTAGATATTGAGGATGGATTCTCCAATGAAATACTAATAAAAATAAATACACATGAACGACCATGGTTCTTTGATATTAAAAATTATCTTTCCACAGGATCACTCAACCCCCACACTTCTATCATCAAAGGAAGAATTTTTTTTGGTGATTTATGTTACTACTGGGATGATCCACTACTATTTAAGTGTTGTGATGATGGTTTAATGTGAAATTGCATCCTAGAGGATGAAATTACATGTGTAATCAAAATGTGTCACATATCACCAGCTGAAAGTCATTTGATGGAATGCACTATGGCTAAGATAATATAGAGAATACAATTTTGGCCCACCCTCCATCACGATGCAATGAGCTTTTATAGAGTTGTGATCAATGCTAGTGGATGGGAACCATTAGAAAGTGAAACAAAATTACCTATAATCCTATCATTGAAATAAAAGTCTTCTATGTATGGGGGATCAATATCATGGCCCCATTTACTAATTAATATAGAAAGTATTACATCCTGGTTAGTGTGGACTACATCTCAAAGTGGGTAGAATCTGAGGCCACCACCCAGGACACAACCATGGTGGTCATGATTTTTTTTACGAAAAAATAACTTCTCTATATTTGGATTTTCCTAAATACTCTTTAGTGATTGGGAAACAAAATTTAAAATTGATTTTGTTAAATTCCTAATAGAAAAATATGTAATTCTATAAAACATTACCACTCCATACCACCCATAGACTACCCTAAAAGTTGATTTCTCAAATTGGAAGATAATACAAATTTTGTAAAAAGAAGTTAGTTCAATTATAAATGATTTGAGTATTAAAATAGATGAATCAATTTGGATGTATCACATAATGTGCAAAACACCCATCCACACTACTCCATTCCCTCTTGTTTATGGGATTACCTATCACATACTAGTGAAATTAGAGCATCTTTCTTATTAGGAAATAAAAAATTTAACTTGGATACTCAAAAATATTAGAAATAAATATTACTGCATGTGGATGATACAGAAGTGATTAGAAGGGATGATTATAAAAATGAACAAATTTATAAAGAAAAAACAAATAAATAGAATGATAAATGCAATGCATGAATAATTTTCACAATAGAGGATAAATTTATACTCTTTCATTCAAAAATGAGACTATTCCCTTGGAAGCTAAAATCCCAATTATTAGGTCCCTTTAAATATATCAATGTTTTCCCCTTTGTGATAATAAAAAATCAATAAGTGAAAGGACTAACCTTTAAGGTAAATGAACAAAGAATAAAAATATATCAACAACCATTACATGAGGGGTGTGTTATTTTTTTAAATTCATCTGAATTAAATACTTTCAAGATCTCTACGTTAAACAATGTGATGATTGGGAGGAAACCTAAGATTGGTCATATAGGTTATATTAGATTTTATAAATTTTAGGAAGGTCTGGGAATATTGGGAATAGGTAAGAAGTTCATTTCCAAAACAAGAATTAAATTCCTAATTCAAATCAGGTAAGCATTATATGATATGAATATTTTTGGACTGTTCAGAAAAAACCCATGTTTTACACATCCAGTATAATTTACACGATTTGAAAATTATGGGAAGATTTAAAATCCCTGAACCTAGGGTTCCTGATAACAAAACCCACCTTATTCTCTTTGGCATTCCCCTCACTCTTCCTAACCACTGAAATCCCCCCCTCTCACATGCCTTCCACCAGTTTCTTCATATTCTAGTTGATCATCTAACCCATTCTCTCCATTCCCTTCCTGATACTACCTGTCATTATGGCTCGAATTGAAACTATCAGTGCTTCGTCCACTAAATGCAAGTAGCAACATGAATACTTGACTCCCCCCAAGTGAAAAACACTTTAACCTCCACTATTACCCATACAGACCACCCCATAAACACCCACATCAAGTTCTATCACACCATCAACATCTAAAAATTTGCAGTCCGTATCCACCCAATCCTAGGGTGCTTCCCAAAAACCAAACTTTCACTAATGACTATATTTATCTGGGCCTATGTAGTGGGTACAATTGGTTAATCTACAGGACAAGCCTATGAGGCATAACAAGTCCTTAGACCTGGCCATTATTGAGATGATCTAGGTGCATGATGAATTCCTCGATCTTATTGGCTGGATTCACCTCTCCAGCATCACCGAGGTACATGAGGAGATGTATCAGGAAATATTCTTAGAGTTCTTGGATCCTTTAGAGCTTGATGTTATGCACATAAATTTTCATCTCTATGATCATCCATGGGAACTTACCTTGGGAGACTTTGGCATTAGTAATGGTATATACACCACTGATTTTTTAACTTACCCTACCTACGTTGCCTTACGACTAGACCCGAGCAAGGAGGATGAGGTGAGGAGTTAGGAATTGATCACCTGGGATCCCCTTAGCTTCCAAGATCCTCATACAATGAAGATCACCCAACTATGGGGTGAATATTTATATATTCTACACCAATATCTACCTTATTTATTGTTAGATAAAGACAATACTCATGATAGAATCTGCTAGATCGAGGTTATTATCCTAGCTTCTTCCATGGGTGGCCCTTCTGTCTACATGTACCTCTTATTCTTGCTATACTAAGAAACCTTAGTGTGGAGGTATCATGGTACCATTATGGAAGTTAGATTTATCACCCACCTTTCTTGCCATCTCAGAATATTTGACACAAATCATCCAATTTACTCTCTTAGGAAGATGGATTCCATTGATCTTCACATTATCTATAAGATGGGGCTCTTGAGGAAGATCAAGAAGAGCTATCAGTGATCCCCAAAGCATGTTGAGGATGTAGATGAGGCCCCAAATCATCATTCCCTATCACCTAACCTAGATCATGAGGCCCCATCCTCTACTGACCCAAACCCAACCCCAGCTTCTTCCACCGTTCCTAATACCACCACTACACCCCCACCCCTACCCCATATGTATATACACCAACATTTCGATCTGACATCTGTCCTATTCTCTAGTGTATTATAGAGAACCATAAATAGATTTTACACCACTTTATAATCCCATTCACTTATCCATCTCACTTTACAACCCCGACCCACCACTATCCCCAACATCTACCCACCTAACACCTTCTACCATAGACCTCACTTCTACCTCAATTTCCACCCCTACACCTTAGGCGAATCTCCATCCCATGGTAACATACCTCCCGAGCTGATAGAAGTTTCTATCTAGTAGGATTTCCTAGTAGAGAAATCGTGATGGGGTAAGGGACCCTCTTCACCTTACCCATCTATGATTCCATTTATTGATCCAACTATCAGGAATTTGGCCCCAGTACGTATCAACACCTCCATTCAATATACAATGATTGACCTAACTTACAACACTTTGAAACCTTCTATAGCGGTAGATCCTCTTGCCTCTACCTCCATAGCTACCAAAGACAAGGTATAGAAGATTTATACACCCACTGTTGGGGGTGGCATTTGATGTTGATAGCAGCTATTCAGTTTACACTATTTAGTCTTTACCACGTATACCCCTTCCCTACTATACTATGTCTTGGGTGTATTTTTTTAATTTATATATCCCCTATTATTGTTTTTACCATTTACTTTATCTAATAGACGAGATATGATTTTTGATTATATGGATTGCTTTACTCATTATCATTTATGAATTACTCTAGATATGTGTCGATCTCCTACCTCTACCATGGTTATCATTGAGTTTGTTAGACTTCCATATGTCCTCCACCATGAGTTATTTCCATGTATTGATGACATAAACAAACTAATCCATGAACTACATCTCTGTACACTACATGAGTCCCCTCCACAGTCTGCATGGATGCTACAACTACCATATGATATTTTTGGTTGACCCATTCCTGAGATGGTTAACTCCACTAAGTGACCATCAGAGATTTCTGAAACAACTCCCAATTCATACAATAGGAAAATGAAATATGAGATGAGGGAAGACACTAGATGATCTTTTTCCATTCGTCTGGATGGAGACATCATTATTAGCACTTTATGGGAGAAAAACCATATCTCTGTTCTACTGCATCAATAGTTTTTTTCCTATATTTTTATGTATTTTTTCATAGTTCCTTTACTAATATATTTTATTATACTCCTCTCACTATGATATGAATTAATATTAATTTCTGACTACTTTGTGCACATACCACCTTACTGATTTCATTTTTTCATATCTTGTGTGATAATTGATTATCTAGTGAAAGTATGTTTCTTTCTAACAATTTTTATAGGAATACAAGTATGCCTTTATATCTATCATTTTACCCATGTAATTAACTTTATTACTAGGAGCTCTAGATTCCTTTACTTCAGTTCATAATTTCTATCTCCAGTATTTCTTTATTATTATTTCTATCTCTACCACATTTCTTTTCACAATATTGTGGACACTCTTTAATTTTAAGTGTGTGTGGGGGGGGGGGTGGGATTATTGAGATTTATTATTTAAAAAAATGGATTTTTTCTCATTATCATTAGTCTAGGAGATATTTTTCATTAAAATCATGATTTAACTTGAAATATCATTGTTACCATTTAAATAAAAGAATAAGTTTGGTTGGAGGTTATTAAAATCCAATTTTATTACTATTTAGAATTTAGCTCGATTATTGAGTTTAGTAATTTACTTTTGATTATCGTATCATTTAATTTCTTTTAATTGACTAATTATTGGTTGTTATTCCCTGAGTGATTGCCCAATTTTTATATTCCCATTCTCGAGAGTACTCTAGATCTATGATTTCATATTACTATTTAAGAATATTTCTTGAGAGATACTTGAGACATGTAAAACTATTATAACTGAATTGGAATCTTATCGAGTACCTAAATGAATAAATACACTATTAAAATGATTGAATGAAACTTTATTGAGCTATTTATCCTAAAACCCACATGTAAATTTATCCTTCTTAAGACTTTAGAACTCATTAACAACCTTTTTAGGAATGTGCCATGTTACAAGCCCATTTTATCCCTTCACACCTTACTCTTGATATAATTTCATGATTCTAATTTTAATCAGTTTGGGGGAGATGACAATTACTAATGGACATGAGATGCTTAATTTTGAGGAGATGTACAGTGATTATTTCATATGATCCATGGGAAGTGGTATGTGGTTATTCTGATGTACCATTGATGAGTATCCTATTAAATAATAAAAATAAGTAAATATAAAAAAGAAAATTTTAATCTGGGTTGTGTATTAGGAAGGTAAAAATATCACAATTACTAGACTAATGAATCTTATGATGAATCATATGTGGTTAGGTTATATATATGAGATTTGGTCTAGACATGAATTTCAAAAAATAAAAAAGGGGAAACATGATACTTTCGTTTCACTATTATGACACATCCATGGACCTACCATAAGATTTTGGTAGTGTAGAGATACTAATTTCTAGAGGGTATTTTCCATTTCATTATTATTTATGATCATTTATTACACTTGAGAGTTTTCCATCCTTTTTTGAGATTTATTTTTATCTTATACCCACATAACATGATCCATTTAATCATTTGAACCTTATTGTTAAATCCATCATGATTAATTTTGTGTTTATCTTTACAAAGTGGATATGTTAAAACCAATTCAAGCATATGGTTAGGATAATGTTTAAAATTTTTGATCGTAACACTAGTTTCATTTTAACTTGAGTTATGAGAGAATATTCAAAATGAGGTAAATTGAAACATGGGTATAACTTATAAAGAACAAATACACAATTACAATTAAAGGAACAAATAATCTTAATAATGAACATTACCATGATGCATAACTGATTTTCTCTACGAGATTGATGCAAGAGTAATTTCTTTTTCCACTAACACATAGTTTTATTTTTTTGGTTGTAATGAACATTTATTGTTTAAAAATTATTTGATTTGGAATCCCTATTGAGATGATTTTTTCTTAAGGACATGAAAATGTTCAAGTGTGGGGGATTTTGATAAGATAAATTCATATATATGTTTTGGATTCATTTATTTATGATATATTCCTTATTTGTATGATAATGTAGTAGGTTTTTATTGGATTTTTAAAGATATAAGATCTTATTTATCAAAGGAGGATATGATGAAAAAATAAAAAATTCATAAATTACACACCATGAAACAGATTCTCAACATGTATTCCTCGAGAACAAAACACCTGTGATCCAAATTAAAATATGTGAAAATAGTATATAATGTGAGCCCAATACAAAACATGAATATATTACATGATATGAAAAGTTTGAAATTAAAATCTCACCAAATATAAAATTCATGAAAACTAAATGATCCAAGATCTTCAAAGATCATTACAGATCTCAAGTAGATGACTTGAAACCCACTAACACATCATGTAAGTATCATAATAGGAGTCACATACAATAGTATCAAAATGAAAAACTTTTACACTTTGTGATATGCTTAGGTATTTATATAACAGAAGACCATTGATGTGGAAAATGACTTCAATAGATGGTTGTACTTTATCTTTTCCTCTATGTTTCTTTATTGTTTTCTACATAACATAGTTTTATCATTTTTCTTTCCTACTTTATGAATCCTTTTCTTCCATTTACCATTCCACAATTTTGGATTTCTTTTTTTTCTATTTTGATGTGAATTTTAAATTCCAATTTCCATTCTACTTCAATCAATAGTGTTTTATTTTTTTTTCTATTCATTCAAGTTAGTATTTTCTTGATTATTAATTACATTAATTGTGTATTTCATTATTTTTGAGCTCTTTAATTATTTTTTCAAGAATTATGTTAATTTACCTTCATTCGATTAATTCATTCATGTGTTTCTAATCCACTTTGGGTTAAGGTTCAAGAGTAAGGTTGGATTTAAAACTAACAATGCTCTAAATTAGAACTTGGTTAATTTGTTCACTAGTAATTAGATTAAAATAAATTGTTAAACATATTTGTTTTCCAAACCCAGATTCGGGGAATTGAAATAAAAAAACCAAGAATTAACTCAAGTTCTGAAGTCTTGGACCAATAGCTTTTGATGCTTTCTGCCATATAATCTAAGCTTATTACGCATAGTGTTTGACTATATCTAGAACAGATAGTAGTTTCTAACTTATGTAGATCCAATTGGTTGAAGCAAAATCAATTTGTGACCTTTCCATTTCTTTACATCCTAAGTGATAAGACTATCCCAAGTTAGATTTAGGATTATCTTTTTCTAAAGCCTTGGAATTGACCCCAATCCCTTCATTTTTTCTAAATTAAAACCAAGCTACATAATTATTAGTAAAACGAACCCTATGAGAGTTCATGAGGAATAATACTACAAGGTACTCATCACTTGGTTGCTAGACTACTAGCTTGTACCTATGGGTTCGACCGGGTACTGCCACTGTGCTATAAGTTTATAGCTAGGTTTATTTTAGGATTTATAAATTCTAAAATGATCAATGCTCTTGTAGAGTCAAATATTCTATTTTAGACGATCACATTCACCTGAAAATAGACTCATAATTTCAATTAATTAACACTTCTCAAAAATTCAAAATTCAAATACCCATAATAAACCATTTGAGAATCACTCTATTTAAATCCAAAATCTTCTTAAAAAATATGGTTCCATCCCTTTAATATAAAAAACGAGGTCTATACCCCAAATTTTTCATTATAGCCATTTAATATTTCCCCATGAAAATTTTTATAAGTTGTTTAAAAATTTAAATCATTAATTTAAAAGTGGAATTTGAGATTCATCAATAAAATATTTAAGAAAAGTCAAGAATTTAATGAAAAAAATTTATTTTTCTATAATTTCCATCATATACAACTATACTTTAATTGAAAATGAATTTATAAAACTCAGTAATTCTTTGAATTATAATACAAAATAATAAAACAGAAACTCCTACCTAAAAATAATATAAATGAATCCACATCATGTCTCCCTCTATGTTGAACACTCAATCAAGAAAGGAATCAACCTTTACAAGCCCTAAAAATTCAAAAACCCTATAATTGAACTAATAAAAAACCAATATTTCCCTTTAATTGTGAATTAGGGTTTACAGAGGGAGAAGAAACCTAGGTGAGATATAATAAAGGAAGAGGGAATATGAGAAGGATAGAAGTCGGGATAAATAATTTGAAAACCTAAAAAAATCTAGAAGAAGGAGCTAAGAATCGAATGAGAAGAGAGATATAACTCTCCCTTGGCTCTGAGGGGAGTCAGTCATGTGTAATGGGAGAGGGGGAGGTGTTCTAAGCCTAAAAAATGAAGAGATCAACATGATAAATTTACTTTTTAAGTGAATCTAGGAAATATATATGGTTTGGCCATAAGGTTTGGTGAACCATGCACCAACCATTCAGATGACACTATATAAGAACTAGGAACCCTAATGGTTTGTCCACATAGTTTACTTAATTATAAAACATCCATTCATGGTCCTCTAAAATAAACTATAGTGAAATTGGAACACATTCTATATGATTTATACTAACTATGAACAAGTCATGCACCATAACCCCTACACACAAAAAAGAGCACATGATTGCCATTAGTTTTTCATGAGTTGGGTCCAACCATGCACTATTGTAAATAAAAACAATGATTGAAAAAAAGAACCTGAATGTCTCCTACATAAGGGTAATCATGTAGTTTCCCCTAAAACGTGCACACTAACCATGAAACAAAAGGAAAAACAATCAAAAACCCAAAAATCAAACTCAAAACTCCCAAAATATAAAATAAGACCAAAATTAAATAATGTTAAAAAAAATTATGGCCTTGGGGTGCCATAATTATCCCCTCAATTCCACTTTATGTACCTAGAAATTACTTATTTATAATCAATAGAAATAAAAACATAAAATATCTACACCTCATAGTTTTAGGCGGGTGGGTTGGGTAAAACAAGAGAGGATCAGACCAACCTCAAGTGATGGAACCCCAAACCTCAAAAAACACTTAGAATATCTTAGAACAGACTATACCACAAACAATAAACTGAGAGACCGAAGATAAAGGAGAACTATAACAAGTATCGCCACCATTTAAAATTCATATAAAGTAAAACACTTCTAATGGGATACCACTACCATAAAAAAGCATTAGTTCCATAAATAAATATGACCACCCAAAAAGGAATCGATCACATCCTGAAGAAGATATTGTTGGATTTGGTTACCCAGAACCAAATTATATGTACTTTATGATAAATTTATTCATTGTTTTGAATATTTATGAAATCTTTAACACATCATGATTATTTTTCTGCATAAAATAGCATGTGATAATGTCTTAAGAGTAGATATCATACTGAAAGGTCATAACAGTTCCCTGCTATTATGGGAACATAGAAGTTACATGTAAGTATTCTTTAAAATATGTTTTATATCGGATGAAATCATTTGAGGGACAAAAATGATATAGTATATTAGGGGTAGAGACTCATTATAATTTTAGGCACCTTATCAGGTTGTACACCCTTGGTAATATCCAGTGTAGGATATTTTGAGAATGATACCCACTAGTATGAAGTCCATATTTATATGTTTCACTGGATGTTCCTATATATAGATGTGTACACTGATCCTTAGAATTTAATATTATTATTAATGAGTATTATAAGTCATGTAATTTGATGTATTTATGAAAACCGGGATGTAATATGCTTGTGGTGAGGTAGTATATATTGGGTGTGTCCCAAGTAATATTTAATTAATGAATAGTGTGAGAAATGATTTTTCCATTATTTTATTTAACATAAGTTGATATCTTAGGCCCTTTGATGGAAATGATATAGCCTAAAAAATCCATGGCCACAATGTTCTATAGGAAATTTTATTTTTCAGAGAGTCAAAGAAAGAGACATCAAGCACATAGGTTGATGAAACCAACATGAAACCTTATTGATTAGAGATATCATGATAAAGGGATCATATTACATAGTAAGATTTTGTGTGAGGTATTATGTCATTTTATTGTTAAATTATTTCTTAATGGGTGCCTTAGAGTGTTTCTAGACAATATCCTTGTATTTTAGGCTGCTTCGCCTAATTCCACTAAGAATGTGGCCTAGAGGGCCATATACTAAGTGTATATAGAATCTCAATTAAATAATTAATTATTATTTGTTATTGAAGAAGTTAAATAAATATTATTCCTATGCATGGTTTAATAATTATTCATGTTTTCTTGATATCATATATTATGTCACTAGTTATTCAAGAGAATATCATGTGAGAAGAATATTTAATAAATATTTATTTTTTATTTAGTCAATATAATATTTTTTTATTTACTTTTGAATAATGGAGTGATCTTTATTTATTAAATAAATATTTTTTAGTCAGTGCCTAAATAATATTATAGAGTAATCGAAGATCAAGTTTAATGGTAAATAATATATATTGAATATTATTTGAATAAATAATATTTCATTTTATTTTTGAGTTTAATGCATGTTAAGAAATAACAATAATAATATTATTATAGACATGGGATTCCACATGGATTAGGAAAATAATAAAGGGCATATGTTCAATTATTATTTTCTAACCCTAGTGGTATATAAATTCAATTATAAAATTTTTTAGAGAGCCAATTGATTTTTTATTATACAAGATGATATTTAAAGAGAATACTCTCACAGACCTAGTGATATCCCCTCCAAGAACGCTATCAAGAATAGAGAGAGATCCTCCCCCACCACCACTATCAATTCTAGATAGATCGAAGAGAAACCTTCATGGAAGAAGTTCTCGGGGTGATCAAATCCAAATGACACAAGCATTGGGATCTACCATGATAAAACCTGGAGATTCATATGGTGATGTTCAGATGTTTTTGGAACACATGTGGATCACCATTTGAGGTAATCTACTATTTATTCATAAAAAGTAACAATGGTACGACATAGATACATTTTCAAATCCATAAATGAAGAAATAATTTCCTTCCAGGTAATTCTTTAATTTCATAATTTAATTATAAATAATATGTGATGATCCCATGATTTGGTTCCAGTGTTTATCCATTGTCTTTATTATTTGATTTAATGTCATTGATCATAAATTTTATCATTGTGTAAATATCATAATCGATCATGATAAAAAGAAAAGTTGGTATGCCCCATTTTAAGCTTCCGCTGCACCCAAAACCTTTAAGTGGTATCAAAGCGAGGTTACATAATTATTTATAAATATTTAAATATTACTGATTTATTTACACATCTATCATTTGTTTTCAATTCTATTTTAACCTATATTTAATAAGGATTATAAGATCTACTTTATTTCTCTTTTTTTCTTGAAAATATAATAAAATTTATTAATTTAATGAATGAAAAAAATTTGAAGATCTCATCCAGAGGTGTCAAGGAGTCTTTTTAGACTACACAATAGTACATTCCATGTAACCTAGAGGTACACACCAATACTAGTGTATAATCCACCATGAATTAATTCATAATTAATTCATGAAATGTGCATTTATTACACCCAGTGAATTTTATTTTACACCATGTATAGATGAGGCCATCTTGGCACACAATCAGCAGGAGTACACATTATGTAACTTTTGTACACTACGTGCGGTCCCTTTGTCACAGATGGACCGTGTATCATCTAACATGGACTACATAATTGATGAAAGTGTAACTCAGAGACCACACACCACATAGCCCATGTACATGCTATATAATCCAATATTTTTCATGGTATAGTTACATACCGCGTTCCTAGGGTTGTTCCATAGATATATGGTGAAAATAATATACAATGTGTAGCTTTAATGTATACACTACATACTTTTACCGAATTACATATAATTAAAAATTAATTTATTATACTTTGAAAACCTTATCAACATGTGTTTCATGTGTTCATTAAGTTGACATTATAAGAAATGTTATTGGTTATATATATATATATATAGGTCTAACTATTTTTTTCATAATGTTAAGATTTTCATATTTTTTATAAATATTATTACATTATTAATTTATACACATTTAATCATAAAATACTACATAAATATCATGAGTTCCATGTGTTCATTAAGTTGATCGTACATGCCATGAAATTACATGATAAGTTAGGTATTCCACATGTCACAAGAGTAAATAGTATATGAGTATAATACATGTTGGGTAGTTCAGACAGGTACTCACTGTATTTCCTCCAAGGTACCTATTTTTATACATAGTTAATTTTAAATAAATTTACTTAATTTGTTTAAAATTACGATGCACGATAAAATGAAGTAAATTCAGATGAGAATTAATATTAATGAATGGATTAATTAAAGAAGATAATTAATTGATTTGAGTGATATTTATCTTAAATGAGAATGATTATAATTGAATGCTAATTATATTAAATTCACAATTCATCACATTCATGTGTATGATCATGAGATTGAAACAGACCTTGTTATGTGATTGGATTCATTTAATTTTTTATTAAATTTAATTGTTGGCATGTATTTCATCTCTCCTCTTATTATGTAAAGGCCTGCAAGCCCATGGTTTATTTTGTGGAAATAATTTAACCAACACTTTGGTTCCCCTCAACTGCATGGAAGTAAATTTATATATAATGGATGCATCTCATAATCTAGTAGAGGTAGTTCAAGTTTATAGCTAAGGTAAACCAATCAAAGAGAGATACATAGGTGGACATGTGAAAAACTACAATACAAACCATAAATGGTTTAAGGTGTTTCTCCCCTAGATCAACGATTAGTTTATCATCCACTAGATAAACTAACCATTAATAAAAGATAATGATCATACTAATTTATTATTTTATTTTTGTAAAGATTCATTGTAATTTCATTAGGGATATTTTTTCATGATCACATGAATTAATGAATTAACAAACATGCAAGATAGAACTATAATAAATTGTCTTGTGGATAAATATGATCTAATACATTGTTAATCACTTAATTAAATACACTTAATATTAACAAGAATGTAATAAATATAATAATTATAAATTTATTCATAAAGATAAAATCTCTCCATTATATATATAAAATTGGTATATCCTTCCACCACTTCAGTTAAAATGGAACCATAGTTCAAAGTTATTGAACAACCAAATTTGGGGTGCTTTAAATTATCATGGAATTCAAACTTTATGTTTTGGGATGATGTAACTTAGTTCACATCAATAGTTTATTTCCAAATAAATACATGGTGTAAATGAGAGAAAAAAGTTTATGGAATCCAATTTAAGGATTTTAGGATTGGGGAGTCCACTCAATAGATCATAGAACTATGAGTTATTATAGTTATTATTTTGAATACCTAGATAAAAACCTTAAAATTGATTTATCTGCCAAATTCTGGGTTATGAGAAGTGGAATATGGATCTTTGCCATTGGAATGTCCAAGGAATGGGATATTAGAAAGCTAATGGTGAGGGATATTTGGTTTCATTAAAATACTTGGAGATTAATAAATATAAAATTTATTTATTTGTCTAAATTTTATCAGATAAAGTACTAAAGATATTCTTATATTATTTGTAGAAACAATAATAAAAATGAATTCAAACATATCACTATGATCTATACTTGAGAAGGATAACCTTATCACTGATACAAATTTCTATGAATAGAAAAAGGCACTTACGTGTTATCCTACACCATGAAAGGAAATTATATGTGTTAGATGAATCTATTTATAATGCGCCTTGTACTGAGGTAAGTGAGGAAGAGTTATGTTTATATAAGAAAAATTTGAATAATTACATAGATTTTTAGTGTTTCATGCTATCATAAATGGCCAATGAGATTTTAAAGCAACATGATTACATGAATGTATATAACATGATATCACGGCTTTGGGATCTCTATCAGGAGAAGGCAAGATAAGAGAGATATGAGATCTTCAATGCTCTATTTACAACTAATCTTAGAGAGTCAGTTCTAGTTGGGCCTAATGTATTTTATTTTATTGGATAAATTAAATTCTTATACATATAAAGGATCAAATTCCTTGATGAGTTGTAGATATATATCATAATTTCCTTGCTACCTAATTTCTTCTCTACTTTTATTGTTAATTATAAAATGAGAAACAATGAGATGATTCTTTCATAACTTTTTAATCTAATTCATCAAGTGGATAAGGACATGGGGAATGAAAAACCCATGGTCCTTATGGTGAATAATAATAGGAAGAACAAGATGATGGTTCCTGAGACTCCTAAAAAATATAAAGATCCCACACACCATATTTAAAGAAGTGGAAGATCTTGAGGCAGAGGAAGGAAAATGTGATAGTATATTTTTTATGTGGAAGGAAATGCTACTAGAATAGTAACTACACCTAAAATCAAGAGTAATCTAAGGATGCATTTGTTCTTGAGTGTAATATTTAAATATATACACATTGGGTATTAGATATAGCTTGTGGTGCTCACATCTATATCTAAATGTAGGAACCAATTAGATTATGAAATATTGATAGAGGATATAATGATTTTCAATTTTCCAATGATGTGAGGATGAATACTCCAGCCAATGGTGACTACCACATTTCATTTCAAAAAAGAATGATATTGGTTTTAAAGAATTGTTATTATGTACCAATTATTACTAAGAATAAAATTTATACATCATTACTAAATGCAGATGGTTCTATTTTCAATTTTGGAAATAAAAGATGTTTATTTTATAAAGACTACATATGCTCTGGTATGAATCATTTAAATAACATTTTTTATGTGTTAAATTATGAAAACCAAGTGTTGGAAATAGATAATGAATCATGTTCACATGACTCATATAACACCGAATTATGGAATCATCATCTTGGTGCTGTAAATGAAAAGCTTTTGACAAATCTCTATCAAGATGGTTATTTAGAATATTTTTAGATAATCAAAATTGAAATATTTCATACTTGTTTACAAGAAGAAATGACCAAATCATAATTCAGGGGACATGGTGAAAGGTCCATAGAGATTTTAGGATTGGTTCCCACTGATGTGTGTGGACCATTTCTTGTAGAAGCTAAGGGTGGGTATTCTTACATCATAACTTTTTATCATGACTTGAGTAGATATGGATATGTCTACTTGATGAGGTATAAGTTACAGTCCTTTGAGAAATTCAATGAATTCAATAATGAAGTATAGAATCAACTTGGATAAAAGATAGTGAAGCTTCAATTAGATCAAGGTGGTGACTATATTAACCAAGAGTTTGTTGAATTTTTATCAGGGTTTAGGATTATATCTAAACTCACTCCACATTACACACCATAATGGAATGGTGTTAGTTAAAGGAGTAACCGTACCTTGTTATACATAGTAAGGTCGATGAGGAGCCATGCAGATCATATATTATCCCTTTGGGGATATGCATTACAAACTGCGAAATACATACTGAACCAAGTAGAAACAAAAGTAGAAAATGAAATTCCCTTCATGTTATGGTATTTAAATATACCCATTTTCTCAAAAACATGTGTATGGGGTTGAGAGGAATTTTTTAAAGCCTTTTCAAGCAATAAACTATCCCCTTGGGGAAAAAGTGTATCTTTATAGGGTATCTTAAAGAAACAAAGGGGTAATACCTATAAAACCCCTCATACAATAAATTGATGATCACCAAACTAGCCGTCTTTATTAAGGGGGATCACATCTTGAAAAATCATAGTTGGATCAAGATTTATTCTATGAATTTGATGCCCAAGATACACAAGAGTCGGTATAGGAACAGAATCCATAGCCCCCCATGGTATAAATAGTTCTTGAAACACAAGTACTACGAAGGAGCATTATAGAGGTAAGAGAACTATAGAGACATGGTTTTATAGTCACTAAAGATGGAGACTCATTATTGGTTGAAAATGATAAAATTTCTCTTACAAAGAGATAGTAGATAGATCATAAGATATAAAAGTGAAATAATCCATGAATTATGAAATGTATTCCGTGTATCAAAACCAAGTTTGGGTTTTGATCGACGCACTTGTTGATATAAATCTCATAGGGTGAAAATGGAGATTCAAGAGAAACCCAAACATGGAGGGGTGGGTAAATACCTATAGAGAAAGGCTAGTGGCTAATGGGATTAAAAAACATTAGGTAATTTACTACAATGAAACCTTTTCACTAGTTTCCATGTTTAAATCCATCAGAAATATTCATACTGTAGAAACTTACCATGACTATGATATTTTAAAAATGGATTTCAAAATTGATTTCTTTAATGGGAACCTTTCATAAGATGTCTATACAACATAGCCACAAGTGTTTGTGACTCTAGGTGATGCCAAAAATATTTTCATGTTACGAAGATCTATTTATGGATTGAAGAAAGCATCCAGGTCATGGAAAATTAGATTCGATAAAGTAATAAAATAATTTGGTTTAATTAAAAAATAATGCGAGACATGTGTTTAACAGACTTGATGTTTCCTATGCATTGAGCATGGTAGGTTGATATCAAGATGATCTAGGATAATAACATTGGTACACTATTAAGTCAATCCTTAAGTATCCGAGAAGAACAGAGGATATGTTTCTGATGTATGAAGGAGATGAGGATCTAGTTATCAAGGGTAATATTGATTCTAGTTTTCAAATAGACTTAAATGATTTGAATTCTCAATCAGGATATTTTTTTAGTCTTAGTAGAGGATTTGTGAGCTGGAAGAGTTCAAATTAGCCAGTTGTTACTGATTCCACATTGGTGTCTATGTATATAGAGGCTTCTAATGCAATAAATAAATCTATTTTGATATGAAACATTTTTTCAGAGCTTGAGGTGGTACCTATAATTAAAGACCTTATTACAATGTATTGTGAAAATACTACAATAATGGCTCTTGAAAAAGATCCATGGTCACACCAATAGAGAAAACACATACTCTGGAAGTATTAACTCTTGAGGTATTTATCTCAGAGGGGTGAGGTTATAGTATAAAGAGTTCCCACAAAATATATTGTGATGAAACCCTTAACTAAATTCCTATCTTATCAGAAGCATGCGTATCATGTGGTATCTAGCATACTAAAGTTTGTTAGTAGCTGGATATAGTGAAATTGGGAGTTTGTTGGATTTAGTTCTTCAGATCCTACTTCTATTTACTTTATGATAACATGTATTCACAGTTTCTAATATTAATAAAATCCTTATCACATCATGATAGTTATTGTTCATAACACAGTATATGATAATGTCCGAAGAGTAGATGTCGCACTGAAAGGTCATAACAGTTTTCTGCTATGATGAGAACCCATAATTTCCACAAAAGTATTCTTAAATATATATTTTGTATCCAAATTAAATCATTTTAGGACTCAAATGATACAAGATATAATGGGTGGATACTTATATGACTTTGAGTCACCTTTTCATCATATACTCCCTTTGTAATATCCAGTGTAGGATATTATTACAACGAGAACTGCTAGCAGGAAATCCTAATTTATATGCATCATTGGATGTTCCTATATTTGAACATGTATATTTATCCATAGACTTTAATATTATTATTAATTAGTATTATAATTCATGTATTTTAATATATTATTGAAAACTACGATGATATATGATTATGATGAGTTAGGATATGTTGGGTGTGACATCAGTAATATTTCATTAATGAATAATGTGAGAAAGGATTTTTACCTTATGTTATTTAAAATAAGTTGATATCTTTGACACTTTGATGGAAATGATATAGCCTAAAGAAACTATATTAGAAAGTGACATTAGGCATATAGGTTGATGAAACTAGCATGCAACCAGCTTCATTAGAGATGTCATGATAAAGAGACTATACTACATAGTAAGCATTCGTATGAGGTATTATGTCGTTGAGACATAGAATTATTTCTCTATGGGTGAATTTTCATGTTTCTAGATGCTAACCTTGGAATTTAGGTTATTTATCTTAATTCCATTGAGAAAGGGGCCTTGAGGGTCACACACTAAGTGTATCCAGAATCTTAGTTAAATAATATATTATTTTTTATTATTTACGTAGTTGAATAAATATTATTCCCACACATGGTTTAATAATTATTCATTTTTCCTTAATTACATATATTCCTTCACCATTTTCTCAAGATAATATCATGTGATCAGAATATTTAATAAATATTTATTTTCTATTTAGTGAATATAATATTTATTAATTTATTAGAGAATAATTTAGTAATATTTATTTAATAAATAAATAGTCATTATTCAAAGACTAATAAATATTGTAGAGGAATAGTGGACTGAGTTTAATGGTATAGTAAGGAATATTATAAATTGAATATTATTTGAATAAATAATATTTAATATAATTGTCCTTGTAGGTGTATGGGGTGGTAGGGGTTGGGGTGTGGGGCCCCGATCGCGGGGTCGAGTCCCTAGGACACCTTTCTTTGTTGCGTGTGTTTCTAATAAGACCCACCTTTTAATATTTAAAATAATTCATGAGTTTAGCGCATGACAATAATTTTATTATTATTATTATAGACATGAGGTTCCACATGGATTACATAAATAATAAAGGGTACGTGTGAATTTATTATTTTTTAATCCTGGATTCATATAAACCTAATTATATTATTTTCTAGTGAGAAAATTGATTATTGTGTTGTGCATAATGAGATATAGAGACAATCCTCTCAAATTCATAGAGATCTCCCTCTCCAAGAATTATCTCAAGAGCAGAGAGAGATATTCCTCCACAACTTCTTTGAAGTCTAGATAGATCAAATAGAAACATTCATCAAAGCAGTTCTTGGGGAGATCAAAGGTGAATGATGCAAGCTTAGGATCTTCCATTCTAGCACCTGGACATTCCTATAATGGTGTTTGGAGGATTTTGGAACATGTGTGGATCACTGATGGAGGGAATCTATTCTTGATTCCTATAACACAATGATGGTATGATGCAAAAAAAATTCATTTCCATCAAGGAAGAAAGAATTTCTCACAAGATAATCTTTAATTTATTAAATTAATTATAAATAATATGTGATGATCCAGTGATATAATTCTATAATTTATCTATTTTATATATTATTTTATTTATAACCATTGGCAATGGTGTTTATCATCATGAAAATCTTGTATTAATCATTGATAATGACAAAAAGAAAAGTTGGGAATGCCCCATCCAATGCTTCCACTATAGCCAAAACCTCAAGATATAACTAAATATCCATAAAATGAGGTAGCCACATTAAAACCACTAATAAAACTATAAAAAAAAGGAAGCACCAAGATTCAAAATAGGCCTAAACATAGAGTGATATGGTAGTAAATTCAGATCAAAATGGGTACCCTAATACCTCGTACCAGGAACATCGTCTCAATGTGAAGATAGAAAAATCGAAAAAAACACTAGCTAGTATACAACTTGTACTAGTGCATCATATTAAATGGTTACCCAAACATGAAACCAAGGTTCTCCCTTTTCCAGTCCATCAGAAAATAACTTCAACATTAATAACACTTTAAAACCTCAAGAAATAAAATTCTATTAATCAAGTGAAATAAAAACTACAAACAGTTAATATTCCATAATGAATGATCAAGGGGAAACAAAAAGGGGTGAATCCAACAAGGCCTATCCCCAATACATAGACCAAAGTTTTAAACTACCCAAAATCTATAAAGGAAACCACAATATAGGTAACCATGAAATAGATAAGCCTTCAAAATAAGAACACTCCTAGAAATTATTCTGAAAATTCAACTCATAAAACTTCTATAGATAGCCTAGGAGATCTTAATAAGCACATGTTTTTAGAAAAAATCCAATAAAAAACAAAACTATAGTTAGGATCCAAGGAAAGATAAGGTTCTAGAGCCACCACCCCATCCATGTTCTGGGAAGATTTAATAACTAAAAATAAAAGGTAAACAATAAGAGGTAACACCCTCAAGAACTAGCTCTCTACTACTATTGAGACCTTCTAGAAGACATATACCAAATAACACAAGACATAGAACCTAACCAATTCATGCCTCAAAATTAGACAAAACACTACTATTATCAACAAAAGGATAAATCAAAATCAATACTTACGAAAGTGGCATGTTTTAAGAAATTTTCCTATTTAGTTTTTTTATGAAGGAATATATGCACTAAAACAAACCAACTAATAAAAACAACTCACTATATTTGGAAAATATAAATAATTTCATATTTTGAACATCCATGAAATCCGATTTCCACAACTTCATAAAACCCCCTTTTCCAAAAAATCCAATTTTCATAAAAACCACATTGTTAAATGCTTTAAATTTGTATTTACTAAGTCATACACTCACAAAACAAGTCACATTTCATTATTTAAAATAAAATAACCTTATAAAAATACCTCATCTCATTTAAAATCCAATGAAAACATTTTACAAATTAATTATGATTTGAATTAATTCAAAAAATTAAGGGAATCCATTTATTTTAGAACATTTACATAAAACTCAACTTGATTTGAGAACATTTTACAAATTACACAATGAAATTAAACACTTCATGAGGAAAAAGGAATTAATTTTTCAAAAATTTCAAAAAAAACTAATTTCATAATTTTTTTAAATTCCCCCATTTCTCCCAATACAAGACTTGAAAATATCACACATAAACAAGGAACAATAATAAAAACCAAACATAATCAATATTAACAATGTCCAAACAAAAAAAATTCCACTTAAACCCACCTCAAAGGAGTGGAAAAAACCCTTCGATCCATTTGGAACCAACAAGGACTATGATATAAAAATTGGGAGGGCTACTTAGCTGTTCATAGTTTGGACTCATGGTTTTGTGGACAATGAACCAACTATGAGCCAAACAATGTGATGTCTAGAAAACCATTCTACATGGGATTTTCATGGTTTACTAGAATATGAAATATAACATTATTCCCTATTTATTTAGCAAATTTCACTGAAAAATATAATGGACCCCCCAAAATCACCAACAAAAATCATCAGTTATCCAAATATCATCCTCTAACATAAAAATACATCAACATTCCAAATCAAGATAAAAGAATAAAATCCTTAATTCTCTTGGTAACTTGAGGTTTATTATATGTAATGAATGACCAAAAACTCCCTTTTAAACTCTACCTAAGTCTCAATATTCCCTATCCATTCTATCTCGATGCATTTTAAATAATAAGAGGACACTTTAAAGAACCTAGGACATAACAATGAACTTAAAAAATTTGATACCATTTTGCAACTAACCAACCCTAGATAAAACAACCATCCACATGACCTGACATGCCATGTGGCCCTAAGGGTGTTCCTAATCCCCTTAGACTCATGACTAGCACATGGGCATCAAGGAAGTACACATGGGAATGGTTTCATCCTCAAAGATAACATATTATTTTACTAAAAATGTTTCATAGAGAATTCATCTATCAGTTTCCTATGGAAATAAAAATAAGAAAAAAAAATATATAGAATGATGAAATGAGTCATAAACTAGAATTATGATTCAACTCACTTGTTTAAAAATGTATAGTTCATCAAAAAATAATGAAAATACATAAAAAAAGAAACATCAAAATAATAAATAAAGAATTTATTGGCTAACAGAACATAACATCCCAAAATAAAAACCAAATCTGTAAGGTCACCTCTGCATAATCGATGACAACTCACCCTATCCTGGATCACCCATCAGTGACTTGAGAAAATGATAGCCAACCTAAAGTGGAAAATGGAACTTGTATAAAATTTAAGGGATACATACGTACATAAGAGTGTGTGTGAAGGGTGTGAGTTGGTAGGACCAGTAGGATCTCACTAAAGAATCTATGTTATTACTTTATATAAATAGTTCATAAATAATAAATTTCAATACAATAAAAAATTGGGTTTTCATTTTAGTAAGGAAAAAATGAAACCAAAGCACACACCCTAAATTTTAAAGAATGAAACTTACTTTTTTTTAATAAAAAACAAATGAAATATAAACTCAGTAGTAAAATAGTTTAGAAACTAGAAATATGGGATTTTGATTTAAAATGATAAAAGATGAAATCATTTTCCCCTTATTTCAAACCCTTTATAAAAAAATGAAAACCAGTTATTTAGATTTTAATTTAATAAAAAACTCCAAAATCATTTTTTAAAACCATTATATTAACCAACTCAACCATAAAGGATAAAATCAAAACAAATAAAGACACCACTATATCAAAGAAGTATAATAAAGGAAAAAAATAAAAATAGTGCATAAGAAAATAATCTCAAGGGGTACATAAAAATAGGGAATTACATACATAAACCACAAATCAATGGAAATGTTTTATAATATATATTCCTAAGTCTTATGTTTGGAGATATTTAACTAGTGACTATTACCATAGCCTAACCTATAAGAACCTATCTTTCTTAGTAGTCCCATTGAACTAGTTTGGCCCAAAAACCATCATGTGATCCAAAAGATACCGTGGGGCATAACCATCTCACCGCACTCAGTTACCTAGTTTTGAATCTATCCATAACACAAGATTACTTGATTTTTCACTTATCCAGGTCTCTACATAGTTACCTAGAATTCCCATGACAAAAAAATAATTAATGTGAGAAATAAATTGAGACAATCACATAAATAGAACATTAATAATATAACACACCTCGCCTATAATTCCATCCCATAAAACATACCCTTTCCATAACATCTAACTAATTAATAATAATAAATAACTCATAAAATGTGAAATAGACTAAAGGGAAGTTAATTTGGATCTCATAATAAATAAATAAAATATTTCATTAAACTCCAAATATGCCTTCACATGAAAATATAATCATAATGTTGAGTCTTTTCCACTTCTAAAAAATGTCATTTTCAAACTCCATTAGAAACCATTTTAGCAATACCACCTTTAAATAAAAAACATTATTTAAAAATATGTTTCTATTCCTTTAAAATACATATAAGGACCTATTCCTCACATTTTTTTATCAAAACTATTTAAAAGATTCCTATATGCATTTTCATAACGGTCTTGGAAAATTTAAACATTAACTCTAAAGAGGCATATAAAATTCATCAATATACCATTTATACCAATAAACAATTTCATGAAAATAATTTATATTTCTATACATGGAATCAAATAAAACTATTAATTAATTTAAAATATATTTATAAAACTAAAAAATTTCATGAATTGAAAACCAAAATAATAAAATATAAATTCATACCTCAAAATAATAAAAAGAAGTTGTAACATCTACCCCTATATGGAGAACCATCAATCAAGAAAGGAATAACCCTTTCCATGACATAAAAGACTAAACCCCTAGGCTAGTACAAATATGATCCCCACATTTCCCTTTCACATTGAATTATAGTTGATGGGGGGGGGGGAATAAACCTTAGAGAAATATAATAAGGGAGGATGGAAGAAGATAAGAAGATAAATGTGAGATAAATGTCTTCAAAACATCTCTAAATTTAATAGAAAGAGACAATAATTGAAGGGTAAGGGAGATAAAACTCTCCCTTGGATCCAAGAATAGTTGGTTTCATATAATGATAGAGGAGGAGGGGTCCGAAGCCTAAAAATCAAATGGGGAAGCATGGAAAATCAACTTTTTATGTGAATCTTGGAAAGTTGAATAGTTTGGATACACATTTTAGTAAAAATTACGCTAACCATGTATATGTAACTATACAAGAAATGTGTACCTACATAGTTTACTTAACCATTTTCTAACCACTAAAGGAACTATTCAATAAACTATAGTGTTCTTTTCATGATTTCCACACAATTTATATTAACCATGTGCAAGTCATGAACCATCACTCCAATGCACAAAAGTAATTTCATGGTTTCCACTGGGTTTCAAATAATTTGGTTCGAACATGCACTACCCATGCATAAAAACCATACATAAAAAAAATAAACTAAAAGGGCCCTATTTAAGGCCCATCATGTGGTTTACCCTAAACTATGCACACTAACTGCTCAATAGATGTAAAAATTATTGAAAACTAAAAAATAAAAATAAAAACCAAAATTCAAAATAAACCCAAAATTATATAATATTAAAAGCAATAGTGGAACTAGTGTGTCATACTTCTAAATCAAATACCTATTATTGTGTCCAAACGTAATGTATAAATAGTTGATATAGATAAGTTACATGTTATATATCCATATTAGTCATTCATAACATAATAATTCCTATAAAAATACCAAATGAATCATCATATATTTTGGATAATAAAAATGAAAAAAATATACAAGAACTCAAGGCTTGTTGATATTATCCATCCAAGCCTCATCACTATTCACTACTATTAATAACTACCATCCCATTCCTTAAACTTTATCTGATTGGAAAAGTATGAACATCAACTAGGGTTATCATATTGGGTGGGAATTCAAAACTCAACATGAAACCACTAACAATACATTGATATATTCTATAAATTAAACATGGGAGTACATGTATAATCTAGTATGTGAGAAATAGCACTCTTCATACAAAATTTAATATCATAATACCTTCTTTGGTTAGTGTAGATATATTGGTTATGTCTTAATATCCTTAGTTATATTAAACATCAACCCCTTCTAGGTTATTTTAGCCACAACACAATGGTGTGCCTTATATAATGACCCCATTGGTCTGGATTTCAAATCCCATGATAGATTTCTCATACTAGTTACTTATGTAATTATTATACTTATACACTATGTACTTCTTATATCTGGTCCCCATGGTCTTCTTAAACTTATTCCCTAGGGTCTTTTACCCATTTTGTCCAAATAGCCAAGAATATCTTGTCCCCATTAGTAATTACCTATCATAACACCAATAGTTTGTTAACACATGATCACTTTGGCCAATAACTAACAACCTCAATTATCATTCCATTCCTAGACCCATTAGTCCACTTCAATTCACTAGTAAAAAAATCATTTATTTCCACATGTAAGCATATCACATACCTAGGTGACTTCCCATTACTCCATGAGCTCACATAACTCATTGGAAAAACATTATAGGAGAGGTGATACCATAAAACAATGAATCATCATCCCTAATTTGATCCAAATAATTAATTACATATTTAACAATTTATACATTATCAAATTCCCAATTTAATACACTTATGATTCAACCACATATTTGTATTTCCTTAGAATAATGTTCATCCTAACCAATTTAACCTTTACCCACTCATTTTATATCCAACTTATAAGAACCCATCATGTAGATACTTATCCATTTGAACCCATAACTAACTTTTCCACACATTAAGTCCCTAAGTAATGTTGTTTTATGATAAATAAACCAATCAATATAACCATGGTCAAATATTTCCCATGGTTTCACTAAGGCTTATGAGAATTTCTATGGGTTTTATGGGATATCCATATACCTATAAGTAGTGGGAGAAAAACACAAAAATAAAATACAATATTGACTATTACTGGAGTTAATATATGAAATGAAAAAATTAAAATGAGTTTACCCCACTATCCAAGATTTCTATTCACTAACAATGAGTTTGATCAAGCTTATTCTGCAACAACCAACAAGTTTGTATATTCAACGACATCCACAAGCCATTAAAATCACTAAATGATTTAGTAGGATCCCTTCTCAAAAAAAAGTGTTATATCACCTCATTCTCAAATTAAGATGAATAGAAAGGAATAGTGAGTGTTTTAATTATGTTATTAATCACCGATGTATTGACTGAGTTCCCTAAATTCCATTAAATAGAGCCCAATCATTAAAAAATGATCCCATTTTAATTATAATGCTTCAGAAATTATGAAATAAAAAAATGGATTTCCATTATTATAACTCATTAAAATAGTTGATTCATTGACATGTGATTGTTAAACCCCTTTAACAATAAATATATCTATACATAATCACATTATATGTCAATAAGTTGAATGGACATGGTAATCATCACAAGAGATTTTGTTGAATGATATCATATATCATTCATAACATATGACACATTATAGTATTAATAACCATGATAAAATAAAAACCATGAAGTGGAGACTCTCACCATGTCATGGTTTATGATTTATCATACAAATAAAACAACCACTCACTTGTAAAAAATCCTCACATATTTTATAAAAAACATTGAAACTATTTTTGAATCCATACAAACCCCTTTGAACATGACTATAATATAAAATCTCTTATATTATAGACAAATAAATAATACCAAAATTAATCCTCATTCTAAGACCTTATGTTTAACAATTAAATATTGTATAGATTTGAAAAGAATTATGATTTCCCTAATACATACTTGTATGCGTTGAGAAACCTCTATAAAACATCATTTCTACTAAATCTATAAAAGGGTCTGGTGTGATATTTATCAAACAAACTCATATATCAACATGATCATGTCCACCAAAACATGAATCTCCCTAAATGTTATTAATGCTTATATAATCTCTTTTTCTATGATATCAAGTGACCATTAAACATGGAACTTGTAAATCTAGTATACGACATCTCATAGGTACACAATTTTCTAAAATAGACTAAAAATGTAAATGAATACATCTTATTTTATTCATCTAAGTAGTTAAATACATCACAATTAACCCAACTAATCAATTATATTCAATTGATTAGTCTAATTCAATCAAGAACCCCAATTCCATTATCTTTATACAAGAGGAAAGATCCTTTATTAGTTAATGTCAACTAACAAGATGATCAGAAAAATACCCAACCAACCCTGGTTAGCTCAACCTTAAGGTTAGTGTAAAAAAGGTATCAAAATATGAAGGTTTTAATGTTAAGTATCTTGTCAACCTCTGGTAATGGTGATTTATATAAATCATATGACCCTAAAAAAATTAATGACTATATGACATTCCATGTGATATGCTTTTATAGGTTAGTCTAGAAAATAGGCTTCTACTTATTATCTCCCAAATCTACTCTATATCATTCACAAAATTTTACTCATGAAAATATTAATATATCATCAAAACCCATAATACTTTGTGATAATCATCAATTAGGGAAAACAAAAAGTAATTCTTTGAGGGGATTTTATCATTCCAATGTTCATGTAATATATGCAACACATGTGAATGAATGATAAATGGATATTTCATTTATTATAAAACCATGATAAATTTACACTGAAAATAACCATTACATTTAGTTTCATATGTATCTAATACCCAAATAATTTACATGACCCTCATGTTTATATTGTGTTAATGTATTTATCAATAGATTCAATACACTATCCCATGTAACTATCTAGTAGATATTTACATCACCCCTATCAATGATCTCTTGAATGAAATGATATCTGTGATTGATGTATTTATCCCTATAGTGAGACCAAGGTTCCTTGCGATAAGTAAGAAATCTATTTTTATCATAGCATATGTTAATTACATCCAAAATTCTAGGAACATCCCCATGTTTAGTGATAAAATTTTCTATCCGAATAGTTTTTTGTATTATCTGATTCAATGAAATACTATGCCATTTTTTTTGTTTCCACCGTGATAGATTATTTATAACTCTTAAAACCATTATCTCCAATTTTGAAGAAAAATGAGAAAACAAATTTATTCATAATGTCATCCTTATCATTTTAGATAATAGAATTAGTGTAATCCCTTGCAATAATATTTTCTCTACATCCAAAGAGCATGCAGATATCCTTGCTTCTTCATAAGTACTTAAGGATATTCGTCATACAAATCTAGTGACTCTCACCAAATTAGATTCATATCTTGTTTTTATGCACAAAGAATAAAAATACATCAATATAAGTACAAAACATGGCATACATGACAGATCCTATAGTGGACACATAAGGAAACTTATCCATGTTTCTCTTTTATATATCCTTAGATGTACATTGAGTATTTATAAGACTTGTTCCATGAAACAATAATAAAAACTTCTTCTTGGAGGTCTCTATACTAAATTGTTTTAGCACATTACTAATATATATTTTTTGGCTCAGTAAAAGAATCATCTTAAATATATCATGATAGATCTTCAAACCTAGTTTTTAGGTTACTTCACCAATTCCTATCATTGAGAATCATTTTCCCAAACATATCTTTATAGAATTTAAAATTAGGATATTATTTTTGATTAGTATCATGTCATCTATATAAAACACTAGAAATATCATAGAACTCCCACTAACCCACTTGTATACACTAGAATAATCTTCATTCCTGATGAAAAAAGCTCATATATTGCATCATGAAACTGAATATTCTCACTATGAAAGATTACTTCCATCCATAAATGGTCGTTATAGATTTTAAAACATTAATAGATTTATTTGAATATTTTAAACATTTTCATAATATCATATATATATACTTGACTAAATTACCATAAATTAAATTAGTTTTGACATCCATTTGATATATCCCGTAATCATAATGAGCTATTATGAAAAGTAATATAAAAAAAACAATTATCATCAAAAATTTTGAAAAAGGATTTTCAAAGTCAATAGCATGAGTTTTTTATAAACCTTTGCAACCAAGTAAGATTTATAATTATAAACTTCACCATTAGTGCTAGTTTTCTTATGGAATACCCACTTTCACTATATGGGCATCCCCCATTTAAGTGAATCCACCCAGTTACAAAATTGGTTAGTTTAAATCGAGTCTATATTATAAATCATGACCACTAACCATTAAAAAAAATAAAACTCTTAACATCCTCTTGGTATAAGTAATTATATCATACATGAACATTACATCATCATCATTTGTAAGAATAAATCTATATTTCTTTGGGTATTTATAAATCCAACTATACCTTAATAGTTATTTTGTAATCTAGGCTATTTTGGAATCTACAAACCCTTATAAAACTAACCTTTTATTCATCTTATGAACCATTAATATTTATTGGTTTTGAACTTCTCTATGTTAAAATTTAATCCTATTAACACCATGAACAACGTGATACTTCTCAAGGAAAACACCATTCTTGGGAAAAACACTTTTCGTAATAGAATTATAAAAGAAATATCCCTCAGTATCTTTGAAATAACTAATAAATAACATTTATCTGATTTATAGATATTTTTTAGAATCTAAACATTTTACATATGTTTTATACAATAACTATGTAATTATAATCTGAATGGTACCAAGTTGGGCCATTGAAACACCTCAGGAAAACCTCATGATATTCCAAATACAGGCATAAATTATAAGTTATTGTGTGATTAATGGAAGAATATGTTTTTTTACCTTTAGTATAGAGGCATGCACTTAATATTCCCACACTTGATATTTCTTAACAAAATAAGAGAATATAGTCACCACAGGTATAAACCATCACTAGAAGAAGAAAATATAATAAGATAATTGAGCATAATGAATGATATTTCATGAACATATAAGGAATAAAACACAAATGTCTGAAAATATACCTACCATGACTAATGGTAGGCTTGGTCTATGTGGGAACTATTTTACAGTTAAGACTTGGAACTACTGGAATGATAAATACTAGAAGACAGAGATATATTTGGATGGTGATGGTGGTGCATTGATACTAAAGTTAAGAAGTTCAAAAGTGGGTAGAATAAAAAAATAGATGAGAACTGGGATCCATAATAAATTAACTATGTATGAGTAATCTTGAAAGTTACACTAAGGTGTAAGGTTCATATGATGTTCTGTGTAAGATTATTAAAATATATAGAAATTGGAGATCACATTGTTCACCAAGAGAAGAATTTAAGTTGGTGGTTGACTTTAACAAAGTGAAGGGATACCCATGAAGATCATGTCTAGAGGAAGTATCTTTATGAAGATTAAAAGGTGGTGGAAACTGACTGATTGGATGGATTTCATAGAACCTCACCAATAAATTCATGAGTTTCGATCATGTTTCTCTATGCGTGTGACTATTATTGATTTAAATCGTCTTTCATTCCTTAATAAAAGTTTTTTCAGTATTCATCCACTTGTGTAAGAATTCTTTTGAACCTTGTAAAATTACATATATTATTATTTAATTTTTTTTCTATCACTATATTTTTGAATTTCTTGTTAGGTGAATAGTGGTGTTGGGTTGCATTGATGGAGTTCATTAACTTCTAAGATCCAAATACATCATATACATGGTTTCATTCTGAATGAGTAGTTCTAGTTAGTTTTTCCACCTATAAAAGTTTTAGATGGTGCTTCCATTTAGATTGTATATGTTATAAACACCCAAAACAATTATAATTTAGAAAAAAATAGTTTTACAAAAAATATGTCAACCAAACTGTATACAAGGACCCAATATAGAGACCCAAGAGTGAAACAATCCTTGATTGAAGTTTCATGGAAATCCTTCACACCATAAAACCAAAATAACTCTATGTTTATAAAAAGAGCCTCTCTAATTTCCATGTTACACACACCATTATTTCCTATTCCAAAGAACCATTCCTTTACCTAGGTTACATACAAAAGTGTTTTCATGCATTCTTAGGGGGCTGTGTAGGGTGAGAGTAAGGTATACTCAGTAGGTGGTTACCACCTACCATTAACCACCATAAATTGGCTCAAGTGTTTGAAAAAATGAAGCAATGATAGATTAATTGGAAATATAGAAATAAATATGCATAATATATCATAAAGTATAAAATTTAACTAAATAATTTAACTATCTATACCACGCGGGTCTATTCCTACCATACTTTCTTTGGATTAACATAAATATGAGTCCATTAAAAATAAAGTTAGGGTGAAACAGCTATTTCATTTGGGAGAAAGGGAATATTGTATACTTAAATCTGGTTATTCAGGTCAACTATGTCATTTTGGGTAATGTAAATGGGTAAAATAGAGTTAAGGCATTTTGAGCCCTTCCCGCAGCTTCAACTTGTTGACTTCCATATGTGTACTTGAGTAACTAGATTATACAAGAATAATATATCCCTTTCAATCATGTTTATAAGATGCATGTATCAAATTACAAAAAACTTATGAAAGTTAAAAATTTGGTCATCAAAATGTGAACAAGGAATAAAATTATAAGGCACAATAATGATAAGAAATTTCAAGTCAATAAGTATAATTATTAGTTAATATTTTTTAATTAAAACAAACATATACATGCTTTAACATTTACCTAAAATAATATGTGAGGGAAATTATAAACATGTAATGTAATTCATAATTATAATTTAGAAAACCCCAACTATGTCAATTTTATCCAAAAACAATTAGGGAAATTCTTTATTAATTGAAAACCCTTGCTCCGAATTATATTCGCTCAACCCTACACCGTTGATAAGAAAAAATTTAACAAATATGAGATGAGGAAGGGGTTTTAATATTAATTGGTTCCTAGATCAGTTCCTTAGAATTCAAGGAATAAAATTAAACCAAAACTTAGATTTTAGGTTCAATGTAAAACCAATATATAATTAGGGCTATGGTTGAACTTGATATGAAATCTGAAATAGGGAAAATTAATTATGAAAATACCTTAATATCTTTTAATAAAAACTTCCATCCTTACTAAAATAACATAATATCGAATAGGTAGGATTATTTCATAACTTATACATATTTTTGGATAAGTATTACATCCACCACTATGAAAAAAATGTGGGAATAAGTGAGTTGGAGGCAACCAAAGTCCTTAATATGACGGAGAAGAACTCTCAAACCCAATAAGAGCACCTAAGGCTATGTTTTAAAGAGTTATTCATAGAGAATAAGTAGAAAATGATATAAGTTCCCAAGAATGAGTTTCCTACTATACTGTTTAGTGAAATCCCAGAAGTGTAAATTAATAGGATTAATTTAGGAAGTAAAAGTTCTAAAATAATCATTAGTAAGCGTATTTTTTCTAAAACGCTACTGGGTAGCTGGTATAATGAAATGGGTACCCACTAGACTAAAAAACCAAGATTCTAGGAGCCCCACCATATACCCATTCCATGTCCACATTGTTCTTGGTTAGGGGCCACCATGTCCCCAGTTGTCCCTAGACCCTCGGGGGGCTTACCCTTCTCATATCCCCATATCCAAACTTCCATAATCTCATTATAACTTCGTTTCCACCCAAAATACACCTTGAAAGAAACATAGACATTTAAATTAAGAATTACTAACTAGTTATATATGTCAATATCTTTATAACCTCCTCACTATTAGAATTATCATCTATGATAATATTTAAGTAGATTCTAGAGGAAGTAAGTATAGCCAATGGATTCTCATTTTAGTTTCTAATTCCCTAGTCTTGTTTTGTCGATTCCCATGTTACCACTTAACATAAACCGAAGGAATGAAATTACCCCATAGCACCTTATAACTTCATTTGATGATCGATGTGTGATTCTATATAAAGGAAACATCAACCTCAATCCCTATGTAATCATACAAAATCATATGTGAAGTATTGGGAATGTACTTACTTAATTGGGACACATGGAATATGTCTTGTATGGAATTAAATTTTTGAGGCAAATCTAACAAGTAGGAAACTTACCCCATTTGTACTAGTATCTCAAAAGTCCTAACATATATTGGAGTTAGATTGTCCTAATCTTCCGTTATCTAGTGAGATAACCTTGGTGATACTAGAAGAAAGATTTCATCACACCCTTTAAATTAAAAAGTTTATCTTTTTTGATCAGCATAGGATTTATGCTTGTCTTGGGATATCATAATCTATTTCTGAATTAGATTCTCATGTTATCTACTGAAAAATTCTATGACCAATAACAAAAGATTCACCTATCACAAACCAACAAAATGGAACATGACAAGGAAATTCATATAGAGCTTCAAATGGATCCATTTAGATTGAGTACTTGTAAATATTATTATAGGATAACTCTGCAAAAATATACGTGATCCTACCATAATGAACCAAAAGCAAGGATACAATCCAATAACATATCTTATAGAATTCAGATTGTTTTCTTAGACTAACCATTGATTTTTGGATGTAATTTCATACTAAAATTTCCCTATGAACATAAATCCCACTAAATCTATTACCAAAATCGATACATAAAACCAAATCCTCTTTCTAAAAAAATACTAGTTGGTATTTACGAAGCTTAACAATATTCATGACACACCATTTCCATTATTCATCGACTAAGTAAGCATCCTTGATAGGAAAAAAGTGGTTCATCTTGGTGATATGATCCATAATAACCCAAACTATATCCTTTAATTTAGGGGATCAAGAAAAATTTGTAAAAAATAAATCATGATCTCATCCCACTTCAATACCGGTAAAGGGGTTTACTAAAGAGTATCTATGAGTTTTTAAGCCTTCTATTTACCTGCTAATAGGTAGAACACCTTGAAATTAATATAAAAACTTATTTCTTCATGATAGGACACAATAATTAATGATGGATGTCACGATAAATTTTAATGATACCTAGGTGTATCAACCGTCTAGATGGGTGTAACTCCTTTTTCACTTTCTCTATCACACTCATACAAACTATGAGTTTTCCATGAATATATAGTAAATACTAAGAATATCAGGACCAAATTTTGAAAATCTTCCCTCCACTGAGTTTCAATTAGATTATTTTATAGTCATAATTATACACCTAAGAGTTCTATACACATTATACTATAGATAGTGAGATATAAATGTGATTTAATCATGCTCCCTGTTTATCCTTGATCATATCCAAATATGGTTCTAAAATAAGTTACATCATCCACCACTCTTATTTTACCTCCATCAACTTTTGAGGATAGATCTTTTTGTTGAGGGAATCAATAACCATATTTCCCTTAATAGGTGCATATTGAATATCAAAATCAAATGACTATAAATACTGATCCAAATTTCATTGTTTGAATTTCACATATCTTTGAAAGAAGATATATTTAGGCTTTTTGTTGTTAGTAAACACCATGAAGTGTTCACCGAATGAGTAATGCCCTAAAAATTTAGTGCATAATCTTTAACAACCAAAAATGGATCATGATTAAGGTAGTTATTCTTAGGTGGATAGATATTTCTAAAACCATACACCACTACCCACTGATTCTGCAAGAGTACACATATAATACCTATCGAGGAAGCATTAAAAAACACCTCAAATCCATAGTATAGATGAAGTAGTATGAGAATGAGATTTAAGGTTAAATTCATCTTCAATTTTTAAAATTTTGATTCAAAATCATCTAACCATATAAACTTAACTCCATTAATGGATAGAGAAGTCATTAGAGAAAAGAAACAAGAATAATTCTAGATATAGTAGTGTAAATAACCCATTATACTAAAAAACTTCTAATATTGAATAAATTTTATGAGAAATTCCATGAAATAAACAATTTGACTTTGTTAGGGTCTACCAAAATAAAAAATTTAGAGAAAAAATAACCAATAAATTTAACCTATTATATCTATATGGATCACTTTTACAGTTTAATATAAAGAAGGTTCCCTCAGAAGTTTTCCATGAAAATTTAATTATATCAGGAATTCTTATACCGATATTTAGAATAAACCATGATATCATTAAAAAAACAGAAAAAAATTCCAATAAATGATAAAATATCCTATTAATTATACCCATAAAAACAATAGGATCATTAGTCAGACCAAAAGGCATGAACAAATATTCAAAATATCAATATTGAATTCAAAAAAAGTTTTAGGAATGTCTTATTATTTGACTCAAATTTGCTGATAAACTAATTAATGATCTATCTTTGAGAACCATATTTCCACCTTTAACTAATAAAAGTGTTCATAAATTATAGAAAAAGGGTAAAGTTTCTTAATAGTGACATTATTTAGCTTCTATTATCCTATATAGAGATGAATTCTCCCATCATCTTTCTTAATTAAGATAACCGAAGCACCCTAGAGAGATATGATTGACCTGATGATGTTAAACCCATATTAGGATGGTGTTGAATTTATTTTCAATACACAAGTTTTATGTGTTAATAAGTATTTTTAAATAATCTAAAGTGTTTATACATTACATGAGAAAAATTGAATAAGTTCTTATGATTCTAAGTTGATTTTTTTTTTCCGAGGCATGGTTTGTGAAGGTTTTTATATCTTATTAGACTAAAGTAAAAAAATTGTAAAATTCATATAGAAGTCTTATCCTATGATATGTGATAAATAATATTCTTCTAGGATGTAAGAAATATAAAATTTAGAGCATAATTTAACATGTAACATATTAAAATGTTATAAATTTTTTTTCTACTCCCGCAAAAGTAAAAATTAACAATTGTAAGGCAGACATAATTTTTTTGGATCATACAAGGGACCTCCTATGATACAAAATATATTAAATATATTATGTAGTATATTTTATACATGTAAAATATGGAAAATTAATGTGTTCATAGTGATCTGTTATATATTTATATGCTGTGTAAGATATTTTATGTTTTGTATGCTTTTCTTTTAGAGAATTAGGTAGAAATATGAAAATTATATAAACTTACACAATACATAATATTTATATAATATTATTCAAGTATAATTAAATTGAGGAAATATTAAATTAAGAATAATTATACTGATTTTAAAAAAATATTTATAATATTATGGAAGATTTATTAGTTATAAAAAAGTTCAGATGATAAAGATTTATTATAAGATACTTTTGGAAGAAAAATCATTCAATGTTTCACTATTATGATAAGTTTAAAATATCATGGGCTTGAAATTAAGGTGTGATTCAATCGTAGATTCCATAAATTAAGGATGAGAGTTTCCATTTAGTGTAAAATAAGGGCTATGACATAGTTCCTGATGAATAATACTTCACAAGGGAAATAATTTATGATCTATGATATGGAGTGAAAAGAGAGTCCATATTACAACCATGAAAAATTTAAATTAACTCCATATCAATAGGAAGTTATTCACAATCTTATCACATTCCACTGCATGGAAATGTTGAAAATATCTCAGAGGTATTATGGAGATATAAATCTATAATAAATATTTTTATCACATGGAGAATAAATTATAATAGTTCATAGAGAGTTTTGATAACCTAAAATGATTTAGAGTTGTTGTTTTGAGTTTAATGGGATTTTATACAAAATGTATGAAAACTATATTTGGTTTTGATGCTGGGTATATGGAGAAAATGGGAATAAGGTAAAATAGTGTAATAATTATATATACATATAAGAGGAATTCTAAGAATATAAAATCGTATAGAGGACTTTTTTAATGTGTCATAGAGGAATAAAATAAAACTATATATCCCATTGGTAGCTTGCATGTAAACTAGATATCATTCTTTATAGAAGTTTTATATTTTTTAGTGAATTTTATAAAAGTTTGGTTGTTCTAGAACTTACAAAGATTCAAGTTTATACCTTGTTCTATAGCTACTTATTGATAATAAAAGGAGATATATATTTATATGGGATAAAAAAACTATCCACCAGGGATATATTCATCCTTTTTATTAGTGAACATCCTTAAAAAATATGCTATGTTATCATTTATTTTTTCACCGATGCATGTTCAAGAGATCTATGATGAATAATTAAAGTGTGCGATTGAGAATTAAAGAAAATATAAACACTCACTAACCCCCTCTTAGTATTTATCATATACTAATTGATCCTAACAATTAGTATCAGAGTACAAGTTCCCTCTTGATATTTTCAATTGAAGACTACTGTTAATCAACACAACTCATTAAACATTAAAGTTATCCCAACATTCGATGGAAAGGGTTTCCATATTTGGAAATAGATAATGATACCATATCTTCTCTCACTAAATCTAGATGTTCTTTTTTATATTCAACAAAGTTTCACATTTTTGAGTCATACATATTCATGGTCTCTTTTTATAACATTTGTTTAAAGTGATGGAAAGGTAAGAAATTTTTTGTTATCCTATTTGTTCAAGAAATAACTAATTAATTACATGGGGTTGAAAAAATATAAATTCCATTTGGAAATAACTTCAAAATATTTATAATAGAAACAAAACATCAAATAAATATAAGCTATAAATCTATAGATAGTAGTTTGAATATGTTAAAATATAGTACGAGGAATTAGTTGATGAATTCTATACCAGATTCAATGTAATTATCAGCTCCATTAGAGGGTTTGTCTAAACACTTTAATATTCTACCATGGTTAAGAAAATTATAAAAATATTACTAAACAATTTTGATACCAATATATTGCCTCTTGAATAAAAATACCTTAACTATTTCATTATTGATGAACTACATAGTACTACTATTAATTATAAAATGAGAATGCATTATAATATTAAAATCATAGAAAATAAATAGAAAGAAATATATTTTAAATATGTCAAGAACCTTAATATATAATATGAAGACATATATTCAAATGAATAAGAAAATATAAAAGACTACGATGAAACTATCTCTTTGATACAAAAATTTTTCACACATGGGAAAGGTAAGTATAGAGGAAAAGTTCCATTTAAAATATTTATCTATGGTTTTTTATATTTCTCTTCCAGTTTCCCTTTTAAAATTAGGATTCAAAGTAAAGATGATGGTGTAGCAAGAAAATTCACCAATAATAGAGGTTTACTAAAGAATAATTAATCAAAATACAAGAAAAATATTTCACCCAAATTCATAATAATTTTGTTTATCAGTTGAAAAAGGTATATCAGATAGTGAGGAAATTTATAATGATGAGGAAGCTCCAAAAAAATCCTCCCAAAACATTATCCCAAATCAAGAAGAAGAATAAATTAACTCATCCCAGAATGAATCAAATGTTAATAGATTGTTTGCGACTGATGAAGGAGAATAAGTCAAGGAGTATCCCATTAGGATAGAAATTAAAATGAGATTGAATGGAATAGGAAAATTGAGAGATGACAATTCTCATGTCAAAAGGGACTCAAATAAGAACAATAAAATCCACATTGTGAAAGATAATTTAGTCAATTATATTGAATGATAAAATATTTAAAATTTCTATGAAGGTAAGATAATTAATGATCTAACCTCCACTATTATCATTGGGTATAAAGAGATTAATAAGCTAAAGATGAATAATTTGGAAGCTTAGAAGAAAAAAGTGATGATCAAATGTGATTAGAATAGATATTTTATAGGGATAATAGAATTATCAAAGTAACAAGATTCAAAAACTATTGTTTAAAATGTTGTATATATAGAATATAAGTACACTAAAGTAATACCATAAAATAAATTTATGATTTTAGATGAATCCATTGGAAAAGAGTAGTATATATTAACCCAAACCTCTGAAGAGAAGACAAAACCGGACCATTTATCCAAGAATGAAAATTAAAAACAAATATATAGCAGCTCCAAATACTCAAGGAATAGTCAAATAGAAGTTTTAGTGGGATCAACTTAAAAGAAGTATAAAAATATATTCAAATGAAAATCCTTACAATAATAAAATTTATACAAAAGGAGGAGGTTTTAGGTTTATTACCGGTGTTGAGGTGTGTTTGTTCATAAATATTATAATTTCTGGTATAATATATAGTTAATAGGACTAAGAAGATAACATGAATAAATGGGTAGAAAAAATAGTATATTAGAACAAATAAAAAGATCCAAATACATAGAAAAATATTGAATTGAAGAACAAATTTAAAAGTTTACAAGAAATTTGTTTGAGGTGTTTTCAAGAAAAAAATATCTCAAATGAATTTCATACATTCATACCAACTCAACTTGAATTTTTTTAGAAATAAATAAATGTTCACAAAGGGAATCAATTAGAATAACAAGATAATGTGGAAAAAATAACATTTAAAGCAAGAAAATTTGAGGACCGCTTGATCACGGACTGTGGTAATTTCTCTCACATACAGATGGTTTTAAAAATCTATTTTTTTTAAAAAAAATAAAGGATGAGTTTTAACGTTAGTTAATGATAATATATTAATGATCAATATATTAAAAGTGCACAACATTGAAAAAATCATATTAGTCCCATGAAGAAGATAGTTCCAAGATTGAGTGGTTATTAGTGATAGGAAACCACATGACGTCGAGTGCCTAATAAAGTTTTGATCCTCGATGTATTAAATTTTCTCCCTTTTATAGGGGTTATTGATTTTTCTTGTGCTTCATGTATGTGTAGAGTGTGGCAACACACATTCATGGGGTCAGGAGTGCTGACATTAGCGTGATGCGGGGAGACAATCAATAGAGGAAGAGGCACATTCTATGATTAGGTGCAGACACATGACACAACAAATATAGATAGAATTTAGTTAATGGGTGTAAAAACCCATTATTTCATAGTACATTATCTCATTAAGGTAATTTAACATCTTGCGCTACACACAACACCAAGTTCGAACACACCACGACTCACCAAACTTGCCGTTCAAAAAACAGTTATGAATATTATTAACTTAATTTTTAATTTTATATACTCCATATAATTTTAGAATCCATATTATGTGTTTCTTAGTCATAATATAAGAACATATTCATTTTTTAGATAAAAGAAGTATTTTTCAAGAAATAAAATTTTACCGCCTTTTATTGGCGAACCATTTTTAAATCCAATACTTGAGAATTTTATATATTAAATTTAATAAAATTAAATTCTTTTTTATAAGCGGAACATAAAAATTTAGATTGGATAAATTTTTGGTACTTTTCTGTCAACTTTCATATTTTGATGAATAGTGAAAAAATAGTAAATTTTAATTGAAAACAAATTTTGTAATCGAAATAATTTATTGTGTTAAATTATTCATTCGAGTGATCTTAAAGTATAATTATATTATATTTTTATCTATTAATATAATGTAGTTAATTTTATGTAAATTCACATTTAAATTATACATAAACACATGTCAATATTTTGATACTTTTTACTTCTTAAAAAACCCACTTTCTGGTTTTGACAATGGGAATTAATTTTAAATTAATAAATGAAACTCATATATTTTGAATTTGTGAAAATATAAATCATTTTCAGATTCGGAATATCTAAATTAACTTAGGGTTATGTTTTGGATTTTTTTCTGAAAACATTCAATTTTTGATGAATAGTGAAAAATATTGCGTTATTGTTTAAAACCAAGTTTTATTTAAATAATAATTATATTTAAAAAAAATTATTTAAAGTCAAAATAGAAACATAATAACTATATTAGTTCAATGTAATTAATTGAAGTCATTTTATAATAATATTAGATGTATAATATTTTATTGAATTTTTTAATGTCCTTTACCCACCATTTAGACACATTTCCAAATTTGTATAAAATGTAATTTTACAACTTATGTGAATTGAATTTAAAAAAACTGAGATATAATATTGACATACGTATGTAAAATTTGGTTCAATAGGATGAAAATAATTTTTGGTGAATACTAACTTTTGAATTTTATTTTCCACAGTTAAAAGTAAATAGGGTGATTAAAGGTAAAAATGATATTATAATTATGTTAAAATATGTCCTAATTCTATAGGATAAGTGTATTTAGAACAAAATAAACCTTAGAAAAAAATATGATCCTTCTGGTCCAGTTGGATTAGACTAGGACATTTATTATCATTTTATATAAAGAAGAGTTAAAAATGTTAAATACAAAGTTTAATAACTACATCATTTTTAATATAGAGTTATAAATAAGATAAATTCTACTATAAATATTAATTACAAAGATAAAAATATTTCCTAAATCATGGTATTTTATATATAATTTTTAGTCATTAAATAATTAAATTTATTTATGACACAATGATGATGTAGTAGTTACCTTATTAATGAATTTTTAAAAAAATTGACATTACAAATATCAAAATAAATGTCAATTGAGACTTTTGATGCATTAAAAAATTTTACAGTTTAATATGACATTCTAGGGTTTATTTAAGGTATTATTTTTTAAGTAATCATGTTTTTTGAACTTTAACAAAAACCAAATACTAAATAGTTTCAAAATTTACATAAATGTGTTTTTAAATGAAATACTATATTATTAAATAATATAATATTCCTAAAAATCTAAGGTTCACCCAAAGGATTTATATAATGATATATATGTTATCAATGAACAACTTTAGATTATCTTGTCATTTTATAGTAAGTTTAATAACCATGTAATGTAAAAATACAAGAAGATATTGTAAAAGTTAAACTATTTAACTAAGAGTTAAGTATACATTATAAGATTAATATGGTGACCTAAAATTGTCTAAAACCTATTGGTTGAGAGGATTTATACCCATAATCACCTTATACTCTAAATAAATCTATTTGGAACCATTATATTCCAAAAATGATTTTATAATAAAATAATATTTCAAGCTTTTCTTAAAGTGATCATCACCTCTCTTATAAAAGGGTACTTCCCCTTCTCTCAATATCACAACTCCAAATCCATTTTTCTTCATCAAAACCTACTCAAATATCCTCATAACTACCCTAAATTCAACCTATAGTCCTTACTTAGATCATAATCCAACATAAGGATCCCTTTTAATCAAATCAAAAGGAAAAAACCAAAGAAGATGTAATTACTTCATCACCTCTTTCAATGTTCTTTTTTTCTTCCAATTCCTCTTTCTTTGATTTTTCTAAAATAATAACTCCAGTACCTTATACATAATTATATTTTATTATAAATATGTTAAAACCATATTCATTATTATATACATCCTATTAATGACAAAGTCACCATACGTGTGTACGTACAGCTTACCATCTCCATGTCGTGTTGTAGTTTGTTATTCAACACTTCATTATTTGGATGGGTATAATAATGAGTATAATTAATTTAAATAATAAATATAATATGTTAATGATTATGTATATATAACATACGATCTAATTACATATGATTTTACCATCAATAGAATGATATTGTCGCTCATGCATACGTACGGCTTACCGTCTCCACGACGCGATGAGATTCATTTCCACATTCACTATTCAATGATTATTAAAAAAAATATACTATTAATAAGTTTGTAATATATAACATAATAATTATACTAGATATATATATATATATATACATATACCTCATTTACTTACTTTTGTTCAATACGATATGAAAACAAAAACAGCGTTTATGCGTACGTACGACCTACCGTCTCCATAAACGGTGTTTTACATTTCCTATATCTATCTGTTATACATATTTATATTATGAATATATATGACACATAAATAATGTTTTATATTCTGGAAGCAATTAAATTATGATAGAAGTGATATGATCAAGAATAACAAGCTAAAACATCTACGACAGAGAAAGCGATTATTACCCGAAATATTATCTTAACATAGAAATTATTATTAAATGGGTAGTATAAAGCCATAAATTAATAAATTATGATATAATAAATATGAATATGGTTCTTTTATAATTTAATAACACACTATTGTCATTATAAAAGAGGTTAAACGTACCCTTGACCAAAGGAAATTATAAGGTAAGGGTTATTTTCTCAATCTCATTATTATTCGAGATTGTTTATGTGTAAGTATTTACTAGGAATTTTTTATCATCCATGACAATGTTTAATGAAAATTTTTTCAAAATTAATATTTTAAGGTTTTATGGAAGGGAATATTTATCAAGATCTTCATTTTAAATGTTTTAATGATTTATTTTTCTAAATCTTTTTAATTAATATCCATGTTTTAAAAATGATTTTAGTGACTTATTTATATGGACATGATTATTTTAAAATATTAATTCCTTTCAAAAGTTTCAAAGTGGTATGGCACAATTTTGTTGAAAAATCAATTTTAAATGAATTCCTTTATAAATGTGTGACTTTTAAATTATTTCACAAAAGGGACATTTCTCTCAAAGAGTTTTACTAATCATTTTCAACAATATTAACATCATTTTCGAGATATTATTCTTGATTGGGGTTGATTTATTATAATAAAATCTTTCATATTATATTGAATGAGTTATGATATTTTTGACTACGGGTGTGATATTTTTATACCATCCATGGTTTATGGTTAATGTATTGACATTTTGTATGCTAGTTTTAATATGAATATATATGTTATGTTTCAATATTTTTCATATAAGGAATGCATTGGACTTAGTAAGTGACAGGTGGAGCCCACTATAGCCCCTCAAGGCATCAATAGGTATCATGAGACAAACTAGTGTCTTGGAACAAGGCTTTGACAAAATCCTTATTTGTAGTCTTGGCACGGGGCCTTGACTACCTGTTTATGTTGTCTGGCATTATTCATTCCATCATTATGAAATTAGCTATTGATATTACACGTTATTATTCAACTTGTAGAATATACATGTGAACAGGTGAATAGAAATATTTGATTTATCTTTTCCATATTATGCTAAAGTTTAAGTCTAAAAGTCTTTTTCTTTAGTCTTATACATTAACATAAATTTTTATGCTTATTTATGATAATTTCCGCTATATTTTTATCCTTACTGAGCATCTGATCTCACCCCTTTCTTATGTTTTATTTTTCCTAGGATCTTAAGAAGTGTGTTATGATTGATATGTAGGGTTAAGAAATAGGAATGATGTCTTTATCAAAGGATTATTTATGTTTTGTTTTATTTTATAAATTATATTGTAACATTCATATTTGTAATCTATCTTCCAAGACTAATAAACTGATCCGTCCTTCGGGACTTAATTCCTTGTAATCATGCCAATGTATTAAAACAAAGAACCAACTTTGGGTAACTGGGGTCGGGGAATTATAGTTGGTATCAGAGAAATTTTATCAACAACCTTTGAAATAGATTTAGATAAAAACTGATTTTGAAATATTACCCTAAGATAGACATTGAGGATTAGTGTAGAAGAACTCCCTAGAATTTTGGTAATGTAGAAATTTTGTGAATTTTCAAGCAATAAAACCCTGTATGGATATGAGAAGGTAGAGACAACTCTGGAACAGATGTACCTAGGAGTGAAAACTCTGACAAGGAGATTCAGGCTTGACCTAGGGTATCCTGGTACATGAAAACAAACCTTACTTCACTCTTGGTTACGACACTCCTGGGGGATATGCTTAGGATAATTCAAATTTTATTTAAAAAACATTATGAAGGATTTATGATTAAATACCTCCTCAAAGAATTTTTTTTATGATTATGGATTATATACACAAACTATTCAATTTATGTTAGGTATTTTACATGTTTGGAATTATGCATTTCGATTCATTAACAAACCTAGTGTATGCCATTGTTTATAAATGGTGCCTAGTAGAAGGAATGTGAACTCCAACAATACGCATGATCCAAAGAGTCAGAAGGATCATATCTTTCATGGTATTAAGCCAACACTTAGAAAGGAAATAGTCTCCCACATAATTTCATCATATTAAGAAATATTATCATGTGTTTATAAGATAAGTAATGAATTCTCTGAGTCTTATGGCTTTGAATGGAAGTAAGAGAAGAAAATGATGGTAGAGTGAAAGATTGATAAAGGGAATAAGGGAAAGAAGGATTTTCCCATATGTGATAACAGTGGAAAGAATCAACTTGGTAAATCCTTGAAGGGAATGGGAGTTTGTTATAAGTGTGGAGAAAGAGGACACCAAGTATATGATTTCAAGGGTAAGAAAAAGGTTTCAAATGTACAATGCTTCATCTGCAAGGCATTGGGACACTACAAAAATCAATGTCCCAATCATCAGAGTATACCGTAAATGATGATTTTGGATAATAATGATGTTATGATACAACTGTAGATGAAGAGGAACAACTAGTGTTCTTATGTTTATATTAAAGAATTATGTAATTTGGGTGTCTTATAAATGATGTACTGGTTATAAGAATTATGGAGAATATAAGGATTGTACTGCAGTACAATTTCATTAAGGATTTGAGATTGTGTGGTACCAATAAAAGTGACTCAATATCAAGTTAAACTTTATCCAAAATACATGGTTAAAGGAAAGATAAAATGTAATATGGTTTTTATACCGAGGTATTGATTTTGGAATAAGAGGTGATTGATTGGGGTATATTATATTAGATATTATTGACCAACTTTGAACTAATTAATAGTTTTTTCCATCATTGTTGGAGATTGCAACATTTTTGGATTTAAAGATTATATCCAGTATTCTATGTTTTACATAAGGAATAAAGAAGTACATACCTATTCAAATATGGTTTTTGGTAATTCATTTTATTATCAAATTTTAATAGAATACACGATGAGGGTATTCACTTGTATATTATGTGACCATCCTTATAAATTTTGGACTCTGAGTTAGGACAAAAGTATTTTGTATAAGTCTAAAGGTTAGAATAGATTAAGTATGAAATTGGATACTATTTTTAATGTAAAATAATTTCTTAAGATTATTTTTGGGTTGTTATAAAAAGGACAACCCGAAGTTCAGGCGACAACCTGTCGTAACTAGCAAGGCCATGAGACATGAACCCACAACTGAAGGGCGACAAGGGTGCATCACCTACCACTAGCCTAAGTGATGTCCTAGATTGTATAATTTAGTTTTTTTAAAAGGTATGATAGATGAATTATAAATTCATTTTTTTGTTACCCTATATGAATAGGATAAATAGAATATTTTTGAGTTCTATTATCTTTTGGGAGTAAAATATGAGTTTGTGGTAGAAATAAGATAAAGGATGGAACTCTACTTGTCAAATATATTTTTTCTTATTATATGAAAAATTAAGACTTAAACTTTAGGGAAAGGATCTTAAAACCAAAAATATTTTATCCTAATACCTTATGTTTTGATGAACCAATAATATTTTAAGTCATCATATATTTATGGCTTTGAGGCCCCCAATTTTCTATTTATTGTTCACTTGTTTGGGATTGATGACCTCAATAACTACCTATAAATATTTACGTTTTTCCTCAAATTATTTGTCTCAAATTTCTACCTATGTTCTCCTATTATAAATACTATTTGTTGTTGACTTTTTCATTTCCCTTTCCCTCTTATTAAGAATAAATTTTATTAACCATATTTCTGATGTTGTTTTTCCACAAAGGTATTTTCTATTTTTAAAATTTTATTTTCAATGAAAAATTTAAAATTGTTAGGACAAAATTTATTAAAGGAGGGGAGAATGTAACACCCCATTATTTCATATTATGTTATCTCTTTAAAGTAATTTAATAGTTTTCACTACACGCAACATCGAGTTCAATCACACCACGACTCACCAAAATAGATGTTAAAAAAGTAGTTATGAATAGTATTAAATTAATTTTGAATTTTATATACTCTATATAATTTTAGAATTCATATTATGTGTTTCTTAGACATTATATAAGAACATATTCATTTTTTTAGATAAAAGAAGTATTTTTCAAAAAATGAAATTTCACCGCCTTTTAATGAAGAACCCTTTTTAAATAAAATATTTGAAACTTTTAAATATTAAATTTAATGAAATTAAATTCTTATTTATAATAGGGATATAATAATTTTGGTTGGATAAATTTTTGGTAGTTTTCTGATAACTTTCATATTTTGATGAATATTGAAAAATACTAAATATTAATTGAAATAAGCTTTTTTAATCGAAGTATTTTATAGTGTTAATTTATGAATTTGAGTGGTTTGAATGTATAATTACATTATATTATTGTAATTTAATATAATTTAGGTCATTTTATTTAAATTCATATTTAAATTTTACATAAACACATATGAATCTTTTGATAGTTTTTACTTTTTAAAAAAACCGCTATCTGATTTTGACATGGGGAATTAATTTTAAATTAATTAATGAAAATAAAATGTTTTTAATTTGGTAAAATAGACATCATTTTAGGATTTGGAATATGAAAATTATTTTAGGGTGAATTTTTGGTATCTTTATGAAAACATTCAATTTTTGATGAATAGTGAAAAATATTGCGTTATTGTTTAAAGCCAACTTTTCTTAAATAATTATTATTTTTATTTAAATTTATTTTAAATTAAAATGAGATATTGAAATAACTATATTAGTTTAATGTAATTCATTTGAGACATTTTATAATAAGATTAGATGTATAAAATTTTATTGAATTTTTTAACGACTTTTACCCACTTACTAGGCACATTTCCAAATTTGTATAAAACATTATTTTACATATTTTGTGAATTGAATTTCAAAAATCTGAGATACACGGTTGAAATCAGTAAATATAAAGTGGTTAAATATGATGGAAATAATTTTGGATGAATAGTTACTTCTGAATTTTATTTACCAAGGTTATAAGTAAATAGGGTAATTAAAGGTAAAAATGATTTTATAACTACCCTAACACATGTCCTAATTCTATTGGATAAGTGTATTTTGAGAAACATCACCCTTATAAATAAAATATGATCCTTTCGGTTCAGTTCGATTAGATTAGGACATTTATTATTATTTTATTTAAAGAAGAGTTAAAAGTGTTAAATTCAATGTTTAATAACTACACCATTTTTAATATATAGGGCTATGCATAAGATAAATTAACCTATAAATATTAATTATAAATATAAAATGATTCCATACATCATGGTATTTTATTTATAATTTTTATATATTAAATAACTAAATTTTTTTACGACACAATAATGATGCAGTAATTACCTTATAAATGAAAGATTAAAATAATTGATATTGTAAATATCAAAATAAATGTAAATTGAGACTTTTGATTCATTAAACGTATTTTATAGGTCAATATTACATGTTCGGGTTGATTTAAGGTATTTTTTTCAAAGTAATCAAGTTTTTTTTGACTTCTACAAAAACCAAATACTAAATAGTGTGAAAATTGACATAAATGAGTTTTTAGAACGAATACTATATTATTAAACAATATAATATTCCTAAAAATATAATATTCTTCCAAAGGACTTATATAATAATATATATATTATTAGTGAACCACTTTATGTTTTCGTGGAATTTAATAGTATGTTTATTAACCATGTAATATGAAAAAACAAGAAGACATTGTAAAAGTTAAATTATTTAACTAAGAGTTAAATATAAACGATAAGGTTAATATGGTGACCTAAACATGTTTAAAACCTATTGGTTGAGAGTATTTGGACCCATACCCACCTTATATTTGAAATAAATTCATTTTTAACTATTTTAAACAGAAAAAAGATTTTATAATAAAATAATATTTCAAGCTTTTCCTAAAGCGACCCTCACCTCTCTTATAAAAGGGTAATTCCCCTTCTCTCAAAATCACACATCGTAATCTATTTTTCTTGGCCCACCCCTACTCAAATATCCTACCAAATAATCTCAATTCAACCTAGAGTCCTTAATTTGATCAGAAGCTAACCTAAGGAGCCCTTTTGATCAAATTAAAGGCATGAACCCGAAGAAGAGGTATTACTTCATCACCTGTTTCAATGTTTTTTTCTTCTTCCACTTCATTTTTCATTGATTTTTCCATAAAAAAATAATAAATCCATTACCTTATATATAATTATATGTTATTATAAATATGGTACAAACATATTCATTATTATATCCATATTATGAATTAAAAAGTCACCATACGTGCATACATACGGCTTGCCGTCTCCACGTCATGGTGTAGTTTGTTATTCAACACTTCATTATTTGGATGGGTATAATAATGAGTATAATTGATTTAAATAAAAAATATAACATGTTAATTATTATATATATTTAACATACCATCCAATTACATACTATTTCACCATCAATAGAATGATATCATCGCTCGTGTATACGTACGGCTTACCGTCTCCACGACGCGATGAGATTCATTTTCACGTTCACCATTCAACGATGATTATAAAAATATATATTATTAATAAGTATGTAATATATGACATAATAATTCTACTATATATATATATATATTTACATATATCTCATTGACTTACTTCTGTTCAATACGATATGAAAACAGTAACAACGTTTATGCGTACATACGGCCCACCGTCTCCAAAAACAGTGTTTTCCATTTCATATATCTATCTATTATACATATCTTAAACTTTAGGGAAAGGATATTAAAACCAAAATTTTTTTATCCTAATACCTTATCTTTTGATGAACCAATAATATTTAAAGTCATCATAGATTTATGTAAAGGTCCATAAATTCCATGTAATTTTTTTTATTATATGGGAATTTTTTGAGACTACAAAATCTGACAGCGCACAATTCCGAGGCCCGGAGTGCCCAGAATGATCTGTCGAAGTTTTGTTAAGCTTTAATTATCACACGTAAGTAATTTTCCAAAAATAGTAGAATAACTCTTAAATGGTTACATGGATTAGAAATCCAAGGGCACCGTTGCACTTAGGATGGCGGGTTTACCCTAGGTGTGACTTAAGTTTAGTTGGCGCGGTCCTCCTGTGAGAAAACCCAAAAATGGCATAATAGTAAATAAAGTAATTAAATAAATTATATTATATTTCAAATGCTTATAACTCAAAAATGGTAGCTCAGATTGAAAATATGATACCACTGCTGAACTCGTGAGGGCACGATTTAATTAAGCAGATACTAAGTTTGGCCGGTGTGGGCCACCGGTGAAATTTAGTTTTTGGTCGTAAATAAAAGAATTAAGTGACAATTATTTTATTTTAAAATCCATAACTTTTATCCAGTAACTCATATTGGAAATCCGAGAGTATTGTTGGGTTCGTTGGGGTGTGTTTCACTTGGGCATAGCCTAACCTCTACCGTCGCGGGTCGAGGGTGACTGTTAATAATTTTCTGAACTTTTTTTGGGTACATTTAGTAAATGTGCGAGCAGGTTTCTGTAACTTTTGAACAGGTACTTGGAATAGAAATATGAGGACACCGTTGGGCATATAGTGCTAGTAATCTCTTAAAGAGAACTTTACCTCAACCACAGTAGGTCGAGGGTGAAGGATAGTTTTTCCCTTTTTCATGTGAAAATAAAAATAAAATTATTTAAAATTTTATTTTTATTCTTGAAACCTCTCTACAAGGGTTATGGATGTAGAGACCACTCAAAATAAAACCCTTGATTTGAATTTAAAGGTGGGGACCACCCGACCCTTGAACTCCCTCTTTAATGAGGGGGTGATCCTAGGTTTCCTCCAAACTAATTATGCCAACTCCCAATTTTTTTGTTGGAGCAAATTAACAATTAATGAAATGTGTTAGTATTTTAATTGTGCCAACATAATTAATCTTCTTAAGTTAAATTATACTGTCACATCATTGTTTTGGTGGGAAAAGGAGAAGGGGTGAGATTTTGGGTGGATTACGCTTCTTCAACGAAGAACACCTCCCAACAAAGAACTTATTCAAAAAAGAATGTGCCAACTCAAACATGGGACATCTTCGACAACAAAAAACCAACATCTTCCCTTCTCTCCTCACTAACGTCAAAAAACCTTCGAGGTAGGGTTTTTTTTGTTCATCATGTTTTATGACTAATTAATCATCTTGATCTGCTTGCTACCGAGCTAATGCGGAGGGAGAGGGACAAACAAACACGGCCCAATCCCTCTACCGTCCTTCATGGTTGGTGTGTTCATCACGATGGAGGAGGATGGAAACTGACACTGGTGGGGCATGAGAATGGCAGTCAGCACCATGACCGACCACGATGAAGACAATGGTGACGGTGTGACCGCACTGCCCGACAAAAGAGAACGATGGCCTTGTGCCTTGACAGTGAGGGAAGGGCGGTCGGCTCACTGTCGGCTTCCAGCAAAGGCATGGCGTATAACCGCGCCACGTGGAGAGGATGGCGAGACATCTGGCCTGCTGTGGCGGACCGTAGCACAGCGGTCTCCCCGCCGCCCCACGCCCGCCATGCCGCACCACGCGGTCCCGCGGCCTCGTGGTTGCCCCGCCGCACTGCACGGCCCTACCGCAGCATGGACACTGCACCGCACTGTGGCTACCCAACGCAGGCTGTGACGGGTCCATCTAACCAGGTCGGACCGGACCTAGACCAACACCGACCCATTTTCACTCTTTCGGCCATATCTTGAGCTACGAGCGTCCGTTTTATGAACCATCTATAGTTCCGGAAACCTTGGAGTGATAAGGTCCATTTGGTATACCCTAGTTGATATTTTTATAAATTTGGGGTATAATTGAGTTGGATCAAGCACAAATCCAATCGGGCCCTCGGGACTAAAAAGCTAATAACTTACATAACCAGCGTCTGATTGATGTGTCGTCTATTGTGTTGATACCCCAATTACACGGTGTTACTTTGGGATACTTCCTCGAGGGACATAGTGGTAGTTTGAGTGTTTACCAATGGCTTGAGTATTGGACCCTCCAGGAGACAAGCGAGCTTAGTGCGGGAACCCTATAGCTCACTGTGACGATGTACTAAGATCCTGTGTGGGTCTGACGATGTACTGATGATGTGCTAGGATCCTGTGTGGGTCTGACAAGGTATTGGAGATGTACTATGATCCTATGTGGGTCTGAAGATGTACTGATAAGAGAAAAGTGAGCTTAGTGTGGGAACCTTGTAGCTCACTGTGATGATGTACTAGGATCCTGTGTGGGTCTGACAACGTACTGACGATGTACTAGGATCTTGTGTGGGTATGACAAGGTACTTGTGATGTACTAGGATCCAATGTGGGTCTGAAGATGTACTGATGATGTACAAGGATCTTGTGTGGGTCTGACGACGTACTGACGATGTACTAGGATCCTCTGTGGGTCTAACGATGTACAAGGATCTTGTGTGGGTTTGACGACGTACTGACAATGTACTCAGATCCTGTGTGGGTCTAATGATGTTCTAGGATCCTATGTGGGTATGATAATGTACTAGGATCATGTGTGGCTCTGAGGTGGTACTAGGATCCTGTGTGGGTGTGACGATGTACTAGGATCTTGTGTGGGTCTGAAGAGGTACTAGGATCCTGTGTGTGTCTGATGAGGTACTAGGATCCTGTGTGGGTCTGACGGCATACTGGGATCCTATGTGGGTCAGATGAGGTACTAGAATCCTATGTGAGTCTGAAAATGTACTACGATCCTCTGTGGGTCTGATGATGATTTAGAAACCTACGTTGGTCTTCCTTTTAATAGTGTAAGATGATTCAGTAGTTACATCTAATCATCTCTACTATTGTACCTAATATATACCTTGTGTGAGCTGACTCTGTACCTTTGTGGTCTATACCTTCGTGGTGATACCTTGGTGGTATTCATCTATGTGGCCTACCTATGTGGTACTTTTCTTTCGTAGTAATACCTTGGTGGTATTCTTCTGTGTGGCATACCTTTATGGTACTTACCATCATGGTAATCCTTCCTTTGTGGAACAGATGAGCTTTGGGCTTTTGAGTTGGACATCGTGTTTCCTCATGATTGAGATGGGCTTACTTGATAACTTAGGTATATGTATGGGAATATACCTAAGTAGTGTTTTCATTTGAATTCTTATTGTGTGGTTTATCCTTTATGGATTTTGTGAGACCTTGATGGTCTCACGGTCCCTACTGAGTATCATTATACTCGCCCCTGCATGGGATATTCCCGCACCCTGTTGTGTTTGGTGCAGGCGACGAACAATGCTGACTGTGGATGAGGGTACCAAGACTGAAGGCAGCTCGTAGGTGGACCTTAGATGAGGCATACCACAGAGATGACCGTTCGAGAGATATACCTACCATTTAGGTAGGATCCTTAGCGGGTGTTCACAGGAGCTGTTCAATTTACTTGTACTTTACAGTTTTCTGGTACTTTCCAATTGGGCATGTATTCTGTCCCCTTTTACTTACTTTACACCCTATTTTTACTATTTAGTTTACTTGTGTTTGTATCCTGTTGTGTGCTTAGTTGCATGAGTTACAGGTTATAAAGGCAATGCCTTCCCAGTTTTAGGGAATACGCCTTCGGTGCTAGTCACCAACTCCTATCCTATGGAAGGTGGGATTGGGGTAGTCACAGCACAGGCCCCGGGGGGTGGGTCGTGACAAATTGGTATCAGAGTATTTGGTTCTACCATATGAAATAGGACTCTAATCTTTTTTGTGTGGAAATAGTGTTAAGTGTTATGAGTGTGGTTTTCAGTTTTGGGAATCCAGTGTTGGTACAGTGGCCGACGTATCCATACACCAGGACCCTGAATTCTGATTTCTGACTCAGCACGCAAAAATACTGATTGCATGTATTTTTGAATAGTTTTCTTTTCGATTTCATTGAGTTAGATCAGTAGGTATAACTTAATGACCATGGTTCACCTGTTCTTTATCAGGATGCTACTGCATTGACATCCATCTAGGATTCTCGAGAGAGTACACAATGATGACCACTGAGCGATGAGGCTCCGGTGTAGGACCCTCTTACTATGTTGGCACCTTCGGGTGCTGTACCAGTAGCACCACCACCCGTTGGTTAGTAGTTACCACCAGCTGGTGGATGATGCATGCTGACTGAGCACGTTGCATGAGTTCTAGTGCCAAGGCCACCGAGGTTTAGAGACGAGATAAATTCCCACACAACTGAGGGCTGGCTGGAGGCAGTTGCTAGAGTTTTAAGCCTAGTTGAGACACCAGTAGAGAAGATGGTGATGTTAGCTACTAGACTTTTCCAGTGAGTGACCATGAGGATGATCTGTATAGTGATGAGGCAGTGGTACGTGGACCGTTGACCAAGATGGTACCTTCAGGTAGTGTGCCAGCTATATCACTACATGTTGGCCAGCAATTACAACTGATGGTACCATTAGACGAAACATGTAGGATTAGGGCGTTACACATGTTTTAGCATCAGATACCCCTTAGGTTACGAGGTGAGCCTGAACCATAGGTGGCTGAGGACTGGCTTGAGGAGGCGGCTGAGAGTTCCCTAGAGCTTCTACAGCTTTGGCAGGATGACATGTCGGTAGATGAGTATTCATTAAGGCGTGCCGACCATATCAGGTACTCGATGAATACAGTATGGCTAGTGCATCAGGGATCAGACCACCAAGATAGGTGTGTTTAGGGACATTCGAGCCAACACTATTCTTCTATGCATTCCAACATGTGATAGGGTGCTGGAGAGAACCTTTGTCATTGAATGTTCTTTGGCTAAGAGGATACAACTAGTGAATGTTAGCAGTGGGAAAGTAGGAAATTGATGCCAGTCTCAGACACTTGGGTGTGTAAAATATTTTAGGAAGAGGAAGTGTTAAGGATAGATGAATCTGCAGGGCTGCAGACGTGGAAGTAGATTTTGGAGAGTAGCATGAGGTGGTGTACATTTGGACATGTTTCAACCACCACCCCTATGTGGTTCCCACCAAGATTAGGGAGATGGAGGATAGAGGAAGGTATTAGCTTAATGCGGTCAAGGAGTGTTACCTAAGGGCTCTAGGAATGATTCAAGGTACAGTCTATGTCTACTACCAGTTGCCGTATCAATATACATAGGAACCAAACATTCCTTCCTTCCATGAATCTTGTCCAAGACCTAGAGTTTCCAGTTAAACTGTTGACTTGACACTCACATCTAGAGATACCATTGGGAAGAGACTTGATAATATAACTTATGTTGATGGTGTGATATGACCCTTAAGGTGAGAGTTTTGGTTAGAACCTCTAGGTGGCAGCATCGAGGCCTTGGGATGTTAGTTTGGGTATGGACTGGACATCCACCATTCATACTCAGATTGAATGTATTAGGAGAAAAGTTTTTGTTTTATATACACCACTGGGATGTGGTTTTCCTTATTCTGTGAAAAAGGAAACCCATGCAGCATAGGATAAAGTCATGCATATGGGGGTGCGGCCGATCACTCGTGAGTCGGTCAACCTTACCCTCATGGCATCAGAAGTATTGAGTTTTAAGTTCCCAATGGGAGTGGCTAGAGTTCCTCCATGACCATGACTTTAAGATAGTCTATAATCTTGGGAAGGGGAACGTGGTAGAATACGCACTCATCAGGAGGTCTAGTCTATAACTGCTGAGTGAGTCATTAGAGTAACTAGTCGAACTGTAGATATCCTATATGGATCAAGATGGGGTATATTATCTTCAGTCTCTTACAGTCACTCCCCCACTTCATTAGTGAGTCAGGGAGGCACAACATGGGGAAATTGACTGCGAGGCTCGACGTGCTCAGATATCCATAGGACATGCACCTGAAGGATTTTCTAAAGGTGGGGAGCACATCATCCTCTTCAGAGGGCGTACTATGGTACCAGTAGCAATACAAGAGGAAGTGTTGAGGGAGTTCCATACATCACCTCTACAGGTACATCCAGGAGTGGCGAAGATGCACCAGGATCCTCAACCTCAGTACTGGTGGCCAGGGATGAAGAAAGTAGTGGTAGATTTTGTATCACGATGCCTCACTTATTAGCAAGTGAAAACTACTCAGAGCGAACAATAGTCTTATGCTGACAAGAGACGGAGACCTCCGGATGATGAGGATGGTGGCCATGTCTTTCTATGGGTCTCAACTAAATGAGGTTTATAGAGATTTTTCTGAGGTGACAAGTTATCTTGGAGGTTTTTTGGACCCTTCCATGTCCTCAGCAGAGTCGGCGAGGTGGCTTACCGCCTAGCACTTTCCCCTTAGTTTCACCGGGTGCATGACGTCTTCCATGTATTCCAGTTGAGGAGATACATTCACGACCCATCTCACTTCATCAACCATGGTGATATGGAAATCAAGGATTGGGCGACATTTTAGGAGGTCCAAGTAGAGATTGAGGATCAAAAGGAGAGATTACTTTGTGGGAGATTGATACCTTTGGTGCATGTGTGTTGGCAGCACGAGAACCTCCAGAAGAGCACGTGGGAGTGAGAGGCTCATATTTGTGCTCAATACCTCACTTGTATTCCTAGTTTTTGTAATGTGGATTTTTGGGATGCAAAGCCTTGAGTTGGAGAGAATGTAAAGACCCAGAAATTCCATGTAATTGTTTTTATTATATGGAAATTTTTAAGACTGCGAAATCTGACGGCGCGCGATTCTGAGGCCCGAAGTGACCAGAATGATCTGTAGAAGTTTTGTTAAGCTTTAATTAGCACGCGTACATCGTTTTCCTTAAAAAAAGTGGAATAACTCTTAAATGGTTACTCGGATTAGAAATCTGAGGGTATTATTGCACTCAAGATGGTAGGTTTACCCTAGGCGCGACTTAAGTTTAGTTGGTGCGGGCCTCCTGTGAGAAAACCCAAAAATGGAATAACTGTAAATAAATAATTGAATAAATTATTTTAATTTTTAAATACTTATAATTCAAAAATGGTATATTAGATTTAAAATCTAAGTCCACCAATGAACTCTTGAGGGCATGATTTATTTAAGTAGATACTGACTTTGGCCGGCGTGGGCCTCTAGTGAAAGTCAGTTTTTGGCCGTATATAAAATAATTAACTGACAATTATTTTATTGTAGAATCCATAACTTTTAAATAATAACTCAGATTGGAAATCTGAGAGTACCATTGGGTTTATTGGGGCGTGTTTCAATTGGGAAGATCCTAAACTTGACCGGCACGGGTTGAGGGTGACTGTTAATAATTTTCCAAACTTTTTTTCAGGTACGTCCAGTAAATGTGTGAGCATGTTTTTGTAACTTTCAAACCAGTGCTCGGAATTAAAATCAAAGGAAACTGTTGAAATCATAGCACCAGTATTCGCTTAAGGATACCTTTACCTCGATCTCAGTAGGTCGAGGGGGAAAGATAGTTTTTCACTTTTTTTTGGGAAAATAAAAAATAAAATTATTTAGCATTTTATTTTTATTACTGAAACCTATCTACAAGGATTATGGAGGTGGGGAACACCCAAAATAAAACTGCTGATTTGAATTCAAAGGTAGGGAAAACCCGACTCTTGAACTCCCTGTTTAATGAGGGGGGTGAACCTAGGTTTCCACTAAACTAATTATGACAACTCCCCATTTAATTGTTGGATCCAAGTAAAAATTAATGAAATTTGTCAGAATTTTAATTGTGCCAACATAATAAATCTTGTTAATTTAAATTATATTTTCACCTCATGATTTTGGTTGGAAAAGGAGAAGGGGGGAGATTTTGGGAGGATTACCCTTCTCCAATGAAGAACACCTCCCAAAAAAGAACTTCTTCAATGAAGAACGCGCCACCTCCAACGTGGGACATCTTCGACAACGATGAACCGACGTCCTCCCTTCTCACCTCACCGATGTAAAAAAAACCATCGAGGTAGGGTTTTTTTATTCTTGGTGTTTTACATCGAATTAATCATCTTGATCTGCCTGCTACCGAGCTAATGTGGAGGGAGTGGGCCAAACGAACACGGTCTGATCCCTCCATAGTCCTTCATGGTTGGTGTGTTCATTGTGATGGAGGAGGACAGAAACTGTCCCCAGTGGGGCATGAGAATGGTGGTCGGCACCACGGTCAGCCGTGAGGAAGGAGACGACACGACCGCACCGCTCGACAAAAGAGAACCACAACCCTGTGCTACGACAGTGAGGGAAGGGAAGCCGAGCGCGGGTCAAGCCACCAAGTGCGGGCCGGGCCTCCCAGTGAGGGCGGGCCCGCCTAGCGCGGGAAGGTCCACCCAGCGCATGCTAGGTCGGACCCAGCGGGGCGGGCCGCACCGCTGGCTGGGCCGAACCTAGAAGGTCAGGCTGGGTCAACCCTAATAGTTTCGGCCAAGGACGGGTCAGGCCGGGTCAGTCCGACCGGGTCGAACCAGACCCAGACCAACACTTACTCGTTTTCTCTCTTTTGACCGTATCTTGAGCTACGAGCACCTTTTTGAGGAACTGTCTGTGGTACCAGAAACCTTGGACCTTGACGGTCCTTTTGGTATACGCTACATGAGATTTGTATAAATTTGGGGTACAATATATTTGTATTGAGCATTAATTCAACCGATCTATTAGGACTAAAAGGATAATAACTTACAGACCGAGCATCCCATTGACATAACGTATGTTGCGTTTAGACCCCTATTATATAGAGGTCCTTTTGGATATATCCTTGTGGGACTTCATGAAAGTTGGAGTATTGAACAGTGGCTTTAGTAGCAGACCCTCTCGGAGACAAGAGAGATTAGTTTGGGAACCCTATAGCTGGATGTGATGATGTACTAGATCCTGTGTGAGTCTGACGACGTACTGAAGATGTACTAGGATCATGTGTGATTTTGACGATGTACTGACGATGTACTAGGATCCTGTGTGGATCTGAAGATGTACTGACTATGTAATAAGATCCTGTGTGGGTCTCACGACCTACTAAAGATGTACTAAGATCCTATGTGGGTCTGATGATGTACTGATGATGTACTAGGATCCTGTGTGGGTTTGACGATGGACTAGGATCCTATGTGGGTCTGACGAGGCACTAGGATCATGTGTGTGTCTGAAGAGGTACTAAGATCATGTGTGGGTCTTACGATGTACTAGGATCCTATGTGGTTCTGAAGAGGTACTAGGATCCTCTCTCATTCTGACAATGTACTACGATCCTTTGTGGGTCTGATGCTGATTTAGGATCCTACGTGGGTCTACCCTTTAACATAGTAAGATGATTCAGTATTTTAATATAATCATCCCTACTATTGTACCTATGATATACCTTGTGTGAGCTAAGTCTGTACCTTTTTGGTCCATACGTTCGTGGTGATTCCTTGGTGGTATTCTTCTATGTGGCGTACCTGTGGGGTACTTTTCCTTCATAGTAATACCTTGGTGGTATTCTTCTGTGTGGCGTACCTGTGTGGTACTTACCATCATGGTAATACTTCCTTTATGGAAGAGATGAGCTTTGGGATTTTGAGTTGGACCTTGTTTTTCCTCATGATTGAGATGGGCTTAATTGATAACTTAGGTATATGTATGGATATATACCTAAGTAGGATTGTCAGTTGAATTCTTGTTATGTGGTTTATCCTTTGTGGATTTTGTGAGACCTTAAGGGTCTCGAGGTCCCTACTGAGTATCTCTATACTCACCTCTGCATGGGATATGCCCGCACCCTGTAGTGTTCGGTGCAGATGACAAACAAAACTAACTGAGGATGAGGGCACCAGGACTGGAGGTAGCTTGGAGGGGGACCTTAGACGAGGCGTACCATAGAGACAAAAATTTGAGAGATGTACCTACCCTTCAGGTAGGATCCTTGGTGAGTGTTCACAAGAGTTGTTTGGTTTACTTATAGTTTCTAGTTTTCTTGTACTTTCTAGTTGGGCTTGTATTATGTCCCCTTTTACTTACTATACACCCTCTTTTTAATATTTAGTTTACTTGTGTTCGTATCATGTTGTGTGCTTGGTTGCGTGAGTTACAAGTTATAAAGAAAACACCTTCCAAGTTTTAGAAAATATTCCTTTGGTTCTTGTCGCCAACCCCTAGCCTATAGATGGTGGGCTTGAGGTTGTCCTGGCACGGGCCCCAGGGGACGGTTTGTGACAATTTATGGCTTTGGGGGCCTCAATTTTCTATTTATTGCTCACTTGTTTGGGATTGATGAACTCAATCACTCCCTATAAATATTTATGTTTTTCCTATAATTATGTGTCTCAAATTTCCACCAATGTTCTCCAATTCAAAATCTTATTTGGTGGGGAGTTTTTTCATTTCCCTTTCCCTCTTATTTAGAATAAATTTTATTAACCCTATTTCTGATGTGGGTTTTCCAGAAAGGTAGTTTATATTTTTAACATTTTATTTTCGAAGAACAATTTCAAATTGCAAGGATGCAATTTATTGAAGGAGGGGAGAATGTAACACCCCAGGATTTCATAGTATGTTATCTTTTTAATATAATTTAATAGCTTGCACTATACACAACACCGAGTTCGAGCACACCGCGACTCACCAAACTAGCCATTAAAAAAGTAGTTATGAATATTATTCACTGAATTTTGAATTTTATATACTCCATATAATTTTAAGATATATATTATGTGTTTCTTATACATAATATACGAACATATTCATTTTTTCAAATAAAAGAAGTATTTTTCAAAAAATGTAATTTTTACTCCTTTTAATGGAGAACCCTTTTTAAATCCAATATTTGACACTTTTATATTTTCAATTTAATGAAATTAAATTATTCTTTAGAAGCGAAGCATAATAATTTAGTTTGGATAAATTTTTGGTACTTTTCTGATAACTTTCATATTTTGATGAATAGTAAAAAATAATAAATTTTAATTGAAAACAACTTTTCTAATAAAAATAATTTATATCATTAAATTATGCAATTGAGTGGTTTAAAAGTATAAATAGATTATATTTTTATCATTTAATATAACTTCAGTCATTGGATGTAAATTCACATTTAAATTATACATAAACACATGTCAATCTTTTGATAGTTTTTACTTCTTAAAAAACCAGCTTTCTGGTTTTGACAATGAGAATTAATTTTAGATTAATTAATGAAACTCATATGTTTTGAATTTGGTAAAATACACAACATTTTTGGATTTGAAATATCCAAATTATATTAGGGTGATTTTTTGGTACTTTTTTGAAAACTTTCAATTTTAGATTAATAGTGAAAACACTGTGTTATTGTTTAAAACTGGCCTTTTTTTAAATAATTATTATTTTTATTTAAATTTATTTTAAATTAAAAATAGATACATAATAAAAATATTATTTCAAATTAATTCATTGGATACATTATATAATAATATTAATTGTATAAAAATTTATTGAATTTTTTAACATCTTTTACCCACTTTCTTGGAACATTTCAAAATTTGCATAAAACATAATTTTACTGCTTCTGTGAATTGAATTTCAAAAATCCAAAAGATTCAGTTGACATTAGTAAGTAAAATTTGGTTCAACGGGATGAAAATATTTTTGGTGAATAGTAACTTTTGAATTTTATTACCACGATTAAAAGTAAATAAGGTAATTAAAGGTAAAAATGATATTATAACTACCCTAACACATGTTCTAATTCTGTTGGATAAGTGTATTTCAACCTAAATAAACCTTATAAATAAAATATTATCCTTTTAGCCCACTTGGATTAGATTTGGACATTTATTATTATTTTATTTAAAGAAGAGTTAAAAGTGTAAAATTCAAAGTTTAATAACTACACCTTTTTTAATATAGGGTTATTTATAAGATAAATTCGACTATAAATATTCATTAAAAATATAAAAATATTTCCTAAATCATGGTATTTTATTTATAATTTTTAGACATTATATAATTAAATTTATTTATGACACAATGATGATGCGGTAATTACCTTATTAATGAAAGATTAAAATAATTGATATTATAAATATCAAAATGAATGTAAATTGAGACTTTTGATTCATTACATAAATTTTCTAGGTTAACATGACATGTTAAGGTTGATTTAAGGTATTTTTTTGAAGTAATCAATTTTTTTTGACTTTCAGAAAAACCAAATACAAATTAGTGTCAAAATTGACATAAATGAGTTTTTCAAAAAATACTATATTATTATATAATATAATATTCCTAAAAATATAAGGGTCACCCAAAGGACTTATATAATGATATATATGTTATTAATAAACCACTCTATGTACTCTTGTAAGTTTATAGTATTTTTATTAACTATTTAATATAAAAATACAAGAAGACATTGTAAAAGTTAAACTATTTAAATAAGAGTTAAATCTAAAAGATAAGGTTAATATGGTGACCTAAACTTGTATAAAACCTTTTTGTTGAGAGGATTTCGACCCATACCAACCTTATACTCGAAATAATTCCATTTTGAGCCATTATAAATAGAAAATAATTTTATAATAAAATAATATTACATGTTTTTCCTAAAGTGACCCTCACCTCTTTTATAAAAGGGTACTTCCCCTTCCAAAAAAATCACACCTCCAAATACATTGGTCTAGGCCAAAACCTACTCAAATATCCTCCCATATACCATAAATACAACCTATATGCCTTAAGTTTATCAGAATCTAACCTATGGATCCCTTTCGATCAAATCAAAAGGAAGAACCCGAAGAAGAGGTAATTACTTCATCACCACTTTCAAAGTTCTTTTCTTCATCCACTTCATTTTTATTTGATTTTTTCCATACTAAAATAATAAATCCAGTACCATATACATAATGAGATGTTATTATAAATATGGTACATCCATATTCATTATTCTATCCATCCAATGAATGAAAAAGTCACCATATGTGCGTACGTATGACTTACCGTCTCCACGTCGGGGTGTAATTTTTTATTCAACACTTCATTATTTGGATGGGTATAATAATGAGTATAATTGATTTAAATAAAAAATATAACATGTTAATTAATATTTATATATAACATACCATCCAATTACATACTATTTCACCATCAATAGAATGATATCGTCGCTCGTGCATACGTACGACTTACCGTCTCCACGACGTGATGAGATTCATTTCCACGTTCACCATTCAATGATGATTATAAAAATATATATTATTAATAAGTAAGTAATATATGACATAATAATTCTACTGGATATATATATATATATATGTGTGTGTGTGTGTGTGTGTGTGTGTATGTATTTATTTACATATATCTAACTGACTTACTTCCTTTCAAGAAGATATGAAAATGGAAACAACGTTTATGTGTAAGTACAACTTACTATATCCATAAACAGTGTTTTCCATTTCTTATATGTATCTATTATAAATATTTATATTCTAAATATATATTATACATAAATAATGTTTTATATTCTGGAAGCAATTAAATCATGCTATAACTGATACGATCAAGAATAACAAGTCAACACATGCATGATAGTGAAAGCGATTATTACCTGAAATATTATTTTAACATAGAAATAATTATTAAATGGTTAGTATAAAGTCATAAATGACGAAAGTATGATATCATAAATATGAATATGGTTCTGGTTTATAATTTAATAACATACTATTGTCATTATAAAGGAGGTTAAATGTACCCACAACCAAAGGAAAGTACAAGGTAAGGGTTAATTCCTCAATTTCGTTATTATCCAATATTGTTTATGTGTATGTATTTAATAGGATATTTTTATCATCCATGTCAATTTTTAATGAAAATGTTTTCAAAATTAATATTTTAAGGTTTTTTGGAAGGGTCTCTTTATCAATATCAACATTTTAAATGTTTTAATGATTTATTTTTCTAAATCTTTTTAATTAATGCCCATGTTTTAAAAATTATTTTAAGAATTTATTTATATGGACATGATTGTTTTAAAATGTTAATTCCATTAAAATGTTTCAATGTGGTATGGGACACTTTGATTTAAAAATATCTTTTAAATGAATTCATTTATAAATACATTACTATTAAATGATTTCACGAAAGGGACATTTCTCTCATAGAGTTTTACTAATCATTTTAAACTATGTTAACATCCTTTACTGGATATTATTCTTGATTGAGGTTGATTTATTATAATAAAATATTTTGTATTGTACTGAATGTGTTCTGATATGTTTGATTGGGGATGTGCTATTTTTATACCATGCATGTTTTGTAGTTAATGTGTTGACATTTCATGTTCTAGTTTTAGTACGAATGTATATGTTATGTTTCAATATTTTCATATGAGGGATGCATTGGACTTAGTATGTGATGAGTGGAGCTCACTATTGCTCCCCGATACATCGGTATGTCTCATGAGACAAACTAGTGTCTTAAAACAAGGCCTTGAAAAAATATTTATTTGTAGTCTTGTCATGATACCTTGACTGTGTGGTTACTATGTCTGAAATTATGCATTCCATCATTATAAAATTAGCTATTGATATTACATGTGATTATACATCTAGTAGAATATCAATGTGAATAAGTAAATGGAAATATTTGATATATATTTTCCATATTATGCTGAAGTTTAAGTTTAAAAGTTCTTTTGTTTTAGTCTTATAAATTTCCTTAAATGTTTATGCTTATTTATGATAGTTTCCGCTATATTTTTATCCTTACTGAGCATCTGAGCTCACCCATTTCTTATGTTTTATTTCTCCCAAGATGCGAAGAAGAGTGTTATGACTGATATGTAGGGTTAATATAGGAGAATAATGGCGTTCTCAAAGGATTATTTATGTTGTGTTTTATTTAAGAAACTATAATGTAGCGTTCAAATATGTAAACTATTTTCCAAGACTGCTAAAATGATCAGTCCTTCGGGAATTTATTCCTTGTAATCATGCCAATGTATTAAAATAATATACCAACTCTAGGTAATTGGGGTCAGGGTGTTAAACTTGGCTTGTTTTTAGGCATAGGTGGGGAGAAATACTAACTTGGGGTAGACTGCAGAACCCCTCCAGGCACACCACCATGGGTCATGGGTTAGGATGCTACACTCAATGTGTTTCTTTATGGGTTCTCCCCTATCCCACCAAAATTGGGAGGGGGGTGTTATATGGGTTACTTCTTAACCAATAATAAAAAATGGAGGCTCATGTATGGTCCCCCGTCGACCAATTTAAAAAAGGGGTTATTTTGAAAAATAAAAAAATGGATTTGAAAGAAGATTATTCTAAATAATGTGTTACTTTTTAATGGGATAAAACATAACATCTTGAGTGATTAACATCTCTATGAATATGTAAAATAATTAATATTCAAAAATAATGAGTCTTTAGTGAATATGTTAATATATAGAGTAGTTATAATAAAACTATTTTGAACCAAAAGAAACTTGATTAACATTAGAAAATTCAATACAAATTTCTACTTGATCTTGTATGTTGAAAATATTTTTTTATATAAGTTTTAGTCATAATGTCTAAAAGAGCATGGAGATGTTGATAAAATAAAATGCTATGAGAAATGTCCCATTTATAAAAGTTGATATTGTTGCTATTTCTAAAACATTTCAGAAAAGAAAAATAGTAAACAAAAGTCATAAGGGATTTAAAACTCTAATTAAACAATCATCTGAATTGGTTCATGCCAATGTTTGTATACCTTTTAAAAAGAAGTCAAAAAATGGAGGCAACTATTTTATCACTTTAATTTATGACTTCACTAGAATGACATGTATCATTTTCATGTCTTACAAGTATCATTCCTTAGACATGTTCAAAAGTTTTATAATAATTATAGAGAAAGAAACATTTTATTTTTGAAGAAATTAAAAACTGATAACGGTATTGAATATTATAAAAAATTATTTTAAAAATATATTTATGAACATGGAATATTACATGAATTTTGTGCACCCTATACTGCTTAAAAATGGGATGACTGAGATAAATAATAAGAAGCTTGTTGACATGGGAATAACCATGATTTCTTAGCATGGAACCATAATATTTTTGCAATTGTAAGCTATTACCATCATTGGAATTGTAAAAAATATAGGCTTTTTGAGTCTAAATTCATATATATATATCCTTATGAATTTTGGTTCAAGAAAAATCCAAGTGGAAAGAACTTAATAGTTTTTTTGAAGTATATTTTTCATCCAAATAAAATTCAAAAGTGGTGGTAAATTTTATATGAAAGATGAAAATGGAATTTTCCTTAGTTATATCCAAAATTGAATCTCTTACAGGTATGATAACAAAAGGTTTAAGAGTATTATAGACAAGGATAATGTAATATTACTTGAACATAAATAAAATATCAAAAAAAATCATAATAGATGATGAGGATTCTATTTTCAGTTATGAAACTGTTGAAGAAACTATAGAGAACACACAAATTAAGATTGAAGATATATATTCCTATTAATCCAATGATGATGTAAAGGATCAGAATTCCACAAGAGAAAATTATATATTGAATAAATGTGTTGATAATGAAAATATAATTGGGGGTCATAATTAGGTGGTGAAAATAAGAATAATAATAATGGAAACTAGTCACACCAGTTTACTTTAAAAAGTTAAACATGAAACTATTAAAAAGATTAGCAAAAAGATTACATAAAATCCATGAATGAAGAACTATATAAAATAAAAAGGAATGAAACATGTGACATGGTTCCTCAAACTAATGAAAATAACATCATTGGTGAATAATTTCTATTTTGGAAGAAGTTAAATGAGAAAGGAAAAATTTCAAGAAACAAAGACATACTGATATGCAAGTAGTAATCTTAGATAGAGGGCATTGAATTTTATGAAACCTATGATCCTATATATAGATATTAAATAATAATAATTTTCCTTCCTATAACATCCAAGATAAGCCTTAAAGTTTTTTATATGGGTGTTAAATAAATATTTTTTGAGAGGTTACCTGGAAAAATAAGTATATATGGAGAAACCTAAGAGATTTTTTATCGATCATGATGTTAAATAAGTATGTAAGTTAAAGAAGTATATACATTGATTGAAAAAATATATATGACCTTGGTACTTCAAAATGGATGATTGTTTAACAATCATGGATTTATGGAAAGGGTTGGTGGAAAACAATTTATATGTAAAATAACCAACACCACATCACTCATTGTGATTTTTTATATTGATGATATAATCTTTACTAGTGATGAAGATACATTATGTAAATAATTTTCTATATGCGTTAAAGAAAAATTGGATATTTAAATTATTGGGGAAATGAAATTTTTCATGGGGTTTCAAATTACCAAACTTACTGGTTATATCTTAATTTCTCAAGGAAAAAAATTTATGGAATTGTTGAAAAGAACCACTAGAAATTCTTTTGTTTGTGATGGGTAATTTAAAATGGGTAGATGACCCATCATAAATAGTGTATTTCTATCATTATTTGAGAATGAATATTAATTATGTTGCAAATAATGATTTATTGCGACAAAATAAATAATCCATTGCAAATAGTTTTGGTGGGAATTCCCTCCTCCTAGGTCCAAAAGTAATCACAACCAGAATTTGTGACGGATACCGAAATCCTTCGCAAATGATCATCGACTTGGGATTATTTATGATGGAAATTAGTGTCTGTCAAAAGTAATTTTGATAAAAAATTATTTTTGATGACACTAATGCTATAAAAAATAGTCTGTTGCAAAAGAACACCATCGATTTGACACTCACACGACTCTCCTCACTTCCTCCTCTCCTCTATCTTCCCTCTCCGGAACGCTGCTATGAACCCTACCCCGACCACCTGCTCAGTGTTGCTCCATTCTTGCTGATTTTTTTTTCTGATTTCAACTCAGATATTGAAGGTTCGAACCCCACTTATGTTCTCTGTCAATTGTTTTTTTTTTCATATTTTGGTTCAATGTTAAATATACTTGTTTGGTCAAACCCTAGGTTTATAAATTTACATGATTTTTATGATTTATTTGAAATTTAATATTGATGCAATTGTGTTAATATATATTTTTATTTTAATTTGGTTCATGTAATTTATTTTAATTTATTTTTTGGTATTATACTAATCTGGTTTGTGTAATTTTTAATCTGGTTTGTGTACTTTTTTTAATCTGGTTCATGTAATTTTTTTATGTTTAGAAATTTACTTGATTTGCATGTTTATTTTTTAATATGGTTCATGTAATATATATATATATATTATTTTGAAAATATGTTTATGGTTTTTGATATATATATATATATATACATATATGTATGTCTGTATGTATATTTGTTTATATGTATATATAAATTTGATATGTATATCTATTTTAATTTTTTTTCAAAAATATATTTAATATATTTATATTAATTAAAATATATTTTAATATAAATACATATAAATAAAAAATTATTATTATTTTAGAAATTTTTTAATATAAATATATGTAAACAATACATTTTGAGTATACATCTACAAAAATTTTAAAAAATATGTAATTATATATATATATATATATATATATAATTTTGTAACGTTTTTAATACACACACACACACATGTATGTATATTAACGAGTGACTATATATATATAAGTTAAAAAACATTTAAAGTTTATGATATATATATACACACACAAATGTATATAACCATTTTAAAAAATGTGTAAGGTTTTTAATATATACATACATATATATACATACATTTATGTATATTAACATGTGAATATATATATATATATATGCTGTAAAAAATGTGCAATTTTTTTGATATGTATATACAGATATAAACATATATAAAAATTATAAAAACATATAATTTTTTTGATATATATATATGTGTGTATATATGTATTTATATATTTATCTGATAAATATATATTTTTTAAAACATGTAAAAATATATTTGATTATGAAATCATGTAATATATATTTAGAACCCCAGGATGACCTGAGAGGGGAGGGATAAATCAAGGTTTCAACTTTTTATTTTAAAGTGATAGATCTTATTCTAACATTGGTAGGAACACATTAAACCTGTATGATGGATATGAACAACAAATAAATAATCACATGCAAAGAGACCACCCAAAACATTTACTTGGTTCACCACAAAGGGCTATGTCCAAGGAGAATACACCGAAAGTGTGTCGATCGTACCAAAATCCACTAATCTTTACTAGTCATGGAGTAAAAGAGTTCATTTATAGTCACTCTATGTCAGGAACACTGCCTTTACAATAATTAAGGGATAGCTCACTGTGTCCCTCAGAAAACATCTGCCAACTCTTCATTGCTCATTGCCTTGGTAGAAGGCTTACATCGTTTATTGACTTAAGGGTCTCCTGAATAGATTTTCATTAAAGTCTTTGTCTTAGTCCAACATGAAAATCTACTCTAACAAAAGTCCCAAATAGATGCACTTGAAAGAACTGATCACACTAATTGGATATTCAAAATCCTTTTAGAAGCATAACACCACACTTGCGCGTAAGATTCCAGAATTTTTTTGCAAAAGATGAATTTCACGCAAACCCTACTTTCAAAACAACATTTATCTTTCACACAACTACACAGAAGGGTTCACTTGGTCCTTTCAGACAAATGGAACACCTTGCGTGCAAGATTAATTATCTTCAATTCTTTTTTGCGCAAATCTTTCACGTGGTAGAGTGACCAGATTTTTGTTGTAAAATTATTAAGTATTCCATGGGGGTAACTGCCTATTTATTGGCCTCGATGACATTGCATGCTAGTTTTCAAAGTGTCTTTTTCAGTGTGTGAAATATTCCACATGAACATGAAAATTCCCTTTTGACATTGCATTGGGTGTGTAAATTTCTTCCGTGAAACTTCATATTTTACGCACATTCAATTATTGCATGCACTTTTTGAATTTTCCTTATTTTGATGAACTGATCCCAAATTAGATCTTGCATGCAAGTTTCTAAACACCCTCCAATATTTCTCGTAACTCCCTTTTCCAAAAACACTTTTCTCCATATTCCAATTTTGACCAAAAAATTAGGCAAACACTGGGAAAAAGTTCCACCTTCAATACTATTGCCTTCCTGAACTATATGATCCCTTTCTTTGAAAACTTCTTGAACTTATAATGAGGATTAAAGACAAAAAAACATAATCCATTTACAACATAGAACTACCATGGTTCCAACAATCACACCCTTTGGGTTTGATGGAAATATCTACATAAATTCAATTGAGCACCAGACACTATCAAAACCTAATATGCAAGAATCAACTCAACCAAAACTCTAAGTCCATGTGAGAAATGATCGATGTAGAAAACAAGAGGGGAGTCTTGAATTGGGTTCCCATGTTTTTGAATTCTGAATGACGCCCAAGCTATTCTCTTACCGTGTCTCATAAGAATTACTTGTCCTGAATGTATTCCTTCTCCTCCTAACTCTGAATTCTCTCCGTGTCACAGAATAATTACTTGTACATTAAATTTCTTGAATTTATTCCATATACCCCATTGATAATATACCCAAATATTGGTATTTTTTCATTGTACAACTCAAAACACTCCATGGATAGTATCTCCCCCATAAACCTACATCACATCCACAAACAGATGGAAAACTATTTACATAACTGATGAGAGGGTAGTTTCGTAACTTCTTTATGCACTGGGAGGTGGATGAACATCGAGGTTCAACCGATATCTCTCAAACATAGCTGCTGATAGTGGCTTGGTTAGGATATCAGCCACTTGCTCATCAGGTGACCACACGATCCATTTTAATCATGCCTTGTTCAAATTTTTCCTTGATGAAGTGATATCTGATTTAAATATGTTTTTTACAAGAATACTGAACAATATTTTTTATAATATCAATTGCGCAATTTTTATCATAGAAGATCACCATTAGTTGTTTGACATCATCACCAATGTTAGTTAGTTTTTACGTCATCCAAAGTAACTGAGTTCACTCCTTTGTACCAGATATATATTCAGATTCAGCATTACTAAGAGAAGTACTTTCTTGTTTCTTACTCATCCACCCCACACATTTTCAACCAATAAAGAATGCTCCACCACTTGTGGACCTTCTATCCACCACATCTCCAACCCAGCCAGCATCCGAAAAAGAAGATAATTTGTTATCTTTCCATCCATAAAAGAATAATCCATAATTGTGAGTACCTTGAATGTAACTCGGGATTCATTTAATTACTGTCATATGTGCTTCATTTAGATTACATTGAAATAGGGCCACTAAACATGTTGCAAATACAATATTGGTTCGTGTTGTAGTTAAGTACCGTAAGCTTCCGATGATTATCCTGTACATGGTGGGATCCACAGACATCCCATCCTCATGCATTTTGAGTTTTGTTCCAACCGTAATAAGAGTCACCATTGGTTTGGAAAATTTGAATATTAAATTTCTTCAATAGATCTTTTGCATAATTTCCCCGAGAAACTAAAGTAAAATCCTTATTCTGAATCACTTGCTTCCCTAAGAAGTATGTGAGTTCCCCAATCATATATATTTCAAATTTTGACTTCATGTGACTAGAAAATTCTTCATCTAATCCCTTCTTTCTATTGCTAAAGATAATATCATCCACATAAACTAGCACCATAAACTGATATTTCTAAAAAAAAATTCACATAGAGATTGTAATATACTCCACCTCTTTGGAATTTCAGCTTCTTGAGATAATAATCCAGTTGGTATTACCATGCTCATGGTGCCTACATTAAACTATATAGGTCCATATTTAGTTTTCCAACCTTCGTTTTATCATTACCAAGAAGAAATCCCACTGGTCGTTCAATGTGTAATTATTCATTGATAACACCATTCAAGAATTCTATCTTGATATCCATTTGATATAATTTATATCCTATCTGGATTTCTATGGAAGGAAAAAGCCTGATTGACTCCAGTATAGCCACTAGAGAAAATGTATCTTCAACATCAACACATTCAATATGTGAATATCCTTTACATACTAGTTGTGCCTTATTTCTAATAACACTTCCATGCTCATAGAATTTGTTATTGAAAATCCACTTTGTACCAATAACTCTATGAACTTCAAGTCTCTTAACTAGGTCACATGTTTGGTTCTGGTCAATCTGATCCAACTCTTCATTAATAGATTTAACCCATGATTCATCTTTTGCAGCTTCTTCAAAGGAGGATAGTTCCACAACTGAGAGGAATGTATATTGAGCATTACTCTTCATTATTATTATCTGTGTTGGTGAAGTTCTATCCCTAATGATATTTGATTGATCTATTTCATCTCTTCTATGTTTTCTACGAGGTTTAGATTGGGATTCCCTATGTATTTTTTGTTTTTCTGATTCTTCTTCTGAATCATCACCATTTTGATACCTCTAAATGTTTTTCACTCTTTCCTCCACTTCTTCATTTGTATCTGTACCTTGTACACATTGTTCCTCAACTTCTATCACATCATCATAAGAATTATTTTATGCACTTGTGCTTCTGTCTTTAATGATCTTTACATCACTACTTTCCACAATTTTTCCAAGTCACTTATTGAAGAATTTGTAGGATTTTCTTTTCATTGAGTATCTAAGGAATATTCCTTCATCTACCACATCACCATACTTCCCTTGATTTCATTATTAGTTTTGGACACATTATTTACTTTTGAAAACATGGAAATACATCAAGGAGGGCTACCTTCCATGACACAACTCATATGGTGTCTTGGTTTCACCCATATAGAGCCCTGCCTAATTTTGAATATATAACACTGATTGAACTACCTATTTATAATAATGACAAGGTATATGGCTCTCAATCAGCATTGTTATATCCATATTGATCACTTGCCGATTCCTACGCTCCATAAATCCATTCTTCTGTGGGGGTTCTTATATCTTCCACCTCATGTTATATTCCATACTTCTATAGGTAATTCTCAAACACGATGGACATGTATTCCCCTCCATTATCAGATCTCAAAACTTTAATTGTCTGCACATTGTAATTTTTTTCAATTTAGCGATAAGTCTTCATGCAATCAAGAACTTGTCATCTCCTATGTATAACTATCATACATTCCATTCTAATATAATAATCGATGAAAAGGACAAAGTACCATTCTACTTTCATTTTAGAAGAATTTATCAGGCCACATACGTCTGTATGAATGAGGTAAAGAAGATTATATGCTATTTTATTCTATGTCCAATAGGATCTGCAGACCAACATCCCACGAATTCAAGAATCACACATCTTTTTACATTGACACTTTAGATTGGGGATATCTATGAAAATATTCAGTTTTGATATCTTTTCCATGTATTTTTTATTGATGTTCCCAAACCTCCACTGCCAAAAGTTGTTTTCTTCTTCAACCGTCAGATAAAAAATGTTCTCTTTACTATAAACTTGATATAGGTTTCCATCAGTTCTACAACCCTTCATAAGATAATTCCTTGTTCTTACCTTTATCGTGCATCCCTTTTTATTGAATGTCGCTATAAGTCCTGAGTCACAGAGTTGACTCACACTTAGGAGATTGTGACGTAGAACATCCACATACATAACTTCCATATTCTTTAGCTCTCTGTTATCCAATTTAGTACATCCACTACCTTTTTTCTTCAAAGAACCATTATTTCCGAACCTCACTGTTCCATAAACCTTTTTCTTAAAATTTATTAAATGTTCTACATTTCCGATCATATGGGATGATCATCCACTATCAAGAATCCAAGTGCTAATATTCTTGGTATCCCTGAGGGAAACTTCATCAATATTGGGTTTCTCAATATTTTTCTTTTCCATACATGAAATATTATCTTGAGTGAAGGATGAAGAAGGATTTTCAAATATAATTTTGCTGTTAATTGGTTCATCATACTCACACTCTTCTTCTAGAGGAGAAAACCTATTTAAAAGAGAAAAACTATCTAGTTGGAATGTATTGACTTGTCTCTAAGCTCTGTAGGAAATGTTCCTATCGTTCCTTTCCCTACAATACACAACTTTGTGGCCAAAGTTAAGGAAATTTAAATAATATACATTGAACCCATTTATTATATAAGAAGTTGGATATGAATTCATTCTCTACAGTTGACCTCCTATCTCTCCTCCATTCAAATAACTCATTGCCTATTCAAAATATGACATGGTATGACCTAAATATCTGCATAATTGACATTTCATAAGCAGAAACATCTTATCACTTTGATTATTTTTCATGTTTCCTTCCTTCAGATAAGATTTTGACTGGTTATTATTTCTGAAATATTGTGAATATTTTTCAGTTCTCCATCCAGTTTTTCTTGGAAATTTATTTATTTGGACTGAATGTGATTTTGCAACATGTCCAACTTCCAGATTTCCTTTATTTTGGCTCATCTTATTCCCAATATTTGATGATTCAACACCACAGCCAATTACACTATTCCCCATGCATGTGGGTCTTTGATCTTTAAAAATATTTTCAACTCCATCACAACCACTATTAGATCTCAATTTTAATTCTGCATATGCAAATATTCCAAACTGTATCTTCTTCTTTTCCTATTTTGAGTTTGACTAACTTTCAAGTTGACTCCTAAGAGTAACTACTTTTTCTTCAAGACCCTCAATAGTCTTGGAACTCTCTTCCAGTAAGGATGTAAGATCATTGATGACCATGGACTATTCTTTAATTCTGATCTTTATTTCCACAACATATTCTGTGATTTCAAGGATTCAAGAATGTACTTTTAAAAATTCTTCCATTCATTTAATTTCTTCTTCAATCTGACCTACATAGTCAGATGATTCTTCCACAATTTCTATCCCTTTTTTTCATATGTTACGTTGATTCTTAGTCATATGAGGAGAAACCCTTAATTCAAGTTTGGGATCGAAATCAGTGTTCAACTGATTATCTCCAGATTTGTTACTTGTTGGTTCTGACTTTTCTATGGTAGCCATCATGGAAGCATGTTTCTCATATTTAAATTTTGGTTCTTCTTCCTCAAAGAAGTCATTATCACTGTCATCATATTCTTCGCAGATAAAAATTTTCCTTTGTAGTTTTTTTCCAGACATGATGTTTCTCATATGAGAAAACCTCTTCTTAGGCTTTTGTGAGTTTCCACCTTCACTTTAATTATCCTCAAACATCATTGAGCACTGAGAAGCAATGTGTCCAACTCTACCACAATGAAAACATGCCAAGGGTATCTTCCCTTTAAATCTTCCTTTTCCTCCCTTGAATTTCCTAGGAAAGAGAGAGAGAGAAAATCACCTTAATCATCATCATCAATAATTATGTTTCCTGAAATATCGACTTTTTCCATGGATTTGAATTCCATCTTCTTTCAAATACGCCTTGTCGAAGCCTCTGGTTTTACTCTCATTAAATATGGATTCCAACTAATTAGAAGATCATCTAAAGAAATATTGGAAAAATATCTTTCTTCAAGGACAAACACTTTGGGATTTTAGAGTGGTGGAAGCCTTCTCAAAATTTTATTCACAATTTCGATGATTCTAATTTCTCCTCCAAGTCCTTGAATTGCTCCTATAACTTTAGCAATTCGTTTGCAGAAGGAATATTCATTTTCATCTTGATTCATCTTCATATCATCAAACCTATTGTGCAGAACTTGCAGTTTTTCCTCCTTTACATTTATTTCTCCTTCATAGACATTCTATAGATTTTCCCACACAAAATTAGCTGAAGTACGGCTGATAACTTTTAGAGAAATTTGACCAGAAAGTGCTGAAGTAAGAGTATTTTGTGCTTTGGCGTCAGTATCAAGCATCTTTCTATCTATATATTTCCTTGAAAGACCTATAGGATCTATGAATTTTATTCCTTACATAGTATCAAATAATACGTCCATTCAAAGAGATCTTAGATAAGATCTCATCCTATTTTTCATATCTGAAAGTTTCTTCCATCGAAGAGGGGTACTCCCCCAACATTGACCAAATTCTCCATGACAATAAAGGACATATTCAACACCAACAACCTCCCTCTGATTCCACTTGTAGAACCCCGAGATTCCCTAAGAGGGGAGGGGTGAATTAGGGTCTCACAGTTTTATTTTAAAGTGATGGATCTTGTTCCCACATTGGTAGGAACGCGTTAATCCAGTATGATGGATATGAACAAAAATTAAAAAATCACATGTAAAGAGACCACAAAACACTTTTACTGGGTTAACCACAAAGGGTTATATCTAAGGAGCATACACCAACAATGTGTTAGTCATACCAAAATCCACAATTATTCACTAGTTGTGGAAAACAAGAGTTTGGTCACAGTCACTCTGTGTCAGGAACAATGCCTTTACAATAATTCAAGGATAGCTCACTGCGTCCCTCAGAATACTTCCATCAACTCTCCCTTGCTCACTGCCTTGGGATAAGTCTTACTTAGTTTATTGACTTGAGGGTCTCTTCAACATATTTACATTGAAGTCTTTATCTTTGTACAACACGAGACACTTCTTGCATCAAAGTCCAGAATAAATGCACTTGAAATCACTGATCACACAAACCATATATTTAAATACCTGTGAAAATCCCAACACCACACTTGCATGAAATACCCCAACTTGCGTGCAAGTTTTCAGAATTTTAGTGAAATACAACTTTTGCACAGACCATGATTTTCATGCAACACTTATCTTTCATGCAACTACACTAAAGGGTTCACTTGGTATTTTCAAACTAGAGGAACACATTATGTTCAAGATTAACTATCTTCAATTCTTTCATGCACAAATCTTTCGCACGATAGAGCGACGCATTTTTTGTTGGAATATACTTACGTCTTCTATTGGGGTAGCTGCCTATTTATAGGCCTTGATGACCCTACACACAAG